>OX346274.1:11905001-13231801 GCA_947049275.1 Epinotia bilunana | reverse complement strand
AGAAAAAGCGTGTTTCGACAAGGCCCAGCTTCTCTGCATTTAACTGTCTTACATTTGGCAAGGTGAACTTCACACATTTTATTTGCATTTAGAAGTAGAATATTTTCCGTAAACCATTGAAGCACTTCTTTCGAAATTGCATTTATATGGTCAAACTCACGTATTTTCTTATCAGCTTTGAAAATTAATGAGATGTCATCAGCAAATAAAACTATCTCTCATTTATTGTTTATAAAATACACAAGAAAGAGAGAAGGTCCCAGAATTGAACCTTGAGGAACACTGAGCTTCCAGGTGACTCAATCCCGTTAACAACCGCTTTTTGAGTTCTTTGGCCTAAGTAAGACAATACTAAGGTTTAGGGCTTCAACTGATAGTCCGTAGTGATTGACAGTATTACCAACGGCACTGACATCGATTATTATGCTAACTACACGTTACATGAGCTGAAATATGAGCGATCGAAAAGGCATCTTAACAATAAACTTTCATCTTCCATCCATCAGCAACTATCTGTACCTAAATAAGAGATACATATAATTTTTTGGGAACTACACGCTGTGGCCAACTTTTAAGGATCTCTACATCGAGGCCATTCATAACAACCCCACCATTACAAAGACCCAAAAAATTCAGCACTTAAAGGGCAAGCTGAAGGGTGAAACAGAAAAATTGGTACAACATTTACAAGTAAGTGCAGAAAACTATGACGTATGTTGGGAGCTACTGACACATAGGTATAACAATAAGCAATTGTTATTTACTAAGCAATTTCAAGCATTTACGAAACAACTTAACATACAAAAACAATCGGCTTTAGAGTTGAAAAAGTTATATGACACTAGCATGGAGACTATACATGCAATCCACAACTTAGGCTTGGATACTGATTCTTGTGACCCAATATTTGTCCATATTTTGTGTGAAAAATTGGATACCGACACCTATACCGATTACATGTAAATGAGGGCCCATTCTAGGGAGTTGCCAACTCTTGACGAGTTCATGAGTTGTATTGAAGCAAAATTTATGGCGTTAGAGCCACTGACAAGAAGGAAACCTTTTTTTTTAATACCACGTCGGTGGCAAACAAGCTTACGGCCCACCTGATGGTAAGTGGTTACCGTAGCCTATGGACGCTTGCAACTCCAGGGGTGTTACATGCACGTTGCCGACCCTGAATTTATACACTCCTCTTTTGAAGAACCCCATACTGTAGTCCCTCGGGAAAACCTCGGCAGGGAGCTCGTTCCACAACCGGAGCGTCCGAGGGAGGTAATTTCTCTGAAACCGTACGGTACGCGACCATTTAGGTTCCAGGGTGTGAGGATGAATGCCCTGCCGACGGCGAGCGGTGCGGTGGTAAAAAGCAGCCGTACGCATCATGTCGAACAGTTCTTTGGAGCACAACCCGTTATACAAGCGATAGAACACGCACAAGGAGGCGAATTCTCTCCTTAGACTCAACGGTTCGATATCGCTTGTAAGTTTACCTGAGAGCACTCTCGTCAAACAAATGCAAGGAACATACAGACATCCGCAAACTTTTAATATATATTCAAAACCTATAAACCAAGCTACAAAAGGCGCATATAACCCACATTATAACTATAATTTTCACGTATCAGCAAACAAAATGAAATGTATATTGTGCAATAATGATCACGCATTATTTCAATGCAAGCAATTTCTAAGCATGTCAACAGGCGAGCAAATAAAATTTTACAAACTCCAACGTGTGCAAAAACTGTTTATACGTGCATACAAAGAATTATTGCAAATCAGAAAAACGTTGTAAGGAATGCAATGAACCTCACAATACTGTGTTACATAAGGCGTTTGGAAATGCACTTGCATCGAAGCAGACGTCCTCATTACCTCGAGCATCGACAGCCATGACACCACAAAGACATATGCAAAATAATTTCGTGGCCGGGAGTGGGGACAAAATATTACTTCCAAGGCATTAATACAAGTGGCCAACAGCCATGGGGAGTATATCACCCTTAGAGCACTCATTGATTAGGGCTCTGAGATTACGCTTATTAACGAAAACACAGCGCAGAGGTTAGGGTTACAGCGACAGCAATTAAAAGCAAACGTATCTGGCGTTGGGACTCTGTCAAATAAAAGTCGAGGAAAGGTAACGTTACAATGCAAATCACTACACGACTTCGAATTTTCAACGGATGCGTTAATTATGTCACGCGTAGTGTAGCACTTGTTTTAGTACAAGTCCTACTTAATACCTATGAATAGCTGGCCTACATTAGAATCAGAAGTCCGTATAGGAAGGCGTAGTTTACATTGCTAAAATTATGCACTTCTCAACGGCTCACCACTGTCATACTTAATAACATCGATGGCACCAGTACGGGTAGATATTTCAGCACACATTACAATTCCCCGGAGCTAGATAATTATACAAACTATTTCAAAAAACAGCATCATTTGGTGATTTATCGAGAAGGAATCAATAACGTTAAATTCAATACGTCAATATGACAGATGTCACGTGGACGGTGCGTTCGGAATGTTTAGCGTTTTCTATTTGATAGGTATTGGAGTAAGCCTATGGCACGATCGCAACATAATATGAGATGGCGTTATTTTAATTGAATGAAATACTTAGTCCTGCATTTTGTACTAGTTTAATTTAAACATATAATCTTTAAATCATATACGTACCCGGCTGTAATATCGACAGACAATTATTGTGCTGTGGCAACATCGCCGGAAAGGTGTTTTATTTTTTTTGCGAGAGAGAGAGAGGAGAGGGCACGGGGAGGCTAGTTGGCTTTTGGATTCGCTTTCCTATTTAAAAATAATGTACTAGCTATTTTGGAGCGCCATGTAGGCGCTATAACAATTTAATAAGCGTCTCCGCTGCTGGAGGCGCCGGTTAGTGCTAGTTAATAGTTCGCACGAGCATCAAGCGTCACCTAACCTATGACTCCATGCACGATGTCATGATGGGACCATCTGTGCTTTCGCCCTGTCGCCCTTGATATCGCCTTTTGCGGCGGCTTGTGCCCGATGCGCAGCCCCGCGCTTTCTGCTCGTCGCTTCCTTCAGCCGTAGGTCTCCACAGCGAGGATCTCGTCGGCGCTCCGACGCCGACGTCATCATGCCAAGGAAGATGGGCGCGGCGCATGCGGGTAACTTCCCGCATTCTGCACTATCGTGATGCTGGCGTCTCTAACGCGCGGCACCGACGGCGATACCGAGCGCTCCAGCATTGCGGGATTCTTCAGTCTTTTCACCGCAAGCTTTTGGTGACCGACACCATGGACAGAGACGTGAGTCAGTACCTTTTAATTAAACCCAGCTGGTCGCGAGTGATCGTACGTTGCGCCCGCGCGCAGTAGAGGGGCCCTTCATTTCCTTTTCACGCGTTAGCTTAAGGCGCATTTGAACTGTGGGTCCGCCACCATGTAACGCGATTTACATTATGCGACACATTACATTTAGTTGCATTACAATATCCTTGTTTTACTTCTATCCAAAGTAACAGCCCATGGTATCCAACACGTGAACGGCTCTTGCGGCGGTCCTCGCACAATTAGTACTTGATTCCCATTTTTCCTGAACTTCTTCATCCCATTCACTACAATGGCGCCCGAACAGGGACTGTAATGTGTGCTGAAATATCTACCCGTACTAGTGCCATCGATGTTATAAGGTATGACAGTGGCGAGCCGTTGAGAAGTGCATATTTTAGCAATGTAAACTACGCCTTCCTATACGGACTTCTGATTCTGATGTAGGCCAGCTATTCATAGGTATTAAGTAGGACTTGTACTAAAACAAGTGCTACAGTAGTTAGCATTTTACCCTGTCGGGTGCCGTTAAAACCTACAATTGTCACGTAGTGACTAATCACACTGAGAATTTAGCAAAATATTGGGAGATCGAAGACATCGCTGACTCGAACAATCCCATGACACCACAGGAAGTGTACTGTGAGACACTGTACACTAGCACCACTCGACGACTGGAAAATGAAAGATATGAGGTCTGGCTACTGATGAAAGAAAACTTTGCCAACCTCCTGGGAGAATCCAAGCCGCAAGCAATAGCACAATTCCGGCAACTTGAGAAACGACTACTGAAAAATGACAACCTCTCAAGAAGCTACAAAAAAATTATTAATAAATATTTTGAAATGGGACACATGAAGGAATGTTCTGGAGTCATGGAACCCCACTGCTTTTCACCCCATCATTCAGTCAAAAAAGAAGATTCCCTGACAACGAAGTTCAGGGTAGTGTATAATGCAAGTCAAGCTACTATCAGGACACAGCCTAAATGATCTCATGGAATGTGGACCGAAACTACACCAGGACTTGCAAGGTCTACTTATCACATGGAGAAGTTACAAATTCGTCATGTCCTCGGATTGTGAGAAAATGTACAGAATGATCCTAGTCCACAAACACGATCAGCACCTCCAAAAGATCGTGTGGCGAGACGCTCCTGATCAACCATTGAGAGAATATCTACTGACGACTGTCACATATGGCCAAAAGGCCGCTCCTTACCTAGCTTTAAGAACACTCAAACAACTGGCACAAGATGATCTTGACAAATATCCACTAGCGGCAAATGTTATAAATAACGAAATATATGTTGATGACGTATTGACGGGAAGCAATGACAAAAATCATGCATTAGAAATTCAACAACAACTCATCTCCATGCTACAGGGAGCAGGGTTTAACCTACGAAAATGGACCAGCAATACTCAAGCATTGTTGGAAAATATACCGAATGACAGCATAAATCCGAATGTAATAGCCTAACAATGCACAGGCAATTAAAACGCCCGGGTTACAATGGAATCCCAGACGTGACACATTTACATTCAAGAACACGTTAGTAGAAAGGCCCGCGGAGAAACTTACGAAACGGTCAATACTTTCGGAGATCTCAAAAATATCTGACCCCTTGGGATTTTTGAATCCTTTGACAATTAAGGCCAAGTTACTATTTCAAGCCATATGGCACATGTTGATTGCGACTGGGATGACGTTGTGTCAGAAACTATCCAAAATGATTGGCAAAGATTTACAACTGACATACGTGACATTGAAAGTATTGCAATACCCAGATGGTTGGGAGACATGACACAAACATTCGAAATTCACGGATTTTGCGATGCCTCTGACAAGGTCTATTCCTGTTGCATCTACGTCCGGTCATTTGACAAACATGGCGAGCCCCTCGTCAGACTTATAGCAGCGAAATCTCGTTTGACACCAATAAGTCAAAACCAAAATTGACGCTTCCACGGAAGGAATTTAGTACCTTACTTTTATCCCGATAAATGAAAAAGGTAATTGACACATTTAAATGGGAAGGTTTGCATGACCACACCTACGCTTGGACAGACTCCATGATCGTCTTAGGATGGTTGAAAGGCGATCCGTCGAAATGGAATACTTTCGTCAGTAATCGAATCAAACAGATCCATGAAGTCATTCCGAGTACACACTGGAATCATGTGAAGTCTGAACACAATGCGGCAGATTGCGCCACAAGAGGGTTAAACGTGTCCCAACTAAGAAACCATTCGCTATGGTGGCAAGGACCTTCCTGGTTAAAGAATTTTGACAGAAAATCTCTTGACAGTACAATAATCATACCGACGGAATGTGAAGCTAAATCAAAGAAAACATATGTTGTGAAATCGGAGCCTCCGTCGACCATAATGGAATTATTGACCCGACATAGCTCACATCACCAGTGTGTTAGCTTGGATTTTGCGCTTTATTGCAATAGCGAGAGCACAACACCTGACTACACAACTTAAATTGTTTTATTTAACGGTGACCGAGTTAATAACTGCAGAAAAGGTAATCGTCAACCATATTCAGCATTACGAATCCCCCGACGACATTAGAGTCTGGATGATCAAACTCATTCGGAATGATCTTGTATGGAATAGGGTATAAATAAGTACCTACCACTGGACCAAGCCGGGCGTGCGGTGGCAGCTACCTTTCCGTGTCGACCGAGTATGCATTAAGTAGATATTATCTCAATATACCTAATTAGTTTATACGATTTATATTATAAGGTACATATATAAACACCTTCGTAGTGTAATAATTGAGGGTTCATGTTTTCTGCCAACAAACTGTTATGCAGTTTGGCAGATAAGGTTAAATTTATATTATGTAACCTGTTTTAGTAATAAAATAATTAAAAAAAAAAAAAACTGCGGATAAAACTGTTGGTCCAATAAGCAACATCTTAAAACTCAATCTATACTTAGACGAGGACGGCATACTACGTGTGGGAGGCAGATTAAACAACTCCTCTTTAAACCCGTCCACAAGAAATCCGATTATCATCTCAAGAAACAGCAGATTGACAGAACTACTAATAAACAGAACACATTTACAAACGCTTCACGGTGGACCTAAACTGACATTCCTACAATTACGAGAAAAATACTGGATCATCGGTGGATATCAAGCAATCAAAAAATACTTACACCTTTGTGTGATTAGCCGGAGATTTAACGCCAAGTAACAACAACAAATCAAATGGCCATACAAGAGTCGTGACACTAAAAACCGAGAACGATATCATGAAACGACCGATTGTACAATTAGTTCCCCTCGTCAGCGAAAAGGATACGAAAATTGACAACGATAAGCTTCCCCCGCCTACATCAAAAAACGTTGGATCTACTCAAACTCAAACTCAAATTATTTATTTGTCAAACACAGGTATTATGTAAAGATCTTAAATTGTAATAGAATCTCTATGTTTCGCCACATGGCACACAAATAGCTACAAATTAGCATGCAGCATGCATTACAAAAAAAAATTAAATTTTAAGCCAAATTAGCGTTCAAAATAAATCACAATCCAAAAAAAATAGTCAACATTACTTAAAATTCAATATTAATTAAAATTCGAAATAAATTAGGTACAATTGAGAATAAGTTAAAAATAAAATAAATCAAAATGGACAACTTAAAATTGAAAATAAATTATTGAATTTATAAGTCAATGTTAAAAGGATTGCGATAAAAATTCATTTATAGAATAGTATGCACTGGCAGTTAAAAATTGATGCAATTTCATTTTAAACTGTCTCAAATCATTTAAATTCATTATATCTCTCGGTAAATTTTTGACGCCATTCCAAAAATGCTTTTTGACAGTAACGCTGTTTTACATGATATATGGTTTATTTTACATTTTTGGCGATGGCTATTAAATTTAGAAAATTGACCCATATTGTGTCTTACATACAGTGCGACCTCGTATATATAAAGACATGGTAAAGTTAAAATCTGCATCTGAATAAATTGAGGCCTACATGAATGCATAGTTTTCATACCACACGCTGATCGCAAGCATTTTTTTTGAGCTCTAAATAATAATCCCCTATCAGTACAATTACCCCAGAATATAATCCCGTATCTCAGCGTAAGCGTGATAGGCAGTCAGAACAGCTTTTCGCAAATTATATAAGGCGTATGAATATGTGTTTAATCTTTTGCACACTACATCTGCGTGATTGTGCCACGTTAATTTATTATCTAGATTTAGTCCTAGAAATGTTGTCACGTCAGTTTCATCGATATGTTGATCTTTGTAAGTTACTTTTAAATTAGATACCAGTTCTTTTCTTTGTTTGAAGTTCATTATTTTCGTTTTGCTTAAATTTATCGACAATTTTTTTTTATTTAGCCATTCAATGATTAACTCTATGGTTTTGTTAATATGTGTTTCATATAAATGTTGATCTTCGCCTGTAAAAACCACAGTACTGTCATCGGCAAATAAGACCATTGTATCGGTGATGGCACGTGGAAGATCATTAATGTAAATGAGAAATAAAAGGGGTCCCAAAACACTCCCTTGTGGAACACCATAGTTTATCTTAGCTTGCTCTTAGATTTGCTCTCGACCCATCAAATAAGAATTGTGTAAGTCATAGATATTACCGCGCACTCCGTAGTTATATAGTTTTGACAACAAGATACCATGATCAACAAAATCAAAAGCCTTTGTTAGATCCATGTAAAGCGCTGAGACAGGTATTTTTTGTCTAGTTGTGTCTTATTGAGTAGATCGTAAATGGCCATGTTTATACATTTATTCCTACGGAAGCCTTTTTGATCTTCAGCAAAAAGATTATTTGTTTCAAAATAATTACTTAAATTTATATAAATTACATTTTCTATTATTTTGGAAAAAATTGGTATCAGTGCCACTGGTCTGTAATTGGTTATATTATTTTTATCTCCCTTTTTAAATAATGGTTTCGCGATGGTGATTTTTAGTTTTTCTGGAAATATTCCATGCTCAATCGACATGTTTACGAAGTAACTAATGGGAGCTGCAATTATATGAGCAACTTTTTTAACTGCCTTGGTATGTATCCCATCATAACCAGTACTGTTTGTGTTTTTCAAAGAATTAATAATTATTCTAATGTCATCTGGATTGGTTGGTTTCATAAAAATTGAATTTATTGAATTATATGTCATTGTTCTATTCGTCATATAGTTATTTGTATCAGTCTTGTTAGTCGGGTCATTATTTGTTTTATTTAAATCAACGTAATAATCATTGAATGTCTGTGCAATATCTTTAGGCTTATCAATTATTTTCCCCTTGAAATTAATTTCTGAAATATTTTCTCTGATATTTCTCCATTTTGAATTGTGTATGATATTCCACGTAGCTATTGATTTGTTCGATGAATTTTGTATAAAATAGTTATTTTGAGACTTTTTTGTTAAAAGCATAATTTTTTTGAGTGTACTGGAATATTGCCTAAATTTATTCCTACTATCGGAAGTTTACAGCATTTCCTTTGGTTATCCACCTTGCTATACTCAACGAAGATATTGTACATTTTATATTGGGAAAACATAAGTCGTGGAACAATTTAAATTTTTCACTGAAGTAATTAAACGCTTCATTTGGGTCGTTCGCCACGTAAACGTCATTGAAATTAAGTGCCTCTAAGCATTCTTTAAACTTAGCAAGATTTTCAACACTTAAGTCCCTTTTTGTAATAAACCAATGCGATAACAAACACGTTGGTTTTACAGAGCATTTTAATATTTGAGCCGTATGATCTGATAAGGCAAGCTCTACGACCTCTGTCTTGCCTCCACGAACGTTATGTATAATATTGTCAATGCAGGTGTTGCTTTGCAGCCTCGTAGGTTGCCTATAAATTCCTAAACGACAATTAAATCCACTTATCAAATGTATGAAATCAGTAGAATGGCTCGTTCGCTTCAGAACGTCAATGTTAAAGTCACCGCATATTATGATTTTTTTCTTAGTATCGCTTATGCATCTGAGAATACTTCCTAATTTGCTCAAAAAAAGTGCTACGTCAGAAGACCTGTATTTAGGAGTTCTATATATACAAATAACAATTACATTGGTTTCCGTGAGCTCGATGGCAGAACATTCAAATATGTTACAGACAGATGTATCTGAAATTTTCTTCAACTGTTTGTATTTGTGAATATTTCTCACCAGGATACAAGAACTACCACTTCTAGTGTCCCTTGAGCTGTGTGCTGCAAGCACATAGTTTACTAAAGATAATTGAGCCTCATCTCCTTTTTTCATATTATGCTCAGTGACACAAATTACATCGATTGGTTTTTTAGACATAGATAATTCTTGTAGGTTTACGGATAGTGCATTCGATTTATTTATTAGCTCGTTAATATTCTGGTGCAGAACAAATAAGTGTATATACACGAAAAAAACTATTTTTTGCACAAGAGTGTTTTTTTTTTGTTTTCATTACAATTACTATTTATACGAGTGTCTGCACTACATGTCTTATCCTACGCGACGAACAAGCAAGATTTCGTGGACCACACTCCTAATTCATTCCGTATTAATGCTAATGACATTATCGATTCCCGCCGCACACGCTCGTACTAAAGATTTTAAAATCACACCACTGAACCCTAATCGGACCGTATACTTCGACAAGATTGCTGACATACAAGAAATTAAAGATGACTGGAGAATTATTCTCTACTATAATATGACCAATTATTGGCAAAATGTGGATGCATTGGACAGTTATGTGAAACACATTAAACAGTTCATTCGACCGGCGTTACTGACACAATTTCATTTGATCATAAATCAATCAAGATATGAAAGAATGAAGAAAGAAGATTATGGAAACAACTCGATACAAAAGAGGACTAGTGGACGGAGTGGGATATATAATTTATATATAGCAAACATGCTCTTTGGAGTGCTGGATCAACAATTCGCAGAAAAGTACGAAAATGACATCCGACTAACACGGCACAATGACCATCATTTACTTCAATTAATAAAAAGCCAAACAAGCATATTAGAAGCCGAAGGTAATATACTAAAACTCAATGAAGACATGATGAATAAGCAATTTCAAATAATCACTGAGCACCTAAATCGTTTGACAGACACAGCAAAACAATTAGAGCATGATCACGAAAATGCATTTTATCTCATGGCATCATCGATGGCAGCGAATGCGATCCTGGTGCACCTAAAAAACATACAACAAACCGTCATCAATACGCTGATAAATATGTACCACGGCCAAGTCGACGTTCACTTAATCGTATAGCTAGTCGCTAATCGTATAGACAGCAAATTAGCTCTCCCAGACGTTCATGATAACATACGTAACTTGTATAAATTACTTACAATTCGCGCTCGTATTACCGACCAGTATCTCATAATGGAAGCACAGATTCCGCTACTAAGTGACGAACAATTTGAACTTGACAAACTTATAAGCGTCCCTCAACACATATCACAAAAAAAGTTATTCATGTCATTCCTGGAACAGAACTAATAGCATTCAATATTTACCGGGACACCTTATCGAGCAACCAGACAAATACATGCCTTCAAATGAATGAACAGAAATTATTATGCCACTTAAATCGCCCCGTTTATGATGTAAAACAAGGGATATCAATTTGCAATACGGAATAACTAAGTCATCGGGAACTATATAATTCATATACAAAACACATGGATTTTCACCTGTTGCGACGAGTGCCTTGTTAGCATTTTGTGCCCAGACGGGCTGACATCGAAAGTATTACTTAACAACGGACTGACAACTCTAGGTCAGGTTTGTGTTTTGAAAGGTGACTGCTTTATGTTGTACGCGAACAAAGATTACGTTGCAAAATCAATTATTGACTTGGACATGGATATTACGCCCGAGCTATCACCACTTAACTGTAAGGGCAGGGCTGTTTGCTTGCTAAATAAATTTTTGTGACTTGGCAATCACACAATACTAAATAGTTTTAGGTAGGTAAGCAAAAATCCATAAATGCACTAAAGTTGTGTGATTGCCAAGTTGCAAAATTTTATTTAGCAAGCAAATAAAGATTAATATTAATGCCAGAGACTTGGCTCTACGAAATATCTCACAACTTTTTACGGTGGAAGAGTTTCGAGACTTGGCCTCTTTTTACATGGAATGTTTTTTATGGGATAAATATTTTATGAAACATACGTTTTCCCTGATTCCGAACGCTGTTCGATGATAACTTCAAGTCAAAGTGAGGCCAGACCCTTCACCGAATTTATAATTTAGTTAGATTACAGAATCTATTATCAGAATTAACAGTAATTTACGTGCATTAAATCCACTTATTTCACCAAAATACACCAACTAATTAAATTATGACACTGTAAAACTATATTTTCTATCTCAGTCACCTTTGAACGGTTTTATGACCTTAAGAAGTACGTTCAATTCCTTATCGATTTTCGTAAGGAGTCCCATACAAAGTGGCGAGCGACCGGCTTGATAAATTTTCGCGTCGCGACTGAGATTAAAAATGGCCGGCTTTGCCGTGCAGTGGAAGGGATAGGTATTTACCTAGCGTAGGAAAAAATCACACCGTAATATTTTCTCTAGATTCTCGACTTATAGCTCAAAATAGCAAAAATTCGGTGATAGGGCACGTCCGGTGAAGCGTACGTTTACCTTAGTGCTTTATAGGATTGTGTAACTAGAATAGCGTAGGTATAGTGTACTTTAGTGCTTAGTTGGTGTAAATATATGCTTGTGCCAGTAAATTCGTGTGTTGTCTCATGTGGCTGGCTCATACGGGACCTAAGTTAGAGGATAGCCAGAGCTAAACTCTATTCACTTGTTTATTGCTCTGAACCTGAGCGGTCGATAATTAGGTAAGGCCGTGTTAAGTTCTACACTGTCGTCAGGTGGCCGTGGCTGTACTTTCCTCTCGCACCGAAAGAGATACCTGCCGAGGCGGTGGGAGCGTGCATGTAGGCGTGTGCGTCCGCTGCGGCTATCCCCCCAGGTTGGCGACACTCATACTTACTCTTTAGCATATATCTGTTCATGTAGTCGGCCTAAGACAGCCATGCCTAAATGCAAACCTGAAAATGAAATGAATTAAATATACCGTATTCTTACATTTACAGTATACCGTATTCTACAAGTACCTAAACATTTAGATTTAGATTTATTTATTTCGAGATAGGTAAAAATTACAATATAGATTCGCATACAATGTAAAAAATTATAAGAATCCGTCATACGAATCACGATCGTCAATATTAAGAAATAAAAATTAAATAATATTCAAAATGTCAATACAGAAAGTGGAAATAGTATCTCCGATTACGGATTGTCATTTAACAACTAGTGGATAAATAATTTTAAACAAAAATAAACTATGTACATACATAAAAACAATATAAATGTTACACAAGAAATAGTATCAGATTAGGTATCAATAAATCAAAATAATTACTTCCGTCCGCAGAGAGAGCAGAGTCCGCAGTAAGCTCGATTCTCCATACAAACGTAGTTACGCTCTCATTTTAAAACTACTTGTTGGATTGTAACGAAACTTTGCATATACAATGACATGAGGTATATCTATGTGGGATCGGAACGTTATGGCGGAGAGGTGAGGTGAAGGGGGAGAGAGGCTATATAAGGACCTGACGGAACTTTTCTAGAGTACAATAAGCAAAAAGAGAAGTACGATATCGTACTAATAGTCACCGACCTGGACCAGCGTAAAGTAGTCCACTCCCTTAAGGAAGTCCTTAAGATGGCTGTGAGGGTGGAGACTCCTAACAAGAGGACCCACCTCTCACAGTGTCACAACTGCCAGAGGTTCGGCCACGGCGCTCGTGGCTGTCACTCTCCTCCCCGTTGCGTCAAGTGCGCTGGGGATCACGCGACTCGCGATTGCGAACGCCCAAAGGGATGCAAGGACCCGAACGGCATACGCTGCTGCAACTGTTTGGTTTGCAAGCTCCCCCATGGGCATACTGCCAATTATGGGGGATGCCCTTGCCGCCCAAAGAGTCGCGACAACGGAAAGAAGTCGAAGTCCTCGCCTCCCTCTGGGCGAAAGCAAAGCGCGGGCCGTGCTGCTCCCCATAGCACTCCGCAACACTACCCCGCCCTTCCGGCCGTAGGGCTAGGTGCCCCTAGGAACCCGCCGCCTTCTGCGGCCGCAGGTCCCTGCCCGGTGCCTTCTGCACCCCAATCTCAGGCGGGTCCCTCTGCATGGGGGCCCGCCGCCAGTCAAGCGGACCGGCCCGCTATAGATCCCCTCTATGCGCTTATGCAGATAATTCAGGTACTCCCACCGGAGGTGGCGAGCGGCCTGACTGCCCGTATATTCGCAACAACGACGCAGTATCTCGCCGCACCAAGCGGCAGCCAGGTTCACGGTGCCTACTAGTATGGATAGTACATCCCAGAAGCTTAAACCTGCTTCGATTACCATTGGCATTTACAATGCCAATGGCTTGAGAGGTATGAAGGACGAGGTGATGAACTTCCTTCGCGACCACTCAGTAGATTTACTCCAGGTCCAAGAGACCTTTTATCGTCCCAGCATTAGAGCCTTTCGCGTCCCTGGATACGCTCAGATTAGATGATAGGCAAGATGGTAGGCCATTCGGGGGCACGCTCATTTTCTACAAACGTAACTTGCATTGCATAAGAGTCAATCCCCCGCCCCTGACTAATATGGAAGTGTTGGTCTGTCGCATCTCGATGGAGGGTCACCCCCCGATATCGATTGCTTCAACCTACCTTTCACCTCAACGAGACTTACTTTTGACTGACCTCAACTCTTTAGCCTCCCTAGGTCCTTCGGCCATCGTGGCCGGGGACCTAAATAGTAAGCATATTAACTGGGGTTGCGTAGCAACCAATCCCAACGGCAATCGGCTTCATCACCTTTTTATCGATAGCCTCTCTTTCGATCTCCTCGCTCCCTTCGAACCGACTCACTTTCCTCATAACGTAGATCACCGACCTGACATACTCGACATAGCACTGCTAAATAACGTAGCGTTAACTCTGCGTTCTATAGAAGTGATACACGAACTAGACTCGGATCATAGGCCAGTCCTTTTGAGACTAGGTCCTCACCCCAATAGTACTCCTCGAACCAGGACACTCGTGGACTGGGACAAGGTGCAAACAGGTCTCTTACAGACAGATCCCCCTTGCTTCCCAGACAATATAACTACAACCGAACAGACAGACCAAGTGATCGATTCTTTCACCAACTACCTCAACGCTGTACGAAGCGAGGCCTCAAGGGCGGCGGAGGACATCCAACACCAACCTCTACCTAGGGAACTGAGAGAGTTGGTGACAAGGAAAAATCGCGCCATCCGTACCTATTCAAATCACCCTTCTGCCGAAAATCGGCAAATCCTGACGGACTTGTCTAACGAGTCCAAACAGAGAATTGCCGATTTTCGGGAGAACTCGTTCAGGGATCTGATGGGGGAGATAACGCCTAGTCATCTGGCTTACTGGAAACTAGCGAGATCTCTCAAATCCGATGCCTGTTGGACTATCCCTCCCTTGGATCGACCGGATCACTCAACCCCCGCGTTCGAGGACAGTGAGAAAGCCGAATGCCTTGCGAGTAGCCTAGAGTCCCAATGTTCGCCCAACCTCCTCCACACCGACGAAGCCCATATTAGAAGGGTCGATTCCGAGGTGGACAGGAGATCGCGTCTCCCCGTAACTTCACCCATTTTACCGGTGTCGGTTAAGGAAGTCAGTGACCATGTCAGGCGTCTCCGTATTAGGAAGGCTCCGGGTGCGGATGGTGTATCCAATCGCATCCTGAGACTTCTCCCCGAAACCCTCCTCCTCCTTTTGGTTGGCATCTTCAATGCCGCGCTGACCAATGCTCACTTTCCAGCCGCGTGGAAATGTGCAACGGTCATAGGGATAGCGCAGCCCGGTAAACCCCGGACCTCACCTGCCTCTTATAGGCCGATCAGCTTACTTAGCTCCCTTGGAAAGCTATATGAGCGGATCCTACTCACGAGAATTCTCAGATTTACGGCTGAGAATAACCTCCTCATCGACGAGCAGTTCGGCTTTAGATCCGGACACTCATGCGTCCAACAGGTGCACCGCGTCACGGAGCACGTGTTAGACGGTTTCTCTCGATTCCAGGGGCTCAAGACCGGTGCGATCTTTTTCGACGTGGCGAAAGCCTTCGATAAGGTCTGGCATAACGGGCTGGTATACAACTTATACCAGCTCGGTATACCGGACAGACTCGTACTCACCATACGGGATTTCCTCAGTGATCGAAGCTTTCGATACCGACTGGAGGGAACGTACTCGGACCCACACCCCATCCGGGCCGGAGTCCCGCAAGGCTCCGTGCTCTCTCCCACTCTCTACTCGTTGTTCACGAACGACATTCCCAGGCACCCTAAGGTGCAACTGGGGTTGTTCGCGGATGACACCGCGCTCTTTACGACCCATTGTAAGTACGCATCTATCCGGCGATGCCTCCAAGATGCAATCACCGACCTAGGTCGTTGATTTAATCTTTGGCGTATCGAAGTCAACCCGGAAAAAATCACTGCAATAGTCTTTCACCCGTCTGACTGCGTTAGTACAGAAAGACGGGTGGCTCCGATCCAGATGTTTGACCGACCCATCCTCTGGGTCAACGAGGCCAAATATCTTTGAGTGACCCTCGACAGGAAACTGACTTTCCGTAGCCACATCCGTAGGGTACGCAACCGCGCGTTATTCGTACTAGGAAGGCTTGGGCCGATGATCAACAAGTTTAGTAAAATGTCACTTAGAAATAAGCTGACACTCTACAAGACTTGTGTTCGTCCAATCATGACATATGCAAGTGTAGCATTTGCTCACGTGCCTATGTCATCGCTCAAGCCGCTTCAGGTCATTCAGAATCGTTTTCTCCGTAGGGCGACTGGTGCCCCGTGGTACCAATCGAACCTCAGCCTGCACCACGACATGGGGATTAGCACCATGTATGGTTTCTTTAAGCAGGCTGCCAGACGTTATTTTGACAACGCTCCGCACCATAGGAATCCGTTAGTTAGGAAGGCTGCTGATTACGTTCCCATCCCTCCCCCCTCTGTCGTTACTCGGCGCTCACTGATTAGGGGCCGCACGGTCCGGCGTCCTAGGCACAGACTCACGGACCCGGACGACGAAATCACAGCGTCCATCGAAAGATGGAACACTGCGCTTTCGGCGTCCAACACATCGCGTACACTTCGGTGTTCCCGCCGGCGGGGACGTCGACCGCGAGATCGCGACAACACAGACACATACAGCCCCTATTCGTCCCGGTACCGCCGCATACCGGGTAGAGTCAGTCCGACCCAAGTCGGGCCTAGCTGAATTTCTTGCTGGACTCTTCTCAGCTAGGCTAGGTTTTAGCGAACCAGCGATAAAACTCCCAGTAGTTCGACACCACTCACACCCCAGATTCGGTTGATACCGTTCAAGCAATCTCACTGGAGCGCAAACTCGTAGAGTATTCCAGTGTACAAACTTTCCCGCGTGGTCGTGCCGGAGGCTCCCCCTGGATTTTCCCCAGGCTACCCTCCAACCACGCAATTCGACCTCCATTTCTTTAAAAACCACAATGCGCGGCGAGGCCTTTCAGACGCGCAGCCCACTGCACGTGACCTTCGCCCGCTTGCTGCGTGGCAGAATAAAAATGAAACCGCTCCACGTAGCCGCAGCGTTTTGGCGTGAAATGTGCATCCAAAATCGTCACCACATCAGAAAATCCTTTTGCTTCTAACGTAGCCGGCAACGCTAAATTGCTTGCAAGTTTGTAGGTTGATTCGGCGAGTGCGCTTAACAAGATGGCTCGGCGTTTCAATTGATCTTTATCCGTCTCATTGTTAATATCGTTGGCTATGAACCACTGCATTCATCGATTCTTGTAGGTTCTCCACTCCTGAGTTTCATGGTTAAAAACCGAAATTAACCCAAAAGTTCCAGCCATCGCCGCCAATTGGTATGTATAATGAGACTATGGGACACGAGTGAAACACACCGTAGTTAATTGCACACTGGTTTATTCATTTAATAGGCCTACCGCGGGGTGGGGGGGGGGGGGGGGCGCGGGCGTAGCCACGCTTATCTATATGTACTAGACGAAAACTGTAAAATCGTAAGCAGGCGTTAAGTGTTTTTTTATACTTTGACAGTGGAAATCTATCCTGATTTTCAGTTCAAACGAAACATGAATGTTTATATTGCAATTTCTCCGCATCAAATATTTAAATTATTGTATTGTAATTAAGGTTCAGATTTATCAAAGGGCGCTTCAAATTCGCCATACATTTTCGTTCCCCGCGCTCTGTGGCTCAGTCGCCCGCGAGCATTCAGAACGAGTTCACGTCACTGCAGAACGACCTACCGATTGCTTCGTCGTGTATTATTTTTTTGCGTTTTATATTTATTGCTGTAATACAAGCAGATGAGATTAAATTAAAACATTATTGATTTGTTTTAGTAAAATGTGAGAACGTAAAGATGAATATTATATTTTAAAAAAACATGCCATTCTTAGGTGCAAGTCCGGATGTCCATCTACAAGTCCGTGTAGGAGATGAAAAAAAATGTCTAATTAAAATGCCCGTATGCGGCTCGGGATGAAAATGTCGACGACACTATCGAGGCGAAAAAAATTTTTTTTTGAAAAAACTAAAGATGGAGATACGATTTTAAATAAAAAACACGATTGGTTTTTGATTTTGATCTTTGACCCTACAATAACTCATGGTTAGATCCATGTTTTGATTTCCGTACAATAATATTAGGCGCACTAATCGAAGAATGAAGATAGTTCTAAGTAATTTATTATTAGTGAAACGGAAAGTCTGAAAGTGTTTTCCTATTACCTAATTTAGTCGTTATTATTGTGTTGACAATTAAGAGTCCCCAGTAAGCTCGTTCGAATTTCACCTTCCCATACAAACGTAGTTACGCTCTCATTTTAAAACTACGTGTTGGATTGTAACGAAACTGCATATACAATGACATAAGGTATATCTTTGCCAACACGTAGTTTTAAAATGAGAGCGTAACTACGTTTGTATGGAGAATTGAGCTTACTGCGGACTCTTAAAATGTTAGAATTATTCAAAAGGTTTTTTATAATTAAAGTCAGTTAGAGGAAGTACGACTACCGGTTGTAGCTGGGCGCACTTATCCTACCTGATAAATTATAATATAATATTATATATAATATAATATAATATATAATTATGTTGTTTGTGTGCAAGGTATGATAACTAATGTCGTAATGATTAATAAAGATTCCGAGATGATTCATTGTTTTTTGTTATTTTTTGGTTCCTTCATACACTGTATCTACCTAAATTAGCTATTATACGTTTCTGGCGACTGTAATTATACACCCCATTTTGTAAAAGAAAAGCTTTTCTTGACCTTTACACCGAAACGATTTTACATACTTTGCGAATACCTTTCTGGCGATTAATATACACCCTATTTTGTCACAAAAACGCTTTTCGTGACCTGCAACGCCCTAACAATTTTACAGACACTGCGAACTAGGGGGTCGTATAAACCTTTTTTTTTTATTTTTTTAGGGCGTATACCGATCCTATTTACTTTATTTATTGGTTTATAAAACCAATATGTTTATCTTCAAAATCTAAGATTTTGAGCCAAAAATTTACTTTTTAAGTCTTAAAATAAAAAAGTTATGAATTATTTTCTAAATTCTTTTTAGTTTTTTGCTTCTAGGCTTCTAGGCTTTACGCCCTTGGAGTCAAAAGGTTTCGATATAGCACAAAGTAAAACATGCAAATTTGCTGTGTGGACAAATGAGGTGATAGATGAAGATGAAACATTTTGGAATGACATGGAAAATAAATTTAAAAACTTTTATTTTGATAGTCCTCTTCCAGAATTCATAGATTCAAGATTAGATAGATAGATGGAAATTAAGGAACCCGACTATATTCTGGAAGCAATTGATAGGAGAAATAAAAAAGGAAACAAGCGGATATTAGATGAAACTACCAGAGAAGCAAATGAAAAAGGAAAAAAAAGAACTAACGACAAGTAATCTGTCTGGTTGCCTGGTAAATATCGCTTAATAGAGATAACACCGCCATTTAACATGCTTTTTTAGATTTGAGTTTCTTACGCTGTTTTTTTAGTGCACTAAAAAGAATATTGTATTCTATACTATTTTCTCTCTCCCATCAATAAAGTCTATGTGCAAATCGTAACAAATATCTTTACGTTACAGCCGACCATAATGCAAGTTTTACTGCACGCTGCGCGTACGGTAAAACGCGCATTGTGGCCAGATGAAGACGTAAAATTGTGTACTTACCACGGGCAGTAATGTACCTACTATTACGTCACCCTGGGCGGTAAGTGAGATTTACCGCTCACGGGCGCAGCGGCAAATCTCACTTAAAAATTGTGTACGCACCGGGCGGTAATTCGTAAAGCCCCAGATCGCAGGTGTTCGTGGCCCGAACCGAAGGTGAGTTGTTGTGT
Source organism: Epinotia bilunana (assembly GCA_947049275.1). NCBI lineage: Eukaryota > Metazoa > Arthropoda > Insecta > Lepidoptera > Tortricidae > Epinotia > Epinotia bilunana. The sequence goes on along the minus strand of OX346274.1, from coordinate 13,211,928 downwards.
TGAAGAAGTGTGATTCACGAATTCACCACGTAGGTACGTAATATACTATTTCATCACACTTGCTCGTAAAGGCTGTTATTGTACACATGCGTATAGAGCAGTTATCCTACGGAGAGTTATGGATTTTTATCCATAGAGTTGGATAGTTGGCCGCGCGCGTCTACTACCGCAAACCGAATATGCAAGTGCAACAGAGAGGCAGATGTATCGTTTTCGGTTTGCGAGCCTGTTGTTAGGGTTCCATAGTCAACAAGGAACCCTTATAGTTTCGCCATGTCCGTCTGTCTGTCTGTCTGTCTGTCCGTCTTCGGCTTAGCTCAGTAACCATTACTACTAGAAAAGTGTAATTCGGCATGGGTATATAAATCAACCACGCCGACGAAACAGAAAAATAAAATGTTGATTAAAAAAAAAACTGTGTACCTCCCCTACACCTAAAGCGGAGATGTATTTTTTTTCTCGTTAAACCCATGGTGTGAGGTGTCGTTGGATAGCTCGTTTAAACATATTATGGGATTTACTAAACCATTTTTCAAATCAGTGATTCGTTTGCGAGATATTGGGCTTTAAAGCTCTCATTTTTGTTCGAGTCATGTGACGTCGTCGTCCCGTCCCCCCTGCCGGGTAAATCGCTACTACTTGGGATGTCAAAAAATTTGTGGTGTACATATAATGAAATTAAAAGGAAAACTATCACGGATAAGTAGACATAAGTAGTTACCGAGTAATAGTCGACCAACTTAATGGATACATGGAAAGGCCAATTTTCGTACAAATTCGGCCGACGCAACCGCACCGCACGTCGATGTAACTAAGGCAGACAGGCAACTACGGAACCCTACACTGCGCGTGGCCCAACACGCACTTGGCCGGTTTTGTTAGTAAATATTTGCATTAATATTGTGCAGTATGCGGGGCTTTATGTTGATCAATAATATTGTCAATTTTAGTTTGCCAATAATATTGCGTGTTATTTTACCCATTTATTTATATTTTTACCAAGATAGGTAAGGTATATACTTGTTTTGAGTATGTAGATGTATGAAGATGACATTAAACACCTAAATACTAAAAAGAAACTACTTACAAAATTACTTCATATGTAATTAAGATTCATAATTCAGACTCAGTCCAGTATTTATAAAGTTCAGTTATTCGAGTACGAGTTCAAAATACATTTTACAAGTATCTCCGTTTATTGCAAGATAAATAAAATAACTATTGTGTTTACCTTACCTAACACCTCATTAAACAAAAATATTAGTTACGTTCTTCTGCGTTCGGCCGGCCGGTCAAGCTATACACACTCGCCGTTGTGTGCGTTCACGCACAGATCTAGCGAAAAGCCTAAACAGCTCCCGCGTCTTACGCTCGGTGCAGTCTTAATACTAATGGTCCGCAATCGCATAGCACAGGGGAAGATGTGAGGATGACGGAGGTCACGACTGAGACGCTAATACAGGCGGACTCTCGGGTGTCCGGGGCACCGTCAGAGCAGTCTGAGCCGCCGGTGCAAGTTGATGAGGAAGCCCCGCCAGGGCCATCACCTGCTACTCAGCCTAGTTGTAATTTAAGACCTAGGGCTAAGAAAATTATTATAAATGAGAATCAGATGTTCAATGTAAGTCGAGAGTTGATATGTACGCATGCATGTGTGCGCGCGAACCTGATAAATGAGTTAGTAATAAACCAGCATTGCATCGGTACACGCGTTTCATTTCGCGCGTTTCATTACTACCACCCTAAACCTCATACATCTCAATATCGTAGTGTAGTATCCATAGTACAAGCTTTGCTTAGTTTGGGACTAGGTCGATTTGTGTAAGATTGACCCCTTATATTTATTTTATTTATTTATTTATTTCTTGTGTAAAGTGAAACCACTGCTCCTACACTCAATGTTCCTACCTCCCGATCAAATCTTACCTATCTGATAGACTTTTTCATGTAAAACATGGGAATGCATACGCTGATGATTAAGTACACCTAGCACAGATTTACTCTGAAAAAAAAATTGACCACCACAGACTTCGCCCTAACTGTGCTCACTTATTAATATTATCACATTATTTTTAAAGGAAGACAAAGAAAATCTTACCTGTAAAACTCATCTGTATGGTATTATATATTATTCCGGCCACAACGGGGTGTTTTACTGGGCCTTTCATCCAACTGTAATCTTGATGAAGAATTTGGGATGCCAGAATACCACGTGTACCTTTTGAATACCTAACAATGCCGCCGTGCAGGATAATCAACACCATGTCGAATAGTAGTACTATATTTAATGCAATAAATTGTGCTATATTTTGAACCGTATACACGCGGCATGCCCATATTTTTTCCTGAAAACAAGGGTGTAATGAAATTGGAGCAATTACAATTTGGGTGGCAGTGAGCAAATAAAAGCCTGTCGAGATTTATACGTTTTATAACTAGGTACCTACTCCTTTAACTAGCTCGAATTGCCTTGTCTACGGGGGTTTGCCTTGGTTTTGAGGCAAGGACAGCCACTTGGACTTGGATCTTTCATATAATTTGAAGTATATTTTATTTTATTTATTTACATAGGCATTTTTGTGTGAAACCGGATTCATACTTATCATACACGCGACAGTACAATATCGGTTTCATATCGAACTGTTTCGAGAATGCCATCTCGCATGATAATTTTGATCCCGGTATTTGCAGGATTGGGGATTCGCAATTCTGCGGGATCCCGGTATTTGCGAAATTCAGCAGGATACAGAAATAACAACACGTAAGGTTAATTTATATATACATAATTAGGACTGCTTATATACTACGCTCCCGTATAGGAAACATTATGGACGGAACCCTCTTGGAAAATAACCTCCATGTAAAAATCTCAAAAAATACCTATCTAAATTTTTATTTTTTTATTTATTTCATTTCATTTCATTTATTGTATAGCCATGAACACATTTACATAATAAGGTCTTATAACTAAGGATGGTAAGTTCATGACACCCTGTTAGGGCACACAATATTTGCTAAATCTAGTTTAGTTTAATACCTAAAATTGTTTTACATCATAAATAACGTATCGTAGCTGGCGTGCAAAAGACTCTATACATATTATCTAGTCAGTTATATTAAGTTAACTTAAATTTAGGTATTTTACATGCAGATAACAATTTTCAATTTTCGGTTTTACTACCTCGTCAGCTTTTCATCATTAAAAAACTCCTGAATTGAGTAATAGCAGTGATTAATTAACATGTCTTTTAATTTATTTTTAAATATGTTATCATTTGGTTCTAATTTAATAATGTCCGGAATTTTATTATAAATTGAAATAAGATTATATTGGGGCCCATTTTTGAAGATGGCTAAGTAAGATCTAGGTAAAAGTAATTTGTTCTTATATTGACTTCTAGTTTTTGACGTTTCCGGTTTTGTCGGGAACAGGTCTGGGTGTTTACGAACAAAGAGGGCTGCTTCCATAATATATACAGCGGGTAGTGTTAACAACCTAAGTCTAGTAAAATGAGGGCGGCAGCTGCTTGGAATATGGATGTTAGCTAATATGCGAATACATTTCTTTTGCATTGTGAATAGTTGGTGAGAGTCAACGCTGGCTCCCCACAAGATCACACCATACCGGAGACTCGAGTAAATATATGCAAAATACACAGACAACGCAGATTCAAGATCAGTGTTCGATTTTAATATACTTAGTGCATAGATATATTTTGCTATTTTTGTTTTCGTGTTTTGAATGTGGCTTTTCCAGTTTAAACTGGAGTCAATAGTAGTTCCTAGTAGTTTGAATTCGGTAACCTCTTCAATTTCATTATTATCTATTTTCAGTTTTAACTCTAAGGATTTCTTTTGGGTGGGTTTGAATTGCATAATTTTGGTTTTTTTGAGGTTGATCTCGAGATTGTGGTTTTCAAGCCACTTTTGAACTGTAAGGAAATTGTGGTTGAGGTTCTTGTTACATTCATTACTATCTATACCATTGAGCAGTAGGGAGATATCGTCGGCGAACATAACACACTTGACATTTGCATCCAACATTTTGGGTAAATCATTTATGTAACATAGAATATTTTAACTTGGCATATTTCTTTAGACGAAATATTATATCGTTATTTTAATTTGATGATGTCTTTTAGTAATGTATTGTTTAGGTAAGATTTAGATTATTTATTTCACAATATGTATACAATTCCAATATAAATTAAAGCTAGCTTAATCTATATGAATTTATATTATGATCATCAAAGAGAATAAGAATTGTAATAAAATGAACGTATGTAAGTTACATTTGGTTCAAATTATAGTCACAATTCATTAATAGGCAAAAGTAAATAAATTACTAACATAATATCACATAAAGATCGACAGATGACAAACTTTACCTTCATAAATGAAAAAAATAAAATAACGATATAATTTACAATGTCAAAAACAGTGATATTATTAATGTTTAATGTCCATAAATTCCCTTACTGAATAAAATGCGTTTTTCAATAAAAAGTTTCTCAGTTCAGCAATTCGGCGGGTAGTCATCCGTAATAGGTTGGGCCTATCGCTCGAGGATTTTAGGCTAACGTAAAAATGGAATATTTGGGTTTTGAATCTTATTCTAACTAGAATATTTGAAGATTTTATCTATTCTTTTCGTAAAATTTTCGAATTTCTTCGCAGATGTATGCAGGTTTCCTCACGTTGTTTTTCCTTCACCGAAAAGATAACATTAAATATCAAAATATGTTCCGTACATAAGTTCAGAAATCTCATAGGACGAGATTCCAACCAACGACCGCCGTTTGACAGTCGCATGCCTGAACCACTGGAGCCGATTTTTCTACCATTGTCGCATTTTGGAAAAGTAGTATTCAAATACAAATTGGTGATTCTGATGAAAAAAATACTTTGTTTCTGTCTATTAAGTATTGAGCTATATAAAAAATATAGAAATCCACAGGTTTATGCTTTAATTTGTCAGATAATTGCATATTAGTGGGCTAATCAGCGAGCCGAGGTTCCGGTGAGTGACGAAATTGTAACGGATCGAATAGTACTTTAAAACTCGAAAACTATTCATTTTATTCCTTGTCCTTGTGTAGTAAAGGCCACAATAGTCCTTCTCAAACAAAAGAGTTATTATTTATTTAACAAAATCTTAGAAAAAACAGGCTTTCATTTCCACTTAGTTACATTTTGTACAAAATGTACCCTAGTTTTTATTATAATTCAGGGAAATGACTAAGTGAAAAGGAAATGTATTTTTTTAATACAAAACCAACGTGTAAAGATATCTTTAACATAAAAAACTGACTAAAGATTGTATATTTTGCAAAATTATATATTTCAGTCAAAACAAATGTAGGACAATTTCTCAGCGGAATGTAACGAACGAATATAGTACGGTGGCAAAATCGCAAAAAGTCGTCTCCTTCGCGATTTTCGTGTACATCTCTTCTATATACCTAAGACTGGTATGGATGTATTCCTTGTTGTCTCCAGAGTACGAATCTACCGGTTTTAGTTAAGGGTGAGGGGGACGGACATAGCTGAGACGTCACAAAGATGGCGGCCTACGGTCATCGATTTTTGTTCAAATCTCGGGTTCTATTTTACTGATTACGTCGTGTGAGGTGTCATTTGAAAGCATATTAAACGTACTATAATTAATTTTCGGGACGATATGACGTACAATCAACAGTTTTTAAATTATTAGATATGCACGCTGATAACTCAACGCTTGTAACTCAAAAAATAATACTTTAGCGCAATTAAAGTTATTATAAAAAAATATAGGACATTTTATAAGCTTTCCAAAAATATAGGGTTTGTTGGTGTACATTAATAAATAACGAAGTAATAACAAATTTTGTTAATTACGCACCGATTAACTACCACCACGCTCGACTCTGCTAGCGATCTCTGTCGTCACGTCGTGCCTTTAGAAACTCGTTTTCTTGTTTTCTGAGTAATTATACGAGTCAGACGGTCATGATACGCACCTAAAGCAGTAAAATAAAAGCCATCTTAGTGGCCTTCACCCACCACCTTTGTTTTTCACCCCCCCCCCTCCCATACACAATTGTACGCTTTCTCTTGGGTGTCACGTGATATTATTATTGCCATTTTAAACCTGGGTGATGTAACATTAGACTTGTTTCTAGTATTACATTGAGAATCCTACTATCCTACTAGTATTATAAATGCGAAAGTTTAGGTGTTTGGATTTTTGTCAGTCAAAATATAGAATAGTTTTTTTCCCGGGTCCACGCGGACGAAGTCGAAGGCGGAAGCTAGTAAATAATAAAATAATGAACGCAAGCAGCTTTATTACACAACTAGCTTCCGCCCGCAACTTGGTCTGTGTGGACCCGGGATACCTGACATACTTTACTTTTTTGAGATGCTTTGACTTGTATTTTCCTAATCTGACTTGTTTTGGATAAGTATTTACTCGCAAAAGAGAAGTGAAAAACTGCTATGGGAAGCCAAAAGCGGGAGAGAGATTTGTAACTGAAACGTTGCACGGACCGAGTGTGGGCCCGCTTGGTGAGTGTGTGAGTGATGTTTGTAAAAGAGTAGGGGGAGTGTGTGGCCGCGTTGGCTTGCCCTACGAGTCTTCGGCCCTGGGGCATCGGTCCTAGACGGAGCTCGGCCTTCGGCCTCGCATGCCTTGCCGCTCACCTTCGGGCCTGTGGCCTTCATGTTCGCTTGTAAAACAGTCTGAGGTAGGGTGTCCGAGAGCGCGCCCTGAAGGGGCGCTACAGACCTTCGTCCCTAGCTCGGCCTGCCGCCTCGCGTGCCATGCCCTCAGGTTCGCTTGTAACCATTCAAGAGTAGAGTATTCGAGACTGCACTCTGAAGGGACGCTTCGGGCCTTTGGCCCTGGGACTCACGTACTTCGGCCCTCAGATGCGCTTGTAAGATCATCCTCCTAGCGTTATTCCCGGTTGTGCCCCGAAAGGAGATCGGGGTCCGCTTTGACACCTAATCCCAAGATTTGGCATAGGCACTAGTTTTACGAAAGCGACTGCCATCTGACCTTCCAACCCAGAGGGAAAGCTAGACCTTATTGGGATTAAACCAGTTTCCTCACGATGTTTTCCTTCACCGAAAAGCTAACGATAAATATTCCGCACATAAGTTCCGAAAAACTCATTGGTACGAGCGGGGATTCAAACCCACAACCACCGCTTGACAGCCGCATGCCCGAACCACTAGGCTACCGTCACTCCCTGAGTGGAGAGCCCGCTCTCAAGGGACGCTTCGGGCCTTCGGCCCTACGCAGAGCTCGGTCTGCCGCCTCGTGCCATGCCGCTGTCCTTCGGGCCTTCGGACCTCAGGTTTGCTTGTAGGACGCTTAGGAGTAGTAAAGTGTCCGCGTGGGCACGCCTTTCAGGCCTTTGTCTCTCGGGCTTGTGTGGAAAGCCCGCTTTGAAGGGACGCTTCAGGCTTTCGGCTCTACGCAAAACTCGGCCTGCAGCCTCGCGTGCCTTGCCGCTCACCGCTCGCTTGTAACACACTCAGGATTAGAGTAAATATCCGAGAGCGCACTCTGGAGGGACGCATTGGGCCTTTAACCGTCGGGCTCATGTAGAGAACGTGCTCTGTGAAGGGACGCTTTGGGCCTTCAGATTCGCTTGTAAGACACTTAGGAGTAATAAAGTGTCCACGAGGGCCCGCCCTTCGGGCCTTTGGCCCTCTGGTTTGCGTGGAGAGCCATCTCTGAAGGTACGCTTCGGGCTTTCAGCCCTCAGCTTTGCTTGTAATACACTTGAGAGTAGTAAAATGTCCGCGTGGGCTCGCCCTTCGGGTCTTCAGCCTTCGGGCTCGCGTGAAGAGAACGCTCTGAGGGAACGCACGCATACGCTCAGATTCGCTTGTGGCTCAGAACTCTCAGAAGTAAAGTATCCGAGAGCGCGCTTTGGAGGGACGCTCCAGGCCTTTGGCCCTACGCGGAGCCCGGTTTGCGGCCTCGCGAACCCCGCCGCTCACCTTCAGGCCTTGTTGTTCTGTTCAAACTTGTTGCCTGCAAAACTGCAACGACTTGCAGTTCCATAGTTCACAACATGTATCAGTCGACAAAACGTATTTACGGATAGATATTTATCTACACGCATCTCCAAAGAAAAAAATTTGTACCTATAGCTGGTAGGTAAATGTAACAAATCACCACGTGCAAATATCTCCAAATTCAATCGCAACTTGCCCTCGAATGAAATGAAATATGCGCGGGCGTGGGATACGGCAAGGGTGGCCTTGTCGCCAGTTTGGGGCAGCTTTTAAAATGCGTTATTATTGAAACATATTTACAGAATAAATTATGTTCATCAGGCTGATAAATAGGCGTCCTGGGCGTAAAAGAACTCAATTCGCCGATTATAAATACTGATCAACGCATACAAATACACAGTTAAACACAATATTTATTCAATCGATTACAGTACCTTTCATTTGGGAACACCAAAATTGAACTTTCATGGTATTTCAATCATACGCAGCATGCCGGTTGCCGCGGACTTGCGTTACGGAATTGGCCATAAATTACATGTTTATTATTGATCGGCGACAAGTTGCATATTTTTGGCAAGCTAATAAAATGTATGATATTTTTTATAATGACATAAATCACGCTAAAGTATCTCTTTCTCGAATTATGATGGTAAGTAAGCAAATGTATAAGGTAAAAAAATCCATTTTTTTATTTTTTTTCAAACGGTTGGTTGTACGTTATAAAGTTCAAGTAAAAAATTATAGTACGTTTAATATGCTTTCAAATGACACTTCACACGAAGCAATCAGTAAAATAGAACCCGAGATTTGAACAAAAATCGATGACCGTCGGCCGCCATCTTTATGACGTCACAGCTATGTCCGTCCCCCTCTCCCTTAACTAAAACTGATAGATTCGTACTCAGGAGACAACAAGGAACACATCCATACCAGTTTTAGGTATATAGAAGACGTGTCCGCGACTTTTATCAATATTGGCCAATTTCCGCCGTACTAATGGGGGTGTATCCACAGTGACCCACATTTTGGCAAATATCTAAACGTTTTCACATTACCTTTCCACTTAACTACATAAAATGCTTCCAAGGCCTAATGCTTTCATAACAACAGAAAAAAACCAAGTCGTTGCACATGGGCCGATAATATTTGAAGTTCCATCGATTTCTCAAATGCACCATACTTACCTTCAGTACCTCATCATATCTGTTGAACTTCAAATGTGTATTTTGATGATTTGTTGCTAAGTTAACGAAATATTATCAGAATCTTTGAACTGAAGAGTTCCATGTCAGAAAGGTCATCATGATATATTGTAGAATATACCGAAATCGCCATATGAATGCCAATTATATTTGAAGAGTTCCCTCCACTCCTCACGGATTCCATCATCAGATCTATGCCAAATGTATGCGGGACTACCTTGCAAATATCCGATTGCCAACAAAAAAAGAATTATCGAAATCAGACAACGTGGTAAACAATTATCACCTACAACAATAAGTCGAAACGAGAACCTCCTTCATTTTATTAAAGTCGTTACGGGAAAAAAATTGTCTTTCAAATTGTTATCCACATTTGTGCCCACAAAATACAGCTTTATCGTTTTCCAATGAGTGACTTTTCGTTCAATGAGAAACGAAATTTCTCATTGGAACGTCACGTTTCGACCGTGCGAAACAAAATTTAGATTATTATCAAAAGTAAAGAGAATTTAAAGATTATTTTAATACGTCAATAAACAAGATTAATTTGTTAACAAAACTACATATTAAACACATACTGAAATATGAAACATAACTTAGAAAAGTCGGTCACTAAGTGGAATTAACAATATGCACTCAATCAATCAATCAATCAATCAATCTTTGGTTTTATGGCTCCATCGATATTGTCGATGATTCTGCCAACGTCAAGGTTAGAAAAGGCACGTATAATAATAGATATTTGACCGGTGACTGAAGATTACCAGGTAACAATATGCACTCAAAAAAACCTCCGCAACGAAACCTGCTTTCACCTCTAATTATTTGACATTACTAACTAAAAACAAATATGGCCGGCACGGTATAGGTACCGGAATGTTGCCAAACCAAAAGTAATGCTACTATTTGGTAGGAATAATCAAAATATCATCGAAAAATGTTCGTTTCTCAATAGGAATTTCCACTAGGTTCCTTTTTAAAGTCTCATTTAAAATCATTCAATCATTTTTATAGATTCAATAGGTATTAACTGTAAGGAAAACATTAAAATAATTAAATATGAAAACAACTAATATAGAAAACAACAGTATTGCTGACTTTAAAATTTAATAATTTAAAAAGTTTTCACTACTTATTTTTAATACATAACCATACAGTATTGATGCCAAATTATCCCTTTAATTGTATTATATTATTAATATTAAAACGTTACCCAAAAAAGTTAAAAAGTGGTCTATAATGATTGGGGAACTGGTAGGACGTGACAAAAACTCAACTTTCCAACGATAGAAAAATCGGCCCTCTGGGCTACGGTTGCATCGATCTTAGTCAAAATAATTTTCGTTGATAGTAGGTATTTAAAAAACACTGTCCATGATTTTGTTCATATTTTTTCAGATATTAGATTCGATTTTTAGATTTCATTCAGAAAATTTACATGTCATTTCATAAAATTAAATTAGCATGGATTCACAAAAATATAGTGCATAAGAATAAAAAGCAATAATAAATAATAGTCAATAAAATCGAATTTTAAATTAAAACAAACATGAGAAACAAAAATACTAATAATAAGGCAATAGGAACAATTTAAATACTTAATGATAAATGGCTATGTCAGTAACCCCACGTTCAATCCCACGTTTCGGAATTTCTAGTGGGGAACGTGGGAAAGGATACAATTTTTGTAATTTTCGGAGCGATTATCTCCGAAATATACTCGCTTAATAAAAAAAAGCTGAAAGATCTACATTTGTTTTTAAAGACCTATCGATTAAAGGTGCGACCACACCGCTGCTCAAAATACGCTAACGCACCGTAAAACGCAGCAAAATGTATGAAGAATATGTGACGCATACGACACGTCAACGCGTATACGCAGCGTTAAGCACCGGTGTGGTCGCTCCCTTATGTGACACATGTTGACCTTATAGTTGAGTAAAATGCCTGTGTCATAATCATAAGGACAGACGGAGATAAACTATTAGGGTTTTGTTTTTTCTCATTTACACTACGGAACTCTAAAAATGTACTTAGTGTTATTTGCGAACAAAATTTATTCCGTTCTATTCTACTCTGAATAAATAGTTAATTGAAAAAAAAACAAGATGGATTTATAAATAAAATTTTCTGTATTGCCCTAAAGCTAACTAGTCGACATTGCTTTATGACATTAAGGTCGCCTTTTGTAGGTACTATATATAGGTACTTTTATTGTACATAAAAAAATAAAAAGCTTTATTTAACGACAAGCTTTATATCGTATTGTTAGTTCGTTAGTATGTAACGGCCAAAATTTGAATTATCATGCAGTTATCATCAACTAATTGAGCAGAAATCGTTCATACCTACTTATGAAAGTTTGGTGAAAACGCAATAGTATGACACCACTGAGCTGATCTGAAGATGGAGACAGAAGGTGATCCTATACTACATAAGTCAAACCTCATCGAAACCCACTCCACCTACAGTTGTTGACTGTGTAAAAAAGTGTACAGTTGGCAACACAACCTACCAAAAAAAATTTTTTGCACAGAAACTTTATTAAATATACCAAAATCCACAAGTACCTTACAAATTCCGTGCCACGCAAAGACATAGACCATTACGAGGCTGGAAAAAGTGTACGGTGGCATCCATATCTCTACAATACCTGCAACAAATACCGTAAAATTTGGTTAAGTGGGGACCCTGGATAAGTGAGAAACCTCCATAGCTCTCATGAGACTCATGCTGCGGACTTTAGCACTAAATTACCTCTATTAGTAGAACAAAACAAACTTCTATAAGGTAAGGTGGGGTAAGACTATCACCGGGGGAAGACTACTATAGTCCAATAACTCGATATGCACGACTTTCGTCTCTAATTTGCTATGTCGGTGAAGCAGCAAACATTACAAAAAGTTCCCAGCTCAAAACACAGATGTCGCTACTGGACGTATACACATTGAAAATGATGACATTCAAAAATGACATTCCGTCGGTGCGAATTAAAAAGTCGCTATGTATTTTTACCCTACTTTTCAGGAGAACAAAAAAACTGTTTATATCAGAACTGCGCAGTTTTCTTATATAAGAAGTATTTTCTTATAATGGGCACAAGGATTTTACATGTCATGGTGATTGAAAAAAATATTCTGCATCTGTAATATTTCACAGTATCAGCAAAAAACTTAAATCCAGCCACATAGCGATTTAAATTTGGTTCATTTTAAATCGCTTTGTGTCATCCCTATACATGACGAGTTTTTACCATTGATCTGTAGTGTAAAGGATGATACATAGCGGGTTTGGAATAAGTCAATACCGGTAATGTAAATAATTATATTTACATGGTAACGAATTATTTTGCATTTAAACTGTGTATCCTCTCAATAAGTAAATTTTCTTCTAATAACAAGGCACTGATAGTTACTTAGACACAAATTATATGTATAAATTCTATAATAGTCAGGTAAAATTAAGTTATTTATAAGTTTGTTTTTATTTGGCCGTGAATTTGTCAAATCACACATATTAAATTTGTATTATGAATGAACAATTTCATTCATATTATCTTATTTTAGACACTGAGATTGTTATAAAAGGGATAATAATCTTTGTGCATGTACATTTTTAAGGACTGCAAGCTGTTATATTTCGCAGTCAATTTTTGGCTGATTATCATATAAAGGATGTTAATCGCCCAAAAATTGACTGCGATGCGGGTTCACCGGACGCACGTGGCTCTGGTCTTCTTTGTGGCAAAGTTGTGAACGTATCAGTGTGCCGTAGTTTATACATAACATCACCATTGCTGTACTATAGTCCTCTGATGTCAGTCACTGTTGGATCGCCAGACCGTTTACCAGGCCCAATACTCGAAAAGTTTCCAGTTACAATCTCATAATTTTTAAAGAATGTATAATCTAAATAGTTCACAATATGCGGTTGTTTAGGTCTCGCCTGTCTCATTCGGGTTATGTGTGTAGGAGAGTAAATTGGTGGCTTAAATTGATTTTCTAATGTTGAATGCACGCTATCAACTTCGATCATAGTGTGACCTCTATCCAATATCATCTGTTCATCTCGATTTCCAAATATCGAGGCGTTAGATAAAGCACTGCACAGAACTTTGTTTCTATTCTGGTAAGAACAACCATCACTAATAAGATAAACTTTTTTATAACTGCTACTGGAATTATGTTCTTATCAATTTTCCTCATCTTACTTGAGGTTAGTTCTAATTTATTACTAGTAACAACCCATTTTTGAAACACATTTTGTTTTAAATCAAAAGTTGCCAGAAAAAATTACTTGCAAACACGTACTTTGAATCCACTATAATTCTTCAAGAAACATTCATACCCGTAATTTTTTTTGTGGCTAGTCAATTCCTCAGGTCCAAAAGAATCGGGTCGGCGTGTTAGCGTACTACGAATTTGTACTAAACATTGCATGTAAGATTTCTTTGCTTCCCACGGTGGCAACTGCCAAAAATATCCTTTCGAAAATCATCATTCAGTTGAGCAAAGGAAACTGCGATCAGACTTTGGTTCCCTGCCATGGAAACAAAGTTTTCAGTTATCGTACGATTTTGCTTAACAACGTAGACGTTGAAGACTAGACGTAGAAGAATCACGTTGTCGTTTAGAACCCTTTTATATTTTTCCATAAAGTCGCAACTGCTGATTTTCACTCGTTTTTGATGAATGTGCCGACGAATCAATGTTCGTTTTCTCTTTAGTCTCACTAAATTTATCAAAAGTGGTTTAATGTTAAGATTTCCTCGACACAGTCTTCCAAAATATTTGTTGTGGAATGAGAGGTCTGGAGGATGTCGTTGTCCACTGGCGCAACTATAGTTTCAGTTAGCGGGGATATGTCTGACGTTTAAACAGTATTGATATCTGTTTGATATATTAAGAAACATAGATGTGAGCGCGGGATTATTTAATGAGTTTTGCTAGAACCAAACAGGTGGAGGATTATTTAATGAGTTTTGCTAGAACCAAACAGGTGGAATAGTCAAGTTGTTTTCTTTTACGGTATTTATGTCCAAATTGGTCGGACCGAAGAACGACTGATCGGCGTCATTTGCGAAATTGAGAATTCTATTATGTGGAGGATAAATGATATATCGGTCAGTTTCACTTAAGCATGATTAAACACGTCCTTAGAAGGATTGCCAGGTGTCGTCGAACTTTCGAAAACTCATATTGGACGAACTGGGATGGACATGAAGGGCATGCTAGGGTCACCCGAAAATAACATATTTAAGTCCTAAATGTATTCATCTTTGGGATTACCTATCAGTTTGCATAGAATTTCGACTGATTTAATGGCGGTTTCTCTTTCTCATTATGTAGTCTGTTATATTTACTATGTACGTACCTATATCATAAACCGAGCCCTACTGTTAGATAGCATATAAATCCCGATGTTTTAAATACATTCCTATGCATAAAAACAAAAAGGCACAATAATTGCAGTTCTACAAAATCTGTTCCAAAACTAGGTAATTAAAGTATTGTATGTATATCGGTAATAATTGGTAGTTTTTGTATACTAATCTACCCAAACCGCGCGTAATTAAGTTATATATTGTAGTACATTTTTAGCATTAGCTACTGGCGAATAGCGGATACGATATGGTTACCTTTCTACATACGAACGTATCGAATTTATGTCTAAAACAGATATGCAAAATATAATAGTAGTAAGAATGTTGTAATACGTACTCGTCTTCGAAAATCTAGGGAACTTGGATACTTTTAAATTATCAAGTAGGTACTCATTTATTAATTAAATCTCACTGAGGGTGAGTATTTACAGAGCAAAATAACGCAAAACAGACGAAGAAGGAAAACGCTATGTGATAAAACTTACATAGCGTTTTTTCCGTCCATATTTTGTTCGGGATACACATAGCGAATTTTGTATTTTCAAAACCAATAAAGATAATAAAAAAGGATTTTATGGGTTAATGGATAATATTAAAAGCAATTAAAATATGAAATAAACAAAAAATCAAAAAAAAACGGCGATTTTTTAATTTGCACCGACGATTCGAGGAAACAAATGCAGGTCACCGGTTCGTTGTTTTTCGTAAAATTTTGGTGGAAGAAGTGGTGAATTTGAAACGTTATTATTGTAAGTAGTATCTGAATAATAGTATCTTTTAATAATGTTTAGCTTTTAATTTTTAATTAATTGTATCAGTCTAACGTAAAACGAATTCATTCATAAGCTATTGATCGAAACAAATACACAACCTCAAAATTACGAGGTGGGGTAAGAATATCAGTTCATCTGGGGCAAGACAAACATATGTTAGTCTTGCCCCGAATCAGATGTTGAAAACTTTTTTATTGTAAATACTATATTAAGTATTATCTACAGTATTTTTTTTTTTAAAGATAAACTGGTTTGATGTTTGGATGAATGCTATTCTCCCTACAAATACATTAAATTTTTCCAAAATTTAAAAGGTAAATATAAACATTGTTAATTAATAATAAGTATTCTATTCTACATATATGGCACGAAGAAGCCGATTATTTTTGTACTATTGTTGAATGAGCATGTCGTTTTGTTTTGCGGGAGGTGGTCCCTTTCACCGAGTAATTAGTTTGTTATTTAGGTACTTAAGATTTCAGATGTTGACACTGTTATTACACGCGTTTTACCTACCAATAAAACGCATATTAATTTACTTACCTTATTCGAAGCTTATTTAATTGAGAGAGGCACGTTGTTTCCCGCCATGTTATTGCTATCTCTTTCTTTCATATTTCCCCCACCAACGGGGACATCACCACCTGGCAGTGGGGATAAGTCTCAGTTTAGACTATATCCCATTTTGGTTCGTCATTGGATCGAATTTAAATTCTACCAGGCAGTTTACTCATAAGCTTCGAATAAGGTAAGTAAATTAATATGCGTTTTATTGGTAGGTAAAACGCGTCTTTTAATTTGACTGTACCGTTATTCGAAGCTTATTTAATTGAGACCTCTTTGTTATCGCCTGGTGGTGGTGGAAAAATATATGCCAATGTGATATGTTACTTTTGTGATACCATTATAAAAATTATAAAAGGCACATATCCAAGAATCATTTATTTCTAATAGGTTCTGTAAATAGTTTACATGTATTTATGAACTATTCGATTGCTTTAAACAACCGTGAAACATTTATGGATACATCATTAGAGGCCACAGGCATTACCTCGCGCCTGTAGTAACGACTGAAAGTATTTTCTGATCGCCAATTACCACGGGCAAGAATGTCATCCACAGGGAAATTATCAAACCAATTTTTTGATGCTACAGCGGACCGGACGCTGCCCGGGGTTGCTGTAATGCCTGCTTCCTTAAAAATACTTTTTATCCATCCCGAAATTATTGTCCGGGAGGCTGTTTTCACTTCACCCCTTAAAGTAACAAATAGACTATATACATTGGCTAAATCTCGCCTATTTTTTAAAAATTGATATAATGTGATTGACCCAGAATACAGGATTTAAGTTTTGACAGGTAGGATTGTATAACAATTTCCACCCAGACTGTCGATAATCAGCACAATCTGTCTTAGATCCGAATTCCGGCCAAAAAGTAACAAAATCATCTGACTGCACAACATGCTTACAATCAACGTTTAATAATGTTAAATCATGAATTCTTCTTCCAGAGCAAAGAAGAAGTAACATTGCAGTATGTCTAGACGTCTCGAAACAGCTTTCTAAACCTATATTTCTTTTAGATAGATGGTTCAAAAGATTCTCAACATTCCATATAGGCGGGTTTTTGCTATTGGGTTTCTGCAAGCCTATCGACTTCAGGACTTGTTTCACAAGAATGTGTGAACTTAGTTGGCCAGACGCTTCAGCATTACATAATGTTGACACAACTGACTTATAAAGTAGAATAGTCCTATACGACAGATTATGGACTAGATGAAGATCTGATAGATATTTTGCTACATCTGAACTTGACGGTTTCTTATAATTAACGCCTTTACAAGTGGCCCAAAGAACCCACTTCTTCCACGGTATGTCATATGTTTTTCGTGTAGAAGCTCGCCAAGATTGTTCGAGAAGCTTGATCTGATTTGGACTCCAATCGCTTAGGCTTTCAGACCACCCCCACATTTCCATACCTCTAGTACCATTTCCTGAACTTATGGAGGGGGTAACCCGGTCGTGACATCGATCAGGAATCTGTCCAGGGACTGTATCATGAAGGGGGCTGCAAGGGCGCGCGCTTTGATGTCCGCGCGCCAATAAACGCGATTCCAACGTGGTACTACTAGGAGATACACACCCCTTGCCTGGTTGAAATGACATAATACTTTCGGAAATAGGTATGGGGGTGGAAACACCCAGGCTAGATCGAACGTCCAAACTTGTGAAAAGGCATCGTGGAACAACGCACTCGAGTCTTTTTGATCTATCGAGGCATAGTTGATCACTACATGCGCTCTGTGAGATGCAAACAAGTTTATCTGGAGAACACCCCACTTCGCAAAGACCTTTTCTGTAACTTCTGGGAGGAGATGCCACTCTGGGGGCAGACGCAGTCTGGACAGATGATCTGCGTCGCTGTTCTATTTTCCCGGAATATAGAATAAGTTCAAGTGAATATGATATCGATCCAGTATTTGAAACGTTTGGTATGTTAGTTCCAGAAGGGGGTCGATTTTGTTCCACCCTGATTGCGTAAGTAGGCTAGTACGGTTTTGTTGTCGCATTGGACATATACTATAGAGTTGCTCAGGTACCGACTGTTCAGGCACAAACACTTTAATCATTGTCCATTCAAATCGAATTGGCATATTACTAGCGCCAAAGCCGCGCGCGACTGCAGCGCTCAAGAGGATGGTGGCAAAAGGAGGAACGAAGAGGTTAGGAAGATGGCCGGGCACGGGCGCTCACGTATAAAATGTAGGAAAACTGTTGATTCATGTGAATTGTATTGAGATTGTGCTATCAAGGACACTAGTGGTAAAGAGAAGGGAAGAGAGATAATCGTGGGCTGCAGGCCAAGCCCACGCGACGGCGATCTTCAGACGGACGGAGCCTGGCAAAGGTATGTTGCTGATTCCTTTTGTATGGCAGTGATTATCGTTGTGCCTGAATAGGGGGGTTTTAACTAATTTACCCGTGATTACGTGTACACACCGACAATGATCTTCTAAAACCTTCAAAACAGCAAGCATCTCTTTTTGATTGCAGTGCAATTTTTGTTCTGCTCTGGTCCAAAATCCAGTCAGAGCTTGATCGTCTAATTGGGCTCCCCAAGCATGGTCTGAGGCGTCCGTCGTTAGAAAATGTGACGATGGAGGCAGGTGGATCGGCGAGGGGTAGTGGCAATTGCGCAACCACCATGTCAGATTTTCCTTCGCTTTGATGGGAATGGCGTATGTCGATCTCGAGAACCTTGGCATAGCATTGAGTAAATTTAGAAGTGCTCGGTAGTTTAATCTCCCCCGTGAAACTGTAAAACTTGCAAAGTTGAGGAGTCCCACTATCCTTTCCAAGTTTCTCCGGTTGGTTCTTTTGACAATGAGAGAGAGCATTCGGCGGATCCTGTCTATTAATATAGGATTTTTTACGTCTGGCAGACTTTTTTGATTTTTCCAAGGATCCCACCATATGCCCAAGTATATCCAGTATGCCTTTTGAGGAGTTAATAGAGACTTCTCGTAATTGATCAGCCAACCGAGCACCTCTAATTTCCCCACAACTATCTGCACATGCTTGGCAAGCGTGCTCCTGTCTTGGTGCGCTATTAGGAAATCGTCGAGATATACTATTATTCGTATATTGAAGTCCCTTAGTACTTGAGTCACCCAGTTCGTGAAGGACGCGAATGTCTTTGGAGCTGTGCTGAGTCTGAAAGCAGGTCATCTGTAGTAGTTCCTGTCCATAGACAAGACGAAGGAACCTCCTGTGGGCATGGCTTATGGGGAAATGAAAATATGCTTGGGACAAGTCTATCTTGCACAGGCAACCTTGTGGCTGGATGATGTTCGGCACGCGGTGCACGTTTATTAATCCAAAATTTTCGGTCATTATGTTCTGATTTAATGCCTTGAGGTTGAAAATGGGTCGGGACGAGCCGTCGCTCTTGGGCACTAAGAACATTGTTGAAAGAAAACTGGGAGACGGACTCGCAACCTCTAGAACGCCCTGTTTTTTCATTTGATTGATAATCTTGGTCATTTCCTGTGAATGCGGGCATTCTAAATCAATTTAAATTTGTAAAAAACAATCTCACGGTGCGAAAGACCACTATCGACTAGCTAGAGGCACTTGACACTTTTTCCAAACAGTTTTTGCTGTCATAAGCTAAGTAAACTATTTTGACCATTGTCATATTCCTTTAAGGGTAAGGTTCATTTTAGGTTAAATATTTATTGTTTATATGTGCTTCGACTGTAAAATTTAATTTGTTTTTGTAGTTCATATTTCAGTACTTAAGAAACGTTCTGTCGCCAAGGTATAATTTACAAAATAAAATGCTGTTGCTAAATAATGAATAAATGTTCTAAAGTCCTTAAAGCCTTGTAATAAAGTTCAATTTTGGGTAAAATATGTTTTGTTTACTAAGGTGCAATAACCAATTAAGTTTGTATTGTCATAAATTTAGGGTCCTTCATTACTCGAGATATGTGTGAAATATTATTCTCTGGAATGCGTAATAATATATCCTGATTAAAAATAAAATAATATTTAAAATTATGTTTACATATTTTTGAAACAAAGCAGATGAAGTCTGATATGTTACAACACTCATGTGCACTTGAGTACGTCAGTGTAAACTACTTGTGAGAACATCTCGCTTTTTAAATCGACAAATACTACAGACACTACACGCCATGCCGATAAAAATTAATTAACCGATATGTCATATATGTTTAGGGTATTGCGGCTTTTTGGCGTAGATTTAAGAATGCGATCAAGGTCGGCAAGCATAACGGTGGGTAAC
The DNA here is from genome assembly GCA_947049275.1 of Epinotia bilunana. Classification (NCBI taxonomy): domain Eukaryota; kingdom Metazoa; phylum Arthropoda; class Insecta; order Lepidoptera; family Tortricidae; genus Epinotia; species Epinotia bilunana. The sequence goes on along the minus strand of OX346274.1, from coordinate 13,191,748 downwards.
TTTACAGAGGAGACAGTGTCGGTTTGTAGATGGTCTATTAAACATTTTAACTTCGAGTTACAAGTGGCCCATTTACACTTACATTCGGTTAAGATACAAGACTGAAAATTGGCCAAGCGCGCGTCGGGCCACGCGCAGTGTTGGGTTCCGTAGTTGCCTGTCTATCTTGGTTACATCGACACACGCGCGCCAACTAAATGGTTGCGTCGGCCGAATTTGTACCAAAGTTGGCCTTTCTAAGTGCATATTAAGTTGGTCGACTATTACTTGGTAACTAATTATGCCTACTTGATAGTTTTCCTGTTAAATTCATTATATGTACAAACGACAACACTGTTAACTGACCATCCTGTGTTTATATAGAACCTTATTACAATGCACTTAAGGTGCACCGATGGTCAGTTAGCTGTGTTGTCGATAGTACCACGATTCTTTTCAAATTCCCAGTAGTAGCCATTTAGCCAGCAGGGGGGACCTGACTCGAACAAAAATTAGGGCTTTACAGACGGACATGGCGAAACTATAAGAGATCCTGTGACTATGGAACCCTAAAAAATGGATGTTAAGGTGGTCAGGAATGTCTGTTTTAGAAACCGGTTTTGAGTCCTTCTTGTCCTGTGATGGTGAAGTTTCTTCCCTAATCATTTCCCATATTTTTTTTGAGGAATTCTGGCAATCTCTCGAATGTTTCTCGGTATGTTTCACCCTAACCTCTAAAACTGTGCGTTTGATTAAATCAGAGTAATACCTTTAGACATCGAGTGATCGCAAGTGTTCCGTTGGACCAATTTCAGTAAGTACGTAACACTGAAATTGTAGCAGCGAATTAATTATTCAAAAACCAATTTGCCAAAAGTTCTAGCTGTTTTTTAGGGTTTCTATCGTCTTAAGCAGATGTATGACCATTTAATGGAACGCAAGTTTCTAGAGGCATGATACTCTTTACTAAATAAATATTTTCTATTAAGTTCTACTACTACGACTAGGGAAAAATACAGATGTAATTGTGTGTGACTTACTATTTCTGCGTCTCCCCCCAGTCGGCCAGATGATTATAACCTTCCACTTCAAATATATCCAATATATATCAAGCATTAACCATAGAAATCCAGTCAGCTTCTTGCAGCATACATCAAAACAGGAGGATTCGGATAGTTCCTCATCTTCATTCTCTGTAGTTTCACTGCAGAATACAAATTTAAAATGCAAAATAAACGTATTCATACCGACTCTTAACACTTTTACTGCCAAGAATCGCTACTTATAGCAAAACCGTGGTTTTCTCGCTAAGAACCAGAAAGCGCCTACGGAGTAGGCGGCCGCTACACGGGTTCCTGGCAGTGAATGTGAATATCATTATGCTGTAATTAAGCCTGTTTAGTTATACTAATACCTCTAGCTGCCCTTCGCCCGCGTATTTCAGAGAACGCAGGCAAACCAGCGGGACGGAATAGTATATATGAAAAATAAAAATGAAAATGAAAATTGGTTTATTGGTAACAAACGGTGTTTACACAAATTAAGAAAGGGTTGGGACCTTCTAGTAAGTATATTGCAATACTTGTGACAGAAGATCCCGCTCTTCCAGCATCAAGTTTAGAGGTTTAACCAATAGTATACAGTTAACATGTAGGTAGATAATTTAAGTATGTTAAGCTAAGTTACGTTAAGTTAAGAACGATTACATTTATTATTATAGTTGTGCTTAAAAACTAACACCTAAGTGCGTGTGTGTGTGTGTGTGCGTGTGTGTGTGTGTGTGTGTGTGTGTGTGTGTGTGTGTGTGTGTGTGCGTGTGTGTGAAAATGTGAACTGTGTGGGTGTGTGTGAGTGAATGTGAGCGCGCGTGTATTTAGATGTGTCTGTAATAGATATGAGCTAAATTTCATAGAGGGTGGTATTTTTAATTTTCTATTTATGATGCAACTAATCCATTGTAGTCAGTTACTGAGGTATAATAGTACTTCAGTCTCATCATAATTCAGAGTGCCTGACCATTCCACGATGACGCTTTTACATTGGTACGTCTGCAAGGGGTAAATAGAGAGCTTGGCATCGATAGTATTGTACAAATGGGCAGCTTGTGTGGCGTATTGTCTCTTTGCAAATTTAGATTTTGTTACCGGGGTGGGAGCGGCCTTATCTTTTCTTCTTCGATTAGTGTTTGTCGGTTTAAAACATAGCAATTTATAACATATAGTTTTTTTTAACACAGCGTTTACAATATATAGTTTCCTCACAGTACGAAGGTTACATGTTTTATATAACTCAACTGTGGCAAATCTGAAGGGTTTCGAGTACATTACCTTTAGTAAGCATCTTTGTCCCCGTTCAACTTCGATAAAATTTGTCTTGTTTGAGCCTCTCCAGAAGGAAATACAATATGACATGAGTACATGACAGATTCAGCCAATGCAGTGTATATTTGTTTTAATAGTACGTTAGAGGCGACATGTTTTAGTTTCTTGAATATCCAGACGAGTTTTCTAATTCTGCCATTAAGATATTCAACATGTCCATGCCAGGCGAGACGTTGGTCAATAATTATACCAAGATACTTAAGGGACTCGATATTTTCAATTACAGGGCATTGACACTGCAGATTGTTAGGTAAGTTACAATTACTATGCACTTGCAATATTAAGTCACGTGTCTGGGTGTTGTTATATTTAGTGAAGCACATATATTTCGTTTTTGATTCGTTTAGTATGAGTAAGTTGCTCTTTAGCCAGAGAGATATCAAACGCAAACCATTTTTTGCTTTCTCATAGACAGCATCACAGGAAACATCATTAAACACAACCACAGTATCATCTGCATATGAGAAAATACTTCCTCCATCAATTGCAAGATTGGTCAGGTCGTTAATGTACGCTAAAAATAATGTGGGACCGAGAACACTACCTTGAGGAACTCCGAAGGAAATAAGTTTCTCACTGCTGTTATAACAACTAATTTTAACTTTTTGCGTGCGCCCATGCAGATAGCTTTTGAACAGGTCGAGCGGAGTTCCCCTTATTCCCATACTTTCAAGTATTTGTACCAGGGTGGGGGTAGAAACGGTGTCAAAGGCCTTTTTTAGGTCGAGGAATATTGCAAGACATTTACTGTTTTTGTCAACACTTTTAGTTATTAATGTAGTAAGGTCCATAACTGCATCCTTTGTGGACTTCCCCTGCCTGAATCCGAATTGCTTATCAGATAAAATATTAAATTTGTTGAATTAGTTTGTAATCCTTGTGTTTATATTTTTTCTATAATTTTTGAGATAGCTGGTAACACGGATATGGGCCGGTAGTTGTTGACGTCGTCTCTCTCACCACCCTTGTACACCGGCGTAACAATTGCTTGCTTTAACTGTCCAGGAAATACTCCTTTAACAAAACACATATTCGCTAGTGTGCAAATAATCGGAACAACAAAGAATTTAGCAAGCTTTAAGAAGTGAGTCGGAATGTTATCCCAACCCGGGGCACTATTTGATTTTAGATTCATAAGTATATGTTCAATTTCAGGAAGATCAGTGTCAAACAATACAAATGAAGAGGGGATTAGTTGGGCTACTGGCGTTTGTATATTATTTTGGACTATAGATTCAGCTAAGATATTATCAGCAAGTTTTTTGCCCATATTAGCAAAGAATACGTTAATTTGGTTTACAGCGTCTAATGGAGATGGATTTGAGTTTAGGAGCTCTATGTTGCGATTGTTTGTTGATTTATAATAAGTAATATTTTTTACGGTTTTCCACATTTCCTTTGAATTTTTGATGTTTTAGTCAGTAGGTCTCTTTCATATTTGTTTTTGAGTTTTTTTTTTAAATTTGTACAAAAGTTACGATAACGCTTGTAAGTGACCTTTAGAACTTCGTTGTCAGGGTCACGGCGTAGTTTAAGTTGCATCCTATTTCTATTTTTAATACACCTTAGCATACCAGGGGTTATCCACGGTTTTATAATACGCAACTTTTTAGGAATACATTTTACCACTTTGCTATTCATCAAGGATTTTTGTAGTATTTCTATTAACTGGCGTGTAACAAATTCTGGATCGTCACTAGTGAGTAAGGCCTCAACATTTTCGGTACGAAGATAGTTAACTGCTTTGTCATAATACATTTTTTCGACTAGTTTGGGGCAGCAGCTTTTCACAGTGTTATTCAAGAGAGAGCTAGATAAATCATAAGGTAGTCCGTGATTGATGTATTTAGAACTGCTATTCGTGCGGTTAGCTTATTAATATCAAGTTTAAGCATGTAATGATCTAAGCAGTTACTCTCTCTAGTAGGCAGGTACCAGGGAGAAAACCAAAAGATGAGAGCATAGTAAGATAATTGTGTCTATTAGTGCTCTCGTTTGTAGGGTCATGCGGACGAGGAATGAGATTAATGTTGATATCACCGGTGATGATGATGTTGGCATAAGATCTTACCGTTTCTAGGTGAGACCCAAGTGAATATATGAAGATGGTGGCATTCCTGTTAGAGGGTGAGCGATAAATACCTAATATTAATTTATTATTTATATTGAATTGTACACATGAGGCTTGTTCCAGTTTAATCTCTTTAGCTACGGAGTGTAAGTGGCAGCTCGTGTAGCACACGACTCCGTCATTTTGATTAATGTTGTTTGTGGTAGCCATAGAACTATAGTTTCGGATACACGGAATGGATTTAAAGGGGCTGAGTCTACATTCAGTTAATATTAAGACATCAATTTCGGATTTTATATTACTCAAAGTCAGTTGGAGGTCGTCGAAGTCACCGTAAATGCTTCTCATATTTTGTGAAATCAGTGTAAGGTTTTTATTAAATTCAACAGGAAGGTATTTATGTAGGTCCTGGATGTCACAGCCAATCGAGCTCGCAGTCTCGATAAGATCCAAGTCAGTTAACGTATTTAAATTACTACTCATAATGTAGCGATTTTGGACTAACGAAGGTTACTTTGATGTGTTGGGTTTTTGTGTTTTTGAATGTGTAAAAGATAGTAAGATAGAAATGGGGGCGCACCTATAAGTTTTTTAAGTGTGTGTTCTGTGTCTATTATATGTAAATTTACTAGTTTTTGCATGTTAGTTAAATATGACAAGTAGATTAAAATCACTAAGTTAATAACGTTAATTACATAAAAACAATAAAACGGTGTATAAGTATCGCTATAGCAGTACAAAGGTGTAATGACATTTACCAGGGCAAGATAAGATAATCACAGTTGTTGTCGGGTGCAGGTGGTTCCAGGTGCAGCAGTGTCGCCGGCCATGCACGGCAGCGCGCTGGTGCTCGCTGAGCAGCGGGTATTTGAACCAGCGGGTTTGAAACTTGGGCTCCTGCAGGTGGCCTCCTTATTCAGTCTGTCTATTGGGGCTTCATTATTAATTTGTATGATTTGTGAGTTTTCGTCTTTTCTCAAATATATTCTTCCATAACTAGTCCAACAGTGTTTAAATAATTTACTCTTTTTGAGTTCGCGTGTTTCTGTTCCGCTACAAAAACAGGGGTGTCTTCCGAGGCACGCAGGCCCAGATGTTTAGCATACAGGTTTGTTTTGTTTTTGATATTATGCGACTTGCACATTTATAAAATATCATTTTTTATTAGGGTAGAAGACATTTCAACTATTAAGGGGGTATTGCTGATAACTTTTTCTATAGGACGCATCCTATATTATGTCTTTTATATCTGCCTCGTTTAATGGACAGTTAAGTGTTAGACAGTGAGGTAATCATGTTGATGAGGTCCTCCTTAGTCTCATTCTGTAATTTAGGGACTTTTTTAACTCCAAGTTAGTTTTGCGGCTCTCTCGTTGCAAGTCCTCTATTTTGTGTTCCATTTTTTCTACGTATTTCCTGCTCTCGGAGACCTCACTTTCCTGGCTAGTAATCTCTTGTTGAAATGCATCGTATTGCGAGGAAAGGAACGCAACGGAGTCCTCAATGTTTTTATTTGTTTGCTGAATCTCCATAAGAGTACTGGAGTTTTTCATTATTTCACCCAGGTGAGCGCTAAGCATTGCAGCAATCATACTTTTCATTTCTTCTTTAAATAAAGAAAAGTCAGCGGCAAAATCATCCTCCCGCATCCTTTTTGACCTAGTAGTTACATAGTTGTTCGGCGGCGTAGTAGCATCGCCTGCCATCCTCAATAAGTCTGTTTCCGATACCGATCAGTCACTCATCATATTCTTACTAGGCAATCAGAAGTAGCGAAGCATGTGTAAGAATCAGTTTGGTGTGTTAAGCGCGGGGGGCGCGGCCAATAACGCGTGCGCGCCGCGAGTACCAGGACAGCAGCATTCGCGCGTAGTAACTCGTGAACTTAACTCGTACCTTCGCTCGCTATTAACACTAACGCACAACTTATGCACTCTTATTATTTGCGAGCTATTTATCTGGATTAAATTTTAATTTATTTTAAAAGCAACATTATATAAGGCCACTTAGGCACGTCTACGCCAGAAGGCGGTCCGAGGGGAAGAGGAAATATAGAGTAATTAGCCTATTACCACCCAGAAAGTCCAGACTATACACAGGAGGATATTTATTTTAATCGAATAAGTGGTTCCGGAGTTTATCCAAACCATACAAACTTACAAAGCTACAATAGACACTTCATCTTTATAATATTATTAAAATAGAAGTATCTTCTAAAATAGTATATTTCTATATATATCTTCTATCTATACATATAATAAAGCTGTAGAGGATCGAAAGTCTGTACATTGAAGATATTATCAAAAAAAAATTGGGGCTCTTAGAATCGATAACAGAACAACACACTTCAACAGTAATTATTGTCCGTTTGTCTATATATTTAGGTATCAAGAGAAAACTATCGAATGGATTAATATGCAACTCTCACCAAAAGGTTAAATGGATTTTCGGCCAGGTTATAGGCTATAGAAATAAATTAACCCCTTCAAAGGGGTTAATAAATGGGGTTGAACTTTGTATGGGAACTCTTTGAATCTATGAGCTAAAGACTTGAAAATTGGCAAGCATAAACATGACTGGAAAGTAAAAAGAACCCTTATTCAAACTTTTAGCGAAATAGAACCTGAAAAAACACAAAATGAAAAATAGGGTTCACTAATGTTAGACCAAACTACTTTTTGCCAAATTTTTCATTTGACAAAAGTTTAATTTGACCTAATGCATTTTTTTCTTAAATAGAAAGCTATATAGGATTATTATAAAACAAACCTAACCTAACCTAATGACTTCTATTTGATGATATTCAAAGAATACCCGAAAATACCACTGTTTTGACGAAAAACGCATTAGGTCAAATGAAACATTTGTCAAATGAAACATTTGTCAAATGATACATTTGGCTAAAAGTTGTTTGGTCAAGAGACAGGACCCCGAAAAATAGTGCTAGGCGGCTAAAGACTATTATACTAAGTCACCAAAATTTGGTGATACCTCAACCTATAGTAACTGTTAGACATTAGAGACCTAATTATGTTGGAACTTTAGTCGCTGATGACGTCACCGTATGTCAAATTACCGACGTCAAGGGATGTGGGTATAAAATTTGTACACAACGGCATTCCGTGGAGAATTGAGTTAACATTTTTTTTATATAGATACTCCGGTGAATTTCAGAAATATTATTGGGAATAAGAAACGCAATCTAAAGGGATATTTTAACCTAAAGCCTTAGCCTTCGCTTCGCTTCTTCTTCGCTTGCCTCCCTGTTTACCTTTGGGAATTCAGCCCTCAGGTTTCACTTGCGAGACACCTAAAGCTAATGAGTGTTCGAAGAGGCTCGCCCTCGGCCCTTCGACCCTCAGGTTCGCATTGAGAACTCTCTCAGACCGGTTGCTTTGGGTCTTTCATTGCACAGAAAAGTTCGGCTTTCGGCCTTGCTTGCCTTGCCGCTCACCTTAGGGACATTGGTCTCAGATTTCGCTCGCAAGACACCTGGGAATAGTACGTGTCCGTGGGGGCTCGCCCTTAGGTTTTGTTTGCAAGTCAACCGGAGATAATGATTTTTCATGGGGGCTAGCCCACGGGCTCGCACTTAGAGCGCTTTCTCAACTTTGGATTTGGGCCTTTCATTCCTGCGAAAAGCTCTGCACCGGGAGATAATAAGTATCCATGGGGGCTCCCATTGGGAGCGCTCTAAAGGCTTGATTTGGACCTTTCATTGCTACGGAAACCTCGACCTTCGACCTCGCTTGCCTCGGGACTTTGATCTCCGGTTTCGCCTGCAAGACACCTGGGGATAGTAAGTGACCGTGAGGGCTAGCCCTCGGCCTTGCATTGAGAGCGGTCTCTAAAGGCTTGCTTTGGATCTTTTATTGCAACGAAAAGCTTGGCCTTCGTCCTCGCTTGCCTCGCCGCTCACCTTCGGGACTTTGGTCTCTGGTTTCGCTTGCAACACACCTGGCGAACTATCCTACTATCTATCGAGGGCTCACCCTCATGGACACTTTTAAAGTGCGGAAATTAGGGAAGGGTGAAACGGAAAAAAACTGCTGGCGACAAATTCAATTTTTGATTGAAACAGCATTTCAATATATAAGCAGCGTAGACACTTTCAGGCAACTATTGTTCCGATCGGTTGCCTCGCGTCAAAAATAATCTTTTTTGTATATTTTTTTCTATTTTCCTCTTGAACACTGCAACTATGCGTGAATATATAGGCAGCCTAGCGCTATTATAGAACGAGCTAACACGAACACTTTAATACGACGTTGATTCAAACCTTTTGGCATACTACTTGAAGTTATGAGACCATTTTGCTGTTGGGTCAATCAACTTTTTCTTGACCCTTAGTTTTTTCTTCAATATCAGTTACCACAAAATGTGTAGTTGTTAAGATACGAGTAAGTTCTTATAGCTAGCCATAAACAGTCTATTTGAACATATATCATTTTATTCTAGCGGAAAACGTGATTGTCCAGGTGACAAACCACCATTTTTATACAAATCAGGGGACATTACGGTGAAATTAAGGGCAAATAAATATTTTTTAACACAGTTGTCGTGTGGTTTCACGCTGTAATTCATTTAGTAAGGAATCCAACAACAACTAACCACAGCAACAACTATCCTTTTAAACAGCAAATAGTAGAAACGGGGAGGACACTAAAAAGTTGATTTACCCTGTTACACGATTCAAAAATGCCTTTAATATAGAATGGACTTTCTTAATATTCCTTAGAACTTAAGATAAGATACGACAAAACCGGAATAAGGATGATGCTTCGCCGTAAAAATTGTATGGGCTCGTTCTAGAATAGAGTCTGTTCCCGTTTGGTCGAATCTACAATAAAGTAGTTATTAATAAATAAATAAATAGATAAGTAATTGGAAAATACAAAACAAATACAATAATTAAAATTAAGCAAAATATTTCATATTTTTATATAGCAACATGTATCGACGGAAGAGCGGGGGCTACCTGACGCAAGTGTATCTTTACTTGCTAGGTAGCCCCAACGGACCTTTGTAATGTAACAGAATAAAGCTTATGAAATGAGAACATTTTTCATTTCCATTTTCATTTTCAATAGGCAGCCTATAATTATATCCCGCGGCTTGCCTTGGTTCCTCGCAATACGCCGCCGAACCCGCGTGGGCTAATAGTTTGTTATAAAATCAGAACAAAAAATTACCTTCGACTCCGTGGTACTGACATATTTATAGTGAAGAATTTAAGAGGTTACTTATATTATAAGTATATTGAAGTAGAAATTTTATGACTTAGCGGTGAAATATCAGATGACGCTAAACAGGTAGGTTCAAAGAGAAAAGACGCCAAACATTCATATACATGTATGTAACTAGATTGATCGCACAGAAATTTTGATTTATTTACTGAAAATTTAATTGACATATATTCAAAGAGTAGATAGTAAGTATAAGCATTTTATGGAAACCTATTTGACAGCGCCACTGCGCCATCCTTTAACTGCTCCCGAAACTAACCATGCACACACACTGACACAAAGGCATATTGTATTAGGTCTTCTTTGGTGGTTACGTAAGAGAACTCTTCGAGATGCCCTTCAAAAATGTCGTACGAAGACATGAGAGAACCTTTTCATTGCTCTAAAATGATTTTGTATTTATTCACTACGTACTTTAAATAGTTGACTAGACGTGCCCGCGGCTCCACCCGCGTGAATGAATTATATGAATGTATTTGTCACTATTGTATTATGTTCATGAGCCCTAGCTGATTAGCAACGTAATGATATGGAAATAAAAAAGAGTATATATTTTCATATACATTTATTAAAATGTCAATATGAAACTCAGTAATTAATCCCACCAAAAACATTACATGTAAAGTGATGCCAAGACTCCATAGCTCATACAGCTTTCAGCGTGAAAAAGATATCAGATCGCAATTAGCGCCAAGCTTCCTACTCCACACGGCGTAACTCTACCACTACCAGCCACACTCTACAAATTCTACATCTTGGCTAAAAAGTAAAGCTTTGTTGGGCACATCCCGGTCGTCGCATAGATTTTCACGCCGAATGAATTTATGATAATATTAATAAGTGACGGCTCTATACTTTTTAGCCAAGATATAGAATTTGTAGAGCGTAAACTTTATATTTTTAATAAGTCAACCACTGACATCATATGCCGAAAATTTTGTTTATCTGGTATAATCCGAACCCAAGTTAAGAAGGTTCAAAAATAGGACGAAGCGCTTCGAGAAAAGGTAGGTAGTGCCCTTGCGCTTCGCTTGGCTCGTCTTGGCGGGGGCACTCCCGTGCCCCCAGATACCTCTTGTACTCTGCGGGCACCGTTTCATAATTGGCCACTTCATACTAAAAATGAACTCTATTTACTTAAAATAGAATGAATTTTTAAGTATTTATGTATTTTCATCTACATTTATTTAAATTTCCACAGTAATAAATTATTCACCTTAGGCCGTGCCAGTCTGTTAGAGGCGTTAAGTTAGCATTTGTCATAATGCATATGTTTAATCTCGCGTCATAAAAAAGCCAATACAGCTGAGCCCACATGAAAATTATTATTATTTTGGTACTTTTAATTAACGCTGGCAACCCCTTTCCACCACCCGATCGACTTATAAATTTTTTTGGGTGCACAGGGAGTACAGAGGAACTGTTTGAAAAAAGTCGCTGAGCCCACATTTTTATTCTTTTTTTTCCCCACCCCACTACACTCGCACCCACCGCCCGCGGCCTGTCAGCACGAAGATTATCGGAAAAGGTTGTTCAGGGAAGTAGCTAACGGAGTTTCAATACAGCCGAAGCTACATGACCGATTTGGTCGCTAGCTCTTAGACCATATGAAACGATGCGTCCGAAAGGCGAAAGTGTTTAAAAAGCCACAGAGGAGAGACACTGTTCCTTCCACAGAGAACATAAATAACTCTCGTCGGACTGCCGAAGCTATAAAACCTGTCCCAGACGAACCAATTTTGACATGCAGCACACGTCAGGTTTCCTGATACGCTTAGAGTATATATAGCTAAGCTAGTATTCTAGGTTCATGCTGATACGGCAGTATAATCGGAGCACCAAAATGCGTCACAGTTCGATAGTTATCACCTTCGAGCACTACAATTTGTAAATTCCGAAATCCAAGACAATATCATACATGTGCTGCAGCCTTAACCTGCATGCAGTCCTTTAATAGCAGATCGGAACTTATAGCTCCGTATTGCACTTGAGCGAAGTAGACCCCTTTAATCCATTTCTTTAATTATAAACCGTGGTTTTACAGTAAGCAGGGCTTATGCATCTACTTAAACGTAAGGTATTAAGCGAGACCGATCCGTAATTACAGACCAAATGCGTCTACTTAAACGTAAGGTATTAAGCGAGACCGATCCGAAATTAAAGACGAAATGCGTCTACTTAAACGTAAGGTATTAAGCAAGACCGATCCGAAATTAAAGACGAAATGCGTCTACTTAAACGTAAAGTATTAAGCGAGACCGATCCGAATGTTCGTGTGAGTTGTATCAAACCGTCTGTAATTGTAAGCAGTGTTCGTTAAAATCTGAATGTATGGAAAGTTTGACAAGTTTCTATGCGACGACAGCAGCTGTCTGCTGTCGTCGCATATAAACTTATATATGGCCGGCGCCATATTTATATTTAACGTTGATCGGTCTGTAGTCGTAAGTTGGTGCAACCCGCCCTTAGCCGAAACATTTCCGAGCAATAGCCGATGGTTCTAATTGTCAATTTTATCGAGATTTCATTACGTTATTGTAGAAAAAATACGCAAACAGAACCGGGAGCTTTTATGCTCTTATTCTAAGGTAATATCCAGAAAATTGATTCTAAAATTTATTTCTCGTGTTAAGTACTTGCGTAGTTTTTGTGTTCCATCGTGTTTTATCCCGATTTTCGATTTTATATAATAGTGTAGTGTTTATGTAATAAGAGGTAGTTTTAAAAAGTAGCTAAGTACGTCAGTCTGTAACCGGCCAGTACACGCTATACGTCTACTCCTGTGTTTCATTTAAGCTATCCCAAAATCCTTCAGTGGCGACGAGAAAGTGACTTACGTGTGTAACAAGAAGTAAAATATTCAAAAATATAGTACATTGAAGCACAAGTGAGAAGATGGCGAATAATCTGGTGTTAGGTAACAGCCTCGTGTTCGACCACCGCACGCAGGAGTGGGCCATATTCCGAAGCCGTTTTGGTCAGTTTTGTTTGGCAAATAATTTCACAGAAGAGACCGACAAATCAGATGCCAAACGACGGGCGATACTACTTTCTGCACTGATGGAGGATACCTATCGCATCACAAGGGACCTAGCATTTCCGTCGCAGTTAGAGAACCTCAGTTTTAATGACCTCGTCTCAATATTAGACCAGCATTTTGAGTCTAAAAGATGTATTTTTGCTGAGAGATACTTGTTCTACAAGGTGGAGCAGCGTCCCGGTGAACAGCTGAGTGACTGCGCAGCGCGAGTGCGCAGCCTGGCTAAACATTGTGCATTCACAATGGAGCTGGAATCAGCGTTAAGAGATTGTTTCGTTCTGGAGAGAACAATAAGAAGAAGGAGAAACTTTTTGCCGAAGATCCAGCATCATTAACTTTTAACAAGGCCCAAGTTAGCTCAAAGTGTCAGTTGTGCGCGGCCGGCGCTGCACAGCAACACACACCAGTGTCACCGCGTCCGCGGATATGTTCGCGCTGCGACCCGTTACGTCGGACGCTAATAATAAGTCGAAGTGCAGTGCTTGTGGTTATCATAATCATTCTAGGGACCAGTGTAAATTTACCCAATATTCATGTAAAAAGTGCGGAGCCGAGTGTGTAAATCGAAAGTTAAAACCACAAATTTCTTAGCCGAGGATACTGATGATATATACGAAGGTATTTTTTATTTTTTTTCAATTCGGTCGCTTAATGGGAAACCGATGCAACAATCTGTTTTAATAGATAACAAGTCGATTTTATCCGAGGTCGACAGCGGCAGCGCGGTGTCCGTTCTACCCGCCAGTGTCTACGAAAAGTCGTTCAAGGCAAATCATGCTTTGTGCCTGTGTAACGTAAGGCTCAATTGTTAAAATGGTAGTAAAATCACCCCGGTAGGTTATGTTGCGTTGCAAGTCAAATATGAAAACCGTGTAATGATAATTAAAATGTTTGTGATTACTACTCGGTCGGAGTCTTAGTTACCGTTGCTCGGGCGCGATTTTATAAGTAAATTTAACTTACATTTATGTAACTATAGTTGTTATAGGAGGAGGAGGATAGAGAGATGCTAAAGAAGTTGCGCGGCTAGTATTCGGAGGTATTTTCGGATGAACTTGGTACTTTCAAACCGTATCAAATTCATTTGAAAATTAAAAATGATGCAGTGTTTCAGTTTTGCAAACCTCGTACTGTTCCGCTAGCATTAAGACCTGAAGTTGAAATAGAATTGCAGAGATTGCAAGACTTAGGTATTTTAGAGAAAATTGAGCATTCCGATATTGCTACGCCTATTGTCCCCGTTTTGCGTTCTGACGGAAATATTCGGATTTGTGGTGATTACTCAGTTACCTTAAAGAAAATCTTATTTATTGACAACTATCCGTTACCGCGAATAGAAGACTTGTTTTCAAAACTGCATGGTGGGGTGGAATTTTAATCAAACTTCTATAACATTCGTTATTAAAAAAAGAATCCAAATGGCAATGGAATGATGAGCATAACAGTGCGGCTACCATGAGTTTGACGTTGTCATTTTTCGTTAACGAGAATCGAGTTTTCTATCTGTGCATCTCTATTGCACTTTGAGTGTACGAGCGGGATGCACAGATAGAAAACTCGATACTCGTTAGCGTAAGCCGTCATTGTCAAACTCATGGTAAGCGTACTGGGCATTTGAAGCTATTCAAAAAGAACTTGCGTCGGAGAAGGTACCTACTGGCTCATTACAACCCCGAGCTCCCGACGATAGTGACCGTGGACGCGGGATCCGAGGGGCTGGGGGCCGAGCTCGCCCAGACCCAGGCCGATGGCACCGAGCGCGCAGTAGCCTACGCATCTCGCTCGTTGTCAACGAGTGAGCGAAATTATGCTCAAATTCAAAATGAGGCTGCTGCCATTATATTTGGAATAAAAATTCCATCATTACCTGTACGGTAGATCTCAGCCTTTCATTTTAAGAACTGATCATAAACCATTGTTATCCATATTTGGTAGTAAGAAAGGTGTACCTGAATTCGCAGCTAACCGGTTACAACGCTATGCTTTGTTTTTATCAGCGTACAATTTTAAAATTGAGCACATTAAGAGTGCTGATAACGTAGCCGATTTCTTATCGCGGGCAATTGATAGTTCGCAGGCGCTCGCTAAACGGGATAATTTAGTGGAGGATGAAGCTTTGTTTATTAATTTTATGTATCAAGACCTCCATCCCATTAACGTGGAAGATATACGTCTGGAAAGCCTTAAGGATCCAGCTTTAAACAAAGTAGGTAAATATATTTTGCATGGGTGGCCGAGAAAAGTAGATTCCGATCTTAAACCGTATTTTTATTGTCGGTTGCAATTGGCAGTGGAAAAGGGTTGCTTAATTCAATTCAATTTCAATTAAATTCAATTAATTTTATTTCGGACCAAGTCCATAACGTGTTAGTAACATTTTACTTAAATCTAGGGTTAATATTATATTAATACAAATTAACACATAAGGGTGCATGCAGTTGCACCCAGTGCTTCAGCCACGGTGAGTCCCACCTGTCGACCAGCGTGCACAGGATGGTATTCTAGCTGGCGCGCCACCTTAGCAAAATTAATGAGGGGCCATAAAATCATAATACCCGTTATCTTCCGTGAGCGTCTATTGAATGAATTACATAATTCACATTTCGCAAGGGCAGGGCCACGATCTGGCACAATCCAATTTTCCTATGTGCTTTGATCAATGTGTATCATAGTAAGTTATAGGAAATGATTGTAGTGTTTTACCTACATCAAAAATTGAAGAAACATTATAAAAATAAAAAAAATACACAAATAATGTTCCTTTCGTAAACTTTACATATTCATCATTAATCTCCAACCCCACCTTCTTTACTTTGTGAGGATGAGCTTCAATGCTAGTGGCGTCATTCTGGTAGATCGCAACTCCTCCGGCCTGATTGCCTGACCTTTTTGACTGCGTAACACAGTGAAAACCATTGACATTAACTGTCTTGTCATTATCTGTCCAAGTTTCACTAAGGGCATTTAATTCCACTATCTGCATGACTGCATCGGACGAGATATCCTTACTGTGAGCTTTGAGGCTTTGAATGTTATGGGACATGAGCACAAATCCATTAGCAGTGCGGTTTTTTATGAAACTTCTGGTAAGATCGCTAGTCTCCAAACGACGGTTGTTCAGACGTCGCAGTTCTGATCGCAGCTCAATGATTTTAGGCATCGTGCTGCCTTTGCCGTGATAGAAGTTGAAATCATTCTTGTTGTTGGTGAAATACAAACCGTCAAGTGAGGTTACCCGAGATAGTCCAACAAACACCAGCCTGCTCTTGAGATTTATCATAGTTAAAACAATTTCTTTGAATGTGTGTCCCTGTGATTTTTGTATCGTAAGAGCATATGCTGGCGTGACAGGAAACTGAAACTTACTGTTCTTTGATCGGTTGCACCGCATATTACCTAAGCACTTTCTCATTTTCTTCTTTTATTTCATAGCTATTCCAAATTTGCAAAAAACCTATATTTGATCGGTGGCACCGCATATTAAAGTATTACATTTATATTGTAGTACTAAAGTCCTTCAACGTGCAAACGTGACTGACAGGATGTGCTGTGTTGTCAGGTTATATGGTTATATGTCTGAAAATTCATGTAAATAATCTTGCGACATAATTTTAGTACAGTACAAATCAAAGAAGGAATGAAGAGCGAAGTCCTCCTAGGTACTTCTAGGAGGATAGGTACCTTCTAGGAGGTCTCAACCTTTATATCTAAATAAGCAGTTACATGAATAAAAACAATATTTTTATTTTATACCATACTAGCTTCTGCCCGCGACTCCGGCCGCGTGGAACTCGTTTTATATCGTAGCTCGAAACAAACTTTCATCCCCCATTTCACCCCCTCAGGGGATGATTTCCGGGATAAAAACTATCCTATGTCCTTCCCCAAGATTAAAACTATCTCCATACCACATTTCGATTCAGCGGTTTAAGCGTGAACAGGTAACAGACAGACAGACAGACACACTTTCGCATTTATAAAATTAGTATGGATATATGAAAAATACCGCGATTAATGGTAATCTGTATAATAATAACTGTCCCTGTCCTAAATTGTATCCCATGGATTTGCGATTGATTTCAATCTAAAGGGAAAATCTACTTATAAGTAGATAAGCATTTTCAATGAATTTTTAAATTCAGTGTTTTGATTATTTAAAGGAATCCACTATGATGGTGTACCCGTAAAATATATATCTGAATTAATTCACTAAAATCTATAGAAGTACAGATAAATCAGTATATATGGCAATATTAACTGACGTAGCTCATTTGACTCGCGATACATTGAAAATGGCGGTCATTTCAGCATTATTTTCATGTCCGCCACATAAACTAAATAACATTTTGTGATTAACAACTAATGGCAAATAAAGATGGATTAAAAGATGCAACAAACAATTATTTGAAATCAGATTAGGCTTCTCTACAAAAAGTTATTCCGGAAGTCACGTGATACATTTTGAACTGTACCCCTATACAAGAACGCGATCAAAGAAGTATAGAAGTAAGTTGAGACATTATAGGATTAAAAAAGGTGCTCTTGATCTTGTGTCATCGTATCTCTCGGAGAGAACACAACGAGTAGTCATCAATGGGACCCAATCAGCAGGGATAACTGTTGCGCTTGGTGTTCCTCAAGGCTCGATTCTGGCCCGTTTCTGTTTCTGATTTACATAAATGACCTACCAAATGTGTTGCAAGATAAACATGATATAGTGTTATTCTCAGACGACACGTCGCTTATCTTCAAAGTAGACAGGAAAGAGAAAAGCTTCGATGGTATTAATGATGCGCTCAGCACTGTTGTGAAATGGTTTACAGCAAATAATTTACTGCTAAATTCCAAGAAAACAAAGTGAATCAGATTCACTTTACCTAATGTCAAGCGGGTAAACGATACCAAGATCCAATTAAAAGGCGATGAACTGGGATTTGAAGATAAACCAGTGTTTTAAGGTATCACCTTGGACTCAAAACTACAAGGGCATGCGCATATCGCCGCCCTAGCCGGAAAACTTAAACGGACGCATAAGACAGTTAACAAACGTTGAGATGGCCAGGCTGGTGTACTACAGTTACTTCCACAGTGTTATGTCCTACAGAATCCTGTTGTGGGGGAAAGCGGCTAATATCCAGACCATATTCGTGCTACAGAAAAGAGCTGTACATACGATCCTCCATATACGAACTAAAAGCTCGAGATTCTCTCAGGGACAAATTTAAGGAGGCAAACATTCTTACTGTAGCATGCCAATACATTCTTGAGAATATCATGTATGTGCGGAAAATCCTTCACGAGTTCAAACTCAAAAGTGATATCCACGACTACAACACCAGAAGTAAAAACAAGATCGCAGTGACGGCCAGTCGTCTCCGCAAGGTTAGCACGTTGTTCGTGGGGAACTGCATACGTTTTTACAATAAAATAGCCACTGAAATTGTTAATTTACCGTTCAGTAAATTTAAGTCTCATGTTAATAGTACATTACGTACCTAGGGCGGTGAATTCGTGAATGGCCCAGATCGCAGGTGTTTGTGGCCCGAACCGAAGGTGAGGGTCATAAATATGATTAATTATGGAATTGGATTATTAATCATATATTTGATTAATTAATAACACATCGGTATAAAACACAATAAACAATCTAGAGTTTACTTTACGGATTTGATTTAATGTTTTGTAAGTATGCATTATTTCGTGGCATGTATTAATAAACTAGTAATAATTACATGTAAAATACACATATTATTAGTACACGTATTATTATTAGTAGAATTTTTAGGATACGAGGTTACAAGGGATGGTATTAGACCGTTGCCCGATAAATTTAAAGCTATAGTCGAATTCCCGAAGCCCCAAACGGTTGAACAGCTAAGGCGGTTTTTAGGTATTTTGAACTTGGGCACATTTAAAACACGCAATAGCTTGTCAATCGGTATTAAATAGGTACTTAGAGAATTCCACGAAGAAAGACAAAAGTATTATTCTATGGACAAAAGAGGCTGACGACGCTTTTGTACAATGTAAAACGAAGCTTCAGAACGCAACAATGTTAGCATACCCGGTCGAAGGCGCGAAAATGGCTCTTATGGTAGATGCTTCGGATACATTTGCAGGTGGCGTATTACAACAGCAAATTAAAGGCATGTGGCAACCATTAGGGTTCTTTTCGACGCGTTTCACCGACGCACAATGTAAATACAGCGCATACGACCGAGAGCTAACAGCTATTTATCTAGGTATATTGCATTTTAGGGACATGTTTGAAGGTCGTCCCTTAACTATATTCACAGATCACAAAGCATTGACGTTCGCGTTCAGACGACACGTCGCTTATCTTCAAGGTAGACAGGAAAGAGAAAAGCTTCGATGGTATTAATGATGCGCTCAGCACTGTTGTGAAATGGTTTACAGCAAATAATTTACTGCTAAATTCCAAGAAAACAAAGTGAATCAGATTCACTTTACCTAATGTCAAGCAGGTAAACGATACCAAGATCCAATTAAAAGGCGATGAACTGGGATTTGAAGATAAACCAGTGTTTTAAGGTATCACCTTGGACTCAAAACTACAAGGGCATGCGCATATCGCCGCCCTAGCCGGAAAACTTAAACGGACGCATAAGACAGTTAACAAACGTTGAGATGGCCAGGCTGGTGTACTACAGTTACTTCCACAGTGTTATGTCCTACAGAATCCTGTTGTGGGGGAAAGCGGCTAATATCCAGACCATATTCGTGCTACAGAAAAGAGCTGTACATACGATCCTCCATATACGAACTAAAAGCTCGAGATTCTCTCAGGGACAAATTTAAGGAGGCAAACATTCTTACTGTAGCATGCCAATACATTCTTGAGAATATCATGTATGTGCGGAAAATCCTTCACGAGTTCAAACTCAAAAGTGATATCCACGACTACAACACCAGAAGTAAAAACAAGATCGCAGTGAAGGCCAGTCGTCTCCGCAAGGTTAGCACGTTGTTCGTGGGGAACTGCATACGTTTTTACAATAAAATAGCCACTGAAATTGTTAATTTACCGTTCAGTAAATTTAAGTCTCATGTTAATAGTACATTACGTACCTAGGGCGGTGAATTCATGAATGGCCCAGATCGCAGGTGTTTGTGGCCCGAACCGAAGGTGAGGGTCATAAATATGATTAATTATGGAATTGGATTATTAATCATATATTTGATTAATTAATAACACATCGGTATAAAACACAATAAACAATCTAGAGTTTACTTTACGGATTTGATTTAATGTTTTATTATTAGTCTCTTAGTAGAATCTCTGGAATGACTGAGCCGCATTTCGAAGTCCGAAGGACATTTTGGGGAACTCCCAAAGCCCGAATGGCGTTATAATTGCTGTTTTTTAGATATCTTCCGTGACCGGGATATAGTGATAAGCACGATTTACATCTACTCTACTAAATATATTTTTTCCCGCTTACAAATATGTGAAATCCTGTAGGCGCGGAATCGGATATCGATCTGGCCTGGTGCGCGCGTTAAGTTGCTTATAATCGCCGCAAGGTCGCAAACTTCCGTCTTTTTTTGGCACGATGTGAAGAGGGCTTGCCCACGCGCTCTTCGAGGGCCTACAGATCCCTAATTGCTGCATGAACTCAAACTCGTCCTTCACCTTTTTAAACCTATCTGGTGGCAGCGGCCTTGCGCGCGCATACACCGGCGGGCCCGAGGTCTCGATGTGATGACACACCGTATGCTTGAGCGCCTTCTTAAAGCTAATCGGCTTCGTTAAATCCGGATACCGCTTAAGAAGGTCATAAAAAGGATGGTTCTCACTAACTGTATTTACTGAATCATTTCTGCAGCTAACTACCATCGCGATAACGCCGCCTCCCGTGATCCCGTCGACTAGCTTTCTATTTTTCAGGTTGACACTAATACAATAGTAACTTAGAAAATCTGCCCCCAAAATAGGCTGGCTCACGTCGGCAATCACAAAAGTCCATCTAAATACACGTTTTAACTTAAAATCCAGTGACAAAGTTCAACCGCGTACAACATATAATCTAACTCTACATTACTACTACTTACATGTTTGTACCGTGGTAACACTGAAATATTTGCCCCAGTGTCCACTAAAAACCGTAATCCCGAGTTAATGTCTGTAACACTAAGGCGGTGATTGCTGGAACCGATACAGTAATCCGCCGCTGACTGTACCGAAGCTACTTTCCCGCCTTCCAGCCGCAGGGCTTAATGCACTTAGTTGCACGTTCACTAAACCGGAACTGGTAGAAACAGAGCCAGCCGGGGTCTTGGCGACTCCTTCGTGGCTGTTCTTGCCTACGCGGCTAAGTATGTCGCATAGCACTACTCCCAGATCCTCCTGCTGTCCCGCCCTGTTCTAGCCGCCCGAGGCGGGTAGTGATCTTCTCTTCTGTTGTTGGCTGCTGCATCGAAGAAACCTCCGCTATATTGCCCGCGGAGTTTGTGGCCTCGAAAACCCTGTCCGCCAAGTCTGCCAGTTTCTTAAGGTCTGCCAAGTCGCTTCCCGCTACGACAGCCTTCCCGCTTGAGCCATCAGACCTACCCACAACATCCGGATAGTAGAGTCTGGAAACTTTCCAGCACTTAGAGCGAGCATCTGACGCATGAGCTGGGATGGCTTCTGGTCACCCAGCTCCATTTCTTGGAGTAGCCTCTTGTTTCTTTTCTCCTCTGATTCCTGGAATACTGTCAAAAGCCGCTCTTTCAATGTCTCATTTTTCCCGGACTCTGGCGGCGCGAGTAATATATCACTGGCCGCCCGTATCGTTAATTTATTAAGTTTTGTGACGACCATATTACATTTTTGCAGGTCTCCCAGGTGCTGTGGCTCGAGGATAGCCTCTATTTGCGCGAACCATAGTGTAGGCTCATCGGTCCAGAAATCTGGGATCCTCGTTACTAACGAAACCGCCGCTAACTCCCCCGCGCCGCTACAAGCCGTAATAATTTGCTGCTGGGGCTGTTGGGGCTGCTGGGACTGCCCGGCCGCAGCTAGCGCTCCCGGGGGCTTAGCCCCTTCCAGCGGCATGATTTTAGATTTTGGTGACCTTTCACTTGACCTTGAAATTCTCTCGGACACGTCACTGAGAGGAGTAGCCCCTTAACCGAAACAAAAATGTCACTTTCCTCGAACAGTTCACAGGGGTCACCAGAGTGGGAATCTACTTGGAGGTTGAGGAACAAACCAAAGGATCCCCAAATAATAACGTTTATTAATACACACGTTTACATTGGCCACGTTGGCCCCTTTGTTAACAAAGGGGCCAACGTGGTCAGCGTGCACCGTATCAAATAGATTATCCATCTTCTCAATTGGATGCAAATAATCCGGTTTCTTACCGCCACTTGATTTTGAATAAGCACATTCTAAACAGGAGGTAACATATTTAGTGATAAACCTCATTTTTTGAAACCAGTAGGATGCTTTTGTGGTGACACATGCTGTGTATAGCTAACATATAGCGATACCCGATATGTTAGCCATACGACAGAGCGCGCCAGTAGTCCCTAACCGTAGGCCAATGTAAACGTGTGTATTAATAAACGTTATTATTTGGGGATCCTTTGGTTTGTTCCTCAACCTCCAAGTAGATTCCCACTCTGGTGACCCCTGTGAACTGTTCGAGGAAAGTGACATTTTTGTTTCGGTTAAGGGGCTACTCCTCTCAGTGACGTGTCCGAGAGAATTTCAAGGTCAAGTGAAAGGTCACCAAAATCTAAAATCATGCCGCTGGAAGGGGCTAAGCCCCCGGGAGCGCTAGCTGCGGCCGGGCAGTCCCAGCAGCCCCAACAGCCCCAGCAGCAAATTATTACGGCTTGTAGCGGCGCGGGGGAGTTAGCGGCGGTTTCGTTAGTAACGAGGATCCCAGATTTCTGGACCGATGAGCCTACACTATGGTTCGCGCAAATAGAGGCTATCCTCGAGCCACAGCACCTGGGAGACCTGCAAAATGTAATATGGTCGTCACAAAACTTAATAAATTAACGATACGGGCGGCCAGTGATATATTACTCGCGCCGCCAGAGTCCGGGAAAAATGAGACATTGAAAGAGCGGCTTTTGACAGTATTCCAGGAATCAGAGGAGAAAAGAAACAAGAGGCTACTCCAAGAAATGGAGCTGGGTGACCAGAAGCCATCCCAGCTCATGCGTCAGATGCTCGCTCTAAGTGCTGGAAAGTTTCCAGACTCTACTATCCGGATGTTGTGGGTAGGTCTGATGGCTCAAGCGGAAGGCTGTCGTAGCGGGAAGCGACTTGGCAGACCTTAAGAAACTGGCAGACTTGGCGACAGGGTTTTCGAGGCCACAAACTCCGCGGGCAATATAGCGGAGGTTTCTTCGATGCAGCAGCCAACAACAGAAGAGAAGATCACTACCCGCCTCGGGCGGCTAGAACAGGGCGGGACAGCAGGAGGATCTGGGAGTAGTGCTATGCGACATACTTAGCCGCGTAGGCAAGAACAGCCACGAAGGAGTCGCCAAGACCCCGGCTGGCTCTGTTTCTACCAGTTCCGGTTTAGTGAACGTGCAACTAAGTGCATTAAGCCCTGCGGCTGGAAGGCGGGAAAGTAGCTTCGGTACAGTCAGCGGCGGATTACTGTATCGGTTCCAGCAATCACCGCCTTAGTGTTACAGACATTAACTCGGGATTACGGTTTTTAGTGGACACTGGGGCAAATATTTCAGTGTTACCACGGTACAAACATGTAAGTAGTAGTAATGTAGAGTTAGATTATATGTTGTACGCGGTTGAACTTTGTCACTGGATTTTAAGTTAAAACGTGTATTTAGATGGACTTTTGTGATTGCCGACGTGAGCCAGCCTATTTTGGGGGGCAGATTTTCTAAGTTACTATTGTATTAGTGTCAACCTGAAAAATAGAAAGCTAGTCGACGGGATCACGGGAGGCGGCGTTATCGCGATGGTAGTTAGCTGCAGAAATGATTCAGTAAATACAGTTAGTGAGAACCATCCTTTTTATGACCTTCTTAAGCGGTATCCGGATTTAACGAAGCCGATTAGCTTTAAGAAGGCGCTCAAGCCATACGGTGTGTCATCACATCGAGACCTCGGGCCCGCCGGTGTATGCGCGCGCAAGGCCGCTGCCACCAGATAGGTTTAAAAAGGTGAAGGACGAGTTTGAGTTCATGCAGCAATTAGGGATCTGTAGGCCCTCGAAGAGCGCGTGGGCAAGCCCTCTTCACATCGTGCCAAAAAAAGACGGAAGTTTGCGACCTTGCGGCGATTATAAGCAA
Source organism: Epinotia bilunana (assembly GCA_947049275.1). Classification (NCBI taxonomy): domain Eukaryota; kingdom Metazoa; phylum Arthropoda; class Insecta; order Lepidoptera; family Tortricidae; genus Epinotia; species Epinotia bilunana. Next base: position 13,167,745 of record OX346274.1, on the reverse strand, counting down.
CTTAACGCGCGCACCAGGCCAGATCGATATCCGATTCCGCGCCTACAGGATTTCACATATTTGTAAGCGGGAAAAAATATATTTAGTAGAGTAGATGTAAATCGTGCTTATCACTATATCCCGGTCGCGGAAGATATCTAAAAAACAGCAATTATAACGCCATTCGGGCTTTGGGAGTTCCCCAAAATGTCCTTCGGACTTCGAAATGCGGCTCAGTCATTCCAGAGATTCATGAATCATACGGTGGTAGACGGCCTAGATTTCGTTTTCTGCTATCTAGACGACATAATTATAGCGAGCAGCAATGCTACACAGCACCGCGAGCATCTAGATAGGTTGTTCAGTAGATTGGATAAATACGGCCTAACAATAAACATCAATAAGAGCTGTTTCGGACGTTCTAGAGTAGAATTTTTAGGATACGAGGTTACAAGGGATGGTATTAGACCGTTGCCCGATAAATTTAAAGCTATAGTCGAATTCCCGAAGCCCCAAACGGTTGAACAGCTAAGGCGGTTTTTAGGTATTTTGAACTTGGGCACATTTAAAACACGCAATAGCTTATCAATCGGTATTAAATAGGTACTTAGAGAATTCCACGAAGAAAGACAAAAGTATTATTCTATGGACAAAAGAGGCTGACGACGCTTTTGTACAATGTAAAACGAAGCTTCAGAACGCAACAATGTTAGCATACCCGGTCGAAGGCGCGAAAATGGCTCTTATGGTAGATGCTTCGGATACATTTGCAGGTGGCGTATTACAACAGCAAATTAAAGGCATGTGGCAACCATTAGGGTTCTTTTCGACGCGTTTCACCGACGCACAATGTAAATACAGCGCATACGACCGAGAGCTAACAGCTATTTATCTAGGTATATTGCATTTTAGGGACATGTTTGAAGGTCGTCCCTTAACTATATTCACAGATCACAAAGCATTGACGTTCGCGTTTACTAAACTAAGTAGCGACAAAGAGACCCCAAGGCGAACTCGACAATTGTTGTTTATCAGTGAATTCACCACGGATATACAACACGTGTCGGGCAATCAGAACGTGGTTGCTGATGCATTGTCTCGGGTAGAAACAATATCCACGTCCACCGGCATAGATTTCCGCGAAGTAGCTCGAGCGCAGGCCGCGGGGGATTTTTATGACGCGGAAGCCAGCCCTAGTTTCGACGCGAGTAGCTACGTTAAAGATCTGAGGAACACTATAAACAATTTAAGACCTAAGCCAGTAGCGCAGCGCGACACGCGAACTGTTTTTGTCAACCCAGATCTTAAATCGTGTGATAAGGTTTTTGTACGTGTAGACGCAGTGAAGAAACCACTTCAGCCCCCTTACGATGGCCCGTTTAAGGTCATTGAAAGAGGTGAAAAGGTTTTCACGGTACAGCTTCCCGACAGGCAATCACACATTTCCATCGACAGACTTAAACCAGCATGCATATTGTGTGAACAAACACCCCTTGTAGTTGAGCCCGTTGTTAGTAATAATAATAGGTTAAAAACTGTAAATAAGAACGTCATTGTTGAGGCGCCGCGAGCTAATAATAGCTCGGAACGGAATGTGCTTGCACCACAACTAACAAGCCCGGCGCGCGTCACTTGGACCACGCGCCGAGGCCGCGTGATTAAGCGCCCAGTGCGATATCAGCAATGACGCAATTTATAAATATAAAATAGTTAGTATAAAATTAATTATTAAGTAGGCATTGCCAATTAAATTTAGATGACTAGCTTTGCATTTGAATTAGCAGCAATTTTCATGTAATAGTGGAATGACCTAGTTTTATGGTAGTTAAGTTGAAGTAAGTGGAATATTCGCTCATTCGATTTTCGCCTTCGCCACGATCAAATATGGGTTTTGAGCAAAGTAAAATCAAGAATAAAGAAGACGAGTTCGCGGCTAGTATTAGCGCGAAGCACATAGAATTCGAAAACCGAATGAGCAATCTCAACATAATTTTAATAGCCATTGTATCTCTCGTAGCATGTATAGTGCTGTATGCGTTGTGGCGGCTGTGTAGCAGGAAGATGAAAGCCTGGGTTAAGGACCAGGCAGCGGGGCAGCCCAACCCCGCGGTGCGCGCTATGGCCGGCGGCGGCGGCGGGGTACGCGTGAGTGCGTCATTGTCAGTGCAGTGTTATAAAAGTGTAGTTTAACGGGTTCGAAAAAATTTTTTGTAAGGGGGGGGGCTACTGTGGTGACAAATGCTGTGTATAGCTAACATATAGCGATACCCGATATGTTAGCCATACGACAGAGCTCGCCAGTAGTCCCTAACCGGTAGGCCGATGTAAACGTGTGTATTAATAAACGTTATTATTTGGGGATCCTTTGGTTTGTTCCTCAACCTCCAAGTAGATTCCCACACTTTTATCTTTTCGAGGGTTTTGTCTACGCCAAAATGACCAATGTCGTCGTCGTTCTGTTTTACGACTTGCCAACGTACTCCTTTTGGGATCACCCATCGGTCGCCATCGGGAGTAACCCGAAAAAGTTTACTATTCTTTAATTTATAGTTGGACTTAATGTCAACAACATCGTCTAACTCAGGATCATTCAAAATACCTATAATCCTTTGAACCTCACTATCAGCGCTCTGGACTACTGTCCAGCCAGTCTAACTCCGATCCTAAGAATACACTCTGTGATCTTGAGTTAATTGCACTGAGTCGGAAACAGGATTGCGGCTCAGCGCATCGACATGAGCCATCGTTTTACCTGGTCGATATTCTATGCAAAAAGTATACTCCTGCATTTGCTCCCACCATCTAGCAACACGTGGCAACATGTCTCTTTTTAGAAAAGTAGCTCTTAATGAGTTACAATCAGTGACAATCTTGAAAATGATTCCTATCAAATACACCCTAAATTTGTGCAAAGAAGCCACCACAGCTAATGTTTCGAGATCATAAGAGGAATAATTTTGCTTCTCGGGGGTGGTCTGTCTACTGAAATACGCGTTTGGCTTAAGTGCGCCTTCCTCATTTGACTGCAGCAAAATACCCGCGACTCCTATCTTGCATGCGTCGGTGTGTAACTCGGTTGTTGCTCGAGGGTCATATAAAGCAAGGGTTGGTTTTCGTGATAACTCACTTTGTAGGAACGCATTTTCCTGGTCAGCACCCCACAACCATTTAGCGTCCTTTTTTAATAGTTGGGTAAGAGGCTTAGCTATAACTGAAAAGTTCGGGACAAATCTTCGGAAAAAACTAGCAAGGTCTAAAAATTGGCGGACATTATGCTGACTTTCGGGAACTGGGAAACGTTCCACGGCTTCTTTTTTTCTCGCCCCTGGACGTATCCCGTCCTTGGAAACTTCGAACCCCAGGTAATCTACAGTACGGCCAAAGAAAAAACACTTGGGGAGTTTCAGAGTAAGACCAGCACTAAGAAATAATTTTAACACAGATCTCAATCGCGACATGCCTTGATCTATATCGATTGAAGGTATTATAACGTCGTCTAAGTATGCCAATGCCTCTTTATGACGAGCCGAACCCAAGACTTGGTTCATTATACGCTGGAAAGTTGCAGGTGCGTTAGCAAGCCTGAAGGGCATCCGGTTAAACTCGTAATGCCCATCAGGCGTTACGAATCCGGCTTGTGCCTATCTTCCTCGCGTATAGGTATTTGGTAATACCCTGACGCCAAGTCCAGGGTTGTATAAAACTGATTACCCGCTAACACATCAAGTTGGTCGTCAATAAGAGGCATAGGATAGTTTTCCCTAACGGTCTTTTGTTAAGGGCCCTAAAATCGATACACAGACGAAGCTCCCCAGTTTTTTTTAAACAATGACAATGGGGCTGGCATAAGGCGACGTTGAAGGACGTATGATGTTACTGTCCAACAGTTCCGAGATCATGTCCCTGACCTTTTCCGATGCGGCCAACCTGTAAGGCCTGTAAACTACAGGGTCATCATCTTGGAGCCATATGGACATCTCTCCTATAGAGGTACTGCCTAATTCCGATAAATTAAAAGAAAAGCATGCTCTGTATTCATTCAACAATTTTAAAAGACTATCTTTGTCCTGAGATGAGAGGTTTTCGTCACATCTTAAATCAGCCTCAGTTATGCCAGCTATATCATTTTTAAGCGGAACGGAAATATTCATAACACTACTACTACTACTACTTTCTTCCTGAGCTACACGACCACGCGCAATTAAAGACTGTTTCTTTAGTAAACAGGGATTGTGGGGACAGCAAGTAGCCGCAATGTGGCCTATTCCTCTGGCTGCCATCCGAAATACCCCAGCTACGACAGAATAACTCGCTCCGTTTTGAACCCTGAGTCCTCCTTCCACAAAAACATCACCTTCATAAATCGGGTCTGTACGTACCTTGATAAAGGTAAGACCGGAAATTTCTGAATCGCAATCGCAATTTAATTTAATCTTATTACTGACTGTCACCAATTGGTCAAGTTGTACAAATTCCAGGTGATTAGTCTTTTGTATAACGATGTGAGGCTGCTCTGTATAGGTTTGTCCGATCAACAACTTAAAAGGCATAACATCATCCGGTACAATTAACAAGTCTACTTTAACTTCAACGTCATCTATAACGATTTGTACCTCTCGCCTACCTATAGGTTGAACTACAGAGTTACTGAACCCTCCGAGTACGGGAAGATCACTAGTTATATCGATTTCAAAACACTTATCGATATTTAGCTTCATAGTCTCCGGAACCCTAATCATATAACATTCACTACCAAAATCAATAAAACAGTCTATGGGGGTGCCATTCACAAAGGCAGTTTTATAATATTTTTCATTAGGATTTTGGACAGGGGGTTTAACCGGAGGTGAGTCAAGAATGAGACCAGAATCATTAACTGCCACGACACGAATTGTAGTCTAATCATTGGGTAATTTTGCGTAACCCTGCTCGGTGTCGTGACCTATTCTTGAGCATCTACCACATTTCTTTACAGGTTGTGTGCACTGTGATGTAAAGTGGCCCTCTTTCTTACAATTAGAGCAGCGCATAAGCCTTGAATTTGTACGTGCCTGACCTTGTGAAGCTCTTGGCGGTATGTTCTTAACAAATTTACGTTCAGTATTTATCTTTATATTTCTAGAGTTACGTAAATAAGGTAGCAACTTATTGGGATCGTCATATTGTGCCGCTTCTGCCCCGAGCCTAACAGATCGGTCATCAATCTCATGCAAAATGCATTCTACTGCGCGTTTGCCTACAGTACCGCATCTATTTATCAAAGCTAATTTATCATAATAATAGTCTTCTAACGAATCAGTGAACCTAGCTCTTTTGGCTAACATGTCAGTGAGCATAGTGCCATAGTTTTCTTCCGATGGAAAAGCTAGTACAAGTTTTTCCTGCCATTCGGTCCATGAGAAGAGAACAGACGGTAGACCCTCGTACCATCGTTGTGCAATACCTTTTAATTTTGGTAACGCAAAGTGCACGACTTGTTTCTCGGTCCAGCCGTAAATACTGGCGCACTCTTTTACCTTATGCAACCACATAGTCATAGTCATTGGTAAACATTTTTAAAGCCGAAACAAGATCTGATATTTTAGTATTATTCAAGGGCTCACCGACGTCTCTGGTACGATGCTCTCTCGGGTTGCTACGTCGTAAGCGTAACGCAGAGCGGGGCGACTGGCGGCTGAGTCGGCTACGTGACCGGCGTCGCGTCCGGCTCCGCAAACTGGCTCTCGTGGACGCCGGTGACACCGCTCGTTCGTGGTGACAATATAGCAAGTGTTGCACTGTCGGTTAATTAGCTACTTTCCTACTCGCTATTTAACTCGAACAGAAGGTTGCAGGCGTCTGAAGAAAACACGTAGGCGTCAGAAATTATACAAATTGTAATGTAGAAAGATATTGGACGTTACAGAAGATATAGGTAGGCAAAAGCGGAACGATACAATCTTAAAACCGTCAATTCGCGTGAGTTATGACGCGGCTGCGCTTGAGCAAAGTGGTACGTGCGTGCGCTGATACGGTCTGGGTCGCTCTGCCGGCCGCTGCTCGCTGTCTGGGCTTGCGCCCCGCTGGACCGGTTGGTAACGGGCGGCGCACACTGCAGGTGTCGTGCGCGCACACCGCGCACGAAATTATTTGTTTGGTATGCGCCCATACTACTCCCCTGCCGAGACCGGTGCTACGGTCGACAGTGGTAATAGTCCGGGAAGTTTACTCGTCTTCCACTGCGTGTTGTCCTTGGTTGGCTCGTTGAGGAACTTGGCAGCGCCGGTGGCGGCGCCGGAGGTGAGGGCGAGGATGCCCCCTCGCTGATGGAGAAGGCTGGCTTGAGCCGGTCGATGGACACGGTGATGACCTTGCCCTGGACCTCGATGTCAAAGGTCTTGTCCCCCCGGGTGATGACCTTATGTGGCCCGGTGTAGGGAGGCTCGAGAGACCTCAGAGCCTGCCCCTTTCGCAGGAACACATGGGATGAAGTGGCGAGTTTCCTGGGAACAAAGAAAGTTTTGGTAATGTGCCACCTGGGTTGACATGGCGAGAGTTTGCTGATATGCGCACGAAGTCTTTGCGCAAAATCTGTAACTTCAGCTGGTGCTGAGTGATCTTTGGGGCTTAGGAACTGGCCTGGCAAGCGTAGTGGCTCACCGTATACTAACTCGGCTGCTGTGGCCTGTATGTCCTCTTTCCAGGCCGTGCGTATGCCAAGAAGTACCATAGGTAGTGTCTCTGCCCAACTGCTGTTGCCGTGGCACATGATGGCTGCCTTAAGCTGTCGATGTAGCCTCTCTATCATACCGTTACTAGCTGGATGGTACGCGGTGGTGTGGTGTTGTTTGGTGCCCATGATGTTTGCGATAGCTTGGAACAGACGGGACTCAAATTGCCTTCCGCGATCTGTTGTTAGATGCTCTGGGCATCCAAATCTGGCAATCCAGCCGGATACGAAAGCCATGGCACAGGCTTCAGCAGTGATGTCTGCTAAGGGGTATGCCTCAGGCCAACGAGTGAATCTATCGATTGCTGTGAGACAATACCTGTATCCGTGTGAGTGGGGCAATGGACCAATCAGGTCTATGTGGACGTGCTGGAATCGTGATGAGGGAGTGGTGATCGATGACAATGGTGCTGATGTGTGACGTGTGACCTTGCTGCTCTGGCACTGGATGCATTGGTTCGCCCATCGGCGGCAATCCTTGCGTATGCCGGACCAGACGAAACGTTGAGTCACTAACCTTACCGTTGCTGATGCACCTGGGTGACTCAGGTTGTGGAGTGCATCAAAAACTTGACGACGAAACCTGGTGATCACGTCGGAGTCACCAGTATAGCAAGTGTTGCACTGTCGGTTAACTAGCTACTTTCCTACTCGCTATTTAACTCGAACAGAAGGTTGCAGGCGTCTGAAGAAAACACGTAGGCGTCAGAAATTATACAAATTGTAATGTAGAAAGATATTGGACGTTACAGAAGATATAGGTAGGCAAAAGCGGAACGATACAATCTTAAAACCGTCAATTCGCGTGAGTTATGACGCGGCTGCGCTTGAGCAAAGTGGTACGTGCGTGCGCTGATACGGTCTGGGTCGCTCTGCCGGCCGCTGCTCGCTGTCTGGGCTTGCGCCCCGCTGGACCGGTTGGTAACGGGCGGCGCACACTGCAGGTGTCGTGCGCGCACACCGCGCACGAAATTATTTGTTTGGTATGCGCCCATAACAATGTTTGCGGCTGCGCGCCCGCTTGTTGGCCGCTGCATGGCTGCGCTGCCCACTGGCAGCCCGGCTGCGCGCCCGCTTGCTACCGGCTGCGTGGCTGCGCTGCCCGCTGACGGCCCGGCTGCGCGCCCGCTGGCTGCCCGCTGCGTGGCTGCGCTGCCCGCTGGTGGTCCGGCTGCGCACCGGCTGGGTGCCCGCTGCGTGGCTGCGCTGCCCGCCGGTGTCCCGGCTGCGCACCCGCTGGCTGCCCGCTGCGTGGCTGCGCTGCCCGCTGGTGGTCCGGCTGCGCGCCGGCTGGCTGCCCGCTGCGTGGCTGCGCTGCCCGCCGGTGTCCCGGCTGCGCGCCCGCTGGCTGCCCGCTGCGTGGCCGCGCTGCCCGCTGGTGGTCCGGCTGCGCGCCGGCTGGCTGCCCGCTACGTGGCTGCGCTGCCGACCGGTGTCCCGGCTGCGCGCCCGCTGGCTGCCCGCTGCGTGGTTGCGCTGCCCACTGGCGGCCCGGCTGCGCTCCCGCTGGCTGCCCGTTGCGTGGCTGCGCTGCCCGCCGGCGGCCCGGCTGCTCTCCCACTGGCTGCCCGCTGCATGGCTGCCCACTGGCGGCCCGGCTGCGCTCCCGCTGGCTGCCCGTTGCGTGGCTGCGCTGCCCGCCGGCGGCCCGGCTGCTCTCCCACTGGCTGCCCGCTGCATGGCTGCCCACTGCGTGGCTGCTCTGGCCGCTGACAGCCCGGCTGTGCGACCGTTGACTGCGCCTTATGCTCCGCTGGCGCTGGTCTTGATCTGGAGAACAGCGGCTGATGCGCCCCCGCGATTGCCGACTGGAGCGACTGCGCGAGCGCCGAGCCGTCCGGCTGCTCGCCCGGCGCCTGGCCGTGCTGCGCGACCGTCCGTGACTCAACGCCCCCCTCGTGGGGCTCGTGGGAGTATAAAGTACCCTGCCACGACTTACGTCATCCATTGTATCCTGGAACGTGTAATTTGTTCGCGAAAGTCACTGATAATGTGTACAAGTACAGTACACTGGAGCATACTAACTATATGTTTTATTTATTTTTTATTTATTTATTTATGTAATCATACAAAATTTATACAGTTGACAGCAAGAAACCAAAGCACTGTACAATTTATAATTTTTAACATGTAAAAACCGAAAAAGAAAAAGAAAAAACCATAATATTTAAACATCCATCGTCTCGCAGTATCTCAGACACATGTGACATACATTCGCCCATCGACTAGCAAATACATCACATTCAGGTGCTTGTGACAGAAGCGAGTTCAACAGTTTTAGTGCCCGAATAGCAGGGGAGTTTCTGTGTGCTACAGTACGAGTTGATGGGACTGCCAGGAGAGTGTGACGTCTCGGTCGCAGGACTGCTTTGGGCACAAAAGGTATAGTGAGTTTTACGGCTCGTGCCACTAGATCCGGGCAGTCGGTGTCGCCACGTAAGATTCTGCACGTGGTCACCAGAAGATTGTAGTTACGCCTTACTTCAAGAGAATTAAAGCCCAGAGAACCTAGCAGGAACTTGGTAGGGTACAAGAAAGGGTAGAGGGAGTACAGTTTCTTATACATAAACCTCAGGAAGGTTTTCTGTACTTTCTCCAATAATAAGGCGTAAGTACTTTCAGCTGGGTTCCATATGATGCTTGCCACCTCAAGCTTACTCCGGACAAGGGCCGTGTACAGCAGCGTGATTGCTCTGGGATCATTAAAATCACACGCATTTCTAATAACAAATCCCAGTCGCTTGTAACAATCAGTAGCTAGCCGCTTGATATGGTCATGAAATGTAAGAGACATATCAAAAATAACGCCGAGGTCTCGAACAGTTGTTACGCGAGTTATGACTTCCGATCTCAGCATATATTGGGCAGTAATAGGCTTCACCGAACGAGTGAAGGACATAACACAGCATTTGGGAACATTGAAATGCAGCTTATTCGATGTACTCCATTGTAGGACTGAATTTATATCCTCCTGTATTGCTGTGCAATCTACCATTTGCTGGACACCATGCATAAGTTTAAGGTCATCTGCGTAAAGAAGACACTTGGTGTGTTTGAGTACTGAGTCAAGGTCATTGACCATAACGCCAAATAAGAGTGGTCCAAGGATAGATCCTTGACTAACACCGGATTTAGTGGAATAGGGTGACGACACAAAGCACCCATGCCTTACAAACTGCTGCCTACCACTCAGGTAATTGGCAAACAGTTTTAACAGTCTTGGTGAGAAGCCGATATGGCATAGTTTACTGAGTAAAATATCGTTATCGACTTGGTCAAAGGCCTTCTTGAAGTCGAAGTAGAGCACATCAACTTGACACCCTTTATCTAAGTGCTCAGATATTATATTTGTAGCAGTCAGAAGGTTAGTGTTAATAGATCGTCCTGATCGGAAGCCGTGTTGTGAATCGCTTAAAAATGGTTTTAACTGGGGAGAAATTAATTTCTGAAGGACAGATTCAAAAACTTTTGCCAATGAAAAGAGTATAGCTATGGGACGGTAGTTGTCAACGCAAGATGTGTCACTAGACTTAGGTATAGGAGTAACTTGCGTGAGCTTCCAACGTTTAGGATACACACCTGATGAAATAGACAAATTAAAAATATAAAGCATGGGCACGAGGAAGTGATCTTTACAACCTTTCAGTATAAAGGCAGGAAAATTATCTGGCCCTGCTGAACTTCGAGGCTTTAGTCGCCGAATAGCTACCTCCACGTCAGTCGGGGCTATAGACGACATGCACATAGTTTGCTGTACGTGAGCTATCGCTGGATATTGCGGAGTTATGATCAAGCAATGGAGCATCGGGTAAGAAGACACTCGAGAAGAATTTTGCAAATGCATTAGCTGCCTCCTTACCTACATATTCTTGTCCATCGTATTGAACACTCGACTCGTAACCACCCTTCGACTTCAAGCTGCCTATATGCTTCCAAAATGCACGAGGATTCTGACAGATTTTGGCTTGCAAACCATTGACGTATTTGTCGTAAGCATTATTTAGTCGTTGCTTTATACCAGCACGTAATTCAGAAAATTCTCTATAAATAACAACATCATTAGTGCGCTTCCATTCCCTGTGGAGACTCGCCTTACGAGTAATGTCATTGATAATGTCTTTAGTAAACCAGACTGGATAACATCTAGAACGTCCTTTAGGACGCTTCTTACGGGGAAACACGTCATCAAAGAGGCCATACATAATATTGTAGAAGGTGTCAACTGCTTTATCAACGTCCTCTGTGTCGAGCACCTCTAGCCAAGAAACTTGGGATACAAGTTTATACAGAAAATTGTAGTCACCCTTCGCAAAATTCCAATCCTGCTCAGAGGCTACATTGCTCGGGTCAACGAAGCCAGATCCTTCTTGACCGCGAATGTTACACTTACTAAAGCCATTAAGCAAGACAAAGTTAAGTACATGCTGTTGTTGTACTTTTTACCGAAAGAGAAGATTTATTATATTCAATATAGATTATTGCAAAACTTAGTTTTATTAACCAATCCACTCTTTCAACAACGGCTACATATTATAATACTAACTTGATAAACAACGATACTATACTTGAACGAATCAGCTACGTCATTTGAACTATGTAATACCCAGGATATACAAGAAGGTCTAATTGTGAAGCCAATCACATCAGATACTTAAGCCACGCACTCAGTGGGTATGTTTTCATTTAATTTTATTAGTAACAATCATTAGATGCACAAATAAATTTGAAATTGAATACGTTGCAATCTTACATCATTACGAAATATTGGCGGTTGAAAGACTTACCGCGGTGATCATAATTGGACGTATTTATGCAGAAGGGAACCAACCCACACATCACCCAAAATTGAGTTAAGTATGCAGAAGGCTTTAAAAATGTGCCTTATACCCCCTACAGAAAGATCAAAGTCGTAAGATCATTCGACATATGAAAAGATTCCGTTGACAAAGTTATCAAACCACATTATCATTGTTTTATAAAACTTTAAAAAGATCCATGTTGTATGGTAACTTGCTAATTTTACATTATATGTATTTGAAAAGATCCATGTCACGTGGTTCACCGTTACAGTATCGTTTCATTTACTTTATAAGAGTCCATGCGGGTTGGTTCTTGTTTGCATAATAAAAACTGCAAAGTTAACACTTTCACAAAGATCCAACATCACATGGTTCCTGGTTAAAATAATCTAGTTTATATAACGTAAGGAACCAAGTTCATTGAATCTGGTTTGGATAATCGAAATTTGACGTATTTGTACCAAATGGAACCAACCTACACATTACCCAAATTTAAGTTACATGCAAAAGGCTTTAAAGATCAAAGTCGTACGATCTGAAACATGAAGAAAACATGAGAAAAAAAATTGTATACACTTTTTTAACAAAAACCTCTTTTTCTCAAAACTATCATTGTGTGGGTTGGTTCCCTTGTGCATAAATACGTCCAATTAACAACTTTTGATGATAATTTACTACCCCACTAACAAACTAAACGGGGAAAAAAAAACTTTTCATGGGCGGTTTTTTTCCTAAACAAAAGGGGAATAGAAAATAATAATGAGTTTCGTTCTTTCAGGCCTTCGAATTATCCCACTTCTGAGATGTAAGCGAAATTGGCAGCTTTATTCAAACAATAAGCAGATAACATCGACTGAGTTGCATACTAAGTCGGGGTAGGTGAAATTCAAATGAAACAAACACAGTGATTGAATTACTTACTGGTTATATTTACTCCTTTACGTCGGTTAACATCACAATTAGCACACAGTATCAGAATCTATAACTTAGACTTATAATAACTTTATCTGGTTTTCAGTAATAACTTCTCCCTGGCTAAAACAAGACTGACTCCGAAAAACCTCCCGTGGGCCCAGCTTGCCACTGCCATGTCGTTACTTTTCCCGCCATTACTGTCCACCAATCAGAGAGCTTCAGTAACACCTGACGGTCTCTGATTGGTCGAGCGCTCCAAACTGTCAGTCCTGCTTTTATCCAAGTTTTAAGTCATAATACATACTCATTAAGACTGCGCCGAGCATAATCGGCAAAAACGGCAGTCACCGTTCCGACGGTGGAGTTCACAATTCTTTACAATTAAATATAAATATATGTAATTATAATCACAAAGAGTGAGTTTACAATAATATACTATAAATATTCTCAAATCATCTACAGTTTCATAAATACAATTCTGTAAAGTTGCCCAAAAATGAGAAGAACGTGTGTCGGCGTTTAGGTAAAATTTAATTAAAAAAATGATACTTTAGTTTCATAATCTTACTCAAACGAAACTCCAATGTATTAACTACAAATGAATGCAATCCTAACATTTCAAAGTGCTTTGGTTATTTTCTTATGATTTTTTAAAAACGCCCTTCAAATCCGCCATATAAAATTGCTATGGAACAAAATGATGAAACATAATACGCGAGCAACGCATGACATATTCAGTCACCCCTGAGAGCTCAGAGAGAGAGCACGTCTCAATGCGGCGCTGTGACACTTAAAAATACTTCGATGTCAATTGTGTATGAATACAGCAGTAATACGCAGCAAAACAGGGTAAGTATTATTTTTGATATTATAAGCTTCTAAGCAGGTCGATCACGTAACGCATTGTACTCGCGTCAGTTTAGATCAAAATGTCAATTTTTATATGGAAAAATTAGAGTTGGATGTACCTGACGCGCGTTCGCAACGTTAAGTGGTTGCCCCTCAGGAGCAACGAGAACTGATGGCGAGGGTCTCATGACGGAGCCGGAAGATGGCTGGTGGAACTCTATGATGGAAGGGGCTAAGATAGTCGAGTTTGGGCTCGTTTGCTTTGTTATTGTCAGTACTTACCATTAAACATGATTGCGAGGGTCTCATGACGACGCCGGAAGATGGCTGGTGGGACTATGATGGAAGGGGCTAAGATAGTCGAGTTTGGGCTCGTTTGCTTTGTTATCTTGAGTACTTACCAATAAACATGATGGTCAGGGTCTCATGACGAAGCCGGAAGATGGCTGGTGGAACTCTATGATGGCCTTCCATCATAGAGTTCCACCAGCCATCTTCCGGCCCCTTGGCTAAGATAGTCGAGTTTGGGCTCGTTTGCTTTTTTATCTTTAGTACTTACCGTTAAACATGATGGCGAGGGTCTCATGACGAACCCGGAAGATGGCTGGTGGGACTCTATGATGGAAGGGGCTAAGATAGTCGAGTTTGGGCTCGTTTGCTTTGTTATCTTGAGTACTTACCATTAAACATGATGGTGAGGGTCTCATGACGAAGCCAGAAGATGGTTAGTGTAACTATATGGTGGAAGGGGCTAAGATAGTCGATTTCAGGTTAGCTTATTCCTGTAGTCAGTAATTAAATCAAAAAATATTAGACACGTATTTAGAATATTTTTTCAATTAAAAAAAAAGTAATGAAGATATAGCCCGTTAAAGTTCCGCGTGACGTCACGCCGTGCCACACTTTTTACCACAACTGACGTCACGAGTCCGCAGCTCTGAACTTTGACGTGCTTTTTCTGTAATTTTTTTTCCTTGACAAAAGGAAACATACGTGTCCAACATTTAGTGATAAATGATAATAGAGGAAACATTTAACCTATTGATGGTGCACCAACTATTTATTGTTTTAGTTAAGTGGTTAAGTACCAGAGATTTTCATCGATTTTTGCCGAGTTATAATCGTATCTCCTACTTTTGCACTACAGATAGAATTATAAGTCTAACGGCTATCGGTTTTAAACATTGTCTTAAAACACTTATTTCGTGAAAGATTACTACTACACTAGTACACTATTGACATGAAAGATCTAACATAATACGAAATCTACAAATGGGTTCGTCTATGACGTCTCTGAAAACGTGTCTAGGGTTTTCAATTTAAACTAATTAACACAAAAGTTATGGCCACAAAACCAGTTTTTTGGCCTATAATTGTTCAACTTTGATGCCAAATACCTCGAAAACAATGTACTTTGAAGTAAATATGGGATACTATATTGCTTAGAGCCGTTGTTCTTAAGCTATAAAAGACATTAGAAAACTAAGGGATTCAGATCCAAGGTCATTGGTGTATCGTATGGGAGCTCCTTAAAATGGGAAGACGCAAGGAAAGATATAATACACGTAAAAATGGCCCTAAGTATTTCCACAAACGGCTTCTTGCTTCTATTGCACGAACAAAGAGACAAAATGAATTAGGAATTTCCAATGTAAGTATATTTTTTTAAATACTTTTGGCATTATACAAAGTGTAACAAAAACGGGGTATGAACCGATCAAGGGCTTAACAGGTATCGTGTTCTGATAAGGAAAACCAGAAAAAAAAATTTGACGCGTTTTTTTTTACATTTCTATGGAGCTTGTCGCCCCAGTCGGCCAACGCTCCATAGTAAGGTAAAAAAAAATCGCGTCAGATTTTTTTTTGTTTTTTCTTATCATTTTTGGTACACCCTGTATTAAGCAGATAAGCAGATATTTGGCAGATAATAAGAAATTTCTTATTTTCAATGTACTTATTACTAATTATGTTTTTAGAAATCATCGAATAATCCGATTGGAGTATTGGGAACAAACAATGAGAATGGAAAAAGTGCAGCGTCCAATGTTACGGCACGCAATGAATCTGTGGTAAGGTTTTGTTTTCAATTAATAAAGAGGTTACAATATATTTAACACTAAAGAAACTAGCTAATATCAACATTATCAACATTACTAGGTATTGAACTGTTTTTAGGAATCGTCATGTGAGGAAAAGGTCCAGAACGAAAATTCCGTGTCAACTAAAGACTTACAGTAAGTTTAGTTGATTAACATTTTTAGAGTTGATTTTTCAATCTGTAGTCGAGTTTGCATTTGCAACTTACAAAAAAAATCTAAGACATACGGACGGATAGACAGACAGACGGACATGACGAATCCATGGCCAAAATGGCAAAAATGGAAACTTACGGTTTTAAATGCTCTACTTAAATTTATATGTAGCACTTGCATCTTATTACAGGAATCTTTTGGAACGGACTCAATGGCCGAAATCGACAATATTTTCACTCAAAGATATTTTTGCTTTTTTTTGAGAAACAAGAGCTAGCTTTTCGTGGACTTGGCTAGATTGGCTATTTTTTTTGTCTATCCCGTCTAAAGACTGTGCACGTCGCTGCTGATTGCTAATTCAATTGCAACACTAGTCCACCGGTAACACTGCGTTATTATTACTTTGCTTATTTTTTTCTTTTCCTTACTTAACGGACAAATTTCAATAAAAATAATAATTGCGTTTTGTATTTTATTCCTTATACCATCCACGGTTTTATACGCGGAGTTGAGATTTATTATTAGAGAATGATGAGCTACTAACTTTTAGCTTGTGACCGACCGTACCGATCGAGCGAGCCGGCGGTAGTGTGCGTGATGACGCACACACAGGTGCAAATGCCAAATCGGTGCACGCGTCAAAAGCTCGGCGCAGTCTTAAAACCCACGCAAACGCAACAGGACATACAAACAGCAACACACCACATAACAACGAACACACATCACACACATATACAGACAAGACGTTTATTAACATTTGTATTTATTTATAGCATTTATTTATTTATATTATTATTTATTTATGTAATCATACAAAATTGATACAGTTTGACAGTAAGAAACCAAAGCACTGTACAATTTATAATTATTAATATGTAAAAACCGAAAAAAAACCAATATTTAAACATCCATCGTCTCGCAGTATCTCAGACAAATGTGACATACATTCGCCCATCGACTAGCAAATACATCACATTCAGGTGCTTGTGACTTCTCTCACAAAGCAAGCGAGTTCAACAGTTTTAGTGCCCGAATAGCAGGGGAATTTCTGTGTGCTTACAGTACGAGTTGATGGACTGCCAGGAGATTGTGACGTCTCGGTCGCAGGACTGCTTTGGGCATAAAAGGTATAGTGAGTTTTACGGCTCGTGCCACTAGATCCGGGCAGTCGGTGTCGCCACGTAAGATACTGCACGTGGTCACCAGAAGATTGTAGTTACGCCTTACTTCAAGAGAATTAAAGCCCCGAGAACCTAGCAGGAACTTGGTAGGGTACAAGAAAGGGTAGAGGGAGTACAGTTTCTTATGCATAAACCTCAGGAAGGTTTTCTGTACTTTCTCCAATAACAAGGCGTAAGTACTTTCAGCTGGGTTCCATATGATGCTTGCCACCTCAAGCTTACTCCGGACAAGGGCCGTGTAGAGCAACGTGATTGCTCTGGGATCATTAAAATCACACGCATTTCTAATAACAAATCCCAGTCGCTTATAACAATCAGTAGCTAGCCGCTTGATATATATGGTCATGAAATGTAAGAGACATATCAAAAAGAACGCCGAGGTCTCGAACAGTTGTTACGCGAGTTATGACTTCCGATCTCAGCATATATTGGGCAATAATAGACTTCACCGAACGAGTGAAGGACATAACGCAGCATTTGGGAACATTGAAATGCAGCTTATTCGATGTACTCCATTGTAGAACTGAATTTATACTCGTATCCTCCTGTATTGCTGTGCAATCTACCATTTGCTGGACACCATGCATAAGTTTAAGGTTATCTGCGTAAAGAAGACACTTGGTGTGTTTGAGTACTGAGTCAATGTCATTGACCATAACGCCAAATAAGAGTGATCCTTGACTAACGCCGAATTTAGTGGAATAGGGTGACGACACAAAGCACCCATGCCTTACAAACTGCTGCCTACCACTCAGGTAATTGGCAAACAGTTTTAACAGTCTTGGTGAGAAGCCGATATGGCATAGTTTACTGAGCAAAATATCGTTATCTACTTGGTCAAAGGCCTTCTCGAAGTCGAAGTAGAGCACATCAACTTGACACCCTTTATCTTAGTGTTCAGATATTATATTTGTAGCAGTTGGAAGGTGTTAATAGATCGTCCAGATCAGAAGCCGTGTTGTGAATCGCTTAAAAATGGTTTTAACTGGGGAGAAATTAATTTCTGAAGGACAGATTCAAAAACTTTTGCCAATGAAAAGAGTATAGCTATGGGACGGTAGTTGTCAACGCAAGATGTGTCACTAGACTTAGGTATAGGAGTAACTTGCGTGAGCTTCCAACGTTTAGGATACATACCTGATGAAATAGACAAATTAAAAATATAAAGCATGGGCACGAGGAAGTGATCTTTACAACCTTTCAGTATAAAGGCAGGAAAATTATCTGGCCCTGCTGAACTTCGAGGCTTTAGTCGCCGAATAGCTACCTCCACGTCAGTCGGGGCTATAGACGACATGCACATAGTTTGCTGTACGTGAGCTATCGCTGGATATTGCGGAGTTATGATCAAGCAATGGAGCATCGGGTAAGAAGACACTCGAGAAGAATTTTGCAAATGCATTAGCTACCTCCTTACCTTCTTGTCCATCGTATTGAACACTCGACTCGTAACCACCCTTCGACTTTAAGCTGCCTATATGCTTCTAAAATGCATGAGGATTCTGACAGATTTTGGCTTGCAAACCATTGACGTATTCGTCGTAAGCATTATTTAGTCGTTGCTTTATACCAGCACGTAATTCAGAAAATTCTTTATAAATAACAACTGTAGAGACTCGCCTTACGAGTAATGTCATTGATAATGTCTTTAGTAAACCAGACTGGATAACATCTAGAACGTCTTTTAGGACGCTTCTTACGGGGAAACACGTCATCAAAGAGGACATACATAATATTGTAGAAGGTGTCAACTGCTTTATCAACGTCCTCTGTGTCGAGCACCTCTAGCCAAGAGACTTGGGATACAAGTTTATACAGAAAATTGTAGTCACCCTTCGCAAATTTCCAATCCTGCTCAGAGGCTACATTGCTCTTCTTACGGGGAAACACGTCATCAAAGAGGACATACATAATATTGTAGAAGGTGTCAACTGCTTTATCAACGTCCTCTGTGTCGAGCACCTCTAGCCAAGAGACTTGGGATACAAGTTTATACAGAAAATTGTAGTCACCCTTCGCAAATTTCCAATCCTGCTCAGAGGCTACATTGCTCGGGTCAACGAAGCCAGATCCTTCTTGACCGCGGTCAAGGTAGAGGACTATATGTAATGGCGGGTGGTATGCATCACGTTTTGGTACTAGTCCGCCACCCTCAATTTCCTTAATTCCGGCAATTCGAACTCGTTCTGTTACAAGCACCACGTCTAGCTTACCTCCATACATATTTTCCACTTCGTTCATCTCTTTCAAGCCAGATACAGTGAGAAAGTAACAATAATAATGTAGAACATTCTGAGAAGTATACAACGGATTCAGATTAAGATCTCCTAAAATAATGATATTATCATTTAGTGTCCCGATTACAGATTCCACCTTTTGAAACCATGTCATAAACACATCGTCAGAAGAACTCGGATAAATATATACTACACAAATATGTAAGAGCGTTATACATCTAAACACTTAACACAAGAATAATATGATCGTAGAGCAATAATTTACCAACTTTACATTAAGTACCTACTTGTATAAGATAGACGAGTTACGACCAACCCTGTCGAAGGGACTCGTCTGAAAACCAGCGCAAGGCTTCAAGCCTTGCATATGCTGAGACATAGTCAACAATTGGCTAATTAGTTTCCATTAGGGTACAACCGGGTAAACGATAGGATGTTGTCATAATGTAACTCAGAAGTGCATGTTTGGAACACAAATACATATTATTATAACTCTAATGTATGTTTTTAATGATAGAGAAAACTTAGGTATGTCTTGAACAAAGTAGGTACTTAAATAAAAGTTTTCATTATGTAGTGACAGTGTTCACATTTTGTAGTGCTAGGGTTACAGACATAGGTACCTATTCGGGTGCGTTTGAGAGTACTACTTGTTTTTTTTACAGAATCTGATGAAGTGACGTCTTTAACAATTCATATTCATACATTTATAAAAAGCTAGCTTCTGTGCCGTAGCTCCTTACAAACTAGCGCCCCCTATTTCACCCCCTTAGACGATGATTCCCAGAATGTAAAGTATTATATAGGTACTCGTATATTAATCTAGGTTATCCTACTAATATTATAAATGCGAAAGTTTAGATGTTTGGATGTTTGGATGTTTGGATGTTTGTTACTCAATCACGCAAAAACGGCTGAACCGATTTGAATTAAATTTTGCACGAAGATAGTTTATAACCTGGATTAAAATATAGGATAGTTTTTATCCCGAGTCCACGCAGACGAAGTCGCGGGCGGAAGCTAGTACACTATATATTAGGGGGTGCAAAACCGGTACCAGTCCAAGAAACGGGACTGAGATTTCCGGTACTGAGCCAGTACCGGGAATTCCCGGTACTTCGGTAGATTTCGGTACTGAGTCTAAATTTCTTGTTTTTTTTTCTTTCTTTTTTTTATACTATACACTAAACTTATTAACGAACTGAAAGTCAAATTTCATACTACCATTAAAAAGTCGCAAAATCAACAAAAATCAAACTTTAAAAAGTTATATGATTATCACATTTGGTGCTAACTTGCTAAGTTTGGCTGAATTCACTTGTAATAGTTCGTTATTATTATTTCTAGTAGTGAGGGTGGGGTCGTACAAACAACAACAGTTCTTATAAATTGGTTTATTAATTAATAACTCCCACAATTAAGCAGTCTTCCTTCATCAAATAGTACGGCCACGACGTAACAAACAACGTAAAAATTGACAATTACACATATAGTAGGGCAGTGTCACGTGATAATGTGGACACGCTGTACAAAAGCACCAAATTAATTTCAGGTACTTGTTAGGTCCATAGCTTTAAATTTTTGATTGGAACCAAACCAACTCCTCCGTCGGCCATCTTTAATTTTATGGCGGCCAGTTTGCATTGAATTGCACTAATATCATCATCATCACATCAGCCGAAAGACGTCCACTGCTGGACATAGGACTAGACAAGTGTTACATTATGAGTTTCACTCAATCAAAGCAGGGTGTACTCGCTAGTTATTTTATTGATAAAATACCTCTCTCTCGAACTTATTCCATAAAACGGCGTGGTGTTCGATCATGAACTTACGTTTCATAGCCATATGCGCTCTCTAGTTGGTGAAGATTTTAAGCGTCTGGGTTTTGTTTTCCGTAACTGCAAAGACTTCAGTAGGTGTCATCAAGCTACTCTATTCGGCGCTTGTGAGATCCAAACAAGAGGCTAGTTCGTGCGTTTGGAATCCGCACGAGTCGACCTATGCACTAATGCTTGAAAAAGTACAAAAGTGCTTCCTGCGCTATCTTTTTAAAAAGTTGTACGGTTATTACCCCCTGATTTACCCTACTGCTTATCTGCAGGGCACCCTCGGATATAACTCGCTGGCAACGCGCAGATTGTTTGACCAGCTGATCACAACTCTTCGCATATTGCGTGGTCGTCTCGATTGTCCCAGCTTGCTCAGTGAGGCCTGTCGCCTCTTTGTACCTGATGGACGTGTGCGTTTTCGAGCAGATGGGCTGCGGCTCTTCGCTGTCCCTTTCTCTCGTAAGGTCGCGCATCGTAACTCTCCTGTTTGCCGCTCCCTGCATGCGCTCAATAAACTAAACGCGAAGCAACTTTCCTCTCCATCTGTTTGCGGATGGCTGGATGGTTGTTGAAAGAGAGTGCTTGAAGTTGTGTGAGATGCTTATTTAGTGTTATTTTTTAATTTTTAATATGTGTCTAATATACACATGATTAAAAAAAAATGTAATGACGGGATATTTCCTGTAATGTTACATTTTTTGTTATTTCTTTTCGTGTCTATAAATAAATATATATGATGATATGATAGGCCTCCCTCAAAGAGTGCCACAATGACCGGTCCTGCGCCACCCGCATCCAGCGGACTCCCGCGACCTTTACCAGGTCATCAGTCCACCTTGTGGGGGGCCTACCCACGCTGCGCCTTCCGGTACGTGGTCGCCACTCGAGAACCTTTCCGCCCCAACGGCCATCGGTTCTACGTGCAATGTGCCCCGCCCACTGCCACTTAAGTTTAGCGATTCGGAGGGCTATATCGGTTACCTTGGTTCTGCTGCGGATAGCCTCATTTCTGATGCGATCGCGCAGAGACATTCCCAACATAGCCCTCTCCATTGCCCTTTGGGTGACTTTGAGCGTTCTTATGTAAGCGACCACGTTTCCGTACTATACATCATCACTGGCAACACACACTGGTCAAAGACTCTCGTCTTGAGAGACTGCGGAATATTGGACGAAAAGATGTGCCGCAGCCTCCCGAATGCTGCCCAGCCGAGTCGGATTCGACGGTTGACCTCTTTCTCAAAGTTGGACCTACCTAACTGGACAGTCTATCCTAGGTATATATAATCGTCTACAACTTCGATCGTAAAGTGTCCGATTGAAATGGGAGCTGGTACTACATGGAGGTTTGACATGATCTTTGTCTTATCCATGTTCATCGTGTGACGATCCCGTCATCAAAATGTGACGATCCTACCTAATGTCTATGATCTATATTTTCCTATTCTGAACTTAACCTAAAGCCTAGCTGAAATGGTAACCTACCTGTAGGTGTAGCTAAAGGTAAATAATTAAACAAGTAATGAGGGGAAACAAATCATTATTTATTGATCATTAAACATTGAACGTAGTATTTTATGTTGAAGCTAAAGAAACTTTGATTATTTAATCCAATGAAATCCAGCTAGATTTCATAGGATATTCGCTTTGGTTCCTAGACAATACTAACCCAATAACAAAGCGAATAAAACAATGGGGTTAGTCCCGGCCGAATATATTAGTAACTTTGATAATTTAAGACCCTAATCTAAGTCGAACTATCCTAAGCTACAGAAACTTTTGTTATTTATCTCAAAAAATTCAAGCTAGAATTCATTAGGGAATCCACTTTGTCTCCTAGGAATGCTAGTCCAAAAGCAAAGCGGATTAAACGAAAATGGCTAGCTTCGTACCTACTAAAGACGAAAACACTTTAACTAAACCATAAAGTAGACTTGAAGAATGTTCTCTGGAACCTAGTCTAAAGTATCCTAACTAAACCTGCCGATAGAATAAAGTCGTGGCTTGCTCTGAAGTGGTGGCCAAGATGTGATCGCAAATCTAGCGGAAGAACCCGACGCTGTGTGATGGTAGTCCCAGGTGCTTTTCGACAAGGTGAGAGGGAGACGCACTATGAGAGAAAAGTTTACACATTAATAAAATCATACCATAAATTTATTTTCATACCTACAGCTTAACTTACTTGCTTCTTCAAACCAACGAAATACATAACTTATTAAATAAATTATTTGACTAAATAAGCTAAATATATATAAAATTCACATCGTTACATTTTGACACTCCTTCGAAGAAGTTCGTTCAATGATGTACATCTTAAAATATTAAGATTTTGATGATGATGATGACGTTGGGATACAGAATGAAATGCTTAATAGTTGAATAATGTTTTGACCTAATTATTGCGTATTGCTTATACTACAAATAATTTTCTAATATTCACATTAGAGTGATTAATAATGAAGATTAAATTAAATCGCCTAAAATTTACAGAAAGATTTTTACTATAGAGATATTTCAAAGGTTGTAGTGTGACTAAACTAGCGAACAATCCCAGCTTTGCAGGACCCAAAGGCACCTTTATAGTCGAGAAATTGATAGATATACGACGATGCGCAGTTGAGCCTGACAACCGGCAATTAACCGCCATTCCAATCACACCATATTTATTGAAAATTCCATAACAAAAATTCCTCGGTACGTATGTTAACTTGAACCACTGATATTTAACTTTCATAAATACTAAAGAAAAGTATGCATCCTTTGTAAAATCGATAACAAATCTTCTGTAACAGAAGGATCAATCTAAAACTAGACAAACAGACAAACGGAAAGAAACCTCAATTAGCAAGATCGAGATCCCTTGACCCCTCGCCCTTGTCAATGCATTCCATGTAGGGTTCGTCAAAAGTAGTTCACGTCTCTCCTGATTGGGAACCTCTTATCGAGCGGACTACCTATGTCAGGGTCATAAACAGTGCACTTGCAGCTATGGGTGGCCTACTTAGGGAGACTCAAACACGAATGCTTACACACAAAATTGTATCGACTTTACTCAGAGACCACACTACTAATACCCCATGACACCGACTACCCTTAATTTCTTACATATTTTCGTACAGGGACATGTTGGCTCGCAACATGTCTATTAATAGTTTGTTACCTAAAAGGAAGCCGCTCGGTCTTAACCCATTATCTAACAAAAGTAGTTCCGTATAACATAGCCCAATAATAACATCCTAATAATATACCTCACTCATTAGATACTTGAATGCATCAGTGGCGCTTACTAACCAACTTACTCTAATTTACTGAAACACCACGCGAAACTTAATTATAAAACCACTTTAGAACAACTGAATTCTATATAATAAAATAGTACGGCACCAATCGAACGTAATATACTAAAATAGCTTAGATATGGCAGTTTTCTTAATAGTAAACCCCTACATATTACTAATAATTACTCGCTGACAAGGATGCTTAAACCATAACCATCAAATATGCATCGCTTAGGAATAAAACCGCACTCTTAAATGGCGGTAGTTACAAAGTTACAACACCGCTACACATTTAAAGCACACGCGTGGGTGTATACTTTATACTGCCAACCGAAGTCGTATGCTAATAGAAAGATATGATAATGTTGGAAATAGATACAGGCAATACACTCACTGATAAGTTAAAATAAAGTTAAATTAAAATCCTACCAGGAATTGGGCTCGCTGGGTCCTCCCAATTTACCACTACAGCTGAAGATGCAGCTCGACGGTAGGCCTCGCAGCACCGCCATACACTGCTAGCCTCTGCCTGAAGATCTGCCACTGGCCCCGTCGCTGCCTCGTAGTCGTCGGAGAGAAGTCAAGTGTCGCCCCGCGGGTCCGTGAAAAGAGATGTGTTGCTTCGTCCGTGTCCCGTGAAAAGTGAACGCTTCCCCGTCGCTCCTCCTTAAAAACCCTCGCCGACACCAGAACCACTGTAACATGGACTCCCAACCGATAAAAGTCCTTATGATCATTGCTATAGCGTATCTAAACGCATGCGCCCCCCCCTACGACGTCGTCGCCATCAAACATATTTCTTGCTATTCTGCGGGTACCGCTGTATGTTGATATTCAATACCAAAATTAACCTCAAACATTACAAAATAACTGAGTTATAAACCCTAAAATCTCAAGGAAAATTACCACACAACAGCCAAAGCCACCTCGTAATTCCATTAGAATACATTTAAATTCACCCTAAGGTTGATTTCTGAGTTCAACCAATGTTTATTTCAGATTCCTCCTAATTTCATCTAAACCTGCGTTAATTTATAAACAATAGCTAATTATCAACGAACCTAGCATTGAGCTAGGTAACTAACGACAAACTTCATATAATGGAAAACATAGATCAACTTTATATCCTATCCTTAGTCGAAGGAACATAATGTTTTCATCTAATGTAAAATATAATTAACACAAAATACAGTTAAAACAAGGCCTACTTAATGGTGTAAATCCCTCAGATATTCAAGATATCCTTAATTTATAGCGTTTTCCTAGACTAACCTATTTTGAAAGTGCAAAATAATAATAATTCATATCCTAACAATTTACATTTTCTATTATCTCAACCAACATCGTTACTTTACATAAAAACAAATATTATAAAGAATTATATTTGCTCTATTTTAGTGATAACTAGCATTTACTAGAACCAATTGATCTTGACCAAAACAATCCAAATATATGGAACCCACAGGTGTACCTTTTTACTACGTATTATTCTAAATCATTTAATTCCAATTTTAACATTACTCCCATAATATAACAACTTCCGTTAAGCCTTCAACAAAGGCCTAATGACAAACGGCTACTTCTTTAAAACGAGCAATTTCTACTCTAAAATTGAGGCAGGCGCTCAGAACTGTCTCAATCGTTAGACCAACTCACTCGGAGGCTTTACTGAGGTCATCGAGCATCGTGCTTAAGTCCTCCATGGTCTCAGCCAAGACTACTATATCGTCAGCAAACCGAAGGTGAGTGATGTACTCGCCGTTGATGTTGATGTTGATGCCTAGCCTTCTCCAGTCTAGAGTCTTGATCACACTCTCCAGTGCAGCGGTGAACAGTTTTGGGGAAATAACATCCCCTTGCCTGACACCCCGCTGCAGCGGAATAGGCTTCGAACTCCGATCCTGGAGTCGGACTGACATAGTGGCGTTCTCGTACAAACACTTCAGCACTTCGATATAGCGGCAGTCTACTTGGCACCGTTGGAGAGACTGTAGTACAGCCCAGGTTTCGATCGAATCAAAGGCTTTCTCGTAGTCCACGAACGCTAAGCAGAGAAGCAGGTTATACTCCTCAGTCTTCTGTATAACCTGGCGGAGCGTATGAATGTGGTCTACGGTACTAAAACCTCTTCGGAAACCGGCTTGTTCGGAAGGCTGGAAGCCATCAAGCCTGCGTGCGAAACAATTCGTAATAACCCTTGAAAACAGCTTATAGACATGGCTCAGACGTGAGATGGGTCGGTAGTTCTTCAGCAGGGTGTTGTCACCCTTTTTGAAGAACAGCACCAACTCACCTCTGTTCCACGCCTTTGGCGTTCTCCCTTCCAGTAGGACGGTGTTGAATAACTTCTGAAGGGCCGTAAGGATCGTTTTCCACCCGCCTTCAGGAGTTCGGCTGTAATTCCGTCTTCACCGGGTGCCTTGCTGTTCTTAAGCTGTTTCAGAGCCATTCTAATCTCGTATAGGCTGATGTCCGGGATGTCGTCGGTGTAGTGTCGGGTAAGTCTAGCTCTAGAGTCTTCCGCCGGACCAACTTTGGGTCTGCGAGTTGACGTGTATATCTGTCCGTAAAAACGCTCTATCTCACTCAAAAGCTCAGGTTTGGAAGAAACGACTCTCCCGTCCTCGGTTTTCAACCTTGCGAGCTGGCTCTGCCCAATGGATAGATCTCGTGCGAATACTTTTGAGCCCTTATTTCGCTCGATGGCCTCTTCAATACGGTTCATATTGAATTGGCGCAGATCGCGGGTAAGGGACTTAGAGATCCGTTGAGCGGCTTATTGAGCCGCCGGTATAAAGTCGCTGAAGACTGCAGAATCATTTCACTCCTTTCCTTCATGAGCTTCTGAGTGGAGCTAGATACCCTTTTAGTTCTATTGGGCCGCTGGGCCTTGAAGAACTTAGACCCAGTGGCACGGACAGCTTCCACAAACCCGTCGTTGAGTTCGTCCACATCGCCACCTAGGCAATCGAAACGGTTTTGGAGTTCCAGCTGAAAGCTCTGGGGGGCCCACTAATATATTAACGTTATTTTATTGTTATTACTCGTTAATATAGAGGCTATAGTACAGTAAAATTTAAAATACAAGGTGCTATAACTCAGTACCGAATAGTACCGAAGAACCGGGATTTTCCCCGTCAGTACCGGTACTCAGTATCTTGAACAATCCCGGGATTTCCCGGTACTTTCAGGACCGGGAAATCCCGGGAGCATGCACTACTATATATACCGAAATTCATTTTAGTCCGTTAAGCCGTTTTTGCGTGATTGAGGTCCAAACATTAGCATTCATAATATTTGTTGTATTTGTAAAAAATCCAGACACGACTCGCTTGACAGACTAGCAGGCATTTTAAGTTTAATGAATAAGGTTAATTCACGAATTTCGCTACAGTGGTAGAATTTTGCTGAAGTTTACCAACAAAGTAAACAAGTAAATCCTCATCTCCTCATATTATAAATGCGTAAGTTTGGATGGTTGGCTGTTAGGATGTTTGGGAGTTTGGATGTTTAGATGCTTAGATGCTTAGATGTTTGGATGTTTGGATGTTTAGATGCTTAGATGTTTGGATCTTTGTTACTCAATGACGCTTAAACGGCTCAACCGATTTGGATGAAAATTTGCACGAAGATAGTTTATAGCCTGAATTCAAATATAGGATGATAGCCTTATCCCGGGCCCAAGCAAAAGATGTCGCGGGCGGAAGCTAGTTATTAAATAAGTGATAAAACTGGCCAAGATCGAGTCGGACTTACGCAGCGGTGAACGTGGGCTGGGGGGTTAGACGACGACCCCATGGCCCTCGCTGTAAGATTTTCGTATTTCTCTCCATTGGGGCCTCGGAGACACAATTGTAACCCAGACTTTTTAAATAGGAGTTCGAAGGTTTTTTCTCGTTTAGAAGGCTGCCGGGCCGCGTGCCTTTGAACGTGTTAATACTTGCGGAATTTCAGATCTTTTTTACAACGGATATTAACAATAATTCATGATTATGAGTCACAAATTCTATGAAAAAGCAACATTATTAATGCTTGAATTATAAATTGATTTCACCATCTAGCGAGCATAATTTTGGTACAATTTTGGTTTGGTAGAGGTCGCTGATGTTAGTTGTCGATTTGCGCCATGTAGCGAGCTTAATTTTAGTCCAATTTCAGCTCGATAGATGCCGCCCCAACTAGCAAATGTACGTGCTATAAAAGTAGCGAGCACGTTTCCGCTTTGCTATTTAATATTATACAAGCGCTAAGAATACTCGAGTAAAAGTGCTGTAAACGTTTACTCGACGCGAATTGGGCGCAGATTATTCAGACTAAAGTCCTGTAAAGGTGGAATAAGCGCTGAATAACAAGAAAAACGTGCTGTAAAAGTGCTATAAATGTTGAGTAAAAGCGAACAAACTACTGCTAGCACTATAATGGTAACAAATATGCGCTTATTCGATTATATTATCTATAAAAGTGTAGTATATGTGGGTACATATAAAACCGTGTCAACAACTGTCATCCGGATAGCCATCAGTCTGTTACCGATGAATAAACGCGCGTGACACGTATGCTGGTTATTTAATTAGAATCCCCTAAATCCTCGATACAGGACAATTGGCGACGAGTTATTTCCCCGCGTAATTGGATGTTTACAAGTGTAACGGAAGAAAAAAAATTTAAGATGGCCAGCAGTCACGGACTATTAGGAAGCAGTCTCACCTTCGACCATCACGTACAGGAGTGGAAGATATTTTTAAGTCGTTTTACGCAGTACTGCGTGGCGAACGACATAACCGATAAAAAGGATAAATCGGGAGTAAAACGTCGTGCCCTGTTATTGTCTGCTCTGGTCGAAGATACTTACCGCGTCGTCAGAGATCTTTTACACCCGAAAGAACACGGGACCTTGGAGTACAAAGAGCTTGAGGCCCAGCTGAAACATTTCATTACCAAGAGAAGTTCATTTGTAAAGAGGTACAAATTCTACAAGGCCGAGCAGCGCCCGGGCGAAGATTTAGCGGAGTGGGCGGCGCGAGTGCGGAGTCTCGCGCTGTATTGCGAGTTCAAAGCAGAACTCGAGACAGCGTTACGAGACCAGTTTGTTCTCGGGCTCGAGAATGTCAAGGAGAAGGAGCGGTTGTTTGCAGAAAGCATCGAGACATTAACCTTTGCAAAAGCCTTGGGGATCGCGCAAGATGTTCGTTGTGCTCGTATGGCGCTGCAAGGGTCGCGCACGGAGGCTAACACGGCCGCGCCGGCGCAGTCGGTGTTTGCTATGCGCTCCGGTCCCAGTGCAGGAAAAGATCGTCGTGCCCCGGCTAAAAAGTGTTGTAGTGTGTGCGGTTATAGTAGCCATGACAAAGAACAGTGTAGATTTGCAAATTTCGCGTGTAAAAAGTGTTTTAAGAAGGGACAACTTAAAAGAATGTGCACCATGAATGTTAAAAACAACAACTTTATAGCTGCGGATGACGAGTTTTTGCATTATGAAGATAATTATGGCTTATATAATATAAAATGTGTTGACGGTAAACCAATGCAGCAGTTCGTGTCGATAGCGATCAGGTATTGTGCGAAGTAGACAGTGGTAGTGCTGTCTCTGTCATGCCTGGTGATATTTACGAGACAAAGTTTCAAGATATGGTCTGCGATTTAAAACCATGCAAAGTTGTTTTAAACTGTTATAATGGTACTAAAAATTTTCCATTAGGCTGTGTAGCGTTACCTGTGATTTTTGAGGGGCAAACCAAGTTGTTAACATTTTACGTTGTTAAAACAGGCAGTAAGCAGCCTACATTACTTGGCCGCGATTTTATAAGCTTGTTTAACATGCAATTGTGTACAGTCAATTGTAATAATTTACAATCGGATAGTTTAACTGAAGAGCTGAAAAGTAAGTATTCACAATTGTTTACGAACGAGTTAGGTCAGTTTAACAAGTACAAGGTCACGTTGAAGGTCAAACCGGATGTACCATTAAAGTTTTTTAAGCCAAGAACTGTTCCATTAGCGCTTAGAGAAAAGGTCGAAAGTGAATTAGACAGATTATTGAGTTTAGGTATCCTTGAACGAGTGGAGCACGCCGAAGTAGCAACGCCGATAGTGCCGGTGCTGCGGCACGACGGTGGCGTCCGCATCTGCGGCGACTACTCCGTCACGCTCAACAAGGCACTGTACGTAGACTCCTACCCGCTGCCGCGATACGAAGATTTGTTTGCTCGGTAGCACGGCGGCGTGCAATTTAGCAAGTTAGATCTGTCCAGAGCGTACAATCAATTAGTATTAGACGATACGAAAAAACTTACATGTATCAATACACATAAAGGTCTTTTTTGCTATAATAGACTTGTATTCGGTCTTTCCTGCGCTCCAAGTCTTTTCCAGAGAACCTTGGAGCAATTGTTGGCGGCAATTGAAGGAATATGTATTTTCCTAGATGACATATTAGTGACAGGTCCGTCTAGAACCGTTCATTTAGCGCGACTCGAAAATGTACTGAGCCGTTTGCAAGGTGCAGGGTTCCGTTTGAAGGAAGATAAGTGCGAATTATTTAAAGACTCCGTAGAATATCTAGGATTTGTTATTGATAAAACGGGTTTGCGCAAAACAAATGCAAAAGTGGAAGCAATATTAAATAGTAATGCTCCCCAGAACGAAAAGGAATTAAAATCGTTTTTAGGAATGATTAACTACTACAGATGTTTTATTCCAAACATCTCCAGTGTTCTAGCCCCATTACATTCATTGCTCCGCAAGAGTGAAAAATGGTTTTGGGGTCAAGAGCAAGCGAGGGCTTTTGAGCGCGTTAAGAATGAGTTGGCTAGTGAGCGCGTGCTGGCGCACTTTGACCCCTCGCTGCCGACGGTGGTTACAGCTGATGCAGGGCCTCGAGGTCTAGGTGCTGTGCTAGCTCAACGACAACCCGACGGTAAGGAACGAGTGGTCGCGTACGCCTCACGTTCACTGACCAAGCCAGAACTAAATTATGCGCAAATCCAAAAAGAGGCTACGTCCATCGTATTCGCGGTAAAAAAAATCCATCATTATTGTATGGACGGGCGATTCCGTTTACACTGCGGACGGACCACAAGCCCCTGATGTCTATTTTTGGTACAAAAAAAGGTGTTCCGGAAATGGCGGCAAATACAGCGATACGCTTTATTTTTAACTGCATATAATTTCGACATCGAATATGTAAGGAGTGAAAACAACGTTGCCGATTTTCTATCGCGAGCCGTGCCGTGTGCGGAGAGTAACGAGCAGCAGAACGTCGAAGAGGTCAATCTATTTATTAATTACGTTACTGACTCCTTGTTAAAGCCGTTGACCTTGAGCGATATTAAGCGGGAAACGGATCGAGACGAAACGTTACGTAAGGTAGCCCATTATGTAAACAAAGGTTGGCCGTCGAAAGTTTCGTTTACTGATATTAAACCGTTTTTTTAAATAGGCACGAAATAAGTGTCGAGAATGGTTGTATTTTGCGCGGCCATAAATTAGTTATACCTAGCATTTATAGGGAGCAGATTTTGAATGAGTTACACGACTCGCACTTTGGCGTAGTCAAAATGAAGTCAGACGCTAGAGCACGCATGTGGTGGCCTAATATCGACAGGCATATCGAGGAAAAAGTAGGTTCTTGCACAGTGTGTAACCAGTACAGGAACGCGCCGGGACACAGTCCGTTGGCGCCGTGGAAGTACCCGGCGCGGGCATGGGAACGGCTACACCTAGATATGTTTACTTTAGGAAATAAACAATTTTTAATTCTAGTTGATGCGTTTGTTACATGCTTGCATAACCAGCGACCGCCCAAGTGGCCATGCAGGTGGTGCCGACTATGCATTTCGCAACACCGTGCCCCGTTTCCCAAAAAGACGAGTGTCCGTCACTCTTGGTTCTGACATCGACCATTAGGCACCTGTTAAATATAATTAATTTTAATTGATTTATTTTAATCTTTTTGTAATTCCGTCATTAAAAGAATTTAAGTTCGCATTCTTTGGTTTCTCTCGAATCCTCCGACTCCCAGCCTAAATAATTGGCGCAGTCGAGAGACGTACCTCGCGGGCCGGTTCGCGAGCGGTCACCGAATTTCCAAAATCGAAACTTCGCGCTCGCTTAGCACCCGGGCAGCTATCCGGTCATCACGTCGAGGGCGGAACCTACGAGCTGTGGGCGGAGGAGTATCCAGACTTCGATACCGCAGAGAGCCAGAAATGTGCATGTAAGTACTTTAGAATCGTTCTAGAGTTGCTTATGTTAGGAAAGGAGGTACTTTCACAGTCGTAATTACTTTAAAGCTCAAAGATTTTCCATCCACGGCAATCGAGCACTCCTAGGCTAGGCAGTAATAATAGATTCGTTTTGCTAGACGGTCTTAGGAATATTAATTTTGATTTAAGTTCTGAATCGGACTCGGAACCTGAAGTAGTTAGTATGGCAGACCTAGATTCAATTTTTAAAGCCCTGCGCTTGTTACCCGAGTTTGACGGGAACCCTAACGTACTCACGAGATTTATTAAATTATGTGATCAATTAGTAGATGAGTTTGTTCGCCCCGATCAAGCATTGGCTAATTACGCACTTATAAATGGTATACTTAATAAAGTTACCGGGCCCGCCGCCCGCTTAATCAATGCGAATGGAGTCCCAGAAAGCTGGGCTGGAATTCGCAACGCACTTATTAATAATTTCGCGGACCAGCGCGATGAGACCTCTTTGTATAACGATCTCGCGCTTTTATCCCAGGGGAACACCACCCCTCAGGAGTTCTATGAAAAATGTCAAAACCTGTTCAGTACCCTTATGACATACGTAACTTTACATGAAACTGTGCAGTCTACAATTGATTCTAAACGCGATTTATATAAAAGGTTGACCCTTCAAGCGTATGTCCGAGGCCTTAAGGACCCCCTAGGCTCACGCATTCGTTGTATGCGGCCCGAAACTATAGAAAAGGCTCTAGAATTTGTTCACGAAGAAATAAATACATTATATTTACAGCAACGTAATGATCGGCTGGATAAGAAACCAGCTGATTTTCAGCCATCCGAAAAATCTATTGGTCCAATACCACCAGGTTTTGCTGTACCACCATTCAGACAGCCTGAGTTTAATTTGCCGGGTCCATCCCGACCAAACACTATGTTTTTGCCTCAACAGTCCCGACCAATATGGAGACCAAATTTAAATCAGCCTCCTCAAGGCCCTACCCGTACTCAGCAAATATTTGGAGCACGACCACCTAACTACAATCCACAAGAAAACTCATTCAAGCCTAGAAATAATTTCCAAAGCAATGGAAAAATACTGTGCGCCCTATGAGCGGTGTCAGTCATTACGTAGCCAGGCCATTGCCACCTACTCAGAATTGGTCCAATTTCAGGAACCCGCAACCGAATAATTATTTCAGATCTAGAGATGTTAACTTTACCGAGTGCAACGACTATACACCGGACTATGAACCTTATACCGACTATTATAGTGAATATTATCAGGACAACTACTGTGACGTGTACCCTACTGACGATACTTACTATGACGAGTCCGCGACCCAACCTCATTATCCAGAGATTTCGTATCCGAACACCGCAGGCGAAGCTTATAAAAAAGAAGTACCCACTATTCAGCATGAGGATTTTCGGAGAAATCCAGAGTTAGGAAGACAAAAATAGAACTCAACTTACAGACACAACGACAATTACCGTATATAAAAATAGCCAACCCGCCGCTGAAATTTCTTATAGATACCGGCGCTAATCAGTCTTTTATTAATCCCGACTCGGTTACGAAATATTTCCCCAGCGTACAATGGAAATATGATCCGTTCGAGGTGACGAATGTGCATGCTACCAGCCGTAACGATTATTCCGTAACATTACCGTGCTTCCCTGAGTTTAAAAGTGATAACAACGTAACTTTCTTCGTGTATAAATTTCACAATTATTTCGATGGTTTAATTGGTCTAGACTTACTTAATGAATGGGAATCCAATATTGATTCAAAAAATAATGTCCTAGTTACAAAAAGTAAGACTAATCCTATAAGAATGTATAATTCTAGGAACTGTAATTTATACAAAGATATAATACCTGCGAATTCTTCACGACTTATTAAAGTCCCGATTAACGGCCGGGAGGGAGACGCGCTTATCCCGCGTCAATCTGTATCAAATTGTTTTATAGCGGAATGTTTTACTATGATACATAACAACCGGGGCATACTAGAAGTTGTAAACCCAACCCTGAATGACGTAATCTTTTCCTTAAATCGTCCTGTGCAGGCTGAAATATTAAACGTTGAGTGCAGCCGCACTAAACAGCTAAGATCAGATCGCGCTCGCGACGTATTATCGCGCTTGCGCACCGATCATTTGAACCTCGAGGAACGCGCTAATTTAGAAGCGCTATGCTCACAATATGCTGACGTATTTTACATAGAAGGCGAGCCACTTAGTTTCACTAATAAGATAAGACATAGGATAAATACCACGGATGAATTACCGGTTTATAGTAAAAGCTATCGCTATCCCTTCATACACCTTAATAAGGTAAAGGAACAGATTACCAAGATGCTAGAACAAAATATCATACGTCCATCCGAATCTGTCTGGAGCTCCCCCATTTGGGTAGTTCCGAAGAAAATTGATGCATCGGGTAAGAAGAAATGGCGGTTAGTTGTGGATTTTAGAAAACTGAATGAGAAAACCTTGGACGATAAATATCCGATCCCCAACATAACAGATGTACTTGGCTAACTTGGTTACTGTCAATATTTTACGACGTTTGATCTTGCCAGTGGATTTTATCAGGTGGAGATGGATCCCATGGACATAGCCAAGACAGCGTTCAATGTAGAACATGGCCATTTTGAGTTCCTTAGAATGCCAATGGGTCTCAAGAACTCCCCCTCGATCCTACAGCGCGTCATGGACAACGTTTTAAGAGATCTACAAAACACGGTCTGTCTTGTGTATTTAGATGACATTATAGTTTTCAGTACTTCACTGCAGGAACATATGGTCAATTTAGAAAAGGTATTTAAACGTCTCCGTGAGTCTAACTTTAAAATACAAATGGACAAATCAGAATTTTTAAAATTATAAACCTAACCTAAACCTGATAAAATTGTCGCCATTAAAAAATGTCCAATGCCTAAAACCCAAACCGAGATAAAACGATTTCTTGGTTTGGTAGGATATTACAGGAAGTTCATCCCAAATTTTGCTCGCATTACCAAACAAATGACACAATGCCTCAAAAAGGGATCAAAAATAACTTATGAAAACCCTGATTATATTAATTGCTTTGAGAGATGTAAGACTCTACTTGTAAATGATCCGATATTACAGTACCCCGATTTCAATAAGCAATTTATTTTGACTACTGATGCTTCCAATGTTGCTATTGGAGCGGTGCTCTCTCAAGGGCCCATAGGATCCGATAGGCCGATTGCTTTCGCTTCGAGAACGTTGAATGATAGTGAAATCAACTATAGTACGATAGAAAAAGAGCTTTTGGCAATCGTTTGGGCAACGAAGTATTTCCGCCCGTACCTTTTCGGACGCAAATTTACGATTGTCACCGACCATAAACCCTTACAGTGGTTAATAAATCTAAAAAATCTTAACTCCAGACTTACTCGCCGGAGATTGAAGTTGAGTGAGTATACCTATAACGTAATCTATAAGAAAGGTAAATATAATCAGAATGCTGACGCACTATCACGGGTAGAAATTCATAATGAAGAGACTTGTTTCCTTTGCTCCATGATAGTAAATCACTCAGAAAAAACTCCATCCGAATCCGGATCATCTACCCGCACTGCTCGCATAACCCCGTCTGAAGCAGGATCATACACCATCACTGCCCACACAAGCGCGGGAAATCCAATATTAGAAATACCAATTACAGATGATGATGATGATACAAAATTAATGATGGAATTCTTGGCCGGTCGTCAACAGGCCGTGACACTAAGCAACGGAAAAGTGCAATCCAACTACGGCGGCGTTGAGATAGGCGTACCGCAAGGTTCTTCACTTGCTAATCTATGCTTCATAATACAGGTTAACGACCTGCCCACAGCTGTAGATGGAGATATGTACATCTTCGCTGACGATGCGTGCGACATAATAACAGCAGATACCGCCCAACAGTTAGAAGTCTCTTTAAAATCAGATATTTTCAAATTACTGAATTGGTTCCGCGCAAATGGCCTCGTTTTGAACTTGTCAAAAACTCAGATTCTGCACATTAATCTAGGCGGA
The DNA here is from genome assembly GCA_947049275.1 of Epinotia bilunana. Lineage (NCBI taxonomy): Eukaryota > Metazoa > Arthropoda > Insecta > Lepidoptera > Tortricidae > Epinotia > Epinotia bilunana. Next base: position 13,131,455 of record OX346274.1, on the reverse strand, counting down.
CGACCTCCGGATCCACTTAATAAAAGCATCCTCGGTAATTTATTGCCACAATTAAGACATACCAAATTCCTTGGCATCACATTAGACTGGACTCAGATGGGATGCACACATAGACAGCTTATGTGGTAGGCTGTCTGGCGCATGCTTCGCTCTAAGCAGATCGACACGTTACCCCAAAAACAACTAAGATCTTGTTACTACTCACTATTTCAGTTATGAACTATGGTCTCGAATTATGGGGTACGGCTGCAGAGTGGCAACGTGTATTCATACTACAAAAGCGTGCCGTGCGTATTATCTCTTTTGTCCCTCCACGCACTCCAGCTCAAAATCTCTTTAGAGACAGCAATATACTCACCCTGCCCTCGCAGTACATATACGACGTTGCCAAATACGTCGTAGAGAACATCGACACTTTTCCCCATAAAAAGATAACTCGCACAAGGCAGGGGTCCATGAATCAACTCCTCACACACACCACTCGACTGACCAAATCAACTAAGATCATCTCTCATGTGGGGCCAAAAGTATTCAACAAACTACCCGCGAACATAAAATGTGCGGATAGTATCTCATCTTTCTTAAGAAGATTAAAATCGTGGCTCCTCACCCACTCTTTTTATGACATCAAAGAATTTTACAATTTACCACAATAATAATGAATATCCATAAACGTGTAGTGTTATGTACTACTTAATTTAAGAATGATGACATGTAATATTTTGAATATTATTAATAAATGACTTATGACTTATGACTTATGATAACCCCCTTGAATAAATTCAATAGGCAAATCCGACTAACGATCGTAGGTGACATTAAGAAACGAGCAGTAGTTACAAAACCTTTCGATACTCATACCCTTACCACAATCCAGATATCCGAGCGTAATCTCGAAGAAGATTTGGTCAACGCTGTAAACGAGCATATTAACCCTAAAGTCAAAACCGGAATAATAGTTTACCCCCCTTTAGCCATGTACAAAATTGTCCCCATCTTACAAGACCGGTTTAGAAACTCGTCTATGAATATATATTTAACCAAGAAAGAAGTTGAGAACGTAAAGGACTATTTGAAACAGCAAGAAATCATTCAGAATTACCATATTGGAAAAACTAATCACAGTGGTATTAACGAATGTTACCTGGCCTTGTCCCACAGGTACTTCTGGCCAAAGATGAAGGAACACGTAACCAAATTTATTAATCAATGCGGCATTTGCGGTCAAGCAAAGTATGACCGGAATCCTTTTTTAGGCAACAGTTTTGCATCGTCCCACCACCTACCAAGCCATTCGAAGTTGTTCATATAGACCTTTTTACAGTACAAAATGAAAAATATCTTACCCTGGTAGATGCTTTTTCTAAATAGGCGCAGGCATATCCTCTGAAAGATGGCACTGCTATCAGTGTTATCCAAGCACTTATGATTTACTTTACTCACCATCGCGTCCCACTCACCGTAGTCTCAGACCAAGGTCCCGAATTCTCGAACTAACTCTTCGCAGAATTCACAAAACTGCATAAAATTTAGCACCATAAAGTCCTTGCACACTCCCCTAATGATAGCGGGATCGTAGAGCGATTCCACTTAACTATTCTTGAACACTTGCGAATTCTGAAGTTAGAGCGACCAAAGGAGCCAACTTCACACCTTATGCCTTATGCTCTATTAGGGTATAATAGTTCCATTCATAGTTTCACTAAATGTAGGCCCTTGGATATATTAACAGGACATTTCGACCCACGCGACCCTTTTGACATAGATTTATCTCAGCATTTATTACAACAGTACATACAAGACCATCGACAAGGAATGACAAAAGTTTACGACCTCATCAACGAAGCGTCCTTACAACACCGAACCGAACTCACCGATGCAAGGAATAAGGACCGTGACCCCGAAATAGAGTATTCTCCCGATCAACATGTTTTTATCAGGAACCCCATAGCCAGTAGGCAAAAATTAGCTCCTCTTTATACTCAGGACATTGTAATGGGCGACCTCCCCATCCATATTTACACCAAAAAACAAAGAGGTGCCGTAGCAAAGTCGCGTCTTAAGAGAGTCCCTAACGATTCAAAATTGTTACAGAATACTGCTGACGTACCTTCTACAAATGACCCTGGCGGAAGAAGTAACACTTGAAAGCCTTGACAATGGACCAGGACTACTCCCTTTCAAACTTGGACCGACAAAACTCGTCTCCCACTACCACGCCTTTTTACAACATGTAGACCTAAATGACATTGACCATAAAATTGACATAGTACGAACACAGTTACTCAACCTCGGACATCAACTTAATAATAAGACTTTTTCCTTATATGAACCGCACATATCATTTCTCAGCGCAAAGCTCGAAAGGGTTTCAGAACAGGTGAGGACTTTTGAACCCGACCGTGTAAAAAGAGGACTTATAGATGGTCTCGGCTCGATAATTAAAAGTATTTCCGGAAATCTAGATTATACAGACGCCATAAAATATAATGCTGCAATTAAAACCCTTCAAAATAATGAAAACAAATTACAGTCTGAATTTAATAATCATATCAGTTTATCTAAAGAATCGATGCTAAAGATGAAAGATGGAACACTCCAAGATATTGGATAACTTAGTTAAAAATCAAGAAAAAATTGCCCAAGCCGTTACGCTAGCCATTCAGAGTGAAAAGAACGGTGAGACAGAAGTAATTAGATTTGCACACTTGGCACAATACTTAGTCATCCTGAATGATGATAATGTAGAAAACTTGTCTGAAAAACTGGACAAGTTAGGAAATGCGTTAGCTCTTATTCGTGCGTCGAGTATACCGCACGCGATACTTAGTTTTGCTGCTCTTAAAAGCATGTTAGATAAGGTAAAGGTTCTCTACCCTAAGGGAGAGATCCTTGAAGTAGATCTTAGGGAATATTATGAACTAATTAAAGTTGGATCATACTATATCGATAAGCAGGTAGTTTTAGTTTTTAAGGTGCCGATTGCAGTAGATAGAGTCTATGATTTATACAAACTAGCAGTAATACCTAATAGAAATCATCAGGTTCTAATACCTCCTTCTCCCTACATAGCGGTTCATGAACAGGATTCTATGTACATGGAGACAGAATGTCCGAAGGTCAAATCATGGCATCTCTGCGAGGAACCACTCAATCAGAAGATACAAAACCAACTTGACTGCACGTACCAGCTCATCACTTCGCAGCAGCTCAACCCGTCCTGCCAACACACGAGAGTGTTCCTGACTAGACCAGCAGTACAACAACTTGACAGCAGACAATACGTTATAAGTCTACCAGAGCCGACTAAAATACAAACCTCCTGCGGCCAAGAACAGTTCAAAACGATCCAGGGAAGCTACCTTGTTGAAATCCCGCACAAATGCGTCCTGAAAACCCCAGATTACAACATTACCAACTCTAACGACCAGGTTGAGGGGCATGCATTAAAAATCATGGAACTACCAGACATTACTTCGATAGATAAATTGCGAGCTTGGGAGTCATCCCCTTCAATGACCCTGAACTCTATTAATCTGGAAAACCTACACGCCAGCGATAAAAAGATATCCTCGCAACTACCCGTGAATATACGCCAGATCGACCACTTAAGCCTGTATCATACTACTATGCCAGTCTACCTACTCTTACTCTGCGCATGCACAGTTGCTGCCGGTATAATCGCTCGTCGCCTATTCATGAAACGATGCCGATCAAATACATTGGAAACCATCAAAATGACGCTCCAGAAGGCATCGACCAGACACAAGATAAACCAAAGCTGCACCCCAGAAATATAGAAGTGAATCATGGCTCGGCAATATTCTCAAAGAATCTCGAATAGTCGCCTAGCTGAGGATGGAGGTGTTACATGCTTGCATAACCAGCGACCGCCCAAGTGGTCATGCAGGTGGTGCCGACTATGCATTTCGCAACACCGTGCCCCGTTTCCCAAAAAGACGAGTGTCCGTCACTATTGGTTCTGACATCGACCATTAGGTACCTGTTTAATATAATTAATTTTAATTGATTTATTTTAATCTTTTTGTAATTCCGTCATTAAAGGAATTTAAGTTCACATTCTTTGGTTTATCTCGAATCCTCCGACTCCCAGCCTACATAATTCGTTCTCAAAGTGGGTAGAATGTTTTCACATGCCTCGTACAGATTCTGGGTCAATAATTGATAAATTGGACGAACTATTTAGCAGATACGGCTTGGTTTGCACCCTTGTCACAGATAATGGCTCAAATTTTTGTTCAACGCAATTTGAAAACGATTGTATGTCGAACGGTATCCGACATCTAACAAGCGCTCCGTACCACCCCGCCTCTAATGGTCAAGCGGAAAATTCAGTCAAAACGGTCAAAAGAGGTTTAAAATTAATCATAGCAGAAAACTTGCCACAACGGGATTTATTTAGGAGACTAAATAAGTTTTTATTTAGCTATAGGAACTCGATTCATTGTACAACGGGATTCTCTCCCGCTCAGCTGTTGCTGGGCCGGCGCCTGCGCTGTCGACTCGACCTGCACGTCTAGCACACGACGGCGCGCGAGCTCTCTCGCGCGTCAAAATGCGATACAAGGAGCGACATAGCGAATCCGTATCCCGAGACGCTTCTTGTCTCGCGGTCATATTTCAAAGCGATTTTTTTTGTCGCTGACAGTTGGACGCGATAGACTCTCGAAACTCGTATCACATGTGCACTTTAGAGCGACAAAATATATCGCTTTATTCGCGTCTCAACGTCAAAATACGAGACATTGTCTTCGAGATGTGGAGACCGCGACAGCGATAATAACTTGATAATTGAACTCACAAGGAACAAGAGCACACATTTTAATTTTTTAGGGGCACATACGTAAATGTAATGATATTTAGTGCCCTTTTTACTACCTATACCTAATTTGATTAAATTTGAAGACCATTAATAACTTTGCTTTGTACTTGTAAAATATTTAAAGAAAATATTGTGAGAGAGCAACAACTGTCTAGATTCAGAATTCTAATAATGCTTTGGGGGGCATGACACCGTTTGGGGACCTGTGGTCAGATTTCAGCACGATTTTGGTAAAGACTCAGAGGGGCTACCGCGAAACGAAAACGAACTTCGTTCGTGTATCTTCCTCTCTGTCGCTCGAACTAGCAAGTGCAACAGAGACGGAGATACACGAACGAAATTCGTTTTGGTTTCGCGGTAGCCCCTCGGATGCTTTGCCTGGATCCGCTACCTACTTAGGTAGGTACCTATAGTCAATAGCAGAAGTAGGTATGTTAACAGTTTTTCAAAATCAAGTGTAAAAGTGTTAACTTACTTTTGCTGTTGACTAGGTATAGATTAGGCTAGGTATACTTACCTAGGTACTTTTAGGAAGTATTATAAATTGCTTGCTTAGATTAGTTATTTCCCGTCACAAGTCATGCACTCATATACCTAAATTAATAAGGATTATTAAGGATGATGCACAATTTCTCGCTAAATTAATGGAATTATCTGCAGTTACTCATTAAATTTTCCGACGCGACAGCCCTCTTTCTAAATGATAAGTAGGACTTACGTGCGAATTGAGGTGAGGTATTACCTACTTACAAAAGCATCATATGGGTACCTAGGTGCATACCTATATAAAATATAATCTTGGAAGTTCTTTTTCAGTTTTTGGTTTGAATGTTATCCAATCTAATGAAGGAGCAGTTCATGTGGGGAAGGAGGTAGGTATCAACTTTCGACTTTTAGCTTGCAGAAAACCGCAGACTACTTACTTGCCCTGTAGTACGAGTCTGTAACTTAAAATACGGTCCCATCCTGAAGAAAGCATGAAACTTGGCATGAATGTAGCTGTCATATATGTGCTTCAATGTAGATATGGAAGCACTTCAAGAAATTATTTTTCCCCCCACTTTTTATCTCCCTCATTCTGGTTTTTTGAATTCTCTACAAAAACCATAAGACTGAGGAGTTTACTCTTCAGAGACCAAATCATCGTCGATAAATTACCTACAAAACGATACTACATTTTATAGTGGTAAGATTAATATATTTCTGTATACAGCCACCAACGTATTATGAAATTGTAAAAACAGGCACACTTTTTTCTTTCTTGCTCCATTTATAGGAAAACGACAAGAGTGGTGATAAAATAGTCTAAAAAAAATTATATACCTTATACATTAAGCTACAAAATGACACTTATTTCATAGTCGTAGAGGCATTATTTCCAGAGTTACAGCTTACCGCGTCTGACTCAAGTACTCTTTTTTTTCCTTTTTACAATACTATCTTTCCAGATTTAAAGCTAGGGTCTAGGATTTCAAGTAATTTATTAAAAACACAGTAAATTACAGTTTTAATCATATATGTATTTATATCAATGCATATCACAAGAATCTCCGCCACACTTACAAAGACCAGTACAGGGAAGACCAGACTTCCTACAAATGCATCGTCCTTTAATGCAGCTGCGGCATGAACACTTCGTCAATTCCTTTACGGATGATGACGTTTCTTTGTTTGTACTCCAAAATGGAATCCAAATACCGTCTTCTTTCATCCAACCCCATTTCTCAAAGTTCGGATATTCAGGATTTGGTATCAGACTTTGACCCCAGATCAATCCTGCTTGCAAATAAGCTCGCTTTGTATGCTGCTCAAGAGCACCGAGTGTTGGTGGCAGCCTGTCCATTGCCCGTCCCTTGATGAATAACGCTTTTCTAGCTTGGTTAATGTCTTCTACCTCGCTAGTTTTGTCGTAAGTCAGAATGACATATCTTGCCAAAGCATCCAATTGATAGGTTTCAATTTCATTTTGAGGTCGTGACAAGGTTTCAAATACTCTGGTAACTTCAGGGAAGGAATTCCAAGTTTTCTAAAAGGACTTCTTTCCCTTTCCACAAAATCCAGATACTGTATCGCACCCTGTGAATTCGTGGAAAAATAACATGCCACTGCATTTTTCTGGGCCGAGTTTATTCACTAGTTGGTGAATAGCAATAGTACGTAAAGCTTTCCCTGTTCCGAATGATATCCAACATTTGTTCAAACCCATTTCTTTAAGCCCGCTGTATAAGGCAATAGCTACAACCACCACATCTGTATCAACCGTTCTAATTAATATTTCTGTGTGACCATGCTTGCACGGCGTGCGAAACATGGAGGAAGAGTCTGGTATCAGCTTCTTCTTGTTTTGAATTAAGGGAGGACGTATCTACGGTGGCATCGTTACACAAAACTTGTTCCCCTTTGGTTGCGACAATCGTTTTCGCATGTTGAACCTGCTGGATTCCATCAGCCAGGAAGTTGAAAAGTTCAACTTTGTTCTGTGACGAACGAAGAAATTGTTGCCAGTTTTTTGGTAATTTACCTGCTGGTGTGACTTTTTGACGAAATCCTGTACCCCTCTCCTCCCGTGTATGGTTCTTGAGACTGTCTTCATGATAAGCATCAAAAACGACATCAACTCGATTTCTATTCTGGTTCGTAACATAATTAATAATTTTTTTGCGATAATCGTCAAATGTAACGTTAGTGCCCGGTCTTATCATTTGAACTACAGCAGGCCCATCTAGAAACGATGAAGTGCAGTCTACGGGATCTTCGTTAAATGACTCAGTGACAGTACTTTCATTTTCCTCTTCATCTTCTTTGTCTTCATATTTGTCTTCAAAACATTTCAGTAGTTCCGATTTTGCCACATATCTTATATTTCCTGTCTCAGAGAGGGACGGAGGAAAGGGTTGGTTTTCATGTTTGAAAAAGTCATCTATATCCCCTTGCCTATGCTGACAGGCGATGTACAGTTTTGAGAATAAGGCGGCGTCGCTTTTCGCTATCGACAGTTTAGTGGCTTGCTTTGATTTACAAGAAGCTTTACCTCCAAATATGTTGATATTGTTTCTCTTGATAGGGTCGAAGATAGAAACATTATTTGAAATAATTCGTTGTTCCACAAATTTAGTGTATTGTGTATTTCCGAGACTTGTTAATTTTATTATTATTTATTTATTTATTTATTAAGAAAGAAACGATACAACATAAACAAGTACAGGGTCCCGCAAAACCGTTTGCACAGTTTGACTGTGGGATCGAGCAGTCTCTACTCTCTTCTATTTATAATATTTATCTATAAGTCTATAAGTACTACGGTCAACAGGTACAATATATTATTATATTTTGTGTTTGAAAAGGTAACTATGCAGCTTTTTACCAAGATAAGCTTTATTGGCCTCCTGCCTGATGTCAGAGGGCAGGCTGTTGAGTATGTAGGGTAGGCGTTTCCGGAGACACCTATCGCCGTAGTAATTAGAGACCCTCGGCACGAAAAACTTGCCCGCCGACATCGACCTGGCATCACAAACATCATTACGGTGTAATTGCAATTGGGTGTGCTCGTGACTGCCATGATTATTTAATACTAGTAAGTATTTATGCTTAAGGCTCACCGGTAGAATATTACAAATTTTGAACAAGTTTCTATAATCTTTTTTATTTTTATTTTTAGTTTTATTATTAAATAACAGTTTTAGGAATCTTACTTGCATACATTCTAATTTGTATATGTTAGTTTTAGTCGTTAATCCATAGCAGTCAAGAGCATAACCAATTATTGATTCGACTAGGGATACATATAAATACTTTAGGATATGTAAAGGTACTTTAAATCTTAAGTAATAAAATTTGCCTAATAATACTCTGAGTTTGCTATAAATAAAATCTACATGAAGCGTCCAAGAAAAGTGCTCATCTACTTTGACGCCTAAATACGTTACACAGTTAACGCGTGAGATGGGGTTGCAGCGGCAGTCTAACATATCATTATGCATACAAGAAAAATCATGGGTTACAATGGGAGTAGACAGGCATGAAACTTTTAAGTAGGGTGACCGAATTATTAACAGTTTAGTTTTATCGGCATTAAGCACAATACCATTATCGTGCGACCAGCGGACTACAGCATCTACATCATGCTGCACCAAGCGGCAGGTGTCGGGTAGCTCACTCGCGCTGCCGGCGCACAATATGCACAAGTCGTCGGCAAACATGTGCGCCGAGCAGTGCCGGAGGACGCCGCACAGGCTGTTTACGTGCATCAGATAGCTCACGGGTCCAGTACAAGAGCCCTGCGGCACGCCACACGACACCTGTCGCTCGTCGCTGAGCGCCGAGCCCACCCGCACACGGTACGAGCGCCCAGTGAGGTAGTCGCGGAACCATCGGTTCAGCGGCTCCCCCACCCCGCACTCACTCATGGCCTTTAATAGCGTGCTGGTATCCAAGGTGTCAAATGCTTTACTGAAGTCGAAAAACACTGCCAAGACTACTTTTTTATTAGCCAAGTAGGTGTTGACTTCATCCGTGAATCTAGCTAAGAGAGTATCAGTGCTTTTACCTTTCTGGAATCCATGCTGGCACTTGTTTATTATTAAATTTTTACTAAGGTAATTACTAAGTTGCTGTACAACACATTTCTCAATGACTTTATCAACACTAGAGAGAATGGCTATTGGTCTATAGTTAGAAAAAAGTTTACGAGACCCTTTTTTATAGATTGGACGGATTAAGGCCTGCTTAAGGCCGTCGGGAAACCTCCCAGAACACACGGACATATTAATTAGCTTAGCCAATACCACTTCTTTGGATCGTTACTCCATATCACAAATAGGCTGTCCCTTTTTTGGATCATTAACTTTATATTATTATTAATCCAACTCTTATTGTTTCTATTAACTTTACTAATAATAACAGTCTTGTAGCAGCTATTATATATGTTAATAAATATATCCCTAAACGCCATAAATAATTTCTGAGGACACTCAATGGTTAATAAATGCTCAAAGTCAGTCTCTAGTAACCTCTCCCTTACAAGCCGATTATCTAGTACTCGACGCTGCGTCGCGGGCGCGGGCGCAGCGGGCGTGCCATGATCGCATTTGTGCTTCACCATCTTTTTCAACTATAAACCGAGTATCTACAGTTTGTAATTCATCATCCAATAGTAGGTTACCATTCTCCGAAAGTGTGCAGACAAGAGCTTCAACATGTTTCTGGAACCTTTTTGATGGCTCTTTGATTCTTCGTGGTGAATTTTTTCAATATTTTCCTTATCTTCATTATGATTGTCATGTGATGTCTCGAATTCTCTCAGCATAGAAGCTATCTCAGGCCCAGCAATCATCCAGCGTCTTAACGCAGCTGCATCTTCTGTAAGTCCCACTGCTCCTCCTGTGCTCTTTACTAATTTGTTTTCCTGTTCGTGGCCTTGGTCAAGCGCAAGTGCAGTGCGGTCAAGGAAAACCGCGCATTGGACTTTTTGACTGTAAATTTTCCAGAACAGAATGCATGGTATACCTCAGGGGCAACAATTGGCAGTAGTTCCATATCACGAATATGCACTGATATCCACAGTGTAAAAACTATGAAAGGTTAAAATTAATATGACAAGTCCTTTCTTGATTTGAACCAGACTAAAATTAGGGACCGTTTCAACATGAATTGTCTTTCACTTTATAATACTTAGTACTATGATGACTATGAGTTTGATATATTTGAATTTTTTAATTATGAAAATATCCCTACATTTTCATTGGGGATTTTATGAATATTAGTTTAGTAGCTAGAGGAATACTTGATGTTGACCTACAATTATTACAAAGGTATTTAAATTGCTTTTGACTACTTGTTTACATTATATGTTTTAATACAACTATGCCATACAAGAAAATTAAGTTAATAAGAAAATTGATGTGTAGGTACCAGGGGACAAAATAATAATAAAAAGAATAAATCAGCCTATATAGGTCCCACTGCTGGGCTCAGGCCTCCTCTCATGCATGAGAGTGTACGGGCAGGTAGGTAGTATTAGAGGACATGCTTACACAAATTGAATAAGTCCCATAGTAAGCTTATTAAGGTTTTGTGTTATGAGTAACTAGACAATGATTATATGGTTTGGTACCAGTGTTGAGGAAAAATAGAATCATTAAAACACGATAGAATATACGAATATACGTTTAAAACCAGATATCAAATTAAAATTAACAAAAACAACCTACCAAAAACTAAAAATATCTTTCTAAATTTGGCAAGTCTGTGCGAGAACGCTGCCATTGATGTAATCATATATGATATGCTATCAATATAATTGCCCTTACCATTTTACAGCCATTGTTTCATTATCCACTAAGCTTAACCGATAGTGATACTTAAGAGGAAGATAAAGATTTTTTAGGTATAATAGTCAACACTGATCATCTTTAAAATACATTAGTGAATAGCCTCATAAGATACAGTTTTTGGTGTCCATAATGTCTGCTTCCACCGTGGCACTATATTCTTGACTTTTGACTCCACAACCAGTCCCTGGAATGAATTGAGTATTGTTAGAAATCTTGTTAAATACAATGAATAAACTGTTGTCCAAATATAATAACTGTTTGAGGTAAATTAGTTGTGGAAGGTTGACATAGTTTTTGAAGGATAGTTACTCGCTGATTATGCATTGCTTATGATTCCAAACATACTTAATTACGACAATATTTTAGATTAAAGTGATTGATGAACTTTTTCTTCCTAGGAACCATCTAGGAACTAAGGGCCGCTTCAGACCGGAATGGCAGCGGCGCGGCGAGCGCTTTCAGTGTCAAATAATTTTAAACTTTATCTACATACTTTTAAAATTATTTAACACGGAAAGTGCCCGCCGCGCCGCTGACGGCCGCTGCCAGTCCGGTCTGAAGCGGCCCTAACAATTAATAACACGTTACCTTCTACCATGTTTCCATGTCTGTTCCATGTGTGTTCGTATTCGGCGAAAATCTAGCAGCTCTTCATGGAGAATATTATTATTCTAACGGACTATATTGTGTTCTCTAAGTTCCTCGATTCAGACTGATCGAAATCATCGAAATGAAGCAAAGTATTATCGTGTTTGGGCTGTCTGCATTTATTTCGATTCCGATTCCGTTTACAGCAACGCATTAAATAACTCTCCTGTTTTAAAAGTCATTTTTAGAAAGCACGAGAATCTTACGGCAGTGAGTAATGTGAGTATTATATTCTTAGCTCACGGCACTTAAAATACTTAAAATACTAGATAATATTATATTTTATTTTGACACTTCACATTTATTTAACATTGACAAATTATTTCCCGCGGGATATTTTTAAACGTCATGTACTCTTTCTCTTTCATTTTGAAGCTTTAGAGAAAGAGACAAAGTTATCGTGATTAGGGACGTTGCTAGTATAACGCTTGCCATTTACTCTTTACTCCATGTTTTACTACCGATTCAGTGTTGCCATACAGCAATATGGCATCAGGGACTATTTTTCAGATAAATGGCGACACTCACTGTGTCGACCGCGACAGAGCTCTCTCGCTTGGGCTGGTTTTCTCGATGTGCCAAGTGGTGCTACGAAAGTCGAGAAAACTGACAGCGCGACCGAGAAATTTCGCAACCGCGAGCGAGCTGGCTCGCGGCGCGAGAGTATGTCGCGGCCGTCGTGTGCTAGAGGTGCTGCTGCAGGTAAACAACGATGACTCATCGTCGGTCACTAACGAGACGTCTTCCGCAGCTACAAATAATGTTGTGGCAAAACAGACCTTACAGAGTAACCGTTTTGGTGGAAAACGAAATGCACTTTTTAATATTGGTCAAAAAGTGCTTGTAAATCATTTTTACAATAATGTTACAAAATATATTTCGAAAGTAGGTTATATCAAGGACATTATTGGTTCTAGAATGTTTATAGTTTATATTCCTGAATTAGGTTTAAGTACAAAGAAACATATGGATCATATTGTATTGTTGTATAGAGGTACGGACAGACTGCTTGTAGAAGACGAGACAAGTGGTTATGATTATATGTTGCCGAGTGCAAATGTCGGTGCTACCTCATCGGATTGATTACAGGCCGACATCGAGTCCTCGCCAACCATCCAGCCACGGCGGTCGGAGCAACATCAACCAACGGAGGAGACCAATGACCAAGACGATTCATTTTGTTCATTACCAGAATTGCTATCACCGCTGGCTCATGATGACACAGTAGGCGGTAATGCAACTGACGCTGCTATACGTCATGAGGAGGAGAATAGTGACGACATGAATCCGGCCCCGGTCCCACAGGTGTCGCCGAGGGTTGAGCCGCCGGTGGAGGCTACCGTTGCGGAGACTGATTGCCCCGAGTCGTCTGCAGGGTTACCGCCGGTCGACGCATCCACATCAAATGAAGGGCATCAAATGAAACCTGTCCGTTCCACGCGAAACAGAAATGTTCGCTACAAAGACTTTTATTAGCTTTACATCCTCAATTATTTTGTAATTTAGTGGTGGAGGGATTGTAGTATATGTGGGTACATATAAAACCGTGTCAACAACTGTCATCCGGATAGCCATCAGTCTGTTACCGATGAATAAACGCGCGTGACACGTATGCTGGTTATTTAATTAGAATCCCCTAAATCCTCGATACAGGACAAAAAGATATCAGTTTGCTAATACTCGACAAGTTGGTTCTGTAGGAGTAGCCGGATTGCTTTTATTCTTCAAATGTGTTGTATATTAGGAACCGAGTTCCTTTCACTCAGCTGTTTAGTTGAGTAATAGCGAATTTATTACTTCTATTCGGCTAATTTGTGCTGTAAAAGATCTCTGAGGGGCTACCGCGAAACGAAAACGAACTATGTTCGTGTATCTCCGTCCCTGTCGCTCGAACTAGCAAGTGCGACAGGGGCGGAGATACACGAACGAAGTTCGTTTTCGTTTCACGGTAGCCTCTCTGGTGGCAGTTATTTATTTTGATACGTGTTGTGGTGAAACTGTTCATGGAAAAAAAAGTGTTTGAATATAATCATTTATACTTTAAGGTTACATTTTTACGCAAAGTCCTTAACATGTCATATACAGAACATGTTCGTAAGTACATATATTCAACATGCGATGATTAATTTACTGACTAAACCAGAGGCCCTAGGGCATATATATTTATGCGCCCCCGTGATACGTTCAATTTAAATTATAAATATTTAATAAATAAAATATTTTGTGATCAAAATTACTTGTGTAATCTAGTTTCCATTACATCTCATGTATATGATTTTAACTCGAGTAAAGGTGATTGCATTGCGTTTACTGCACATGATGCAGCCATGTCTAATTAGCCGAATCAAAGCAATTTATTCGCTGTTACTCAACTGAAGTTCTGAGTAAAAGGATTTTGGTTGCTGGAATACAACTTATTTTCTGAGTAAAAGCAATCCGGCTACTCCTACAGAACCAAATTTTCGAGTAACAGCAAACTGACATATTTTATGGAAACCATAATCGAATGAACATATTAGCCGAATCAAAACAATTAATTCGCTGTTACGCAACTAAAGAGCTGTGTAAAAGCAAGTCGGTTGCTATTATACAACATATTTTCGAGTTGTCGTATAAGTGTGTAATAATAGCAACGTTGATGCTAAATAGTAAAAAGATTGCTTTTACTCAACTTTTATTTAATCAGATTAGAATTTCGAATAGTGATCGTATAGAAGCGCCCAACTTAGCAGATCAGCTATTTTAGTAGCTGTTACAGAACTATTATAGGATAAGGAAGCTGAATAAAAGTGATTTGTTCACTTGAACTCAGCATAGTTACAAAAAGCAGAGTAAAGGCGTTTTAGCATAGTGCTGTAAACGTTTATTCGACTTTATTATAGTACAATTTAGTGAAAATTGCTAAATAGTCGAGACTAGCGCTTTTATACGACAGATTGGTATTTAAGTAACGTAATATCAGCTGTTATAGGACTATATGCTGAGTAAACTGGTTCTTATTCGACTGAAATTTTTTAGACCAATAAAAATAATACACCAAAAAGTATTAAATGGTTCTTATTTGATTTTAAAATTATGAAGGAAACACTAATCTAACTAAATGTATGTTTCATGTCATACAATATTTCTGTAACTTCGCAAACAGAATATTTTATCAGTCCACATTGTAATTAAGTTTGACCCAGGTTGGGGTCGTGTTGGACTAAAACCGGCATAAATAAAAAACGATAAGACTGTATGAATGGGCCATTTTACGGAAAGTTGTATACTTGACTTTTTTTTAATTTTGATATAATCGGGTTTTTTCTACTCAAAATCGAGAGCACTTTCGAACTTACTGGGAGTAATAAAACTGTCCATAAAGTTACATATAATTTTTGGTTTTCCGTTCCATTACCACCATACAAGCTTAGTATGGAAACGGTTACGGAATGGAATAAAAAATCTTGGGACATTTTTTTTCTTCTATTAGGTGCGAAATGCTGAGTAGATAAAACCCAAAAACATCAAAATAAAAAAAAGTCAAGTGTACAACTTTCCGTAAAATTGCCCGAATGCATTCAAATCCACAACCGTCGATGTTGTTCTTAATGCTTAAGATTTGTTTTTACCTGGGACCGAGATTTTCTCGGCTTCAATGATATGAAATCGATTTCTATACAAAATTAAACAAGCAACCAATAACTGATCTTTTACCAAAAAAAAAAAACAAAATAAACTGATAAAAAGATAAACAAAAAACTTTCTCGTCGCTGGGGTTAGAACTCGCAACCATCAACAAAGAAGATTGGTCGTCGTCGAAGAGTAAGCCAGCCTTTTGGGAGAAAATACGGAACAACGAATTTTCTCGAAAATAAGACTCAGCTAGATCGGTTTCTCGGCCCCGTAAACCCCTATACTGCAAATTTATCAGAAAACGACTACAAATATCATCATCATCATATCAGCCGAAAGACGTCCACTGCTGGACATAGGCCTCCCCCAAAGAGTGCCACAATGACCGGTCCTGCGCCACCCGCATTCAGCGGACTCCCGCGACCTTTACCAGGTCATCAGTCCACCTTGTGGGGGGCCTACCCACGCTGCGCCTTCCGGTACGTGGTCGCCACTCGAGAACCTTTCCGCCCCAACTACCATCGGTTCTACGTGCAATGTGCCCCGCCCACTGCCACTTAAGTTTAGCGATTCGGAGGGCTATATCGGAGGCTTTACTGAGGTCATCGAGCATCGTGCTTAAGTCCTCCATGGTCTATAGTAGTCTTGGCTGAGACCATGGAGGACTTAAGCACGATGCTCGATGACCTCAGTAAAGCCTCCGAGCGAGTTGGTCTAAGGATGAACATGGATAAGACAAAGATCATGTCAAACCTCCATGTAGTACCAACCCCCATTTCAATCGGACACTTTACGCTCGAAGTTGTAGACGATTATATATACCTAGGACAGACTGTTCAGTTAGGTAGGTCCAACTTTGAGAAAGAGGTCAATCGTCGAATCCGACTCGGCTGGGCAGCATTCGGGAGGCTACGGCACATCTTTTCGTCCAATATTCCGCAGTGTCTCAAGACGAGAGTCTTTGACCAGTGTGTGTTGCCAGTGATGACATATGGCACGGAAACGTGGTCGCTTACTATGGGCCTCATAAGAAGGCTCAAAGTCACCCAAAGGGCAATGGAGAGGGCTATGTTGGGAGTTTCTCTGCGCGATCGCATCAGAAATGAGGCTATCCGCAGCAGAACCAAGGTAACTACAAATATACCTACACATAAATATATGTTTATTATATACAAATGTTCCTCGTTTAATAGTATCGGATAAGACCGGTAGCGTCATCTATTATGGAGTTCTTCTCTCTGGATTTCTACATACAAACTTTCAAGCAAGTTTTAATCCCTTTAGATGAATTTTCAAAAACTCTGAAATCGATTTTCTTGTGTTTTAGTATTTCCGTTACGAAGTTTCAAGTCCCTATCTCGAAAAAATATATACTTTCCACACAAATTTACAACCCATTTTTGACCCCCTTAGGCTATGAATTTCCAAAAACGCTGAAATAATCTTTCTTGTGTTTCATTAAGGAACTTTTTACGAAGTTTCAAATCTCTACCTTAAAAAAAAAAAAAAACCCATACAATTTTCCAAACCTAATATCATCACCCTCTGAAGAAATTATATGAAAAAAAGGCTGGGCTTCGTCCTATTCTAAACTAAAATATTAGAAATTGCCATAAAAATGGGTTCAGTGATTTTTGCTAGAATTTGCCACCATAATTATACTGGATGTTATCGCCGCCACGCGACGTCCACTTGACAAGACAATGACGGTAGAATAACGAAAACGGGGCTGGAGATCCTTCAAAAAATGTGTAACACACACTTCCCAGGCTCAGTAATACACGACAGCGTAACAGACGGCGGTGCAATTAGTGCGTTGGAACAAACCACAAGTACAACGAGACATACAATTGGGACACGTCTAAAAAGGCAGTAGATCATAAATAGATAAAGTGGGCACTTTCAACATTTCAATCTTTCAAAGCCCCGGGGCCAGATGGAATCTACCCCATTCTACTACAAGAAGGCGCTAATGTACTAATCCCGCATCTTAGCAGATTGTACAGGGCGTGCTTGGCCTTCGCACACGTACCGCGTGTGTGGAGGATGGTAAAAGTAACCTATTTTACCCAAACCAGGTAAGGCGAATTATAGTGAAGCCAAATCGTATAGACCGATAAGTTTATCGTCGTTTTTCCTCAAAACACTGGAGAAATTGGTCGATAGACACATAAGGGATGGCCCATTAAGGAGACATCCGCTGCACGAACTGCAATGTGCATACCAGCCAGGGAAGTCAACGGAAACCGCACTTCACCTGATAACAACCAAGGCTGAACAGGCTATAGAATAAAGAACTATGTCTGGCAGCTTTCTTAGACGTGGAGGGAGCGTTTGATCGCACCACGTATAAAGCTATCAGCGAAGCAGCTGCAAAACATGGTGTAGAGCCGACCATTTGTAAATGGATAGGCAACATGCTAAATGGCAGACTAATAAAGTCATCTCTCTTGGGGGATGAGATTGTTGGCCACGGCCACTGAGGGATGTCCACAAGGTGGGGTACTCTCACCAACTCTCTGGAGTTTGTTGGTGAACTCTCTCCTGGTAGAACTCAATAAAGGTCCCACCCACACGGTAGGATATGCTGATGATTTAGTGATAGGGGTGAGTGGTAAGTTCCCAGGCACGGTATCAGAAATCATGAACAAGGCACTGCAGACAGTGGAGAGATAGTGCGACCGGCACCAATTATCTATTAATCCAGGCAAAACTGTAGTAACATCCTTTACTAGGAAAAGGACCCTTCGCGGCGTACAGCAGTTAAAACTGTACGGGAGGGTACTAGAACTGTCCAATCATCCTCTTAGCATTGTTCCCGGTTGTGCCCCTAAAGGAGCCCGGGGTCCGCTTTGACACCTAATCCCAAGATTTGGCATAGGCACTAGTTTTACGAAAGCGACTGCCATCTGACTTTCCAACCCAGAGGGAAAACTAGACCTTATTGCGATTAAACCGGTTTTCTCACGATGTTTTCCTTCACCGAAAAGCTAACGATAAATATTCCGTACATAAGTTCCGAAAAACTCATTGGTACGAGCCGGGATTCGAACCCACGACCGCCGCTTGACAGCCGCATGCCTGAACCACTAGGCTACCGTAGCTCCTTCCTAACTAGAACTGTCCAATGATGTGAAATATCTAGGTGTCACTGGATAAGGAACTGAATTCGAAGAAGCATACAGATCTCACCAAGGCACTGAGGGTATTTGGAATGTGTAGATCAGCGTATGGCAAAACATGGGGACTGAACCCAAAGGTACTGAGGTGGATCTACACCATGATGGTGAGGCCCATACTATTGTACGGTAGCCTGGTCCATACCATGGCCAAGGACTTTTATGAGCACATGCAGAGATGCCCTGACGAAGGTACAGAGATCGGCATGCATGGCTATAACAGGGGCGTTTCGAACCACCTACAGTGGCGCTAGAAGTCCTACTGGACCTACCGCCACTTCACATGGTGATTAAGTCAGAGGCGCGCAAATCGCTCTACAGACTAAGAACTCTTGGACTGTGGAGCGACAGCAAGCCAAAGACTAAGCACACAAACATGGAGACTGACGGTTTCTTAGACAGAATAACAAACATGGGATGTGACAAAATGCTACCCCAGTATGTATTCCACAGGAACTACACAACAAAAGTTCCATCAAGGGCTGAATGGGCCGAAGGTCTAGAACCACCGAAGTCTGGTATCGAAGAGACAGTATATGGTACACGGACGGATCTAAAATGGGATCCGGTATGGGAACAGGCATTTATGCGAATGACTAGTGTAAGCATGGGTAATTTGGCAACCGTCTTCCAGGCGGAGACATACGCCATAATTGCCTGTGCACAAGAATATAGACAGGCAAACCAGAGGGCAGACCATCTATATCCTCAGCGACAGTCAAGCGGCCCTTAAAGCGCTTACGGCGCCGAAAGTGGATTCTAGACTAGTCTATAATGGCGTCCAGGCACTGAACAAGCTTGGGAAGCACAATAAGGTGCAACTAGTTTGGATACCGGGGCACGAGGGCTACATCGGCAACGAAAGAGCGGATGAGCTTGCAAGAGGGGGTCACCAAATCACTTTGTAGGTCCAGAACCATTTGTGGGACTCTCGCAGAGAACCATAACTTCGGCCTTTAAAGCCTACGCCAAAACCAAACAGCAGCACGAGTGGAGGAATGAGGCTTAAGGCACTCAAAGCTCTTCATAGAAGGAGTGGACTCGGGCTGGACTAACAAGCTCTGGAAATCCAGTAGGAAGCAACTCAGAATCATATCTGGGGTGTTCACAGGTCACTTCGGGGTCAAGGATCTCTTGGCCAAGATGGGTCTGTCGGATAGTTTAGACTGTAGAATGTGTGGCGAGGAGGATGAGACCATGGAACACTTACTGTGTGAATGTCATGCCCTTGCCAGACAGAGTATGAATTACTTTGGTAATGACTATCCGCAACCAAAGGAATTCAAGGTGCTCCCGCTGAGCTGCATCATCCGCTTCGTGGAAATGATGGAGCGAGCTTGGGAGTAGGCATAAACGAGAGGGCAAATGCACAAAAGATCCCGCTGGGTCGAAGTGCATCCGAAAGGGCCCTCATCTAGATAAGATAATATAAGATAAGATAAGATACTTATGTGAACAAGGGAAGAAACCGGTAGGTATCTTGAATTAAAATATAAAACAGATCAACCTTGGAATCTAAGAAATACCTAAAAATAGTGGCATATTTTTGTTAGGATATCCCAATTCCATTTTCCATCGCCGATCTCTGCACATAGTAGGTAATTTTATATGACACTTCTTTAGATTTAGGAATTCATTTAAATTTTCAAATATGTAGGTGAGGTATGTGACCAGATTCATAAAATACAACGGGTCAGTTTTATCACACGCGTGGAGTGACGGTGTGTAGCAGTTAATTTTACTGGACCGCGGACAGGCCGGTTGTAAAAGAAAGCGCACACTTGTTTAAGGTACTCTTATGTAAATTGTGAAGTCACAAGTGACATTTTTATTCGGGGCATGTGAATCTGCTTACTACGAAATTTCTTGAAATCACTTGCATCTTCTTGGATTCTATTAAAAGTTATACTGAAAGATATAGAAGACAAGACAAGGCAGGCACGGGTAGCGAAAGGGTGCCCCCAGGGAGGCGTCCTCTCGCCACTACTCTGGAACATGGTAGTTAATGACTTAATCACCAAATTAAACAACAGTCATCACTACACCATCGGGTATGCTGACGACATAGCGATACTCACCAGCGGCATCCACACAGGTACAGTGTGCGACGTCACCCGCTCCCCACTCGCCATGGTGGAACACTGGTGCAACGACAACGAACTAACAATGAACCCAAGGAAGACCGAGCTGGTAATGTTCACCTACAAACGGGACCTACCGCCTACCCAGACTGTTCAATACAGAGCTCAAATTATCAACAGAGGTAAAGTATCTAGGTGTAATACTTGATTCCAAACTTAATTGGAGCAGTCACCTGGACAACAAAATCCAAAAAGCTACAGTCGCTTTCTGGCAATGCCGTAGAATGGTAGGTAGGACCTGGGGGCTAAACCCTAAGATCACTCTATGCCCTCTATGGCTTTACCAGGCAATAATTCGACCAATAGTAAGCTACGGCGCTGTGGTGTGGTGGCCTCGTACCACACTCACGACGGTCGAAGCTAAACTACAACGCCTCCAGAGACTGGCCTGCATGGCGGCTAGCGGCTGCATGAGAACCACACCAACTGCAGCCCTGGAAGCCATCATGGACATTCCGCCGCAACACCTCTTTATCAGGCAATAAGCACTGGCGTCAGCCATACGGCTCAAAAAACAGCACCTCTGGAGGCCGCCCAGGGTTCCTCACACCGAGATACTCTACGAGGCTGTAGATAGGGAACCCCTCATAGAGGCAACAACCGGCATCATTCCCAGACAGTTCGTCTTCGACAAGAAGTACAAAATCGAACTATACAAAACCCCCCAGGAAGGACTTAACCCCAGGGAGTTAAATATATTCACGGACGGGTCCAAGACAAGGTCAGGTACCGGAGCAGGAGTATTCTCGGAGGACCTAAACATACGCATCTCAAGACCATTAGGGACCCAAAACACAGTCTTCCAGGCTGAGTGTATGGGCATAATAATGGCCGCTCATGCTATCGCCTCCAGAGAGGTAAGGGGATACCCCATCCGCATACTCTCCGACAGTCGATCTGTACTGCAAGCCCTACAAGGTCACGCAACAACGTCTGGGCTGATACACGAGTGCCACCAAATACTATCAGAGGTATGTACCAACAGCGACATAACCCTACAATGGATCAAAGGGCACAGCAATTCACGTGGGAACGATGCAGCGGATGCACTGGCTAGAGAAGGCTCAGAATCCTCAGATAGCTCAGAAGAACTCCGACTCCTGACAGGAGCCATAACTGGTCATGCACTATTAAACAAACACCTTTTCACTCTAGGTATCACAGACAGTCCTCTCTGCAGAGCCTGCATGGAAGAGGAAGAGACAGCCGCCCACGTCATTCAGACGTGCCCAGGGGTGGCAGAATACCGGGCAAAGCACCTCGGAACACCGGGGTCACTACCGGAGGCCGTCGGCAACATAAAGGGTCTGCTAGGCTTCCTGGTGGAACTGGGTTGGCACGAATAACAGTAGTGCCAATAACCCATACGCAAAATAGGCGCTATTTTGACGTCGAGTTGCGGAAACCTAGCCCGCGTACACCTATAACCTACAACCTACAAGGTGTAACAAAAATGTGGTATGAACCGATCAAGGGCTTAACAGGTATCGTGTTCTGATAAGAAAAAACAGAAAAAAAAAAATTTAATGCGATTTTTTTTTTACATTTCTATGGAGCTTGTCGCCCCAGTCGGCCAACGCTCCATACTAGGGTGAACAAAAAAATCGCGTCAAAAAATGTTTTTTTCTGTTTTTTCTTATCAGAACACGATACCTGTTAAGCCCTTGAACGGTTCATACCACATTTTTGTTACACCCTGTATACTGAAAGATCGATATTTTCTGTAGAAGTTGGCAAAATTATAGCACAATTTAAGCCTAATCATAGCAATAATTTAATAAGCCATTCGGGCCATTTTCGAACCCATGTACCTCTTCGTTGTAGAAAAAACAAGAAGCCTACATTTTCAGAGACAAAGAGGGCATTTATTTCCAAATTACATTAAATTCGAACAAGATTGGTTTAAGAATTATTGCAAGTCAAAGTTTCTTAATTTTGTACAATGCGCTCGAAAACTATTAAAACTGTGTTTGCGGTTGGTAAAATAAAATTTCCGTACAGTCTATGCAAACATTTTATTTCCAGCTATGCAGCTATCATAGGTTGTATGTATTGATGACACATTAACTTACAAAAAAAAAGTGAGATCCTATAAAAACATTCAATTAAAAAATTGGGCAAATCTTACAGCATTTTTGCATGCTTAATACCTTATTGGCAGACTGCCAGGTCACAAAAGTAGCAAATCTTTTTATTTATGTTTTACGGCAGAATGGAAAGCATAGTTGGTGTACTGTTGGTTTCTCGTCACGCCATCTATCAAAGAGAAATAAAAACTTTACCTATAAAGCTTGTCACAGACTGGTGCGGCCTGCAGTGGCGGTCAATAGTAAGCTTGAGAATTAGGCCTGTCACACTGACGCGGCTTGCGGTCGCAGTCAATAGTAAATTTGAAAATAGCTGTCAAAATTACTATTGACCGTCACCGCAGGCGGCGCCTGTCTCTGAGAGGCTTTACTTTCAAGTCAATAGCTCATAGCTAGACATCGTATATTTTGGAGCATTTTTTGTGCAACGTAGTGGTAACAAACGGAATTGGTATAAATAAGTTTCTGGCAAAAAACATATTTTCGGGAAAAGCTTTTGTTGCCAACTGTACTTTTTTGTGAACCGTCATCTACCACTAATTGAAATGATTCTTATGAGCCCAAACTCAACGGAGCCAGGTCGGTTGAGTACTGAATTCCCATGGCCACCTTCTGTCTCCATCATCAGATCAGCTCGATGGTACCATAATATTGAATTGTCATCCAAACTATACTAATACCCAATATTTCAGCTCAATCGGTTGAAGTTAACTGGTTCGAAATTCAGTTCCAAGATTACCTCAAGGTTCCTCACTAACAAACAAACAACCTAATAAAAAATTCAAGTTTAATAAACGCTTAGTAATAATTTCAATCGTAAGGCTTCATTTGCGTTAATAACATTAAAATTAACCGTACCTGAGACATGCCTACTTTGCCCCCCTTTTTCGGAAAAACACGAATATCTTATATTTTTTATATGGTAGAATGATAAATTTTCCCCTCACTGCCTCGGAAAGCCATCTTTTATCCTTTAAAACCAGAGGGCAAAAATGCATTTTATCCACTAGTGGGGAAATTAATTTGACCTTGGAGCGTGTTTAAGTAGCTTTTGAGACAAAAAAATCACAGATGATGTATTTCTGTTGGCGCTATAACAACAAATACTAAATAACAGAATAAAATAAATATACACTTCACACTTTAAAAAACTGCACTGCACTTCAACTGTTCTGCACTTTTAAAAAATTGCTGGTTGCCTTCATCAGGCGCTGGGTCTTAAAATGTGTGGGAAAACAATAAGTGATCATTCAATAAACTTTCATTTAATACGCCTACTCGATCTAAAATACACTTTCCCCCTATCTCTCTTAAATGTACCTCGTCTAATTACAGGCAAAATAGTTTCCTGAGTCGCGCTAGTCGCACTTTGAATAGTTTGTCAAGAGAGATGGATATTGATGTATTCAACTGTTCGATTCCTTCTGTGAGGCGAAAACTAGCATGTCGTTTTTTTTTTCATGATAACAATTCTCCAATCTAAATTTGAAGATAGATAAATTGCAAGTGGTGATTTGTTCGGGTACGTGTGACTGCTCACGTGTTCCTTCTTTGTTAGTTAGTTGCTATGTTTGTTATGTTTTTTTTCTTTTCTTTTTTATGGCTATGACTGACTTTTTTTTTTTCTTTTTTATGGTGCACTATTCTGTATTAGCAGTGTACATATGCCTAGTGCGATATTGTGTGCTATGTGTGTCAAACATTTTTCTTTTTTCTATGCCATTTCTATCTGTGAGTTCCTTTAATTGGCTTTGTATTACTATGTAAGACTTATATCATGTTTTTGCAGCTGTTGGTACTCCTTAAGTATAAATAAATAAATAATTAAATAAAACTAAAATCCGACTCGCACTTGACCAAAATTCTACTTGATATTCCTTACGCCTACAGACGAGCGTATTTTGCAAAATGCTTATTTTTTCATTCAAGATTATGACGTAACTATTAGTATTTATTCAAAAACTGATACTGTACTTAAATAATCATTTCTGAACCTCTTAATAGCAGAGGCTTAGCAAAGGTTGCCTTAAATAGGTTGTGTTTTCGTTCATTAGCAGATTTGTTTAAAATTAGCTTTTTAGGCAAAGTTTTGCCTGGTGGCAAAGTAGGCAAGTTTCACGGTAATTGACAATTTTGATTGATATTGTCTACTTATAACAACTACGCTGAACCGAAAATGCAAAAAAAAATACGATGGCTGGTGAATGCTAACCTACCTAAATGGAATAAAATATTCAGTGAAAAACCGGCCAAGTGCGAGTCGGACTCGCGCACATAGGGTTCCGTACCATGATCCGTTGAACGAAAGGTAAATTGCAGTTTACGATTTATGACGTATAAAAAAAAACTACTGACTAGATCTCGTACAAACCCATTTTTGGTGGAAGTTTGCATGGTACTGTACATCATATATTTTTTTTAGTTTTATCATTGTCTTATTTTAGAAGTTAACGGGGGGGGGGCACATTTTACCACTTTGGAAGTGTCTCTCGCGCAAACTATTCAGTTTAGAAAAAAATGACCAAAATCCATAGATAGCCCACACGTATGAGTTTGATGAAAAAAATTTTTTTAAAGTTTCAGTTCTTAGTATGGGGAACCCCCAATTTTTTTTGTTTTTTTTTTCTATTTTTGTGTGAAAATCTTAATGTGGTTCACCGAATACATCTCCTTACCAAGTTTCAACAGTATACGAGGGCTGCTACGTATGTATCCGGAATAGAAAAAATAATCAAACGTACATTAATAAATATAGTTTTATTGTTTTTCAAAATATTTTCCGTGATGATCGATGCACTTTTGCATACGTGTAAACCAATTTTTAAAGCACTTTTGCCACTCTGAGGTATCTCCAAAACGTGTTGTTTGAACGCGTCGAACGCATTTTCACGGGTCGAAAATGGTTGACCACGTAATTTATTCTTTAATAAATAAAAATCATTCAATCAAATCAGGGCTGTACGGTGGGTGACCCGTTAATTCTAAATTTTGACCTTCCAAAAATCGAGTTGTTTTGCGTGATGAAAGCTGGCGTTGTTGTCATGGTGAAGAATGATTCTGCGTCGCCGGTTGTCTTACGTATTTCTTCAAACACTTCTGGCAAACAAATGATCGTGTACCACTCCGAATTAACCGTTTTACGATTTTCTAGTGGCATTGTAGCCACATGGCCATTCATACCAAAAAAGCAGGCGACCATTTGCTTCAAGGTGCTTTTTGCACGAGTCACTTTCGTAGGGTTCGGCTCATTTTGAAACACCCACACTGTTGATTGCTGTTTAGTTTCGGGATCATACGCATATATCCAAGATTCGTCACCTGTGTACGGTTATATTTTTTCAACATTTTTTTGCACCATTCAACGCGAGCCTCTTTTTGATCCTTAGTTAAATTGTGCGGTATCCAACGCGAACAATTTTTTTTTACAGCTAAATGTTCATGTAATATCGTATTAAGGCTCGTCATAGATATCCCCAGAATTCCCTCTATCTTGCGATACGTAACATGACGGTCATGCATTATAAGTTTCCGCACTGCTTCAATATGTGTATTTGTGGTACAACGGCCGATTTCGGGCGACCTTCCTTAACTTCGTCCGTAAGCATACTACGTCCACGATTGAACTCACTAAACCAGTGATACACATTAGTTTTTGATGGAGCTTCGTGACCAAAAGTCTAAGTTAATTGATCTATGCATTGTTGTTGCGTTAAGCCACGCCGAAAATCGTAATAAATCATAGCACGAATATTTTCACGAGTAAGTTCCATTCTTGCAACGAGATAACATTTTAAACCCGCCAAAAACAAACGACTAGCGTACTCAAGAAAAAAACATATAGCGGCCAGTATTAAACGAAAGTTCAAATTTTACCATGGAGGTCAAAAAATCTTTTTAAGAAAGTTGGAATCCTGGATTCCGGATACATAAGTAGCAGCCGTTCTTATAGTTTTGGAAAAAAGTGGCTGTGACATACGGATGGACAGACTGACAGACAGACGTGACGAATCCATAAGGGTTCCGTTTTTTGCCATTGGCTACGGAACCATAACAATCATGTTCTGACGTATGGAATCATTTTTGCGCTAGTAGCTGAACAAGCAATTAGATATTCGCTTTCGCTAATGTATCCAGAAATCCTAACGGATTTAAAATATTAGGACTACTCACTTTGCTCTGATTGCGCGCTCTATCGCCATGGCTGAGTAGATGATGAACACGTGCCATACTGAAAAGAAATATGAGATAATTTAACGTGGCAGACTTTTTATAAAAAAGTTATTGGAATTGTAATCTTCCTTGGACGGTAGAGTTGCTTTTTTTACTTTGATGCAAATAACCGTTCAATAGAGATCCGCCGAATATTCGGTATTTGGCAAATCTGGGAATATCGGAATGTTTGTTTTCGGCCGAGTTATTTGTTAGGGGCAGAGGCTGGGCTGACTGAGGACTGACTGACCGAGTTGCAATAATGTAGGTTATAGAACTTATAGAGCATGTCGACCCTGAGACACTGGCGCGGCCTGCGGTGGCGGTCGATAGTAAAGTTGCCAATTATTGTCAAGTTTACTATGAACAGCCACCGTAGGCAGCGCCAGTGTGTGACAGGCTTAACTGCAAAAACTAATTTGGCAACACCTCTGTAATTCATTTTTCAATTTTAAGGTTGTGTAGCCAAATATGTTTAATGCAGACTCAACGTGGATGGACTCTATACATAATAATGTTTCTAATAACCTTTGTACATATAATTATTTTTACTTAAAATTATAATCATATCTTTCTGATAATATATATTCCTTGTTTCAAAAATAAAAAAAAACTGTACAAGATCAGTAAGAGCTGCCGCACGTTGAACGACTAGTGGCGGCTGGCGGCCACCAGTAGCCACAAGTGACCGCTACAAGAAGAGTTCTTTGATACAATTTGTGTATAGCATCGGCGTACATCCCGAGCGTTTACTCCCGAGCCACAACCTGCGGGAGTGGTTCACAATCGCTACTCAGCATTAGTGGCCGTCTCTGCTTAATGCGCGGCAGAGTGGTCGCGTTTAGTGGCGTCCACTAGTGGCTGCAATGTGCGACAGAGTGGTCGCGTTTAGTGGCGTACACTAGTGGCTGTAATGTGCGGCAGAGTGGTCGCGTTTAGTGGCTGTAATGTTCGGCAGAGTGGTCGCGTTTAGTGGCGTCCACTAGTGACTGTAATGTGCGGCAGAGTTGCCGCGTTTAGTGGCGTCCACTAGTGGCTGTAATGTGCGGCAGAGTGGTCGCATTAAGTGGCGTACACTAGTGGCTGTAATGTGCGGCAGAGTGGTCGCGTTTAGTGGCGTACACTAGTGGCTGTAATGTGCGGCAGAGTTGCCGCGTTTAGTGGCGTCCACTAGTGGCTGTAATGTGCGGCAGAGTGGTCGCGTTTAGTGGCGTACACTAGTGGCTGTAACGTGCGTCAGAGTGGTCTCGTTTAGTGGCGTCCACAAGTGGCTGTAATGTGCGACAGAGTGGTCGCGTTTAGTGGCGTCCACTAGTGGCTGTAATGTGCAGCAGAGTGATCGCGTTTAGTGGCTTCCACTAGTGGCTGTAATGTGCGGCAGAGTGGTCACATTTAGTGGCGTACACTAGTGGCTGTAATGTGCGGCAGAGTGGTGGCCTTTAGTGGCTTCCACTAGTGGCTGTAATGTGCGGCAGAGTGGTCGCGTTTAGTGGCTTCCACTAGTGGCTGTAATGTGCGGCAGAGTGGTGGCGTTTAGTGGGGTCCACTAGTGGCTGTAATGTGCAGCAGAGTGGTCGCGTTTAGTGGCTTCCACTAGTGGCTGTAATGTGCGGCAGAGTGGTGGCGTTTAGTGGGGTCCACTAGTGGCTGTAATGTGCGACAGAGTGGTGGCGTTTAGTGGGGTCCACTAGTGGCTGTAATGTGCAGCAGAGTGGTCGCGTTTAGTGGCTTCCACTAGTGGCTGTAATGTGCGGCAGAGTGGTGGCGTTTAGTGGGGTCCACTAGTGGCTGTAATGTGCAGCAGAGTGGTCGCGTTTAGTGGCTTCCACTAGTGGCTGTAATGTGCGGCAGAGTGGTGGCGTTTAGTGGGGTCCACTAGTGGCTGTAATGTGCAGCAGAGTGGTCGCGTTTAGTGGCTTCCACTAGTGGCTGTAATGTGCGGCAGAGTGGTGGAGTTTAGTGGCGTACACTAGTGGCTGTAATGCGCGGCAGAGTGGTCAAGTTTACTGGCGTCCACTAGTGGCTGTAATGTGCGGCAGAGTGGTCGCGTTTAGTGGCGTCCACTAGTGGCTGTAATGTGCGGCAGAGTGGTCGCATTTAGTGGCGTACACTAGTGGCTGTAATGTGCGGCAGAGTGGTCGCGTTTAGTGGCGTACACTAGTGGCTGTAACGTGCGTCAGAGTGGTCTCGTTTAGTGGCGTCCACAAGTGGCTGTAATGTGCGACAGAGTGGTCGCGTTTAGTGGCGTCCACTAGTGGCTGTAATGTGCAGCAGAGTGGTCGCGTTTAGTGGCTTCCACTAGTGGCTGTAATGTGCGGCAGAGTGGTGGCGTTTAGTGGGGTCCACTAGTGGCTGTAATGTGCGACAGAGTGGTCGCGTTTAGTGGCGTACACTAGTGGCTGTAATGCGCGGCAGAGTGGTCAAGTTTACTGGCGTCCACTAGTGGCTGTAATGTGCGGCAGAGTGGTCGCGTTTAGTGGCGTCCACTAGTGGCTGTCATGTGCGGCAGAGTGGTCGCATTTAGTGGCGTACACTAGTGGCTGTAATGTGCGGCAGAAGGTCGCGTTTAGTGGCGTACACTAGTGGCTGTAACGTGCGTCAGAGTGGTCTCGTTTAGTGGCGTCCAAAAGTGGCTGTAATGTGCGACAGAGTGGTCGCGTTTAGTGGCGTCCACTAGTGGCTGTAATGTGCAGCAGAGTGGTCGCGTTTAGTGGCTTCCACTAGTGGCTGTAATGTGCGGCAGAGTGGTGGCGTTTAGTGGGGTCCACTAGTGGCTGTAATGTGCGACAGAGTGGTCGCGTTTAGTGGCGTCCACTAGTGGCTGTAATGTGCGGCAGAGTGGTCGCGTTTAGTGGCGTCTACAAGTCGATGTAACGTGCGGCAGAGTGGTCTCGTTTAGTGGCGTCCAAAAGTGGCTGTAATGTGCGACAGAGTGGTCGCGTTTAGTGGCGTCCACTAGTGGCTGTAATGTGCAGCAGAGTGGTCGCGTTTAGTGGCTTCCACTAGTGGCTGTAATGTGCGGCAGAGTGGTGGCGTTTAGTGGGGTCCACTAGTGGCTGTAATGTGCGACAGAGTGGTCGCGTTTAGTGGCGTCCACTAGTGGCTGTAATGTGCGGCAGAGTGGTCGCGTTTAGTGGCGTCTACAAGTCGATGTAACGTGCGGCAGAGTGGTCGCGTTAAGTGGCGTACACTAGTGGCTGTAATGTGCGGCAGAGTGGTCGCGTTTAGTGTCGTACACTAGTGGCTGTAATGTGCGGGCGCTATAAAACTGTTTAATACATACACGTAATTAAAACTATCTCTAATACGGTGTTGCCAACACTAATGTCTGTCCACGGTTCTTCATGCCCGAGATCCACGATTGCAATCAGCTCTGCGATGAGTAATACGTCCAGTAAAATAACTTTTATGACATTGTTGAACACATACATAGTCATCGTCCATATGCACTCCTGAAAAATGAAAAGTAAGTAATGTACAGTCAGCGGCAGAGACACACGGCTGCATAGATGTTGGGTCATGTTTCTCTGCACCTGAGTGTTCCTAGACTAGGAGTTTAATTTTGACAAACCTTGTGTCATATTGATATGATTTATAACGTTTGTAACGGGGTTAAACGGCGACCCCATGCCCCCTAAAAGTTTTTCGTATTTCTTTCCATTGGGGCCTCGGAGACACAATTGTAACCCAGGCTTTTTAAATTGGAGTTCGAAGTTTTTTTTCTCGTTTAGTAGGCTGCTAAGCCGCGTGCCTTTGAACGTGAATGCTTACGCAATTTTACAAACGATATTCATAATAATATACTATTCATGCTTTTGAGTCACAAATTCAATGAAAAAGAAACATTACTAATGCATGAATTATATAATGATAGCACCATCTAGCGAGCATCAATTTGGTACAATTTCAGTTTGATAGAAGACTTTGATGTTAGTTGTCGATTTGTGCCATCTAGCGAGATTAATGTTAGTCCACTTGCAGCTCGATAGCTTGTTATGTTTTTGGTATATTTTAGACTAATCAAAATAATGTACCAAAAATAACTAATTGGCTTTTATTTCATTCTAAATTTTTTATAGAAACACTAATCTAACTTTAAATGTACCTATGTATAATGTCATTCATATTTCCATAACTACACAAACAGAACATTTTATCAGTTCATATTGTAATTAAATTTGGAGCAGGTAAATTTGATCTTATTGGACTTAAATCGGCATAAATTACAAACGACAAGACTGCATAAATGCATTCAAATCCTGGTGGCACTCGAAACAGGAGGCATTTTCTTGTGGACTGCGTGCGCTAACGGTTCTGACTTAATGCTACTCTCAACTTTATTTGTGTTGGCTAGGAATTTATTAACACTTCCTAGCGGGTTTTGCGTTAAACTTTTCATCTTTGTTGTAGAATTACCATTAGGTGCCTCACTCTTCTCAGCGTTATTGGATATCCCTTGTTCGTCTTCTAGATGCTTCCTTTCATGTTGTTCACGACGTGCTTTCGATCTACGCGTTTCGATCTTGGTTGGCGTGTGGTACATGAATCCGGTGTGAAGACCGCTTTGTAGGCTAATACGGGGTTCAGTCAGGAAGAAAACCATATATCTGTGGGCTAGTTGCCCATTCACACTACTTACATATCTCTACACTGATATAATACCTTATTACTAAATATTTACACACATATTTATTTATATACATCTGTACATCTACATACATGACCATATTACTAAACACTACTGTATATTAAATTTATACATATTTAATACGCTTAGTATAATTACATTACACACGTCAATATTCTTGACGTGCCAACAGTTCGGTGCAATGCGACCGCGCACCGATAACGGTCCGTGCGAGTCGCCGGCCGCCCAAGAGTTGCTACGCGCGCGACTAGTCGATCTCATATACTGACGCGAAGCGCATGCCGTTCTCGACCTGTATCCGCTTACGTTTTAATGCTATCGCTTGCGCTTAACTTTATTTTATATATTCGATTCCTATTTCCGTACTATTCTCTTCTGTGTAAACTATCTCCTGACTTTGGATATACCTTCTGTGTTGTTCTTACTGACATTATATATATTGGAGAAAAGTGGGTTGTTTACATTGCCGGACAATACCTATCGTCCCTGCACCTACGACGCCCCCCTACAGTGGTGACCCCTGAAGAACACATTACCAACCGGAGGATTTACGCAGAAATCGTACGTAGAAGTGTTGACAGTTATGCCTAATAACGGTGATGGTCAGAACAAAGAAGGACACACAAACGCCGCCCGGCGGAGAGCGCGTTTCCACTGCACCGTCATCCGACATTTGTAAAGTTGGAGTGCACGTCCCACCCTTTTGGCCGGAGGAACCGGAGATATGGTTCTCGCAAATTGAAGGTCTGTTTATGATAACCGGCATAACGAACGACTTGACCAAGTTCCATTACGTAATCAGCCAACTTGACCGCCAATTTTCAAAGGAGGTGAAGGATATTATCACCAATCCTCCAGCCACGGACCAGTATCCGAAGCTGAAAAGCGAACTCATCAGCCGACTCAGCAATACCAACGAGCGTCAGATCCAGCAGCTTCTTCATGAGGAACTTGGAGATCGCAAGCCTTCTCACTTCCTGCGTAATCTGCAGGGCCTAGCAGCCAAGCGTATCACGGACGACGTTTTACGTATGATGTGGACCAACTGGTTACACGCCAGCATCCAGACTGTTCTCGCGGCGCACCCTTCAGCATCACTTGATATCCTCGCAGATCTTGCTGACAGGATCCATGACATCGGCCCACGTTGTGCCTGTTCATCTCACGTCGCCTCCAAGAGCTACAGCTCCAGTCCTGACCAGCCACGTTCCAGCATGGTCGCCATGGCTCGAGAAATTTAATAACGGACGCAGTTTTTAAGGGAAAACTACATTTAATATCAAGAGAAATAATTTTACAACATAACGTAATGACAACTGATGTGATATGTAAACATGTCAAACAGTGACACACAGTTCATACATAGAGTAAGGCGGTTAAGGTCGATAGCACATATTTGAACTATTTTTACACTCCTACCTAATTTGAGATATCCTCTTTAAACAAGATCAAATACAAAAAAAAATACGGACGTACAAACATATTGACAAACAAACTATCTATATGATAAGTCGATGGGCAGGGACACAAGCGAAACAACCCGTAACTAGCAATGCACTGTTTATTGATGTATAGGTGACGTGGTGGGCGCAGCCACACACACACATGCATACATACGCTAGTCGCATACATAACATTCCCTCCACCTATTGAACTATATACATTAATACCTAATAGAATTTCTTGAAGTCTATTTTGGGACGGGGACGCATCACTCTCCGTGGTTCGGCTGTATCAGACATATTTCCCGACTCGGCCTCCTGGAACTCTTCCTCACCCTCGGGGTGAGTAGTCTCTGTACTCTGTTGCGGCGATGGGCACATACCCGACACCGACGATAGAGGAGGCGGCGGTGGCACCAGCGGTGGTGGCGGCGGTGGCGGCGGCGGTGGCGGCGGCGGCGGCGGCGGCGGCGGCGGCGGCGGCGACGACGGCGGCGGCGACGACGGCGGTGGCGACGGCGACGGCAGCGGCGATGGCGGTAGCGGCGATGACGGTAAGTGCATATTGATATCGTCTGCGTCACAGTCCCATACGATACGACTTTGAATGTTACCTTTATACAATGCTAATTGGTTTACGTGTTTACGATGACATACTTGAGAACCATAGTCTTTAATTAAATATAGAACTTTTCCCAATCGTTTCTGTACTGTTCCCTTACCCCACATTAACTTATTATTACAATATTTTGTGTACAGTACAAGAGTGCCTGTTGCAAATTGTTTTGTATTGTCTTTGTTGTTACCCTGTGAGCACTGATCATCGCGGTTATCACTGACTGGAGCCGCAGACGAGGGCAGCGGTGACGGCGGTGTTAAAAGGTCCAGTCGTGACCTTAATTTGTGTCCATAGACTAATTTTGCGGGGGAGAACCCTGTGGTAGTGTGTTTCGAGTTACGATAGTCAAACAAATATTTCAATAATTTGGTTTTTGTTTCCTTAACATTAGTACTTGACATAAGACTAGATCGTATTCCCTTCTTAACAACTTTCACATAAGATTCAGCCTGACCGTTACTTGCCGGATGGTACGGCGGCGATGTAACATGTTTTATTCCGTTTAGTTCGCAAAATGAATGGAATTCTTGAGAACAAAACGCTGTGCCATTGTCCGTCACTAAAGTTACCGGTATCCCGAATCTGGACATAAACTCATACATTTTTCCAATAGTTGCCGTCGATGTCGTCGTGCTAGCCATGTCGTACACCTCCGGCCACTTGGAATACGCATCTACTAATACTAGGTACATGCGACCGTTTATCGGGCCTAGGAAGTCGGCATGAACACGGCTACCGGCATCTTTAGGCCGCGTCCATGGTACGGGTTTGACTCGCGCTGGCGCCGGGCGCATTTGTAAACAAATATCGCAAGACCCTATCATCCGCTCCACGGCTTCGTCTACACCCGGGAACCAAAACCTAGACCTAATCTCCGCTTTAGTCTTTACGATGCCGAGATGGGACTTATGTAGCTCTAATAGTACCTTTTCCCGTAATGCATCGGGAATAACGACCTTATGCCCTCTCATTATGCATCCATTTTCATACGACAGTTGAGTCCGGCATAGATGGTATGGTTTTACAAGTGTATCGCTAATTTTATTAGGCCATCCATCCATTATGTATTTAGTCACTTTATCTAAAATTACATCATTGCGCGTTTCTTTGCAAACATCAGCGTACGTAACGGGTAGGCTGCCACTCATAACAAAATGTACATAAGCGGCGCGATTGTAGGATTCAACTCCGTCAGCACATTCCTGTGTTGCCCCGCGCGCGCCCGCGCACCCCCCGCGCGCGTCCTCTGCCGGTGTCGGCAGACTGGCACGAGACAAAAAATCGGCGCTGTTATCAGCACTTCGCACGTACTCAATACAATAATTATACGCGCTTAAAAATATCGCGTATCTTTGAAGTCTGTTTGCCGATACTTCTGGAATGCCCTTATAAGGTCCGAAAATCGATATAAGTGGCTTGTGATCAGTTTGCAAAACGAACGGTTCTGATCTACCATACAAATACTGGTGGAACCGGCGCACACCAAAAATAATCGCAGTCGCTTCCTTTTGTATTTGGGAGTATCGTGTTTCAGCCTTTGTTAATGTCCGCGAAGCAAAAGAAATTGGCCTCTCTTGCCCGTCGGGTCCACATTGCGATAAAATAGCCCCTAGGCCCCGGGGTCCAGCATCCACTGTTAAAATTAACTTAGCCCCAGGGTCAAAGTGAGCCAAAACTTGATCTGAGGCTAAACATTTTTTAATTTTATTGTACGCATTTTGGTGAATTTCCTTCCATTGCCATTTAGACCCCTTTTTTAAAAGTTCATATAACGGACACAGTATTGACGATGCGTTTGGTACAAAATTTCTGTAATAATTGATTAGTCCCAGAAATGACTGAAGTTCACTAATATTATTCGGAACCGGGGCTTTAAGGATCGCTTCGACCTTTTCCGGGGATTTATGCAAGCCATCCTCATTTATAACGTAGCCCAAATAGCTAATTTCATTTTTATAGAAATCACACTTTTCCCTTTGCAAGGTCAATCCTGCGTCTTGTAGCCTTTCGAGTACGGCGTGTAGCCTACCAGCGTGCTCAGCATCATCACGGCCCGTGACGTCATCGAGTAAGCACAACACGCCGTCCATGCCGGCCAACACGCCTTCCATAGCACGCTGAAATAGGGCGGGTGCACACGATAGCCCAAATACAAGGCGTGTATACAAAAATAGGCCCCGAGCAGTATTTATGCACGTGAACTTCTGTGACTCGTCATCCAAAACAAATTGATTGTAAGCCATCGATAAATCGAGTTTTGTAAATTTCTTGCCGCCATATAACTTTGCAAATAACTCTTTTGCTGTTGGCAAAGGATATTGATCGACTATCAATTGCTTATTTATGGTCACGGAATAATCAGCGCACAGTCTGACACTACCATTCCGCTTTAGTACTGGAACTATAGGTGAGGCATATTCCGCATAATCTACAGGTTTCAGAACGCCTAAATGTACCAGCCTGTCAATTTCATTGTTTACCTTATCACGCAAAGCAAACGCAACCGGCCGGGCTTTATAAAATACCGGTTTTGCGTTATCTTTGAGCCTCAATTTGACCTTTTGTTTATTGAAACACCCTAATGTATCCGAAAACAGTTTAGGATACATAGCTTGTAATTGCTCGACTGGAAATAGTTGCTGACAGTAATTAACTGGTACAAGTTCCAATTGAAAGGCTGCTATGAAATTCCTACCAAGAAGGGATACACCACCGTCGCGTACCACATGCATGTCTAGCGCGTGTGTGCGGCCGGCGAAGTGTACAGGCAGCCGCACTACACCGACACATGGAATAATATCGCCGGTATAGCTAACTAGCTTTTTTTGTGACGGAATCAATGGCACATCGTTAAAATGTAATTGATAAATGTCGTTTGAAAGAACTGTCACGCTGGATCCTGAATCAATTTCAAATTTTAATTTTAATCCGCGAATAGCTACTGTTTCTAACATTGGTTCCCCCCGTAATGAAGGGATTGTAAATACCTCACCGTCATCTCCGAAGTCCTCGTCTCCGGCTCCGTTATCTACGTAATTCACTTTAGATGGACACATCCTACGTAGATGGCCCTTGACGTTGCACTTCCTACACACATAGTCACTGTACTGACACTCCGAAGTCTTGTGGTTGGTATATCCACATACGGAACACTTAGGTTTTCCCACACGATCGCTTTTGGACGCTGCTGATCCCTTGGCATTTCGTGAAATCTTATAAAGCGAATCTGGCACCGCGGCGGATGCGCCTGCGCCGCTCGCGCTGGCCGCGGCAGCCGCCCGCGCGCTGCTTACATTCTCCGCGTATTCCACGACTTTGCCGAGCGTCAAGCCAACCAAATCGTGCGCGTACAATTTTTCTTTCTCGAAACAAGCTCTCATTCCCATAATAAATCGATCACGCAGCGCTTCTTCCACATTATTAAAGGCACAAAGCGACGTCAGACCGCGAAGTCTCGCGGCCCACTGTGAGTGAGTTTCGCCCTGTTGTTGTACCGCTGCGTAAAAATTATGCCTTTCGCTAAACCCGACGCGTTTAGGGTTGAAATGCTTGTCCAACGCTTGAATTATGTCATCATAGGGCACCACTTGCAAATCCTTCGGTAAGGCCAAATCCGCGGCGAGTCTATAGGTACCCTCAGTGAGTGCACTTAGCAATATAGCTCTTCTTTTTGTCCCGCTTGTATCCGTCGCGCTGGTAATGTCGTTTGCCACAAACCACTGTGTGAGACGACTCTTGTAAGTCTTCCAGTCCTGTCCATTGTGGTCAAAAGTGGTTAAAATACCAAATAGTCCAGTCGACATGTTTTTTTTTTAAATAACGCGGGTATTCGTCGCCACTGATAAGTCGATGGGCAGGGACACAAGCGAAACAACCCGTAACTAGCAATGCACTGTTTATTGATGTATAGGTGACGTGGTGGGCGCAGCCACACACACACATGCATACATACGCTAGTCGCATACATAACATATAGTAGTAAAGAAACATAAAAAAAAGGTAAGTCTGGTTATGTATGTCTACTTTTGAGATCATACCGACTTTATGTCTGAACTGAACTAACTTGTCTTTAGACAAAGGCTTAGTTAACATATCAGCACTTTGGTTATCAGTACTGACATAGTTCAAAGTAAAAACCTTTTCGGATTTTTTTTCTTGACAAAGTTAAACTTAACATCAATATGTTTGCACCGTTTATGATCCTCCAGCCTCGTATACGGATCAGCGGGAACAGTGCTAGGGTGGGCATCGCTCATGTTAAATTTGTTTAATAACTGGTTGATGTATTTTGTCTGATGAATGAAAATGCATTTCTCACATTTCTCTATTTGCAAGCCGACAAAATTGTTTGGTGTACACGTTTTCAGTTCAAAGTGTAATTCGAGATTTTTGGTTATGTGTTGCAAGATAGATTCATTTTCACATAATAAGAGTCCGTCATCAACGTAAATCAAGAGATAACATTTATTTTCATTTACTTCTCCAACATAAACGCATTGATCAGCACTACATTTTGTAAAGTTAAATTTCTTTAGTACTGAATCGAACTTTGTATTCCAACAGCGGGGCGACTGTTTTAAACCATACAACGATTTTACTAATTTACATGCCTGATGTGGTTCTGCATTTAACCCTTGAGGGGGAGTCATGTATATATTCTCTTGCAACTCTCCGTAAAGAAAGGCGGTCTTTACGTCGAACTGTATCATTTTCAGATGATGTTGAGCAGCTACGGATAACAATAATCGAATTGTGCTTGCTTGCAATTGCTTTTACGGAGTCAGCTGAGATCTTCACACCTGAACTTTCCATCGCCAGAATCATGGGTTGATAGGTTTCCGGAAAACAGAGAGTAACAGTGTACCAAGCCACTCATCGTCGACCTTGAACCCGATATTGCGAAGTTTGTGTGCCGTAGTCATCACTTTGCTGACATATTCCTCGATATTGTGACATCCGTTCAGTGTTGTCGTAATTAAATCTCGTAGTAGTCCCACACGACGCGTGAGCCCCGAGTCATTGAATGCGTTCTCCAAATTTCTCCATACTTCTTTCGCAGTCGTGGCTTCCTGTATATGCACGTAATTCACTGGATTGACCAATAGGATAATCTTTGATCGTGCTTTCGTATCTAACTTAGGGTCTACGGTACCGGAACCTTCAACACAACTCCATAGTTCTTCGTGCTGCAGATAGGTTTGCACCGCAAATCTCCATGTTGGATAATTATCACGTCCCGTAAGTTTATCAATAAAAGCGAAAGAATTATTCGAAGACATTTTCCGTTGGAAAAATTATTCTTTTGTTTTCTCGCGTCAACGAACGTCGAACAAATTATTTGGAAATAAATTTCGTAAATATTATTTTCACTGCTATACGGATGACTACTGGGCTATCTGGGCCCTTAACCTAATAACGGACGCAGTTTTTAAGGGAAAACTACATTTAATATCAAGAGAAATAATTTTACAACATAACGTAATGACAACTGATGTGATATGTAAACATGTCAAACAGTGACACACAGTTCATACATAGAGTAAGGCGGTTGAGATCGATAGCACATAAAGGCTGTCCCAGAAGTAAAGAGACAATTTTCAAAGTATTACTAACTGAAAATTTTATTATAAGGAAAAAAAGTTTAGGTGTCACTGCGTCTATGGTTTCGTTATCTGTCATATAAAGCGGGAATTTCGTTATTGCATTTAATTTTTTCAACATGAAGCGTCAAGAATTTAAAGTTTTTGCTGTTAGGGTTGTTCTATTTTACGAGTCACATAAGAAAAAGGATACAGTAAATCACTTTCTTCAAATAGGAGCTAGACAAACTAGTATATATATAATAATAAGACGTTACGAAGAAACGGGAGACGTTAGTTTTAAGAAGATTCCGGGAAGAGATAGGTCAGTGATGGTACCTACGAAGCAACGGATCCCATCACACAACAACTGCGGGATCTCGTTGCATACGGCAGCCGGGCGAACACCAACCTGATCATCGGCTGCGACGCGAACGCTCACCATGTCATCTGGGGTAGCTCAGATGTCAACAGGAGAGGAGAGAAGGTACTGGATTTCCTGGTAAGCTCTTCTCTACAAATACTGAACAAAGGCAATTAACCTACCTTCGTCAACTCTAGGCGGGGGGAGGTTATTGATTTAACGTTGGCTACTAACAACACTTGCAACAAAATCAACTCATGGCACGTATCTGATGACATATCCCTTTCGGACCACAGATACCAAGCTTTAGGTACCAAACTAAAATAAAAACAAATACGGTACGTAAACGGAATCCTAGGAACACGGACTGGTCGGCCTTTAGAAATGATCTCAAAGTGGACCTAGGAGACCCAAAAGGTAAGCTAAACTCTATTATTGACATAGAATTCGAAGCGGACAAAATAGTACAAGCCGTATACACGGCCTTCACTAATAACTGCCCGGAAAAGAAAACCCTGGCTAAAAAGTTACCATGGTGGACCCCAGAGATAGTCTAGCTCAGGAGGGAAACCAGGGCAATATTTAATGACGCAAAGTCATCCAATGACTTCGGGTACTATGCACAAAACTCACAGAACTCAGCAAGGCTGTGAGGAAAGCCAAAAGGAGAGCATGGAGGAATCACTGCGATCAGATTGAGTCAATACCGGAAGGAATGAGACTAACAAAGGCATTAGCAACCACAAAGTCAGTACCGCTCACATCCATCAGGGACAATGACGGTAGAATGACGAAAACGGGGCTGGAGACCCTTAAGATAATGTGTAACACACACTTCCCAGGCTCAGTAATACACGACAGCGTAACAGACGACGGTGCAATTAGTGCGTTGGAACAAACCACAAGTACAACGAGACACAATTGGGACACGTCTAAAAAGGTAGTAGATCATAAAAAGATAAAGTGGGCACTTTCAACATTTCAACCTTTCAAAGCCCCGGGGCCAGATGGAATCTACCCCATTCTACTACAAGAAGGCGCTAATGTACTAATCCCGCACCTTAGCAGATTGTACAGGGCGTGCTTGGCCTTCGCACACGTACCGCGTGTGGAGGATGGTAAAAGTAACCTATCTACCCAAACCAGGTAAAGCGGATTACAGTGAAGCCAAATCGTATAGGCCGATAAGTTTATCGTCGTTTTTCTTCAAAACACTGGAGAAATTGGTAGATAGACACATAAGCACGAACTGCAATGTGCATACCAGCCAGGGAAGTCAACGGAAACCGCACTTCACCTGGTAACAACCAAGGCTGAGCAGGCTATAGAGAATAAA
The DNA here is from genome assembly GCA_947049275.1 of Epinotia bilunana. Lineage (NCBI taxonomy): Eukaryota > Metazoa > Arthropoda > Insecta > Lepidoptera > Tortricidae > Epinotia > Epinotia bilunana. The sequence continues at coordinate 13,090,413 of OX346274.1, read as the reverse complement.
GAACTATGTCTGGCAGCTTTCTTAGACGTGGAGGGAGCGTTTGATCGCACCACGTATAAAGCTATCAGCGAAGCAGCTGCAAAACATGGTGTAGAGCCGACCATTTGTAAATGGATAGGCAACATGCTAAATGACAGACTAATAAAGTCATCTCTCTTGGGGGATGAGATAACGGCCACGGCCACAAAGGGATGTCCGCAAGGTGGGGTACTCTCACCAACTCTCTGGAGTTTGGTGGTGAACTCACTCCTGGTGGAACTCAATAAAGGTCCCACCCACACGGTAGGATATGCTGATGATTTAGTAATACTGGTGAGTGGGAAGTTCCCAGGCACGGTATCAGAAATCATGAACAAGGCACTGAAGACAGTGGAGAGATGGTGCGACCGGCACCAATTATCCATTAATCCAGGCAAAACTGTAGTAATACCCTTTACTAGGAAAAGGACCCTTCGCGGCGTACAGCAGTTAAAACTGTACGGGAGGGTACTAGAACTGTCCAACGATGTGAAATATCTAGGTGTCACTCTGGATAAGGAACTGAATTGGAAGAAGCATACAGATCTCACCATTACAAAGGCACTCAGGGTATTTGGAATGTGTAGATCAGCGTATGGCAAAACATGGGGACTGAACCCAAAGGTACTGAAGTGGATCTATACCATGATGGTGAGGCCCATATTATTGTACGGTAGCCTGGTGTGGTGGCCAAGGACTTTAATGAGCAGTGTATGCAGAGATGCCCTGACGAAGGTACAGAGATCGGCATGCATGGCTATAACAGGGGCGTTTCGAACCACGCCTACAGCGGCGCTAGAAGTCCTACTGGACCAACCGCCACTTCACATGGTGATTAAGTCAGAGGCGCGCAAATCGCTCTATAGACTAAGAACTCTTGGACTGTGGAGCGACAGCAAGCCAAAGACTAAGCACACAAACATGGAGACTGACAGTCTCTTAGACAGAATAAAAAACATGGGATGTGACAAAATGCTACCCAAGTATGTATTCCATAGGAACTACACAACAAAAGTTCCATCCAGGGCCGAATGGGCCGAAGGTCTAGAACCACCGAGGTCTGGTGTCGAAGACAGTATATGGTACACGGACGGATCTAAAATGGGATCCGGTACGGGAGCAGGCATTTATGCGATTGACTACAGTAGTAGTGTAAGCATGGGTAGTTTGGCAACCGTCTTCCAGGCGGAGACATACGCCATAATTGCCTGTGCATAGGAGAATATAGATAGGCAAACCAGAGGGCAGACCATCTATATCCTCAGCGACAGTCAAGCGGCCCTTAAAGCGCTTACGGCGCCGAAAGTGGATTCTAGACTAGTCTATAATGGCGTCCAGGCACTGAACAAGCTTGGGAAGTGTTGAATATGATGCCCTTAGGCCAGGACCTGGAGCTGATGAGGAGCACAAGGAAACACGTCCGTCCGTTACAATATTAAATGCGAGAGGGAGTCCTACCCACATAACATCGGCGCCTGTTGCTTATGTCTACCCACATATATCACACCCTTCCCCTTATTCTACAACAATACATAATATAAACAAGAAAAACTATAGAGAGAATGGTTCATGGGTCAGTCAAAGTCAAAACCGTATCTCTTAACGGGTTTCTTTAAGCGAGTTAGTTTGGGACCTTCCACGGGGGACGATAAAATAGGGGGCGCGACCGGTTCCTGTCGCGACGGTGGTGCGGCCTCGGACCTCGTCTCGAGGTTGCCCTCGCTTGGCTCGGGCACCACTCTCGCCGACGGTGACTCCGTTGGACCTGTATTGAGCTCGTTTGGTGGTTCATCAATTTGTGGTGCTGTAGGTATATCAATTGCTCCGCCCCACATGCTTTTAATCTGATCGATATGTCGTTTAATAGATGGACCATTTCCCCTACCCACAATGTAATTACGGGATCCTACTTTTTCTTCAATTCGCCCTCCTATCCATTTCTCACCTGCCGTATAGTTACGTGCCCACACCTCTTCTCCTACATTCAACTGTTTAAAACTCCCTCCTGTATATTTTATCTGTTTACGCTGACTATGTATGACATTATCCTCAACTTGCCTCCTACATTTTAATAAATCTAAGCGAGACGTTAAATTCCTATGCTGTAATAAACCCGCGGGAGATGTCCCAGTGGTACTATGGCTGACGTTCCGGTAGCACAACAAGTACGACTGCAGGGCGGCATCCACGTCTACTCCGTCGCGCAAAGCCTTTCGGACTACCCTTTTGCACAGCTTAACCGCCCCCTCCGCGGCTCCATTTGACGATGGGTGGTATGCTGGCGCGAATGTTATTCGAATGCCATTAAAGACCATGAAGCGTTCATACTCTGCTCGAAAATGGAGGTCCATTGTCTGAGACAATCTCCTTTGGTAATCCAAACCGCGCAAATGTTTCTCGTAATACGCGAATCACGTCTGTAGCCGTAGTCCTCTTCATTTTAAAAACTTCAATCCATTTTGAAGTTGAATGAATGAGCACCCTAGTGATGCACCATACCTATATGATGTACCCTGAATGGGTCCCAAAAAATCCACATGCAACCTTGACCATACCTCAGACTCATAAGGCCACGGCTGAGGGGCTGCCCTAGGCGGGGCTGAACTCTCTGCCGTGCATGTTGAACATGTTCTACATATGTTTTCTATTTGCGCATCAATGCCAGGCCACCACACAATGCTACGTGCGATACTTTTCATTTTAACTATCCCCATATGACCGCCGTGGATCTCCTTCAATAAGTTACCCTGCAAACTTTTGGGAATGACTAAACGGTAACCCCATATTATACAACCTGCATCAATATATAATTCTTGTCGTCGCATAAAATAGGGTTTAATTAGCTCATCCGGACACACTACTGGCCAACCCGACTGTACAAACAACATTACCTTTTTGAGTACATCGTCCTTAGCAATTTCCTCACACAACGTTTTCCTTGCTACCGGGATGAAATTCTGTATAAAGTTTAAATATGTCAATTCACGTTTACTGTACCTAACTTCCTGAGTGTCATTCAAACCTACAGGTAACCGAGATAACGCGTCCGCCGCGTTTTTCTCGCTACGCACATACTCAATGTCATAGTCGTAGCCCGCGAGGATCACGGCCCAGCGCTGCATCCTACTAGCTGCCATCACGGGTATGCCTCATTTATCCCCAAAAATTGAAACCAAGGGCTTGTGATCTGTTCTTAAAGTAAATTTCCTACCGTAAAGGTATTGGTGAAATTTTTTAATGCCATATATTATCGACAGCGCCTCACGCTCTATCTGGGAGTAAGCCTTTTCTGCCGAATTCAATACCCGTGATGCATAAGCGATGGGCCGCTCACCCTCCGCCGTCCAATGAGATATCACCGCCCCAAGACCAACACTACTTGCGTCCGTTGTCAAAAATAACTGTAAATCCGGCGAGTAATGAGCTAATATTTTACTGGAAATCAACAAACGCTTAATTTTATTAAATGACAACCTACAGTTTGCACTCCAATTGAAATAAACATTCTTTTGCAATAAACGGTATAGTGGCGCTAATATAGTGCTAACGTTTGGCACAAATTTTGCATAATACATGATTAGGCCCAAAAATGAGCGGAGCTCCGACACGCTCCTAGGTTCCGGCGCATCCTTGATGGCCGTTATTTTGTCTGGGCAAGTGTGGACTCCCTCCTTACTAATAACAAACCCTAAGTACGTGACCGATGTAGCGAAAAATGTACATTTATCCTTTTTCACCTTTAACCCGTACTTTTTTAACCTCTCAAAAACTTCGGTGAGAGTCGCCAAATGCGCGTGATCATCCGGTCCGGTAATAATAATGTCGTCTAGGAACACTCCTACGCTAGGCATGTCCGCGAACAATTGTTCCAACTTCCTCTGAAAAATACCGGGACTGGACGCAAGGCCATAAATTAATCGATTATACATGTATAACCCTTTATGCGTGTTAATCACGGTGTACTGTTTCGAGTCATCTAATTCGAATTGTGCGTATGCTTGCGACAAATTTATCTTCGAGAACTTATCCCCCTTATGCAACTTAGTCAACAAGTCGTCTACTCTAGGTACCGGGAAATGGTCCACTTGTATACATTTGTTCAAGGTCAACTTGAAATCCCCACACAAACGAATAGGTCCATCTTTTTTCATTACCGGTACAACGGGAGTGGCCCAGTCGGATGTGGTCACGGGAGTGATGATGCCGTCGCGAACCAGCTGTTCCAGTGTGCGCTCCACCGGCTCGCGCAGTGCGTACGGCAACGGCCGAGCGCGCATGAACACCGGCCGCGCGCCCTCGCGCAGCGTGAATCCCACCGTGCCGCCCGTGAACTGTCCCAAACCGTCGTCGAAAACTTCTTTAAACCTGGAACTGAGGCTCTAGTATAAGTTTTACCGAAACAAAACGTTACGATCGCGTTCGCGTTTAGCTGTCAAATCCCATACATATTGAGGGTAAAACGCAAACGCGATCGTAAAGTTGTGTTTCGGTGAAACTTATACTAGAGCCTCTGAACACAAGCTCATTGAAGCTTTGAATGCCACTTTCTGTCTTTAATTTATTACAGGGTACCGAAGTAGGTAAATTTAGACCGAGCTCATAAATCCATTGTCTCCCTAGCAGATTCGTTTTGCCACTTGTAATTACGTACAAATCCAATACTTTTTCTTTATTACCATATTGTACTGTTACAAGTATCTTACCAACCGGTTCAACAACTTCCCCGGTATAATACCGCAAAGATAAATCACTAGGACTCAATTTACATTTAGCTAAAGTTTTCAAGTAACAATCGTAACTGACGCAAGAAATCGCACTACCGCTGTCAATTTCCATGTTCAAATAGTTGTCATTGACTTTAACTGTCACCAAATACGGCGGATAACCTCTAAAATCTTTTAAAGCAATCGAATAGTTATAAGTAACTACCTCGTCACTACCTTCGCTCTCGCTCTCGCCATACGCCACCTGACCGTCGGCGTCTCTGTCATACACCGCGAACAGTTGCTCCTCCCGCAGCCTTGGACACATCCTCTTCAGGTGTCCGTCCCTGTTGCATACCCGGCATACGTAGGTCTTGAACTTGCAAGTGCTAGTGTCGTGCGCGCCTCCGCACGCCTTGCAACCGCCGGCGCCGCCGCGCGTGCCTCGCCCGCGCGCGGTGCCCAGCCCGCGCCGTCCTCCGCGGCCGCCGCCCCCGCTCGCGGACGCCGTCCATCCTCGCGGCTCCCACTTAGTCTCAGTGACCTTCCGTCCACCAGCGGGTTCCCCAAGGCCAGCCCGCGCTGAGCCAGATGACATCTGGTAGACGCCCGTGCTTCCTTCTACGTTACTAAATCTCCCCTCGATCGCAGCCGCATCCGTTTCGGCCGCTTCCATTGTTATTGCTAGCTTAAATGCCTTCTCGAACATTATCTCGTCCTCTGCAAACATCCGTTGCCGAATGGAATCTTTAGATAACCCACAAACGAATTGATCTCTTAAATTCTCTCCTAATCCGTCAGCGGTAAAATTACATGTCATCGACATTTTTTTTAATACCGCTGCATAATCCGCTATGCTCTCATCACTCGCCTGCCGTCGCTGCCTAAATTTAAAACGTTCTGCTAACACACTAGGTTTAGGTTGCAGATGTGATTTCATAATAGCTTTTAATTGATCGAATGTCTTTGTTGCTGGCCGCGCTGGCGTACACAGGTTAACCATCAGTTCATATGCGTCACTGCCTATCACCGTGATTAAGGTGGCCACTTTCACTTCGTTTTTCACCGAATTAGCTATTAAGTATTGTTCTAAACGTTCCACGTATAAATCCCAACAGTCTTTACTGAGATCGAACGCCGTAATCTTGCCGACCGACATTGTTATTTACCGCGGAAACACTTCACTTTGCAATCACTAAGAGTCACTCCCGTGGATAAAACCAACTCGTCGCCACTGTTGAATATGATGCCCTTAGGCCAGGACCTGGAGCTGATGAGGAGCACAAGGAAACACGTCCGTCCGTTACAATATTTAATGCGAGAGGGAGTCCTACCCACATAACATCGGCGCCTGTTGCTTATGTCTACCCACATATATCACAGGAAGCACAATAAGGTGCAACTAGTTTGGATACCGGGGCACGAGGGCTACATCGGCAACGAAAGAGCGGATGAGCTTGCAAGAGGGGGTCTACAAATCACTTTGTAGGTCCAGAAATATTTGTGGGACTCTCGCAGAGAACCATAACTTCGGCCTTTAAAGCCTACGCCAAAACCAAACACCAACACGAGTGGAGGAATGAGGCGGGCTTAAGGCACTCTAAGCTCTTCATAGAAGGAGTGGACTCGGGCTGGACTAACAAGCTCTGGAAATCCAGCAGGAAGCAACTCAGAATCATATCTGGGGTGTTCACAGGTCACTTCGGAGTCAAGGATCTCTTGGCCAAGATGGGACTGTCGGACAGTTTAGACTGTAGAATGTGTGGCGAGGAGGATGAGACCATGGAACACTTACTGTGTGAATGTCATGCCCTTGCCAGACAAAGAATGAATTACTTTGGTAGCGACTATCCGCAACCAAGGGAGTTCAAGGTGCTCCCGCTGAGCTGCATCATCCGCTTTGTGGAAACGATGGAGCGAGCTTGGGAGTAGGCATAAAGAAGAGGGCAAATGCACAAAAGATCCCGCTGGGTCGAAGTGCACCCGAAAGGGCCCTCATCTAGATAAGATAAGATAAGATGGTACCTCGAAATGTAAATCTAGTTAAATCGATTTTTGATAAGACTGCTTCAATCTCCGTCCGAGTGACAGCGGATAAATTACAAATATCGAAGTCATCTGTCGCCAGAATGAAAAGGAATGATCTAGGTTTGAAAACATATGTGAAACAATCAGCTCCTAAATACATGAAGAACCAAGAGGAACGTGCCAAAAGAGGGTGCCGAAAAGATTATAACAGTCAATTGAGAAAAGTACTCGTTATTGACGATGAAACTTATGTCCCGGCAGATCCCAACGATGTTCCTGAAAAGCAGTATTTCCATTCAACCAGTCGTAACGATGTGACTTACGACCAAAAAATTGTACAAAAAGCCAAATTTTGCACCAAATTTTTAGTATGGCAAGCTATAGACGAATTTGGTAATGTCTCCGAGCCATACATTACTTCAGCCTCAATGAACGGAAAATTGTATCTGAATGAATGCATTAATAAATGGTTGATACCTTTCATAGACAAGCATCATTCCAGATATAAGGTTATCTTTTGGTCGGACATGGCAACGTGCCACTACGCTACTGAAGTTACTCGGTACTTAGAGTGTGAAGAAATCGACTTTGTACGTAAAGAAAAAAACGCTCCAAATGTACCACAAGCTCGCGGTATCGAGATGTTTTGGTCCCTATGTAAAAGAGAATATAAGAAACAAACCGAAAAACCAAAATCCTTAAAAGCTTTTAAGCAACGATGGACCAGATTGTCAAAACAAGTGGCTGAAAAATCTGGAACAGCCGTAATGCGGCGTGCCGTCAAAAATCTAAGAAAAATTGCTTTTAAAGGTGTCGTTGGGTGCAAATTTAATATAAACCTTATAATTTAATTACTTTTGTTACAACATTCAACCAATATTTTATTGTTTACTATATATTAAATATTTTGAAAATAAAATTGTCTCTTTATTTCTGGGACAGCCCAGTATTTGAACTATTTTAACAAAATTGCTGAGCTGAGGAAGCAGGTCCAGTCACTAAGGACGGCAGTGGTAAATCCCGGTCCAGCAACCGCAACCGATCCAGGAGGCAGAGCCGTTCCAGTACCAGGTCGCAGTCCAGCTATAGGAAATTTCCCATCTGTTGGTACCACTCTAAGCATGGCGAGAATATCCATGGCGTTTTGCTGTAGCGAGCGTTACAAAGCCAATAATTGGTGTTGATTTTTTGTCATTTTATAATTTAGTGGTAGACTGTAGAAGCCAAAAGCTTGTAGATATTTATTTATTTATTTATTGCATATAATTAACACTAACAGTCAAGCCTTACGTGCTAATCAGCGTTACAATTATTAGTAGCTAAAGTGCATTATTTAATAACAGGTGCAATGAAATGATTATCATAAGTACATTTAATCTAAATTTAGGACACATTACGGTAGAATTTACTAGCTAATACATAAGAGAGATCGGGGGAGTAAAATAGTTGATTAATGTCATTCAAAGATAAATAAATTGAAAAATATAATAATTGTTTAAAGTTATAAGTCAAAATAAATAACAACACAATTGCGGATAAAGTCAAAACATTCTGATAAAAGTAAAGTATAGTCAATTTGTTAGGATTGAGTCGGTCAAATCACGACTAGCTTAACTTCATCTGCAATTTCTGCTTCATGTGATGACATATTTTCGGTGAAGGTCTTGACCGGCGCGTCTAGCTATCATCACATATTATCACAGGAATTCCCTGAAATCACGCGACCTGCTGGCACGCAACGCACAATACCACACAACACACAACACCACATCCGCACCACTCCGGGTCTTCCAGTATCCTGTGCCCCGAGACGTCTCGTCCCAGACAAGCTGAAGGTGGCCAGACATGAGTTTGAAGGTATGTTAGCCAACGGTACAGCTAGACCTTCTGATAGCCCCTGGTCCTCACCGCTGCACCTGGCGCCTAAAAAAGATAATGGATGGCGCCTCTGTGGCGATTACCGACAGCTCAACTCTCGTACTGTGCCCGATAAATACCCGATTTTACTCACAGCATATCTGGTTGATAGAGAAGATCTTTAGTACCCTTGACCTTGTAAAGGCTTACAACCAGATACCTGTAAGTCCAGAGGATATACCGAAGACGGACATAACGACGCCCTTCGGTGTGTTCGAATTTCCATTCATGACGTTTGGCCTCCGTAACGCTGGTCAAACCTCTATTGCTACTTGGACGACTTTCTAGTATTTTTCACAGACGAAGAGCAATAAAAACAACACCTCCGTGCAGTTTTTACCAGACTCCGGGACTACGGCATGGTGATCAATGTGTCTAAGTGCGTCTTTGGTGCTCCCCAGGTAACTTTTTTAGGTTACCTGATCTTGGAGAGCGGTACCAAGCCATTAGACACAAAAGTCGAAGCCATACGTGACTTTCCGCCACCTAAGGACGTCAGGCAGCTGAGGAGATTTTTGGGCATGGCCAACTTTTATAGGCGATTTCTGCCGCACGCCGCCCAAATCCAGGCAGGCTCCTAGGTGGAGCAGTCAAAGGCTCCACGCCCATTAACCTCACCGGCGATGCTCTGAAAGCCTTCCAGGATACCAAGGAAAGCTTATCCAACGCAGCGTTACTCGCTCATCCTGATTGCCAGGCGTAGCTTGCATTGGTTACAGATGCATCGGATGTAGCGCTGGGCGCGGTCCTGCAACAGCAGCTACAGGAAAAGGTATGGTAGCCCTTAGTTTTCTTTTCCCGGAAGCTGAGTCCCTCCCAGACCAAGTACTCGCCATCTGATCGTGAACTGCTCGCGATCTATGAAGCGATCAAATATTTCAGGCACATGCTGGAGGCGAGACACTTTACTGTCTATACTGACCACAAGCTTATCAGTTTTGCTTTCCACGAAAGGAAACATAACTGTCCGCCTAGGCAGAATAGACACTTGGACTAAATATCCCAGTTCACGACCGACATAAGGCATAATATCCGGCAAAGATAATGTTGTGGCCGACGCCTTATCTCGGATAGAGGAACTGGAGATACCACTCGATCTCGCCGACCTTGCTAGGTCCCAGGTATCTGACCCTGAACTCACTGAGTATTTGTCATCGTCTTCTTTACGCTTGGTAAGAATGGCGTTCCCGGGAAGTCGTGAGCCGTTGTACTGCGACGTCAGCACGCCGACTCCCCGACCATTTGTTAGCAAGCAGTACCGGAAAACGATTTTCATCAGTATCCATTCCTTAAGTCACCCTGGCGCCAATGTAACTGCTAAGATTGTAGCACAGCGTTTTGTGTGTCCCAGCGTGAGGAAGGACTGCAGAGATTGGGCACGAGTTTGCGTACCATGTCAACGAGCCAAGGTGAGCCGGCACGTATCTGCACCTTTAGGGACTCGTGCTCGTTTTTACCAGGTACACATCGACCTGATTGACCACTCCTCGTTTCGCAAGGCTTCCGCTATTGCTTGACGGCCATAGATCGCTTCACGCGATGGCCGGAGGTCAGGTTGGTATGAACCAATAGCGGACATCACAGCGGAGACGGTGGCCAAAGCTTTGCTGTCCGGCTCGATATCCAGGTTCGGATGTCCAGTAGATATTATCACAGATCGTGGTCGACAATTTGAGTCCACACTGTTTCAATACCTATCTAAAGCCATAGGATTTCAGCATAAGCGTACGACAGCGTACCACCCATCCTGTAATGGTATTGTGGAGCGCTTCCACATACAGCTCAAAGCCGCCATTACATGCCATGCTGATGCCAATTGGTCCGAAGTATTGCCCCATGTTCTACTCGGTATACGCAGTGCATTTAAAGAGGACTTACAATCTTCCTCTGCCGAATTACTTTACGGCGAGCCGCTGCGCCTTCCTGGCGAATTTTTTGATCCCAGCGTACCCGGTACCACGGATATTACCGATTTTACCGTGCGGTTACGCTCATTTGCCTCGAAGTTAAAACCCGTTCCAGCTTCACGCCATAACAAGGACAAAATCTTTGTCTTCAAAGAGTTAGCGACCGCTGAATACGTCTTCCTACGTGAAGACACTTCACGCGCTCCTCTGACATCGGCATACTCAGGTCCACACAGTGCTGGAGAGAACCGACAAAGTTTTCAAACTTTTAATTAAGGGCAAACTGGTTACCGTAACCGTTGATCGGCTGAAACCGGCATATTACATACCGGAACATTTAAATGTTCATACCGATCAGGATACACTCGCGCCTGTCACACCACCAACCATAGTACATACAGGTGAGAAGTCAGCTCTTGATCCTAAAAAACCAAACGTACTTAGGACTACTCGTTCGGGGAGGCAAGTACGTTTTCCAGATTATTATAGCCCCTAACCAGGTGCGATAATACGGCCGGGACCTCTGGAGGGAAGTGATGTGGGCTACTTGCCCATTCACACTACTTACATGTATCTACACTGATATAATACCTTACTACTAAATATTTAGGGTGTGTAATGATGGGTACAAAACAAATAAATTTTCATTCGCTATAACAACATTTGATATATTTTCAAGGTACATAATCACTCATTGTTAACGTTGATTATAATTTCAAAATATATATGTTTATTTTGTATAACTTTTATCGGGTATAACACTTATTTTGTATAATCATTATATGGTGTAATGCTCATGTTATATGCAAGTTATATATCATAACTATCAAGTAGAATAATATTTTATTATCAAAAGAAAATGTAGCAAACACAACGGTTTGCTAATTGTACTATGTAAGTATATATTAGGGAGTAAAAAAGTGTTCGGTTCTGGCGCTTCGCCGGCCACTTCGCGGCACGCTCGCTTCGCTCGCTCGGCTCGCGCGCTGTAGGGTCGCAGTTCAACCTAACACTCCTCCTCGCTTCGCTCGTCGTCGTACCTACACCGACCTGCCTTATAGTCTACCAATAAATATTATGCTAAATTAGCGTTATATCATTTGTTCATTATAGGAAATATGCATTATATTTAAAGTATGTTATATTAAATGTTACTACATCAAATGATCATTATATAAAATGATAATTATGTCGTATGTAAATATATTAAGTGTTGTTATATGACTCAAGAATTATATGAAAAGAGTGTTATTGCGACTAATATTATTTCAAAAAAAAAATATAGGCATCGCTACGCACCCAAATATTTACACACATATTTATTTATATACATTTGTACATCTACATACATGAACATATTACTAAACACTACTGTATATTTAATTTATACATATTTAATACACTTAGTATATTTACATTACACCCGTAAATATTCTTGACGTGCCAACAGTTCGGTGCAATGCGACCGCGCACCGATAACGGTCCGTGCGAGTCGCCGGCCGCCCGAGAGTTGCTACGCGCGCGACTAGTCGATCTCATATACTGACGCGAAGCGCATGCCGTTCTCGACCTGTATCCGCTTACGTTTTAATGCTATCGCTTGCGCTTAACTTTATTTTATATATTCGATTCCTATTTCCGTACTATTCTCCACTGTGTAAACTATCTTCTGACACCTGTGTTGTTCTTACTGACATTATATATATTGGAGAAAAGTGGGGTGTTTACATTGCCGGACAATACCTATCGTCCCTGTACCTACGAAACCCCCCTACATTTATTTATTTTATATTTATTTTATTCGTTTACACGGCCTTAAAGCGAACCAATACGCCGAGAAACCAGAATACTTAATTATTTACAGTAAAAACTTACAACTAACAAATGGTATCACCTTTTTGCACATAAAAAACACTGGATATATATATATATATATCATACGTACACGGAGGATTGCCTGTCATCCATCGCCTCAGAAAATCTCAAACATTCCTGGCGCACGGTTACCCATCGCCACGCAAACAGGTCACAATCCGGCACTGATGCCAAGAGCATATTGAGCAGAGTCAGCGCACGCGGCAGCGGCGCGCTCCGGCGCGCTGCCGTGCGCGCCTCCGGCACCGCCAGCAACGGGCGCGCGCGCGCACGCAGCTGGACGCGGGGGACGTCCGGGACACAGAGCCGGAGTACGCTACCAACCAGTTGAATAACGTCCGACTCCCCGCGGAGAGAACGACAGACTGTCATGAGAAGGTTGTTATTTCGCCTCACTTCCAAAGAATTATATCCTAAACAACCAAGTAAAAATTTTGTGGGTTATAAATAAGGGTAGTATCCGAACTTTTTTTTATAAAGGGACCTAAGGAAAGATTTTTGAATTTTCTCTAAGAGCAAGGTATATGTGGATTCATAAGGATTCCAAATGAGGGAAGAATTTTCTAATTTGCTCCTCACCAAGGCATTAAACAGTAGCTGTATAACTCCGGGATCATGGAAGTCCTTACAATTACGGAGCACGAAACCCAACCGTTGGTAGCAGCTACTGGTAAGTGCACGAATATGGTCGTGGAAAGTGAGGCGCGCGTCAAACGTCACGCCTAGATCCTTCACAGAGAAGACGCGATTGATTTCCTCATTGTCCAGGAAGTACTGCGCATGTATTGGGGCGGAACTCCGCCCATATGTACAAACGCAACACTTCGCTGTATTGAACGACAGTTTGTTATTAGTGCTCCACTTCAACACCGAGGCAATATCTTCCTGTAAGGAAACACAGTCCGCTGCATCTCTCACCCCATAAATGAGCTTAAGGTCGTCAGCATAAAGTAGGCACTTTGCATGACTAACTTCTGATTCTAGGTCGTTAACCATCAAACCAAATAAGAGAGGTCCCAAAATGGAACCCTGACTGACGCCGGATCGGGTGTGATATCTATCTGAAACGAAGTCGTTGACGATCGTGTAGATAACTGGCAAACAGTTCGAGCAACTTAGGAGAGAAGCCAATATCGTCAAGTTTATTTAATAGGACGTCATTATCTACACGATCGAAAGCTTTTTTAAAGTCAAAATAAATGACGTCAACCTGGATACCTCTGTCCAGGCACTCAGAAATGGCATCAGTCAAGATTAAAAGATTTGTGTCAACGGAGCGACCCGCTCTAAAACCATGCTGCGACTCCGATAGGAATGGCTTGACTTGTGTGGATATTGCACGAAGCAGTATAGATTCGAACAGTTTTGCTAAAGTCGAGAGGACAGCAATAGGCCTATAATTTTCCACTTTGGAATTATCTTTGGACTTTGGTATAGGTCTTACCCTGGTGATTTTCCACAGACGTGGATAAACACCAGTAGAGAGAGAGAGGTTGAGAAGGAAGTGTATCGGGACCTTCAACTGCTCCGCACACCCTTTAACTATATAACCTGGCAAAGTATCAGGCCCTACGGAGCTATTGGGCTTGAGTCGCCTTATGCCCTCTTCAACTTCCTGCATGGAGATATTGTGTACGTGGATGCGATGGGACATTGATCTTTGCGCCATTTTATTAGTGGAATTCACGTCAAGATGAGGTACGCCTGGTAAAAAGACGTTGGAAAAAAACCGAGAAAAGGCCGAAGCAGCCTCTGCACCAACAAACTGTTTTCCCTCAAACGACACCTCGGACGCAAACCCACCCTTCGACCTGAGACTGTCTATATGTTGCCAGAAGGAGCGCGGATCACTCTTGACTCTACTTTAGACTCGAATAATGTAACAGTCATAGGCAAGGGATATTCGGTTTTTAATGTCAGTCCTCAGTTTGGAAAACTCTCTATACACTTCAGAGCTTTTTGTGGTTTTCCAATTACGATGGAGACTAGCTTTCAGCGTTAAGTCAGCAATTATATCCGCTGTGAACCAAACCGGGAACTTTCTACCAACCCACTTCAACCGAATCTTCCTAGGTATGCACTCATCCAAAACTTTGTAGATTTGCTCATAAAACATTTCTACAGCAGTGTTGACATCTTTAGCATTAAGAATTTCCCGCCAGCACGCTTCCGAGAGTAATTGGTACATATCATGAAGACTTGGTCATGATATTTTGGAAAAAGCACGGTAAAATATATATATTAAAGAAATGTCACAGCGGGTAGTGTGATTAGGCTCGCGGTTAGCAGTGGGCTGCCTTCCCTTGGGTTGCATTACATAATATGACCGTTTTTGATTATGAACCTTATAAATTAAGGACCTTTTTTAGTATAACACCTTAACACATTATTTAAAAGAATATATTCACCTAAAGAGCGTCACTAAGAATGGTAATTCCACTTTTTAACAGTCAAGAGTGCCTAGAACTAGAAACTTAGAAATTAGAATCTAATGTCAAACTATAAAACCTAGGTTGAACTAGAATAAAAACAATGTACTAGAATCTTAAAACTCGGTATTAAGACACAATACAACCAGTTCATTAGATAATATTTTTGTTTGATTATCTATTCTTAACTTTAGTACCCTTCCCACTGTCATATATTCTTATTAACTTCTAGTTTATTAAATTTTTGGCAACGAGTCTTGTTTCCAGTGGTCCCTCTGACGCCGTCTGGTGGAACATCCTTTCCTTTTTAATACATATTATTAACTATATATAATACACATTGTTAACTATATCCCATAAAAAACAATCCATGTAAAAAAGAGGCCAAGTCTCGAAACTCTCCCACCGTAAAAAGTTGTCAGATAGGTCGTAGAGCCAAGTCTCAGGTATTCTTATTAATCTTTATTTGCTTGCTAAATAAAATTTTGTGACTTGGCAATCACACAATACTAAATAATTTTAGGTATGCAAAAATCCATAAATTCAGTAAAGTTGTGTGGTTGCCAAGTTGCAGAATTTTATTTAGCAAGCAAATAATTATCACATAAATTCACATAGTGATGACCCAAAACACTGTGGAAAAACTTAAAAGAAAACGGTCCTGATTGACCCAAAAAAGCGTGACTGTCTTCCGGATCGTTTTAACGACCCAAATGCGGTCAATGATAGTTTTCTAAATGTACCTGGTGTACCTAATGTCATTATCATCGTTGACGTTTTTCGAGTTCCACAGATGATGTGATGCGTCTTTTACATTAAAACCGGTGAAGGAGCATGTTGTGGGTAAAATCATACTGTCTATCTTAACCAATGCCGTTGGTATCGACGGGATCGGGAGGGATATGATATTGCTTACGCTTCCATGGACCTTGTCAGTAATAACTGCTATCATTAACAAATCTATATTGACCGGGGAGGTGCCCGAGGCGTGGAAGTCTGCTTTGGTTACGCCTTTGCCCAAAGTAGAAAGCCCGCTTCAGTTTAAGGATCTCAGTCCCATTAGCATACTGCCTTTTCTGTCCAAGGTACTTGAAAAAGCAGTCTGCACACAGCTCACGTAGTGAACGTTGAGGCCAACGGCATTTTGCCGGCAATGCATTCTGGTTTTCGTAAGGGCGTGGGAACGGTGACCGCACTTATGGACGTCGTTGACAATATTTTGTCAGAGCTAGACTCGGGCAAGGGCACATGTCTGGTACTATTAGATTTCTCCCGAGCTTTTGACAGTATTAATATTCCTCTGCTTCTTTCTAAATTGACATTCTATGGTCGATACCATAGGTCGATACCAAAAAAGTGACTTTGCGTCGATACGCAAAGTCACTTTTTTGGTTTAATAATTACCTAAGTAATCGAACACAATCGGTTAAAATAGCAAAGGTAGATGGCACCTTTTTGGAATCAGCGGCAAAACCCTTACTTCGTGGCGTTCCTCAGGGCTCTATACTCGGACCGTTACTTTTTATTATATATAGTGCTGATATAGTCAACGCCATTAGGCACTGTAAATTTCATTTATACACAGATGATGTTCAATTGTACCTGTCAGCTGCTCCACGAGATTTTGCAGAATCTGTCTGCAAAATAAATGACGATTTGAACAGTATTGCTACGTGGGCTGATAAAAACGGGTTACTACTGAATCCACAGAAATCCAAATGTATGATCCTTGGTTCCAAAACTCAGATTCAAGAATTTTGAACGGTAACCCAGCAGTAACTATTGGTGGTACACAAATTGAACAAGTAGAGGAAGCTAGGAATCTGGGGATCATAATAGACAGTCAGTTACGCTTTGAGAGCCACGTACAAAAACTGGTAAAATCTTGTTTTGTCCGGCTCAAGGTCTTGTACCAAATCCGAAATCTTTTGAGCGAACAGGTACGAGTAGCTCTGTGTGAATCTCTGATTCTATCCAGATTAAATTACGGAGACATCATCTATGGACCACGTTTACTGGCTAAACCGCGTCGTCTCGTTCAGCGTGTACAAAACGCATGGTGTCGTTTTTGCTATAGTATCCCACCCAGAAGTCATATTACACCATACCTTAATAAAAGTTCCATTTATTTTTAAGTATGTCATCACGTCGACACTTACACCCGCCTGCCTGTTGTGATTATCTCTTCAGAAAAATAAGGGTCTCGTCTTTTCACTCACGTTATGGCACTAGGTCAACACGGCTATGTATCTTAGAAGTATACCCCTACAGGACGGTTGCCTTTACTGGCAGTTTTCGTTATCTTGCAAACAAATGCTGGAATAACCATTCCTCCGCCACTTCGGCAATTACCATCCAAAAAATCTTTTAAATTAAAATTTAAAAGATTTCTCTTGAACAAGCAAGTGGCAGGAATTCCTCATGGCCATTTGGTTTCAGATTTTGTAATATAGGCGTGCTTCTAAGGGACATCACACATCTCACCACACGTTTTTTCATTATATATACACTCCTTGTCGACAAATAACTAGTTACACCTTATATTTTTGTTATTTTTATTACTCACCTATCACACAGATCTATTTTATTTATTCGATATTATTTACAAGCTTTATTAATTTATTATTATTTTTCTTGTAATATTTCACCTGCATCATGACCCGAGGTACTGGCAGAATATCCGTGCTTGCTCATACGAGCAAAGCAAAACTGAGCCAGTACCTTTTTTGCATTATTGCAACGCACAAGTTTGCCTTAAATTTAATTTATAATTCTATTTCCGTACCACAATTGTTTTACTTGTTCTTTTATCGTTGTTTTTTCTGTTTCTTTTTTACTGTTTTTTTCTTTTTTGTTGCTAAATTCCAAATAAATGATTTATCTATCTATCTATCTATCTATCAAATATCTCACAACTTTTTACGGTGGAAGAGTGAGACTTGGCCTCTTTTTTACATGGATTGTTTTTTATGGGATCTCACTTCTTTTTGTAGGACAATGTGTTATCCACATACAAACTATGAATGCAGCCCCATTCTTGCTTTTTAATTTTTTATCCAATTCACTGCAAATGTAACTTTGTAATCCTTTATATTTGTATGGTGTTACAAAGTAATGTATGCAGTTGGCGTATCTTGGACTCAAATTGCATTTTTTTTAGTTTTCCCTTGATTTATACACTAAACACTAATTGTATTCTAAATTTGAAGCTTCTTTGTCTGCTAGAAGTGCCTTAGCCTTTTGATGATCGGTGAGTCAGTCAGTGAGTGACAAAATTAAGACAATTTGACTAGTTATCATTCTTAAACTACTGGTTCAATTTGAATGAAATTTGAAATATATCGTGTTTATACAATGCGTGCTTGGTTACTAAAATTTCAGGCTTCTAGTTTTATCCACAACGAAGTTATAGGGGGGTCGAAAATGGCCTGAACTGCTTCGAGAAAAGGATGATACGGCCGTGCCGCGTTTTGCTCGACTTGTCTTGTTAACTATATGTAACACTAAACGAAATAAACATTGCTGTCATCACGGTTCATGCGATACAGCCTAGTGACAGACGGACAGACGGACAGTGGAGTCTTAGTAATAGGGTCCCGTTTTATCCTTTGGGTACGAAACCCTAACAACTTGTGATACTTGTATATATGCCATCATACTAGTATCGCATATATGCTAGATGTCACGTCCCTGATGTAAGAGTAAGTTCTACTGAAATGTGTTTCCATTTTATCTATTTTTTGTTTACATACCCCAGGTCCGTTGCACCGTACTGTTACCTATCAACTTTTTCGGTACTTTTTTGTCGACATTAAATATAATGCTATTCATAAAACGTAATTCTTTGTAATGACTGTTTGTACCAAAAATAATAATAATAATACGCACTTCCATTATTCCGTAATATATATAGAAACCGCATGCTAAGAGGCTGGCAATCCAGTACGGGTACAGTACTTTTTCTGCTACATCTGGAAGACAGAATATTTTTGTTATAATTATTGTTATTCGTTACTGGGCGAATCTCGGAGCGTTTGAACCGGTGGGTTTTAACGTCATTGTCGGCTCAAGATTATTTCATCAGAGGTAAAACGTACCGCAGAACCTTTAATCAAAAAAGATTCAGTACTGGTATTGGCTAACATCTTCATCAAAAGTAGACTCTGATACTCGTACCTTTTAATAGTATTTGCTGTCTACGACAATGACGAAAAAAAAACGCTTTAAAACGCAGAATATTCGCCCTACTGGGCTTGTACTAAGGGCGGTAGTCACTGGAAAGACGACGATAATAAATAGAAAACATCAAGACTCGGGAACAAATATTAATAGAATAGAATAGAATATCATTTATTCATGACAACAACACATACATACACATAAATCACAAATACAAAAGAGAGAACAACATTGCCACGAAATGGTTCCATCTCAGCGTGCGTTACTGCTCATCACACAAAGTACCTTCACTTATATGTTGAGAGAAGGCTTAATCGTGAAAAAAAATTGTGATGCGCATCTAAACTACTAAGTTGTACCTACGTAACATTTAACAATTGCACAACAAAAATTGATGAACGATTAGTGTTTTGTCTGTGCAAACTTACGAATATAAAAAAATAACTTACGAATGGCAAGCCTATATTCTTCAGGGCGGCTCTGGAGGTAGTACCATTGCCAGGTGATGGTCATCATATCCAACACTATGATGAAGGTGGCGCACAGCTTCATTTTGCACCAGTATTTATTTGCGCAAAAACTACAAATATTTGCTTTAGTCTTAGCCCATAAAAATAAGTTGTCTGGCACTTCAATGCTTCTCCTAAAATATTTATAAAACACTTGAACTTCAAATACCGCATTGGTTTGGTATATAAACTTGCACGATATAAATATATTACCTATTTAAAGAATTTGGATTTTTGAGACTCCCGAGCGAGCTCGTCAATCAGGTGGCCGTATTCACTCACACAAATATGTATATATTCCAACGAGAGAATATATATAAAACCCATGCCCTTCGTTGTAATTGGCACAAATTATTGGCAAAGTACACATAACGGTCAGAAGTGCAACTCCCGCCGCCGCAAGAGGCTACGTACTAGATTTAACTCTGTACAGTGTCGAGGAGTTTCTTAAACTACCGTCCATTTAACTAATGACCTACTCAATTACTTATTATTGATTACTGTCTATGTGAATCATTTGACTTGTAACTGTGGTGTTATCAATAAAATACTTATTGTATTGTATTTTTATTTATATAAGCAGGTGCCTAATTTAGATTTGGTAGATTGGTGCCTCGAACGCATTTTTCATCGGTAGGATTTTTTCTCTAATCGCATTTGCCACGATCGTGTTTTGTCAGGTGTGATTTATGTATAATCGATTTAGAATATAGAATATATTATAATCGACCTTAGTCTCCCATTTCATAATCTCAGTTTTTCTAGCTGCATCTAGGCATAAACTCATTTTTTTTAATCTCACTTTTTCTCATCGCATTCAACCTTTAAGTAGACATTTTAAAATCATTGTAGTTCTCGATTTTGATACATATATTCATCAAGAGTACTTGGGGCTATTAATCTACTGCTCAATAAAGACTTCTTATTGCTTATCTAAAGAGTTCTAACGAAATATCTTCATAATTACTTTCATACTTCATGTTCATTATTCTTCGATCTTGTAGTATCCTCTCTTCAAAAGAGCATTTTTGTATATTTTTTTATGAATAATTTTATTTGTTTATTTATTGACAATAATTTTATTAATAATAAGGAAGATCCCATGCATCATTGGGTACTTTGTTGTAAAAGCGTATACAGTTACCCAAGAACGTTTTATTAACTTTCTGCAAACGAAACTTTGGGACAGCTAATTTATGTCTGTTTCGTGAATTTCTACTATGAACATCAGACTGCTTCTTGAAGGACTTTATATTTCTGTGTGTACATAATCACATACAGTATGTACTGTGAAGCTACTGTGAGGGTACCTATGTCTATAAAGCGTTCTCTCAGCGAGTCTCGAGAGACAGGACTCTTTTGAAGGACCAAGATAGTTTCTATAGCAGCTGCTTTCCCCAAGATCAATAAGCTATATGACACGATACTGTGGAAATAACAGAACTAGTGAACTAGGCGAGCCGTCTCCACGTCTGTGAATTGCCTGATTCTTCTTACAGCATACGCGGCAGAGCTGAGCCTATTTGCTAAAGCAGAAATGTGGGGTGCCCATTGTAAGTTACAGTCCAAGGTGAGCCCCAGAAAAAGCGTGTTTCGACAAGGCCCAGCTTCTCTCCATTTAACTGTCTTACATTTGGCAAGGTGAACTTCAGACATATCGTTTTCTTTGCATTTAGAAGTAGAATATATTCCGTAAACCATTGAAGCACTTCTTTCGAAATTGCATTTATATGGTCAAACTCACGTATTTTCCTATCAGCTTTGAAAATTAATGAGAATGAAAACTATCTCTCATTTTTTGTTTATAAAATACGGCAGCTCGTTTATGTACACAAGAAAGAGAAAAGGTCCCAGAATTGAACCTTGAGGAACACTGAGCTTCCAAGTGACTCAATCCCGTTAACCACCACTTTTTGAGTTCTTTGGCCTAAGTAAGACATAATAAGGTTTAGGGCTTTAACTCCGTAGTGATTTAGCTTGTGTAACAGCTTATCATGCTCTACACAATCAAATGCTTTGGAGAGATCGCAGAAAACGCCTACAGCATCTTGTGAGTGTTCCTAAGCATCATAGATGTGCTTAATGAGCACAGAGACGGCATCTGTTGTCGAACGGCCTCTTGTAAAACCAAATTGCTGGGTGTGAATTAGTTCATGTTTATTAAAATGTCGAAGCAATTGGTTCCGTATAATTTTTTGTAACACCTAACTGCTAAATACAAAATACCAATATATTCTTATGTACACCATAAATTACATTTGACAAAGGTTTATACAGTGTGTTCGGGTCACTGTTGTCTATAGGGAGAGACGGTAACTTGTGAACAATATTATATGTAAACATCTACATCCGACTTGCTGTGACGGATCTACATATTATGATATCTCACTCTTGTTTTTGGATATATACTCTAAAATAATCTTTTTGACCACAGTGATCTGAGTTAAAACAGTTAAATATAATTTGATTTGTAACCACACGATTGAAGAATATTGGACCAATACTCCTCGTCGCTCGCCCTGGCGAAATACGAAACACCTACACTACCGAAAGAAGCTCCTCGCCGCAGCTCGAGAACGCAGGATAATTTGTAATAAGCTCTAACACTAGACTACTGGAACTTGCTTTCTATTTCCCTATTTATTAAATCTGCTTTTGCTGCATATTTTTATTACGATTACCTGAAGACATGGCCAGAATGTGATCGCTAATGGTAGGAAGCCGAAGTGTTGTGTACCGTAATAACCTAGGTTCTTTTATGACAGCTTGACAGGTTTTGGACTCTTCATTTATATAATTAAAGCTAGCCTATCCGTACATATTTAAATGAACCTATCTGAACGCTACTTTCGACTACTATTTTCTTATTTCTAATTATAATGAAGACTTAGTTTGGAAGTATAATACATTCGGTGATGTTACTTTTGTATTTCATCCAATATTAGAGACTATGATTATAAATATTATTATAAATATTTTTATTTTTGGGTAGAAAAGCCTCGCTCGGTTAAACATGGAAGTAGCTTTTATTATTCATAAAACAGCATGATTATTTATTTAAACCTAAAATGAACTAGACGCTTGTCCTAAGTATTTGTATTTTGTTTGTGTGGTAATCTTTTACTCACACATGCTACTTCTCATGTCTAGGATGAGGTTTATACTAGTCCTAGTCAAGTTACTTTCCTAGCTATCTATGAGTTTAAGACTCCGCGAATGAATCTACGAGTGTCTCAAACCTGGCGGTCATTTTCGAGAGACAAACTCGACTGACATCTTTTAGTATCATTAAATGTTTATATTTATAATTTATATGTGAAGGGTGTCCACTTACAACAATAAATTGCCTTGGATGGAGAATATCCACTCATGATAATAAGATATTTTAAATGAATTTGATGAACTGCTCAGCCTGTTATCAAACCCATAATTATTTTCTGAAACAATCCTGATACTCAATGTCATGAATAGAACTGTAACCTTTCGATGATCCTACTAATGTTATAAATGCGAAAGTTTGAATGTTCAGATGTTTGAATGTTTGTTACTCAATCACGCTTAAACGGCTCAACCGATTTAGATGAAATTTTGCACGAAGATAGTTTATAACCTGGATTCAAATATAGGATAGTTTTTATCACGGGTCCACGCAGACGAAGTCGCGAGCGGAAGCTAGTATAGTTATAAGCCTATCATCTCATAACGCCTGAATCTAGTCCTACATCTACCCCTCAGTCCCTATTCTGCTTACTTCTAGAACCATACCTTAGTTCAGAAGCAAGAATGTATCCCTAGCTAAGCTGTAAGTAGTTCAGTCGGCGAAACTGAGATAGCAACCCTAACAGCCTGTGTATTTGCCTCCCCCCGCCGCGACGGGAGTCTAGAGGGGATACGGCGAGTAAGGCGCCCTAGCGGGAAATACACATGTTGGTATATACACATATTTAATGCTGACCGCCTTCCGGAGAACTAAACGATTTCGACAAGCGGGGTACTTCCCAGTACGAATCACATGAATGACTACACCTTGTCTACGTCGCCAGTTGGTTCCGAGAAACGTGAGGACCCCGATTAAGGGGTTTCGTCTCCTATGTTGGTAAAAAGGTAGACGCCAGACCACACCTCAAATCTGGTAACTATGGACACGGATTCACCCCCATTTGGCACCGTTAGGCAGGAACGACTGCAGGTAGACTGATCCTTGACAGTGTTCCGGCTGATTAGGTAGTATAGAATTAACCCCAACTAAATTCCGAAAATAATCATTCAAACATACCCAATCCCAGGGAGTACCCTGGCACATTATTTATATTTGACTAACCATATAAACCTCCGGAAGGACTCCGCTAAGGAAAATATAGTTTTGACTGAGTTCCGAAACCACTTGTCAAACATGCCCAATTCCTGACAGTAGCTCTGGCGAAAAAGACATGTTTGATTTAGCCATATAAACCCTTCAGAATATTTCCGATAAGGTAGATATAACTGAGGCCCCAACACCACTTTTGAATTTACAAATTAATATAAAATTAAGAAACTGACAGAAAATGACTCATAATTACGAAGAGAGTTTCCCCATAACGAGGAGCCATTTACCACAATAGAGAAAACACACACCAATAATTTCACAGCCTACAACCAGAGACACTGCTAGTCCGAACGAAGAGAATTGAATGAACCATACCTCTACTCCTGTACCTCCTAAACCCAATGCCTGTGATATCCGCGATACGCAGAGTGCTACAAAAGTCAGGGACGAGTGTGACAAGTGTGATGAATGCCCAGAGATAAGTGTGATAAACGTGACAAACCCAGAGACGAATGTGACCAGTGCGATAAACGATCCGAGATATGTGACAAACGCGATAAAACCCAGAGACGAGTGTGACCAATGTGATAAATGAGATGAACGTGACATCCGTGATAAATCTAAAGACGAGTGTGACCAGTGTGATCAATGATCTGAGGTGTGTGACAAACGCGACAAAGCCCAGAGCGAGTGTGACCAATGTACATGAGATTGTTTTATTTTTTATTTCATTTATTGATACATATGTTTACATGACATTACAGTTATAAAACCAATGCGTCACAAAACTAAGACTAACAATTCAAAATTATATTTCAGTACAATAAAAACAGACTAATTATATTGGACCTATAAAACAATAAACAGAAAAACAGAAAAATACCTAACTAGCAACAGATGACTGCCGTGTATTCATCGCCTCGCAGAACTTCATACACTCGTCACATACACTTAGCCAGCTACTGGCAAAAACATCACATTCAGGTGCTGATGCGAGGAGCGCGATGATGCAGGTGAGCGCGCGAAGAAGAGGTGATTTGCCGTGGGATACGGTGCGTGCTTCCGGCACTGCCAACAGCTGACGGGTGCGTGGCCGGAGATTAAAATTGGCCTTCGCCAGTGAGGGCACAAACAGGCGTACTAGTTGCGCTACTAAGTCCACTGCTTGTAGGGTCTTAAGAGGAAGGTCCGACGACCTTCATCTTAAGACCCTACAAGCAGTGGTCAGCAGCCCATAGTTGCGCCTGACCTCCAGAGAGTTAAAGCCCAGAACACCGAGCAGGAATTTCGACGGGTACAAAAAAGGGTAGTAATCATATAACTTCTTAAATGGGAAACGCAGAAACACTTTTTGGATTTTCTCCAGAAGAAGAACGTAAGTGACTTCGTGCGAATTCCAGACGGCTGAGCCTGCCTCAAGCTTGCTTCTGACCAGCGCTGTGTATACCAACTTGATAGTCCTGGGCTCATAGAAATATCTGGCATTCCTCACGACAAAACCCAACCTTTGGTAGCAGTCAGTGGCTAATGCTTTCATGTGATCGTGGAAGTTGAGTTGTGTGTCAAAAACAGCGCCCAAATCCCGGATAGAATTAACCCGGAGTACGAGTTCCGACCCCAGTCGGTATTCAGCTAGAAAGGGATTATGAGCGCTGAACGTGACATACCTAAAGGGGAGTGTGACTAATGTGACAAGTGTGACAAGTGTGACAAGACCAGGGATATGCGTGGCAACTGTGACATGCGTCACGTGGGCACGAGACTAAAGATGTCGGGTAGTATCTCCCCAATCCACCTTAACGCTTTAGCAGTAAGGTTGAATTCTGATTGTAATATTAGCGCGCCAGTGTAAACACGCGATATTATTCGCCTCACGACAAAAAATCGTATCCTTCCTTCCCATTTAGCTACTAATGCCCTAGCTATTACGATTGAGATTTGTATGACCGTCCCATGCTTCCAGCCATAACAGATTGCTAGTCCGCAGTAAGCTCGATTCTCCATACAAACGTAGTTACGCTCTCATTTTAAAACGTATGTGTTGGATTGTAACGAACCTTTGCATATACAATGACATGAGGGTATATCTTTGTCTGTAATTAGTTTATGTAGCTTCAGATACCACAGTAAAAAAATACAGCGAATTTAAGTTTTTCATACAAAACTTGTTTTTGCTGTATTTCGTTTGTTTTATACACTGGAACCATATAAACTAATTACAGACATAGATATACCTCATGTCAATGTATATGCAGTTTTGCCACAATCCAACACGTAGTTTTGAAATGAGAGCGTAACTACGTTTGTATGGGAAGGTGAAATTCGGCCGAGCTTACTGCGGACTCTTAAGCCTAGGCTTTACTGCATTATTATAAACTTATGCATCTATAATTATGAAATAACCTCATACAATATTCTCAAATGGTATAGGTTTCCAATGTCGACTATTTACACTTTCGAATGCTAGCTTAATTGATTCCTTTCTCCCTTTTAATTATTAAGTTAATTTTCCAACTTTGGGGTTGAAATAAAAGTTTGTCTCCCTCTCTCTCTCTCTGTATCAATCATTATATAATATGTTATTTTGCATGCCCATTCTGGTACAATATATTATGCAAACAAGTCGCCGTGGTGGCCGTAATTCTGGTAGGATCATTAAATAATGGAAACACAGTCGAAGGACTTCAATCCCACTATAACACATATACTTTTTTGTACTTTTTATTGATTTTTAATAATTAAGGAAAAATAAAATACACGTTTCAGGTTTTTTTTTAAATGTCGTTGGCTAATTTTGAAAAAATATACAAAAATATTTCAAAAATTACATTGTAGCACATGTTACGAGAGGTGGAAGTTTCTAAATCAATTCTCGTTTTTCGTGTAACACAAGGCAACCCCGCATTTTTCACACACGTGCGTAAATCCAGGACACTGGAAACTTGCATCTGAGTAAACCCTATGATAGGTATAAGAGTAGGTTACCTCATCATCATCATCATCATCATATCAGCCGAAAGACGTCCACTGCTGGACATAGGCCTCCCCCAAAGAGTGCCAATGTGACCGGTCCTGCGCCACGAGCATCCAGCGGACTCCAGCAACCTTTACCAGGTCATCAGTCCACCTTGCGGGGGGCCTACCCACACCGCGCCTTCCAGTTCGTGGTCGCCACTCGAGAACCTTTCCGCCCCAACGTCCATCCGTTCTACGTGCTATGTGCCCCGCCCACTGCCACTTAAGTTTAGCGATTCGGAGGGCTATATCGGTTACCTTGGTTCTGCTGCGGATAGCTTCATTTCTGATGCGATCACGCAGAGAAACTCCTAACATAGCCCTCTCCTTTGGGTGACTTTGAGCCTTCTTATGAGGCCCATAGTAAGCGACCACGTTTCAGTGCCATATGTCATCACTGGCAACACACACTGGTCAAAGACTCTCGTCTTGAGACACTGCGGAATATTGGACGAAAAGATGTGCCGTAGCTTTCCGAACGCTGCCCAGCCGAGTCGGATTCGACGATTGACCTCTTTCTCAAAGTTGGACCTACCTAACTGGATAGTTTGTCCTAGGCATACATAATCGTCTACAACTTCGAGTGTAAAGGACCCGGGTACGTCCTAAAACTACGACCAAGACCACCGGGGGATGGGCAGCAGCGTCCCTGGAGTGCGGTGGAAATACTGCGATCGCCAACCCGCATGCCAAGCGTGGCGATTATGGCATATACCCCCCAAATGAAAGGTACAAAAAAACCACGGCCCCGAGGTTCCGGCGACCCCCGGTACCCTGGTTGTGGTAGCGGCCAGGGTACTAGCGGGGTCAGGGGTGCGAAGAATCTCCGACGAAGATCCGGCTACCACCACCGACGACCCCTGGCCCTGGCAACGTATAACACGCGCACACTGCGGACCGATGAAAGGATAGCGGAACTGGAGGAAGGGTTGAGCAAGTTGGGATGTCATAGGGTTATCTGAACTCCGAAGAGAGGGGGAGGATACGATAACCCTCAAATCCGGCAACTTGCTCTATTTCCGGGAGGGCGACCAACAGTCCCAGGGAGGTGTCGGGTTCCTTGTCCACAAGTCCCTCGTGAATAACGTGGTGAAGATCGAGAGTGTGTCGACTAGGGTGGCGTACCTAATACTAGAGTATCCAACAGGTACTAATTGAAGGTCATACAGGTATACGCGCCGATCTCGGCACACTCCGACAAAGAGGTGGAGGTTATGTATGAAGATATATCGAGGGCCATGCATAGTTCCAAAACCTACTTCACCGTTGTCATGGGGGACTTCAACGCAAAACTGGGCAAGAGAGATGGTGAAGAGCTGAAAGTGGGGCAATTTGGAGTTGGAAGTCGGAACCACCGGGGCCAACTACTGGCTGGTTTCTTGGAGAAGGAGGGACTCTATATGATGAATTCCTTCTTCAAGAAACACGAGCACAGAAAGTAGACCTGGATGAGTCCCGACGGTGCAACTAAAAACGAGATTCACTTCATCATGTCGACGAGGAAGCATATATTCAATCGGTCAAAACCGGTAGCGATCACCGTCTAGTAAGAGGCACGTTGAATATATGCGTCAAGGAAGAACGCTCTCGATTGATGAAGTCTACGCTCCGTCCGGCATCAATCCAAATTCGAAACCCCGAGAGCTTCCAGCTGGAACTCCAAAACCGTTTTGATTGCCTAGGCGGCGATGTGGACGAACTGAACGACGGGTTTGTAGAAGCTGTCCAAGGGACCAAAAAAACTAAAAGACTCTCTAGCTCCACTCAAAAGCTCATGAAGGAAAGGAGTGAAATGATTCTACAGTCTTCAGCCGATGCGACCTTATACCGGCAGCTCAATAAACAGATCTCCAAGTCCCTTACCCGCGATCTGCGCCAATTCAATACAAATTGTATTGAAGAGGCCATTAAGCTTAATAAGGGCTCTAAAGTGTTCTCAAGAGATCTGTCTACAGGGCAGAGCCAGCTTGCGAAGTTAAAAACTGAAGATGGTAGAATCGTTTCTTCTAAAACCGAGATTCTGGGTGAGATAGAGCGCTTTTACGGACAGCTATACACGTCAACACGCAGACCCGAAGTTGGTCGGGCGGAAGACCCTAGAGCTAAACTAACCCGGCACTATACCGATGACATCCCGGACATCAGCCTGTACGAGATTGTAATGGCTCTTAAGCAGCTCAAGAACAACAAGGCACCCGGTGAAGACGGAATAACAGCCGAACTCCTGAAGGCGGGTGGAAAACCAGTCCTTACGGCCCTTCAGAAGTTGTTCGATTCCGTCTTACTGGAAGGAAGAACTCCAAAGGCATGGAACGGAGGGATGGTGGTGCTGTTCTTCAAAAAGGGTGACAACACCCTGCTGAAGAACTACAGACCCATCTCACTTCTGAGCCATGTCTATAAGCTGTTTTCGAGGGTCATTACAAATCGTCTCGTACGCAGGTTAGATGACTTCCAGCCTCCCGAACAAGCCGGTTTCCGAAGAGGCTTTAGTACCGTAGGCCACATCCACACGCTCCGTCAGGTTATACAGAAGACCGAGGAGTATAACCTGCCTCTCTGCCTAGCGTTCGTGGACTACGAGAAAGCCTTCGATTCGATTGAAACCTGGGCTGTACTACTGTTAGATACGTAGGGTGAGACAAGTGAAACAACTGCTTACTGTTAGCGTACTGACGTGTATTCGTAGGTTAACATGGCTGGCGGTGTGCGTGAGCACACATATGCAACATTCCTCCCCTTAGCCTAGATACACGTCTGACTATATCTAAAATAATAATAAGTAACTGGCTAATCCTATATAACTAAAAGAACTGTTTATAGTTAACTTTGGGTCGATTGCGCTTAGACTGATGGGTGGTAGACGAGGGGCTGCTGCTATGGGTCTCGGCAGCTGGCTCTTGAGCTGTGGCTGCGTCCGGCTCCGCGGCGTCCGTGGCGGGACCAGGCAAGGCCTCCTGGAATTCTTCGTCGTCCGTCGCCGACCTTGGTCTTGGCCTTGTAGCGTCACCGACTCCCGAAGTTCCTCCGCCGGCTCTGTGCTCAATGCTTCTCTTGCCGCAGGTACCAATTCCGAAATGAGTGTGCTCTCTTCTCCTCCCCCCGTGGCAAGCTGCGGATCCTCACCCATCGTTATAGTGCGGCTTAACAATGACTCGTCAGCTCGGATTTCTTCATCCGTATCCCAACGATTAAACTCAGCGCAATCGTACCCCTTATCCAATACCATTTGGTTTTTTGTCTTTTAAATGTTTTGGTGGTAGCCTTGTCTCTCACAATATTGACAACACTCCCGATTTTTTTTTCAATTGTGCCTCGGCACCACTTATATTTATGATTTGCTGTGAATGTCTTAAACAATACAGTCTCCTTGGGAGAAACACTGGGTGTTACACCCTACTGAAGCTTTACTCTGCAACCACTGATTTTTCCGTACCGTGTCAGCGAGTGTCGGGGATCTAGGTGATGGCGATTTAGGGTTAATTAGATCTAAACGTGTCTTTAGCTTCCGGCCGTACACTAGCTCCGCAGGCGAAACTCCTGATGTCGTGTGTACAGAATTCCTGTAATCGAATAAGTATTTTAAAAGTATTTTACACGAATTCTGCACCCCATTGCCACTCAGTAAACAGGTTTTAATGCCTTTCTTAATTATTTTGACGTAGGATTCCGCCTGCCCGTTGCTAGCCGGGCTATATGCCGGTTACGTACCATGCACCGTTCAATGTACAAAAAGCCTTATACTCGCGTGATGTGTAAGATGCACCATTGTCACTCACCAAGGTATGTGGAATACCTACCGAATCTCGACATAAATTCACAAAATTTATCTTTTGTTGCCGTACTTGTAATCGTGTTTCTCATATTGTATACTTCTAAACATTTTGTATACGCGTCTACCATGACTAGATAAGTGCATCCATTAATAGGGCCCAGAAAATCACAATGTACCCTGTAAAATGCAGATGGCGGGTACTCCCATTGCGCGAGAGGCGCGCGAGCAGGAGTGGGGCGCTGCTGTATACACACCGAGCATGAACTAATCATTTTTTCTAGTGCCGCGTTCACTCCCGGAAACCAGAACCTAGATCGAACTTCAGCCTTTGTTTTAACTTTTCCTAAATGAGACCGGTGTAATTCCATTAGCACCTTTTTTGCAATTTTTCTGGAATCACAACTTTGTGGCCTCTCATAATACAACCGTTTTCATAGGAGAGTTGCAACCGACATAAATGATACGGTTTTAAAGACACTTCTGAGACTTTTTTCGGCCAGCCGTTCAAAATAAAACCTATTACTTTTTGTAATACGGTATCTTTTCCCGTTTGTTGGCGTAAATCGGTCAAGGTTACGGGCAAATCACCTTCCACCACAAAATTGATGTACGAGGCGCGGTCGGGTATAACTAGCACGGCGTCGGCACAGCGGCCCGCCGCCCCCCGCGAGCCCGCCTGCTCGGGCAGACTGGCGCGAGATAAGAAATCCGCACTATTATCAGCGCTCCTTACGTACTCAATATTATAATTGTAACCACCTAGGAATATAGCATATCGTTGGAGTCGATTCGCTGACACTTCCGGTATGCCGCGGTAGGGCCCAAATATCGACGGTATCTGTCGATTTCTGTTCTGAAATGCTCAATCGTGACTATGAAACCGTATACCGTCACGATACCTTGTTTTCGGTTTATAAATAGATTCCCATGCTTCAACGCTTACAATCTTTAAGTTTGTCGGCTAGTACAGACGCATTTACAGTTTTAATAATGAAGTTTGTAAAACAATCTCACAGGCTGAAGTTGGACGTCGTTTGTTCTACTCGCAATCGCAATTTTCGGCATGGCCAACTTTTACCCGATACCATTCGCTGTATAATTTGTGGTCCGTCTAATTGTGAAAAAACGAATTTAATTGTTGGTTTCCTGCTTCATGAACAAGGCCTACGCTTCCAAAATGTTTATATTTATTCTAAAACTTTATTCCAGCCTATATATAAAGTTTTAGAACAAGTTTTAACAATGGTAACCTCAATTTATTTTCGAAAATATTGTGA
Source organism: Epinotia bilunana (assembly GCA_947049275.1). NCBI lineage: Eukaryota > Metazoa > Arthropoda > Insecta > Lepidoptera > Tortricidae > Epinotia > Epinotia bilunana. The sequence goes on along the minus strand of OX346274.1, from coordinate 13,058,472 downwards.
GAAAGATGAAGTATTAAGCTCTCATGAGGCTAATATTAATTCAATAATGATATTTGACGATGTTGCATGTGAAAATCAAAATAATATACGGGATTACTTTGCAATGGGAAGGCATAAAAATATAGACAGCTTCTATCTGAATCAAACGTATAGTAAAATACCTAAACAATTGATACGAGACAATGTAAATTTAATGATTCTTTTTAAACAAGATGATGTTAATTTACGACATGTTTATGATGAACACGTAGGAAGTGATATGTCGTGGTCTCAGTTTCGTGAAATGTTAGGACAAGTATGGGACATACCGTTCAAGTACTTAGTTATTAATAAAGACTGTAATAAAAATTCTGGATGCTATAGGAAAGGGTTTGATACGTTTATCTTGCTAGAGTAACGGTATACATAAAGGATCGTATTTAAGTTGAAACTTATTACTCAAGATGAAACCATCTGGATCGGACATGAATCTAAAAATGAACGAGGAGAAATTATTTAAAGAAAAAGTACTCCGATCTGCTGAAGCCGTAAGAAAAAAAGTTAAAATTATTCGTGATGTTAAAACAAACGATAATATGATGTTGGAAACAATGCTAAAACCAATTATAGATCCTCTCAATGAAATGGCAAAACACAATAATCATGGTTCGAATAATAATGACACTGATCGTGACAACGAAGAATTAAAATGGGATTCTAAGACAGTAAAAACATTAAAATATAATCCGTCTGAATAGGAAAATAAGGAAAGTTTCGTTGATAAAACATTTCTGAGAAAATCATCAGAATCTAGTTCAAATACTACCGATGCTGAATTAAATGAGAGTAACGCTAACCTAGATGATGCCTTATCTCATGAAAGTGTCAATCAAAATGATTCTGATACAACCAACAATGCTTCGTTTAGAACATCTGATTCGTATGCTTCTCCTCGTGAAGACCCCGTTTGGCAAAAACAATATTCGTACACAAATATTCCTTTTGGTGTACGAATGGAGCGTGGCAAGCTAATGTTAGGATCTTATCCGATTTCTGTGAATGAGAAAAAACTCAAAATATGTGGGGAAAGTATTCATTTAACGCCAGGTTTAAACGATTTATTGTTTAAGAAAATACCTGATTTAAGTCTCGTTACTGAAGACGATAAACGATTTTATAAAACTTTATTAAAAACAAATGCTCAGACGTGATTTTGATCCAAATAAACCAATAAAAAGCAATAAGGGCATGAAATATGTATATGTGATAAAACCACTTTTCAAATTATCTAAACAACGATCAGTAAGTGAAGAAATTCATGTATCCGGCCATGGACTACCATCAATGAAAAAAGTAAAGAAAGACATTGCGTATGTGTATTGGGATGACCCGAACGAATTAGTAGAGAGATTAAAATTGCTTATAGCAGGACGCGATGCTGGTAATACAGGGTTAGGTAATGAAATTATATCTATTATTGAAGAATTGCGTGAAGCTGGCATAGTCAACTAATATATAAATAAATAAAGTTTTTTTTTTTTAACAGTCGTACTTTGACTTTCAACTAAACAAAACAAAAAATGAATATAGACAAATTTGGTCACCATGTTCATTAAGCGCTTGCGTGCTGGAGAGATTTCTGATCTCAAGTACAAGGCTTTGCTTCGAACAGAAGCGGGACATTTTGATTTACAATCATTGCGATTAAAAGGTGTTGTGAAACCTTTAGCAGCTGATGATGCAGTAAATAAACAGTACGTTGACGAATATATTCAGAACATGTAAGATAAGAAGCACATAGACTCGTTATTTCAAATTATAAATAGTCAAATTCATCAACTTGCATCTCAGTTAAAACTCAACTTTTACGCAAAGAAGGAGATAGATAATATTTTGAAAAAAATAAATGATGGCAAAGGAACAAATAGTGAACGAGATCCATAGATCTGCGCGAAAAAGATTTAAGCGGCGATCAGTTCTACTTAAAGGGATTGATGATTTATGGCAAGCCGATTTGATCGATTTACAGAAATTTCATAAGGTTAACAAGGGATATAAGTATATTTTGACTGTCATTGATGCCTTTTCGAAGTACGCATGGTGTTATCCTATAAAATGATGTTATCTAAGACAAAAACGGAAGTAAAACACGCATTTGAATTTATTATAAAATCGTCAAAACGATAACCTAAAAACTTACAGACAGACTTTGGAAGAGAGTTTTACAATAACGATCTATGTTGCTGTTTAAAGTCTTTGAATATAAATCATTATTCGACGTATTCAATTATGAAGGCATCTATTGTTGAAAGACTGATAAAGACGATTAAGCTTAAACTGTACAAATATTTTAGTTTGATTGGTAACTATTAATGGCTTGGAAATCCTTTAAATTACATTATTAAGTCTTATAATCAAACTATACATCATACAACAAAATTTAAACCGATTGATGTAAAGTATACTAATGAAATTGAAGTTAAGAACAACATTCAAAAATCACTTTCCAATGGAAATTATAAATCAAATAAATTCAAGAAAGGAGATTGTGTGCGTATTAGCAAGTATAAAAGCTGCTTTCATAAAGGTTATATACCTAATTGGTCAACAGAACTTTTCACTATTAAACGTGTGAATCACACTCAACCTGTTACATACCATATTGAAGACCAACGAAAAAATATGATACTAGGTACATTTTACGAAAAAGAACTTCAGAAAACCAAGTATGTAGATGTTTACTTGGTAGAAAAGGTACTTAAAAAAAGGGCAGGAAGTTGTACGTTAAGTGGTTAGGTCTTAGTGATAGCGAAAATAGTTGGATTGATAGAAATGCTGTCGTATAATATTTATATACCTTCTATAAATTAAACTTTCTCATTGTCATATGAGATATGAAAGGAAGAGGACTTTTAAATAGTGCTATTAATCACTTACCATTCGAACTACACTTACCTGGGTACCTGGTATTGTGGGCCGGGAACGAAATTACACAAACGGCTAAAAAGAGGTGACAAAGGAATTAATGCGTTAGACACTGCGTGTATGAAACACGATATTGCTTACGATACATATCCTGACTTAGCGGAAAGACACCAGGCAGACTTAGAACTTTATAAAATGGCCAAGCAAAGAAAGAGATCGAAAGATGCAGGGAAAGGAGAAAGAATAGCTTCATGGTTAGTTAGTAAAGTGATGAAATCTAAACTTAAAGCCGGTGCGGGAATGAAAACATTTAAGCGTTTTGTGTCTAAAATACGCACTGAAATGAAAAAGAAAGCTAAAACGAAAGGCTCTATAGTAGATCGTGCACTTGTTGCCGCAAAAAAAGTTTTTTCTAACGATACTAAGGTTCGAGTACCACGTTTAATATCAATTCCAAAAACTGGTGGTTTACTACCGCTAATACCAATTTTCGCTGGACTATCCGCGTTAGGATCATTAGCAGGTGGAGCTGCTGGAATCGCTAAAGCTGTGGGTGATTACAAAGCTGCTAGAAAAAACTAAGCTGAATCAGAACGACATAACAAGATGATGGAATCTATTGCATTGGGAAAAGGGTTACATATTAAGCCATATAAAAATGGGAAAGGTTTATGTATTAAAACTTCAAAAAACTAAATCAGAGGTTACCCAGACGTGCTCTTACGAATATTGCTATTTTAAAGCACTCGTCTATTATCCCCCATTTTCGAGGAGTTTATATGAGGGATAGCTTACCAAAGCGTCCCAAAAAAGTTCAATGTGGAATCCTTAATTTGGATAGTTCTGAAAACAATGGAACTCACTGGGTAGCCTATGTGAAAGATAATAGTTATTGTGAATATTTTAATAGTTATGGTGACCTTCCACCTCCGATAGAATTACAGAGGTATTTAAACAATTATAACGTATGTTATAACTACAATAGATATCAAAAGTTTGACACTGTAAATTGCGGTCATTTATGCTTAAAATACTTAAATAATTATTGGTGTAACCGTTTAAATAACATTGCATAATAAACAGCTTATCAGTAACACGATGTCTTTCACTTTGTCTATAACTGGAAACTCCGCCAATTTAATAACGAACCATTCACCTTTACAACTAGATGGTGAATATGAATGTGGAATGTTGTATATGTCATCGTTTAATTCAATACCTAATATAGACTATAGAAATAATAAGTTTTATTATGGAGAAAACGAAGTAATTGAAATTCCTGAAGGATCATATGAACTTCAAGATATTGAAGATTACCTTAAAGAACACCTTCAAGGATGCACATTTACCTTGAAATGCAATAATAATACCTTGAAAACATCAATTTTGTGTGTTGCGAATCTTTCCGCCTTCTACGGTATGAAACAGAAAACAACTCACTTTTTACCCATTTAATTATTTATTTACTTCAACTCACTAACTCCAACTCAACACCATTTTTTATCTTCTACTGTTTTTACATAGACAATAAAAAACTATATAATTCTTCTAAGCTGCGTAGGTATTATAGGCAGCTATGACATTAAAAACTTTTTACAACTATAACTGTATATTTTGTTCTGGTCTGAACATATTGGGGCCAAACTAAAAATTAACGTAATGCCAAATAAAAACGAAATATGAAAGGAAAACTCACATGAAAAACACTTAAAAGCTAATTATAGTCAATTGGTAAAGGACAAACTTTCATGATGCTAGTTTTAACGATAGAACCCCTCATGGTTTTAACATGCAAGGCTCTAACTTTACCGTCCTTGCCGGGTTGAACATCTACAACTCGACCCACTGGCCAACACAAAGGTGAGACATTATCTTCTCGTAACAAAACTAAAGTACCTATTTCGATATTAGGGGACTCATTTCTCCACTTGGGCCTGCTCTGCAGCATAACCAAATATTGTTTGTGCCATTGCTGCCAAAAATGTTGCTGCATTTGTACACATCGCTTCCAAAAGCTTAGTTTTCCCAAATTGACATTAGTTAAATCGGTATCAGGATAGGAAGATAGCGAACTACCCGTGAGAAAATGACTAGGAGTTAAGTATGTCATATCATTAGGGTCTCTTGACATTGGAGTAAGAGGTCTAGAATTTAATATGCTTTCTATTTGCACTAAAACTGTATACATCTCCTCATAGGTGAAAACTACGTTTCCAATTACGCGTTTCATGTGGTATTTAATACTCTTTATTCCTGCCTCCCATAAACCACCAAAAACTGGTGAATAGGAAGGAATGAAATGAAAAGATATTCTTTCCGAAGTTGCATAATTGACCACAGAGTTTTGATGATTTATGGAGTTTTGTAAATTATATAGTTCCTTAAGAACATTTTCGGCGCCTTTATAATAAGCAGCATTATCACAATATATTTTTGTAGGCTTATTCCTGCGAGCTATGAATCTTTTGAGACATCCCAAAAAAGTATTAGTAGTCATATCAGAAGCCAATTCAATATGTATGGCTTTTGTTACAAAACATACAAATATTACAACATAAGCCTTTGTTATTACAGGATTTCTAATTCTAGTCTGTTTTACATAGAAAGGACCTGCGTAATCAGTGCCCACAATTTGAAAGGGGCGGGTCATATTCACACGATCGAATGGCAAAGCACCCATTAATTGAATAGCGTTTTTTGACTTAAGTCGAAAACATTTTATACATTTATACAAAACGGACTTTATTTCTCTATTTGCATTTATAATCCAATATTGCTCATTTAAACTATTCAACAATAAAGTGTTACCAGCATGTTTCAACCTTAAATGTTCTCTTTGAATAATCATTTTGGTAATATGAGAACCTTTTGGCAAAATAATGGGATGTTTCTGAGAGAAAGGCAAACTTGCATTTTGTAATCTACCACCCACTCTTAGCAATCCTTCGGAATCAATAAAAGGATGCAATTTATTTAAACCGGACTTTAGTGGCAACTTATTAATTAAATTATCGATATCATCTTGAAAAATAATTCTTTGCTCACACTTAATTATTAACCGCAAAGCAAAATTCAATTCTTGGGGGCTTAAATGTCCAACTTTCTTATCAACATTTACATTTTTACAGTTATATACAAATCTAAGGATATAAGCCACAATCCTAACTAACTTGTCAATATTAGAATATCTTTGTGTTAAATCATGAATTAAATTAGAATCCACGCATGCGTTACAAGCCTTAAACGAGGGCTTAATATCTGGTAAATCAGTCTTTAAAATATCAATTTCTACAGTCCTATGGCAATAAGCCGAATCCGCCAAAAACTGGGATCCATACCACCACAACTTACATGTTTCCAAAGCTTGGGGCTCTACACCGCGAGATAGCAAATCTGCAGGATTAGCCTTAGTATTTACATAATGCCATTCAAAATCTGAGGCCAGCTTGTTAATCTTATCAACTCTATTACCTACATACATATTTAACTTAATCGGCAAGGTTCTTAACCATGCCAGTACAATCATAGAGTCAGTATAAAGGTAAGTATTTACTGAATATTTTAGAGATAGGGCAGTATACACTTTTCTAGCCAGAATCGCCAGAAGTAAAGAACCATTAAGCTCTAACTTCGGAATGCTCAAACTTTTATTTTTAGGATTGATGCGCGACTTGGAACAAAGAAGGTTCACTGAAACTTGATTATCAACATCAATTACCCGTAAGTACAGACAACAGCCATGGGCCAAATTAGAAGCATCACAAAAGCCTACAAGCTCTATGGTTTGCGCTTGTTGAACGTTAATATTCCTTGCTATTGAAATACAAGACATTTGAACCAGACTATTAGCAAAATCGACCCACCTGTTATTGAGATTTTGAGGTAAAAACTCATCCCATTTTAAATTTTCAAACCAAACTTGCTGCATTAATATTTTTGCCTGAACTAACACAGGCCCACATAATCCCAAAGGATCAAAAAATTTGCTAATAAAACTAAGCATCTGTCGCTTAGTGTATTTTTCTTGAACTACGTTTACAGGACACTTCATGTTCAACGTGTCATCAACAACATTATAGGTCAATCCAAGAGTTTTTACGTAATCATTGTTTTTGTCAAAACTTTTCGAGTCAAGTTGATGCAATTCACTCGGGATATCATTTAAAATCTCTTGGTGATTAGAGCACCACTTATGAAGAGACAAACTAGCTAACTTCATAAGTTCTGTTAACTCTTGCTTAGTTTGAATAAGCTCATCAATATTATTAGACCCGCATTGAATGTCGTCAACATAACTGGTGTGCATGAGGACAAATGCAGCCAAGGGATATTGTTCCTTATGTCTTTGAGCAAGTTCAATTAAACATCTTGTTGCCAAAAAAGCACTACTTTTTAAACCGTACGTGACCGTTTGCAATTGTATACATCTTACTGGTTCGTCACTAGAATCCCGCCATAAGATATTTTGCAAGCTGCGGTATTTATCTTCAATTAAAATCTGTCGATACATTGCCTTTATGTCACATAAAAGCACATATTTGAATGTTCTGAATAAGATCAGAATATCAAAAAGATCACGTTGAACAACGGGACCGTTCAGCAGAATATCGTTTAAACACAAATCATTTTTTGTGACAGCACCACCATCAAACACTGCCCGTACCGGCGTGGTTTTGCTTTTAGGATTTATAACCGGATGATGGGGCAAAAACATGACATTACCTGCACTTAGGTCATAATTAGCGATGTCATAATATTTAGCATGACCCTGGTCAATATAATCGTGTATAAACTTTTTATATTTTTCATGCAAACCAACATCCTTTGAGAACCGCTTTTCTAAATTGAAAAACCGCTGCAAAGCGCTGCTGAAAGAATCACCTAGATCCAACTTTTCCAATTCAACCTTCACAGGCAAAGCAACTGTAAACTTCCCATTTTCTAATTTAACAGATTCCTGAAAAATCTGCTCAGCTAACTGATACTCTGTACCAACCTCCTTGATAAGATCAGGTACCTTTTCACACTCCCAAAATTTTGACATAATGTCATCAATGTTTTCAGAAGAATTATGCACATTATTTGATAATAATGATGCCTTCAGCTCTGTATCCCCTGGGAATGGGGACAGCATTTTATTAATATTTAAAGGATTACCTTCAGTAGTAACACAAAAGTTACATGTTGAAATCTTGCCAGCCAACACTGGCAGCTTCCCGGCCACAACATAACCAAAACTCGTATTCACCAGAAACGGACCAGAAGGTGTCAGCGGCAGAGACTCACGCTGCAGCACCTGGAAAAATATGTCACAACCCAGTAACAGTGAAATTTCATCTGTTTCATTAAAATGCTCATCGGCCAGCTTGACATTTGCAGGAATATTAAATTGTGAAATGTCAAATGTTTGCTGAGGTAGAGGGCATGTTATAGCATTTGTCACACAGCATGACACATTGATTTTAAAATCATTCACGATAGAATGAACAACAATGTCTGTTTTTTGTGAGATATTATTTCTCCCATTGCACACACCAGTGACAATCTCGTCTGTATTATATACACAACTATTTACATTTTTCACCACCTTTTCAGAAATGAAACTCACTTGACTAGCTGAATCTAGCAATGCTCTAACATAGGTAAATGTACCATCTTTTTTCATCAATTTTACCATAGCAGTCGGTAACAAGACACTATGGGCCTGCCGTTTTGCTGAGATATTAGCAACTAGGCTAGACAATTTAGCAGGCGACCTTTCCATATCAACAGTAGACTTTTTAGTCACACCCTGTCCTCCCTGAGTGGGTATATCAACATGAACAGCATTAGTGACTTTACCCTTAGCTGGCATATTATGCAGCAAAGTATTATGCAACTGATGACATGTTGCACATTTCAATTTTAACATACACCTACCCCGGTGATAATTTAAACACAACTTGCATAAATTGTTTGATTCCACAAAATCAGATCGCTCGTGAGCAGGGAGCATTTTAAACTTAACACACTCATAAATCTTATGGGAATCATGACAAAACTTACATGACACTCCAGAAGCCGCTGCCGCACTGACTACAGACCTCCCCAGCTTCAGAGGCTCTTCCTTCATTGTGGCTTCCAACGCTACAGCTCGCTTCTCCAAGAACATAAGGAATTCACACAAAGTAGGCACCTCTTTCATGTCACGCTCAAGGAGAAATCCGCGATGAGTATATGAGTCAATCTTTTTGGCCAGAATGTTAACCAGCAATGTGTCCCAATATTCTACTGGTTCATTCAAATTCTTTAATGCAGCAAGATGCATATTTACAGTTGACACTATAGAGCGCAAACCATGAGCTGTACACTTTGTGTAAGCAGACATGTCAATTATGCTATTTACATGAAAATTTACAATTTTAGGTTTATTATTATACCTATCATCCAAAAGCTTCAGAGCAACTATGTAGCTTTCATCATTCAGCATTAAATGTTTTATCAAATCTAATGCTTCTCCTGTCAAATAGGAGCGCAAATAATACATCTTTTCACAAGAGCTCAACTTTACATCAGAATGGATAACTGACTTAAACATACTTACAAATGGATGGTAATCCATTACATCTTTCCCATTAAAATTTTTTAAACATATAGGAGGCAAGTGTGTAAACCTACCTCGGCTTACTTCTGGCAATTCGAGACTAGGTTGCCCACCTGAATTAACCATTTCGCTTAACCGTCTATTGATCATTTCCGAACACTCGTCACGTTTGTCTTCAACTAGCTCATAGTCCTCGCAGTCGCCAGGCTCTAAAGATAGGATGGCCCTGTTAAAATGCTCATATTCATCGAACGCCTTATTCAGTCTGTATTTTTTTTCCAACACGGCTTCAGAAGAAGCACTAGCTAATTTGTCCGAGTGGCAAAAATTGTGTATTCTTGTAATGGCACTTTTTACATATCCACGAGCCGCTCGCAACTCTTCTAATTTAGCCATATTTACATGCAATGACTGTACAACTTTATACAACACTCCTAAACCGCAATCTTCCACGTTACACCTCACTAAAAATCTACACTTAACGCATTTTAATTACAAAATGTACACGAATAAACACCGAAATATTTCTTCTGGCGCGAGCAAACTATTTACGTATTTACATTGACAATGACAACTGCTTGACGTTGACGTTGACTTTCGGCGTTGCGTTCCGGTACACGAACAGGAAAACGTGCACGCACCGCAGGACGCCCTCCCGCGCCAGACAGAATTTACCGGCACTGCTCGCGTAAAACGAAAAATCCTCAAGTATGCGTATTAGAACGCACCCATTCGGGTCGCTCGGTCAAAATTTGTCTTCTTGACGTTTTCATACAATTTGCGTTTCTGACGTTTCTTGTAAAAAATTCAAATTTAAAAATTTTCGTACGCACAATCTTCACAACTTATTCACTTTTTATTTCTCGAAGGACCAAATTTCTGTTGCGAATCTTTCCGCCTTCTACGGTATGAAACAGAAAACAACTCACTTTTTACCCATTTAATTATTTATTTACTTCAACTCACTAACTCCAACTCAACACCATTTTTTATCTTCTACTGTTTTTACATAGACAATAAAAAACTATATAATTCTTCTAAGCTGCGTAGGTATTATAGGCAGCTATGACATTAAAAACTTTTTACAACTATAACTGTATATTTTGTTCTGGTCTGAACATTGTGCACTAAAAATATTTATTTCGACAAAGAAAATTCTATTGGAAGTTTACTTGGTTTCGGAAAAGAATCTATTCAGGCGAATATATTAACAGAATCTCTCTTTCCTGTGTCCATTCTGTCTACAACTATAGTCCGAATCGAATGTGACATAGTGAGCGGTTCATTTGTTAACGGAAAACCTAGTCACATAATACACGAGCTGATACCCTCCGTACCCCTTGGCTATAGGATAATAGAGACACCTAGATACGTTATCTATTTCCCTGTAACCCAAAATAGTTTAAGTTCAATTACAATAAGAATATTGGACGGTAACCATAATTTGGTTAATTTACGGGGTGAATAGATTCAAATATATTTACACCTTAGAAAAAAAAATGATAGACTTTAATAAAAGTTCAGTAACATTTAAAAGTAGTACTAGTATGCATCAAGCAATCAAGAAAAGAAGACTTTCAAAAGAGAATAAACAATTTCTCCAATACCTAGGTCTCTTAAAATGAGTATATTAAATTTAACAGAGCCTTTTACCTTCGGTAACTCAATTGAGAGTTTCGAATATCATTCGTATAAGCCGTACGTAACCAGTTTTAATTTCAATGATGAAATACGTATACCTATAAACCAACAAGACCTTAACGTTTTACCATCAGCGAGTGCTATATACATAGAGGGTACTATAACTGTATTCAACAGAGAAACGAAAGCAAAAGTGAACAGTGTTCTATTTACCAATAACCCCATACTTCACCTATTTCAAGATATTCGATATGAACTTAATGGAATCGAAATAGATAAAATTAAAAACGCAGGGGTTACAACAACAATGAAATCTCTCGTATCCATGAATGAACTTGAAGCCTCGATGTCCAAATTATGGGGTTGGGATATGAACGGTACAAAAAATGTACATGGAACATTCTCTGTATCTGTTCCTTTAAATAAGGTTCTTGGATTTGCTGAGGATTATAACAAAATTATTATTAATTGCAAACATGAACTTATTCTTTTAAGGTACAATACTAACTTAAATAGTTTTAAATTAAATGTAAATGAATACATAGACCACATCACCATATCTAAAATAGTATGGCGTATGCCTCACATTAAGGTTTCTGACCGAGAAAGATTAGGTCTACTGAAATATTTGGAAAGGGATCGCGCTATTCAGATAGCATTCAGGAATTGGGATTTGTATGAATATCCACTTCTACCTGAAACGTCAAAGCATTCTTGGGCTATCAAAACTTCATCTCAAATTGAAAAACCGCGTTACATCATAGTTGGATTAAAAACAGCGCGAAAAAACGACGCTGATAAAGACATGACAGGCTTTGATCACTGTAATTTGAGAGATGTTAAAGTTTTTTTAAACTCGTTACTTTCCTTATGAAAGTTTTGATGTCAGTTTTTCGGCTGAGCAGTTTGCTATATTATACGAACAGTATGCTAAATTTCAACAGTCTTACTATAACCGTGTTCAAGCACCTTTGCTGAGCCTGGAAGAATTTAGAAATAAAGCCCCACTATTTGTCATTGACTGTTCTCGACGAAACGAAACCTTGAAAACAGGATCAGTTGATGTACGGATTGACATAGAGTGCGAGTCAGTTATACCTAAACAAACCTCAGCTTATTGCCTTATTTTAAATGATAGTATTATTGAATATAAGCCTCTAAGTGGTATTACGAAAAAGATTTCGTAATGACGGACTACATATTCGTAGACCTTCAAGGGTTTAAAATAAATGAAAACATGTTTATTGTTAAGGAATTCGTATATAGTACACTACTGTATACTCAAGTTTTTTTAATAAAGCCCCCGTTTACATTTTCTAAATTATCCGAAAATGAAAAAAGGCATACAAGATGGTTAGAAAAACACTTCGGGTTGTTCTGGCAAGAAGGCTATGTTGATTTTAGAGAATTTAAAAGACTTATTGTAAACCACATCAAAGGCAAAACGATTTTTGTGAAAGGCATTGAAAAAAGTCTATGGGTTAAAAAATTGTGCTCGGACTGTACTATTATAGATTTAGGTGAAAAGGGCGCTCCTAATTTAAAAGAGCTGCATAAAAAATATTGTTTATTGGAGGGTATTTATAATTGTGTATATCATAAGAAAAATTGTGCGTTAAAAAATGTACTATGTATTAAAAACTGGTATTTAGATAAGGATTAAAACAATTATTGATTGTATTTTCTTTTGAAATAAAATATAATAATACAAAATACTTTTGTTTTTAATTTATACTCACCCTTATAGAAACTTCCTTAGAAAAACCTAAATACAGATAAGATTTATACGTTATGAGATCGATAAAAAAATGTTAAATAAAAGTTCAATAAAATAATATATAAATTAGCATAAATCTTTTCCGTATTTAAGGAAAGAAAATGATGGAACTCTGCTAGAAATGAAACAAATCATATTACTTATAGGATTTTTTTTATTAAATTGAATAAAATCACATACATAATGTTTATGATATTACAAATTACAACTATCTTATTCGAATATCTCTATTAGTACATTGATTTATGGCCCCATGATATCGTAGAAAATTGGTTCCGCAGTATAATACGTTTGTCGTCATTTGACGACAGCGCTACTTTTTTTACAGATTGTGTAAAAATAACATGTTTTAAAGATTTGAATACAATATTCGTCTTTCGTAACTTTTCTCTATTTAACAATACTTTTTTATAGTGTTCAAAATCTAAATGACGCACAACATGTTTTTTTGTACCCTTAGCTTTCTTGACTTGTTTACTTTCTGTTTTGATACAATACAATTTTGACCGAAGGCCCACAAACTCGCTTATTATTTCACCGCCAAGTTCGTCTTTAAATAAACCCGGTATTTTTTTATTTTGAGGAGTTATGCCATGTACGTTGCTTACAGAATAATTGCTGGTATCTAAATAAGGTTGAACGTTCAATTTAATATCTAAATATACATTTTCTGTCGTTATCGTATACAGCCACGAATCCGTATCCATGTAACAAACACTTAAATTAGTCCCGTAATAAGGTTTCATGTAAGAATAATGGAAGTCATACGTGAGATTTTGAAATTTCCAAAACGGTAAATCCTACGTAAATTGGTCGATCAAGTTTTATAGATTCAGGATTCATTTGTACTGCCACGAAATTTTCAGAGAAAATGGTTGAGCTATGATAATTAGGTCTACCTATTAAGCACTCTGCTCCATATTTCTTTTTAGTTTTGTTTTTACGGTCATTCCATATATTAACCTTTTCTCGGGTCTTCAAGAGTCTTTCCAAAAATAGCATTATTTAATAGTTTGCATAGATTTTGCTCAAATACAGATGTAGCTTTCTGCCTCAAATGCGTGTTTAGATCTATGTATTGCTTTAAAAATTGACTTTGTTTAAATTGTATTACTCTATGATTTTTTTTAGGACCAATCCATGCTTCATACATGTTTTTAAATGGACGTAATGAATGACGTACTCGTATTTATCATATAAATTCGGTATAAGTTTAGGTTGCTTTGAACCAGGAAGCACGAATTTTTGCGGGCAGAATGGAATGTCATTATGAGAGTCGTGCAAGTGTTCAGGATAGGAAAGGTCTACTTCGAGGATAAAACCATAATCCGAATCTTCTGGTACTGACATGATATCTAGTTTATCTATTTCATCCTGCTGCAATAATTTAAAATCGGCATAAGGTAAACTACCGCACATAGCGTATCCGTATAAATTATTACAGTCTATGTATAGTAAATAGTTGCTTGGAATATTAGGATCATAATTATGCATATATTTATTGTTCGCGCTAGCATATCGTGTGGAACATAAACATATACCCCCACGAATGACCTTTTGAATCATTCGAATTATTTCGAGGTCATTTATGAGTTGTAATTTTATATCAGTTATTAGCAACATGGCATCAACACTTAAACTTGGAGCGGTTAGATAAAAAGCAGGATCTAGTCTATAGTTAACCTTACAGGTTTGACGAAACTTTTCGAATATGTCAGCCAATAACAATACATCGCATTTAACCTGGCGAGCATGATGTGAAAAAAAGTTACATCAAGCATGAGGCAGGGTATGACATGCCCGAAATGTAATGTACCGTGAAATAGTTTTAATTAATTTCATTATTTTTTTGTAATGTATATTGTTTAATAATGAATTATTTAATGGATTTAAATCAAACACAATTTTTAATCATGAAATTATGTTTATTTATTCGAGTTTACCTTATGCTTTGTAATTATAGGAACAAAATTTTAGAGGTTTACAAAAATCAACATATAAACAAAATAAACAGTATTTAGAATAAAAATCAATATTTTAACTAAAAGATAATGAGATCCTCTCGTTAAAAAGCCCTAACAATATTTTTTTATTGTAAATTATGGTTAATCACTGCCATCGACATCATAACAATTTCCGCACATGAAATTAGCATGCTCCATACATATAGGCTTGCTGCAAGCTTTACAGGAATGTTTGGTTTTCAGTCCTTCTTCTTTGGAACAAAAAGCAAATCTAATAAACCGAAGTCTATACATTGAAACCTTGAAAGTAACTAAGAATAATTAAAAACAGATATATAAATATCTACGTAAAAAAATACGTCTAAAATGACGCAGGGTGTGACATACCCGAAGCAGGTCAGGCCGACGCCTCGCGTCGCACTGCTGTCACGCCACTATCCCCTCCCCCACATCCCTACCTCTAGCTACTTAGCTGGCTAGTGTTGCCAGGCAAAGATTTTAAAAATGCCGACACTTCAATAATGTCAGGGTATGTCATACCCTGGGTCATGCTCGCCGGGTTAAGGTAAAGATCAGTGTATTCTCCTAAATTATTAAGTACGAATGATTTCCACATCAGGTTAGCATGCTCGTAATCATATTTCGATATATTGTCATCAGTTAACGAGTTGTAAAAGTAATGATGCTGAGGTAAAGATTGCTTCTTCATAGCGACTCCAACTATCCATATACTGATACGGGTACACACCTTTACGCTTCAGTAGGTCAAAGTGCTCTTTTAACGGATAAAAATGTGAAAGGTGTTTAAAATCTTTCGTGTTTAATGTACTTACAAGTTCTTCTAAACTAGCGCCTAAAAATTTGTACGAGTCCACAAAACGGACAGGCATAAATTTATTTTGATTATTGATAAAGTATTTGGTAAACGATATATAATGCTCTTTGTTTTTCGCTATAGCGTTCATATCACCACGCATTTCTCCCAATTGACGTATAAACAAATGACTGTCCTATCCTGATAAGTTATGAAAAAATACGGGAACGAATTCAGGTAACCGGTAACGTATATTGCAATAAGAATGGGCTGCACCTCTGTAATGCCCTGTTAAATGACAATGATCCCTCACGGAATCGCCGAGCAACAACTTGCGACAAATAAAACAATGTTGAGCATTTGAAAAATCATTTTCATCGTTTTCCGTCATAATTAATGGCATAGGGTTTGAATAAATATCGTGTATTGTACAGATATCCCTTTGCAGATATTCGATAAATTTTGCTATACAGTCTTTTCCCCGATATGAAACATATTTATTGAGAGAACTGTCATATGAACAAACAATATAGTACGCAAATGCAGCTGGTACATGTTCCTGTAATTTAGTAGTACTCTGATTGCTGCTTTTTTCCGTATTTGGTATCAATAAACATTCGAAATCCGAATAAATTATAAATTGCAGATCTTGCAAACGCTCATAATTTATAAATTGTATATGTTCATTTTGATCGGGTAAAATTGTCTTTACACCTCCACATACATGAGCACCAAACTTTATTTTACTGTTAAAAAATATCAAACATTCCTCGCACAGAAACAATGATCCGTTGTGTTTTGTCAATTGGCTTTTAAGTAATCGGCCTATATTCTTAATAAGACAGTAATGCGTTTGTCGACCGTTTTCTAACAATAATAAATTAACATGATGTTGCTTGCGACGTGCGGTTTTATGCAACGGACCGACAACTTCAATTTTATTCTTAAGTGCGTACACATTAACACTTATATGTGGGTTATTTTTTTCGAATATTTTGATGTCATTCAATCCCACCGGAAAAAGGTCATGTTCTTTATATTGAGATTGTCTTCAAAATGCGGATATGAAGTTACCCTATGAGCATTATTTTTAGCGGGAAATAAAGAAGCCATTATGCACCATAAAAAACATAACGCATCATTGTTTTGAATATTAATGCACGCTCGTTTAAGTTTTATATTTTTAGGTAAGTCTATGAAACCTGACGCTCTCAGCGGATTATACTTACAGATGTTTAGTTCTTGTTATAAATTTCGCATGAAAGCCCAGCCACTATCTCTGTCTTGAAAGTCATGAATTTTTCGGCAAATCAATTGTAAAAGATTTGAAAAGATTTCATTTAAATCATAATTAGGGTATAGAATCATATTTTGTGTCGCAAATGATTTTATTTCACATCTATCGTTCTTGAGTAAAGAAAATTCTGCAAATAATTCAAACTTTACTTTGATGCTATTGAAAACTGATTGTTTTGCATCCAAAGTTTTATGAACGCGTTTACGAAGACTGCGAATAAACTCTGCAGGAGGACTCGAACATGCAAGTTCGCCTTCGTGTCCGCGCACGCGGTACGACGCTATTTTATTACGGGAGGCGCTCGCTATTTTTTCTATACCGTCGCCCTTATCGATACCAGTATTATTTTTGTGCATTGTACTTTTTAAATGCGCGGAAAATGCTCGACTAGCAACAAATGTTTCGCAAACTGAACAAAATATCGATCTACTACTCATTTTTATTTTAAATTCTAATTTAACCAATTTATGGGGCCAAAAATTAATATACAGCCTTGGGCAGAAGTATTGAGCACCTTATATTTTCCTTCGTAGCTTTATATACTGCAATGTGTTTAAAATGAACGATGCGCAATTTAATAAGGTATTTATGAAACCAGAAAACTTTTATTCATAAGACTAAAGTACCGTTTAACTAAAGCATGGGTGCTCAACGCTTCTTGCCAAGGCTGTATCTAGTCTATTAGTCTACAATTAACTTAGTCGCGGTAAAACACTCCTTCTTCGGTGAAACGTTCCTGACACAATTTTAACGCTTTATTTATAGTTGAAACCTCCGGTTAATTCGAATCAAGGCAAATTTTTAGCGTAACAAGAGCTTTTTCCCATCTATCTTTTGATGAAACGGATTTTATGTCGGCAAAATTATATAATTTCAAATCAAGATAGAGGTCGCCCGACAACTGGCTATTTCGACGCACTTTACCTTGGGGAACTTTGCGTATCAGCGTAGACTGAAGCGCCGCTTTATCTTCTCGGAACGACGCACGAAAATCTTCGTCTTCGCTTTCACCGCCAACTAACCATCCCGATTGCTCGCCACTATGCTTGTGCGCTGGTTTTTCATGCCTGTAAATCATAAAACATGTATTTTAATATTATCAAATTCATCCTACTTAACGCATAAATGTTAACAAAATTCAAGGTTAATGTGAAAAAAAATTTGGTGTAGGTATGTAATTACCGTTTAGGTTTAAATAGGAGTTTCGATCTCGGATTCAGAAAGCACGTTCTCTTTTTTCGACGCTTTCAGCTTCTTAGTCCTATAAAGATAAAAAGGGGTAACTAAAAATAGAGCTCATCAAGGACATGTATTTATTAAAATAATAATGACATGTCTAAGGGCCTCTACGCGTTGGCTTTGGCTCCGCGCATGCCTTCCAAACGTCCGGGATACCATTGTTCCGTGATTGAAAACGACACAAATAATAATAATAAAAATGCATTATTTACCTCGTATTGTTGACTGACTCGATCGATTTCGTAGAAGTTATCGAAGGCACGATACTTTTTTTCGATTTTTTTGTCTTGTTCAACCTAAAATAAAATTTTACATTTAGTATCATTTCATTCAAATTCAGTAAAACTGGTTGGAAATGTCAAAACTAGTAAATTACTTACCCCGGTTCAGGAAGATCTTCGGATTCCGAAGGCACGATTCTCTTTTTTGATGTTTTTGGCTTCCTGTAAGTGCAAGAAAAAATATTAAGTACACAATTATTTTAGCGTTACGAATTAAATAAATCATGTCATAGATATTTAATTGAATTACCATGAAGTTGGTTGGTTGTTTTCCAGCTCCTTATTCTTGCTAATAGGGTTAATGACTACTTGTTCGTCAGACGAGTACTCAGAATCATACCTGTAAATAACATGGATATTAAAAATAATAATCATACATGATTAAGAATGAACAAAAATAATTATCATACCTACAAGTTAGGTACATAAAAACTAAGTTAAATTATTAAAAACTTACGAACATGATTAATGCAGTGTTGTTGCTGGCCCGTCGAAAGCAAAAGTAAAAATGATCGTTTTAACAAGTGAGATCCTGTCGGAGAAAATCGTCCCCAGTAGTTCTCAACCTTTCAACTTTTGTCACAATTAGTTTCTAATAACAGTATTGTTACAGAATACGTAAAAATTATGTTTTTTAAAGGTTTGATACCTCAGACACCGTTTTGTACATTAAGCAAATGTGTAACAAACAAAAGTGTCTTGTTAAATTTTAAAGCGCCTGCGCTAATTACAAAGGCACGGCTCTTATTACAAACGGACGCCGACCGCGTACCTATCGCAAACTGTCTTCTGTCTCGCACATCATATAATATTTCCTTCGTGCAAGAGTAACCCAATGGTAATAACTTATCAATGCGATTAAGTTTGAACTACACTGAATGTGATGATTTGATACACATGTTTATTTATTGAAATCGTGTCGGAACCTGTATGCAATGAAAATACCTATATGATGTCTTACGCATGATTATATGATCCGAAATCATGTTATAACTTGTTTTGATTGCATCAGAGTAATTATATAGGTACTTAATAAATAAATCGATTTGTAGTAAACCATTTCTACTCCAATTCATTAGACCGACACACGTTGCCATCGTGATCGCTGATAATTGCAATGGAAAATAATAAAATGGTAAGTCCTCCTTATTTCAAATAACAAATATTTTGGGAACAAAAAATGTACTTTTTGTAAGTGTGCCTAATATTAATAATAATGTTTAATTATTTTTTCCTTTACAGATTAAATCCAGTTCGCAGCCGATAGACATTTTCAAAGAAGTTGAAGGGCCAAATTTTTACTCTCGAGTTACACATGATGACCCATTGTTGTTGCTGTTCTCAAGATATAAACGCCTACTTGAAGTACCAAAACGATTATTTAAATCACGAACAAGATGTTCCTTTACCAAAAGTTTCTAAACGCTCAAAGGAAACCTCGAAGAAAACGGGAAATAGCAAACATAAAACCCCCGACAATGGATTAAATTCGTACATCATTAAAAAGGTTAAGAAAGGCAGGCGAATGATAAAAATAAGTATATCAAGTCTTGAAGTGGACAACGAGTCTAAAGAGGTGGCAGTGCAATATGTTGTAGAAGATAATTTTGATGAAATGCGAACGCTACGGAACAATTGGTCGATAAAATTGTTAAAAGATTAAGCAATGTTAGTTATTAACCATCTTGAAATATTATAATTCATGAAGAAAATAATATTTAAGTCCGTGTATGTTAAATGTAGCAAATTGCGTACCATTAATATTTTGTTACTTTGTTTTATAATAAATGTACTGTTGTAAGTAAAATAAAAACAAAAGGATAAATTGTTCAGACATTTCTTTCATTTAATTAGTTTTACATCAAATGCAAAACATTTCTTTAATTTAGTTAATTTTATATCAAACGCAAAACGACAAAAAATTAAAATCAAATCATTGCAATCAGAGCTCAATCTTAATCGCATGTAGTGTTGAATTTGGGATTAGCTATAATTGTGCGGTCGATAAGTATCTATAGATGTCCTACCGAAGCTCGAAGCACAAATTTGATCACTTCGTCTGAAGTGGAGTGCAAGCATCGTAGTCAAACAGGGTCCTAAGACGAGGGGTCTCTGTAAAGCATAGAGCCAAGTATAATTCCATCTACGTTGTAATTATTTGATGTTGATTAGAATCTTTTTTGACAATAAAAACACGTGCTCGCTCGATAAACAAATGCAATGAGCAGCCAAGTAGAATGACTAAAATTTCAATGAAATGCGTGATGGCAATTTAATTACAATGTTCAATGTAGCTACGTTTTATCAACGTTATGTCAACCTTATATCTTTATTAAAGATTCTGATTCACAAAAACTAATCTGGGACATAAGTTGTAGGTGTAGTTTTATTACAAACTTTATTATTAGAATCAAGAACATGTATTTTAAAAATGTATTGTTAAAGTCTATATTACTAAGTAATTTTAAAAGATGACGTGCGAGTACGGCACATGCATTAGCCAATCAACGGGTCAGGTCTACATCACGCTTATGAAGTTTTTTGTATCGTTTGTATAAATACAATTTCAGTTTAATTGTTTGTCGGGAAGTTGACGACCGAACGACCCCAACACGTAAATCTTGCATCTTGGACTTGGCCACCCGGGGTGCGAGTAGTGTTGACTGTGAATGCGAAACATGGGGTACTCTATACCTACGCGGTCGATAGCGTATAGAGACCATACCCGGAGGGGGTTCACTCAGAGCACCGCAATCTTATGCCAGAAACTGCTTTCTGGGGGTTGCGAACATATCTGGCGAACTTGATCAACTCGTCAGATATTGTGCGGTAAACACCATAGTTAACCCAAATCGGGAGCGCTATGAGGGTTCTTAGGACTCTTGCATGCAAACCGAGAGTTGGCCGCCTCGGAATGCGTGTTGTGTTCAAGCTTTTGCTTTTTGAAATCACGACTTACGACTTGTATTTGCTTGCTCATTAAACTTTAATCCAGTTGTAAAGTTTCAAAGATGATTAGTGCGGCACCCAGATGCGTTTCAGAATAGAAAACAAAGTTAGCCATGATTGCGTAGATACGATTGAGTTTCAGAACAGAAAACAAGTTAACCATCATACTGTATATGCGATTGAGCGTTTCGGAACAGAAAATAAGTTAGCCATGATTGTGTATATACGATTGAGCGTTTCAGAACAGAAAACAAGTTAACCATGATTGTGTATATACGATTGAGCGTTTCAGAACAGAAAACAAGTTAACCATGATACTGTATATACGATTGAGCGTTTCGGAACAGAAATCGACAGATTTCTGTTCTGAAACGCTCGATAATAGACTACTACCATTTCACTCCTTTCTTTAATAGGTTATACAGTGGACTTAATATAGCAGACGCATTCGGTACAAAACTCCTATAATAATTCACTAATCCTAGAAATGATTGGAGCTGGCTCGCATTCGACGGTAACGGCGCATCCACCATCGCTTTGACTTTAAGCGGTGATTTATTTAAGCCATTTTTATTAATTACGTAACCTAAATAATTAACGTCGTCTTTAAAGAATTCGCATTTCTCTTTTTGGAATGTGAGGCCTGCGTCTTGTAACCTCCGTAAAACCTCATTCAGCCTGAGCAAGTGCTGTTCGGTGTTCTCGCCGGTGACGAGCACGTCGTCAAGCAGGCACAGCGTGCCCGGCACGCCAGCCAGCACACCCTCCATGGCACGCTGGAACACCCCTGGTGCCGAAGCCAGTCCGAAGACCATACGAGTATATATAAATACCCCCCGATGAGTATTTATACACGTTAACTCTTGCGACTCTTCGTCTAACTCAAACTGGTTGTACGCATTTGACAAATCTAATTTCGTAAACTTTTATCCTCCGTACAACTTCGCGAAGAGCTCAGTTACCGTAGGTAATGGATACTGATCGATGAACAGCTGTTTGTTCAAGCCCGTCGAATAATCAGCACAAATCCTTATCGCTCCATTACGCTTTAACACAGGTACGATCGGAGATGCATACTGCGAGTGTTCGACCGGTTTTAAAATACCTAATGACAACATTCGATCTATTTCCTTATCTATTTTGTCCCGTAAAGCAAATGCTATAGGGCGCGCGCGAATGTAAACTGGTTTTGTATTTTCTTTTAATTGCAGATGTACTTTATACCTATTAAATCTTCCCAATTCATCTGAAAATATAGACGCGTAACGAGCTTCCAACTTACTAATAGTTTTGCTAATTCCGTCCAATTGTTCACAGTATAGAACTGGTAACAATTCCAAGTTAAAAAGTGAAATAAAATCGCGGCCCAGTATATTCGCGGCCGCATTCCGCACCACGTAAACATCAAGCGAGTGCGTTTGATTCGAGTACGTGGCGGGTAGACGTGCTACTCCCAAACATGGAATCTTATCACCCGTGTATGAAAATAATTGTTTTTTGGTTAGCGACAATGGTGAATTACTGAAATTATTTTTATAAATATGCTCAGGAATTGCTGTCACGGCTGAGCCGCTGTCAATTTCGAATTCCAGTGGAACCCCTAATATTGAAACGGTTTCAACCATTGGTTCACCTCTCACTGAACGAATATTGAAACACTCACCATCATCTTCACCCTCATCTCCGGCACTTGCTTCCATGTAGTTTACATTTTTAAACATCCGTTTCAAATGACCCGTAGCTTTGCACTTCCTACATTTGGATTTCGCGAAACAACACTGCAATGTTTTGTGATTATAGTAACCGCACACTTGGCACTGCACTTTATTACCACGATCGTCGCTCCTCCCGGGCGCACTGCCTTGCTGTCGCGCTTCCGAGATCTTAAACAGCTGGTCGTTGTGTACCTGTAATGATTGCGCGGCGGCTGCCCCGGCGCGCGCGCAGTGTACACTCTCCGCTAACTCCACCGCCTTGGCCAGAGTTAGGTCCAAAAGGTTCTGTGCCAAGAGTTTATCCTTCTCCGGACCCGCTAACATCCCCATAACGAATCTGTCTCGGAGAGACTCCCCCACGTTAGTGAAACCACAGTGCGCCGTTAACCCGCGCAGGCGCGCCGCCCACTGTCCCAAATTGTACCGCTCGGCAACTCCACAACGCTTCGGAGTGAAGTGATCATCCAGCAGATTGACGATATCTTCGTATGGCACGTCCTGTAGCTGCTTTGGCAGAGCGAGATCCGCTGCAAGCTTATACGTGCCATCGCTGAGTGCGCTAAGTAGGATCGCTCGTCGCTTTATACCCTTGACGTCCTTAGTGTCGTTGATGTCATTCGCGATGAACCACTGTGATATGCGAGCCTTGTACGTGTCCCAAGACTGAACAGTGTGGTCAAACGCAGACAAAAACCCGAAATTTGCACCAGACATTTCCGTTGACTTCTTTTTTTTTCCAATGTGGGTACTCGTCGCCACTGTTAGATGCGTAGGGTGAGACAAGTGAAACAACTGCTTACTGACGTGTATGCGTAGGTTAACATGGCTGGCGGTGTGCGTGAGCACACATATGCAACAACTACAGTCTCTCCAGCGGTGCCAAGTTGACTATCGCTATATCGAAGTGCTGAAGTGTTTGTACGAGAACGCCACTATGTCAGTTCCACTCCAGGACCAGAACTCGAAACCTATTCCGCTGCAGCGGGGAGTCAGGCAAGGAGATGTTATTTCTCCAAAACTGTTCACCGCTGCACTGGAGGACGTTTTCAAAACTCTGGACTGGAGAAAGCTAGGCATCAACATCAACGGCGAGTACATCACTCACCTTCGGTTTGCTGCCGATATAGTAGTCTTGGCTGAGACCATGGAGGACTTAAGTACGATGCTCGATGACCTCAATAAAGCTTCCGAACGAGTTGGTCTAAGAATGAACATGGATAAGACGAAGATCATGTCAAATACCCATGTAGTACCAACTCCCATAACAATCGGACACTTTACACTCGAAGTAGGTTATCTACTCAAACAAAATTACTACAATTTTCGCCTAATGTAGCCTAGTTGCAACAACACTAATTACCAAAAAACTGCAAAATTCGTAAAATTGGGTCAAAATCAATATTACATATAGTGCTAAGCGGTACACCCCGTAATTCAGTAATATGCGGCAAATTGTGTTAAAGTTTTGAAAATCGGTACGATTGATTTTTAGGCTAAACGAATCAATTTGACCCGTAGCCCGAAGAAAAAAACTAAAAAGGAGAGGAGTAACGTCAACATCTTTTTTTTGTATGGAAAAATAAATATTTTGTTCTGAAACTTAACACGTGTGGTACCTAATGAAAGGGGCTACTAAGCCGATTATAAAAATATATCACATCATTATATTTCAGCCATTTTTGTTAAATTAAAACAAAAACCATTTTCGAAACATACCAAGTTTGGGCTCCTCCAGACACGATATGGCTCATTTTTTGTAATACAATATACCACAAATGATACGTAATATCCTCATATTTAACCTTAAAAAAGCAATTTTGAATATATTTTCATTTAGTATTTTTTTATAAATTTTAAAATTTTCAAACTGATAATATCACAATTAGTTGAAACATGTATCAAAAGTTAGTTTTTAGACACTGAGGATGATAAATACTAATGCGATAGGAGTTTTCAATAATATTTTCCCCTCACTGCCTCGGAAAGCCGTCTTTTATCCTTTAAAACCAGTGAGCAAAAACGCATTTTATCCACTAGTGGGGAAAGTAATTTGACCTTGGAGCGTCGTTCAAGTAGCTTCTGACAGTATAACAAAACGTAAAACGCTCATAATACAAAAAAATCTCAGATGATGTATTTCTGTTGCTGCTATAACAACAAATACTAAAAAACAGAATAAAATAAATATTTAAGAACTTTTAAATAATTGCTTGTTGCCTTCATCAAATCATCAGGCGCTGGGTCTCAAAATGTATGGGAAAATTAAAATCCGGCTCGCACTTGACCAAAATTCTACTTGATATTTACTTAACGTTATGATTACTGTAAAAAAAAAAAAGTTGATTTGCATGTTGCACTTTCCTCGCTACAGTGAGGAGAAAAGTTTTGTGTTACACACGGGTGCAAATGTATTTTACTTCTCGTGTGTTGAAACACTCGCTACGCTCAGGATGCTATTTTAGAACCACTCGCTTCGCTTGTGGTTCAACTATAGCATCCTTTCGCTTGCTCGTGTTTCAATTCCACACTCGCGGGTAAAATACAACTTTGCACCCTTGTATAACAAATAACTATTATATTATTTATTGATATTAACATATTTATTTTTAATTAAAAAAACAATCTATCAACTACATATTTGAAAAGAAAGCATAAAACATTGGTGTTATAGAAATTTTTATTTTGCTCATTATTATCAATTATCATTATTTACCATTACAGAAAATTAAAAAAACTTTTAAATTTTGCATTTTTTACCGAAATATAAATATGTTAATAATAACAAATAATATAAATATTATTGAAAACTCCTCTCGCATAAGTATTTATCATCCTCAGTGTCTAAAATTGAACTTTTTATACATGTTTCAACTAGTTGTGATATAATCACAGTTTGTAAATTTTAAAAATTATAAAAAAATACTAAATGAAATTACTGTCAAAATTGCTTTTTTGAGGTTAAATATGACGATATCACGTATCATTTGTGGTATATTGTATTAAAAAAAAATAAGCCATATCGTGTCTTGAGGAGCCCAAACTTGGTATGTTTCGAAAATTGCTTTTATTTTAATTTAACAAAAATGGCTAAAAGATAATAATGTGATATATTTTTTAGAATCGGTTTAGTAAGTCCTTTCATTAAGTACCACACATGATAGATTTCAGAACAAAATATTTCTTTTTTCCATACAAAAAAAGATGTTGACGTAACTCCTCTTTTTTCGTTTTTTTTCGGGCTACGGGTCAACTTGATTCGTTTGGCCCAAAGATCAATCGTACCGATTTTCAAAACTTTAACACCATTTGCCACATATTTAGGCGTACCACTAGCACTAATAATGAATTCGAAAACATACCTCTTCACTGCTTCAAAAGAAAACACCAAATACACGTTATACATTTTTTTTTCAATTTTTGAATTCGGAGCCGGTCCGCACTTGTCATAGCATAGGTACTTACTCGCGGGTGACCAACTTCAATTTGAGACTTACAGCGCCATCTAGTTGTGTTCCGCTGTACTAGTTTTTCTCGGCTAGTTTCAGACAAGCTACGAGTACAGTGCATGATTACGTTGAAAAACCGATTCCATGAATTCGAAATACGATCGAACGGTATTTTGCCTACAGTCTACTCTATGATACAGAGGGTAATCACCACAGGCTATTAATTATCTTATTGCAATTGAAGAATTGTTTCAACGCATCTTCTATTACCAACTCAAACTGGTTAAAGTCTGACGATGGTGGTCAGTAGACTCACATTATGATGTGAGTCTCCAATTCTACACAGGACATTTCAATATTTCGTTTAATCGAAAGTTTTACAATGTTCAAGTCCTAAGTAAAGTGCACTACCTACAGTGTATTCTAGGGCTCCTAAGTAGTGTTAATGCTAATCTTGTAAATAATAGTGCTTTATGGGATAGTAAAGTTATAGGATTGTGTAACTAGAATAGCGTAGGTATAGTGTACTTTTGTGCTTAGTTGGTGTAAATATATGCTTGTGCCAGTAAATTCGTGTGTTTTCTCATGTGGCTGGCACCTACGGGACCTAAGTTAGAGGCTAGCCAGAGCTGAACTCTATTCACTTGTTTATTGCTCTGAACCTGAGCGGTCGATAATTAGGTAAGGCCGTGTTAAGTCCTACACTGTCGTCAGGTGGCCGTGGCTGTACTTCCCTCTCGCACCGAAAGAGATACCTGCCGAGGCGGTGGGAGCGTGCATGTAGGCGTGTGCGTCCGCTGCGGCTATCCCCCCTGCACGGCTAGCACGCGACGGCGCGCGAGCTCTCTCGATTTTTCTCGCACTATCCGTCTCTCTCTTATTAGAACACTTAGAAGAAGAGGTATAGAGCGATAAAAATCGAGAGTATGTCGCGGCCGTCGTGTGCTAGACGTGCAGGTTGGTGACACTCATACTTACTCTTTAGCATATATCTGTTCATTTTCTCGGCCTAAGACAGCCATGGCTAAATGCAAACCTGAAAATGAAATTAATTCAATTATTCTGAAAATTTACAGTATACCGCATTCTACAAGTACTTACACATTTAGATTTAGACTTACATTTATTTATTTCGAGATAGGTAAAAATTACAATATAGATTCGCATACAATGTCAAAATTATAAGAATCCGTCATACGAATCACGATCGTCAATAATGAGAAATAAAAATTAAATTATATTCAAAATGTCAATGCAGTAAGTGGAAATAGTATCTCCGATTACGAATTGTCATTAAACAACTAGTGGATAATTAATAGTAAGCAAAAATAAACTATGTCAATTTACGTATTACGATTTCACAATAGAAATACAATATAAATGTTACACAAGAATAAATAGTATCAGATTAGGTATCAATAAATCAAAATAATTACTTGCGTCCGCAGAGAGAGCAGAGTCCGCAGTAAGCTCGATTCTCCATACAAACGTAGTTACGCTCTCATTTTAAAACTACTTGTTGGATTGTAACGAAACTTTCCATATACAATGACATGAGGTATATCTATGTGGGAACGGAACGTTATGGCGGAGAGGTGAGGTGAAGGGGAGAGAGGCTATATAAGGAGCTGACGGAACTTTTCTAGAGTTCAGTTTGAAATGTTTGTTTTATTGTTTTATAAATATTCTTTATTTCAATTATAACAAGTAAAAAGTGCACAAGGTACTTAACTGTAACACTATAACAGCTAAACACAGATCATAACTTAGCTTGCTACTTTCTCAGACTGCAACGCCTATAAAGTTTAATATACATAAAGAATTAAAGTATGCTAGTTCGACTTATTATTTTGTTATAACGACGTTATCTAAATTATCTTGTTTTTATGAACTTATTAGATGTAAGTTCATTAACTGCATACAGCTAAATATTAGAATCACAAACTAATGACTAAGCTAAATAAAATAAAAATGACGGTGGGCAAATAAAAGTGCATGCGCTTCTGCGACCATTTAGCTTAGTTTAGAGCCGTCACGGCTTCCGCTACGCTATACCGAGCGGCCGCGCGTACTGTCTATACGGCTGACAATCGGTCAGCCAGAGGTCTTGGTAATCTGGACGCAGTATGCGGTGCGATAACACCAGTGCAGTCAGCAGGCGGGAAAAGAATATAGTGATGGGGCAGGCGGTACCTGCCATATCTATCGATATACGTCAAATCGGCAATACGCGACTTACCAATGTGTGATACTAGGTTATTTACATGATTTCTATGCTTACGTTTAGAGAAAAAATTTAAAGAAAGATTAATTATATACGTACGTATAGAGGGAAGTCCTATAGTCATATGTAATTTAGATAGATTGGTACGTAGTATTATAAGCAATTTTAACTGCTTTATTCTGAATAGTTTGAAATAAGTAGTAGTTACTGTCGCACGTGCTATTCCAAGCGGGACACGCATAGGTTAAGCAAGGGCGAATTAATGTTGTATAAATTTTTTATTTTGGTTTAGGGCTCAGATTACTTTTCCTATTCATTACCGGATGTAAGGCACCTAATAATATTTGAGCACCTCTAACTCTGAGATTGGCTATGTGTTTAGACCAGTTAATTTTATTATCCAGCGTAACTCCGAGGTACCGCACAGACTTACTCCAAGATATTGAATGACCAGCGATATTAAGAAGTCTGTGCGGGTGTTGGTGTTTACAAGTAAAGAGTATGGCTTCGGTTTTGCTTTCATTGATTTTGAGTTTCCACTTAGTAAAGAAATCATGCAAGAGTTCAATTGATAATTGCAATCTACCGACGATGAGATCTACGTCATTCGATGAAGTGTAAGAGGCCGTGTCGTCGGCAAAACATGCCAAGCTCGTGCGGGTCTGAACCGGAATGTCATTTACATACAACACAAACAAGAGGGGTCCGAGAATCGATCCTTGGGGGTACCCCGGCTGGTATAACATGCGGGGACGACTTGGTATCATTGATGTGGACAGCAAAGCTTCGGTTGCTTAGGTAAGACTGCAGGATTTTGACTATATGTATATAGGTATACCAATTAACAAAAGCTTGTGAATAAGGCCCTCATGCCAAACCGAATCAAAAGCCTTTTCAATATAAAGCAGGACCATGCCTGTTGATTGGTTTAAGTTCAAGTTATGTGCTATATGTTCCGAGAGTCTCGCTAATTGGAGGCTTGTTGAATGTTTTGGCCGAAACCCAAATTGCTCATCTATGATTTTGTTCCTTGCATAAGACAGTAAGCGAAAGGCGATCATCTTCTCGAATAACTTGCCCAGAGCTGGTAATAGACTAATTGGTCGATAGTTAACAGGTATACTTTCGTCTTTTCCTGGTTTTTTAAGAGCAATTACTTTAGCATTTTTCCAAGACCTGGGAAAGTACCCAGTAAGAAAACAGCCATTAAAGATTTTAGTGACATAAATAACAGCTTTTTGGGAGAGATTTTTCAATAGTGTATTATGCAGGCCGTCATTTCCCGGGGGCCTTTCGAGGTTTGAGTTTAAGCAAGGCTTTGCGAATCTCATGGGGTCGAACGGGATTGACAAGCTGGAATATTGTAGCTATTGAGTTTTGAAACAGAAGCGTATACTTTTTCTTCAATCGCCGGGCTCTTCCACTTTAGCGTTAGACTCATATTTTCCTTAAAGGTTTTGGCTAATGTTTCACATGGCTAATGTGGTTGAAGTCGAAGTATCGTTATCTCGCTTTAATGAGGGAATATTATTACTGTTAGATTTGAGAGTTTTTACTATACGCCAAATATCGTTTGAGGGGTTGTCAACTTTTGCTAGTTTATCCTCCCATGTCTTATCGAGGAATTTCTGCGGAGGAATATATGGATAGTTTGTTGCAGTTTATTAATTTGTGCTCGGATATTTCTTTTGGCACTGCCGCCATGTAGTTTTTGGTCTTGGCGGCGTAGTTTGTTTCTTTCCCGAATAAGTTTTTTAATATGTCTAGGTAGCTTGGGCTTGGGTGTTTGACACTCGACTGTGAGAACATTAAGATTTCTAGCTTTAATAATTGAGTTTTGTACGTAGTCGGTCCCAAAGTTTTGTCACTGGCATATTATTTTTAAATTTAGAAGATGATTTTAAGAAAATTTTATTGCATTCCATTTTTGAATGTTTGACAATTATTTTAAAACAAAAAACAGTCATTCGTTGCAATTTCTCACGATGGAGTGGACATAGAAAGAAAACCGAATAGCTGTTTTAGCATTGCACCGCTGTGGGCACTCGCCAAGTACGATTTTCAAGTTGCTCAAAAATTTAAAAATAACGCTTAGGTTTGTGTACCGTACTATTGATAGGTACAATGAAGTCTCCAGTGTTGAGGACAAGAAAATAATTGGCCGGCCTCGCTCCGTACGAACACCAGCAGTGATCAAAGCGATCAAGGCGCGCATAGCAAGAAATCCTGTCCGAAAACAGAAATTGATGGCTTTGCAGATGGGTGTCAGTAGAAAAACCGTCAAAAAGGTTTTAAACGAAGATCTTAGTCTACGAGCATACAAAAAAAAGCGTGGGCACCTACTTAATGCCCGTCTAAAAACAATAAGGCTTAAAAGATCCCGGAAGTTGTTAAAGCGGTACGCGAAAAATCGACACCGTGATATCCTCTTTACAGACGAAAAGATTTTCGATATTGAAGAGAAGTACAATAAACAGAATGATAGAGTGTACGCTAGGAGCTCTGAAGAAGCAGGAAAAAGAGTTCCGCGGGTGCAACATGGGCATCATCCATCATCAGTGATGGTCTGGTTGGGTGTATCTTATTACGGGCCAACTGAGGTTCATTTTTGCGAAAAAGGTGTCAAAATCAGTGCGAAAGTATACCAAGAGACAGTTTTGGATAAAGTTGTCAAAGATCTGCCCAACACGCTATTTTCGGGACATAATTTTGTGTTCCAGCAGGATTCTGCGCCAGCACACAAAGCCAAGACCACTCAAGCCTGGTTTGACCGTCAAAAAATCGACTTTATAAGACACGAAGATTGGCCTTCCTCTAGTCCGGACCTTAATCCTTTGGACTATAAAATTTGGCAGGTCTTAGAGGGGAAGGTCTGTGCTAAACCACATAAAAATTTGGAGAGCCTAAAGTCATCTTTAAGAAAAGCAGTCACTGAGATAGATATGAAAATGGTGCGTGCTGCGATAGACGACTGGCCGCACCGATTAAGGGCCTGTATTAAAAACAAAGGAGGTAATTTTGAATAATTTTGAGTAATTTTAATTCTTTATTAAATGTACTTTAAATCGGTATATAATTTATTAAAAATTTATTGCTACTTTTGTTTTTATCATTATTTTCATTTGTGACAGAACTTTGGGACCGACTAGGTAGATGAATAACTGCTTCATCAATTTCCATCTCATTTTTAAGAATTTTACTACTTAAGCTTATATCTTTATCTAGCGCTGACCGGAATCCACTCCAATTTGCTGAGCTGTATTTGTAATAAATAGGAACTGCACAACGCTCAGTCAAGCCCTGAAGTTCAAAAAGAAGTGGTAGATGATTGGAAGATAATGCTGATAAGGCTTTAATGACACTAATATCTATCAACGGTGCCTACGGCCGTGCCCGCTGCCGACACCGTGCCTGCGCAGACTCACACTCCTGCAGCGCCGGCGCCCGCCGCCGCCGCCGCGGGTCCGGCAAAGGGAGCAGCACCCGCAGCGTACAAGAAGTCTGATGAGCGGTATGGGAAGCGTGTTACTAAGAATTAGTGAGCACTCTGCTACATTCCCATTGTGTCGTTATTTTTACGAAAAGTTCGTCGTTTTACACTGTGAGTGGGTAATAATTGATTCACCTTGTAAATTATGGTGATCATTGATATTTTTGTAAGGATACCGCACTTTTATTCCTCATACTTTACTTATTATTGGCTACCCGTCTTTATTTTGTTATTTATTTAACGTCACAACTGTCAGCGGGTATTGCTGTGACATAAGTCAAATATTGCGTTTTGTTTTTGCTGCATGATTTCGCGTTATGTTCATTCGACTTTTTCTTTTATTTCACTTTCTTACTTTGAACCAACTTTTTGTAATTGTTTAGTTATTTTTGTGTAACAATGCTAACAATTGGGAATTGTAGGCAACTTTTATTTTTATTTTTTGTACTGCGTAAATGGTTGACTGGCGGGGTAAACAGAACCAGGTTGGGTAGTTAGTTTGCCTTGCCTTTGTGTGCTTTTCCACACACCTACAGTATATTATATATAGAATATTTATATCTTATTTTTGTACCTACCTACCTACGAGATTTATTATGAATGGCGATGATTCTTATCACTCTGCTTGCGACTTGTCAACTTCATTTCATTCCGCTGATAGCTTTGCGTCTGGACCGGACACACTTGGCGATTGCATTAAACGTACGTTCCAAAGTGACACCAAATTTTTATATATCTGTCATATCAATGCTTAAAGCGTGCCTAGTCATTATAATGATCTCTGGGACACTTTCTCCTTTTCTAGTGTACACGCTATACTTGTCTCTGAATCTTGGTTGAAACCCGGCCTTGCTTCGACTTCTTTTAGCCTTCCAGGATACATCTTACTGCGCAATGACCGAACTGGCAAGGGAGGCGGTGGTGTGGCCATCTATCTGCGCAGTGATATACCCTCCAAAATTATCTCTTCGTCTCCATCCAAATTTTCAGGCTCTATAGAATATTTATTCGTAGAAATTAATGTTAAGGGAGCAAAGGCAGCTCTAGGAGTGGTCTATTGTCCGCCTTCGATTGACTATTTCGCGGACTTTGGGTCTATTCTCGCCCCTCTTAGTACTGACTACGTACATCAGGTAGTTATGGGTGATTTTAATACGGACCTCTTAAAATGCAACCCCAGAACGCGTAGACTCAACGCAGCTTTAGAATCTGCCGATCTTGTTGTGATTCCACTTCAACCGACCCACCACAATGTCAATGCACCTGATTCTTGGTTGGACCTTATTGTCACCTCTTCCGTAGCCCATGTCAGTAAATTTGGTCAATTGTCGGCTCCAGGTTTTTCACACCATGACTTAATTTATTTAAGCTACAGGATTAAGCCTCCCAAGCCACAACGGACGTATATAGAGATACGTAGCTTCGCACAGATGGACGTGGAAGCACTAAAGCAGGACGCGCGCAATGTGGACTGGACGGCTGTTCTCGCAGCGCCGACAGTGGACGAGGCGGTCGCATCTCTTAATGCGACGATTCTGAAACTGTACGACGCTCACGCTCCGTCTCGATCTGTTAGACTGAAGCGGCCACCCGCGCCTTGGATTACGAGAGGGGTACGTATGCCATGACAAGGCGGGATAGAGCTTTTAGAAGGTTAAAGCGTGACCGGTGCGATGAAAATTGGACCACTTTTAAATTTGCAAGAAACCGGTGTAATCAGATGGTGAGAGCAGCCAAGCGCAAATATATATACGAAAACGTTGTGTCCTCCTCTACTAAAGCGACTTGGAAGTTTTTAAACTCTTTGGGCATTGGTAAACCCTCAAATAAACACACTTGTCTTGCTTCTTTTTCCTTAAACGATCTCAACTCTCACTTTGCCAAATCTTCCTCAGTTGACCCCCTTACCAAAGCCCAAACCACTTCTCTCATCAATGCTTTGCCCTGCCCTTCTAAAACACTCTTTTCTCTCACCGTCGCCGCCGAAGACGAGGTTAGTAAGGTGGTTAGATCTATCAAGTCGAATGCTGTTAGTCATGATAAGGTTAGTAGGCTGATGGTTGTAAACATCTTAGAATGTATTCTCCCAGTTATCACTCATATTGTTAACTTTTCATTGTCTACTACTAAAAGATTTTCGTCCCATTTCTATTCTGCCTTTCCTCTCTAAGGTCTTAGAAGCAGTGGTTCACAAACAGCTGTCAGCCCACATCCACTCTAACCACGTCCTCTCTCAGTATCAATCGGGCTTTCGCCCTGGTCACAGTACAACAACGGCATTGCTTAATATCGTTGAAGATGTGAGGCAGGGTATGGAATCCTCTCAACTAACAGTATTGGTTTTGATAGATTTTTCCAACGCATTTAATGCGGCTAACCACGACCTCTTATTAGCTTCACTTAACCACTTAAATATTTCGTCATCGGCGGCCAAGTGGTTTACTTCCTACCTTCATGATCGCCGTCAGATGGTTCGTGTCGATCGTTCCGTCTCTGATTGGTCTGATCTTACTTCTGGTGTTCCACAGGGCGGTATTCTTTCTCCACTGCTTTTTTCCGTATTTATTAACTCAATCACGTCCCACATTGTATGCTCTCACCATCTGTACGCGGACGATCTACAACTATACACCAGGGCAACTACCAGCGGACTAAATAGTGCTATTGACAGTATTAATGATGACCTGTGCCGCATTTCCGCTTGGTCGCGCAGTTTCGGTGTGGCTGTGAACCCGACCAAATGCCAGGCTATTGTGCTCGGGAGCCCCCATTTACTTTCTTCAATTGACCTGAAACAGGCAACTCCAATTTTCTTTGAAGACGTCCCAATCCCGCTTTCATCACAAGTGAGAAACCTGGGGATGATTTTTGACTGTGGTCTGACGTGGGAACCGCAGGTGTCTGATGTTTGTCGCAAAGTGACCAACACATTAAGAACCCTCTACCGATTTAAGAATTTCCTCCCAGTTAGCACCAAGACCCTCCTTGTTCAAGCTCTAGTCTTACCAACCATCGATTATGCTGACGTGTGTTACTCCAATATAACACAGGCTCTGCTAAGTAAGCTGGATCGTCTTTTGAATAACTGCATCCGATTTATTTTTGGACTTCGCAAGTATGACCATATATCCGCTTTTCGCCGCCGACTAAACTGGCTCCCCATTCGTGAACGCAGGTCATTACGAGTCCTTTGCACACTTTATTCCCTTCTATACGACCCTGCCGCGCCAGAATATCTCAGGTCCAAATTTATTTTTGTTCCTGCTCGACCCGGAGGCGTACTCCGCAGTTCCCGTAGCCTAAAGCTGTCTGTTCTCCCTCACCGGTCCGGTTTTATGTCTGGTTCTTTTACCGTTCAGGCTATTCGACTCTGGAATGCCCTTCCGCTAACTATTCGTCAAGCACAAAGCAAATTGACTTTCAAGCGCAAGTTACGCAAGTATCTTTCTGATAAGCGCGTAGGATAGGTGTCAACATAGTATTTTTCACTAGGTACAAAAGGTAGTAATATGTATATATATTAGTGTATATTATTTTGTATATGTGTATGTTATTTTTTCGTATGTATTTGATAGAAGTTTATCTTGGATTAAGTTTTCATTTAAATTTAAATGCCTGCACCAAATGTTTCTGTTTTGCCCAATGGTTGACTGGTAGAGAATGCCTTATGGCATTAAGTCCGCCATTTGTACTATATCTTGTATTGTGCAATAAAGTTTAAATAAATAAATAAATAAATAAATAATATTAGGAATATTATTGCAAAGAACTAAGTCAGGATTTGTGGCTGTTAGGTCGTGGCTATAGTTTAATTGAGTGGGTGTTGTAGAAGAGTGGATTACAAAATCTTTTTCTAGCATTTGCTGAAAGAGAATCCTGCCGCGGGTGTTGACATAGGTGCTATGCTAATAAGGGTGGTTCGCGTTAAAATCTCCCATTATGAGGACACGTTTGCCAAGACTGAGCAGAATATCTAAATCACTGCTAACTAAGGGAAGATTTGGAGATTGGTAGGCCGATAAGATGATATGGTCTACATTTGATATGGTAATTTTAACACCAATGACTTCCATGTGTTTAGTAAGTGGTATTTTAAGCAAATTATGAGTCAAGTTTTCCTTAATGAGGATAGCAACTCCCTGACCCCTCCTAGAATGGTGTTTGTCTTGCCGATAACAGCGGTAACCTGGCGTAAGCAGAGAAACCTTATCAGAGAGTCTAGTTTCGCATAGGCCTATGACATCGCTAGACAGGGCACTCACCGCGAGATCCAGTAGTTCGTGTATCTTATTCCGCACACCATCAGCGTTCCATGATATAAATTGTATCTTATCGTGATCATACATAGTGTCCTAAGTGAGTCATAATATCATAACTTTATCAAGCATAGAAGAGCATGTCAGGAATTCTTGCTTCAGGTTTCGAATGATTTTGAGGATGCTAAGCATTTCCCCAACAGCTGGATCGGTCGCCCCTTCAGGTAACACATTTTCTTGGTTAGCAGCAGCTGGAGCAGGCACTTCCTTCGCAGCGATGGCCGCCCAGGATCCGGTATATAGTGCTGTGCGTACAGTAGCAGCTTTAGCTGGTTGCGTAGGTACGGTGTTTATTGGGCCTTTTTATGGTTTTATGGCAAGCGTTTTAACTTTATCTAACCTTTCTATATAAGCGATTCGAGCGCGACATTGACGATAATTTGCCGGATGTTCTTCCCTGCAGTTACAGCAGGTAGGAGGATCATCTTTGTTTTTAGTACAATCTGAAGATGCATGAGGCCCTGGGCACTTGACGCACCGTGGTGGCATGTTGCAGTTCCTTGATGAGTGCCCAAATCCTTGACATCTATAACACTGAGTTACAGAGCGGTTTGGTTTAAACTTCTGGATTTCAATAACGCAATTGAACAGATACCTGATTTGACGAAATTTTTGTATGTATGTCCGTATTCTATCAATTCATGTCGGCAATGAAGGAACTCGGGAAGCGTGCCAAGTTCCCGGACCGTTTCCATACAGTATATTATAGACGGCATAGAATATTACGAGCCAAACAAGGCAATTTTGTATGGCGTACGAGACGTACGCCACTCATACGGCTTGTACAAGAAATTAAGATTAAAATCTAAACCGGTGCATAATTACAACACCCATCATTTTACGTCGGGTGTTAAAAAAGACGAAAAGAGAAAACGATGTTACAAATGTGGAGATAATCATTTGTCAGTAACGTGCACCAAGGGCGTAAAATGCTTTCGATGCAATGAATACGGACACATTGGCCGGCAATGTCCGAACCAGACGGCATCCGGTTCCGGAACATCATCGCCGACGACAGCGAACAAAACGTCAAAATAAGCTGGCATCACCGAGGTCAAAAAAAGAAGATTTGAATTTGACAACGTCAATGTCAAAAAATTCAATTTCAATGAAGGAAAATTTGCAGTCGGCGTGCCACAATAATATTATTACGATGAATAAACCAACAAAGAATGTGTTTATTTCTGGAAAATCGGCGCTTTCTCTAATCGACTCGGGGAGCGAGGTGAATCTGATGTACAAAGACTTCAAGAATGCAATCAGCGCGAAAACGTGTGATGATAAATTTGTGTTTTCCGGAATTGGACTCATTAAAGTATGTTCTTTAGGTCAGCTTTTACGAATATAACGATTGATAATAAGGTGTATAACGATGTAATTTTTCATGTTGTGCCTAAAGGTACTATGCCGTACGATGTAATAATTGGCCAGGAGTTTTTGAAAAACGTAGTGATGATTATGAATGGAGGGTCAATTACCTTGCTAGAACCAGTGGATGAGTCGAATGGATTGTTTTGCAATAGGTAACGATTTTGTTATAGGACAGATATATGGGGGTTATGGAGTGTGTAACCAATTACAAGCCGGTGCAAACACGAGAGGCGCCTATTGAGTTGAAAATAGTTTTGAAGGACGACGTACCAGTTGCGCAGCGCCCTCGACGGATATCTTTGAAGGAGCAACAGGTAGTAGCGCGGCAAATGGAAGAGTGGCTTGCAGCAGGGATTATTCGAGTAAGTTATTGCGAGTATTCTAGTCCTTTGGTGTTGGTACCAAAAAGAGATGTTACAACAAGAGTATGTGTGGATTACCGGTTACTGAAGCAAAAGCTAGGAAAAGATGAGTTTCCCCTGCCTATCATTGAAGATTTGATAGACAATCTGAGTCACGCTCAAGTTTTTAGTGTATTGGACTTGAAGAATGGTTTCTTCCATATGAAGGTTAGCCCAGAGTCTGTCAAGTACATAGCGTTTGTGAAGAATCAGGCTCAATACGAGTTCCTTCGTGCCCCGTTTGGATTGTCCATATGTGCAAAGATGTTCATGAGGTTTGTCAGCATCATTTTCAGAGAGCTGATAATGGAAGGTATAATGAGCATTTTCATAGATGATATTGTAATTCCAGCACAAGATGAACGAAAAGCAGTAGAACGACTGAAGCGGGTACTAGAGGTGGCTTCATCATACGGACTTAAGATCAATTGGAAAAAGGCTAAGCTGGTCTGCCAAGAGATAGAGTACTTGGGCCACAACATACAAGCTGGTGAAGTGCGGCCAAGCAGTGAGAAAACAGAGGCAGTACTGAGATATCCAGAGCCAAGAACTGCATAGTTTTGTTGGTCTCATCATATTTCAGAAAGTATATTCCAAATTTTGCTACAATAGCACAACCGCTGACAGATTTAATAAAGAAGGATGCTGATTTCGTTTTTAACTATGAGCAGAAAAATGTATTTGAAATACTA
This sequence comes from Epinotia bilunana, assembly GCA_947049275.1. Lineage (NCBI taxonomy): Eukaryota > Metazoa > Arthropoda > Insecta > Lepidoptera > Tortricidae > Epinotia > Epinotia bilunana. The sequence continues at coordinate 13,019,368 of OX346274.1, read as the reverse complement.
AAGGAGAAGATGGCTACTGGACCTGCGTTGAAGATATTTAACCCAGATTTAAACACTGAGTTGCATTGTGACGCTTCAAGCAATTGCTGCTATCCTGATGCAACATCATCCAGGTACGGATCTTCATCTAGTCCATTACATGAGCAAGAAGATGAACGAGGCACAGAGTAATATAGCAGCTATGAGTTGGAAGCCTTAGCAGTTGTTGAAGGAGTAAAGAAGTTTCATCACTATTTGTTTGGAATAAACTTTAAAATAAACACAGATTGTCAGGCACTGGAATTGACCTTAAAGAAGAAGGATTTAACTGCTAAAGTTGCTCGATGGGTAATGGCACTCAGCCCATATACCTACAAGATGGAACACAGAGTTGGCACTGGAATGAGACATGTAGACGCTTTAAGCCGTAATCCTTTAGGTGCAATTCAGAACAGTTTACACGAACAGCTGAAACTAGCTCAGGACAGAGACGATGGGCTAAAGGCTATCAGAGCAGCACTAGCAAAAGGACCTTATCAAGATTACTGCCTTCAAAATGGAATACTGTATAAAGGAGATCAAAAGCAAGTGGTGGTACCAAGAGCAATAGAAAGAGAAGTAATTGAAAGAATACATTGCCAAGGGCATTTTGCCATGAGAAAGATGAAAGAAGCCGTTAGTAAAGACTTTTACATAAGAAATATTGACAGGAGGATTGAAGAGGTAATGACTAACTGTATTCCATGTTTACTTGCAACCAGGAAAGAAGGGAAACAAGAAGGATATCTTAACCCGATTGAAAAAGAAGCTACCCCGCTGCATACCCTGCATTTGGATCATGTCGGACCGTTGACGGAAACACGAAAATTATATAACCCTATACTCACAATGGTAGACGCATTCACGAAGTTTGTCTGGTTGTTTTCCACGAGGTCAACTACAGCAGCAGAGGTGATAAGCAAGTTACAGGTTCACCAACAGGTGTTTGGAATCCCAGTAGAATAATTACAGATAAAGATATGGCATTCACGAGCGAAGCTTTTCGAAAACATTGCAAAGGCGAAGGAATTCAGCATATTACCATCACGACAGGCCTACCAAGAGGGAACGGCCAGGTGGAACGGATCCAACGAATCATCATTCCCATGCTGACAAAGCTGTTTTGTTGTGAAGATCCAACGGTGTGGTACAAAAACATTGGTAGAGTACAAAGAGCACTGAACAGCACACAGCAGCGGAATTTAGGTACTTCACCATTCCAGCTGTTGATGGGAACAAGAATGAGAAATAAAGATGACTCGGAGGTGGAAAGATTGCTAGAGCAGGAAACCGCTAAGCAGTACGACGAAGCTCGAGAAGATTTACGACATAATGCCAAATTCCAGATACTAAAAATACAAGAAGAGAATAAGAAGAATTATGAAAGAGGAAGAAAGCAGAGTAAGAAGTATAATATTGGAGATTTGGTCGCTATCAAAAGGACGCAGTTTGGCCCTGGTCTCAAGTTGAAGCCTAAGTTTCTTGGACCATACAGAGTTACCAATGTTAAGAGAAACGACCGTTATGACGTTGAGAAACTGTCACAGGACACGGAGGGACCCGGCAGAACTTCGACTTCAGCAGATCACATGAAGCAGTGACCTATGGTGGAAGAAGATGACGTTATTGGTGTGATTATAATTTCTTTGAATGAATGAGATGAATGGTTGGTGGTTTGGTTTTTTTTTTCTATTTACTAATGATGGTGAAGACGGCCCCATTCATTGTCATCATACTTACGTTTGTTCTTCATTAATAGTGGTGCAATGCATCTAGAGTTTGTATTGTGTTATATACGAGGTAAAACGATGATAGTTCATTAAATTGCAATTTATGTTAAGTGCATACTCGTATTACGTTTGATCTCAAACGCGATCATTGTTAAGATGATTTGTTAATTTTAAACCTGTTAGATTTGGGTTCAGTGTGTATAATGAGTACTCAAAGTGAGTTAATTTTTGAGTTAATGGCTAAGGCACTGGTCCCACCGCCGGCTAGTAAGCTAGAAAAGTTGGGCGAGTAACGGTTCATTGCGTGCTGACCAGGCACAGTGTGATCAATTGACCTTTACAGATCCGCAATGTAATGCTACTCGCCCAACTTTTCTAGCTTACTAGCCGGCGGTGGGACCAGTGCCTAATTACGTTTACTTGTTCATGTTAGAATAATTTGTTAGTTTTATGGTGCGTACGTTGTTCGTTATTTTAGAATTTGACAGGCGTGAGAAAGATTGAGATGAGCATGCCTGAGGACAGGATGCTTTCAAGGGCCGAGAATGTGGGAACGGAACGTTATGGCGGAGAGGTGAGGTGAAGGGGGAGAGAGGCTATATAAGGACCTGACGGAACTTTTCTAGTTCAGTTTGAAATGTAAGCTCGATGGTTTTTTGATTTTTCTACGTATTGTCAAATGCAGCGATAAAATAAAGATGTTTTAAATCACAAAGTCTCTCTAAATTCATAAAGCCCTTCCACATCTATGTCTGTAATTAGTTAATGTAGCTTCAGATACCATCTTAAAAAAATACAGCGAATTTATTTTTCATACAAAACTTGTTTTTGCTGTATTTCGTTTGTTTTGTAAACTGGAAACATATAAACTAATTACAGACATAGATATACCTCATGTCAATGTATATGCAAAGTTTCGTCACAATCCAAAACGTCGTTTTAAAATGAGAGCGTAACTACGATTGTATGGGAAGGTCAAATTCCGCCGAGCTTACTGCGGACTCTTAAAACATTAATTCCATGAACTCGTGAACAGAGTACAGAGGGTTATCCAATAAAAGATTTCTCAGTCTACGCCCAAATGCTTCGTCACAAGGTTCGTTTCTTATATCGGCGGGTAGGTGCTCGAAATAAGTAGGCCCAATAACCCGGGGATTTTTCTTTGAAAGCGCCATGCGACGAGGAACTGTCATTAGGCGCCCAGTTGAACGAACCTCTTTACCCGTTACATTCACACGCGCAAACTGGGAGTTTTTTTTTTTACAAATAAGAGAAGCTTGAATGTTGTGAGTAGTGCGTCATTATGCGTTGCATCGAGAATTACTCCCGACAGGGGTGCCGATGCTTGACTCCTACAAGTACCCGAACTGCACGTTTTTGCATGACAAGAACTCTTTGCGCATCCGTGGAGTTACCCCATAGGAGGGCACCGTAGGACATCAGGGAATGAAAATATGCGAAGTAAACTTGTTTCAGTGAATCACTCGAGATTAGCGGGTTCAATTTTCTTAACGCAAAGACAGCACTACTCAACCTGTCACACAGACTGTCAACATGGCGCTTCCAATTCAAATTGGAGTCAACAAATCTAACTTGCTTTCCTCACACACCGGCATCGAACAGCTTTCCATTGACAATGGCGTTGGTACTTTACGGCTAGAAAAAGCATTATATTGGATTTGGCTACATTCAGTTGCAGCCCGTTATCCACGAACCATGTTTGGAGTTGCGTGCAAGCCTCATTCATTTTAATGGTTAGTTGTTCATAAGTGTTTGCACCAACTAACGCGGTAGTATCGTCCGCAAAGAGTAACTGATAACCCGGCCACAATATTCGATGGCAGGTCATTAATAAATAATAAAAATAGGGTATTTCCTAAAGCTGACCCTCGAGGAATACCTAAAGTGATATACCCTGAATCTGATTGCACCATTTTGCAGTTTGCACGTAGTTTTACGACTTGTTTACGCTTTGACATTGATTGATTGACACAATTTAAACAAGATTTATATCGATTAGATACAGGTAAGACTTATATTTAGGTATTTCATGTTTAGTTTAATCAGGTTTAAGATGGTTCGGATAAAAACAACAATAGCAACGAGCGTGTTATCCGCCAACCGCCAACAAACTGAGATTTCAGTTTGACGGAACATATATTGTTAAACTAGCGTATATGATTTTGTGAGATAAATATATAAAAATAAATAATAATTTTGGTCATTTCCATATTAATATTTCTTCTCGATATCCCGCCTATCCCGCCGTCTTGTACCAAAAAAACAATTTTAATTGAAAGTTTAATTGAATTTTGAATTTGAATTTTGAATTTTGAAAACGAAAATATTTATTTTATTTTGTATTGGCTGTTTAGAGATTTCATCTTATGCGCGCGCACTGCGCAAACGTCACGAAAAAAAAACTGTTGCGCGCCATTATAGGTTATTTCACAGATATTTGTAAGCATTGTTAATGCGTGTTTGGTTATTAACAAAAATGTTGAGTCGTGGTGACTAGAAAAGTGATAAAAAGAATGGACGCCACTGGAAATTCTTGGCGATGTATACAACATGTGAGTAAAAACCTGTTGTCATCAATAAGTAAAGAAAATAACTTGGCAGGCCAATAAAATGTTCATCTTATGAATAGAATTTTTCCTCGCAAAATGTGTTGAAAAACGTCTTATGAAACGCGTGAGCTTTGATAATTACATCCTCGGCTCTCTTATCACGCTCACCTGCGGCTCGCGTGATAATTCCGCCTCTGATGTAATTATCAACATACCTCACTTGTATCACAATGTACTATTAGAACACATTTTGAGGTAGAACATGGGCATAACTTTTTGAGTGGGACGCCCACTACTGGGGAGCCATGAGGGAGTATTTGTCACCGACCTATTTATTTTTCCGCTAAAGATATAGCTACGGTCATACGGAATATGTCACGTGGCAAGTCGCCCGGGCATGACAGCCTCAGTGTTGAGCATCTCAAGTACGCCGGTCCTCATCTGCCCAGGGTACTAGCCATGTTCTTTGCATTATCCATCGGACACTCTTATCTGCCCGACGATCTAATGAAAACAATTGTAATACCGATTATTAAGAACCGAACAAGTGATGTATCGGATAAAAATAACTATAGGGCCATCTCTCTAGCGTCTCTAGCAAAAGTGCTGGATAGTCTGCTTGATCAACAGTTAGGTGGTCATATATTAGGTACCCAGGGGAAACCCCTAATATTCCAGGCGGGTTAGTATTAAAATACGTGCGTACAATTCAAGATGTAATCAAGAGAATGCGGATTTTTGACACACGTCAATCCGCTTTGTATGTTTACCTACATATATTACACAAAAATATTTTCAAGTAAACAAGTTACTTAATCAATATAATAAAGCTAAACCCAGTATATTAATAAAAAAAATATTTAGAGGAACGTTGTATGCCCCAGGAAAGAGTATGAATATTGTCCTTTAATATGACTCGTTTTTCATCATTTGAAGATAAGGCTACTTTACTAAGAGCTTGTGTAAAAATGTTATGCTTAACCGACTTAAATACAATGTACTTTTTTCGTACCAATTCTTTATTGAAGAGCACATTCTCATAATCATGAAAACGAAAATCCGATAACGGAGTTTTCAATTGAAATTTTGCAATTTAAACTAATGAACTCATCGCACTGTTACCTTTTGCGCTTAATTCATGAACGGATTTAGATGATTTTTTCGTACAGATGAGTTGAGACCCTTGGAAGGATATAGGATAGTTTTTATATCAGAAATCATCCCTTAAGATGGTAGAACTTTGTTTGGTTCGGCAATAATTGTCTGAGCCGCCGGTGCAAGTTGATGAGGAAGCTCCGCCAGGGCCATCACCTGCTACTCAGCCTAGTTGTAATTTAAGACCTAGGACTAAGAAAATTATTATAAATTGCATTAATTAAGTAACCATGTTGTGATTGTTCTCAGATGTTCAATGTAAGTCGAGAGGAGTTGATATGTACGCATGCATGTGTGCGCGCGCACCTGATAAATGTAATAAACTAGCATTGCATCGGTACACGCGTTTCATTACTACCACCCTAAACCTCATACATCTCAATATCGTAGTGTAGTATCCATAGTACAAGCTTTGCTTAGTTTGGGACTAGGTCGATTTATATAAGATTGACCCCTTATATTTATTTTATTTCTTTCTTTCTTTCTTGTGTAAAGTGAAACCCCTTCTCCTACACTCAATGTACCTCCCGATCAAGCAACTAGAGACCCCGCACCATGCCTCCCACGCGAAAATTGTCCATGGCAATTGATTGCAAAACCTTTTATTGCGCGTATTCCAATTTGTCGAATTTCGCGTTTGTAAGGGTGGCCACAGCGGGATGAAATTTCATGGGAGAGGGATGGCATTTTTGCATATCATTTATCACATCATACAAGACTCGAAAAACAAATGCCATCCGATTTCAATGATTTTAAGTGCATTTTTCCTAAGTTCTCGTCCACCACCATTTTTTTCCGGCTTCCAACTCTGACGGCTCGATAACCGACCGGCCGGGACGGATGGCATTTTTTTTACAGTGTCTGTATGTGATGAAAAACAAGCATGCCAAATTTCAAGCGGTTGCCTGCCAATTTTTTTTTCTCCGCGTTTCATCCGGTTGCCTCGCGATAATTATTTTTTTTACCAATCCCCCTCCTATTTCGGAACCGGTCACAGTTGGCTCATTTCGGGTAGCACAGGGCGGTTGCACATCACTTCGGGAGCTCAAATACCGCGAGCCATCCGGTTGCCTTTCCAACATTGAATTACGCGTCATTGCTTTAACTATAACTGTGCTCACTATTATTAGATTATTTTTAAAGAAAGACAAAGAAAATCTTACCTGTAGCACTCATCTGTATGGTATTATATATTATTCCGCCCACAACGGGGTGTTTTACTGGGCCTTTCATCCAACTGAAATCTTGATGAAGAATTTGGGATGACAGAATACCACGTGTACCTTTTGAATACCTAACAATGCCGCCGTGCAGGATAATCAACACCATGTCGCATAGTAGTACTATATTTAATGCAATAAATTGTGCTATATTTTGAACCGTATACACGCGGCATGCCCATATTTTTTCCTGTAAATAAGGGTTTAATGAAATTGGAGCAATTACAATTTGGGTGGCAGTGAGCAGATAAAAGCCTGTCGAGATTTTTATAACTAGGCACTCCTTTGACTAGCTCGAAGTGCCTTGTCTACGGGGGTTTGCCTTGGTTTTGAGGCAAGGACAGCCACGTGGACTTGGATGTTTTATATAATGTGAAGTATATTTTATTTTATTTATTTACATAGGCATTTTTGTGTGAAACCGGATTCATATTTATCATACGTGACGTTTCGTGTCGTGACGCGACAGTACAATATCGGTTTCATACATTTTGAACTGTTTCGAGAATGCTATCTCGCATGATAATTTTGATCCCGGTATTTGCGGGATTCAGCAGGATACAGAAATAACAACACGTAAGGTTAATTTATATATACATCATTAGGACTGCTTATATACTACGCTCCCGTATAGGACACATTATGGACGGGAACCCTCTTGGAAAATAGCCTCCATGTAAAAATCTCGAAAAATACCTCTCTAAATGTTTATTTTTTTTAACTTGGCATATTTCTTTAGACGAAAGATTATATCGTTATTTTAATTTGATTAGGTATGTCTTTTAGTAATGTATTGTGTAGGTAAGATTTAGATTTAGATTATTTATTTCACAATATGTATACAATTTCAATATAAATTAAAGCTAGCTTAATCTATATGAATTTATATTATGATAGTGAAAGAGAATAAGAATTGTAATAAAATGAACGTATTATTCTATATTTGATTCAAATTATAATAACAATTAATTAATAGGCAAAAGTAAATAAATGACTAACATAATATCACATAAAGATCGTGAGATGAAAAACTTTACCTTCATAAACGAAAAAATTAAAATAACGATATAATTTACAATGTCAAAAACAGTGATATTATTAATGTTAAATGTCCATAAATTCCTTTACTGAATAAAATGCGTTTTTCAATAAAAAATAAAAATAAAAAGTTTCTCAGTTGGCGTTCGAATGTTTCGTCGGATGGTTGTCCGCAGTTCGGCGGGTAGTCGTCCGTAATAGGTTGGGCCTATCGCTCGAGGATTTAAGGCTAACGTAAAAATGGAATATTTGGGTTTTGTATCTTATTCTAACCAGAATATTTGAAGATTTTATGTATTCTTTTCGTACAATTTTCGAATTTCTTCGCAGATGAATGTAGATTTCTTCACGTTGTTTTTCCTTCACCGAAAAGCTAACAAATATCAAAATATGTTCCGTACATAAGTTCAGAAATGTCATAGGATGAGATTCCAACCAACGACCGCCGTTTGACAGTCGCATGCCAGAACTACTGGGCTGCGGTTGCATCGATCTTGGTCAAAATAATTTTCGTTGATAGTAGGTATTTATAAAACACTCTCCATGATTTTGTTTATATTTTTTCAGAGGCTGTAGTATAAGTTATACCGAAACAAAACGTTAAGATCGCGTTTGCGTTTTACCTTCTATTTGTATGGGATTTGACAGCTAAACGCAAACGCGGTCGTAACGTTTTGTTTCGGTAAAACTTATACTAGAGCCTCAGATTAGATTAGATTACATTTTTAGATTTCATTCAGAAAATTCACGTCATTTCATAAAATTAAATTAGCATGGATTCACAAAAATATTGTGTATAAGAATAAAAAGCAATAATAAATAATAGTCAATAAAATCAAATTTTAAATTAAAACAAACATGAGAAACAAAAATACTAATAATAAGGCAATAGGAACAATTTAAATACTTAATGTACTCGGTGTACTCCTTGCATTTTATTAAATTGTCAAAAGGGCCTCTACGTGTTGGCTCAGGTGGTACTTTGTAGGTACCTAGCTCCACGCACGCCTCCCAAAGGTCCGGGACGTCATTGTCCCGTGAGCGGGAAAGGCAATAGGAACAATTTAAATACTTAATGATAAATGGTACAATGTCTATGTCAGAAACCCCACGTTTAATCCCACGTTTCGGAATTTCTAGTGGGAAACGTGGGGAAGGATACAATTTTTGTAATTTTCGGAGCGATTTTCTCCGAAATATACTCGCTTAATAAAAAGAAGCTGAAAGATCTACATTTGTTTTTAAACACCTATCGATTAAAGGTGCGACCACACCGCTGCTCAAAATACGCTAACGCACCGTAAAACGCAGCAAAATGTATGAAGAATATGTGACGCATATGAAACGTCAACGCGTATACGCAGCGTTAAGCACCGGTGTGGTCGCTCCCTTATGTGACACATGTTGACCTTATAATTGAGTAAAATGCCTGTGTCATAAGGACAGACGGAGATGACGAAACTATGAGGGTTTTGTTTTTGCCATTTACACTACGGAACCCTAAAAATGTACTTAGTGTTATTTGCGAACAAAGTTTATTCCGTTCTATTCTACTCTGAATAAATAGTTAATTGAAAAAAAAACAAGATGGATTCATAAATATTTTTTTCTGTATTGCCTTAAAGTTAACTGGTCGACATTGCTTTATGACATTAAGGTTGCCTTTTGTAGGTACTATACATAAGTCCTTGTATTGTACATAAAAAAATAAAAAGCTTTATTTAACGGCAAGCTTTATATCATATCGTTAGTTCGTTAGTAGGTAACGGCCAAAATTTGAATTATTATGCAGTTATCATCAACTAATTGAGCAGAAATCGTTCAGACCTACTTATGAAAGTTTGGTGAAAACGCAATAGTATGACACCACTGAGCTGATCTGAAGATGGAGACAGAAGGTGATCCTATACTACATAAGTCAAACCTCATCGAAACCCACTCCACCTGCAGTTGTTGACTGTGTTTTTTTTGACAGAAACCTTATTATACCAAAATCCACAAGTACCTTACAAACTCCGTGCCACGCAAAGACATAGACCATTACGAGGCTGGAAAAAGTGTACGATGGCATCCATATCTCTACAATACCTGCAACAAATACAGTAAAATTTGGTTAAGTGGGGACCCTGGATAAGTGAAAAACCTCCATAGCTCTCATGAGACTCATGCTGCGGACTTTAGCACTAAATTACCTCTATTAGTGGAACAAAACAAACTTCTATACGGTAAGGTGTGGTAAGACTATCACCGGGGGAAGACTACTATAGTCCAATAACTCGATATGCACGACTTTCGTCTATAATTTGCTATGTCGTTAAAGCAGCAAACATTACAAAAAGTTCCCAGCTCAAAACACAGATGTCGGTACAGATGTATTGCAAAATTATTTTCCTTCGGGAAAACTCGGATCTTTATCGGAATACGATGACACCCGAACTGTCAATGAATTATCGTATTAAATCAGTGACATTCTCATACCCATTAATATGGAACTTTATTGTTAAGTGTCAAATGTCAAAATGAATAATGTTGTTGTATAATATAGAGATGTTACAACCGCAACAATTATTAGGTACTGAAAATGGGATTTTTAAAACCACTTTCTGTAACTTCAAAAATAATCAGTTTTATTGTCACTACTAAACAAAACATTATTTCCGCTTTAAAACATAATTAAAAGGACAACAAAATAAAGCTTATCGGGAAATATTTACAATGATAAAATTCAAAACCTGTCTATATTTTATCTTTGGCGTCCCTCTCGTACCTAAAAATAATCTGCGTGTGAGAGGAATGCAATCGATTCAAAAGGTTTCATAGGCAATTTCACGAAAGTTATCGCCACGCACACAACCGTTGTAATGAATGATAGAGGATTTTTAAAATTGGTGTTTTTTTGCGTACCGATTGCAAGTTCAGCAGCGAACTGATGGGATGACAAAATGTTTTTTGTTAAGATTCTCACATTGACTCAATCACTTCGTTCATTCGTTTTCCTTGCAATCAGTACGTAATGTAACTGGGTGTGTTTTCATTCATTTCAACTTTGGTAAAACTACCTACACCTACCTAACATTACAATGTCATCGTATTTGGATCGATGTTTTCAATATTGTCCATTTCACAATCTGAGTCAGTCATATCATCGTCAGATTCGTCAGTGCTGTCATTGACGTTAATAACAATCCTATCAATGCGATCATCCATAGAGTGTTCCTGTGAGAGGTATTCATTTTCACATTTGATAGCATGATCACAAACTTTCTTCCATTCTTCCGGGCCAATAATATTTATTTTTTCTTCAATTATTTTTTTTACTGTACCCAAATTCATATCTATGTTTCTTTTTGATACATAACCTTTTATCTGTGACCATATATTTTCAATAGGGTTGAAGTCGGGGTGGTATGGAGGTAACCTTAACACTTCGTGCCCATGTTGATGTAAAATTTTGTCAATGGAATATTCTACAAAGTCTTCTTTATGCCGGCAAATAATTTCGTATAATTGTATTTTGGTTGACGATGAATTATGTGGAATATTGTATTTTTTTAACCAGTTTATCATAAGTGGCTTTGCGGTATTAGAGTTGGGCGGACATTCCACATATTTATTGTGATAAGCAGCATTGTCTACTACTAGTACAGAATTTGGAGACAAGTTGGGAATAAGTTGATTCCGTAACCATTTTTCATAATTAACATTATTCATGGCATCGTGATAATCACCAGTTTTATCAGTAGACTTATACATAAGTAGAGCACCCGGTACAAATCTTTTGGCACTACCTGCATGTACTATAATTAGACGTTGACCTTTTGAAATTAACTGTTTCACTCCTTTATCCGTAGAATCGATCCAGCACTTTCCTGTTAAATGGGATGTGTGAACATAGGTTTCGTCAGTATACACAATATCTCTGCCTTCAGATCTGTACTTCCTTATAAGGTCTATGAACTTTATTCTTTTAAGTCTAACGTCATCTTTTTCCATCAGCATTTTCCTATTATTAGTAATTTTCTTGAATAAAAAACCCATTTGGCGAAGTATTTTTCTTAGTGTAAAATCGCAGCCCTTAAAATTCATCGTTTCTATTAATTTGGACTTTAGTACTTTTATAGTAGAGACCTGTTTATAAATGAGATGAAAGTTATAAACCATTCGTCGTATCACTGCGTAGTCAAAATCATCAAGATCTAAATAGAATTTCTTGCGTGGTCTACCCAGCTTAATTTTGTTTGTGTTGGGATTTTCATTACTTCTGTATTGTTCTCCCTGGTTCAAATATTTTCTAATTGTTGGTCTAGATATTCCTGTTGCGTCCGAAATTCGCTGTTGAACTTTCCTAAAATACTCTGAGTCGTTTCTATTTTTGAATTTGCTATTTTCCGATATGAAGTACAGGTAAATATTAAATATAATACCTTGAATTGGATTTTTTAACCGTTTTCGAGATTTCGGCATGGCTATACAACCTTATTATAAGTAATCTGAAAATATGATTAAAATTACAGCGAATTTTTAAATTGCGGATTATCCACTCTATATAAGAAGCAATTTGAGAGAGCACGAAAAATACGAACTTCCGAAAAATTACGAAGGAAAATTATTTTGCACTACATCTGTACTGGACGTATACACAGACATTCAAAAATGATGTTGATGAATGAAGTAAAAGTCACGCTATTTAAAGCGTAATGTCAGAGTTTCTCTACGAGCAGCCTGTGGTTCACTTGTACAAAGAAGTCGATCAGTGCCCTAAAAGTTCAATATAATAATGGTTATAGGGCGTTGCTGGGGCTGCCCCGCTTCTGCAGGGCATCACAAATGTTCGCGGAGGCGCGCACGGACGGCTTTCACGCCATACTGCGCAAGAGAGCGGTCTCACTCGTGCACTGAATGCGGGCCAGCGCCAACAACATCCTAAAGATGTTTGCAGATAAGCCCGACTCCCCATTATATGTACACATCAACCAATTAATGGTAAGGGGACACTGTACAGCGTAGTTTAATTAGAGTCTAGATTTAAAATATGTAATTTGTGTACCTACTAATAATAGACATATAAGGATGTAATACTAACAACTTGGATCTCAGTTATCTGAATAAAGAATTTATATTATTATATTATTATTAAAAATGTCATTCAATGAAACAAATGCAGGTCACCGGTTCGTTGTTTTTCGTAAAATTTTGGTGGAAGAAGTGGTGAATTTGAAATGTTATTATTGTAAGTAGTATCTGAATAATATTATCTTTTAATTAATTGTATCACTAACGTAAAACGAATTCATTCATAAGCTATTGATCGAAACGAATACACAACCTCAAAATTACGAGGTGGGGTAAGAATATAAGTTCATCTGGGGCAAGACAAACATATGTTAGTCTTGCCCCGAATCAGATGTTGTAAACTTTTTTATTCTAAATACTATATTAAGTATTATCCACAGTACTTATTTTTTCTAAAGATAAACTGGTTTGATGTTGGGATGAATGCTATTCTCCCTACTAATACATGAAATTTGTCCAAAACTTATAAGGTAAATATAAACATTGTTAATTAATAATAAGTATTCTATTCTACATATACAGGGTGTAACAAAAATGGGGTATGAAACGATCAAGGGCTTGACAGGTATCGTGTTCCGATAAGAAAAAACTGAAAAAAAAAAATTGACGCGATTTTTTTTTATATTTCTATGGAGCTTGTCGCCCCGGTCGACCAACGCTCCATACTAAGGTACCTGTTAAGCCCGTGATCGGTTCATACCTCATTTTTGTTACACCCTGTATGACACGAAGAAGCCGATTATTTTTCTACTATTGTTGAATGAGCATGTCGTTTTGTTTTGCGGGAGGTGGTTCCTTTCACCGAGTATTAGTTTATTAGGTACTTAAGATTTCAGATGTTGACACTGTTATTAACACGTTTACCGACAGTAACGGCTATGGCCGTTTTGCCATTTAACTTTAAACCTTATGTTTGAGCACTATAGCCACAGCTGCCGGCCAACGTGCTAAATAATTTAATAATTAAAAAATAAAAAGTGATCAAACATATTAAAGTAGGTAATTAATGTACATTAAATTATTAATAAATCCATCAGATTTATGATCCTTTTAATAAAAAATATTCGGTCTTCGTCTAATTTTTTTTACAAGACTGTCCTGGTTCTGTACTCCTGATTTTGAGCATATGTTAGTCTTCCCCAAATTAATAAAAACACACATACATATGAAAATAAACTTTATTCCGCTAACCATTAAGTTTGAAAAAAATAGTCATATTCAAATTTAACGGCTTTTCTGTCAGAACAGGTGTGGAGTGAGACAGGGTGGATTGACGTCTCCAAAGCTCTTCAACCTGTATATGGACGGGCTGATCCATCAGCTCACTAACACCCCTATAGGTTGTTCCGTTGGTAGAAAGGTTGTTAACAACATCAGCTACGCGGACGATATGGTGGTATTGAGTCCATGCATCAGTGCCTTGAGGAAGTTGCTGGCTATATGTGAGAGGTACGCTGCTGCCCATGGCCTTAAGTACAATGCGGCAAAAAGTGAGTTGTTGTTGTTTAAGGCCGGGAAGAAAACATACGACTCTATTCCACCAGTTGTACTTGAAGGCACAACACTAAAATTTAAGTACTTGGGGCACTGGGTAGCAGACATGCTATGTGATGATCTGGATGTTGAGAGGGAGCGCGGAGCGTTGGCGGTCCGCGGTAATATGCTGGCTCGTAGGTTCGCACGATGTAGTGAGTGTGAAAGTGAAGTACCCTGTTTAAGGCATTCTGCCAATCTTTCTACTCGTGTGCACTATGGGTTAGCTATACGCAGCGGGCCGTCAACGTACTTAGGGTGCAGTACAACAATGTGTTCAGGATGCTGATGGGGCTCCCTCGCTATTGTAGTGCGTCCGGCATGTTCGCGGCGGCGGACGTGCCGGGATTCCACGCAATCTTACGCAATAGAATGGCGTCCACGATGACGAGAGTGAGGAGCAGTACCAACAGCATCCTACTAGCATTTGCTGAACGGGCGGATTGCCCGATTATGTGACATTGGGACCAGGCGCACGCTCCAGTAGTTGCCTCCCCCCGTCGATTTTAGTTGTAGAATACCTATGATACTAACATTAGCTGTAAGTATTACTCTACTGTACGTAAGTGTACTCTAACTAACAAATTATGGACCTCGAGTCCGAAATAAATCATATTTAATTTAATTAATTTAATAAGTACGTATGATTATTAAGATAATAAAAGGCACTGTTAGTCTTACCCCGTTACTGGGGAAAGACCTAGCAGTTTTAACATTCTGTAGTTTTCCCTAAATATATCTACTTTGAATAAATTTGCGTTAAAATCGATATACTTTTGTAAAAGTTTACAAAAATCTTAAAAGTTACTTCAACTATTAATTCATTAATTGTATTCATATAGTAAGACACATAATTTCAACGTAAGAACCGATCTTTATTTCTAACGTTAAACTATTCATGAGTCTTACCTCACCTTACCACCTACCTCTATAACTGAGAAAGCGAATGTATTTTACCTCTTTTACTGAGGCTATATTTTACAAAATACTTTTATTAGGTGGGTTCTTTCAATTCTCAGGTATATACAGTGTGCGGCCTGTAACAGGGGCAAATATTTTAAAGGACGCTTTCTTAGAGCATCTGTAGTAACCCCCTTGTGACCAATATATTTTTTTTTGATTCGGAGTAACATTGATCTAAAGTTATAATTATGACCTTCAAGTAATGTATCTTCACACCAGGAGATCATAGCACAGCAGTCAATGCAGATTTTGAGGTAAAATCATGAAATGAGTCATAATAGTTTTTGAATTTTTGCTTTTAAAAGATATTATTGTGATTTTTTATTATTCATGTTCTTTTTAGTGATTTTCACCCCAGAAGAGTAAAAAATACACGTGAACTTACTTTAATGTAAAAAAAGAGAAAAATGTTTTTTTTTTCATTAAAACTACCTGGAAATAATTGCTCACAAGCTCAATTAGTCTACCGATTCATTTTTTGCTCCTATTCCAGGCCACACCCTGTATATACCTCTATTACTGAGAAAGCGTCAATTTATTTCCTCTATATTCATTCTCTTTATTCATATTTATATATTTATTGCCATCATGTTCATTATGCCGAATTCACACTCAGCCTTACAGCGCAGGGAAGTGGGCAGGACGGGCGTATAATGCGGTATTACGCCCGTTCTGCCCACTTCCCTGCCCTGTTGGGCTGAGTGTAAATTCGGCATTACACTGCGTGGTTAGCACCCAATCTTTTAAATAGTAGTTAGATATATATAGGTCATCATATCAGCCGAAAGACGTCCACTGCTGGACATAGGCCTCCCCCAAAGAGTGCCAAAGTGACCGGTCCTCCGCCACCCGCATCCAGCGGACTCCAGCAACCTTTACCAGGTCATCAGTCCACCTTGCGGGGGGCCTACCCACGCTGCGCCTTCCGGTTCGTGGTCACCACTCGAAAACCTTTCCGCCCCAACGGCCATCGGTTCTACGTGCTATGTGCCTCGCCCACTGCCACTTAAGTTTAGCGATTCGGAGGGCTATCTCGGTTACCTTGGTTCTGCTGCGGATAGCCTAATTTCTGATGCGATCACCCAGAGACCCCCCCAACATAGCCCTCTCCATAGTCCTATGGGTGACTTTGAGCCTTCTTATGAGGCCCATAGTAAGCGACCACGTTTCAGTGCCATATGTCATCACTGGCAACACACACTGGTCAAAGACTCTCGTCTTGAGACACTGCGGAATATTGGACGAAAAGATGTGCCATAGCTTCCCGAACGCTGCCCAGCAGAGTCGGATTCGACGATTGACCTCTTTCTCGAAGTTGGCCCTATTTAACTGGATAGTTTGTCCTAGGTATACATAATCGTCTACAACTTCGAGTGTAAAGTGTCCGATTGTAATGGCAGTTGGTACTACATGGGTATTTGACATGATCTTCGTCTTATCCAAGTTCATTATTAGACCAACTCGTTCGGAAGCTTTATTGAGGTCATCGAGCATCGTAATTAAGTCTTCCATGGTCTCAGCCAAGACTACTATATCGTCAGCAAACCGAAGGTGAGTGATGTACTCGCCGTTGATGTATATGCCTAGCCTTCTCCAGTCCAGAGTTTTGAAAACGTCCTCCAGTGCAGCGGTGAACAGTTTTGGAGAAATAACATCTCCTTGCCTGACTCCTCGCTGCAGCGGAATAGGTTTCAAGTTCTGGTTCTGGATATATATAGGTACATACTTATTATACTCTTTGGTAGGTAGTTATGATGGCCCAACTATATCTACTGCTACTTACAAAACCCTTGGTGAATTTCCATTGACCCACGCACGCAGATTGATCTAATTTAAATTATTAAATTAATATTTTTATAGCGTCCTTCAAACCTCACTGATGACGCAAATTGAGATTAAGAAAATATATTTTAATTAGGAAAACTGCGACCGAACTAATGAAGTTTATGGTCAATAAATTAAGTTACATTGTAACATATCCTTTGGAATCCATAGTGGCTTGTCAATGAAAAACCAATAAATTAGCAAGTACGTGGTACATGCGTGACGGAACAAATTAGACATACCATCCATTAATTTTCCGTGTCCAAGATTTTACGACTTTGTTTATCAGAGCGGGATTTCACCATATTTTCCATATCTCACTCCTGAGTAAAGCCTCTAGTATATAAGGCCAGGTAGAAGTGCCCGCCATCATTCTATCCTCCGCCCTTGCCTGAACAGTTGTAACTTACTGTAAGTCGTTGGTTAAATAAAACCAATTAATTTCTAAATTCACTTTTTATTTCTGACTTATTACAAACCGCTAAGTCAAACCTAAAGACCCCTTTTTCGCTACGACAACGTTACTATGCTGACTCGACGCGCTCCGAGCTCCAGAGTTCCGGCCAACGTTCGAGAACTAATAGTTTCCTGACTTCGCGGACTACGGCGTGAGGCGGCTGGTTTCCTCAGGGAACCCATCCCCACTCCATAATTGGCGCAGCCGGTAGGATCCACTCCTGCGGCGAAATCTGTGTTGCCCAATTTAATCACTATATTCGTCGTGGCCCTATTAAGGACTTCAAGGAAGAAACGGATTTAGCATTCAAAAGTCGGTGTCCTAATAGTGGGAAATATTATTCAGCACAGTTGTCGATTTACAAGGAGAGGATAGGATCGGGAGGATCCATATACGGAAAATTACCGTTTTCCTTCCTTAAGAAACAAAGGAAATCCTTTTTCCATTTTCCTGAATTTTGTAATTTCTACTGTATTTTTCATTTTATTTTTCCTTGTGTGTGTGTATGTATAAGTGTTTGCGCAACATTTTTATTGTATACTGGATCATTAGATCACTTGATTTCTTGATTAAAATATTTGGTTAATTAAAAACCATACACCTTTGAGCTGGGTGAACATAAAGAGCTCATTACCTTACTTGAAACGAATAGCAATTGCGAATTTTGTTTTAAAATATTAAAAACAAATTATTATTAATTCACCTTAAATACAAGCTAATTTTATGAGTACTCAAAATATTAATCCGACGTCGTCTGGTGAAGGGCAACGCGCAAATAATAGTTCTGCCAATAATACGACAGGAACATTTGGTATAAATATTCCTGAAATTAATATTCGAGCAGTACTTAGATCGATAATCGAACCGCTACAAGTTATTGTTGAAAAACTTGCTGATTTATTTTCATATTGTTTGCGTATGATAGTGCAAAACGAGTATTTCGTTATATTCTAATTACTTGGTTAAACCCAAATAATATACATTGTAAATTTTTGTGTTAAGTTCAAATTAAGCTTGTTTCACCTAACTAATTAAAATGAGTCATCAGTCAAACACTAAGTCACCTAAAATGCCTGAAATGCCTATAATTTCTGAAAAACCTGAAGACGTGAAATCATCTTCTAGCGGAATTAAGGATTCCATGAATTTAAACTTTAGTGAATTATAAATTGGTTCTGAAAATTTAATTCCAGTGCTTACATGAATTCCCAATGAAATTTTAAAACTTATCCCAATTTTTGATGGCGATAAACGTACGTTGAATTTATATTTAAAGAAAGGAGATTACGTGATAATTAATTTTGCAGGCGATATTAATAACCAAACGCAGCAACAGTATGTTTTACACGCTTTAACGTCTCGCTTATCTGGGAAAGCTGCTGCTTTAGTAAGTGAAAACGAACATATCGCTAAGTGGCCGGAATTGAAAACCTTTTGTTGCAACACTTTGGCGATACTCGGACGGAAGATTGTATTTTAATGGAGTTAGAGAGTGTTACGCTCAAACCTAATGAAAGTTTTCTTGAACTATGTAACCGAATCCAATTCATTAGGAGCAATTTATTTGCAAAAATTAACGAATCCTCCGACATACTAACTAGGAATAGTCGAATGCAAATTTACAATCACTCCGCATTGAATGTTTTCCTTTATAATTTACCAAAAGCATTAATGCGCACCGTTCGTTTGAAAAACCCTTCTACACTAGAAGATGCTCTACAAATCGTTCTCGAAGAAGTCAATTTTAATGACCAATATAAAACAAGAAACAATACCCATAAATCAACTTCCCCAAAGAAATTCCAAAATAACGCACCGAAACCATTTGTGGGTAATTTCAATTATAATACGCAGTATAGTCGTCCTAATTGGCAAAAGTCTAATTACCAGAACAAGCCTAACAACTACCCCAATAGGCCTTTTAACCAATCAAACCCTAATCAAAATATTCGTTATCAGACTAATCATCAGCCTAGACCGAATTATCAAAATAATTGCAGGTAACACCGAATTTCAGACCAACAACGTCCAATTCAAATTCTTCTATGTCTAGAAACAATTTGAATGCGAATACAAACCTGAACCGAGTGAACAGTGAAAGCGCAAGTTACTCACTCTTATCAGCCTAATGCAGGGCAAAATTTTCAAGTTCGACCCTCGAGAACAAACAATGTGTAAGTAATAACGCAACAACTTTACCTTTCATTGTCGTTCCGGAATTGAAGGCAAAATTTATGATCGACACGGGTTCAACTCGTAGTTTCATTAGCAACAAACTTACCAATACATTTTACAAGAATTGTATGCATTACGAACCATTTGAAGTAATTAGCACTCATGCTACAAGTAGACACGAAGAAGTTATTTGCATAAAAGTTTTTAAAATCTTTAATGACAATTCGATTTGTAAGTTTTATGTGTATGATATAGATAATTACTATGACGGATTGATCGGAATGGACATATTAAAATTATTAAATGCATCAATTAACCTCAAAGAACAAATATTAAAAACACCAAACGCTTTTATACCAATTTATTATAAAAAATCGGTAGAAATGTACATAATCCAACTTAAACCGCGAACAGAGAGTAAAGTTAAAATCCCGACAGATCTTCTACACGGGAAAGGTATTATAGAACATACGGAATTTTATCCTGGCGTTCAAATGCCTCAAACGAGAATTACCACTCAATATGGAAGTGCTCTTGTAACAATTAAAAACTCAAGTAACGAGTATATTACTATCGATATAAATTCCCCATTTAAAGTCATACCACTAAAAAACTATAAAATATATTCGAATTATTTTAACGATCAACATTTAGACCAAATACTTTTGAATAATCTAGAAAAACTCAAAATAGATCATATGAATCCTGAAGAAAAAGAAGTTATTTACGGAATATGTCACGAATATAAGGATATATTTTATAATGAAAATATTCCTTTAACTTTTACAAATGAAGTGAAACATAGAATTCGTACAAAATCGAAGATCCAATTTATATAAAACCTTATAGGCAACCACCCTCGCAATCACGAGAAATAAAAGAAAAAGTGGATAAACTACTAAGAGATAACATTATTCAACCCAATCATTCTCCGTGGAGCGCCCCTGTACATTTAGTACCCAAAAAGGCAGATGCTACAGGAGAAAAGAAATTTAGAATGGTAATAGATTACCGAAAGTTAAATAGTGTAACTTTAGGTGATAAATATCCTATTCCCAACATTAGCGATCTTTTCGATAAATTAGGGAAAAGTATTTATTTCTCTACATTGGATCTGGCTAGCGGTTACCATCAAATAGAAGTAGATGAGTTAGATCGTCCTAAAACAGCTTTTAGTACTGAGTTTGGACATTATGAATTCAGTAGAATGCCTTTCGGACTTAAAACAGCACCAGCAACATTTCAGTGCGCTATGGATAAGAGGATTACAGGGAACTCAATGTCTTGTATACTTGGATGATATAATTATTTTCTCAAGTACACTTGAGGAACATGTCACAAAATTAAGATAAATCTTTATCGTATTAAGAAAAGCCAATTTGAAAATTCAATTGGATAAATCCGAATTTTTGCGTAAAACTATTATATCTCGGACATACTATTACGAAAGAAGGTCTTAAACCAAATGATGATAAAATCAAAGCAGTGTTAGAATATCCCATGCTTAAAACCCAGAAAAAAATAAAAGCTTTCTTAGGTCTTGTAGGATATTATTGCCGTTTCATAAAAGACTTTGCAAAGATTACTAAACCAATGACATCATTACTAAAGAAAAATGTAAAATTCCAAATTAATGATGAATTTCGTAAATGCTTTGAAACTTGTAAATCTTTATTAATTAATGCTCCACTGTTACAATATCCAGATTTCACTAAGTCTTTCATTTTAACCACAGATGCTTCGAATGTAACCTTAGGCGCAGTCTTATCTCAAGGTAATATTGGAATAGATAAACCTATTGCATACGCTAGTCGCATATAGTATACGGTCATAAATTCACAATCTATACAGACCATCGACCATTAGCTTGGTTATATTCGTTAAAAGAACCTAATAGTAAATTAACGCGTTGGAGATTAAGACTCCAGGAATATGACTTTGAAGTTATTTATAAAAGTGGAAAACAAAATCTTAACGCAGATGCACTATCAAGAATTTTACTAAACAAACTCCAAGAAAGAATTATTCTCCAAACAAATGATACGAATGAAATAAATGACATTGAATCCGATGATCCTTTAATTGCGTTCATAGGATCAGAAGATGATAATTCAATGGATTATGAGGAAACATTAAGTGCTTCTGAAATTGACCTCGAAGGTATCGACCTAGGAGACACTATTGATGTATCCCCTTTTGAAGTTATCGAAGACCCCATCGATATAAAATCACGTCAAATAATCTTTAACAAATGGTTTAAAAATAATTATGAAGTTAACAATTCGATTCGCGGATCATGTAAAATAATGGAAGTTAACTTACCATGTGACCCTGATATCATGAAAAACTTTTTAAAGGACCATATTAAAAATAATCAGAAATATTACGTTTATTTAGTGATTAATGAGTTAAAAGAAATATTTTACAACGTTGCACCTCAATTATTTCAAGACGTCATCTTTATAATTTGTAATAAAAGAGTTACCATAATCGAAAACGAAATTGAACAAAAAAGACTCATATTTCTGTATCACGAAGGAAAAACTTGCCACCAAGGAATAAAAGAGATTGGCCAAACTCTCAAGGAATTATTATTGGCCAAAAATGAAAGAAACCGTTTCAGCAGTAATAGGAAGTTGTGACTTATGTGAACGTATGAAATACGATAGGCATCCACTAAAACCTAAATTGCAGTTAACAGAGACTCAACATAAACCATTCGAAGAAATATTAATCGATTTATTTTCAATCGAAGGAAAATTATATTTAACTCTTGTAGACGCCTTCAGCAAATTAGGCCAAGCCGTGGAAATCGAAAATAGATCCACACCTGAAGTAGTAAAAGCACTTATAAAATATTTTTCTATGTATGGCGTTGTAAGTAAAATAAATTGTGATCCAGGATCAGAGTTTAATAACGCACTTATAAAAGAATTGATGGAATTATTCAAAATTTCTCTTCACATAGGAACCCCCAATAATCCATGTTCTATGGCAATTGTGGAATGTTTTCACAGCACAATTATAGAGATATATCGTTTAGCATGGTATGAACAAAAAACATCTGATGCCTCAAGCGTCATGACATATGCTATAATTGCATATAATAATAGCATTCATACAGCTACAGGACTTACACCTTTTGAAGTAGTTCTGGGACATACTGAAACTAGAAGTATGTTTGACATTGAATATGACAGGCAATTTCATCAAAAAATGGTGAGAACACGCAAAAAGGACAAAAATATTATATGAATATTTGACTAACAAAATGATGACTCATAAAGAAAAGCTTGTGAATCAAAAAGTTAGAGAACCCAGCACTAGTATTGAAACTGGAAATACAATTTATTCTAAATTAGTTAATAGAAGAAAAGGGAAAGACAAACCCAGATACGAATCCGCAAAGGTGATAGGTGAAACCAGTCATAACGTAGTTCCAGTGGAAATTAGAGGTCGTGCTACTAAAGTACCAATTCGAAACGTAAAACGCCCTACCAAAGGCCAAAACTGAACTTAAACACATTTTTTTTATACTTGCGGGAAAATATACGCTATAAAATGTATGATATTCATGTTTTAAATCTATAACAGCATTAGAAGTACTTCGTAATATAAAGGGCCTTAGTAACATAATTAGCTTTAATTTTATATTACTTAATGACTTTTATATAAATTTAATTATAATTAATTAAATACGCTACTAAAACTTATACAGTGTAGTAATGAATGCTTTAAAATACAATAAATGTATTTATAAACCATTTACATGTAAAGTATATGTCGCGTAATTGCAATATTTTACAGTGCAATAAATCATGTTTTAAAATACAATAAATGTTTTTATAAAACATCTACATGTAAAATTTGCAAGATGACAAAAAAATTAGATTAAACATTAAGTTAACATGGAATAGGCCGGTTGATGGAAAAATATTGATAACTATAGTTGTAGACGCTGCTACACTCGTATCTCGCTACGAAACATACATTATAGCATAGCATGGTCATTTACATATTCCAAGGCCAATCAGATAATATAATCATAGTTGCCTTAAGCAAATGATTTTTAAATTTACATTAATGAGCAATCAATTTATCAAGTAAAGTTTGTGTTGGATAAATAAGTTTATTTAAGGTTTTAATTGTTCCCATCCTTCCCAATCCCATCCATTTTCAAGGAAGATGACGGATAAAGACATGAAGTCACGAATGTCCACATAGAGTCATTTGTCAACTGATGAGATTTATGATAACCTGCAGTAACTCATAAATTCTTTCCATTGGCAATGTCTACACGACACTATCAGCAGAATCAGCGAAAGAAGAGGAAGATAATGACAAAATGATGAGATGATGTTAAAAAAGTCATGGCCCATCTATATCACTTTTTATTATACTAAAGTGCTATGCCTATGTCAAGACAATAGCATAACTCGGACATCAAGTATGAATAAAAGTGATGAAATGATTACGTATGATCAAGTGTCAGTGTTTTAGTGAAAGTGAACTTCAAATCAGTGTCTAAAAATATACACAAAAGGAACTTTATAACGGACTGTTAAGGAGCAATTAAATTTAAGTTATAAATAATGTAATAATAGTTTATCGGATTAACATTAAATTGTACCTGATAATTTAATTTAAGGTGCAAAATTTCCTATTTGTCATGTCTTTCCAAATAGGTAATTTTACTTTAAGGAGGGAGGATTTATGATGGCCCAACTATATCTACTACTACTTACGAAACCCTTGGTGAATTTCCATTGACCCACGCACGCAGATTGATCTAATTTAAATTATTAAATTAATATTTTTATAGCGTCCTTCAAACCTCACTGATGACGCAAATTGAGATTAGGAAAATATATTTTAATTAGGAAAACTGCGACCGAACTAATGAAGTTTATGGTCAATAAATTAAGTTACATTGTAACATATCCTTTGGAATCCATAGTGGCTTATCAATGAAAAACCAATAAATTAGCAAGTACGTGGTACATGCGTGACGGACCAAATTAGACATACCATCCATTAATTTTCCGTGTCCAAGATTTTACGACTTTGTTTATCAGAGCGGGAGTTCACCATATTTTCCATATCCCACTCCTGAGTAAAGCCTCTAGTATATAAGGCCAGGTAGAAGTGCCCGCCATCAGATTCCGGTTACGGCAGCGGTCGAGTGAGGTCGTGCTTATCGGTGCGCTCTTGCCCTATTGTTGTTGTAGCCCGAATATCATCTCCGACTACCTGCTCGCTCTTATCGCTCCCCCGCGAGGTGATTATCGCAATTACCACGTGGAAGCATCGGGTGTGCTAGTTAAGACTTTCTTAAGTCTCCAGTCGACCCGCGTGTCTCTGCCCCTCTGGAAATCCACGCTCGTAGTGGTCGCAGTCTTTCGAGGCTGTGGGCTAGACACTCTGTGGCTACCCGTTAGTTAAGACTTTCTCAAGTCAGACCCGGGTCTCTGTCCCTTAGAAAGACCACGCTCGCAGTGGCTGCACAGTGACGGATCCTAACGGTGCCAACGAAGTCGCTGTGTGGGGTGGATACCACCACGAAGCCCAGTACTGCGATCAGTCCGACTCTTTCCCTTCGTGTTAGGACACATAGTTGACATT
The DNA here is from genome assembly GCA_947049275.1 of Epinotia bilunana. NCBI lineage: Eukaryota > Metazoa > Arthropoda > Insecta > Lepidoptera > Tortricidae > Epinotia > Epinotia bilunana. Next base: position 12,993,990 of record OX346274.1, on the reverse strand, counting down.
GATACGGCGGACAAGTGGACAAGACTCGACACCGACATCAGGATAGCCTTCGGTTCTCATTAGGCGTAGGAAAAGTTTTAGCGGCGACCGACCCAGTAGGATGGAGATGCAAGACAGGATCGCGAGGATGGAGGAAGCCATGCGGGCAATGCAGGCCGAAATCGACCGCCTCGCCGCTGAGAATCAACGGCTCAAGTTGGCTCTCAACGGCGAGGACATAGACCCGGCCCATGCGGCCCCCATGCGAGCTCCCACCCCAGCGGTCGCTGACTCGCACCACCAGGCCCATCCGGCCACTCCGACGGCCATTCTGACCGCCCAGGCCCCTAAGGCCATCATGGGACCGCCACCGCCACCGCCGCCGGCGGCAGCTGCGATCCCCTTGTCCCCGTCCCAGGCCCCTAAGGCCAAACCGCCCAAGCAGGGCAAAATTAAGGCAGTAAAGGCAGCCGCGTCTGCCCCAGCAAACCCTCCGGCCCCTCAGGCCCTCCCCACAGCGGAGTCATATGTGAGGCAGTCGCGTTCTCGCTCCCTTAGCGGGCGATCCTCCTTGCGAGAGGAACGCGTTGTCCCACACCCCCGCTCCCCCCGCCCCCGCTGTCCCTCCAGAGACCTACTAACGGACAAAGAGACACTCGACCTCCTATATTCTGACCACGACGACATGGACACGTCAGGATGGGTTACCGTAGGCAGCAGCCGTAAGGGAAAACGTGCGTTGCCGAAGTCTCCGAGGGCTCATTCGCCGGCGAAGAAAGCCCTTCGGACTCCCGCCGCCCCCGCGCCTTCTGCGCAGGCCCCTCAGGCCAGTAGTGCCACTTTGGCAACGGACGGCGGGTCTTCGGCCCCCAGATCGACTCCGTTAGCAAACCCGGACAAGCCGGACTCATGTGTCCTGATCGACACACATAGGTACCACACTGCCATGGCCATAGCCAGCCAGCGTGGCATCCGTGTGGTCGGCTCAGAGATTCTGAAGCCGCCCTTGGAAGGGATGCGCATCACGGTCCAGGGACCCGAGGACTACCGTGCCTTGACCCGTCTCTTCGACGAGCTGTCGATGGCCTACAACCGGAGGCTGACCGTCGAAGAGAAGGGTTACAGGGCCATCCTCCGGGGCATCCACAAAGATATCCCGGAGGATGAGGTAGCTGCGGATCTCAAACGCAAGGGGATCGCCGTCAGGGAGGTTCATCGCCTCTACAATAAGCAGAAAGGGAAGTACGATATCGTACTAGTAGTCACCGACCCGGACCAGCGTAAAGCAGTTCACTCCCTTAAGGAGGTTCTCAAGATGGCTGTGAGGGTGGAGACTCCCAACAAGAGGACCCACCTCTCACAGTGCCATAATTGCCAGAGGTTCGGCCACGGCGCTCGTGGCTGTCACTCTCCCCCCCGTTGCGTCAAGTGCGCTGGGGACCACGCGACTCGCGATTGCGAGCGCCCAAAAGGATGCAAGGACCCGAACGGCATACGGTGCTGCAACTGTTTGGTTCGCAAGCTCCCCCATGGGCATACTGCCAATTATGGGGGATGCCCTTGCCGCCCAAAGAGTCGCGACATCGGAGCAAAGTCGAAGTCCTCGCCTCCCTCTGGGCGTAAGCTGGGCGCGGGCCGTGCTGCTCCCCATAGCACTCCGCAACACTACCCCGCCTTTCCGGCTGTAGGGCTAGGTGCCCCTAGGAACCCGCCGCCTTCTGCGGCCGCAGGTCCCCGCCCGGTGCCTTCTGCACCCCAATCTCAGGCGGGCCCCTCTGCATGGGGGCCCGCCGCTAGTCAAGCGGGCCGGCCCGCTATAGATCCCCTCTATGCGCTTATGCAGGTAATTCAGGTACTCCCACCGGAGGTGGCGAGCGGCCTGACTGCCCGTATATTCGCAACGACGACGCAGTATCTCGCCGCACCAAGCGGCATCCAGGTTCACGGTGCCTACTAGTATGGATAGTACATCCCAAAAGCTTAAACCTGCTTCGATTACCATTGGCATTTACAATGCCAACGGCTTGAGAGGTATGAAGGACGAGGTGATGAACTTCCTTCGCGATCACTCAGTAGATTTACTCCTGGTCCAAGAGACCTTTTATCGTCCCAGCATTAGAGCCTTTCGCGTCCCTGGATACGCTCAGATTAGAGATGATAGGCAAGATGGTAGGCCATTCGGGGGCACGCTCATTTTCTACAAACGTAACTTGCATTGCATAAGACTCAATCCCCCGCCCCTGACAAATATGGAAGTGTCGGTCTGTCGCATCTCGATGGAGGGTCACCCCCCGATATCGATTGCTTCAACCTACCTTTCACCTCAACGAGACTTACTTTTGACTGACCTCAACTCCCTAGCCTCCCTAGGTCCTTCGGTCATCGTGGCCGGGGACCTAAATAGTAAGCATACTAACTGGGGTTGCGTAGCAACCAATCCCAACGGCAATCGGCTTCATCACCTTTTGATCGATAGCCTCCCTTTCGATCTCCTTGCTCCCTTAGAACCGACTCACTTCCCTCATAACGTAGATCACCGACCTGACATACTCGACATAGCACTGCTAAAGAACGTAGCGTTAACCCTGCGTTCTATAGAAGTGATTCACGAACTAGACTCGGATCATAGGCCAGTCCTCTTGAGACTAGGTCCTCACCCCAATAGTACTCCTCGTACCAGGACACTCGTGGACTGGGACAAGGTGCAAACAGGTCTCTTAAAGACAGATCCCCCCTTGCTTAGAGACATTCCAGACAATATAACTACAACCGAACAGACAGACCAAGCGATCGATTCTTTCACCAACTACCTCAACGCTGTACGAAGCGAGGCCTCAAGGGAGGTGTCGGCGGAGGACATCCAACACCGACCCCTACCTAGGGAACTGAGGGAGTTGGTAACAAGGAAAAATCGCGCCATCCGTACCTATTCAAATCACCCTTCTGCCGAAAATCGGCAAATCCTGAGGGACTTGTCTAACGAGTCCAAACAGCGAATTGCCGAATTTCGGGAGAACTCGTTCAGGGATCTGATGGGGGAGATAACGCCTAGTCATCTGGCTTACTGGAAACTAGCGAGATCTCTCAAATCCGATGCCTGTTGGACTATCCCTCCCTTGGATCGACCGGATCACTCAACCCCCGCGTTCGAGGACAGTGAGAAAGCCGAATGCCTTGCGAGTAGCCTAGAGTCCCAATGTTCGCCCAACCTCCTCCACACCGACGAAGCCCACATTAGAAGGGTCGATTCCGAGGTGGACAGGAGATCGCGTCTCCCCGTAACTTCACCCATTTTACCGGTGTCGGTTGAGGAAGTCAGTGCCCATGTCAGGCGTCTCCGTATTAGGAAGGCTCCGGGTGCGGATGGTGTATCCAATCGCATCCTGAGACTGCTCCCCGAAACCCTCCTCCTCCTTCTGGTTGGCATCTTCAATGCCGCGCTGACCAATGCTCACTTTCCAGCCGCGTGGAAATGTGCAACGGTCATAGGGATAGCGAAGCCCGGTAAACCCCGGACCTCGCCAGCCTCTTATAGGCCGATCAGCTTACTTAGCTCCCTTGGAAAGCTATATGAGCGGATCCTACTCTCGAGAATTCTCAGATTTACGGCCGAGAATAACCTCCTCATCGACGAGCAGTTCGGCTTTAGATCCGGACACTCATGCGTCCAACAGGTGCACCGCGTCACGGAGCACGTGTTGGACGGTTTCTCTCGATTCCAGGGGCTCAAGACCGGTGCTATCTTTCTCGACGTGGCGAAAGCCTTCGATAAGGTCTGGCATAACGGGCTGGTATACAAGTTATACCAGCTCGGTATACCGGACAGACTCGTACTCACCATACGAGATTTTCTCAGTGATCGAAGCTTTCGATACCGATTGGAGGGAACGTACTCGGACCCACACCCCATCCGGGCCGGAGTCCCGCAAGGCTCCGTGCTCTCTCCCACTCTCTACTCGTTGTTCACGAACGACATTCCCAGGCACCCTAAGGTGCAACTGGGGTTGTTTGCGGACGACACCGCGCTCTTTACGACCCATTGTAAGTACGCTACTATCCGGCGATACCTCCAAGAGGCAATCACCGACCTAGGTCGTTGGTTTAATCTTTGGCGTATCGAAGTCAACCCGGAAAAAAGCACTGCAATAGTCTTCCACCCATCTGACTGCGTTAGTACAGAAAGACGGGTGGCTCCGATCCAGTTGTTTGACCGACCCATCCCCTGGGTCAACGAGGCCAAATATCTTGGAGTGACCCTCGACAGGAGACTGACTTTCCGTAGCCACATCCGTAGGGTTCGCAACCGCGCGTTGTTCGTACTAGGAAGGCTTGGGCCGATGATCAACAAGTTTAGTAAAATGTCACTTAGAAATAAGCTGACACTCTACAAGACTTGTGTTCGTCCAATCATGACATATGCAAGTGTAGCATTTGCTCACGTGCCTATGTCATCACTCAAGCCGCTTCAGGTCATTCAGAATCGTTTTCTCCGTAGGGCGACTGGTGCCCCGTGGTACCAATCGAACCTCAGCCTGCACCACGACATGGAGATTAGCACCATGTATGGTTTCTTTAAGCAGGCTGCCAGACGTTATTTTGACAACGCTCCCCACCATAGGAATCCGTTAGTTAGGAAGGCTGCTGATTACATTCCCATCCCTCCCCCCTCTGTCGTTACTCGGCGCTCACTGATTAGGGGCCGCACGGTCCGGCGTCCTAGGCACACACTCACGGACCCGGACGACGAAATCACAGCGTCCATCGAAAGATGGAACGCTGCGCTTTCGGCGTCCAACACATCGCGTACACTTCGGCATTCCCGCCGGCGGGGACGTCCACCGCGAGATCGCGACAACACAGACACATACAGTCCCTATTCGTCCCGGTACCGCCGCATACCGGGTAGAGTCAGTCCGACCCAAGTAGGGCCTAGCTGAGTTTCTTGCTGGACTCTCCTCAGCTAGGCTAGGTTTTAGCGAACCAGCGATAAAACTCCCAGTAGTTCGACACCACTCACACCCCAGATTCGGTTGATACCGTTCAACCAATCTCACTGGAGCGCAAACTCGTAGAGTATTCCAGTGTACAAACTTTCCCGCGTGGTCGTGCCGGAGGCTCCCCCTGGATTTTCCCCAGGCTACCCTCCAACCACGCAATTCGACCGCTATATTGGGTTCGTCCTATTATAGCAACAGTCAGGTTCAAAAAAAAAAAAAAAAAAAAGCCCGCCATCATTCTATCCTCCGCCCTTGCCTGAACAGTTGTAACTTACTGTAAGTCGTTGGTTAAATAAAACCAATTAATTTCTCAATTCACTTTTTATTTCTGACTTATTACAAACCGTTAAGTCAAACCTAAAGACCCCTTTTTCGCTACGACAACGCTACTACGCTGACTCGACGCGCTCCGAGCTCCAGAGTTCCGGCCAACGTTCGAGAACTAATAGTTTCCTGACTTCGCGGACTACAGCGTGAGGCGGCTGGTTTCCTCAGGGAACCCATCCCCACTCCATAATTAGGTAGGTAAAGTAAAGTACCTATCGTTTATTTGCAAGAATATATACATTAGATGTTTACATTATATGATGAGTCACAGTATTCAGCCTTCAACGGCATGCAAATATTAGCTTAATAGCCAATTATAAATAATTACAAATAACACAATTAATAATAATAGAAGAAAAAAAAACAATAATATCAATAAATCCACAATTTACATTCAAAATAGATTAATAATTAAAATTTAAAGTTCTAATAAATTGTAATGTCCAAATATACCAAATGTTCCTCCTTTTCAGAGTAAAAACAACATTCATGGAGCCATTTCGTCAATTTCGTCCTAAATTCTAAATTGCGCAAAAGTTTAATATATTTATTAACGACATCAGCAAGTGCATAATTCACTCTGAACTTCTTTGTTTTGCAGATGACATGAGCCGGCGGACAGACCTTGCGCGGCTTGATAACTATTGTCAGACAAATAAGCTGGACTTGAATCCATCCAAATGCTTCTCAGTCACGTTCTCACGCAAACGCAACTTAATATCCTCCACTTATACACTTAAAGACCAATCCCTGAATAGAGTTAGTTCTATGAAGGATTTGGGTGTGTTACATGACTCCAAGCTATTATTTGATTTACATATTGATGGTATTCTAGGTAGCGCTCTTAGAGCCTTGGGATTTATAATGCGAAACTCCGCTCACTTTACGCAAGCAAAAACGCTCAAAGTACTTTACTGCTCACTTGTTAGGAGTAAAATTGAATATGCATCCCAAATTTGGAATCCGTGCTATACCTATACCACTTATATAGATAGGATCGAACGTATTCAGAAAAGGTTTCTCAAACACCTGTGCTTTAAACTAAAATGTTCATACGCATCCTCCAATTACTTAAGTATATGCAAAAAACAACAAATATAACCCCTTTACGAGTATAAGCGGCAAGAAATAGCTGATACGACTTATATTTGAAATATCACTAGTGGGAATATTGATTGTCCGGATTTACTCAATAAACTTTCATTTAATATGCCTACTCGATCTAAAAGACACTTTCCCCCTATCTCTCTTAAATGTACCTCGTCTAATTACAGGCAAAATAGTTTCCTGAGTCGCGCTAGTCGCACTTTGAATAGTTTGTCAAGAGAGATGGATATTGATGTATTCAACTGTTCGATTCCTTCTGTGAGGCGAAAACTAGCATGTCGTTTTTTTTTCATGATAACAATTCTCCGATCTAAATTTGAAGAGATAAATTGCAAGTGGTGATTTGTTCGGGTACGTGTGACTTTGCTCACGTGTTCCTTCTTTGTTAATTAGTTGCTATGTAGTTTTATGTATTATTATTTTCTTTTTATGGTGCACTATTCTGTATTAGCAGTGTACATATGCCTAGTGCGATATTGTGTACTAAGTGTGACAAACATTTTTTTTCTATGCCATTTCTATCTGTGAGTTCCTTTAATTGGCTTTGTATTACTATGTAAGACTTATATCATGTTTTTGCAGCTGTTGGTACTCCTTAAGTATAAATAAATAAATAAATAAAAGATTTCTGTACTGTGCCCTTAGTGTCCCGGAAGACACATCGGAACGTAGTTCAAAATAGTCCCCATGAGCCTTGACAAACAGACAAGCCTTCCTGATGTACATACATGCTAATGGTAGTATAGTATCTTTTAAAGAAGGGTTTGCAACTATCCATTAGCCAAATGCACTTTTTTGTACTTTAAATGCTCTCTCTACCTGAACCGTGTTACCCCACAATAAGAGACCATAGACGAAACGAATCCATAGTGTGCTGTTATTGCAGCTTCAGTAGCTGTTCTACTGAGTTTTCTTAGAACAAAAATAAATCTATCAAATTTGGAGCAAACGGAATCAATATGGTCTTTCCAATTCAGGTGGCTCGGCTGCCCCATGCAGAAAACAAGTAACTCACTTTTGACAAATTTTACAGGAGAGCGAAAAACGCAATTTTCAATTTTCGCCGCCTAGTAAACCCTATAGCATAAAAAAACGATGAAATGGCATTCGTTTGTATAAACGTAGTTCCCTGCTATATTTTTTTATATATATTTACGTTCAGTTTACCCAGAAATGGGAAAAAATGTTTTCTGCCTAGAATGAACGCCGACTTTATAAAGTAATCCCTACGCAAAAAACAAGTATCTCCACTTACTTGTTTTTACGTTGGCCATTCTTCAAAAAAATGTTAACTGGTATGTGGTATTTTTATAGATGGGCGTAAAATAACATACTTTTATCAATAATAAAGATATTTTAATCAACAAACTTATAATCTAAATATATAAAAGAAGAAACTGACTGACTGACTGACTGACATATCAACGCATAGCCCAAACCGCTGGTTCTAGAGATTCCAAATTTGGCACGTAGGTTCCTTATAAGACCAAGGGGAGCACTAAGGAAGGGTTTTTTAAAAATTCACCCTCTAAGGGGGTGAAATGGGGGTCCAAAGTTAGTATGGGGAAAACATTATTTTTTTAACTAGAGACTTGAAACTTTGTAGGAAGATTAATTATTAAGATAGAAAAAAGTTCTTTCAGCGTTTTAGAAAATTCCACCCCTAAGGGGGTAAAATAGGGGTGCAAAGTTTGTTTCAGAAACTACTGGGACTAGAAACTTGAAATTTACACCATAACTTCCTTTTATGACGCAGGCAAGGGATAGGACGGGATTTTTGGAAATTCCATCCCTAAGGGGGTTAAATAGGGGTTCAAAGTTTGTATTAGAGAAGCATTATTTTTTGAACTAGAGTCTTGAAACTGTGTAGGAAGATTACTTATTGAGATACAAAAGTACTTTAGGTGTTTTAGAAAATTCTACCCCTAAGGGGGTTAAATAGGGCTGCCATGTTGGTATGGGGGAAACATTATTCTTTGAGCTAGAAACTAGGAACTTTGTAGAAAAATTACTTAATAAAAGACAAAAAAGTACTATCTGCGTTTTTGAAAATTCTACCCTTAAGGGGTTAAATAGGGGTGCAAAGTTTGTATCCTATACTACTGGGACTAGAAACTTGAAATTCACACCACAATTTTCTTTTACGACGTAGGCAAGGGATAAGACGAGATTTTTGGAAATTCTATGCCTAAGGGGGTTAAATAGGGGTGTATAGTTTGTATCCGAAAGTACTGGGACTAGAAACATGAAATTTACACCAGAACTTCCTTTTATGACGTTAGGCCAGGGATAAGACGGGATTTTTGGAAATTCCATCCCTAAGGGGGTTAAATAGGGGTGCAAAGTTTGTATTAGAGAAACATTATTTTTTGAACTAGAGACTTGAAACTTTGTAGAAAGATTAATTATTAGAATAGAATAAGCACTTTCTGCGATTTAAAAAATTCTACCCCTAAGGGGGTTAAATAGGAGTGCAAAGATTGTATGGAGGGAACTTTACTTTTTGAGCTAGAAACTTGAAACTTTGTAGAAAAGTCACGTATTAGAATACAAATCAAGAGCAGTCAGCGTTTTAAAAAAGAAAGATTACTTATTAGAATACAAAATCGGTAATTACTTTTAGCGTTTTACAAAATTCCATCCCTAAGAGGGTTAAAAAAGGATGCAAGGTTAGGATGAGAAACACTTTTTTTTAGCTAGAGACTTTGCAACGTAGTAGAAAGATTAATTATTGCAATAAAAAAACACTCAGCGTTTTAGAAAATTCTATACCTAAGGGCGTTAAAATGGGATTCAAGGTTAGGATGAGAAACATTTTTTTTTGAGCTAGAGACTTGCAACGGTATAGAAAGATAACTTATTAAATGCTCCCATAACCGAAAAGAAGGTAACGTTTGATTAAACCAGCGGATTATTTTGTTAATTTAAAAAGTTTATTTTGGATAATAAAAATAATGTATTCTCTAACACCGTTAAATGGGGACTGGCGATGGAGATGGAAAGTTCTACGTCTTTTAGCATTAAGATAATTTTGCTTTCAAAACTATACAGGTAGCCCGGACGAACGTGAGTAGACATAAAAAAAAAATATTTAATACGTTATGAAAAATGTAAGCCGAAACGTCTGTTGATGATTCTTAAGATAGTTATTTATGTTTGTAAAAACGGAGTTTTCAATTTAGATTTAGCCATTTAAACTAACGAACTCATCGCACTGTTACCTTTTACTCTTAATCCCTGAACGGATTTAGATGATTTTTTCCGTACAGATAATTTAAGACCCTTGGAAGGATATAGGATAGTTTTAATCTCGGAAAAGTTCTACGCGGACGAAGTCGCGGGCAACAGCTATACATTATAAAACTCTTGCGTTACAGCGCACAGCCTTAACCGCTAACGATATAAGTAAGCATGAAATTTGGAACATATATTCTTTACAGTACGTGGACGTATGCTAAGAAAGGATCTTTCGAAATTCAACCCTTAAGTGGGTTCGAAGCGTTGTATGGAAATCGTTCATTTGGAAAGTTATAGACTTGAATCTCTGTAGGAAGGTTTCTTCATCAGCCGAAAGACGTTCACTGCTGGACATAGTCATAGGGAGGTTTCTTACTAAAAAGCAAAACAAATGATTTAGCGTTGTTATTAAAATTCATCTCCTAAGGGGTAAGAGTTGAAAGTTAGTACGTGAAACATGTCGTTTTAAAAGTTAGCCATTTAAAACTTTGGTCACAAGCTCTTAATGTTCAGTCAAAAACATTGATAAAGGTTTTTTTCTAATTCATCCCTTGATGTGGTTAAGGATAGGGGTTGAAACTTCACATAAATAATGTGTGATTTTTAATGATAAACTGTGGCTAGAAACATGAAAGCAGGACAGCAGATTTCTTTTATAATATGTGTATCTACCTATACAGAAATATATTTTTTTAAACTTGCCCCCTAAAGGTGTGAAATAGGAGGTGTACCGAGAAGACGTTCTTTTAAAAACTTAGAAATATTAACGGTTCTTTATTTATAAACCATATAATTGACAATTTTCATCGAAATTCATTCCCTAGGGGGTGGAATGGTCATATGGAAAACATAATATGAGAGTTGAAACTTTGCGCATAGGCTCCTTTTATATAGTCAAACATGCTGAGTACCTACGGCGATTTCTGAAATTCATCCCTTAAAAGCGAAGGATATGTAGTTTTTATCGTTTAGTGTAGAATGTGCAGAACACGAAATATTTGTTAGTAATACCAAGTAATAAGATGTAAATATCCTGTAAAACCTATATAAATATCAATGTTTACAAATAAATTATTGGTTGATTGTTTGAAGAAAATTAAATTGCGGTTATGGAAAAGTTCATAGATTTGTTTCTTATATAATGACAAATTAATTCTTATATAGGAGGACAACTATGGACTTAAACGCAGTATTTCGCGACCCAAACAGGAATTTACTTGATTTTCCATACGACGTTTTCCATACAACGATTAGTACAAATAGCAACTGTGACGTCACAATCTAATTTCAATTAGTATGAAGCATTTCGGCTGCCGCCAGCGAGGTCAATCTCAGAATATTTTTTTGGGTATCTATGTTCTTTTATTGTAGTTGCTCGCATACAAACTTTTATTCCTCTCCAAATACTGGTTCGAATGGCATCGAAAAAAAAAGGAAATAAGCCTATAGAAATGTCCGGGCCACAATTTTGACTTGAAATTCCTGGAGATATTTTGGTATTATCATGAACATATACTAGCTTTTATTCCAGAGGACAGATTCTCATTTATCATGATATTGAATTTAATAAAAAAATAATACATACATTCACGCCTTTATTCCTAAAAGGGGTAGCCAGAGCACATGCAACTTATGTTCCAGCGCCACTTTTAGCATAAATGTGGGTATAAAAGATCGACAAAATTGATATTGCAGTGATAGGTTGTTAGCCAATCGCCCACAAACACACTTTAACCCCACTAAGGGAGCACCCTTAGTCGACTTTTACGAGACCCACGGGAAGAAAGGGAGTGGTGAAATTCTAACCCGACACCACACGGGCTTAAAAATAATAGTTAATAAAAAATAATTGACCATAACGGGTTTTGACGAAGGTTTATTCATAAGGGAAGTAAGTAGTAAGTAGGCCGTTGCCGGCGTAACAATTCAACAATTATAGCAAAATTACACTTACTACGCGGGCGAAGCCGCGGGCAAAAGCTAGTATAATATAAGTTCCATCCAGGGCTGAATGGGCCGAAGGTCTAGAACCACCGAGGGCTCGTATCAAAGACAGCATATGGTACACGGATGGATCTAAAATGGGATCCGGTACGGGAACAGGCATTTATGCGAATGACCACAGTAGTAGTGTAAGCATGGGTAGTTTGGCAACCGTCTTCCAGGCGGAGACATACGCCATAATTGCCTGTGCACAGGAGAACATAGACAGGCGGACCATATATATATACTCAATGACAGTCAAGCGGCCCTTAAAGCGCTTACGGCGCCGAAAGTGGATTCTAGACTATAATAGCGTCCAGGCACTGAACAAGCTTGGAAAGCACAATAAGGTGCAACTAGTTTGGATACCAGGGCACGAGGGCTACATCGGCAACGAAAGAGCGGATGAGCTTGCAAGAGGGGGGTCTACAAATCACTTTGTAGGTCCAGAACCATTTGTGGGACTCTCGCAGGGAACCATAACTTCGGCCTTTAAAGCCTACGCCAAAACCAAACACCAACACGAGTGGAGGAATGAGGCGGGCTTAAGGCACTCTAAGCTCTTCATAGAAGGAGTGGACTCGGGTTGGACTAACAAACTCTGGAAATCCAGTAGGAAGCAACTCAGAATCACAGTTCACAGGTCACTTCGAGGTCAAGGATCTCTTGGCCAAGATGGGTCTGTCGGATAGTTTAGACTGTAGAATGTGTGGCGAGGAGGATGAGACCATGGAACACTTACTGTGTGAATGTCATTCCCTTGCCAGACAAAGAATGAATTACTTTGGTAACGGCTATCCGCAACCAAAGGAATTCAAGGTGCTCCCGCTGAGCTGCATCATCCGCTTTGTGGAAATGATGGAGCGAGCTTGGGAGTAGGCATAAAGGAGAGGGCAAATGCATGCATCCGAAAGGGCCCTCATCTAGTTAGATAAGATAAGATACCTATGAGTTTCATTTAAAAAACACATATCTACTATTCTTCTCGCTCTGTAGCTAGACTGAGGACAGTATGGGCCACTTTTTTCACCTAAACGCTTCATTTTCGCTGCAATAACTAACGGGTTACCTCTGTTTTACAAAAAAAATATTGACAAACTATCATTTCCCAAAAAAAAATTCGTAGAATTGCATTTACCAAATAATCGTTTGCCAAAGAATTATTTGGCAAACCTAATGTTTGGCATGTTCATGTTTAAGCAATATCTATATATATATATAATATGGGGGGTGCTCCGGCCCCCCGCCCCCCTTCTTTGGCTGCCCTAACCTAATTTAACGCCCTTGCCTACCGACTTACCTAACCCTGCATTTTTTATTTAAGGGACCGTGCCGTTTTTAACCGACGAAAAAAACGGAGGAGGTTCTCAAGTCAACGCGTATATATATTTTTTTATGTATGACCACGCATCACTTTTTACAGAGTAGTCCGATTTTGATAATTCTTTTTTTATTAGAAAGGGTTGAAGTTGGTCCCACATAAATTATAAATAAAAATTTCAACTGACCGGACCTGACTCGAACAAAAATTAGGGCTTTACAGACGGACATGGCGAAACTATAAGGAATCCTTAGTGACTATGGAACCCTAAAAAATGGATGTTAAGGTGGTCAGGAATGTCGGTTTTAGAAACCGGTTTGGAGTCCTTTTGGTGGTGAAGTTGCTTCCCTAATCATTTCCCATATTTTTTTGAGGAATTCTGGCAATCTCTCGAACGTTTCTCGGTATGTTGTATCTTACTTAGTTTTTTTGTATTTAAGCCAAATGTATTGTTCAGATCTGTTATCCGTAGGTGGTCCTTAAATAAATAAATAAATAAATAATAATAATGTTTCACCCTAGCCTCTAAAACTGTGCGTTTGATTAAATCAGAGTAATACCTTTAGACATCGAGTGATCGCAAGTGTTCCGTTGGACCAATTTCAGTAAGTACGTAACACCGAAATCGTAGCAGCGAATTAATTATTCAAAAACCAATTTACCAAAAAATGTAGCCGTTCTTTAGGGTTATGATACTCTTTACTAAATAAATATTTTCTATTAAGTTCTACTACTACGACTAGGAAAAAATACAGATGTAATTGTGTGTGACTTACTATTTCTGCGTCTCAGCCCAGTCAGCCAGATGACTGTAACCTTATATTTCAAATATATCCAATATATATCAATCAATAAGAATAGAAGTACAACCAGTTTCTTGCAGCATACAGTAAAACAGGAAAGGCAGGATTCGGATAGTTCCTCATCTTCATCCTCTGTAGTTTCACTGCAAAATACAAATTTAAAATGCAAAATAAACGTATTTTTACCGACTCTTAACACTTTTACTGCCAAGAATCGCTACTTAGCAAATCCGTGGTTTTCTCATTAAGAACCAGAAAGCGCCTACGGAGTAGGCGCCCGCTACACGGGTTCCTGGCAGTGTATGTGATATTGGAGCTGTAATTGAGCCTATCTAGTTATACTAATACCTCTAGCTGCCCTTCGCCCGCGTATTTCAGAGAACGCAGGCCAAGCAGCGGGACGGAATAGTATATAGCCTATTACCATCCAGAAAGTCCATACTAAACACAGGAGGATATTTTATCCAAACCATACAAACTTACAAAGCTACAATAGACACTTCATCTTTATAATATTATTAAAATATAAATATCTTCTAAAATAGTATATTTTTATCTATATCTTCTATCTATACATATAATAAAGCTGTAGAGGATCGAAAGTCTGCACATTGAAGATATTATCAACAAAAAAAAATCGGGCTCTTAGAATCGATAACAGAACAACACACTTCAACAGTAATTATTGTCCGTTTGTCTATATATTTAGGTATCACGAGAAAACTATCGAATGGATTAATATGCAACTTTTACTAAAAGGTTAAATGCATTTTCGGCCAGGTTATAGGCTATAAAATAAATAAACCCCTTCAAAGGGGTTAATAAATGGGGTTGAACTTTGTATGGGAACTCTTTGAATCTATGAGCTAAAGACTGGAAAATTGCCAAGCATACACATGAATGGAAAGTAAAAAGAACCACTATTCAAACTTTTAGCGAAATAGATAGAAAAATGCATTAGGTCAAATGAAACATTTGTCAAATGATACATTTGGCTAAAAGTTGTTTGGTCAAGAGACAGGACCCCGAAAAATAGTGCTAGTCGGCTAAAGACTATTATACTAAGTAACCAAAACTGGTTGATACCTCAACCTATAGTAACTGTTAGACATTAGAGACCTAATTATGTTGGAACTTTAGTTGCTAACGACGTCACCGTATGTCGAATTAGCAACGTCAAGGGATGTGGGTATAAAATTTGTACATAACGGCATTCCGCGGAGAATTGAGTTTTTTTTTTAATATAGATACTCCCGTGAATTTCAGAAATATTATTGGGAATAAGAAACGCTCTCTAAAGGGATATTTTGGGCCTTTCATTCCTATGAAAACCTTAGCCTTCGCTTCGCTTCTTCTTCGCTTGCCTCCCTGTTTACCTTCGGGAATTCAGCCCTCAGGTTTCGCTTGCGAGATACCTGAAGCTAATGAGTGTCCGAAAAGGCTCGCCCTCGGCCCTTCGACCCTCAGGTTCGATTGAGAACTCTCTCAGACCGGTTGCTTTGGGCCTTTCATTGCACATAAAAGTTCGGCTTTCGGCCTTGCTTGCCTTGCCGCTTACCTTAGGGACATTGGTCTCAGATTTCGCTCGCAAGACACCTGGGGATAGTACGTGTCCGTGGGGGCTCGCCCTTAGGTTTTGCTTGCAAGTCAACCGGAGATAATGATTTTTCATGGGGGCTCGCCCACGGGCTCGCATTTAGAGCGCTTTCTCAACTTTGGCTTTGGGCCTTTCATTCCTACGAAAAGCTCTGCACCGGGAGATAATGAGTATCCATGGGGGCTCCCATTGCAGCATTGGGAGCGCTCTAAAGGCTTGCTTTGGACCTTTTATTGCAACGAAAAGCTTGGCCTCGCTTGCCTCGCCGCTCACCTTCGGGACTTTGGTCTCTGGTTTCGCTTGCAACACACCTGGCGAACTACCCCCACTATCTATCGAGGGCTCAACCTCATGGACACTTTTAAAGTGCGGAAATTAGAGAAGGGTGAAACGGAAAAAGACTGCTGGCAACAAATTCAATTTTTGATTGAAACAGCATTTCAATATATAAACAGCGTAGACACTTTCAGACAACTATTGTACCGATCGGTTGCCTCGTGTCAAAAATAATCTTTTTCATATATGTTTTTCTATTTTGCCTCTTGGACACTGCAACTATGCGTGAATATATAGGCAGCCTAGCGCTATTATAGAACGAGCTAACACGAACACTTTAATACGACGTTGATTCAAACCTTTTGGCATACTACTTGAAGTTATGAGACCATTTTGCTGTTGGGTCAATCAACTTTTTCTTGACCCTTAGTTTTTTCTTCAATATCAGTTACCACAAAATGTGTATTTGTTAAGATCTGTAAGTTCTTATAGCTAGCCATAAACAGTCTATTTGAACATATATCATTTTATTCTAGCGGAAAACGTGATTGTCCAGGTGACAAACCACCATTTTTAAACAAATCAGGGGACATTACGGTGAAATTAAGGGCAAATGAATATTTTTTAATACAGTTGTCGTGTGGTTTCACGCTGTAATTCATTTAGTAAGGAATCTAACAACAACTAACCACAGCAGACATATCATATTTTCTTGTTATATCCTTTTAAACAGCAAATAGTAGAAACGGGGAGGACACTAAAAAGTTGATTCACCATGTTACACGATTCAAAAATGCCTTTCTTATAGAATGGACTTAATATTACTTATAGGAACTTAAGATAAGATACGACAAAACCGGAATAAGGATGATGCTTCGCCGTCAAAACTATATGGATTTGTTCTAGAATAGTCTGTTCCTGTTTGGTCGAATCTACAATAAAGTAGTTAGTAATAAATAAATAAATAGATAAGTAATTGAAAAATACAAAACAAATACAATAATTGAAATTAAGCAAAATATTTCATATTTTTATATAGCAATATGTATCGACGGAAGAGCGGGGGCTACCTGACGCAAGTGTATCTTTACTTGCTAGGTAGCCCCAACGGACCTTTGTAATGTAACAGAACAAAGCTTATGAAATGAGAACATTTTTAATTATCATTTTCATTTTCAATAGGCAGCCTATAATTATATCCCGCGGCTTGCCTTCGTTCCTCGCAATACGCCGCCGAACCCGCGTGGGCTAATAGTTTGTTATAAAATCAGAACAAAAAATTACCTTCGACTTCGTGGTACTGACATATTTATAGTAAAGAATTTAAGAGGTTACTTATATTATAAGTATATTGAAGTAGAAATTTTATAACTTAGCGGTGAAATATCAGATGACGCTAAACAGGTAGGTTCAGAGAGAAAAGACGCCAAACATTCATATACATGTATGTAACTAGATTGATCGCACAGAAATTTTGATTTATTTACTGAAAATTTATTTGACATATACTCAAAGAGTAGATAGTAAGTATAAGCATTTTATTGAAACCTATTTGACAGCGCCACTGCGCCATCCTTTGACTGCCCCCGAAACTAACCATGCACACACACAAAGGCATATTGTCTTCTTTGGTGGTTACGTAAGGGAACTCTTCGAGATGCCCTTCAAAAATGTCGTACGAAGAGACATGAGAGAACCTTGTCATTGTTCTAAAATGATTTTGTATTTATTTTGGAGCCGCGGGCACGTCTAAATTTAAATAGTTGACTAGACGTGCCCGCGGCTCCAACCGCGTGAATGAATTATATGAATGTATTTGTCACTATTGTATTATGTTCATGAGCCCTAGCTGATACTTTTTAGCTGACGCTGACGGCTCTATACTTTTTAGCCAAGATATAGAATTTGTAGAGCGTGGCGGGTAGTGGTAGAGTTACGCCGTGTGGAGTAGGAAGCTTGGCGCTAATTGCGATCTGAAGGTCTAGTATAAGTTTTAAGCAAAATAATCGAATACTATTCGATCACGTTTAACGAGCATACTACGGGCGACACGTTTTCTGATTGCATGCGAGTATGTTTTGGAACAAACTATTCGATTCAATTGACGTTTAGGCGCAAAAGTTTTGGTTTACTTTTGTTTCTGATGTTGGCTGCCTTGGAATGACACGCCACTAAATTACGAAGTACAATTCATTTATATGTTATAAATATATTGAAAGCACTACATGATTCTCTTGGGTTATATTTCTTATCATGTTGTTTCATATCTAAGTGCAAGAGTGAACAGGACATAAGATTTCAAGCGAAAAATATGCGCGCGTAAATGCAAGTTTTATACTTATAGTAAGGTGAACTTATTCAAGAATTTAAGTAGGTAGCTTAAACTATATTTTTTGTCAAAATGAGAACCAGTCCGACTCAGTTTGAAATGCTGGTTAACTTTATGGAAGAGTAAGTAGCTGCTATTAACCTTTCTATATAAAATATTTTTTGTGCGAAATAAACAGTTCACGTTACGGCAATCGGACAACTTTGAATGGTGTTTTGGTGGTTTCAGAAATGGTGACATAAATAAACCTACCAAGGAAGCGGCAGGCAGGATACAGTGTATCCAGAAGTGGGAAACTCTGTATAATTTATTAAACAGCGATCCAGCAGGCGACACTAAAACAGTAGATAAGTGGAAAAAGGTCAGAAATTTCTGCTAATTTGATTGGCAAATCTTGTTTATTCCTTCAATTCAGTGGGCATTCTACGTAGTACCTACTAGTACTTACAAACAAGTGGTACTTATATAATTACCGCTCGGTAATACATGATTGTTTATTGAGATTGATGAATATACCTTAAGCATGTTAAAGCGTTAAATTAAACCCATTTTTATATCATTCAAAGGTATGGAGCGATTTGAAGAACAATACAAAGAAGAAAGCGGCCAAAATAAATAAGGCGATTCGCGGTACTGGTGGCGGTCCTGCGCTCACCTAACCGAGCTCGAAAAAAGAGTCCTCGCCATCATTGGCGTTCAAGCAGCTACCGGCATACCAGGCGTCGAAGAAGCTGGTGTTTCGCACTCTCAGGTCTGTATTTGTATATAGGAAATAATTTTGGTACTTGCTGAAAAACTTGCAAGAATTATTGCTGTTTATTATAGTAATTATTACATATCCAACTCTGCGCTCTTTACTGCACACCTAGCACATGAAGTCACGCGAGCTGGTTGGCGGTGACATAGACTACCCGTCTGTCTCGAGGCGTTTTAATTAGAAAGAGACACATAGTATATCTCACCGCGACACAGCTCGCACGCCGTCTTGTGCTAGCCATGCTGATTATAGATTTTACACTGTTTATAGAGGACCGAGCTTTGATTAGTCACACTTTGTTTAGAAACATCTTAATGTCTCCATTTTTCACAGGCACCCATCAATCAAACACAAAATGAGAACAGAACAGAAACATTGCCAAGTCCATCCATATTTGATGCTGGCAATTCATTTAATATTCTAGGTAACTTGTTTTTAAACCGACTGGCATTCTCGTGCTTTATTGTTATAAAAAATTATGCCGTTCAAATAGACATTACATAATAGGTTAGGTATATGTTTAAATTGTCTAAGACAAACATATCTTTGAGCTGACAGTTGTCTCTTCGTGTAATTTTTAGTTTCTGAAGTTTGCGTGGAGCTCGGTTCCCCTGCACCCGCTCCGTCGCCGTCACCCGCACGCTCGCTGCCCCGTGAAAGCCCTCACACTCCTAGACCCTCACCAGCACCCGAAGAGCGTCCAGCACACCAAAGCCGTACTCCTGGTCGACGGCGTCGCGTGGAATGTGTGCGCTGGTCTGTGGGGACACCTAGGCGTCGTCGTGGGGCAAGACCGCAGTCTCACGTAGACGAAGCTGCGCAACACTTTCCGCAGTCTGATGAGGAGTGGCGCAATTTCCTCCGCCAAAAGCAGGCTGATGAAAATGAAATTGCGAAGGAAAAGCTGCGTGTGCGTCAAATGGAGCTAGATGTTCAAAGAAAGTGGCAGAAAATATGCATCCACGCCATTGATTCCCTAAATAAAATTGTGGCTGCAAAACTTTGAAATGACGCAGCTCGTCAAAGTTTTTTGGTTACCTTCTTTATTTAAGAGTCCGCAGTAAGCTCGATTCTCCATACAAACGTAGTTACGCTCTCATTTTAAAACTACTTGTTGAAGTGTAACGAAACTTTGCATGTACAATGACATGAGGTATATCTATGTCTGTAATTAGTTTATGTAGCTTTAGATACCATAGTAAAAAAATACAGCGAATTTAAGTTTTTCATACAAAACTTGTTTTTGCTGTATTTAGTTTTTTTTATAAATTGGAACCGTATAAACTAATTCCAGAAGGTGAAATTCGGCCGAGTTTACTGCGGACTCTTAAGGAAACGATGCACACGAGCTTTTGTTTCGCAATTTTATTTTCATCACATTTGCTCGAAAAGGGCTTAGAATGCGCAGACATACAGAGCTACAATAGCCTATGTTAATCCCCACGGGTGTAATGGTTTTTCTTAAATTGTATCTGTCACTCATGCGGCAGTCACAAAGCAAAGAGGTTTTATATCATACTAGCTTCCGCCCGCGACTTCGTCCGCGTGGACCCGGGATAAAAACTATCCTATATTTTAATCCAGGCTATAAACTATCTTCGTGCAAAATTTCATTCAAATCGGTTCAGCCGTTTAAGCGTGATTGAGTAACAAACATCCAAACATCTAAACTTTCGCATTTATAATATTAGTAGGATACGATGCCTGAAAACGTATTCATAAATAAATTTAAACTTAAAAACACTACTAAAACATGTTTAACAGAATTATTTACAGATTTAATATGTAGTTATTTAGTGTCTATGTAAATTTTTTTTTTTACTATAAACTTCCACACACCTACCACAATAAAATTATGCTCAGTGTCTGATTATAATTTAAATAAAATAAAATGACATATGCACGTTTTCATGTTTTATTTAATTTAATAATCTCATTTTATTTGACATTAATTACCTGAAATAAATACAACTAACATTAGGTAATATGGCACAGACTTCTATGGAAGCCAATTTTGTTCTTTAACGATTTTTACAATAAAAAAGTTTGCCAAAAATTTCATTTTTGGTACAAGCTTTTATTGCCGACTGTACTTTTCTGTATACCATCATCAACTACTCATTGAGACGATTCCAACGAGCCCAAACTCAACGGGGTTACGTTGGTTAAGTACTGAATTCCCATGACCACCTTCCGTCTCCATCAGATCAGAGATGGAAATAAATTGGCTTCCATAAAACCATACACAGGTATGGTAATAGTAATTTTACGTTATTTTACAGTCTTGACACTAATCGATCGCGGTATGCCTTGCCTCTAAATAAATCATTACCATTCCCTGCTTCATTAATGACTTGCATGGGGGGTTGGGGGTGATCCGTCTCAACTGAAAAACAAAACGAGCCAGCATTAGTAACCGAAATATTCATATGCGCTCAATGGGTACATAGAAAGATCATAGATTTAATGTGTAGATTGTTATTAAGTACCTCTATCTTCAGGTTCGGGAACACCAAAATCGAGTGCTATGTTATGAAGCACGCAACAAGCCTGAATTATTTGTGCACATTTCGCAGGTATGTAGTGCAGGACCCTGTCCTTCGACAAGCACCGCCACCGATTTTTAAGCCTGCCAAAAGTGTTCTCAATGACCACTCTGGCCATCCTATGTTTTTGGTTGTATACAGCTGCTGGAGAGCCAGGGTTGACCACCATAAAAGGAGTCATCAACCAAGGACGCTGCGGGTACCCAGAATCGCCTAGAATTAAAATCACAACTTATTCAATATATAATAAATTGGGTACATTCACAAAACAAAATTTTCTGCATGTATACATTTATTTGTAAATGGTGAACTTAATGCCATAATGCCTACCAGGTCAAAGTTCAAGTCAAACTGAGAATAATCATTGGTGGGGCGGGATATTTACAACACAGAAATAAAGAAAACCGACAAATTACTAGTCTTGCTTAAATTACATTAAATAGTTACCTAATATACTATGTATTACATAATGTAATCTAACAAATATAGCATGATATAGGAACATACAATATAATACCTGCTATGTTAAGTATTATCATGTATTATTATGAGTATTTACCTAAGAGCCAACAGACTTCTCCTTGCTGATGCAGGTGCTGCATGTATTGGTTGAGTTCACTGTTGTCCCACACAAATGCATCATGGCTTGCACCTCCAAATTTTGGGTTCACACTTCTTCTCCTTCTTCGTGTCGAGGTTCCTCAAATATGAGATGCCCAATGGGCAGCGGTGTGGACAGCTCTGGCAGTCGCGTCTCTCAGGTCGTGTTCCGAGCAGGAGTGTGGGCATGTGGGGCACGCCATCAGGTGCACCATGGTTTGCGTTGCTGTACCGCAAACACATTGGGTTCACACTCAGAATTCTGTATTCACTGTCACAAACCTATAAAATAAATATTGTTGATTTTGAGATGGATTTTACTTTAACAATAGATAAACATATATTACGATATTGTATGGATTTCTGGTTAACACTTACAATTTGAACATTCAAGGAATGATAATGTTTTCTACAGTACAATAGATGTTCTACTTCCATGGCTGGTGTGAATATCTTGAAGTGGCTGCCATCTACACATCCAACAATGCCTGGTACACCATACTTAACATAAAATCTGAAAATAGGAATTAAAACTTATTGTGTATTTAAAAGATACGAGTAGTACAACGCGAATTAGGGAAACAAAGATTATTAATCTTGAGTCTCATATAAAACTGCACTGGCTAGGTTAGGTTAGTTATTTATATTATTAACTTATTATTATGACCACTAAACACATAAACTAATTAGCCCCGGCTAATTATAGTAAAACAGTGGTAAATGTAACTTGTATTTTAACAAGTCATCATACTCCTAGCTCCGCTTTGTCACCTTAAAATTATAATAAAGAAATCAAGTTGGACATACTTTTGACTTACAGCTTGCCTGTCAGCAGGAGTTTTCGGAAACATTATGTATTTGTTCAACATTGCTGGATTAATCAGGGCTTGGGTTACCTCCTGGATATGAATACTGCATAAATTTTGACACACATTTTTGGCCACACCTAGGTCGCTGATAGGAGCCACATGCGTAGAAAAATAAAGCAGTTAGAACCTGTAAAAATACGATGTTTCATTAGTTCGATCAATATGATATTTAAAAGCCCGTGATGTACACTATGTAACAATGTGAGCATAACATATAGATATTGTACATGATCGTGATCACAAACCTTTTCTTGCAAGCTTATTTGCTGCGTTCCTTTCAAGTCTGCCAATTCCTCAAGTTCCTGACAGAGGAACGAGAATGACTCTTTGCTTAGGCGGTATTGAAGCCACTCTTCCACGTCACTTAGATCCTTTAAAGGATCGAATTCTGTCCGTAAAAATGATCGTTTTCGGCGAAGACGATTCCGTCGGTCTTGGGTTTCAGCACTCGTTAACATATTCCAGGCAAAGAAATGTCGGAAGAACATGTTTAACGCGCAATTCGCTCAACAATCTCTATTAAAAAACTAAAACGCGTTCTTTCATCACCCAAGCACCAAGTGAGTAACAGAACTTTAAAGTTTACGTTACTAAACTTTCACAAATGTCAAAATAACAACTTATACTCGCAAAACATAGAGAAATACGATTCGATATTCAAACGCGCCGAGTCGGAGCCGCCGACGGAGTTTAAATAACGCGGGCTCATTAGTAAGCAGCAAAATTTTATACTCGCTGTTTTAGTTCTTAATAATTCCCACCAGAGGCGCTGTTCGTGTTGCTATATACAAATTGAAACTAAACGCAAACGCGTTCGAAAACGTATATGTATGGAAAAAACTTATACTAGAGCTTCTGATATCTTTTTCACGCTGAAAGCTGTATGAGCTATGGAGTCTTGGCATCACTTTACATGTAATGTTTTTGGCGGGATCTCATTTCTTTTTGTAAGGTAATTTCTAAAGAAGTGAATGGGAAAACCCATACAAACTCCCATCCCCTAATTTAAAGAGTGGGGGGTGATTTACTAATAATCCTGAAATACATATCTTATTATTTATAACAAGGACCCCCTATATCAATTTTCAGACTTCTAGCATCAAAATTTGCGGAAGTCTCATACAAACTTTCACCCCCTAGTTTGAGGGGTTGGGTTAGATTAGGTTAGGTTAGGTTAGGTTAGGGTAAAAGTTTTAAGTTTTAAGATTGTTTCGTTGTTTGTATACTATTACTAGCTTACATACCAAATTTCAGCTTTCTATGACTTCAGGAAGAACCTTAAGAATATTGATGATGATCAGTGAGTCAGTGAAGAAATTGGGTATTTATATATATGGATAGCAATAAAATCTAAAGTATAAGAGCTATGCAATTGAAACTTTATATTTTTAATAAGTCAACCACTGACATATCCCGAAAAATTTGTTTAACTGGTATAATCCGAAACCAACTTAAGAAGGTTCAAAAATACGACGAAGCGCTTCGAGAAAAGGTAGGTAGTGCCCTTGCGCTTCGCTTGGCTCATCTTGGCGGGGGCACTCCAGTGCCCCCAGATCAGGGACTGAAAAGGTACCGTTAAAAACGGTCATGACCGGGTCTTTTTTAAGGTACCCGACCGTTAAAGTAGCATTCCGGTACCGCTATTAATAATTTAGGTATCCAAACAAGCCTCCGTCCAAACGGTACCGTTAAATAAAAGTACCTTTAAAAACGGTTTTCACCATGTCTTTTAAAGGTATCCGACCGTTAAAATTGCATTTCGGTACCGCTATGTCCGATAAATATTATAAATATTAGGGGACAATCTTACACAAATCGACCTAGTCCCAAACTAAGCAAAGCTTGTACTATGGGTACTAGACGACGATAAACATACTTATATAGATAAATACATATTTAAATACATAGAAAACAACCATGACTCAGGAACAAACATTCGTGCTCATCACACAAATAAATGCCCTTACCGGGATTTGAACTCGGGACCTCTTGCTTCGTAGAAAGGGTCACTACCAACTAGGCTAAAGCGGTCGTTATCGTCGTGGACGTAATTTCGTGAGTGACATCTGTCATTTTGATATATGTCAATAACTGTGCCTAGACTTGGCATGGCTGGCAATAGTAGTTTATGCGACTGATCCATGAGAGGCCTTAAAATTCATTTCCTACGGTTTCTGATCGCATTTTAGAGCACTAATGATATGTGCGTCACCAAAAATAGTTTTGAACAAGACCGGTTCAAAGGTTTTCGAGATATTTCTAAAAAACTGCCTTCCTTTAAGAAAAAGGACGTAAGTGCCATAAGATTTCAGTAACGATACGACCTGTTTTAATAGGCACGGAACCCTTCGTTGTGCGTGGTTCGACACGCTCTTGGCCCCTTAAAAATAAAAAAAACTAAGTGTATAAACTTTTGGGGCCTCAAATTTTGGATACTTGTTACCGATAGGTACAAAGCCATCATCGATAAAAAATGCAAGCAAAAACTCACTGGGAGCAGAGTCACTTAGCTTATCCTAACATGGCCTTTAGAACATTATTTTAATAAGTAATTAAAACACGTATTCAATTAAAACGCTGAATCTTCGCGGGAGCACGAGAGTGCACATCTCTCAAGCACAGACAGCAAACGATAAAGAAAGTGACAATAATAGGATTAATAGGTAAGTAGGTAGGTACTAAACAAAAATATACCAAACTCAATGCAACACCTTACATAATTTTCTATTTGAATCTGCGCTCAGCGCCAAGTGACTTAATGTAAGTACACTTTTGTTTGAATTTTCGATATCTATTAGGATTAGATCGGCGAATTACAAAGCTTTTGACAATGCCGCACGCGCAATGGCAATGCCGCCGCGCGCGTAGGTAACCGCAACCGCCATGTTTGGTGTCTTGCGCTACGATAATAGACCATATGCAGTTTACGTAAAAGGTAAAATAGCTGCCTCGTATTTAATCAGCGCTTGAAGCGATAACCCTTTCCCGGGTTTTTGATATCATCATCATATCAGCCGAAAGACTTCCACTGCTGGACATAGGCCTCCCCCAAAGAGTGCCACAATGAACGGTCCTGCGCCACCCGCATCTAGCGGACTCCCGCGACCTTTACCAGGTCATCAGGTCTTTGCCTTATAGTGAAATATCGAATTCGCTCACAAAATTTCATCAGAATCTGGGGATCGATTTTTGAATCTCACCAAGTGACTAATTCTCACCGAATGTGAGTGATTTCCGAAAGTTCGTATTTTTGAAACTCATCGGTGACTTACATTTGTCATACCTATGATATCGATTTACTAGTATTAACAGACGATCGAACGGTCCGGCGGACCGAGAGGGACACAGCTATATGAAATATATGACTATCTGATTCTTTCAGATAGCTGTGTCCCTCTCGGTCCGCCGGACCGTTCGATCGTCTATTAATGCTTTACGAGTGCCCCTACCCACTCGTAATTTAAATCACCATGCGATTGTTTTTGACAGTTGACGTATGTGACATCTGCCAAGAATTTTTCAAAACTTTAATTTTCGTTTACATGACACTGACAGATAAGCTACGTTTTACGTTTGAATCTGTTTTAAGTTATAGTATCAGAAAATAAAAACCGGTATCAAGGACAACATCTGCGTAAAAAGGAACGTAACGGGAAGATCGTCTCTGACTGACATTGTAAAATTTCTGCATGTTGGTAAACAGCGTGTGATTTTCAAAAATACGGTTTTTGGAAAATGGTGACATAAAACTCATCGGTGATAATTTTAGTCACCGGTGACTTTGATATCACCAGTGAGATTCAAAAATCGCACTCCTGTTAAGAAATGCGACCTATTACTAACGTTAAAAACATTTCAATATCAATAAATCATTCAATCAACCCACACAATCATGTCCTTCGTCTTTTTTGTAGGTACTACCGCGGCGCGCCACCCGCGTTGCATATTCTGCAGCACGCAGAGCGCGGTTGTGCTGTGCTCAGTGCTAAATACTTACATCATAACATAACAAATCAAATCAGCCCTAACTCGAAGGCCCCGTACGCAGTAACGGTTACCCGCGGGGGCGGCTAGCCGCGCGGACTATCAAAATATATGAAAAACCGTCACCGTTGCGCTTATTTGACACTAAGCGGTTAGTCGCGGGGCCGAAGGGCTATAAGCCATTAAAGATAAAAAGTCCCACTTCCTAGCTCTATCATCAAGCCCTCGTCAGCTTGTCATCAAAAGCAATGTATCTAACTCGTCAAAAGGTTAAAATAATCTAAACTAAATGAGCTTCAAAAGTTGAGCTATTTGAAGTAGAAATTTTTTCATTAATTAATATAATATAACTTACTTTTTCTTTTCACTTTATCCAAATCCATGATGAATAGGCACGCGTCTCGTCCTAGTCCCGTCTCGTCCAGTCAGTGTCGGTCGGGTCGACTGAATGCCGCTTTTCAGTGTTGCCACTAATGTCGTAACTAAGTTTAAGCCGTTTCTTGAAATAGTTGAAATATAAAATTTTTGCTGCTCAGGTTACGTTTTTCACTCTCCCGTGCATCCGGCATTTATCCGTTACACCATCTGGCAACGCTGCTGTTCAGTTCAGAGGGGCTACCGCGAAGTGAAAACGAACTTCGTTCGAATATCTCCCTCTCTGTCGCTCGAACTAGCAAGTTCGACAGAGACGGAGATACACAAACGAAGTTCGTTTTCGTTTCGCGGTAGCCCCTCAGATTCAGTCCGACTAGCGACTCCGTTTATATCAGTGCGACTTTGTCACGTTTATTGGTATCCGATAGGTACTCGGACCGAAATCATTGAGGTATCCGTTTTATCGGTCACCGTAATTGTACGCCTCCTTTTTCAGTCAGGTACCTTTACTTGAAGCGGTCAACCTTAGCGGCACCATTTTAAAAAGATACCTTTTATATTGTATTTATTCGGGTACCGTTACTGTTGGATACCTTTTCAATTGATACCTTTATTTTAGGTTACCGGTCTTTTGCGGTTTTTCACCTTAGCGGTACCGGTTAAAAAGGTACCCATTACATTTTACTTAAGTATTCGAGTACCGTTACTGTTGGATACCTTTTCAATTGATACCTTTATTTTAGCGGTACCGTTTAAAAAGGTACCCATAAAATTTTATTTAATCGGGTACCGTTACTGTTGGATACCTTTTCAATTGATACCTTTATTTTAGGTTACCGGTCTTTTGCGGTTTTTCAGTCCCTGCCCCAGATACCTCTTGTACTCTGCGGGCGCCGTTCCATAACTGGTCACTTCATACTAAAATGAACTCTTTTTACTTAAAATAGAATTATTTTTTAAGTATGTATGTATTTTCATCTACATTTATTTAAATTTCCACAGTAATCAATTATTCACCTTAGGCCGTGCCAGTCTGTTAGAGGCGTTAAGTTAGCATTTGTCATACATACAATTTGTTTAAAACAAATGCGTAGGGCCCTGAGCGGACACTCGCTTCTTGCGAACGGCGCATGGCGCGAAACAAAACAAAAATTAAGAAATCTAAAGAATATGCACAGGATAACTCGTCAATTATCTACTGGCCACCGTTCGATAACTGGCCACCTCATACTAAAAATGAACTCTATTCACCTATAATAGAGTTCATTTTTGATATAAGATGTTAATTACGGGCCATCCTTGATTTAAATTTTCACGATTCTCACACGTGTTTTTTTAAAGCGGGACTTAATCGCGTACACTAAACTATGTATTTACCTAATTAAAGGTTTCCCGACGTTACATAGTTTAGTGTACGCGGTTAAGTCCCGCTTTAGTATAAACACGCCCTTCAATAACTGTCCACGTTATACTGAATTAAATTCTGTTTGTAGGGAAACAAAGTTAATTTTTAGTATAAGGGGGGCATTTATTGAAGGGTGGCCAGGTATTGGCGATTTACCATTAAAAAAATTAGTCAGATTTTACTTACATACTAAATATCTAAGTGTAAATCATTTTTTGGCAAAAACTGCATCACATTTTTTGAGCAAGTTCCTTGCTCATTAGAGTTAGGAACTTTTATTTTGGCTTTTGATACAGCCCTAGATAGCGGCCACATACAGTAGCTTATGGGTAAAAACTGGCTGTAATAAATACCATGCAAGAAATAATATAAAGAGTGTCACCTCCCATACTTCGATGCGTTCTCCGGACGCTTTATAAATACTAAGTCGCCATCTAGCGTCTACTTACTGAACTATCAGTGTCGCTATTCGATGATATATATATGTTATGCCTGTAAATTGTTAGGCAATATGGTTTGCAAACGGCCCAACATCTATCGATTGTCGAATAGCGATACTGATAGTTCAGCCAGTGGACGCTAAATGGCGACTTTGTTTGTATTTATAAAGCGACTGGAGAACGCGTCGAAGAATGGAAGTTGCCACCCCTTATATATATATTTTTTTCATGTAAATACAGACCACAGAATTGAAGCGATTGACCTTGTGTTTTAATTACGGTCATAGAACGCGACTCAAAGCTAAAGAATACATTATGCATAGGTACAACGTTTTAAGGTGCAACGTCAGCGTGAACTTTTTGTAATGTTAGTCTTGTGAACAGTTACATATAGTCCACAAGATACATTTAATTATTTAAAAAGTGCAGAGGTTTCACCAGATGGCGTCAGAGGGAGCCACGGGAAACAAGACTGGTTGCCAAAAAATAAATAAACTAGAAAATCAACTCTCCTAGGAGGTTCTAAAAATAGAAATACTCGGGCGCCAGGCCTCCAGTCGAAAACTGCCGGATCAGCAGAGTCTAAAGTAGAGCGCTGGAACTTTTAATCTCAAGTCCAGTGCTTAAGAAAGTATGACAGTAGAAAGGGTACTATGCTATGTTATAAAATCAAACAAAAAGATTATATAAGGAACTGATTATATTGTCTCGATACCGGGCGCTAAACTTCCAGTACATGACCCTTAGAGTAGTTAAAACTAGGTCTTAAGTTAGGTATTAAGTTCTATGATCTAAGATCAAGCTTTTAAGTTTAAGATTCTAAGTTCAAGATTCTAAGGCACTCTAGACTGAAAAAAGGTGTCACCGACCTGTATAGTGGAATTACCACTTTGTAACACTAGGTAGCTTAAGGCTTTGTTCCCTCCGGGCTCTCCAATGGTCTTCTACGGGCTCAGGGATCCAGCTCCGCTCTGGCTGAAGAGTGACCGAGGCTCACACGCCGTCCAATCAGATGTAGTCGATGAGTCGTCTCACAGTCGAGTGTAGTATTAAATTAAATGAGGGTGCAGGATTTAGCAGAGCCTCGGAATGAGTGAGATTATAAAAGGTTGCAGGATATGGCAGAGCCTCGGAAAGAATGAATAATCTTCATCCTAAGGAATGCAGCCCTTAACCCGGGGCGGGTGGAAAATTAACTAAAGGTTCATGCTTACAGATAAGCTTTAAGAACACTTTCACCAAGTCCGAAAAGTACTAAAAACAGCTCAAAGAAAAAGGTAAAAAGAACTCTAATAAAGAAGAAAAGAAGAAGGAAAAGGCATCCTAGTATTTCGTTTTAGGATCTGTAAACAAAACAGAAAAACGTATCAAGAACATGTGGATGTTATTTGTGTATTTAAACCTAATCTTTTAAAGAGTTACTAAAACTACTTACGCCTCTCAAATAGAAGACCGCGGCATCGCTAAATGCAGCGAATGCAGCTTTTCAAAACTGAAAAAACCAGGGAAAATGTTATTTTCACGAATCGACACAAGCAAAATGCCATTTCTAACTCCAACACGACAATTTCGGTAAAATACTTACAAGTATGAACTCCTTCCAGCACAGGAATATACCTCGCCTCCTTTTCCACCGGAAAAACATGTTTCCACAGTCGATTACAATGGATTTTCAATAATTTCGTCAAAAGATTCCTCTTCCACTTCAATCGCAGACAAAAACGGGAACCGCAAGCAAAAACCCACAGACAACGAATCTAGTCGCCCGCGTTTCGTTCTATTGAAAAAACGCACGAATGATACCCTACCTAAAGATCAAACGTCAAAACGTCAAAAATTTAAGGTTAATAAGTTGTCTTAAACAAACCGAAATGACAGATGTCATTTGTTCTAAGAAGTAGAAACGTCAAAATCTTTCAAATGAGGTTAAAGGTTGGAATGAAATTACAAATTATGATTAGAAAGGTTTGTGAAAATTGAATACTAACTGTTGTAGCGAGATAGCACGTTACATTTTCATACTACTTAAATGATTATCGGACTACATTACATAATTACAAAACATTCATATGTTATTATTGTTTTATTTTGTCAATATCATCACCTTATTATCGCAAAATTAATAAAATTCACGAAAAAGAGATACACTGTTCTTTCCACAGAGAACATAATAACTCTCGTCGGACTGCCGAAGCTATAAAACCTGTTCCAGACGAACCAATTTAGACATGAAGCACACGTCAGGTTTCCTGATACGGCAGTATAATCGGAGCACCCAAATGCGTCACAGATCGATAATGATCGCCTTCGAGCACTACAATTTGAAAATACCGAAATCCAAACGACAATTACATGTGCTGCAGTCTTAACCTGCATGCAGTCCTTCAATAGCAGATCGGAACTTATAGCTCCGTATTGCACTTGAGCGAAGTAGACCCCTTTAATCCATTTCTTTAATCACAAACCGTGGTTTTACAGTCTAAGCAGGGCTTATGCATCTACTTAAACGAAAATAAAGACCAAATGCGTCTACTTAATCGTAAGGTATTAAGCGAGACCGATCCGAAATTAAAGACCAAATGCGTCTACTTAAACGTAAGGTATTAAGCGAGACTGATCCGAAATTAAAGACCAAATGCGTCTACTTAAACGTAAGGTATTAAGCGAGACCGATCCGAAATTAAAGACCAAATGCGTCTACTTAAACGTAAAGTATTAAGCGAGACCGATCCGAAATTAAATACCAAATGCGTCTACTTAAACGTAAAGTATTAAGCGAGACCGATCCGAAATTAAAGACCAAATGCGTCTACTTAAACGTAAAGTATTAAGCGAGACCGATCCGAATGTTAGTGTGAGTCGTACCAAACCGTCTGTAATCGTAAGCAGTGTTCGTTAAAATCTGAATGTATGGAAAGTTTGACAAGTTTCTATGCGACGACAGCAGACAGCTGCCGGCGCCATATTTAACGTTGATGGGTCTGTAGCAATTCAACTTTGACGATGTAAGAATTTCGTAACTGAGTGACACTGACATCAAAGTGAGTAAAATATCAATAAACGACTGATTGATTGATTGAGAGTAGATACGTTTTGCGTTCCGAAACTTCCCACATTAACGCAATAAACTATATTTCTTTCCTTTCATATTGTTTTTTATACTAATTTAAGTGTAATTAATCATAAAATCATCTTTTGCTGATAAAACTGAAACTATGCCGCCTGCATGCCGCCATTTTTGACGAATGGATTTGACGTTAACCGGTGCTGAGACCACTGGTTAAAGTGTTCGTCAAAATGTTACGAATACCGAGGGTACGAATGGATGGTGCAACGGAAACACGGCCGGGCCGCCATATTTAACGTTGATCGGTCTGTAAATGTAAGCTGGTGCAATCCGCCCTTAATGTAAGTTTCGTTAATTTCCTCTATCAATAAATTACTTAACTGTATATCCGAAGAACTGAACTCTATCTTTTGTTCTTTTAATTGAGACACAATATCCGCAGCTTGGCTAATTATTTCATTCGATTCCTCTAATTTCTTTTTACCGATTTCTTTCTGTCGCCTCTGGACCCAACTATACAATATGCTCCCTTAGTTTATCTAATTGGTCGCGTAATTTCTTTAACTCTTGTAACATACTACATGTGTATACTGCGAAATGGCTAAAATATTAGATATCGTGTCTGAATAACTCAATTATATTACAAAATAATCTACATAAAACTTACATTAGAAGCGTGAAATTTACACGGTATGTAGGTCATGCTGACGCCGCACGACGTCGCGTAGTTATGGCCGGGCACGTGGCGGTGCGCTGGCGGGCTCGTGGAACTTGATGTGGCTGCATTAGGGTCGATGTGGCTGCAGCTCTGGGCCGGGCTAACCCTGGACTCCCCAGAACATGGGCCGGGATAACCCTGGACTCCTCTTGCAATGGACCGGGAAAACCCTGGACACCTCTTGATGTGCGAGCCGGGAAACCCTGGACAACGCTCTTCTTTGTTATAATGGTTTTTCTTCATAATGTTTCTTGTTTCTTGTTACCAAATTCTTCAAAACTGTTCTTCATTATTTTATTTATCTTGCAACAGCTTCAATCTTCTAGTCTTTGAGATATTTCTTGCTTCAATTTGCTTTACCGAATTCTTCATTTGCCTTGGTTCTCTGGTAAGGTCGCCATGAGATATGTTGAGATTGCAGAGGGATGTAGTTGTAGGTTCTAAGTAAAATCAGACATAGTTTCACCGAAGATGTTGTATTCTCGGTAGATTAAGTATAAAGAACAAGGTATATATTAGCTTATAGTACTTATAGATAGTTATTGCTTACTTGCTATATTACGCAATTACGTGCGTCATATGTTGCAGGGCGTAACGATAAGTTACCGTTAATGTGTTAATTAGGCGCATAGTACAGTGCCACGCTCGACAAAAGTAGGGACGCGATCGATGGACGCGACATGACGAGGCGAGAACTACGAGCGACGCGGTCGTCACGAGTGACATAGCGCCACGGTCGTCACGAGTGCCACGGTCGACAAAACTAGGGACGCGATTGATAGAAGCGACATGACGAGGCGAGAACTACGAGCGACGCGGTCGTTACGAGAGTCATAGCGCCACGGTCGTCACGAGTGCCACGGTCGACAAAACTAGGGACGCGATCGATGAACGCGACATGACGAGGCGAGAACTACGAGTGACGCGGTCGTCACGAGAGACATAGCGCCACGGTCGTCACGAGTGCCACGGTCGACAAAACTAGGGACGCGATCGATGAACGCGACATGACGAGGCGAGAACTACGAGTGACGCGGTCGACACGAGAGACATAGCGCCACGGTCGTCACGAGTGCCACGGTCGACAAAACTAGGGACGCGATCGATGAACGCGACATGACGAGGCGAGAACTACGAGTGACGCGGTCGTCACGAGAGACATAGCGCCACGGTCGTCACGAGTGCCACGGTCGACAAAACTAGGGACGCGATCGATGGAAGCGACATGACGAGGCGAGAACTACGATCGACGCGGTCGTCACGAGTGACATAGCGCCACGGTCGTCACGAGTGCCACGGTCGACAAAACTAGGGACGCGATTGATAGAAGCGACATGACGAGGCGAGAACTACGAGCGACGCGGTCGTTACGAGAGTCATAGCGCCACGGTCGTCACGAGTGCCACGGTCGACAAAACTAGGGACGCGATCGATGAACGCGACATGACGAGGCGAGAACTACGAGTGACGCGGTCGTCACGAGAGACATAGCGCCACGGTCGTCACGAGTGCCATGGTCGACAAAACTAGGGACGCGATTGATAGAAGCGACATGACGAGGCGAGAACTACGAGCGACGCGGTCGTTACGAGAGTCATAGCGCCACGGTCGTCACGAGTGCCACGGTCGACAAAACTAGGGACGCGATCGATGAACGCGACATGACGAGGCGAGAACTACGAGTGACGCGGTCGTCACGAGAGACATAGCGCCACGGTCGTCACGAGTGCCACGGTCGACAAAACTAGGGACGCGATCGATGGAAGCGACATGACGAGGCGAGAACTACGAGCGACGCGGTCGTCACGAGAGTCATAGCGCCACGGTCGTCACGAGTGCCATGGTCGACAAAACTAGGGACGCGATCGATGGAAGCGACATGACGAGGCGAGAACTACGGGCGACGCGGTCGTCACGAGAGACATAGCGCCACGGTCGTCACTAGTGCCACGGTCGACAAAATTAGGGACGCGATCGATAGAAGCGACATGACGAGGTGAAAACTACGAGTGACGCGGTCGTCACGAGAGACATAGCGCCACGGTCGTCACGAGTGCCACGGTCGACAAAACTAGGGGCGCGATCGATGAACGCGACATGACGAGGCGAGAACTACGAGCGACGCGGTCGTCACGAGAGACATAGCGCCACGGTCGTCACGAGTGCCACGGTCGACAAAACTAGGGACGCGATCGATGGAAGCGACATGATAATGCGGGAACCACGAGCGACGCGGTCATTACGCGAGAGGCGGTCGTCACGAGCGCCACGGTCAACGCGGTCGACAGACTAGGGACGCGTAGGTAACTTCGTCAACGTCTTTCACCCATCTTAACTCTTTAGCAATAAAGTTGACATTTGATTGTAGTGTTAGTGTACACATGATACTATTTGCCTCTTGACAACGGTCATATCGTCCCTTCCTATTTAGCTCCTAATGCTCTAGATATTAAAGTTTAAATTCGTACGGTCGCCTTACACTTCCAGATAAAACAAATATTGCCAGCGTAGAAATATTACTTTTTCATATTTTGAATGATTATTATAATTCTAGTTTACATTGCACGCTTATAAACCCTTGTACCCACTATCATTGCGTTGAATAAACTCATATAATATTCTTAAATTAAATAAGCTTCTGATGCTGACTATAAATTTACACGATTGAATGCCAGCCTAATTGCTTTCCCTCTCCCCCTAATTTATTAAGTAAATTTTCCAACTTTGGGTATGAAATAAAAGCTCATCATCCTCTCTCTCCCTATACATCAATTATTACATAGTTTGATGCTTTGCTTATACAGAACCACACCAACGAGTATGCCCATTCCGTTACACGGAGAACGCGTCGAAGTATGGGAGGTGCCACTCCTTATATTATTTCTTGCATGGTATTTATTACAGCCAGTTTTTACCCATAAGCTACTGTATGTGGCCGCTATCTAGGGCTGTATCAAAAGCCAAAATAAAAGTTCCTAACTCTAATGAGCAAGGAACTTGCTAAAAAAATGTGATGCAGTTTTTGCCAAAAAAATGATTTACACTTAGATATTTAGTATGTAAGTAAAATCTAACTAATTTTTTTAATGGTAAATCGCCGAGGTGGCCAGTTATTGAACGGTGGCCAGTAATTGACGAGTTATCCTGTGCATATTCTTTAGATTTCTTAATTTTTGTTTTGTTTCGCGCCATGCGCCGTTCGCAAGGAGCGAGTGTCCGCTCAGGGCCCTGCCCATTTGTTGTAAACAAATAGTATTTATGACAAATGCTAACTTAACGCCTCTTACAGACTGGTACGGCCTAAGGTGAATAATTTATTACTGTGGAAATTTATATAAATGTAGATGAAAATACATAAATACTTAAAAAATATTTTTATTTTAAGTAAATAGAGTTCATTTTTAGTATGAAGTGGCCAGTTATGGAACGGTGCCCGCAGAGTACAAGAGGTATCTGGGGGCACGGGAGTGCCGCCGCCAAGACGAGCCAAGCGAAGCGCAAGGGCACTACCTACCTTTCTCGAAGCCCTTCGTCGTATTTTATTTAAGATATGTATTTCAGGATTTTTAGTAAATCACCCCCACTCTTTAAGTTAGGGGATGGAAGTTTGTATGGGTTTTCCCATTCACTTCTTTAGAAATTACCTTACAAAAAGAAATGAGATCCCACCAAAAACATTACATGTAAAGTGATGCCAAGACTCCATAGCTCATACAGCTTTCAGCGTGAAAAAGATATCAGATCGCAATTAGCGCGAAGCTTCCTACTCCACACGGCGTAACTCTACCACTACCAGCCACGCTCTACAAATTCTATATCTTGGCTAAAAAGTATAGAGCCGTCAGCGTCAGCTAAAAAGTATCAGCTAGGGCTCATGAACATAATACAATAGTGACAAATAGATTCTAATAATTCATTTACGCGGGTGGAGCCGCGGGCACGTCTAGTCAATTATATAAAGTACATAGTAAATAAAAATCATTTTAGAACAATGAAAAGGTTATACCATGTGTCTTCGTACGACATTTTTGAAGGGCATCTCGAAGAGTTCTCTTACGTAACCACCAAAGAAGACCTAATACAATATGCCTTTGTGTGTGTGCATGGTTAGTTTCGGGGGCAGTTAAAGGATGGCGCAGTGGCGCTGTCAAATAGGTTTCAATAAAATGCTTATACTTACTATCTACTCTTTGAATATATGTCAAATAAATTTTCAGTAAATAAATCAAAATTTCTGTGCGATCAATCTAGTTACATACATATACGTATATGAATGTTTGGCGTCTTTTCTCTTTGAACCTACCTGTTTAGCGTCATCTGATATTTCACCGCTAAGTCATAAAATTTCTACTTCAATATACTTATAATATAACCTCTTAAATTCTTCACTATAAAATGTCAGTACCACGGAGTCAAAGGTAATTTTTTGTTCTGATTTTATAACAAACTATTAGCCCACGCGGGTTCGGCGGCGTATTGCGAGAAACGAAGGCAAGCCGCGGGATATAATTATAGGCTGCCTATTGAAAATGAAAATGATAATGAAAAATGTTCTCATTTCATAAGCTTTGTTCTGTTACATTACAAAGGTCCGTTGGGGCTACCTAGCAAGTAAAGATACACTTGCGTCAGGTAGCCCCCGCTCTTCCGTCGATACATGTTGCTATATAAAAATATGAAATATTTTGCTTAATTTTAATTATTGTATTTGTTTTGTATTTTTCAATTACTTATCTATTTATTTATTTATTTATTTATTACTAACTACTTTATTGTAGATTCGACCAAACAGGAACAGACTATTCCAGAACGAATCCATACAGTTTTGACGGCGAAGCATCATCCTTATTCCGGTTTGGTCGTATCTTATCTATCCTATAAGTAATATAAAGAAAGTCCATTCTATAAGAAAGGCATTTTTGAATCGTGTAACAGGGTGAATCAACTTTTTAGTGTCCTCCCCGTTTCTACTATTTGCTGTTCAAAAGGATATAACAAGAAAATATGATGTCAGCTGTGGTTAGTTGTTGTTGGATTCCTTACTAAATGAATTACAGCGTGAAACCACACGACAACTGTATTAAAAAATATTCATTTGCCCTTAATTTCACCGTAATGTCCCCTGATTTGTATAAAAATGGTGGTTTGTCACCTGCACAATCACGTTTTCCGCT
Source organism: Epinotia bilunana (assembly GCA_947049275.1). Taxonomy (NCBI): domain Eukaryota; kingdom Metazoa; phylum Arthropoda; class Insecta; order Lepidoptera; family Tortricidae; genus Epinotia; species Epinotia bilunana. Next base: position 12,956,099 of record OX346274.1, on the reverse strand, counting down.
AGAATAAAATGATATATGTTCAAATAGACTGTTTATGGCTAGCTATAAAAACTTATAGATCTTAAAAAATACACATTTTGTGGTAACTGATATTGAAGAAAAACTAAGGGTCAAGAAAAAGTTGATTAACCCAACAGCAAAATGGTCTCATAACTTCAAGTAGTATGCCAAGAGGTTTGAATCAACGTCGTATTAAAGTGTTCGTGTTAGCTCGTTCTATAATAGCGCTACGCTACCTATATATTCACGCATAGTTGCAGTGTCCAAGAGGCAAAATAGAAAAAAATATATCAAAAAGATTATTTTTGACGCGAGGCAACCGATCGGAACAATAGTTGCCTGAAAGTGTCTACGCTATTTATATATTGAAATGCTGTTTCAATCAAAAATTGAATTTGTTGCCAGCAGTTTTTTTCCGTTTCACCCTTCTCTAATTTCCGCACTTTAAAAGTGTCCATGAGGGTGAGCCCTCGATAGATAGGGGGATAGTTCGCCAGGTGTCTTGCAAGCGAATGAAAGGCCCAAAATATCCCTTTAGAGAGAGTTTCTTATGCCCAATAATATTTCTGAAATCACGGGAGTATCTATATAACAAAAAATGTTACCTACTCAATTCTCCGCGGAATGCCGTTGTGTACAAATTTTATACCCACATCCCTTGACGTTGATAATTCAACATACGGTGACGTCGTCAGCGACTAAAGTATTAACATAATTAGGTCTCTAATGTCTAACAGTTACTATAGGCTGAGGTTTTGGTTACTAAGTATAATAGTATTTTACCGCATAGCACTATTTTTCATTTCGTGTTTTTTCAGGTTCTATCTATTTCGCTAAACGTTTGAATAGGGGTTCTTTTTAATTTCCAGTCATGTGTATGCTTGCCAATTTTCAAGTCTTTAGCTCATAGATTCAAAGCGTTCTCATGCAAAGTTCAACCCCATTTTTTAACCCCTTTGGAGGGGTTAATTTATTTTATAGCCTATAACCTGGCCGAAAATCCATTTAACCTTTTTGTGAAAGTTGCATATTAATCCATTCGATATTTTTCTCGTAATACCTGAATAGATAGACAAACGGACAATAATTAGTATAATTACTGTTAAAGTGTGTTGTTCTGTTATCGATTCTAAGAGCCCCAATTCGTTTTTTGATAATATCTTCAATGTACAGACTTTCGATCCTCTACAGCTTTATTATATGTATAGATAGAAGATATCGATAGAAATATACTATTTTAGAAGATACTTCTATTGTAATATTATAAAGATGAAGTGTCTATTGTAGATTTGTAAGTTTGTATGGTTTGGATAAACTCCGGAAGCACTTATTCGATTGAAAAAAATATCCTCCTGGATGGACTTTCTGGATGGTAATAGGCTATATACTCGTACTATTCCGTCTCGCTGGTTTGCCTGCGTTCTCTGAAATACGCGGGCGAAGGGCAGCTAGAGGTATTAGTATAACTAGATAGGCTTAATTACAGCTCCAATATCACATACACTGCCAGGAACCCGTGTAGCGGGCGTTCTGGTTCTTAGCGAGAGAACCACGGATTTGCTTTAAGTAGCGATTCTTGGCAGTAAAAGTGTTAAGAGTCGGTAAAAATACGTTTATTTTGCATTTTTTTTGTATTCTGCAGTGAAACTACAGAGGATGAAGATGAGGAACTATGCGATAGCTGCCGTCTCTTTAATGTAAAGCTGTGTGTAGTTATATTCTTAATGATTGATATATGTTGGATATATTTGAAATGGAAGGTTACAATCATCTGGCTGACTGGGCTGAGACGCAGAAATAGTAAGTCACACACAATTACATCTGTATTTTTTCCTAGTCGTAATAGTAGAACTTAATAGAAAATATTTATTTAGAAAAGAGTACCATGCCTCTAAAAACTTGCGTTCCGTGAAATGGTCACACGCCTTAAGACGATAGAAACCCTAAAAAACGGCTAGAACTTTTGGTTTTTGAATAATTAATTCGCCGCTACAATTTCAGTGTTATGTACTTACTAAAATTGGTGCAATGGAACACTTGCGATCACTCGATGTCTATAGTTATTACTCTGATTTAATCGAACGCACAGTTTTAGAGGCTAGGGTGAAACATACCGAGAAACGTTCGTGAGATTGCCAGAATTCCTTAAAAAAAAATATGGGAAATGATTAGGGAAGAAATTTCACTATCACAGGACAAAAAGGACTCAAAACCAGTTTCTAAAACAGACATTCCTGACCACCGTAACATCCATTATTTTGGGTCCCATAGTCACTAAGTATCCCTTATATCGTGTATCAGCCCAGACGTTGTCGTGTGAGCTTGCAGGGCTTGCAGTACAGATGGACTGTCGGAAAGTATGCAGATGGGATATCCCCTTAGCTCCTTGGAGGCGATTGCATAAGCGGCCATTTTAATGCCCAAACACTGCCTGGAAGACTGAGTTATGGATTCCTAATGGTGTCGAGATTTGAATGTGTTATGTATGTATATAGGGCGATAAGGCAAACACGAAGTTACTTCAATGGCGGTTTAATAACGACTGAATATATGGTCAAGCGCGAGCGGCATACCCGCATTCTTTAACATCTTATTATTCATAACTTATATCTACCTACGTAGTATGAGAATACACTACTTCCCCCTTACTGATAAGGTTGATCTTACACACTGGTACCTATACATGTTTTACATAAAACAGTTGTTTAATTTTTCATGTTACGTAACAGTAAGAAGGGACGCAATGTTTACAACCTTAACCAATAACAGTGATAACTGATAACTAACCTTACTAAACTAATAACACAAGTAACATGGGTAACAGCTGAAACAAATCTTAATTTAAAATTACGTCATGATATGACAACTACTTTGTGAATGCTAACGATACATGTATCTTTACTCCTCCTCTTACATATGGTACGTACTTATGCCTAGTACTTAATATGAGAAACAACTAAACACGTAAATGAGGATAGTGCATTTGTTTTCTATACAACTGTAAAGTGGTATTTAATAATAATTGGAGTCATTAACCTTATTAGGTATACTATACTAGTTTTTTTTTTACAGGGAAATTTATATTACAATATTTAAACTATACTAATATGCTTGTATCTTTAAGAATACATATCCATCCTCAAACCCGTAACGGATAACCGGTAAGCGCGCGCGACCCAGTCGGGTGGTGGGCGCGGGCGGCACATCCCGCGGGACCCTGCTGCTGACGCCCGCCAGGGGAGTCACCTCCACGGCTGCGCCATGACGTGGCAAGTCTCTGCGGTGTGGCTCGCCCTGATAGACCGACATTGCATCCGCACCGCTCGCCGGCGCCGATTCGATAACATGTCGAGCGCGCAATTGATTAGTGTGTCGAGAAATTGTACCTTCCTCCGTCTGAACCTTGTAGTTATTGTTACCGATTTTCAGTGCAACCGTACCCTTAATCCACTTCCTGCCTTTACGAAAGTCTCTAGCCCATACTAGGTCTCCTACTTCGATGAACCTACACTTCTGGGGTCCGCGAGCTATCTTTATTTGTTTGTTTTTCTCCACGTGTCAAACAAACCTGTTCTTAATAAATCAAGCCTAGTTTTTAATTGACGTCCTAAGAACAACACGGCTGGTGACTCATCAGTGGTGCTGTGCTTGGCGTTTCTATAATCTAAGAGGAAACGCTGTAAAAATACGCTGGGGTCAACATTTTCTTTAGTTGACTTTTTTAGACATTTTTTAATAGTTCGTACTGCTATTTCCGCCTCGCCATTGGATGCGGGGTGATAAGGGGCTGACGTCACGTGTGTTATACCGTTTGTCAACATAAAATGTGCGAATTGGTCACTGGAGAAAGGGGGCCCATTGTCGGAGACCAATTTGGATGGAATGCCGAACCGGGCGAATAACTCTCTTAACCTGTCTGTAGTCGACCCGACCGTCGTGGTTGACATTGGAAAAACTTCAATCCACTTCGAAAAACTGTCAACTACAACTAAATAGGTTTTTGCGTTGTAGGTGAAGAAATCTACGTGTATTCTGTCAAATGCTTTTTTAGACGTCGTCCAAGGCACAATCGGCACGCGCTGAGGCGCGTCTGCTGTCTCTGCACAGACACGGCATGAATTGCACAGTTGTTCAATGTCCAAATCTATGCTGGGCCACCAAACATAGCTCCGCGCAATGCCCTTGCATTTGACTATGCCCAGGTGTCCGCCGTGCACCTCAGCCAGCACTGCGGCCTGCAGCGCTGCCGGCACCACGGCGCGGGTGCCCCAGAGAAGGCAACCACCTTCTATGTTGAGTTCGTCTCGCCTTCTATAATATGGTGTGAGCTCAGCTGGCACCCCTTTCATCGGCCACCCAGTTTTGACGTACTGCGCCACTAGATTTAATGTTTTATCGCAAGCAGTTTCCCTCTTGAGGTCGAGCGCACGAATCGGGAAGTTATTCTCTATGAATTGTACGAAGCTACAATCGTCACTCGCATCACTCTGGTCATCTAAGGGCAGAGGTAAACGAGACAATCCGTCTGCAATGTTGTCCGCGGATTTCACGTACTCTATATCGTACTGGTAGCCCGACAACAATAGCGCCCATCTAATGAGCCGCCCCGCAGCTGTAGACGGAATGTCTGTTTTTGACCCAAAAATGGTTACACGCGGCCGATAGTCCGTACGCAGGGTGAACTGCCGCCCGTATAAGTAGGTATGACATTTTTTGATACCAAAAATGATAGCTAACGCTTCACGGTGAATTTGGCTGTAATTACGCTCGGCCGCGCTCAGCGCGCGCGATGCGTACGCCACGGGCCGCCCCCTCTCCGCCGTGCGGTGCAGGATGACGGCGCCTACCCCCGTCTGGCTCCCGTCGCAGCAAAGTATCAACGGAAGTCTTTCACTATAATGTGTTAAAACGGGGCTATCAGTCAACGCAAGTTTAATTTTATGATACGCTTCTTTTTGAGGTTGGCCCCACTCCCATTTTTGTCCTTTCTTTAACAACTGATACATGGGTGTTAAAATGTCCGTAAACCCATTAATAAATTTTGAGTAAAAGTTTACCATGCCAAGAAAGGACTTTAACGTGATCGTATTTTCGGGTGCCGGCCCCTCAAGTATGGGTTTAACCTTATCAGTATCAGCCCTTACCCCCTTCTCCGAAATAATGAAGCCTGAGTACTTAACCTCTTTGGCAAAAAAGTGCATTTTTCTTTACGAAGTGTCAACCCCGCAGCTTTAAAACGTTTTAAGACTGCCTTTAAGTTTTTTATGTGATCGGCTTCATTAATTCCTGTTATAAGGACGTCATCCTGATATACAGTAACATTAGGTATTCCCGCCACTACTTGTTCTATTACCCGTTGAAAAATCGACGCTGCTGACGCTACTCCATATACGAGTCGGTTATACATGTACAGTCCGCGGTGCGTGTTTACTACCGTATACTTTTTAGAGTCCTCGCTAAGCTCGATCTGCATGTACGCTTCTTTAAGATCTAGCTTCGAAAATAGTCTACCTCCACTCAAATTGCTAAATAGCTGCTCAGCGCGCGGGAGAGGATACTTATCTACTTCTAAGGCGGGATTGAGAGTGGACTTGTAGTCCCCACAAATTCTGAGACTACCGTTGTTCTTGACAACGACGACTAAACAGGAGGCCCAGTCGGAGGAGGGAATCGGCGTGATAATACCTGCGCGCTCCATGCGCTCGAGTTCGGCGTCGACGGGCGCGCGCAGTGCCAGCGGGAGCGGGCGCGCGCGCCGGAACACAGGCCGGGCGTCCGCGCGCACGCGCAGCGTCGCGCGCGCGCTCGTGTGCTTCCCCAGGGCGTCGTTGAATACTTGCTCATGCTCACGCATTATCGCAGACTTGTCCAATGGCTCACCACACTTTTTGTCGTTGTTGTCTATTTTTAATACCGAACTAGAAACGATAACATTCATTTTTAATGCTTTTAACCACTCCCGGCCAAGTAACGGAACACCGCCGTTCACAAAAACGTGTAGGTTAAGTTCGCGTCGCACTTTTGAATACTGTACGGTCACCCTTATGAAACCTAAAGACCGTATAAGTCCACCATCGTATCCGCGTAGCTCCACGTTATCTTGTTCTAACCTGTGATGGCGAAACAACGCTTTATACAGCTCTTTATTAATGCAGGCGTACGGCGAACCGGTGTCTACATGCATGCGGAGTTCTTTTCCATCAACGATGACCTCCGCCACAACCGGCTCCCGTCCCGTCAATTCCACATGGTACGGCCCGCGGCGCCGCCTGTCTGGTCTGGCTCCCTGTCCTCGTACCAACTTTCATCTGAGTCGTTATACTCGTTATCGTGTTCACCAGAATTGATGTCCGAGTGAGAAGTGTAGTTCATGTCACGAGTGTTGGGGCATACTCTCTTTAAATGGCCCCTGTTGAGACATATTTTACAAACATATTCTTTGAACTTGCACGTGGTTTGGTCGTGACCATGGTCTCCACAGCAGGTGCACGGTTGACGCGCCTGACGTGGCCCCAGGCCCCTGAAGGGCCGGGCCGGGCCGCTCGGCCCGCGCGCGCGCCCCCGCCCAGCCGCCTGCGCCGTCGCATCGCGTCGCCCAGTGAAGCGCGCGCCGCCGGCGCCGCGTCCGTACCCCGGGCCCGGGGCGGAGTGTACCGCGTGAAGGTCGTGCTCCATTGCTTTTGACGATACCTGTCCCATAACAGCAGCGTTTTTAGCGGCAGCTTCCAGTGAGATCGCCACTCTATAAGCCCGTTTAAAGTCCAAGTTGTTTTCCTCACAAAATAATCGTTGGCAGGTGGTTTCGCTGGTCAGGCCACATATGAACTGGTCCCTCAGATTATCATCTAGGGCGGATTTGAAATCGCACGTTGTTGCTAGGCGTTTTAATGTGGCCGCAAACTGCGTGACCGATACACCTGCGGCTTGCTTCATTAAACGAAATTTGTACCGTTCGGCTAGATAAGACGGTTTCGGTTGAACATGTGATGCCACCAAGTCGATCAAGTCATCATATTTAATATCTTTTGGCTTTTTCGGGCTGCTTAGATCCACCATCAACTCGTACGTAGCCGTGCCCACGCTGGCTATCAATATGGGTACCTTTTTCTCGTCCTCAATGTCATTAGCCTGGAAGTATTGTTCCACAATTTCACAGTAAATTGACCACTTGCCTTCGTTTAAATCAAATTCTTTTAGTTTCCCGACAGACATTTTAGTACACTTTCACTACCTATACACACAAAGTCCGGTATGTAGGTTCGAGACTGCGCCAATTGTTATGTATGTATATAGGGCGATAAGGCAAACACGAAGTTACTTCAATGGCGGTTTAATAACGACTGAATATATGGTCAGCGCGAGCGGCATACCCGCATTCTTTAACATCTTATTATTCATAACTTATATCTACCTACGTAGTATGAGAATACACTACAGAATGTTTAGGTCCTCCGAGAACACTCCTGATCCGTTGCCTAACCTTGTCTTGGACCCATCCGTGAATATTCTTAACTCCCTGGGGTTAAGTCCTTCCTGGAGGGTTTCGTATGGTTCGATTTTGTACTTCTTGTCGAAGACGAACTGTTTGGGAATGATGTCGGTTGCTGCCTCTATGAGGGGTTCCCTAGCTACAGCCTCGTAGAGTATCTCGGTGTGTGGAACCCTGGGCGGTCTCCAGAGATGCTGTTTTTTGAGCCGTATGGCTAACGCCAGGGCTTCTTGCCTGATGAAGAGGTGTAGCGGCGGAATATCCATGTTGGCTTCCAGGGCTGCAGTCGGTGTGGCCCTCATGCAGCCACTAGCCGCCATGCAGGCCAGTCTCTGGAGGCGTTGTAGTTTAGCTTCGACCGTGGTTAATGTGGTTAATGTGGTGCGAGGCCACCGTAGTGTGGTGGCTAGCTTACTATTGGTTGGATTATCGCCTGGTAGAGCTATAGAGTGATCTTGGGGTTTAGCCCCCAGGTTCTACATACAATTCTACGGCATTGCCAGAAAGCGACTGTAGCTTTTTGGATTTTGTTGTCTAGGTGGCTGCTCCAGTTAAGTTTGGCATCTAATATTACACCCAAATACTTTGCCTCTGCTGACAATTGGAGCTCTGTATTGAACAGTCTGGGTAGGCGGTATGTCCTCAGATTACAGATTAGGTGAACATTACCAGTTCGGTCTTCCTGGGGTTGACTGTTAGATCGTTGTTGTTGCACCAGCATTCCACCATGGCGAGCGCGGAGCGGGTGACGTCGCACACTGTACCTGCGTGGATGCCACGGGTGAGTATCGCTATGTCGTCAGCATACCCGATGGTGTAGTGATGACTGTTGTTTAGCTTGGTGATTAAGTCGTTGACCACCATGTTCCAGAGTAGTGGCGAGAGGACGCCTCCCTGGAGGCACCCCTTCGCTACCCTTGCCTGCTTTGTCTTGGCTTCCCCGAGCCTGATGACTCTTTGCCTTAACATGTTGTTTATCCATTTCGTCATAACCTCACTCTCACCGTGTCTTACCAGTGCTGCCGTTATGCTGGTGAATTTAGTCTTGTCAAAGGCTCCCTCGATGTCAATGAAGGGCCTAGACACATTGACTTGTTTTTGATCGCGGCTTCAGCCTTGGTAACCACCGCATGAAGCGCAGATTCTGTTGATTTACCTGAACTGTAGGCATGTTGTTTCTGACGCAGAGGCACCCGCACTAGCGCCCTCTCCCTCAGATGTCTGTCACACAGTCTTTCCAACGTCTTCAACAGGAAGGAGGTTAGGCTTATTGGTCTAAAGGATTTGGGGTCTGTGTAGTCTCCTTTACCTGGTGTCGGTATGAAGATAACCTTGACTTCTCTCCATTGTCTAGGCACAAACGTATGTGCTAGACAGGCGCCCAGGACGATGGTGAGTCTATTGCGTCAGCACCGCCCCACCCCATTTTAATAGGGCGGGGAAGATTCCATCTGGCCCTGGTGATTTGTAGGAGTCAAAAGCTGTCTATGGCCCATTGAGTTCTTTGTGGGGTTATTACCTCGCTGGTTAGTCTCCACCCATCATCTGTGGGGTTGGTTGGTAGACATGTAAGTAATCGTTAAAATTACATAAAAGCAAGTGTTATTTTAATGGGTTAGCTGTAATAAACCCGTGACTAAGACAACATACTAACTAATGGCCAAAATTTGGCAACACGCTTTTTAGCGCTTTTCAAATAATTTAATATTACTATCGGCTATTAAAATTACCGTTATTTATCATACATTTGTTTAAATTGAACCGAAATGGATTAACAATGGCCCGAAAGTAAATAAATCGATTGAAGTTGGTAATGATTATAACAAACCCCTTAGAGGGTGGTAAACAGACCAGGAATTTCCCTCCGAGGGATGCCCACATTATACCTCGTGACGTCACTACAATCCGCACTCTATACTTATCAAGACCTGGATTAATATTGTTTTTAGATCATGTTTTGATGTGATTTGTGTTTAACTGATGGTTATATTATAATTTAAACTAAAAGTATACCGGGAATATTAAGAATCCTAATTTGTCTAGTTCGAAACATATGGTTGCTGTGATAATTGCAGTCGTTTGCAAGTGATGATTTTGTAGGAATAAAGTAGAGACCTACAGTAAAATATTTCTGGTTACACCTAATTAATTAATAAAGATAGGTATCTTATGTTGATGATGATGTATTCTTTAAAATATGTTTTAGCGTAGGTATTTGTTTTGTGTTGCCTTCCAGGAGGTAACTCATGTAAAGGTTCCGACGGAAGACCAGCGCTGGCCTCCTAGGTTAGCACCATGCTGAGTCGGGGCCTTTTCGTGGACCCTGCCACTTTTACTTTACTGTGTTTTGTTTTGTATACCCATTGTTTTGTCCACGAATAAATGTTTTCTTTCTTTCTTTCTTTAATGACCAAAGCCCGGACGACGGGAGCAAAAATGCACTTTTCACTAGTGCTTAATTAAATATCGACTATTCTATCGACATCCGTACAAACCATTTTTGAATCAGTAATTTATTGATCAAACTTATTATCTTACATGTCTGGTTGTTACACAATATTACATCAGGTACCTAGGTAAGCTTATTATATATTATTTCAGTTAACGAATGACATGCTATAGTTATTATCACGGGATTGATTGTAATAGTAAAAAAAGGAAAAGAAGTGGAACTGCGTACAGAAATAATTCATAACCGCTATGAATTATTTACCCGATTACTACAGTAGCTTTAGAACGGTTCTTTAGTTGGCTGAAATGGATTTTATCATATCACCTAGGCGAAGGAGTTTAAAATCGGAAAATGTTGCAAAAATACAAATTGTTTATTACGAAAATTATATAAAAGATTAAAAAAAAGCAAACAGCTCATTTTAATTTTGTTTGCAACTACCAATATTTTTTCTGAATTTCGTAACGGTGGTTCATTACATCGTGCTTTTTATCGACATTTTATCAACTTATAAAATGTGTGCCCTCGCACTTTTGAGACGTCAACACATAATTTCTCCCGTCATCCGGGCTTTGTTAATGACCTATGTTTATTGTTTCTGTATGAATTGAATAATAATACTTAGTACAAAAACACTTCAAAAATCACAATTTAATTCAAAGACAACGCTAGCAACTTTTGAGTATAGGTACCATTTTGGTAGAATACTTCAAATGATCTTGTGTAAAAAAATACTTTTGAGCCTGCCCGTTTATGTTTTTAGAATGTCTATAACACTAATATTGTCAAATGAAACCCGTTCGAAAACTAACTTGACATATTCAAAATAACTAAAATATGTCGTAAATATCGGTGCCCTGGTGATGAGGCCATTAGATAGCCTTAATTAATACGACTATAGTGTAGTGTTGATAAATAAATAAAATAAAATAAATAAAAAAGCCTTTATTCTGCCATAATTCTGTTTGACAATATTTTATCTGCATGCTGCATGCTAAATCATGTATTACAAAATTGATTCCATATTAATTTCATTTGATAAATAGTTGCAGTTAAATAATTTAATGTAGATCGTGTTTCACATAAAACCTTCTGTAATTTAGTAAAAACTGATTAAATAATTTTTCACTTCTCATGCTCGAAAAGTGTGTCATATTAGGCTTACATAGCGGGGCTAAAGTAGCACATTTAGCCCCTAGGGAAAAATTTAAACCTATTTAGGATTTTAAAACCTTTTTATTTAACCAATCAAAACACTTCAACGTATTAAATTCACCAATCACAACTATTAAAAAAAACCATTTGTATTTGCTATCAACTAATCAGAATACAGCTATATATTAAAATCAAACAATCAGGAAACAGAATAAATTTCAAATATTATTGGGCGTTTTTTATTCCCGAATTCACAATCATTAAAAAAATAAACACCGTCCGACTATAGCCGCGTCCAAACGTTCAAGCGTCAAGCGGCTGCATACAATATAAGTTATGAGATAAAGCGGGATAGACGCTGTCTATCTCGCTTTATATATGAACCGTATGCTGTCTGCCGCGCTCGGCCGTTTGGACGTGGCTATTAGACGGTCAGAGGCGTTTATTCGTGGTGCCAATATTTTGTATCTGTGTTAAAGCAGTTTATTAAACAAAATATGGCGCCAAATTGAACAATCTTTTCGCCGTGGTATTTGTTATCGATTGTGAATGGATATTCTTTGTTTTGACTATTTTCTCGCTGTCGAAGTGAAAAGTAGAGTGTATAACTCTGGTCTAAAAGCCACATTACCCCCTCTAACTATTTCCACTCACTTCGGGGTAATATGGCTTATTTTAGACCCTTGTCATATAATCTACTATTTTACCGAATCACGTCTCCAGAAACCTTGTCCGTGCAACTTTCCTCAAAGGGGCCCACAGACGTGGGTAAGTGGCCACGTTTTTTCGCCACAGACGAAGAGTTACTATAGGAAGCAGATGCCCTATATGACGACGGCAGCATAGGAATTGATCAACCGCCTCAATAGCAGAAAAAATACATAAACACCTAACCTTACCTTCGAGATGAAGTCACCAGGATCTGCAACCAGGAAAAAGTCTACATCATTCCCATTGTTCCACCCACCACTTTCCCTAAATGGACTTGTATGGCCCAAGAGTGCGCGTAGGTGTAAGGCGATGATTCTGGTGCCAAAGCATCGGACCGCGGCGTTTCGAGGTAGCTTCAGGTTCGCGGCGTCCATGTGTGGACGCCGCGAATGGATGGAATGATCTCCCCCCACCTATCCAAGGAGCGTCTAGCAGGTATACCTTTAGGCGCCAGCTTAAGGGCTATTTGTTGACGCTCCAAAAATCCCAACCCTAACCAATCCAGCACTTTATTTAATTTTTAACCATTTTTTTTTTTAAACATCCCAACCGTTTCGCGTTTTTCACATTGCTTTTCATCCCATTGTGCTTGTGTCACATATTTAACAGATTTAGTATATCAATTATTTATTTATTATGTGTATACGTTTGTATCGGCAGTATGTTGTGTTGCGTTCCGTGGGTCACGTACGGTGCTGTCTGAAAATCAGCGCTGTAGGTGTCTTTCTGACACCTTGGCATAATGCTGAGACAGCGACCGATTCACTGCCGCGAAGACACACACATTATGTGTCAATTGTATTGTATCTGTACTCCCTTTGTCTCTGTGTGTCTTTTGTGTAGTGAATAAATGTTTTCTTTCTTTCTTTCTTTCTTTCTTAAATACCTCCGTCACAGTCTGAATTTCATTGATCTTAAACGAAATATACTTACATAAAGTTGCACCCCAGATGGACACTCTTCGGAGGGAAGTTCCTGGTTTGTTACCCACCCTCTGAGGGATTTTTTTATGTTATCACTAGCTGTTGCCCGCGACTTCGTCTGCGTAGAACTTGTTATCGTCGTAGAAAAAATATGTTTAATTATCGCTGTCCCAAACACACTTCTACCAGGGATGATTTCCAAGATAAAAACTATCCTTTATCCTTCCAAGGGTCTCAAATTATCTGTACGGAAAAGTTCATCTAAATCCGTTCAGGGATTAAGCCTAAATGTTAACAGTGCGATGAGAACTTTTAAATCCCCTTAAGGGATGAATTTCAAAAACACTATAATTCGTTTTCTAGTTTTTAAGCAAACAGTCTAAATCCGAAGTAACCTATATAACCTTCAAACCCCCTTTTAATCCTCTTAGGGGATGACTAAAAATAAACGTTGAAGTCGATTTCTAATCTTTAAACACACTGTCCAAAACCTAAGTAAAAACTTTCTTACTTTAAAAATATCTTGTTCTCCGTATAAACTTTGAACCCCCTTTTAACCCCCTTGGGGGATGTAAGCCTTGAATCCCGTTTTAACCCCCTTAGGGATGGAATTTTCTAAAACGCTGAATGTACTTACTGTTTTTGTATTCTAATAAGTAATCTTTCTACAACGTTTCAAATCTCTACATCAAAAAAGGTGTTTGTCATACAGACCGTGCAACCCTTTTTAACCCCCTTAAGGGTGGAATTTTCTAATATGCTGAAAGTGGTTTTTTGTATTCTAATAAGTAATCTTTCTACAAAGTTTCAAGTCTTTAACTCAAAAAATTAAGTTTCCTCCATACAAACTTTGCACCCCCATTTAACCCTCTTAGTGGTAGAGTTATCCAAAACGCTTAAAGTTATTTTTTTGTATTCAAATAAGTAATCTGTCTACAAAGTTTCAAATCTCTACCTCGAAAAAAGTGTTTCCCACACAAACCTTGCATCTCTTTTTTCTTTGCACCCCCATTTAACTCCCATGTAACTAGAAATGTCATGTAATGTTGAATAAAGTTTTTCTATTCAATTCTATTCTATTCTATTTACCCCCTTAGGGGTGGATTTTTCCAAAACGATTAGTTATTTTTTGTATTCAAATAAGTAATCTGTCTACAACGTTTCAAGTTTCTAGCTCAAAAGGAAGTGTTTCCTGAATAAAAATTTTGCACCCCTATTTAACCCCTTTATGGGTGGAATTTTCTAAAACGCTAAGTTATTTTTTGTATTCAAATAAGTAATCTGTCTACAAAGTTTCAAATCTCTTCCTCAAAAAAAGTGTTTCCCATACAAACCTTGCACCCCTTTTTAACCCCCTTGGGGTGAAATTTTCTAATACGCTGAAAGTACTCTTTTGTATTCTAATAAGAAATCTTTCTACATAGTTTCAAGTCTAGCTCAAAAAATAAGTTTCCCCTATACAAATTTTGCACCCCTATTTTACCCCGTTAGGGGTGAATTTTTCAAAAACGCTTAAAGTTATTTTTTGTATTCAAATAAGTAATCTGTCTACAAAGTTTCAAATCTCTTCCTCAAAAGAAGTGTTTCCCATACAAACCTTGCACCCCTTTTTAACCCCCTTGGGGGTGGAATTTTCTAATACGCTGAAAGTACTCTTTTGTATTCAAATAAGAAATCTTTCTACAAAGTTTAAGGTCTATTTAAAAAAATAAGTTTCCCCTATACAAATTTGCACCTCTATTTAACCCCGTTAGGGGTGGATTTTTCAAACACGCTTAATGTTATTTTTTTGTATTCAAATAAGTAATCCGTCTTCAAAGTTACAAGTTACAAGTTTCCCTCATACAAAATTTGCATCCCTATTTAACCCCCTTAGGGGTGGAGTTTTCGGAAACGCTGACAGTTCTTTTTTGTATTCTAATAAAAATAATCTTTCTACTAAGTTTCAAGTTTCCAGCTTAAGTTCCAGTGGGCTGAAGTCGGAAACTTTTTTTTTCATGACGGTCAATTTAAATTAAAACATTGTTCAATCATCAATTTAAACAATCACAAAGAGTCAGAATCAGAATCAGAATATTTATTCTGTTAAACATAGGTTACAGTGAAAGATGTTACATGAACAGAATTAGAGCACTATGTTTTACCCGCAATGCAGGTGTACAAAAATCATTGCATGCAGCTATGCAATAAGCAAGTCATTCACTTATGTAACTAAAATATAGCATCAATATAATAATAATCAAAAGAGTAGCTACACTAGTCCTACTATCAATACATAGTTTTGCCATCATTACCATTAAAAAAGTCATTTATTGTATAATAGTGTTGCGCCGGTGGTATAAACTTCAAACTTGATTTTTCATGCTTTAGAAGCGTTTTCAGCAGGCTGAAAAGTGATTTCAGGCTGTTTCAGAGGTGGCTCTTTCACATACTAGAAGATTGAAAATTCACCCTAGTTGCCGTTGTTTTCAGGCGCCTGAAACATGTTTTCAGTCCGTTTCAGGACAGCCTCTATCAGATGGCGCGATAACCTGAAAACCCGTTTTCAGGCGTTTTCAGGACCCCTTATGGGCAATACACTTCATTATATGGCGAAATTTCTCGAAGGAATGAAAGATTTAGCACTATTAGAGAGAGACATCTAGATTGAGAAGGTTCGAGAAGTGTGTGTAAGAGACAACCAGAAAGAGACAGCACTATTAGAGAGAGACATCTAGATTGAGAAGGTTCGAGAAGTGTGTGAAAGAGACAACTAGAAAGGGACAGCATATTCGGGAATGTTCCAGTCGTCGGGTCGAACGAGCATCGAACAATCTAGACGCTCTGGAACATTCATGAACCGAGGGGTCGCCGTTCCTAGAATCGGACCTTGAATCGATTATTCAAGATTTCTCTGGAATGTTCTAGTGCGAAGGGCTCCGGATATATATATCTGGGATTGGAGTTGAGGAAATAAACATAAGTGTAATTAGCGAACCATTTATTTGATCAATAAAAAGTATTAAAGCAATTTTATAGCAGTAATTATTAAAAATAGGCACAGCAATAAGCACAACAACCAATATCAATAAGCCATTAAATCATTTTATTTAAATTACTCAATATAAATAATATTTATTGAATTAAATACAGTTTACCTGACGATTACAAATCAAAGAGAACCGTACTCGTCCACAGCTCGAAGTCAAGTGACCGGCGTCGAGCTGGGGGAGGGGGTTTTATACTGGTTGCAAAGCGGCACAACAAGTGACGTCATGGGAGGCAGGTGTTCTGCTGGTTAATTTCCACAACAGAAATGTTCGTTTTAAACGTTCTAAATCATGAAAATATACCCAACTCCCACACGGCCATTCTGACGAGCAGCCAGTGCAACAGGCTTGCGAAAATACAATAATAAAACTCTTAATTGACTTAAAATATGCATCATTACATTAATCATCATACAATAAACATCTTTAAATATAATTATAATAGGAGCCTCGGTAAAAGCCATTCACATGGCACGGCTAATTGATAATCATTTGCCTCGGTAAAGGCCAACAATGGCACGGCTCTATGCTTGGATAACAATAGAAGACACTAAAACACTTGCCTCGGTAAAAGCCATTACTGGCACGGCTATGTGTACGTAATTTGCCTCGGTAAAAGGCCATTCAGGCACGGCAAAACAAGACACCAAAAATATATGATATTAACAGTCTAGGTACCTATTCCTCAGCATATATCTGATGATCTGGCCAGAAATCAAGGACATATACTGAAGAATAAGCCGACAGAGATGAAAAACCATTAATTATTCGTTAATAGAATCAGTGAGTTCGCAACCCATGTCAGGTGAAACAAGTCTTAAATTGTCGTGAGCGACATACAAATCATTTCCAGTGCTATGCACTCTCACAGTATATCGTTCATTCTCATGAACCTCTGTTATTACACATGGTCCTTTATATTTACTATTGAGCTTAGTAATGGTCCTAGGATTTTGTTTTACTAGGACAACATCGCCCTGTTTGAAAGGGATGATTTTTGCCTTATTTTTGTCAAATTGCACTTTCTGTCGCAGAGCTTGTTTGTCAAGACGTTGTTTAGTTGCGAGACGACAGGCATTCAAGTCTAAGCGTTCAATATCATTCGTGATGGCAGAGATAGCAGGGGGAGAACGGTTACAACCAATGAGTAGCTGGAATGGAGTTTGGCCTGTACTTTTATTAAAAGTAGAATTAATGGCTAGCTGAACTTCGCCAACAGCATCCTTCCAGCTTCTCCTTGTGGTATTCTCAACCACCGTAAAACAGTCTGTCAGGACTTTCATTAGGCGCTCGACCTGACCATTCGCACGACTTACACCACTAGCGATAAAATGCAACTCTATAGACCAATGAGCGCAAAAGTCTCGTAGCGCCTTGCCGGTGTATGATGCTGCTTGATCACAAATTATTCGTTTCGGGGGTCCAAAAGTGAAAACCAGATCGTGTGACCAAGCAGGCAACCAGTGACGAAAGCAGTTTTTTCGACTGAGTCTGGGGCTATGGGAATTTGGTGGAACCCTGCAGCCATGTCCAAGACTGTAAAATATTTGGCATTCACAAGCTTACTAATGTGGTCGTCGATCAAAGGGAGAGGAAAATGATCTCTGACCGTATTACTATTTAGCTCTCTAAAGTCCACACAGAGACGGTCACTGCCATCTTTTTTGCGGACCAGCAACATTGGGCTTGCAAATGGAGAATTACTATCCCTGATAATGCCATTGTCCTTTAAATCTTGAATTATGTTCTTTACGTTTTCTCGCTCAATGGAAGCAAGGCGATATGGGCGCCTTTGCACCGTTTTGTCGGGGTTTTTAAGTCGGATAGTTAATTCTCCAGTATTAACCTGGGTAACAGCATTTCCAGAAGTAAATAGATCAGAGTTGTTTTTTAACATTGAAAGAAGTTGATCTTTTGTTTTAGCATCAACACTACATAGTCTTTATGTCTTTTTCTAAGTCAACCTTTTCTATAAAATTTATATCGTATTTAGTTCTGGAAATCTTTGTTTCTGTTTTAGAAAAAGTAACCTGCATACCAGGAACGTCAAAGAAATTCTCGCCCAGCAGTATGTCATATTGAATGTAACGGTCCGGTACTGGCACGAATTCGAGCTCCAGATTTAAGCCATCAATGAAAGTTAAACAGGTCTTTTTTCGGGACGAACAAAATGCATTTTCTCCAACACCTCGTAATAAGGTAGTTTCAAAAGTTACTTTGCCAGCAATAGAATTCCCAACGCTTTCTCGCATGAGTGAACATTCAGCGCCACAGTCTACTAGGCATACAAAATCTCTGTCATCGATCTTGGCCATAATAGACCGATTACTGCCGACCATGAGAGCCCTAACCGATTTTTCCGGCTTAGGAGTCTTGTTTTGTCGTTTAAAACAATTTTCGTATTTATGGCCCGGTTTGTGACAAAAACTACAAGTTGGCAGCGTGCGAGGGGATTCTCTTGTTGGCAGTTCACTTTTTTGTGTTTGAGGCGTTGTCGAACTAGCTGTCGAATTTAGGGAGGCATGGGCACTATTATTCCCTAATACTGTCCGACAGTCCCTTTGCAAATGCCCTAATTTAAAACATTTTTGACAACGTCTCAGTTTAAAATCACTAGGGTTAAATTTCGTCTTTTTTGTAGGTATATTGTGATCAGCATCAAACATCGGTCGTTTACGCTTATAAACATTGAGACTTTGTATTAATTGAGGCAAGGTTTTGGGTGTAAGTCGCAAAAGATCAGATCGAATACGAAAGTCTGACATACCTGATATAACGGCATCAACGAGATGCTGCTCTGTCACCACGATGCCGACCGCTTTCTTTGCCAACTCCCACTTGCGGGTGGCATACTCGGCCAGACTGCACGCCTTGTCGCTCGTATACTCCATGAAGGCAATTAAATCGTCGTAGTATCTCGTTTCATCTGCGAATGTTTGTATAAGGTTATCTTTCAATTCATTCCAATTGGTAATGGTTGTATAATTGCGTCGAGCCCAATCGGCCGCGCGTCCTTTAAGGTTTTTTCGAGCTAAATTAAGGACCTCTCGCTCGTTTAACTGATATTCAACTTTTAATTCCTCCACGTGTCGACACCACACCTGGACAGTGTCAGTGCGATCGTCAGGATCAAATGCAGGCAAATAAATATGCTCCAAATTTCTGGGCCGCGGTATAGGTGTAACCGGACGCATGGGCAAAGCGTTAGGTGTAGTTTGCACGAATGTTGACATCATTTCTTGCATCATGGTCTTCAAAAAATCAAAAGGAACGTAGTTACCGCTAGTGACACTCGGCCCATCCGAGTTTGAATTCGTTGGAATACTTTGTGTACCACTGGAGCCCGGAGCCGGAGCCGGAGCCAGAGCTTCTGCCGGAGCCGGAGTCGAAGCCGGAACCGGAGCCGAAGCCGGAGCCTCTGTATTGCCATGAGGTCGCGGTGGCATGAAGCGCTGCTCGAGAGGCGGTGAAACTGGTACACTGCGGGCAGCATTAGTATCCGACGCTCCAGGAGCCCACCCGGGGACCCCGCGCCTGTGCTCGTCGTGTGACATACGTATTTGTCTTAAACACTGTGATACGATCTGAAACTGACGATTATATGTTATAATACAAATAACGCTTGATAAAAATCCCTATCACCACTTCTGATGTGGGATTGGAGTTGAGGAAATAAACATAAGTGTAATTAGCGAACCATTTATTTGATCAATAAAAAGTATTAAAGCAATTTTATAGCAGTAATTATTAAAAATAGGCACAGCAATAAGCACAACAACCAATATCAATAAGCCATTAAATCATTTTATTTAATTTACTCAATATAAATAATATTTATTGAATTAAATACAGTTTACCTGACGATTACAAATCAAAGAGAACCGTACTCGTCCACAGCTCGAAGTCAAGTGACCGGCGTCGAGCTGGGGAGGGGGTTTTATACTGGTTGCAAAGCGGCACAACAAGTGACGTCATGGGAGGCAGGTGTTCTGCTGGTTAATTTCCACAACAGAAATGTTCGTTTTAAACGTTCTAAATCATGAAAATATACCCAACTCCCACATATATAAGCCACGCGCTAACGCAGCGGGGGAGAGTTTTGAATTAAACTGCAACCAGTGCAAATCTCAAAGCGAAGCGAGTGAAAAGTGCGTCATAGTGAATTGATTTATTAAGTAAGCCTTGTTAATTAGTAATTTTGTAATAAAGTTTGCATTCCTTTTAATTAGTGATCAATTCGTGTATTTTCTATCACGTTACCCACCCCGTGGACGTAACAATAGCATTTGTCGATAAGGAATAATCTCAACTGTTTTTTGAAGTTACGTAATGTCAAGTGATATAATTTTATCTGGAATTTTATTGAATATTCTCGGTGCCATGCCTAAGATACTTTTTCTCATCAGCGCCGTATTGCAACATTCCAGAGATTTTATTTTGTATTTGTATTGCTGCCGTGTTGGATTAGAAGTCTCCGGTCTTGTGAGACGCTCATGAATAAGTTGGGGTTGGACTTGACAAATATAGCAACTTCAAGTATGTATAAGGATGGCAGTGTTAGTATTTTAAGTGATTTAAAGGAGGGGGCACAGTCATCTCTAAATTTTACTCCACACATTGCTCTTATACAACGTCTCTGCAATTTGAAAGCTATATCCTTATCAACCAAGTTTCCCCCGAATATGATTCCATACCTTAATACCGAGGCTACAAGACCATAATAGGCCGTTAATATAGCTTCTCGATTTACCGTCGTTGATAGTCTAAAAAGTGCGTAGGCCGCTTTACACAACTTTTTACCCACATATTCAATATGATATTTCCATTTAAGCTGGCTATCTATCATTAGCCCTAAAAATTTTGTTACTTCTACTTTGTCAATTTGTGTGCCTCGGTAGTTTACATCCATGTCAATGGTTCGTTGTCGGAAGTGCATTAAGTTAGTTTTTGTCAGGTTTATCAATAGGTCATTCTTATTTAACCATGTAATTATATTGTACAATACAATATTTATGCCTTGTTCATAATCATTAACATTGTCACATTGAATGATTGAAGTGCTGTCATCGGCGAAGAGCACCATAGGGTGACGATTGATTTTGGGAAGGTCATTAATGTAGACAAGGAATAAGAGTGGATCCAGCACACTTCCCTGAGGGACACCATATAGGATGTGCTATCTGTGTGATCTGTATTTACACTCCTCCATTTTTGTTTTAGGGCATACCTCTGATATTTCTGTGTATTGTTGTCTTTGACTTAGATAGGATTTTATAAGATTTAATGCATTTCCCCTAATACCATATTGATTGAGCTTATCTAAAAGTATACTATGATTTACGTAGTCGAATGCTTTTGTCATGTCCGTGAAAAGTGCGCAGACTGGATTTCTCTCATCAACATTACTCACTATGACACTAAGAAAATCGTAAATAGCCATATTTATCGTGATATTCTTCCTAATTCTCTTTTGTTCCTTACAGAAAAGATTGAATTTATTTAGGTAGGCATATATTCTACTGTATATTGCCTTCTCAAATATCTTCGAGAGAATAGGGATTAGAGCAATTGGCCTATAGTTATTGAGGTTCTCTCTGTCACCTTTCTTGAATAAAGGTTTAATTACAGTTATTTTCAGAGCTTCTGGGTAAATACCAGCATAAATACAAAGGTTGAGTATATAGCTTAAAGGTTCTGCCAGAATATCACTTACAGATTTAATAACATTTGTGCTTAAGCAGTCATAACCGACGCTATTTGTGTTTTTAATGTTTTAATTATTACTTTAATTTCTTGCGGTAATGTTGGTGACATGAACATTGACTGTACACTGTTTTGAATGTTTATGTCCGAAATATCACAATGAGAAGGAACTTCCCTGTGTATAAAATAATCATTAAATGCCATAGCAATTTCTTTAGGATGCGTCAGCGTATCACCAAAACGGTTAATTATTTTATGGATAGGCTCCTTTGGGCAGTTTGTTTTCGTGTTGTTGATAATATTCCACACTGCTTTTGATTTATTATCAGATGTTTTAATCTTATGGTTATTTTTTGCCCTTTGTGTCAAGTTTATAATCTTCTTAAAAGTTTTTGAATATTTTTTAAGCTTTATGGAGGTGGAGGGTGGAGACTTTTCAAGGCAATGTATATATGCAATTCCCCACGAACTGGATCAGAAGACTAACAATTAGGAAACAAATCGGAAATGTATCAGCAATAAAGTTCCTAGAATAGAATTTGACATTGTAGTGACAATTAGACATGTATTTCAATTAATTTCGGGTTGTATACTCGTAATTCCATGTAATTACATTAATCTTCGACTTTAGCCGTATTGATATTCCTTAAGTGAAATTTATACATACCTACTCGTACTCGGTTATAAGCAAATTGCGACGCCCTAGCAGGATATCATGTACCTACCTACCAAAGATTATAATAAGTATGTATATATATCTAACTACTATTTAAAAGATTAGGTGCTTACACACAGTGTAATGCCGAATTTACACAGGTCTACAGGGAAGGGAAGTGGGCAGGACAGGCGTAATACCGCATTATACGCCCGTCCTGCCCACTTCCCTGACCTGTAGGGCTGAGTGTGAATTCGGCATAATGAACATGATGGCAATAAATATATAAATATGAATAATGAGAATGAATATGTTCGAGAGGAAATAAATTGTCGCTATCTCAGTAATAAAGGGATATACAGGGTGTGGCCTGGAATAGGAGCAAAAACTTTAACGGTAGACTATTGAGCTTGTGAGCAATTATTTGCAGGTGGTTTTAATTGAAAAAAAAAAACATTTTACAAGCTTTTGTCTGCTGTCTTTTGCTATCTGTGTCTGTCTGTAATCAAATCTTGCAAGTTCAATTTGATCCACTTCCCGGTTTTCGATTGAGTTAAAATTTTGCACGAATATGCAAATCGCGTGACAATGCAATATTATGATAACGTGAAGCTGATCTGATGATGGAGCTGGAAGGTGGCCATAGGAACTCCGTAATAAAATCACATATCGAGTTTGGGATCGTTAGAATCGTCTCAATGAGTAGTTGATGACGGTATACAGAAAAGTACAGTCGGCAATAAAAGCTTGTACCAAAAATGAAATTTTTGTCAGAAACTTATTTTTCTTTTTTTTCTCTAAAGTAAGTTCACGTGTATTTTTTACTCTTCTGGGGTGACACAAGTAGTTCTTTTAATTTAAAAATCAACTAAAAAGAACAAAAAAAACAAAAATATATTTTAAAAACAAAAATGCAATAACTATTATTACTCATTACATGATGTTACCTCAATCTGCATTGACTGCTATGCTATGATCTCCTGGTGCCAAGATACATTACTTGAAGGTCATAATCATAACTTTAGATCAACGTTACTCAGAATAAAAATAAAAATAAAAATTGGACACAAGGGTATCACAGATGCTCTAAGGAAGCGTCCTTTTAAATATTTGCCCCTCTTACCGGCCGCACACTGTATAAACCTACCTAAGAGTTCAAAGAAACCAACTTAATAAAAGTATTTTGTAAAATATATTCTCAGTAAAAGAGGTAAAATACATTCGCTGTCTCAGTTACAGAGGTAGGTATAGAAGTTTGTTTTGTTCCACTACATAATAGAGGTAATTTAGTGCTTAAGTCCGCAGCATGAGTCTCATGTGCTGGTGGCTTCTCACTTATCCAGGGTCCCCACTTAACCAAATTTTACGGTATTTGTTGCAGGTATTGTAGAGATATGGATGCCACCGTACACTTTTTCCTGCCTCGTAATGGTCTACGTCTTTGCGTGGCACGGAGTTTGTAAGGTACTTGTGGATTTTGGTATTTTTAATAAGGTTTCAAAAAAAAATCTTTTGGTAGGTTGTGTTGCCAACTGTATAGATAAATTAACGAGAGCATGGAATTGCATATGTAGTAGTATTGTATGTTTACAGGCATTCTATATTTGAATTTTCTATTTTCTCGTACTAACAGCATAAAAAGAGGTTTATTATATATTGAAGAAATAAATACCAAAATAATGTCAGTGTCAAATTGTGAATATTATTTACATACACTGAATATTTAATACAAAAATTAGGATTTAAATGGAAAAAGACCGAGGACAACCGAAAAATATTAATGGAAAGTCACAACATACGACTGCTAAGAATAAATTACCTTACCAAAATTGCGGAATATCGGTCTAAAGATAGACCACTAGTTTATACTGCTGAAACCTACATCCACACTTCACATATGTGTCCGGAGAGGCTTGGACCGATGCAACAGAATTTGGTGTAAAAAAACAAATCAGTACAGGCCAGCTGTTAATAAGAGTGCACGCAGGAGGAAAAGATGGTTTTATTCCCAACGCTTTGTTAATGTTTAAGGCTAACCAAAAAACGGGAGATTACCATGACCAGATGAACTTTGGCAATTACGAAAAATGGTTAAAAGAAAAATTAATACCGAACCTTAAACCGAATAGCGTACTTATCGTAGATAATGCGTCCCATCACAACAAACTTTTGAATCGTGCTCCACCGTCAAATTCTCTTAAACAAGAAATGATGGATTGGTTGGATTGGAACACACCATTTCACATAGCCCGTTGATGTACAAAACCAGTTTGTATGATTTAATTAAACAAAATAAAGAGCGGTTTCGGGAGTACCACATAGATGTAATTTTAAAAGGACATGGCCACTCCGTTTTACGATTGCCACCGTATCACCCGACATTCAATCCGATTGAAAATATTTGGTCCATGGTAAAAGGATATGTAGCGAAAAGAAACGTTTCTTTAAACATGCAAGGCATTATGAGTTTAGCAACTGAACGAATGAATTCTATTACTGCTGAGGACTGGGAAAATATTTGTCGCCATATCGAAAGTGAAGAAAATAAATATCGATGTCAGGAAGGGGAAATGGATCGAATTTCAAACAATCTCATTATCAATACTTGTGACAGTTCAGATGAAGAACATAATAGCGACTAAAAGCAAAAAACAGAGGACTACTACTTATTCCATTTCTTAAGGGTATGTTATTTTGTTGCAAACGGTACAACCACTACAAATGCAATTCCATGTTCTCGATAATTTATCTATACACTTTTATACACAGTCAACAACTGCAGGTGGAGTGAGTTTCAATGAGGTTTGACTTATGTGGTATAGGATCACCTTCTGTCTCCATACTATTGCGTTTTCACCAAACTTTCATAAGTAGGTATGAAAGATTTCTGCTCAATTTGTTGATGATAACTGCATAATAATTCAAATTTTGGCCGTTACATACTAACGAACTAACAATACGATATAAGGCTTGTCGTTAATAAAGCTTTTCTTTTTTTATGTACAATACAAGTATGTATGTAGGAATGAGCTGCTGAGTGATAGGCGATGGAATGGAAGAGTGAGACTGGATCGGAGTAGAACGAACGAAAGAACGAATGAGGAATGAGATTGAGAGAGGACGATTAACGGAAAACTGTGTCTGAGAGTATCACTTGCTAATTTTAATTGTTAAAATTATAAAACTGGGTTGCGGGTTAAAATAAAAGTAAAGCTTTGTAAAAGAAAGTGGTTTTATTGAAAAGAATACTACAAAATATGGGGGCTCGTCCGGGATTAAGGAAATTTCATCAGATTGAAATCGGCGACCAATAAAACGACGAGTAAGCGCTACAGACGACGGGTTTTACCGTAAACGACGAAGACGACGATAATGGGAAAAGAGACCAGACGTTTAAGCCGACAAGCTGATTTTGAAGACAAGACGGTTCATCATCAGGGTGTATAGAAGACGTTGAAGATAACGCCGAGGTGTTTTCATGGAGTCCGGTGCTGCAGCTACTAATGGCGAGGCGGTCGTTATCTGGCACTGCGGCGCTCTGGTTACGTTCTGAAAAAACATACAAGACGTGGGAGGAGTTGAAGACGGCAATCTCCAAAGGATTTCCTGATACGGTCGACATAAAAACTATACATGAAATTATGAGTTCGAGAACAAAGAGAAGTGATGAGTCATGCTTAGACTATTTGCTGAGTATGAAGGAGCTTGGAAAGCGAGGTAAAATGCCTGATTATGTCGCTATTAAATATATTGTAGAAGGCATTTAAGACACGCCAATCAATAAAATGATTTTATACAGCGTTACGACGTACGCCGACCTGAAAGAAAAGGTAAAGATTTACGAGACGATCAAAGAAAAGTCGCGAAATACACATCATCACGAAGCAAGAAGCAATAAGCCAAAGCAAGCGGAAAATTACGGAAGCAAGAAGAAATGCTATAACTGTGGCGAATATAGTCATTTGTCCAGCGAATGTCCGCATAAGCAAAGAGGGCTAAAATGTTTCCGATGTAATCAGTTCGGTCACATTTCATCACAATGTGAATCATCGACGGCAGGAACGAGCAGAAATCCGACATCATTTTCCTATCAACATGGCGGTTCGGCGAAACAAATGTGTGTTTGGAAAGAACAGATGAACGTGAACGACACGACGTGGAACGGAACGAACGGCGGCTGCGTAGCGAGCGAGTGAGGCAAACATCAGGCCGAACGAAACGCAGACGAACGGGAATGACAGATCGGGAATGGCGGCGATGAATGTCAACAACAATGGCGGACTGCATCTGCAACCGGCGGCGAATAGTTACGATAGACCTATGAAAGACGTTTTATTATTCGATAAAAAGATTTGGTCGTTAGAGGACACGGGTAGCGACGTGAATTTATTAGATTACAAGTGCTATAAATCATTGAACGCTCCGGAATACGTGTGCAACGAGATGTGGTTGACAGGACTTGGTACGGCGCGAGTAAAATCGATCGGATATCTAACAACAAACATTATCATCGACGGTCAGTGCTACGAGAATGTTACGTTTAACATCGTGCCTAGAGACGCTATGCCATTTTCGTTGATATTAGGGCAACAGTTTTAAAAAAATGTGACGTTTGTTATGGAGGGCAGTCGTGTTCTATTGTTGAAGTCTAGTGATGGTTGGCTTCGTAATTTTATGTGTGGTGTGGACCTTTCTGATGTTGTAGGTTTCCTGGGTGACACGGCGTTACAGCAAGAAGTGGAACACCTTGTCGAAACATACCGACCGAATAAGACGCGTGAGGCGCCGATTCAATTGCGCATTACGTTGAAGGACGACATCCCAGTGGCGCAAAGGCCTCGACGTCTGGCTTTTGCGGAGCAACAAGAAGTAGAGCGCCAGGTGAAGCAATGGCTTAATGAGGGCATAGTTCGGGTAAGTTTTTCGGAATATGCTAGTCCGTTGGTGCTTGTGAAGAAGAAGGACGGCAGCACAAGGATTAGTGTGGATTACAGGCTAATTAATAAGAAGATGGTTAAGGACGAGTATCCCTTACCTGTCATAGAGGAACACATAGATCGATTGGCGAAAGCGAGGGTGTTTAGCACACTTGATTTGAAGAATGGATATTTTCATTTGGCAGTCCACGAAGATTCAATCAAGTATACATCGTTTGTTACCAGTAACTCGCAGTACGAGTTCCTTAAAGCCCCTTTTGGTTTTTCAATCTGTCCGAAGGTGTTTACTCGGTCTATTAATGCAATTTTCAGGGATCTGATTGAAAAAAGATGTGTTAGTATTTATTGACGATGTGATAATTTTTGCAGAAGACGAACGGCAAGCAGTTGAACGCCTCAAGGAAGTGCTGGTGAGAGCATCCCAGTACGGACTAGAGATCAATTGGAAGAAGTCGCAGTTGGTGCAACGACGAGTGAAGTACCTTGGACATGTGGTGGAGAATGGTACAGTACGACCATCACCCGACAAGACGGACGCAGTGGTAAGGTTCCCACAACCAACCAATTTTAAACAGTTACAAGGCTTTGTTGGGTTGACATCATACTTTAGAAAGTACATTCATAACTATGCACTCATAGCAAGACCATTGACGGAATTATTAAAGAAGGATGTTGACTTTGCATTTGAGGCACCCCAGAAGGCTGCATTTCATGAGTTGAAAATGAAGCTAGTGAGTTCGCCTGTTCTAAGGATATATGATCCGCAGTTGGAGACCGAAATGCATACCGATGCTTCAATGGCGGCTTAGCAGCTATTCTACTTCAACGATGCCCAGACGACGGTCAGCTACATCCAGTTTACTATATGAGTAAAAAGACGAGTGAACCTGAACAAAAATACACAAGCTAAGAATTCGAAGCATAAGCCGTAGTGGGAGGTTTAAAGAAGTTTAGGCCATATCTAATTGGAGTAAAGTTTAAGATTATTACAGACTGTCAAGCATTGGAGATGACCCTCAGGAAGAAGGATCTGTCAGCACGCGTGGCGGGAAGGGCTATAGATCTACAGCAATATACCTATAAGGTGGAACATCGCTCCGGGTCGCTGATGAGACACGTGGACGCGTTAAGCAGGGCACCGTATGTTGGACTAGTCACAAGAGAGCTTCATGAGAGAATAAAGAACGCTCAAGAGCAAGATGGCGGCTTGATGGCGATTCGAGAGATCATGAGGGAACGACCCTATCTAGATTATGTTATGGAAAATGACGTGCTTTATAAAGGATCCAAGTTGGTGGTACCAAGTGGTATGGAAAGTGAAATAATAAAGAAAGTGCATGAAAAAAGGCATTTTGCTAAAAAGAAAATGACGGAAATGATCTATGAAGATTACCACATTAAGGACCTATCAAGGAAAATAGACGAGTTCATGGTCACCTGTATTCCATGCCTACTAGCAACAAAGAAGAGTGGAAAACAAGAAGGATTATTGCACTGCATTGACAAAGGGAGTGTACCGTTGGATACGCTACACTGCGACCATGTTGAAACTAAGAAACAGTATAACTATATTCTTACAGTGGTAGATGCCTTCACCATGTTTGTATGGGTGTATCCTACGAAAGGCACGACGGCCAAGGAAACGCTGGCAAAGCTGTTCTTACACCAGCAGACATTTGGTAACCCAGCCCGAATAATTATTGATCGGGGTGCGGCTTTCACAAGTCATGACTTTAAAGAATATTGTGAGACGGAGAATATCCAACATGTACTAGTGACGACTGGCGTTCCGAGAGGGAACGGCCAGGTGGAACGCGCCCATCGCGTTTTAATGTCTGTACTCTTTTATTTATTTATTTATTTATTAAGTACAACCACATCATATATATTACATTTCACTTAAAGCTAGTATATTAGGAGGTATTTATTTCTGATATATACAACAATTACGGAAGTACATAACATTGGCTGTACTGACTAAACTGTGTATCTCAGAACCAGGATTGTGGTACCGGCACGTGGCGAGGGTGCAGACGGCCCTCAACAGTACGTATCAACGTAGCATCGACACGACGCCTTTCGATCTATTACGAGGAACGAAGATGCGTACCAAAGATGACGTCCAACTGTACGAAATGTTAAAACAGGAGAGTTACGATAGTTACATAGAGGAGAGGGAGCAGCGTCGAAAGTCTGCTCAGCAGCAAATAATGAAAATACAGCAAGAGAATCGATTGACTTATAACAAGAAATGAAAAGAAAGTAGAGTTTACCAGGTGGGAGAACGAGTAGCCATAAGTCGGACGCAGTTTGGTACTTGCCTCAAGCTCAAGCCGAAGTACTTTGGACCCTACAGGGTGGTAGCGACCACAGGAAAGGATCGGTACTATGTGGAGAAGGTCGACAGCTTGTCAGAGGGGCCAGCGCGCACGACTGCATCAGCTGATCACATGAAACCTTGGCCTGTAACCTGCGTGTGACTAGGGGTCAATGGACGAGTACTAGAGGTCAGCGAACTTCTACATCACACATGGTAAGACTTCTGACCTATATCTGACTCGGTACCTAACTTAACCGACTGCTCTCGTAACTAAGTCGTTATAATCTGTTAAAGATGATTACTAGTGTTTCTGTTTTTTCAAAGATGTGCTTTTGAGATTAGTAGATAGTTTCTTGGAGAACTGTACTTGCTGTTATGTTAAAGCTGAAGTAAAAAAAGTTGTTACTTATTACGTTATGTAATACTGTTCATGTTGTTTAAGACGAAGTTTAAGATATTATTGATAAAGTTGTTAATTGTTATGATGTAACATACAAACAGCTGTTTCAGATGTTGATGATGTTTTTATTGCTATGTAATTGTTGTTGTAGCTATTTTAAAGTCGGCTGTAGTATATTATACACATGTGTACCTGAGGCCAGGCTAGTAATGTAGGAAGGCCGTCTGTAGGAATGAGCTGCTGAGTGATAGGCGATGGAATGGAAAAGTGAGACTGGATCGGAGTAGAACGAACGAAAGAACGAATGAGGAATGAGATTGAGAGAGGACGATTAACGGAAAACTGTGTCTGAGAGTACGCTTGCTAATTTTAATTGTTAAAATTATAAAACTGGGTTGCGGGTTAAAATAAAAGTAAAGCTTTGTAAAAAAAAGTGGTTTTATTGCACAGAATACTACATGTATAGTACCTACAAAAGGCGACCTTAATGTCATAAAGCAATCTCGACCAGTTAACTTTAATGCAATACAGAAAATTTTATTTATGAATCCATTTTGTTTTTTTTTTTAATTTACTATATATTCAGAGTAGAATAGAACGGAATAAACTTTTTTTCGCAAATAACACTGAGTACATTTTTAGGGTTCCGTAGTGTAAATGGCAAAAACCACGGAATAAAGAATCCATTGGAAGTGGCATTCAACCGATTTTCATAGAGAACCACTGTCGCCGCACGCACACAACCACACTTCAATAATACACAAACACACTATTGCAATACGCTTTCGATTTGTTAAAACGTGCTGTGCCAATATTTTGTTAACGGTAGCTAATTTTATATGCAAAATCTACTTTAATCTTCGCTTGCCTAGTGACCTTAAGCGACCAGAAATATCAGTATGCTCGTTTACTCGTATATGTAAGCTTAAAGAATATTTGACTAACAAAGCCTATTATTCTCTAGACGAATTTCTTTGCCAATCATCCAATGAATAACAATAATGATAATAGGTACGTAATATAATATATAATAAATGTAATGATGATACCTGATATAATAGTAATAAATGTAATAATAATTCATAATATAATAATAATGTGATATTTAATGTTGTATACCTATACGAAATGTTAAAATTAATATTCTGTGGAAACTGACCTGTAACCATGTTATCAATAAAGATTGAATTGAATTGTGCGGGATAACAGGAAACTAAATGTCAGTAGTTCGCCGTGCATATTGCGAATTGAATCAATTGTTCGTAATTACGCTACATACAATACTCTGCGTGGGAATTGAATCTTCATGAATGAAGCGATTTCTTTTGGCGAAACTCAAATATCAGTTGCATCAAAATGTTTCGAACAATGGTGTTGAATCGTTGCGGAATCCAATCCTTCCTCCCCGTGGCATCAATCCATTTTTCCTTTGTACTTGTGTCTTTAGGAAAACTATAAGATTATAACAGTTATTTTATTGTGTATGACACAATATCCAGATACATATTACCAGAGCCCCGAATTCTTTTGAGCTGCCATAGGGACTTCTCGTTTATCGACTTCCGATTATACAATATGTATATCAATAAATACAGAATACAATATGTAAAATATGTAACAACATGCAGTCTTATCGCGAATGAGCGATCTCTTCGAGATAACCTTTGGATACCAACTTTTAGGAAATATAATATTTTATTCTTTCTTATAAATAATAAGGATGGTCTTTGTCCTGATTAAAAGGCATAGGTAAGCAATCCATAAATTATAAAAATTAAAAAGCAATAAAAGGAACAAGCAATAAACAATAAAATATTATTATTTTAATTTCTTTTTATAATACTACAATACTTCCGATTATTTTTTTTATTTTTTTTTATTTTTTTATGTAATCATACAAAATTTATACAGTTGACAGTAAGAAACCAAAGCACTGTACAATTTATAATTATTAACATGTAAAAACCGAAAAAGAAAAAGAAAAAACCATAATATTTAAACATCCATCGTCTCGCAGTATCTCAGACACATGTGACATACATTCGCCCATCGACTAGCAAATACATCACATTCAGGTGCTTGTGACAGAAGCGAGTTCAACAGTTTTAGTGCCCGAATAGCAGGGGAGTTTCTGTGTGCTACAGTACGAGTTGATGGGACTGCCAGGAGAGTGTGACGTCTCGGTCGCAGGACTGCTTTGGGCACAAAAGGTATAGTGAGTTTTACGGCTCGTGCCACTAGATCCGGGCAGTCGGTGTCGCCACGTAAGATTCTGCACGTGGTCACCAGAAGATTGTAGTTACGCCTTACTTCAAGAGAATTAAAGCCCAGAGAACCTAGCAGGAACTTGGTAGGGTACAAGAAAGGGTAGAGGGAGTACAGTTTCTTATACATAAACCTCAGGAAGGTTTTCTGTACTTTCTCCAATAATAAGGCGTAAGTACTTTCAGCTGGGTTCCATATGATGCTTGCCACCTCAAGCTTACTCCGGACAAGGGCCGTGTACAGCAGCGTGATTGCTCTGGGATCATTAAAATCACACGCATTTCTAATAACAAATCCCAGTCGCTTGTAACAATCAGTAGCTAGCCGCTTGATATGGTCATGAAATGTAAGAGACATATCAAAAATAACGCCGAGGTCTCGAACAGTTGTTACGCGAGTTATGACTTCCGATCTCAGCATATATTGGGCAGTAATAGGCTTCACCGAACGAGTGAAGGACATAACACAGCATTTGGGAACATTGAAATGCAGCTTATTCGATGTACTCCATTGTAGGACTGAATTTATATCCTCCTGTATTGCTGTGCAATCTGCCATTTGCTGGACACCATGCATAAGTTTAAGGTCATCTGCGTAAAGAAGACACTTGGTGTGTTTGAGTACTGAGTCAAGGTCATTGACCATAACGCCAAATAAGAGTGGTCCAAGGATAGATCCTTGACTATACAATAATACATATGTATAAACGGAAGTCGGTAAACGAGAAGTCCCTATGACAGCTCAAAAGTGCTACGAGAATTTCAGGCTCTGCATATTACTCATAAAAATATAATCTTTATCATTTTGGTTTATCGATAACAAGTATCGACCTTAGCACCGACCACAGTATTTGAGTAGCGAACCTTCGGGAAATTTGCTGTGCATTCACGATCTGAGTAGCGAAATAATACACAGGATTATGAACTTTATTCTTAGAGAAATAGAATTGATATTTCCTTGACTACAAGCGCAAATTGTGTAAGAAATTGAAAATTAAATATTTTTTATACGTATTCTAAAATATTACTTAACGATGATAAGAAATACCTCCATGAGACAAGTTTTTTATGTACTATTATTGGAGCAGCTTTCAATAACGCAATACGGCATTTTCCTAAAATAAACAAATATTCACTCATGTCATACGCTGCGTGCGGTCGCTACGTCACTGAAAATAATCTGTGCAAGAAGTATGCTTATTATTGCTCATGTTCGGCGACACGGGAACACCCACTCACCACTTCCAATGGATTCTTTAGTCCGTGGCAAAAACAAAACCCTCATAGTTTCGTCATCTCCGTCTGTCAACTCGTCAACAAGGTCAACATGTGTCACATAAGGGAGCGACCACACCGGTGCTTAACGCTGCGTACAGATGTAGTGCGAAATTATTTTCCTTCGTAATTTTTCGGAAAAGTTCGTATTTATCGTGCTCTCTCAAATTGCTTCTTATATAGAGTGGATAATCCGCAATTTAAAAATTCGCTGTAATTTTAATCATATTTTCAGATTACTTATAATAAGGTTGTATAGCCATGCCGAAATCTCGAAAACGGTTAAAAAATCCAATTCAAGGTATTATATTTAATATTTACCTGTACTTCATATCGGAAAATAGCAAATTCAAAAATAGAAACGACTCAGAGTATTTTAGGAAAGTTCAACAGCGAATTTCGGACGCAACAGGAATATCTAGACCAACAATTAGAAAATATTTGAACCAGGGAGAACAATACAGAAGTAATGAAAATCCCAACACAAACAAAATTAAGCTGGGTAGACCACGCAAGAAATTCTATTTAGATCTTGATGATTTTGACTACGCAGTGATACGACGAATGGTTTATAACTTTCATCTCATTTATAAACAGGTCCCTACTATAAAAGTACTAAAGTCTAAATTAATAGAAACGATGAATTTTAAGGGCTGCGATTTTACACTAAGAAAAATACTTCGCCAAATGGGTTTTTTATTCAAGAAAATTACTAATAATAGGAAAATGCTGATGGAAAAAGATGACGTTAGACTTAAAAGAATTAAGTTCATAGACCTTATAAGGAAGTACAGATCTGAAGGCAGAGATATTGTGTATACTGACGAAACCTATGTTCACACATCCCATTTAACAGGAAAGTGCTGGATTGATTCTACGGATAAAGGAGTGAAACAGTTAATTTCAAAAGGTCAACGTCTAATTATAGTACATGCAGGTAGTGCCAAAGGATTTGTACCGGGTGCTCTACTTATGTATAAGTCTACTGATAAAACTGGTGATTATCACGATGCCATGAATAATGTTAATTATGAAAAATGGTTACGGAATCAACTTATTCCCAACTTGTCTCCAAATTCTGTACTAGTAGTAGACAATGCTGCTTATCACAATAAATATGTGGAATGTCCGCCCAACTCTAATACCGCAAAGCCACTTATGATAAACTGGTTAAAAAAATACAATATTCCACATAATTCATCGTCAACCAAAATACAATTATACGAAATTATTTGCCGGCATAAAGAAGACTGTAGAATATTCCATTGACAAATTTTTACATCAACATGGACACGAAGTGTTAAGGTTACCTCCATACCACCCCGACTTCAACCCTATTGAAAATATATGGTCACAGATAAAAGGTTATGTATCAAAAAGAAACATAGATATGAATTTGGGTACAGTAAAAAAAATTATTGAAGAAAAAATAAATATTATTGGCCCGGAAGAATGGAAGAAAGTTTGTGATCATGCTATCAAATGAATAGCTCTCACAGGAACACTATGGATGATCGCATTGATAGGATTGTTATTAACGTCAATGACAGCACTGACGAATCTGACGATGATATGACTGACTCAGATTGTGAATGGACAATATTGAAAACATCGATCCAAATACGATGAAATTGTAATGTTAGGTAGGTATAGGTCGTTTTACCAAAGTTGAAATGAATGAAACCACACCCAGTTACATTACGTACTGATTGCAAGAAAAACGAATGAACGAAGTGATTGAGTCAATGTGAGAATCTTAACAAAAAACATTTTGTCATCCCATCAGTTCGCTGCTGAACTTGCAATCGGTACGCAAAAAAACACCAATTTTAAAAATCCTCTATCATTGTGTGCGTGGCGATAACTTTCGTGAAATTGCCTATGAAACCTTTTGAATCGATTGCATTCCTCTCACACGCAGGTTATTTTTAGGTACGAGAGGGACGCCAAAGATAAAATATAGACAGGTTTTGAATTTTATCATTGTAAATTTTTCCCGATAAGCTTTATTTTGTTGTCCTTTTAATTATGTTTTAAAGCGGAGATAATGTTTTGTTTAGTAGTGACAATAAAGCTGATTATTTTGAAGTTACAGAAAGTGGTTTTAAAAATCCCATTTTCAGGACCTAATAATTGTTGCGGTTGTAACATCTCTATATTATACAACAACATTATTCATTTTGACATTTGACACTTAACAATAAAGTTCCATATTAATGGGTATGATCAAATCAATCAAAAAAAATCAAAAATCATTTATTTGTTTAATAATACACATGTTTACATATAAAATGAGATGCCAGGCGGACCCCAAACTAGGCTGAGCCTGAATCTTGGGACCCTGGAGTGCAATTTGTAAAACAATATGAAGTTATTCAAGAAATTAGAATGAACTCAAAAGAGGAAAGTAATAACAAGCATTATACCTACATATAAGAACACATGCGCAAACTGTGTGTGTGTGTGTGTGTGTGTTTTGTATTTGTGTGCTTGCGTGCTTGTGTGTGTGAGTGTATGTGTGTGCATGTGTGCGTTAGTTAGTGTGTACGATTGAGTTTCACTTGATAAGAAGTAGGGTCTCCGTGTCACTAAATGATAGAGAGACAAGCCACTTTTTCACAACCGCCATAGCGTTACCAATAGAGTAATGTTGAATCTCAAGAACTTTGCAGATCTTATTGTAAATTCGCCGATGCATATAGTCAGGTGAGCGTTTTGCGAATAATGTTCTATAATTAGGAAGAGGAGCTTTAAATACACGTTTGGTCAGGAGCTGCGGAAAATTGATAGTTTTGTAACTATTGCGTGGGCTCGTGAAGTAGCTTTTAAGACATAAAGTCGTCTAACATTTAAAAGTTTGGAGTCTCGATAAAGAGTGTCCGTGGGGAAAAGAATAGGTTTTCGGAGCATTACTTTAATTACTGCGCGCTGTGCTCCTTCCAGAACTATCAGAGTGCTTTTTGGAGCTTTTGGATGAGAATGTCACTGATTTAATACGATAATTCATTGACAGTTCGGGTGTCATCGTATTCCGATAAAGATCCGAGTTTTCCCGAAGGAAAATAATTTTGCAATACATCTGTATACGCGTTGACGTGTCGTATGCGTGCGGTGCGTTAGGGTATTTTGAGCAGCGGTGTGGTCGCACCTTTAATCTTCTCTCTTCTTCTTGGTCTTTAAAAATAAATGTAGATCTTTCAGCTTTTTTTATTAAGTGAGTATATTTCGGAGATAATCGCTCCGAAATATACTCACTTAATAAAAAAAAGCTGATTGAAATTGTATCCTTCCCAACGTTCCCCACTAGAAATTCCGAAACGTGGGATTGAACGCCGGGTTTCTGACATAGACATTGTACCATTTATCATTTATTTGTTCCTATTGCCTTATTATTAGTATTTTTGTTTCTCATGTTTGTTTTAATGTAAAATTTGATTTTATTGACTATTATTCATTATTGCTTTTTATTCTTATACACTGACTAACTTTTTGTGAATCCATGCTATTTTAATTTTATGTAATGACATGTAAATTTTCAGAATCAAATAAAATCATCTAATCTAATCTAATCTGAAAAAAAATGAACAAAATCATGTACAGTGTTTTTTAAATACCTACTATCAACGAAAATTATTTTGACCAAGATCGATGCAACCGCAGCCCAGTGGTTCAGGCATGTGACTGTCAAACGGCGGTCGTTGGTTGGAATCTCGTCCTATGAGATTTCTGAACTTATGTACGGAACATATTTTGATATTTAATGTTAGCTTTTCGGTGAAGGAAAAACAACGTGAGGAAACCTGCATACATCTGCGAAGAAATTCGAAAATTGTACAAAAATAATACATAAAATCTTCAAATATTCTGGTTAGAATAAGAATTAAAAACCCAAATATTCCATTTTTACGTTAGCTTAAAAACCTTGAGCGATAGGCCCAACCTACATATTACGGACGACTACCCGCCGAATAGCGAACAACCATCCGACGAAACATTCGAACGCCATCTGAGAAACTTTTTATTGAAAAACGCATTTTATTCGGTAAAGGAATTTATGGACATTAAACATTAATAATATCACTGTTTTGACATTGTAAATTATATCGTTTTTTTTTTCGTTTATTAAGGTAAAGTGTGTTATCTGACGATCTTTATGTGATATTATGTTACTCATTTATTTACTTTTGCCTATTAATTAATTGTGACTATAATTTGAACCAAATGTAACTTACATACGTTCATTTTATTACAATTCTTATTCTCTTTGACGATCATAATATAAATTCATATAGATTAAGCTAGCTTAACATTATATTGAAACTAGCTTCTGCTTGCGACTCCGTCCGCGTGGAACTCGTTTATATTGTAGCTTACAAACTTTCATCCCCCATTTCACCCCCTCAGGGGATGATTTCCGGGATAAAAACTATCCTATGTCCTTCCCCGGGATTCAACCCATCTCCATACCAAATTTCACCAAGTTAAAACAAATAAATAAATATTTTCGAGATTTTTAGATGGAGGCTATTTTCCAAGAGTGTTCCGTCCATAATGTGTCCTATACGTGAGCGTAATATATAAGCAGTCTTAATTAGGTATATATAAATTAACCTTACGTGTTGTTATTTCTATATCCTGCTGAATCCCGCAAATACCGGGATCCCGCAGAATTGTGAATCCCCAATCCCGCTAATACCGGGATCAAAATTATCATGCGAGATGGCATTCTCGAAACAGTTCAAAATGTATGAAACCGATATTGTACTGTCGCATCACGACACGAAACGGCACGTATGATAAGTATGAATCCGGTTTCACACAAAAATGCCTATGTAAATCAAGAAAATAAAATATACTTCATATTATATGAAACATCGAAGTCCAAGTGGCTGTCCTTGCCTCAAAACCAAGGCAAACCCCCGTAGACAAGGCAATTCGAGCTAGTTAAAGGAGTACGAGTACCTAGTTATAAAACGTATAAATCTCGACAGGCTTTTATTTGCTCACTGCCACCCAAATTGTAATTGCTCCATTTTCTTTAAAACCCTTGTTTTCAGGAAAAAATATGGGCATGCCGCGTGCATACGATTCAAAATATAGCACAATTTATTGCATTAGATACAGTACTACTATTCGACATGGTGTTGATTATCCTGCACGGCGGCGCTGTTAAGTATAGACGTGGTAATACTTCCCGAATTCTTCCGCAAGATTACAGTTGGCTGAGATTCCCACGAGACCACCCCGTTATGGCCGGAATAATATATACATAATAGCATGCAGATGTTTCTTGTTACAGGTAAGATTTCCTTTGTCTTTCTTTAAAAATAATCTAATAATAAGTGAGCACAGTTAGGGCAAAGTCAGTGGGGGACAATTTTTTTTTTTTCAAAATTCATTATGCTAAGATTTGATCGGGAGGTACCATTGTTAAGTTGTGTCACTTTACACAAGAAATAAATAAATAAATAATATAAATATAAGGGGTCAATCTTACACAAATCGACCTAGTTCCAAACTAAGCATAGCTTGTACTATGGATACTACACTACAAAACAGTTTCCTATTTCCAGAACATCTAGCCCATACAATGTCACCTATTTGAAACACCCTAGTGTTTATTTTCGTAACCGCGTCGGCGGCAGTCGCAACAAATCCAATCTACAGCGTAGCTTGCAGCCTATCATCAACCTGGCGGGACTAGCGTGCAATGCTTAGTGTTACGATATTCAAACAAAAAAATCTTGCAACTGTCATTTATGGTTTTGACGCACGAGTGCGTAATTGCGTTTTACAAGTACGAACATTAATCTCCGGCAGACCGTTGCTTAATGGATGATAGGTGAAGTTAGAAATTGTATCGCAATCCTCGACAAATTCTCGTGAGGCTATTTTGACATCATTGTCTGACACGATTATACTTGGAAGTCCAAATCTCGCAAATAAAAACTTCATATTAGTTATTAAATGCCGCGTAGTAAGGCATTTACTATAGGCATCTACCTTTTTTTTTTTTTTTTGACGATGTGAAAATGCCTTGCGCATACCCCCGGCCCGGGGAAGACAATTTGGGGGTTATTTACTATAGGCATCTACCATTTTTTTTTTTTTTGACGATGTGAAAATGCCTTACGCATACCCCCGGCCCGGGGAAGGCAATTTGGGGGTTATGTGGGACTCTCTCCTCCCGCCGCGATCCGAGTGATGGTGACTGGAGGAGCATACCCACTAAAAACACACCGGCGTCACCCGCATTGCCGTTAACGGGGGCGCCATGGGATCGCGAACATTCAACCATGACGCCCCGCGGCGGTCCTGGCTTTACTCGCGCCAGGACACCCGCACCAAAGGAGGGGAAGGTCAGGACGCTTGATCCTTCCCCCAGACATGTAGGGCCGTGCAATGTGGGTCCCCTACCCACTGGCCCTACTGAGGCATGGCGCGATCAGCGGCCGCAAACCGCGCGCGCGCTCTACCTCGCCGTCTGCGCTGGAGCGGGAGCGCGTCCGCACTGTTTTCGCGCTCCCTCTCCGCAGCCTCCTTTTGCGAGACGAATGTTTCGCAAAAGGAGGCCACCGCTTCTCACGATCTCTCGCTGCCCAGCATGGCCGTCACGACACTTTGCAGCGAGCGATCATCTACACCAAGGGCCGTCACCATTGTGCGGCGCTCCTCGGCCCATCTGCTGCACCACTCTAGCGTGTGTTGGGCCGAGTCATCCTCAGCGCCGCACTCATGGCAGGTGGAGCTTCCCTCTCTTCGAATTCTGTGCAGGTAATGACCGAAACAGCCATGTCCGGTCATCACCTGCGTCAATCGGAACCCCACCTTGCCATGGGCCCTCTCTAACCAGGCATCAAACGACCCGAGGAGCGCCCCTATGGTGCGGAGTCCATAGGGCGACTCCTCCAGGTCCGCCTTCCACCTGTCCCTCAATCGCCGCTCCGATTGCCTGCGCGCGGTCCTCACCTCTTCGGGTGCGGGACACTCTCCCGAAGCCCTCCACCTTAGCCGGTCCCTGTGCGCCTCGGCTAGCATCTCCGCGTCCAGCTCCCACGGAGGAGTGCCCGCCAAGGCGCATGCCGCCGCCCATGCCACCGTTACGTAGGCCCTGCAGATACGGTTGGCCACCACCCTTTGTGGCCTCCTAAGCAGGGCCTTATTCGCCGCATTTAACCGGTCCGCCCAAATCGGGGCCCCGTAAAGGGCCATGCTCCGGGCGACCCCGGCATATAGGCGACGGCACGCAACGGAGGGCCCTCCCACATTGGGCAGCAGCCGACCCAGGGCTGACGCCGTCGCCACGATTCGGGGAGCTAGCTGGCGAAAGTGCTCCCCGAAATTCCACCTTCGGTCCAGAATGAGCCCCAAGTATTTTATATGAGGCTTC
Organism: Epinotia bilunana; assembly: GCA_947049275.1. Taxonomy (NCBI): domain Eukaryota; kingdom Metazoa; phylum Arthropoda; class Insecta; order Lepidoptera; family Tortricidae; genus Epinotia; species Epinotia bilunana. Next base: position 12,915,396 of record OX346274.1, on the reverse strand, counting down.
ACCTGGACCGCCTCCCCGCTCACTCTAATTGTGGCACCCGCAGGCGGCCGCCAGCCCCTCCCCCGTATAGGCATCTACCTACGACAACCAAGAACGACCTTTGACCTACTGAGAAGTAATCCGCTCCCACGCAGAGGCGGGCTGTGACCAGGGCGCGGGCGCAGCGCGCGGGGGTGCGCTGCGCTAATGCACGCACACAGTACATGCAGTAATCAGCTGTTCGATATCCTTATCTACCTTAGGCCACCATAAGCGCGCGCGCGCGCATTACTTTTGTTTTTACCATTCCTTGGTGCGACTTATGTAATTCGTGTAAAACCCTACACCTATACGTCGCCGGAATAACAACCCTATGCCCTCGTAATAAACAACCTTGTTCCACATCGAGTTCGTTTCGGCATATAAAATATGGCAGAATATTTTTACATCTGATTTTTGATATATTCAAGTACGGTGCATAAATCCTTATCGCTGGCGATAGCTATATGTATGTCTTTGTATGTTAACGGTAAACTATTTAATTGCATCTGCTATTTCACCCGCACCACGGGACGGAATTCGAGAAAAATAATCAGCTACTTCATTTTGTTTACTGGAGATATACTTTATTTTGTAGTTGTATGCCGACAAAAAAATCCCGAACCGGATGACGCGACGCTGTCATAACAGGAATACCGTTGCTCTTGCCGAATATCGCTTGTGGTCCGTTTTCAATACAAATGGTTCTTGTCGACCATATAAATATTGATAGAACCGCTTCACGCCGAACACAATTGCCGCAGCCTCCTTGTGGAGTTGACTAGTTCCGCTCGCCAGCTGACAAGCCCCCCTATTCTGTAACTTGTTTTAAGCTCACCTCAACGCTCACCCACAAATATATCTTGACACCGCGATGCGTAGTAACCAAGCGTAGGAAGAGGTCGTTTCGTGACGGGTGAACGGCGGGGTGAGCCGCATTAACGCTTATCGGGTAACAACCAAGGACCGCGAGCCATAGGCGAGCGGTCGCTCGACACCGTGGGGTCCTATTTGAGCCAGCACCGCTCCCAGACCGTAAGGCCCAGCATCCACGGCGAGCGACAGCTGCGCGTCCGGCTCGAAGTGCGGCAGCACGCGGTCCGACGCCAACTCCTGCTTCATCGCCGTAAATGCTGCCTGTTGCCGGTCCGTCCACTGCCGTGGGGTGCCAGCACGCAATAACTCATGTAATGGACCTAGCAAGGATGATGCATTTGGAACAGCATTCCTGTAATAATTTGACATACATAGGAACCTTTTCAATTCTGTCACATTATGGGGCTGTGGTGCATTAGGTGGGATTCTACCAAAATTTTGTGCGGCACATTTGTTTATGAACATTTTGTGAAGATCTCAAATGGTGCACGCACTGAGTTGCGCATCTGACTCCACCTACGAAGCTGTATGTAACTTTTGTGAACGTACAGTGGACCACATCTGAATGTTCGCGAACAAATAAATGTTTTATGGTTAAAGACATTTATTGCCATAAGAATTACAAATTCTCTTACATGAGAACAATAAACATTTATAAAACCTAGTGTTAAACATACCGTGCATTGCAATAGTAACAAAACGCTTACTTATTTATTTAAAAACAATGTAGGTAAGTTGACAATCGGCGTTAAACTAGTTCTGTTTCTGCGCGTGCGACCTCGCATCGTCAGGCTGAGATGGGTCGGTAGTTCTTCAGCAGAGTGTTGTCACCCTTTTTGAAGAACAGCACCACCTCACCTCTGTTCCACGCCTTTGGCGTTCTCCCTTCCAGTAGGACGGTGTTGAATAACTTCTGAAGGGCCTTAAGGATCGGTTTTCCACCCGCCTTCAGGAGTTCGGCTGTAATTCCGCCTTCACCGGGTGCCTTGCTATTCTTAAACTGTCCGGGATGTCGTCGGTGTAGTGTCGGGTAAGTCTAGCTCTAGGGTCTTCTGCCGGACCAACTTCGGGTTTGCGAGTTGACGTGTATAGCTGTCCGTAAAAACGCTCTATCTCACTCAAAAGCTCAGGTTTGGAAGAAACGACTCTCCCGTCCTCAGTTTTCAACCTTGCGAGAGTTGCGAGCTGGCTCTGCCCAATAGACAGATCTCATGCGAACAGAACAGAAGACTGAGGAGTATAACCTGCCTCTCTGCTTAGCGTTCGTGGACTACGAGAAAGCCTTCGATTCGATCGAAACCTGGGCTGTACTACAGTCTCTCCAACGGTGCCAAGTAGACTGCCGTTACATGGAAGTGCTGAAGTGTTTGTACGAGAACGCCACTATGTCCGTCCGACTCCAGGATAAGAGTTCGAAGCCTATTCCCCTGCAGCGGGGTGTCAGACAAGGGGATGTTATTTCCCCAAAACTGTTCACCGCTGCACTGGAGGACGTGTTCAAGACTCTAGACTGGAGAAGGCTAGGCATCAACATCAACGGCGAGTACATCACTCACCTTCGGTACAGCCGTCTACTTCAGATACTACATCAGTTGAGCGTCCGGAAGATTCCTCGAGGTTAGAAGTTCGACGTAGTCACCGGTCTAGAAACTTGCCTCGTCATCTTACAGACTACGAAGTTTATTTTATAAAGAAAAGGGGATGTTTGTGAATGCACCTTATATTGTTTTTTATATAATCTATGACGTCTCTCAATGTCATGTCTTGTGTTGGAGCGAATTAAAGACAGCCCAGTTTGTATAAAAATATCTTTTATTTATCTAAAATGTCGGTTGTGTGATCGTTGCGGCTGACAACCGAGACCTACTTGGAACAAAACTAACCAAAGTATTGAACCAAGTAGCATCTTGGCTTTCAGTCAACGGTATGATACTTAATGTAGACAAAACGAATATGGTCCATTTCAGTTTGCGTGGTAAAAAGGACCAACCGCTGCTAATCACGTGCAACGGCCAGCTCGTCCCACAAGTTGATCATGTAAAATATCTCGGTCTTGTTATAGATAGCAAACTATCATGGAGTCCACACATTGACTGGCTATGTGACCGCCTGTCGTCTGCCTGCTTTGCACTAGGTAGACTGCGACCTAGTCTTGACCCGGCCAATGTCAGGAAAGCCTACTTTGGCTACGCCCCTTCCTTACTTACATATGGCGTCGACCTGTGGGGAGATGCCGCTGACCGAGTGAGACCATTCATAATACAGAAGCGGGCTATCCGTTGTATATCAGGGGTCCCATGGGACCATCCAGCTCAGGAGCTATTTAAAGCCACTAAAATACTCACCTTACCGTGTGTATACATTCTCGAGGTGGCAAAGTACGTGCGACGTAATCTTGCGCACTTTCCTACCCGTGGTGAAGCACGAGGGGTGAACAGCAGGATGTGCGATGAACTGCGAACTCCTCGAACACGGCTTGCCAAATCGAGAAAATGTCTACACACGACCCATCGTAGCCGTAGCCGTAGCTTGGGACACTTCTTATTTCGTGTTATCTTGGGTCCCAACCCAAGATATACAATACATTGCCACACGAAATAAGAAGTGTCCCAAGCTACGGCTCGTTTAAAAGTAAACTTAAAAATAAACTAGTAGCTGTGGCCTACTACTCGTTGGGCGCCTATTTTCGAGTGCCAGACTAAGTTATAAAAAGTTATTGACTACAGATAGCAACTGGTTAGCTAACCAAATAATTGTAAATTGTGATAGATTTTATGCACCTAGTATTAAGACATAATGACATGTAAAATATTTTTCATCAAAAATGATCGTATCGTATCAACTGAATTTATTTATTTATTTATTTATTAGGCACACAAAACAGACAACATTCATTACATAAATTGTACAAGATGATACATCAGGGGTTCTGGTTAGAAAAACATGTATGCACAGCATGACTACAAGTAACAACGAGCGAAAACTATCCTAAAACTACACTAAAATTATACATAACAATATGCTTAAGCATGCGAACTAGATCATAAGTCGGAATTATTAATTTATGTTTTACATTTACATATGAGCAGAAGAGAAACAAGTATAGAAAATAAAAATAAAACGAAAGTAAACGAAAGAAAACCAAATAAAAATAAGTACTAATTAAGAATTAATATATAATAAAATAAAATAGAACACTAATTACACCAATCTTAATTTATGTTAAGAGGTTAGGAGGTTAAGAGGCAGGATGACAGAGAACTCCGACTAACTGTCTCCTAAATGTCGTAAATCGTGAGTTGAATATATCAATGTCACTGTGTTTTGATACCAGGTCATTATACTGACGAGACATTCTCACAATGGGGTTGTAAAAAGAAGTATCTTATCTTATCTTATCTTATCTAGATGAGGGCCCTTTCGGATGCACTTCGACCCAGCGGGATCTTTTGTGCATTTGCCCTCTCCTTTATGCCTACTCCCAAGCTCGCTCCATCGTTTCCACAAAGCGGATGATGTAGCTCAGCGGGAGCACCTTGAACTCCCTTGGTTGCGGATAGTCGCTACCAAAGTAATTCATTCTTTGTCTGGCAAGGGCATGACATTCACACAGTAAGTGTTCCATGGTCTCATCCTCCTCGCCACACATTCTACAGACTAAACTGTCCGACAGTCCCATCTTGGCCAAGAGATCCTTGACTCCGAAGTGACCTGTGAACACCCCAGATATGATTCTGAGTTGCTTCCTGCTGGATTTCCAGAGCTTGTTAGTCCAGCCCGAGTCCACTCCTTCTATGAAGAGCTTAGAGTGCCTTAAGCCCGCCTCATTCCTCCACTCGTGTTGGTGTTTGGTTTTGGCGTAGGCTTTAAAGGCCGAAGTTATGGTTCTCTGCGAGAGTCCCACAAATGGTTCTGGACCTACAAAGTGATTTGTAGACCCCCCTCTTGCAAGCTCATCCGCTCTTTCGTTGCCGATGTAGCCCTCGTGCCCCGGTATCCAAACTAGTTGCACCTTATTGTGCTTCCCAAGCTTGTTCAGTGCCTGGACGCCATTATAGAGTAGTCTAGAATCCACTTTCGGCGCCGTGAGCGCTTTAAGGGCCGCTTGACTGTCGCTGAGGATATAGATGGTCTGCCCTCTGGTTTGCCTGTCTATATTCTCCTGTGCACAGGCAATTATGGCGTATGTCTCCGCCTGGAAGACGGTTGCCAAACTACCCATGCTTACACTACTACTGTAGTCAATCGCATAAATGCCTGCTCCCGTACCGGATCCCATTTTAGATCCGTCCGTGTACCATATACTGTCTTCGACACCAGACCTCGGTGGTTCTAGACCTTCGGCCCATTCGGCCCTGGATGGAACTTTTGTTGTGTAGTTCCTGTGGAATACATACTTGGGTAGCATTTTGTCACATCCCATGTTTGTTATTCTGTCTAAGAGACTGTCAGTCTCCATGTTTGTGTGCTTAGTCTTTGGCTTGCTGTCGCTCCACAGTCCAAGAGTTCTTAGTCTATAGAGCGATTTGCGCGCCTCTGACTTAATCACCATGTGAAGTGGCGGTAGGTCCAGTAGGACTTCTAGCGCCGCTGTAGGCGTGGTACGAAACGCCCCTGTTATAGCCATGCATGCCGATCTCTGTACTTTCGTCAGGGCATCTCTGCATGTGCTCATTAAAGTCCTTGGCCACCACACCAGGCTACCGTACAATAATATGGGCCTCACCATCATGGTATAGATCCACTTCAGTACCTTTGGGTTCAGTCCCCATGTTTTGCCATACGCTGATCTACACATTCCAAATACCCTGAGTGCCTTTGTAATGGTGAGATCTGTATGCTTCTTCCAATTCAGTTCCTTATCCAGAGTGACACCTAGATATTTCACATCGTTGGACAGTTCTAGTACCCTCCCGTACAGTTTTAACTGCTGTACGCCGCGAAGGGTCCTTTTCCTAGTAAAGGGTATTACTACAGTTTTGCCTGGATTAATGGATAATTGGTGCCGGTCGCACCATCTCTCCACTGTCTTCAGTGCCTTGTTCATGATTTCTGATACCGTGCCTGGGAACTTCCCACTCACCAGTATTACTAAATCATCAGCATATCCTACCGTGTGGGTGGGACCTTTATTGAGTTCCACCAGGAGTGAGTTCACCACCAAACTCCAGAGAGTTGGTGAGAGTACCCCACCTTGCGGACATCCCTTTGTGGCCGTGGCCGTTATCTCATCCCCCAAGAGAGATGACTTTATTAGTCTGCCATTTAGCATGTTGCCTATCCATTTACAAATGGTCGGCTCTACACCATGTTTTGCAGCTGCTTCGCTGATAGCTTTATACGTGGTGCGATCAAACGCTCCCTCCACGTCTAAGAAAGCTGCCAGACATAGTTCTTTATTCTCTATAGCCTGCTCAGCCTTGGTTGTTACCAGGTGAAGTGCGGTTTCCGTTGACTTCCCTGGCTGGTATGCACATTGCAGTTCGTGCAGCGGATGTTTCTTTAATGGGCCATCCCTTATGTGTCTATCTACCAATTTCTCCAGTGTTTTGAGGAAAAACGACGATAAACTTATCGGCCTATACGATTTGGCTTCACTGTAATCCGCCTTACCTGGTTTGGGTAGATAGGTTACTTTTACCATCCTCCACACACGCGGTACGTGTGCGAAGGCCAAGCACGCCCTGTACAATCTGCTAAGGTGCGGGATTAGTACATTAGCGCCTTCTTGTAGTAGAATGGGGTAGATTCCATCTGGCCCCGGGGCTTTGAAAGGTTGAAATGTTGAAAGTGCCAACTTTATCTTTTTATGATCTACTACCTTTTTAGACGTATCCCAATTGTGTCTCGTTGTACTTGTGGTTTGTTCCAACGCACTAATTGCACCGTCGTCTGTTACGCTGTCGTGTATTACTGAGCCTGGGAAGTGTGTGTTACACATTATCTTAAGGGTCTCCAGCCCCGTTTTCGTCATTCTACCGTCATTGTCCCTGATGGATGTGAGCGGTACCGACTTTGTGGTTGCTAATGCCTTTGTTAGTCTCATTCCTTCCGGTATTGACTCAATCTGATCGCAGTGATTCCTCCATGCTCTCCTTTTGGCTTTCCTCACAGCCTTGCTGAGTTCTGTGAGTTTTTGTGCATAGTACCCGAAGTCATTGGATGACTTTGCGTCATTAAATATTGCCCTGGTTTCCCTCCTGAGCTTGACTATCTCTGGGGTCCACCAAAAGTAGTATTGTTTCTATATACCCGGAGAGCAAACGTTTTAGGAGCACGGGTTCTAAATCGGAGTGTATTGAAAGTAACAAGGGAAAGGATTTCCGGTGAGTCGATATTGGAATGGAGAAGTTTGTGAAGAAATAACAAATCCTGTAGTAGACGACGAGATTCAAGGGAGCAAATGCCATATGAACACAGTCGCTGGTCATAGCTCTGGTGTTTGAGGTCGTGTTTGTATCGATACGATATAATTTTAAGGCATCTTTTCTGAACTCGTTCAATATTGTTGGAGTGAACGGCGTAAAACGGAGACCAAACAGTGGAACCATACTCAAGAACACTACGCACGAGACTGTTAAAGAGACAAAGTAGGCTGTTAGGTCTCTTAAAATCTTTGGTAATTCGAAGAATAAATCCAAGCAATTGGTTAGCTTTTTTTGTAATAACCTCGTAATGAAATTTAAAATTCAGTTGTTCATCAAACCAAATACGTAGATCCTTAGCAACGGTTTTGCGAGGTACTTGTAGGAGTCAAGCATCGGCACGCCTGTCGGGAGTAATTCTCGACTTAACGCATAATGACGCACTACTCACAACATTTGTTCGAGCTTTTCTTATTTGTAAGAAAAAACATCTCCCAGTTTGCGCGTGTGAATGTAACGGGTAAAGAGCTTCGTTCAACTGGGCGCCTAATGACAGTTCCTCTTCGCATGGCGCTTTCAAAGAAAAATCCCCGGGTTATTGGGTCTACTTAGTTCGAGTACCTACCCGCCGATATAAGAAACGAACCTTGTGACCAAACATTTAGGCTAATCTTTTGTTGGATAACCCTCTGTACTCTGTTCACGAGTTCATGGAATTAATGTTTTAAGAGTCCGCAGTAAGCTCGGCCGAATTTCACCTTCCCATACAAACGTAGTTACGCTCTCATTTTAAAACGACGTGTTGGATTGTGACGAAACTTTGCATATACATTGACATGAGGTATATTTATTTATTTATTTAAACTTTATTGGACAAAAGAAAACTTTATCGTACAAAAGGCGGACTTAATGCCCAATGGCATTCTCTACCAGTCAAACCTTAAGGCAAAGCGGAAAAGATTGTGGGCAGTGCAATAAAAACTAAAAAGAATAATAACATTACGGTAGTCCTATATACAACATATTTACACAAATACATATCATCATCATCATATCAGCCGAAAGACGTCCACTGCTGGACATAGGCCTCCCCCAGAGAGTGCCACAATGACCGGTCCTGCGCCACCCGCATCCAGCGGACTCCCGCGACCTTTACCAGGTCATCAGTCCACCTTGTGAGGGGCCTACCCACGCTGCGCCTTCCAGTACGTGGTCGCCACTCGAGAACCTTTCCGCCCCAACGGCCATCGGTCCTACGTGCAATGACACGAAATACAGCAAAAACAAGTTTTGTATGAAACACTTAAATTCGCTGTATTTTTTTACTATGGTATCTGAAGCTACATAAACTAATTACAGACATAGATATACCTTATGTCATTGTATATGCAAAGTTTCGTTACAATCCAACAAATAGTTTTAATTGAGAGCGTAACTACGTTTGTATGGAGAATCGAGCTTACTGCGGACTCCGGTCTCTCTGCGGACGGAAGTAATTATTTTGATTTATTGATACCTAATCTGATACTATTTCTTGTGTAACATTTATATTGTATTTCTACTGTGAAATCGTAATACGTAAATTGACATAGTTTATTTTTGTTTAAAATTAATAATCCACTAGTTGTGAAATGACAATCCGTAATCGGAGATACTATTTCCAGTTTCTGTATTGACATTTTGAATATTATTTAATTTTTAGGGTTCCGTAGTCAACCAGGAACCCTTATAATTTCGCCATGTCCGTCCGTCTGTCTGTCTGTCCGTCTTCGGCTCAGTTCAGTAACTATTACTACTAGAAAACTGTGATTCGGCATGGATATATGAATCAATCACGCCGACCAAACAGTACAATACAATTTGGAAAAAGATTTTTTTTTAGGTTATACCTCCCCTACACCTAAAGCGGGGATGTAAATTTTTTTCTTGACAAACCCATGGTGTGGGGTATTGTTGGATAGCTCATTCAAAAATATGATGGGTTTTAAAAACCCATTTTTCAAATCAGTAATTCGTTTGCGAATATCTCGCTATAAAGCCCTAATTTTAGTTCGAGTTGTCGCCACGTCCTCTCATATTGAATTGTTACTCTTTAATGATATGTTATTAACTCTCGTTTAATACAATCAGACTGCGTTAAGCTTGAGGACGTCACGATAAGTTTAAATATGATTTAAGGAGAGATCGTTTGAATCCTACCTTAAATCCTCTAATGCAGTCCATAGAATTCTGCTTCGCTCTCCGATAGTCTCGTCTGCCCCACCTAAAAGTTGAAGGTGACATGAAGCACCATCACTAGGCCTCAGTAACCTAGCACATACCAGTTCTCACTACCAAACTACTGGAATCGTCCTACTTTATGTGAACATACTAATCGTCTCGCACATATTCATACTGACATTTTCTTACACACTGGGAGGTAGCCACAAAGGCGCGTGCACTCACATTCTTGTCTGAGGGTTTAGCCTATCGGCCGAACCCCTATAGTTGGGCTTTCTCTCTTTCTTGTCTCTCATCGTCTGTATCTACATACCAATAGTCTTAACTCTGTCATACTGGTATCAGTCAGTCGTTCTGTATAAGTACTCTTGTCATTGTTACGAGTATCTCATTTCATTGTCTTTAAGTGTCGTATTCTCTTAGGGGTAATTTGTCAATGCTATACACACATTACGTCTATGTGCTACCACTCTGAGTCTACACTCCTGCTCAGGCCACTGGTAGCATGTTATTCTAAACATTACATTACAGTGGAATCATGAAATACTACTCTTGGAAACCATCTTGAATATGCATGCCATAGATTATAGCTCATAATTATAGCGGCACTAATAACTCATATAGTACGAAGAAACTAAGACACTTAGCTTTTGTAAGGGGTCCTCTGCGCAGCCCCCTAGACCTCGATGATCAAGCACTTTAAATAGCCGATAATTCTCTGGCACTTTCAATCCAACGGAATGGTCTTTTCTAATTTCTTTGACACATAGCACTACCTTGCCAGGTTAAGGCTTGTATACCCGCTAAAGTCCTTGAGAGTATGGGCGGAGCCTCAACCCTCTCCCCGCGCAAGTCGCACAACCCGCCGTCGTTTATTAAGCGTTACATAGATTAAGTTACAGACGCGTCATCGCGCATCGTTACCAATGCAAGGGTGGACGTGGGTGGGTGACATTCGTCATGCTTAATTGAAACGTGATATTTGTCATACATAAATTACATAATTGATTGAATTCAAAAATTATGTCCCTACTATTATAATACTATTTACTTACGATAAGTGTAGTTCCGTCAGCACGGCTAGCACGAGACGGCCGCGACATACACTCGATTTTTCTCGCACTATCGGTCTCTCTCTTATTAGAACATTAGGAAAGAGAGGTATAGAGTGAGAAAAATCGAGAGGCCGTCTCGTGCTAGCCGTGCTAGTAAAAACGAAATTCGTTCGAATAACTCTCATTGTCGCTCGAACTAGCAAGCGCGACAGAGAGGGAGATACACAAACGAAGTTCGGTTTCGTTTCGTGGTAGGCCCTTAGCACGCCTAGCACTAGACGGCCGCGACATACTTTCGATTTTTCTCGCACTATACCTCTGTTACTAAATATTCTAATAAGAGAGAGACGGATAGTGCGAAAAAAAAAGGTAATAATAATAATCCATACCTACTGTTGCCCTTAGGCCATTTTTTAATGTCGCTATTAATAGGGGCCCATCTAGCAGTTAGCGAGTCACCGTCTGCCAGAGATAAAATGTGAAACAGTTTTATTGGGCAGGCGTCCGATGTTTCATCCAATAGCCCAGCTACTAGTCCATCATTTTCACCCAATAACCCGTTTTATTTAGATTCCATCAACTAGCAATAGACTCTTACACCCCAGCGGGTGCTGTTTCTGTGTGCGTCCCATGACACGGGCAGAGACAGCATCCGCTTGGTGTGCTCCTTGCATTTCATTAAATTGTCAAAAGGGCCTCTACGTGTTGGCTCAGAGCTCCACGCACGCCTCCCAAAGGTCCGGGACATCATTGTCCCGTGAGCGGGAAAGACATATAATCCATACTTCCATATCCATACTCCATACTAATATTATAAATGCGAAAGTGTGTCTGTCTGTCTGTCCGTTACCTTTTGTGTAAGTGTAAGGTTGTTAAGTTTTAAACTAATTTTCGGTATATTTATTACGTTCTACTTCCTTGATTTGATGATGATGGCGTGTACAGTCAGCATCAGATAGTTAGTAGCATCCAAAGTAGCCAAATATATCGTAACGCATTCCTTACTCCTACTTATAGTAACAAAGACTATTTCGATGAATGTACGTTCCGATATATTTGGCTAACTTGGCTGCTACTAACTATATTATGCTGACTGTACAGAAATCGGCCTCGGGTAAATATATACTTATAGATTAGTTGTACGTCAACCATACTTTCTTTCATATCAAATAATAACTCTGTATCGAACTTGGAGTTGGCATGCAACCCATAGGTAGGTACTTACAATATTTGCCAAGCCCACTATTTTTATTAGAACTTATTCTATTAACACTTGACAGTCATTAATACGAGCAGATAAAACAATATTGTTTCTATACTTGTTCATGCTCCTAAGCAATAGATATTGTAAATATATTTACTAATAAAATGTCTGGTTTTAGCGATTTCCCAATTTTGATACTGTTTAGATATTTGATACTTTGATAGAATAGGTATTTACTTGTGTATTCTTTTCCCTCTTCTCTTGTAAAATTTCTTCATATTAAGTATTTTCCTCCTGCTCTTATTTAACCCCAAAGACCCAAAATAATTATTGAAAAATTTGTGAGACCTAAGCTAAGACGTACTAACTCCCATATAGTGAGTTTGTATGTTACTAACAATCTATGGGCAAACTGGCCTGAAATAAAGAATTTATTATTATTATTATTATTTCCCATCTTGAACTAAAAACAAAATCTAAACTAAACCTACGTAATATTAATCAGGTACAAACGCCAACACAGTTAACTGACCATCCTGTATTTATACAAGAACCTTATTACAATGCACATAAAGTGCACGGATGGTCAGTCAGCTGTCTTGTCTATAGTACCTACTACTTTACAAACCACGAAATAGATTGTCCACTCTATGCAACAAAATTATCTGTCACTAAAAACTAAACTATACGCAGATGTTTATTAGTTACCTACTATACGAATCACAAAACGGATTGTCCACTATGCAACAAATATAGTCCACAATTCCCACAAATATTTAAAAATTTCGGCGCAGCGCAAATTGACACAGGTCCGTCATGCAACGTGTCTCGTCCCGCACTGACCGTATGGACGAAAACGGGGAGGCGTAGGAACTTTGGCGGAATATTTCAGAAAACGAGATACATTTTTAAGAAAACTAAGAAAGTAAGAAAATGATGCCCTTGTTCATTATTGTATGAAGAAAGTTATAAAATTTCATATTATTCTGATAAAAAATGGAGCAGTAAAATGGTTACAAGTGAAAAAATAGGGGTGACTTTAGATTTCTTTTTCTCTAATTTTTATTGTTAAAATGGATTTCTACGAAAACTATGACCCGTCGCATATCTTGCAGATTATGATATATTTTTTCCGACAGCAAAAATGTTACGTTATAATGTATAAAACGGTTACAAAACAACTCATTTTCACGAAAATTTCGAATGTGCAGCCTTAAATAATTTCTTAAGGCGATCTTACACTCTCCGACCATGAGTTAAAAACAACGCCATCATCACAATTCGCGACACGAGTCATGTGTGTGTCCCCCCCCCCCCCCCGGTTAAATAGCTACTACTAGGATGTGAAAAAATTCGCGGTAGTAGTACATATAATGAATTTAAAAGGAAAACTATCACGAACAAGTAGGCATTATGCCTAAGACTATTACTCGAGTAATAGTCGATCAACTTAATGTGTAATTGAAAAGGCCAAGTTTCGTACAAATACGGCCGACGCAACCGCACCGCACGTCGATGTAACTAAGACAGACAGGCAACTACGGAACCCTACACTGCGCGTGGCTCGCCACGCACTTGGCCGGTTTTATTTCTTATTATTGACGATCGTGATAAGGATTTTTATAATTTTGACATTGTATGCGAACCTGTATTGTAATTTTTATCTCGAAATAAATAAATCTAAATCTAAATGTTTAGGTACTTGTAGAATGCGGTATACTGTAAATTTTCAGAATAATTGAATTCATTTAATTTTCAGGTTTGCATTATACCATGGCTGTCTTAGGCCGAGATTGTGAACAGATATATGCTAAAGAGTAAGTATGAGTGTCGCCAACCTGGGGGGATAGCCGCAGCGGACGCACACGCCTACATGCACGCTCCCACCGCCTCGGCAGGTATCTCTTTCGGTGCGAGAGGGAAGTACAGCCACGGCCACCTGACGACATGTAGGACTTAACACGGCCTTACCTAATTATCGACCGCTCAGGTTCAGAGCCATAAACAAGTGAATAGAGTTCAGCTCTGGCTAACCTCTAACTTAGGTCCCGTAGGTGCCAGCCACATGAGAAAACACACGAATTTACTGGCACAAGCATATATTTACACCAACTAAGCACAAAAGTACACTATACCTACGCTATTCTCGTTACACAATCCTATAACTTTACTATCCCATAAAGCACTATTATTTATTTTATTTTTATTTATTTATTTAATGAAGAAACAAACAGTCGTTTACAGAAATTAATTCTTAAACTATCGCTTACATCTTAGACCTGGAGTTTCCTTATTTTATTAACCTAAGGGGCATGTAGATATTATTGCCCTTGACTGTATAGATATTTTTGGCTCGGGTTTTGTTCTTATGTATGTGAGAGTTGCGTGTATAGATATTTATGGCCACCTATTTGCCTACATATATTTGACTGACATTGTACATTTATTTATGGCCATGTAAATGTCTAGAACTTTTTGACTAATAAAATGATCACATATTTTTGACCGGATTACCGTACAGATGCTAATCAACTGTACAGATATTTTTGACGCCTTGAGAACGTATATATATTTATGCCCTCGACTGTACTACGTGTACACTGGTGCTGGAACCGAATGCTGGACAGTAATTGTGGGCATATGACATCACCTGTGCATATGTTGCGCAACATGACAACACCTGCGATGGAACGTCTATCCCGGAGAGACAGCAATTTATGTTCTGGTAACGCATGAATATAAGAGCGACGGGGCAGGTGCAATTTACGTATCACATATCGAACAAACTTTTTTGTACCATTTCAATTTTATTTATGTAAATATTATAATGAGGGTTCCACGCAATAGAAGCGTATTCGAGATTAGACCGGACTAAGCAATTATAAAGAGACATTAAGGGCGGGTTGCACCAACTTACGATTACAGACCGATCAACGTTAAATATGGCGCCGGGAGCTGTCAGTCCATAGAAACTTGTCAAACTTTCCATACATTCAGATTTTAACGAACACCGCTGACGATTACAGACGGTTTGGTGCAACCCACCCTAAGCTATGTTTTTGTTTAAAATGTTTTGCAACGCGCATTATGAAACCCAGCATCTGGTAGGCTTTTCTAAGGATATGATCGACATGTGAATCTAGGGTGAGTTTGGTGTCCAGAATTAAGCCTAAGTCACATATGGTAGTAACGTTTTCCAGTTCGCAATTGTTAAGATTGTAGCAATTCTGGATGATGTTATGTTTTTTGGTAAAAGTTATATATGTTTGCACTTATAGCTAAGAATAGTTTATTAATTTTACAGTACTCATTAAATCTATTCAGGTCTTCCTGAATGAGTTGAACGTCAGTTTGCGTTTTAACATTTCTATACATTTTTAAGTCGTCAGCATACAATAAGAAGTTACAATGGGTAAAACAGGACGAAATATAATTAATATATAGAATAAACATAAGGGGGCCTATTGACCCTTGTGGTACTCCAGACGTAACCGAGAATGGTGTAGATACAGATACATATATATTGTATGAGGTTATTTCATAATAATAGATGCATAAGTTTATAATAATGCAGTAAGCTCGGCCGAATTTCACCCCCTCATACAAACGTAGTTACGCTCTCATTTTAAAATTACGTGTTGGATTGTGGCGAAACTGCATATACATTGACATGAGGTATATCTATGTAATTAGTTTATATGTGTATAAAACAAACGAAATACAGCAAAAACAAGTTTTGTATGAAAAACTTAAATTCGCTGTATTTATTTACTATGGTATCTGAAGCTACATAAACTAATTACAGACATAGATATACCTCATGTTATTGTATATGCAAAGTTTCGTTACAATCCAACACATAGTTTTAAAATGAAAGCTTAACTACGTTTGTATGGAGAATCGAGCTTACTGCGGCAATCTGTTATGGCTGGAAGCATGGGACGGTCATACAAATCTCAATCGTTAGCTAGAGCATTAGTAGCTAAATGGGAAGGAACGATACGACCTTTTGTCGTGAATAATATCGCGTGTTTACGCTGGCGCGCTAATATTACAATCAGAATTCAACCTTACCGCTAAAGCGTTAAGGTGGATTGGGGAGATACTACCCGACGTCTTTAGCCTCGTGCCCACGTGACGCATGTCACAGTTGCCACGCATATCCCTGGTCTTGTCACACTTGTCACATTTGTCACACTCGCCTTTAGGTTTTGTCACACATCACATATATCACACTTCTCACATTTGTCACACTCCCCGTTGGGTATGTCACGTTCAGCGCTCATAATCCCTTTCTAGCTGAATACCGACTAGGGTCGGAACTCATACTCCGGGTTAATTCTATCCGGGATTTGGGCGTTGTTTTTGACACACAACTCAACTTCCACGATCACATGAAAGCATTAGCCACTGACTGCTCCAAAAGAAGTGTTTTACCGTTCTAAATGACATATAAATCTAAATATTCCTTTCGATTTTCGTATTTAACGAATGGTGTAATTACACCTAATGGTTTAACTACTTCACTAGTATAATATTGTTGCGCCGGTGGTATAAACTTCAAACTTGATTTTCCATGCTTTAGAAGCGTTTTCAGCAGGCTGAAAAGTGAATTCAGGCCGTTTCAGAGGTGGCTCTTCCACATACTAGAAGATTGAACATTCACCCTAGTTGCCTTTGTTTTCAGGCGCCTGAAACATGTTTTCAGTCCGTTTCTGGACAGCATCTATCAGATGGCGCGATAACCTGAAAAACCGTTTTCAGGCGTTTTCAGGACCCCTTATGGGCCTTTGAAGTACACTTCATTATATGGCGAAATTTCTCGAAGGAATGAAAGAGACAGCACGAAGGGCTCCGGATATATAAGCCGCGCGCCAACGCAGCGGAGGAGAGAACCTCAGCCTGCACCACGACATGGGGATTAGCACCATGTATGGTTTCTTTAAGCAGGCTGCCAGACGTTATTTTGACAACGCTCCCCACCAAAGGAATCCGTTAGTTAGGAAGGCTGCTGATTACGTTCCCATCCCTCCCCCCTCTGTCGTTACTCGGCGCTCACTGATTAGGGGCCGCACGGTCCGGCGTCCTAGGCACACACTCACGGACCCGGACGACGAAATCACAGCGTCCATCGAAAGATGGAACGCTGCGCTTTCGGCGTCCAACACATCGCGTACACTTCGGCGTTCCCGCCGGCGGGGACGTCCACCGCGAGATCGCGACAACACAGACACATACAGTCCCTATTCGTCCCGGTACCGCCGCATACCGGGTAGAGTCAGTCCGACCCAAGTCGGGCCTAGCTGAGTTTCTTGCTGGACTCTTCTCAGCTAGGCTAGGTTTTAGCGAACCAGCGATAAAACTCCCAGTAGTTCGACACCACTCACACCCCAGATTCGGTTGATACCGTTCAACCAATCTCACTGGAGCGCAAACTCGTAGAGTATTCCAGTGCACAAACTTTCCCGCGTGGTCGTGCCGGAGGCTCCCCCTGGATTTTCCCCAGGCTACCCTCCAACCACGCAATTCGACCGCTATATTGGGTTCGTCCTATTATAGCAACAGTCAGGTTCAAAAAAAAAAAAAAAAAAAGCGGAGGAGAGTTTGGAATTAAACTGCGAACAGTGCGAATCTCAAAGCGAAGCGAGTGAAAAGTGCGTCATAGTGAATTGATTTATTAAGTAAGCCTTGATAATGAGTAATTTTGTAATAAAGTTTGCATTTCTTTTAATTAGTGATCAATTAGTGTATTTTCTATCACGTTACCCACCCCGTGGACGTAACATTTGGTGTCAGAAGTAGGATAGAAAATGTCGACTACGTCACGTGAGAACGAGTAGAAGGGAGTGCAGACCCGGAGCCGAGTTGCAGCAGGTGAGGACTCTGCGTCGGGCGCTGGCCCATCACTCACCGACCCCATATAAGCAAGAGATGGACGTCAATGCCATCTTAGTTCTCGTAAAAGAGCAACTTCGTCAACAACAAGAGCAACCTCGTCAACAACAAGAGCAACCTCGTCAACAACAAGAGCAAGCTCGTCAACAACAAGAGCAAGCTCGTCAACAACAAGAGCAAGCTCGTCAACAACAAGAGCAAGCTCGTCAACAACAAGAGTAAGCTCGTCAACAACAAGAGTAAGCTCGTCAACAACAAGAGCAAGCTCGTCAACAACAAGAGCAAGCTCGTCAACAACAAGAGCATGCTCGTCAACAACAAGAGTAAGCTCATCAGCAACAAGAGCAAGCTCGTCAACAACAAGAGTAAGCTCGTCAACAACAAGAGCAAGCTCGTCAACAACAAGAGCAAGCTCGTCAACAACAAGAGCAAGCTCGTCAACAACAGGAACAGGCCCAAAAAATTGAAGAGGGGCTGCGCAAACAGGAATAAAAGCAAGAAGAACAATGAGACTCCTTCGAGAGGTACATGAGACCGCGACTGAATGGAAGCGCGAGATGTGTGAGGTCCAGGAGAAACTGATTGACTTGGACATTAAATTTGAAACTGGACTTCATGGTGTTAGAGAAACCATTGGGACAGTTAAGGAGGAAGTCGACACCTACAAGAATCACCTCCAGAAGCTCGAAATAAAAGTGGCCAGTGGTACGAGTACCTGTGCAGTCGAGGTGCCTGTATCGGGAGGTGGACACCACGTTAGTGCAGGCCTTCGTTGACGGAATACGGGATTTGGAGGTACGGGCTGCAGTGCGATTAGGGCACCATGGGAACCTGAAGGATGCGGTGGCTCATGCCCTGGAAGTAGAAGCTGTGCGCCAGGACCCGTCAAGGCCTTATAGGGTACGTGAAGTATCTCTTAGGGAACCAATTCTCACCTCACTAAAACAGCAAGAGCCCTACTGTGGACCAGCAAAAACAGCTTACGTGGAATATACAAATACATCTGGGTCAGCAATGGCCGGATCCTGGTAAAGAAGTCTGATGGCGATAAGTCTATGTGCGTGAGATCTGAGAACGACGTAACCGAGCTTCTTAATAAAAAGTGATCGTTAGCACTACTTACCTGCTTATAAAGATATACCTATTTTTTACATTCGCGGATATATGTCAGTTAGATTCAATTTCCGATGTATCAGTGAGCTATGTTTGTGCTGGAAGTTCGAAGTGTGCGGTCTGAAAACCAGCGCCGGGCACCTCGGCCCGGCACACGCTGAGACTGGAAACCCTTTGCCCAATATATTCTGTTTGTTTGTTTCACTGTACTTATAAATTAATATTAGGTTTTTCTTTTTCTTCTTTGTAATTTTATTTTGTTTTCGTATGTAATGGATATGTGGCAATAAACTATTCTTATTCTTAAACTATTCTTATTCTTAAGTTTAGATAGCTGGATTAATCACTCTGCACAATAGAGACTTATGTGTATTGCATGTGAACATTAGATCACTGAAGAAAAACTTTAGTGAGCTTTTAGTTTCTCTTAGTACTCATTTAAATGTAATAGATGTATTAGTAATAACCGAACCAAATATCGCCTATTCTTTTCTAAGTTTGTATATTATTAATGGTTATAATATGAACACTTATACCCGTAAGGATCGCAGTGGCGGGGGGGTTCTCGTCTACTCGCGACAGGAGTTGTCGGCGCGGGTGAGCGAGGCGGCCGCACCCGCGAGTGCAATGCGCTCGGCGGAGTGTGTAACCATTGACCTACGTCATAATAACGAACAAATATACGTAGTTGCTATATACAGACCCCCGAGATTTAATAATAAAGATAGGATAAAAGATTTTTTTGCAGAGTTATCTAATATTTTGCAATCCATCCCTATGAATTCTAAAGCAATATTTTGTGGTGATATAAATTTAAATTTAATTAATATTATGGACAAGAATGTAGTAAAGTACGAAAATTTATTGGCTGGACATGGTTTCACTAAATGTGTACACGATATAACTCGAAGAGAGGTAGTTATGGATAAGGTGGTAGAGTCTTGCTTGGACCACATATATGTTAGAGCGCCTTCGGCTATGATATATTCAGCAGTTATCACACATAAAGTCTCTGACCATTATTATGACTAATTTTGATACATAGTGTCCAGTGCCCAATAGAACTATACACATCTTTCAGTATTGTATTCGAAAAAACATTTATGATGAATGTTACATATATAAAAATAACGCAGGCAATGCAAGTAATAGAAACAATAAACACTGGATAAATAACAACTTGAAAAAAAATGATTTTAGAAAAAGATAGACTGTATACAATATGGTGTAATAACCCTAAGAATATGATGAAAATACTAGAATACACAAGGTACAGAATTAAGTGCAATAAGGCTATCACTAAGTGTAACAATAACAATGAATACGATAGGAAATGTATTTTAGACTGTAACAAGAACATTAAAAAAATCTGGGATAAAATTAACAGTTTATTAGGAAAAAATACACAGTCGATAGATAACAATAATATTGGCTAACATGAGCAAGCAGGGTGGTACTAAAGATATATGTAATAAATTTGCACGTAATTTTTCGAATGATATAAGTCAAATTAAACATGTTTGTATGGACAAGTGGTTAGATAGGGACAGATATGTAAGTGGATCCGACATGAGCATGAGATGGCAGCAGGTGGACAGTAAACTAGTAAAAAAAGTTATTAACAGAATGGATGTAAAAAAGGCACCCGGTAGCGATCTCGTGCAGGCTGATTTTAAACTGCTAGTACGTAGATAAAATAAGTCCGGTCATTGCTAATTTAATTAATTTGTCAGTAAAAAATAACAAATACCCGAATAAGTTAAAAGAAGCCTTAATTCGCCCAATCCATAAAAAGGGTGACCGAAAAGTGTTCTCAAACTATAGGCCTATAGCGATTTTGTCAAGCATAGAAAAAGTTATAGAAAAATGCGTTGTTAATCAAATTGGAAATTATCTTCACTTCAATTCTATCCTAAATAAATGTCAACACGGGTTTCAAAAAGGTAAAGGTACACATACTCTATTAGCAAAATTTACAGATCAAATAAATTGCCATTTAGAAAATAAAAAACAGTTGCAGTAATATTTTTTGATTACAAAAAGGCTTTTGACACACTCGAAACGGAAACGCTTTTAAATGGATTGGAAGAATGTGGTATCAGGGAGCCGCTGAACCTCAAGCGTTCAGCGGCTTCGGGACTACCTGACGTCACGTACCTATCGTGCGAAGGTGGGCGATGTGCTCAGCGATGAGGTGGCGGTCGATTGCGGAACCCCGCGCAGGGGTCGGGATGTGGTCCAGTGTGCTATCTAATGCACGTCAATAGCATAGGTGGAGTCATACGTCACAGTACACCGTACATGTTCGCTGACGATTTGTGCATTGTGAGTGCCGGTACCGACCTTGATGACTTAGGCCGCTCCATTCAACTAGACATAGATTCAATTGTAAAATGATCCCATGACAACGGCATTTTGTTAAACGCAGAAAAAACTAACCTACTTGTAGTTCATTCACCATATATAAAAATACCAGATCAGAATTTCCACCTAGTTGCCCAATGTTATCAGTGCTTACATAATAACCTAGTCAATTGCCAGTGTAATATTATAGAGAAAGTAGACTTCGTGACGTATTTAGAAGTTAAAATAGATAGTAGTTTTTCCCGGGCTCATCACATCGACTATATCTGTGATAAACTAAGAATGTTGTTGGGTAAATTTTACCATCTCAGTTATAGAGTTCCCATAGGTACATTAAAATGCTTGTATTTTGCAAGGGTAGATTCTATACTAGGGTATGCTCTTAATTGTTATGGCCTTACATTTAGAACTTATTTAGATAAACTAGAATCCCTGCAATTAAGATTTTTAAAACTTTTTGTGCCTAAAAAGATTAAAAATAACTGTAATAATGACTACCGAAAACTATATAAAATTTGTGAAATTCTTCCCGTTTCTCTAAAACATAAATATATTTTGGCAATCAATAACCTCGGCAACCAGGAGCATAACGAGATCGGTGTCCGCGGGTAAATTTGATGTCCCTAGAATTAAAAACTATTTTGGAGCAAAGGTTATTGAGAAGTATAGATCGCTATCTCCATACATTGCTACAAGGCACGCGTAAATCTTTTTATCGTCGCCGGTACCTCGTAGTTCATCTTTTTATATTAGATGGCGTTTCAATCTACACTTGTGCCATCTATCGAGTTAGCGGTGAAGCAGGCTGTTAAGTAGTCACCTCTAACATAAGATTCATAATTTCGGACCGTGCGGCCATTTGATTTTGGTCGAGTGGTTCGGGTGTTTGATTCACAAGTCTGAGTACTCCGGTTCGCGTCCCAACTCCTGTAACCTGTTTTAGCAATTTTTCTTGTCACGAGACACGTCTCGGCGTTAGTTGTGCTGGCCCCGCTGCACGTGATGCGTTTAAATTATAGCGTAAATTAAGTACCTACTTTTCCGCGAGGCTATCACAACTGACGCTGCGACAGTTTGAATTTTTTGTCCCATTCACTGCAAATATAACTTTGTACTCCTATATGTTTATATGGGATTACAAAACTATTTATGCAGTTTATTTATGCAGTTGGTGTATCTAGAAACTTGGACTTAAATTGTTTTTTTTTTTAGTTTTCCCTTGATTTATACACTAAGCACTAATTGTATGCTAAATTTGAAGCTTCTATGTCTGCTAGAAGTGCCTTAGACTTTTGATGATTGGTGAGTCAGTCAGTGAGTGACAAAATTAAGAAACTTTGACTAGTTATAAATCTTAAACCGCTGGTTCAAATTGAATGAAATTTGAAATATAACGTGTTTATACAATGCGTGCTTGGTTAATGAAAATGCAGGCTTCTAGTTTTATCCGCAACGAAGTTATAGGGGGGTCGAAAATGGCCTGAACTGCTTCGAGGAAAGGATGGTACAGCCGAATAGCAGAATAGGTAACTATTAAAACATATAATCAATATTCTCATACATTTTGTATGGCGATACGAAGTTCCCGGGGTCAGCTAGTAGCCTAGTAGGTATTCAAAATTAATGTTTTTTGCGCACCCTTTCTGACACGTCACACTTTAAAAGCGTAGGTATTCACATTATCCAATACGATATCGGTGTATGGTTCGGCAACGTTAACGTTAGGGCCTGCAACGATATCGTAGGTAGTTATCGTGCAATGTGAATGGAGAGCATGCTACCTACCTTCTTGCTTGCCTTTACTTTTGACATACATACATACATACATACATTCACGCCTTTATTCCCAAAAGGGGTAGGCAGAGCACATAAAATAATTTGGAGCGTTTTTGGCCTTGACTTCACTTGACCGCCATGTTGAATGCCGTATTAGCTTTCTGTGATTTGATTATCGAACGAGCGAGTGAAGCGAACGAAGTTCTATGCATCAGCTCGCTCAGCTTGGGTCGAAAATCATTCGTATGTCCGGTGTCTGTCACGATGTCCGTTGTTCTGCTATCCGGCTGTTCTCCTCTACAGGTCGCATTTCTCAACCGATTCTAGTGAAATTTTGTGAGCATTTTTTGTCGTCACTTTTCCGAAATTAAAAAAAGTTTTTTTGATAAGAAAACACGCTAGCCTGTTTAGTTACTAGTTAGAAAGATACGGATAGTCTTATCTCGCCGCGACACAGCTCGGCCGTCCTGTGATAGCCGCGCTCACAGGTTTGTTAATTATATCGTATACCTAGTGAGATTGTACGTTCCGGAGGTTTCTCGCGTGAGCTTGAGGCCGCGGGCGCGCCCGCTGTTGGCGGTGCCGCCGGCGCGCACGGTATCACACAAGCACTCACCTCTACTCCATGCGCTGGCGCAGTAGGTATTACAAATTTACAATATAGTCGTCATTTTACGATCCGCTAGTACCTATGGCGAAATGGAAATAATTTATAATAGCTGTTTTTTTCTGCGTAACAGATAAATTATAATTCTAGTAATAACGACGAGACTAAATCCGAAAAAATATTAGTGATTTCGTTTTTTAAATAAATAAATGAAAATTTATAAATTCCTAAAAAAACAGTAAAAGCATTTAGTATATATATATATTAATTTGATAAATTAATATTTGCTTCATAACTTTGATAATAAATCAGGCAAAAAATGTATCCGAAATATTACATTTCTATTCAGTTAGCCCCCAACATTTTATTAATTAACTATTTACAAACACCTGTTAATAAAGTAGCTTTAAAAATGCCGCGCGCGAGCCGCACAGCTAACGTGATTGGCCGGTTGCATGCAGCGGGGCAAACCGCTGGCCGCCCGCTCGCTGCGTAGGTACCTACATACATAGCAGGGATGTTGCAGATATTCCGCAACCGCAGAAGCTCCGCACAAATTACAACATCAGCATCCGCTTCCGCATCCGCATAAATCGATGCGGAGTTTTTGCGGATGTAGTGCAATTTACGACAAGGACTCTCGCAGCGCTTACCGCGCGTTTTAAATATTTTCGCCATTAGTAAAAAAAATATCTTTTCGTTTCTGTGACCAAGAGCTGACGCGTTTTTGATCAGCCCCGTATCATGGTCGGCATTATCACACGATAAGTGACACGATAGAGCGTCCGTCTCGTTCTGTCGAACGGTGTCAGCCAGTGACGGACGCTCTATTATGTCACTTATCGTGTGATAACGATTGTAATTTATTCTCAACTTGTTTGATGATTACGTGATATCATAAAATGAACGTTATTTATTTACGTTTTTAAGCGTTATTTGATTCAAAATCCGCATCAGCATCCGCGGATGTGTGCCCCCAAATATCCGCATCTGCCTCCGCATCCGCGAATGCCAAAAAAATCGCATCCGCGGCATCCCTGCTACGTAGGTACTAGGTAGGTACTGCACGAATAACAGCGATTCGCGACACGATCTAACGCGACTAAGGAAGATCTATTATTATAGTTGTTGATAGTAGTTAAATTTTAATATACTCTTCGTAAGACGAATTGTGAAAATATTTAGCAATGACTGACACTTACAAGTGTGGGATGAAGATACCTATGCAATTTAACTTTGACGTAGGTAGTGGAAGTCGGAAAAGGGACTTCAAAGATTATGCACACGTGTATATATGTAGTATATGATGGACTGGTTCAAGACTAGAGGAAGATGCTTGTTTTGTTTACATTAATTAATTTTTCGGTTCATTTTTATTTATTTATTTACGGTCTTATTCATAAAAAAACCTTAAAACACCGTTGACCAACGTTTTAGTTAAAAAGCCTAATTAACCTAATTGACGTTTATTAAAAAGTGTGATTCATAAACCTCCACTAAGCCTCCGCTAACTAGTGGGCCGTTATTTGACAGATTCGAAATGATATGTTGCCGTTCTGGGAAATCATAGACCAAAAACTGTGATTTTCGATTTAAAAAAAAAATTTGATAGCTTTAATATCGGCAAATTGTAGGTAATTTAACTCCACGAAACTAACGTGCGCGTAAATAAGATGAAAACGAATAAAAAACCATGTGAAAACTGGGCGTTGGAAGACAAGGTAAGAAAGGAAACGTATTTACTCAAATTCGGCATTAAATATGAAGTTAATTACCTAATGCTTTTTATATAATTTATGCATTTTTCTTCAGATTTTGATACGGAGATTAGTTGAAGAATAATATGATGCGGACTGCCGCGCCCCGGACTTTGCTCAGTTAAACAGTCAGTTCAGTTCAGCTTCTTGACGCTGGCCGCAAAACGGTGGCCCGCGACCTCGACAGGACCCCACTGACTCCAGCGACATCAGTGCCTAGTTGCCGCAGGAGTTCGTCGTCGACGTCAACGAGCTCGCTTAGGACACGGTTAACTAGGTAATTACCTAATATAACTATTTGTTATACCTATATATGTCTATCCCAAAAGTGTATCTTTATGTGCTGGAAACGGCGTTTGGCAAAACCAAGGCCATTCCGTATTAGATTCCCTTTAACTTTCGCCGGCAGTCCGCCGATTTCGCTCGTCTGGATGCGGCTAATTATACATTCAGACACCAGTTTAAGCGTTTTTGTATGGCACAGATCTATGAATTACACAGAAAGTGAAACGGAGATTGTTCTACTCGTAATCTCAATAATAAATGATTAATCGATACATACCTAGGTACCCTTTGTTCACGATCTTTGCGTCGGTGTTTGAAAAACAATTTTCATTAATTGTATGGACGACGCGCAAATGTTGTAGTATTCGAACGTATCAAGAAATCGCTCGCTCTGTGCGGTATCTGTGCTTTTTTCAACGTCAACGAAAAGTCGAAAACCGAAAACTGTGCTGTTGTTAATGAAAACAATAAAATGTGAATTGATTGTTAAAACGAAACTTTCACGACGATGTGATATTTGCTGTTTAGATAACTATTAACTTATAACTTGAACCTGTGGTACAATAATCATAGAGGCCGGTTTTCATCAAAGCCAACATCCTCTAAATCCAACCAATACCTACGCTGTATATTGTATTATGAGGTAATGTGTTATGTTAACAATAATAGGTACACAGTAGTCACATGTTGATGTGTTACGCAAACTCTCTAAAACTGCTTAACCCCCAAGAACTCCAAAGAAGAGCTGTATGACCCTCACAATCACAGGGGTAATTAGCCCCAGGTTCCGAACCAACGCCCTAATAGTCACTCTAAACAATACTTAAATTACCAGTGAATGCTGTCATACAATTAGCTATGAGCTACTCATATAATACAATAACTGGATTTTGTCTCCTTCAAAGTATATTTTTAGAGACAGTTACACTATTGACAGTTGTGTTTTTGGAAATTATTTCTTCATGTGGATGGAAAGCTTAGTCAAGATATAGCATTGAATGGCGACTGAGTGGAAGACTTCATGCAGCCCTTCTTATGAACTAGAACTCTGCTCAGTTTCTTTATAAAACATACAGGTGCATCCACAGGAATTGGTTATACATCAGCTAAAAATAAAACAAAAATGAATAAAAATATACTTAAGTGTAATTTACCATCATGTTATATTTTTTCAGATTGAAATAATTCCTGCTTAAGAGGCGGAAGCACCTGAGAGCCCGGGAGTCTGAAGAGCCCGCCAAGCTGCATCTAGGGGAATGAAGAGAGAGGTATTTATTTATTACTATCTCATATAATATTTAATTTAAGTTTAATATAATAAACAGCTTTCCTTTGTTATTTATGTCTAAAATTCTATTGTTTTTAATTACAGATTGTATACCTGTGGGTGCGCAATGTGTTGAAATTTAGAGTCGATGAGAACTATACACAATTAAAATGGAGAATGAAGAGTCATATCTTCTTAATTCTGCATCCAGCAGTTTTAAGAGTACTGCTTTAAATATAAGTTTGTATTAAATAAAATAATTATGCAATAAGCAAATTGTGTTTCATTTGTAATATTTAATTAAATCTTTTGAGAATTGTATTGTACAACAATAACATAATTGAGTCAACCTATTTTCCTTGTACAGTCAGGGGTATTAATATAAATAATACATAAATATCTGTACAGGACTTTATTGACAATGTCAAAGGTGTGTACAGATATTTATGTATGTAGGTACATTAGTACCCCTGACTTGTACCAAATCCTGTCTGGAAAAAGGTATGGTTATTTTATTAAAACTTTCACTGTCAGGAACTCTCCTAACGCGTGGGCTTGTCACTGTCGTAGTATAGGTAAGGGTGGATATCCACCAGAGATGTAGCGCACAGTTCTGGTGGATACTCACCCAAAGGTTCACAAAAAGGTTCTACGAGAATGGCACACAAGCAAGTATGCGGCCCTCCTGATGGTAAGAACCCACAGTGTAAAACCGGATAGGTACTCATCTATGTTCCTAACTATAGATCGTTAGGACGCGCCCCACTTCTATCTATGACTATGCTAAGGACAAAAGACAAACTAGTTTGCAATGAGATGCTGAGGTGGGTCGCATCCTCGTGGATGATACATAACCTACTACGAACAGCGGCAGTGGCGGAGCGGAGGACGGTATGTTACTCTTTCATACAGGTTCGAACTTTCTTTACGAGGGATAGGTAACGTCACCGACCCGCGCTGCACCGCTCCGCGTGACTTCTGCCTGTGCGTTAAGTAGGTAACAGTCATGTATTTACGTACCTCCAAGGCATTCCAAGGAATAAAATCTCTTTCGGTTGATGAAGTATTGCGCTGCATCGCTGGCATTCTTTTGGTGTCAGGCCACCACGTCTCCGGTCTTTTTGTAGGTCCGCTCTCAATTAATTCCATTATATACGTTAATTAGTTAATACGACACGACGAAACACTAAAGTTTATTCACCCACTGTCACTGATAACTTTTTAACTTGAAATGCGCGCGCATGGTGTTCCCGCTATTCTTCGTGCAGGAATTACTATTTTACTCGAATCTATAACTTTTTAAATGTAAAATCTCATTTATTTATCTGGTAACATCATTATAAATTGACAAAATCAGCTTTGATAACATAAAAACATTTAAAATCGTATTGCGAGCTTCCTCGAATACTTGCCGTCAACATCAGCTGTTTTCAATTTGGCGACCATTTTGTTCCTTAAAATAGGTTTAAAGAAGGGTCCACCGTTCGCTAAGTTAGCGAGTTGTTAAAATGGGCTTGACGGACCGAACTGCGTTAACTGACGTTTATGAATCACATTTTGGCGAAACAGTGGTATAGGCTCGCTATAGCACTGTTTTAACTTTTTATGAATAAGACCGTTAATCTTTATTGCACTAAAGAACAACTTATCGTACAAAAGGATAACTTAATGCCGTAACCATTCTCTACCAGTCAACCTTTGCGCAAAGTAGACAGATTGTGGACGTGTTGTAATTGTAATAGAGCAAAATCCGTTACAATTGTAAAATAGAGAGATTTATACCCTTACCTGGTTTTCTTATTATGCCCAATATTACATGTTAGATAATATACAGGGTGAAAAAATCTATGGACCCTGAAGGGAAACTCAAGACAGCTCATTCTCTCGCTCTCATTTTCAAGAAATAAACACCATCTAAAAATTAAATTTACCTAGCTTAATAACATGATAAATTAACGTACTTTAACCGAGAATTGAACAAACTTTAACTGTAAAAAATTGATGCATATTTACTACACTATTTATTTTTACTAATCGGTAGGATCAATATTAAGTATAACGATTCGTCCAGTTCAGGTAAGCTTTACCTTAAGACTTAATTCTATTTTAAAGGCTAAACGTTTATTGGATAGATGTTATCCTTAATATTGATTTTATGTTTTAGTAGAATTAAATAGTGCAGTGAATATTTCAGTTCAGTCAGTTCAGGTAAGCTTTTGACAAAATCAGTGAATGCAGTTTTATTCATTATAAATTAGGCTTAGGCTACATGCGATCACGGTTATTTTTTTCTTTGTATGTGTTATGTGTACCAAATGATTTTGCAGGTTACTCTATCAGTTATCTTTGGGAAATTACAAGTATATTTCCTTTGTGTAAATTGAGCTTATCTAAATCATTGGCGCAGTTTTTAGACAAGGTAGGCAGAAATTTTGAGATAGGTATTATTTATTATCTTACCTAAACTTTCCTTTTGTCACTTTGACCTTGCTTTTATCACCGAACTAAAAAAACATTCAACATGGCTACGTTCTATATTCTGCTTATATTGGAATCCATAACGTTTTTGTCCTATTTTTGTATTCCATCCACCGCTGTCTGCCATAACGATCATTTGTCTTAACGTTTTTAGGAGGCAAGGACCCTATTTATGATTTGCTTAATTTATTTTGGATGAAATTTGATTGCCCTACTGTGTTATCCCTAATATTATTTGTCCATTGGTCCTAAACCTAAGTATCCTACGTATGGATACTATGGATGTAAGTATTAGTAAAAAAAATCTGTTCTGGCGGTTCTCGCTCGGCTCGCGCGCTGTAAGGTCGCAGTTCAACCTACGCTTCTCCTCGTTTGCCTGAATAATGTTTGACAGCTCTACGAAATATCTCACAACTTTTTGCAGTGTACGAGTTTTGAAACTTGGCCTGTTTTTAACCCCCGACGCAAAGAGAGGGGTGTTATAAGTTTAACGTGTCTGTGTATCTATGTATCTGTCTGTCGTATCGTAGCTCCCAAAGGGATGGACCGATTTGAATGCGGTTTTTTTATTCGAAAGCTGTTGTGAGCCCGAGTGTTCTTAGCCATGTTTCATGAAAATCTGTTTAGCCGTTTTTGAGATATTGGACTTTGAAATGAAAAAGTAGGGGGTTTTTCAACTTTTCTAAGTTGTTATTATTACATGGAGTTTTTTATGGGATGTCACTTCTTTTTGTAGGTTATTGTATTATCAATAAATACAAATTTATGAATGTAACTGGAAATAATATTTTTTCATAGACTTTGTATGGAAATGTTATTTTACCAACCACAAATCTCGATAATTGTGACAGAAAGGGAAATATCATTAATTGTCAGTGTCTAGTTCCGCTTTTTTTCATTTGCCACGACTGATTTAGTATGAAGTTGTGGCACGTAAACCATTACCCGTCCAAATTGAGTAGGTTGTTTATGGCAAGTCATCAGCCATTTTAAGACCAGTTCTTAATTTAGCTGCATACAAAGATTATTGAGAGAAAAGGTCTATAATCTTTGCTGCATAGGAGCCTTTCCGTCCCTCGCTATGGCAAACTGTATAGCCTGTCCTGAGTATTATAGGTCCATGATTAGATTAGATTAGATGACGTAGCGTGAGATGGCTTAAATTAAAACCAATTTTCATATTTTTTGATTGACTTACTTAATTCATACTTAGTCCCAAAAATACACGTGATCTTGAATGGGGGGGGGGAGGGGTAGCGTTATTATCACCAAAGGGCGGGGGGGGGGGGGAATATGATCACATGATTTCTGGAAATTACAAAAGTTAAGGCTTTTAAGATATGAAAAAAAAAGCTCCAAAATGTAACTTTTTGAAAAAGTCCAATCGAAATAGCCCACCAATTTTGGGTATATACGGTTATTTACCGGGTGCATTTACCCGGTATTTATCCACCCTTACCCGTCTCTAGCCGTGCCTCTTTCTTTTGCTCGACACTTTGGGTCGGTGAGCCATTGAAGATACATAGATTAATTGTGATTGTAAATAAAAAACAATCACAGATTTGAGTAGGGTAGAAAGTCTGTTGTAGATTTGGAGTACCTCTGGAAATTCACAGCGATCAAGGCAGGAACTTTGAATCTGCGGTTTTACAAGAGACTTGTCGAATCATGGGGATGCATAAGACGAGGACTACGGCATATCACCCACAATCGGATGGAATGGTGGAGAGATTCAATCAGACTCTGGAGAGACATCTGGCCAAGGTTGTTGAGAGTCACCAAAAGGATTGGGACCGGCATATTCCACTCTTTTTGATGTCATATAGGTCAGCAATCCATGGAAGTACGGCAGTTACTCCAGCATATGCGAATTTTGGAAGAGAGCTTCGTTTACCGGCAGATCTTTTAACTGGACGTCCTCCTGATGCTCCAAGATCTATCACAGAGTATGCAAGTGATTTAGGGGATCGAATTGCTGACGTTCACAGTCTTGTTCGTGAACACGGGCTTCAAGCTAGCACGAGAATGAAGACCCGATACGATAGGAAGGCTAACCAAATTGGATTCGAGGAAGGTTCTTGGGTGTAACCCGATGCGGAAAAAGGGAAAATCTGCAAAACTGTCCCCAAATTGGGAAGGGCCATATAGGGTAGTCACAAAAATCAATGACGTCACATATCGGATACAGCGAAATCCACGTGGTCCCTGCAAGGTTGTTCATGTTGACTGACTGGCGAAGTACCACGGAAACAATGATGCACGGGACGAGCATGTCTTAGGAGGGGGTAGTGTTGCGCCGGTGGTTTAAACTTCAAACTTGATTTTCCATGCTTTAGAAGCGTTTACAGCAGGCTGAAAAGTGATTTATGCCGTTTCAAAGGTGGCTCTTCCACATACTAGAAGATTGAAAATTCACCCTAGTTGCCGTTGTTTTCAGGCGCCTGAAACATGTTTCAGTCCGTTTCAGGACAGCCTCTATCAGATGGCGCGATAACCTGAAAACCCGTTTTCAGGCGTTTTCAGGACCCCTTATGGGCCTTTGAAGTACACTTCATTATATGGCGAAATTTCTCGAAGGAATGAAAGAGACAGCACTATTAGAGAGAGACATCTAGATTGAGAAGGTTCGAGAAGTGTGTGAAAGAGACAACTAGAAAGAGACAGCACTATTAGAGAGAGACATCTAGATTGAGAAGGTTCGAGAAGTGTGTGAAAGAGACAACTAGAAAGGGACAGCATACTCGGGAAAGTTCCAGTCGTCGGGTCGAACGAGCATCGAACAATCTAGACGCTCTGGAACATTTATGAACCGAGGGGTCGCCGTTCCTAGAATTGGACCTTGGACCGATTATTCAAGATTTCTCCGGAATGTTCTAGTGCGAAGGGCTCCGGATATATAAGCCGCGCGCCAACGCAGCGGAGGAGAGTTTGGAATTAAACTGCGAACAGTGCGAATTTCAAAGCGAAGCGAGTGAAAAGTGCGTCATAGTGAATTGATTTATTAAGTAAGCCTTGTTAATTAGTAATTTTGTAATAAAGTTTGCATTCCTTTTAACTAGTGATCAATTAGTGTATTTTCTATCACGTTACCCACCCCGTGGACGTAACAATATGTTAGCAATACCTTAGTTTTCTTGACCTCTAAATCTGCAAAACTTGTATAAATCAGAACTTATACAACTTACGGCGCTGCCCGTGTCACATTCCATACTCACAGATTTGTTATGCACAATAATGGGCACCATAATAGGCTTACAATGTGAAACTGATAATTGATTTATATTAACTACAATTACCTCGTCACTGCCGTCTGTATCTGTGTCCGTTGACACTTCTACCCGCTACATTAGGGCAAACGCGGAACAGGTGTCTTTCGCGGTTACACACCCGACACACGTATCTCGCGAATTTGCACTGCACTGGCGCTTCGGCGTGGGAGCCCCCGCAGACTGTACATTGACGCGAGGCGCGCCCCGCCCGACCCGTAGGTACTGGATACCTAGCGGCCCCTGTCATCCGCTGGCCGCTCGCGCGCTACCCGCGTGCTGAGCCCTGCCCGCGCTGCCCGAACTGTCCACGCGAACCTGACTGCCCATCGCTTGCCTGTGTCGCGGAGCCAGCGTTACGCTGCCATGCTCCCGCTATGGCCTGACAATCAACTAGCTTGCTCTCGCCCGGCCGCTTGTAGGGTCCTTCTACCACGGCCGCGTCCTTCTCAGCTGCTGCCATGCTCACTGCTAGGGTGTACGCCTTGGCAAAATCCAGATGGCCTTCTAAAAAATCTAGCTGATCCCTGAGACTCTCTTCAAGCCAGAGTCCGAACTCACATGTCTTCAACATCCTCTTTAAGGTGTGGCCTACTTACCCTTATATTACACTTACACACAAATTACAATCACGATATAACATTCACATAATATTTATGTACTTCAATTATATTTACACACACACACTTATATATATACCAGTATTTACATATACACATATATATATACATATAATATTTCAAGTAACCGCGTTACAAACATAATGCCAACCTATTGGTTGAATGTCGATATATCGATAAACTTATCGACACGTAAATTAATCGACCTCTGGGTCCGCACCGGCCGGGCGGCGTCTCTGCGCCCGCGCTTAGTGGACAGAGGTCAAACCAGTCACAGCCTACATGCGACACCAACCGCACGCTTGATGCTCTCGCTACCGGCTTACGCGGCTTGTACTGTTTACACAATTTAATGCTTATTTTTCTACTTCTGTGCTTTCCTATAAACTGTACTTCTGCCTATGAACTAGTTCTGTGCTTGTGCTTGTGCCTCTCGCTCTTCCGTGCCTTCTGTTTTGGATTATATGTGTGCCTACCGGGACAATACAATGATAAAACTGTAAGTGCAGTGTTTTATTAAAACCAACACCTGTAGGACAATACTTATCCTCCAAACTGGTGACCCCTTGAGAAACACAATGTCGGGCGAGCGACAATCCGGGGCCGATAAGAAGCCAGACTCAGGCGCTAGTGATGGGAAAGCGTCGATAGGACCGGTCGATGTTTATAAGGTCGGCGTGCGAGTGCCACCTTTCTGGCCTGAGGAGCCAGACATATGGTTTGCGCAAGTCGAAGGCCAATTCACCATATCCGGAATCACCAGCGATACTACCAAATTTAATTACGTGATTGGGCATCTAGACAACCATCACTCTAGGGCAGTAAAGGATGTGATCATCAATCCGCCCGCAATCAACAAATACGACAAGCTGAAGAGCGAACTTATAAAGAGGCTTAGCGACTCCAAGGAGAAGCGGATTAAGCAGCTGATGATGCACGAGGAGCTTGGAGACCGGAAACCATCGCAGTTTCTCCGACACCTCCAGGGCCTCGCAGGTACCAGCGTCACGGACGAATTTATGAAGACGATGTGGATAAATCGTCTGCCCCACGGGATCCAGACAGTCCTTGCAGGTCAGCCAGTAACCGCAGACCTGGAAGCTCTGGCGGACTTGGCAGACAGGGCAAACGACCTCGCCTCATCTTTGCCGAGGGTAGCAGCAGTGAGCAACGCAGTTCCCATCTCTCTCATCACCGACCTCACACGAGAAGTGGCAGAGCTTCGGCGGGAATTCCAGAAACTTAAGGCGTCAGGAAGGAACGCCAGATCCCGCACTCCAACGGCACAAGGGTCAAGGAGCAGGCGCAGCGCCTCCAGGCAGCGTTCACAGTCCAACTACAGGAAGTTCCCCTTGTGCTGGTACCATAGCAAGTTCGGAGAGAAGGCCACCAGGTGTATCCGCCCTTGTGACTACACGGCGGAAAACCCAAGGGGCGGTCGGTAATGGCGGCGGACGATTGCCCCACGTCTTCAACTGGCCGCCTGTTCGTGACCGATCGTTCTTCGAAGGTGCAGTTTTTGGTCGACACCGGCAGCGACCTCTGTGTCTTCCCGCGGTCGGCACTTCGCGAACGTCGTTCAAAAACAGACTACAATTTGTGTGCTGCCAATGGTTCAAGTATTGCCACATACGGCTATGTAACTTTAGATTTAGATTTTACCTTACGTAGAACCTTTACATGGCGCTTTGTAGTGGCTGACGTGACAAAGCCAATCATAGGCGTAGATTTTTTAAATTTTTACAATCTTGTTGTGGACTGTCGCAATAAGCGTCTGGTCGATAACCTAACTTCCATTGCAGCTGTTGCTACGTCAGCCAATTGCCCAAATGTTTCGTCGGTGAAGGTGGTGACTGGTGAGACACGGTATCATGGCATCCTCAAGGACTACCCAGAGATCACTCGACCGGCAGGTAGACACCACTACACCACACAACACGGTACACCACATACGAAAAACACCAGGCCCCCCAGTCTTCTCTCCTCCTCGTCGTTTGGCACCAGATAAACTTCAGATCACCCAAAAAGAGTTCCAGTCTATGCTGTCCTGTGGAACAGCTAGGCCTTCGGAGAGCTCCTGGGCATCTCCACTTCATCTGGCGCCAAAGAAGAACAATGGATGGCGTCCCTGTGGCGACTATCGTAAGCTGAATGCCCGAACAGTGCCTGACAGGTATCCGATCAAGCATATCCATGACTGCACCCATAATGTTGTAGGTTGTAGCATATTTAGCACCTTGGATTTGGAGAAAGCTTATAATCAGATACCTGTCAGCCCAGAGGACATTCCGAAGACCGCGATCACAACGCCTTTTGGGTTATATGAATTCCCTTATATGACCTTCGGTCTTCGGAGTGCTGGTCAAACCTTTCAGCGGGTTGTAGACGAGATAACCAGAGGGCTCGATTTTGTCTACACATACCTCGATGACTTCCTAATTTACTCCCATAGCGAAGCCGAGCACGAGGAACACCTGCAGAAAGTCTTCCAAAGGCTGAAAGACTACGGCATGATGATCAACACAGCCAAGTGTGTCTTCGGCGAAAAGGAGGTAACTTTTTTAGGATACCAGATCTCGCAGAAGGGTTGCAGACCCTTGGACTCCAAGGTACAGGCCGTAAAAGATTTCCCGCCCCCCACCAACGTGCGACAACTAAGAGGTTTTATGGGTATGCTCAATTTTTATAGGAGATTTCTTCCCCGAGCTGCCCAAATTCAAGCCCCTCTCCACGCCTTGTTAACGGGATCGGCGAAAGGCAAGCAACCCATCACCCTGTCAGAAGATGCATTAGCAGCATTCGAAGCCTGCAAGGAGAGTTTAGCCAATGCCGCTCTGCTGGCTCACCCTGACTGCTCAGCAAAACTCGCTGTGGTGACTGATGCTTCTGATAAAGCTCTTGGAGCGGTCCTTCAGCAGTTCAAGGAGGGAGCGTGGGAACCACTGGCGTTCTTCTCCAGGAAGCTCAACCCCTCGCAGACTTAGTACTCACCCTACGACAGGGAGCTGCTTGCGATCTACGAGGCCATCAAATACTTTCGGCATATGCTCGAGGCCAGGCATTTCGTTGTCTATACTGACCATAAACCCATCAGTTTCGCTTTTCACGAACGAAAAAGTAACTGTTCACCAAGGCAGTATAGACACCTCGACTATATCTCCCAGTTCACGACGGACATCCGGCATATATCCGGAGGGGATAATGTTGTTGCCGACACATTGTCGCGTATCGAAGAACAGGGAGTGCCTGTAAGCCTCGAAGCATTAGCCGAAAGTCAAGCGTCCGATCCCGAATTGCAAGCGCTTATACGCGAAGGTTCTTCTTGCAGCTGCGGAAATTACACGTACCTGGAAGCCGGTTGCCATTGTACTGCGACGTCAGTACCCCAACCTCCAGACCATATGTCGCGAAGCCCAACCGCAAACAGGTATTTGAAAGCCTACACTCCCTAAGTCATCCAAGCTCCCACGCCTCGGCAAAGTTAGTCGCCGAGAGGTTCGTTTGGCCTGGGGTGCAGAAGGACTGCAGGGAGTGGACGCGCGCATGCTTGCAGTGCCAGCGGGCTAAAGTTAATCGGCACCTAACTGCTCCCCTTGGCACCTTCAGTTTACCGCGCGCACGATTTAAGCAGGTCCACATCGACCTGGTCGGACCCCCGTCCCCTGTCGCATGGCTACCGGTACTGCCTTACAGCCGTGGACAGGTTTACTCGGTGGCCGGAGGCAGTCCCGATACGTGACATCACAGCCGAAACCGTAGCCAAGGCCCTGCTGTCGGCCTGGATAGCTCGATTCGGCTGTCCTATAGACATTGTAACTAACCGCGGCAGTTAATTCGAATCGGCGTTGTTCTACTGTCTGTCAAAAATAGCCGGATTCGAGCACAAAAGGACGACAACCGCTGGAACCGTTCCACGAGACCGTTGCAAGCAGGATTGTAATCCTGCTTGCAACGGTCTCGTGGAACGGTTCCATCGTCAACTGAAAGCGGCGATTGTATGTCATGCGAACGAAGGGTGGACAGAGTCATTGCCCTGGGTACTACTTGGGGTAAGAACGGCTTTTAAGGAGGACTTACTGTCATCATCGGCAGAACTGGTCTACGGAGAACCACTGAGGCTTCCCGGCGAGTTCTTCGAGTCACCAACGGGCGGTACCACGGACATGTCCGAATTTACTGCCCGCCTCAGGAACTTTGCTGAGAAATTAAAACCAGTACCAGCAGCCCGTCACTGTCATCCTAAGGTCTTTATTTACAAAGAACTGAAGACTTGCGATTACGTGTTCCTCCGAGAAGACGCATCGCGAGGTTCACTCCAAGCAGCATACACCGGACCTCATAAGGTTATTTCGCGTGGGGACAAGGTATTTAGGATCCTCCTGAAAAACAAGGACAAAACGGTGTCCATAGATAGGCTTAAACCAGCCTTCATACTGTCTGCTGACTGCGAGAGAGAAGATCTCGGTCCCGTTACCCCTACTCCTGCACCTCATCAATATACTACCCGATCAGGTCGCCAGGTGAGGTTTCCAGACTTCTATCGCCCTTGACGGTCTCTGGAGGGGAGTGGTGTGGCCTACTTACCCTTATATTACACTTACACACAAATTACAATCACGATATAACATTCACATAATATTTATGTACTTAAATTATATTTACACACACACACTTATATATATACCACTATTTACATATACACATATATATATACATATAATATTTCAAGTAACCGCGTTACAAACATAATGCCAACCTATTGGTTGAATGTCGATATATCGATAAACTTATCGACACGTAAATTAATCGACCTCTGGGTCCGCACCGGCCGGGCGGCGTCTCTGCGCCCGCGCTTAGTGGACAGAGGTCAAACCAGTCACAGCCTACATGCGACACCAACCGCACGCTTGATGCTCTCGCTACCGGCTTACGCGGCTTGTACTGTTTACACAATTTAATGCTTATTTTTCTACTTCTGTGCTTTCCTATAAACTGTACTTCTGCCTATGAACTAGTTCTGTGCTTGTGCTTGTGCCTCTCGCTCTTCCGTGCCTTCTGTTTTGGATTATATGTGTGCCTACCGGGACAATACAACGATAAAACTGTAAGTGCAGTGTTTTATTAAAACCAACACCTGTAGGACAATACTTATCCTCCAAAAAGCTTGCCACGTACTCGGCAATACTCTCGTTGTTAGCCTGCTTCCTATGACGAAATTTGTAACGCTCGGCTAACACACTGGGTTTCGGTTGCAAATGTCCTTCCATTATGGCGGTTAACACATCAAATGCTTTTTCACTCGGTTTCGCCGGAGTAAACAAACTCACTAATAATTCATAATTTTCGGCTCCCGTCACAGTAATTAAGGTCGTCACCTTGAATTCATTAGCAATTTTGTTTGCCAAAAAGTACGAGGGGCGTTCAAAATATTCTCGGTATCTGGATGAAAACAAACAAGTACAAAGAGTTTGATATTTTTATTTTTCAATATACTCCCCCCCCTATGTTCATACACTTATAAGATCGATCAATTTTTATTTTTAATCCCTTATAAAAATATTTTTTTATCTTTGGTGTTAAAATGCTTCTCCACGGCCGTCTTCAACGCTTCATCGTCAGAAAATTTATTTCCACGCAGATCCTTTTTAAGATTGGGGAACAAAAAGAAGTCGCTTGGAGCTAAGTCCGGACTATAGGGTGGATGAGTAACAGTTTCAAACCCACATTCACATTGGTGAATGTGGGTTTGAAACTGTTACTCATATTGTCCATATTGTCCCTGTCCATACTGCTCATATTGCCAAGGCAGCTATTGAGCTGCCTTGGCAATATGAGCAGTATGGACAGGGGCGTTGTCATGCAGAAGCAGAACACCTTTGGTTAACTTTCCTCGCCTCTTTTCTTTGATCGCATCTCTTAATTGACGTATAACGTTAGCGTAGTACTGCCCTGTGATATTTACACCTTTTTCTTTATAATCGATAAGCAAGAGCCTTCACAATCCCAAAATATTGTGGCCATGACTTTGCCAGCTGAAGGGATGACCTTGAACTTCTTGGGATGAGCTGAACCCTTAATGTGCCACTGCATGGACTCCTGTTTGCTCTCTGGGTCATAATGATGAACCCAGGTTTCATCTCCAGTAACTATTTTTTGCAGCACCTCATCGGGATTTTCACCACATAGGTCGATAAAATCTGAACAGCAAGCCACACGCATATCCTTTTGAAGCCTCGTCAGCATTCGCGGAACCCATCTTGCACTTACTTTTGACATATTAAGATGGTCATGTATAATGTCATGTACGGTACCAATAGAGAGATTGGTTACTTGAGCTATAGATTTTACCTTCACTCGACCGTCTTCCAATATAAGTTTTTCCACTTTATCAATATTTTCTTGTGAGGTAGCCACTACAGGCCGGCCAGGTCTAGGGTCATCTTCAATACTCTCCCTTCCACGCTTAAATTCGCTTGACCATTTTTGAATAGTAGATAAAGAAGGAGCAGACTCACAGTAAACACAATCCATTTCCTCTTTTATGGTTTTTTGATTTTTACCCTGTTTTGTCAAGAATTTTATGACGGATCGGTGCTCTAATTTCGTTAACATTGTTAATCCGCTCATGGTGTTCATGTTTGTTGGGCAATTGCAGAAAAACAAAAGAACATCTCGGTTCCAATTTTACTTTTTTTTTAATGTCAATGGATGAATCTTAGCGGCCAGTAACAAATATATATATAAAAGAGGTTGTAACGTATCAATACCGAGAATATTTTGAACGCCCCTCGTATTGTTCTAGCCGTTCGATGTATAACCTCAAATCATCCATCTGTACTTTAAACTCATCAATCTTGCCCACCGACATTTTATTGTTTATCTTGCACTATACTCGTAATTACCACAACACGCACGGATTACACAGTTACTCGTCGCCAGAAAGATATTTAGGTAATTTTTGGGACGTGTGTTTCATTACTGCTGAATGAAACACACGTCTTCCGATGCAACGTATAATCAGACTGAAAAACTACCCACGTGTATGACAGTTTCATTTGCAGAAAGTTAATAAAACGTTTTTGCGTTGTATACGGTTTTACAACAAAGTACCCAATGATGCATGAGATCTTCCTTATTATTAATAAAATTATTATCAATAAATAAATAAATAAATAAATAAAAGTATTCATTAAAAAATATACATAAATGCTCTTTGGAAGAGAGGATACTACAAGATCGAAGAATAATGAACATGAAGTATGAAAGTAATTATAAATGAAGATATTACGTTAGAACTCTTTAGATAAGCAATAAGAAGTCTTTATTGAGCAGGGAATCAATAGCCCCAAGTAGGTACTCTTGATGAGTATATGTGTCAAAATCGAGAACTACGATGATTTTTAAATGTCTGCTTAAAGGTTGAATGCGATGAGAAAAAGTGAGATTAAAAAAAAATCGTTTATGCCTAAATGCGGCTAGAAAAACTGAGATTATGAAATGGGAGACTAAGGTAAAAATCGATTACACATAAATCACACCTGACAAAACGCGATCGTGGCAAATGCGATTAGAGAAAAAATCCTACTGATGAAAAATGCGTTCGAGGCACCCATCTACCAAATCTAAATTAGGCACCCGTTTATTTAAATAAAAATACAATACAATAAGTACTTTATTGATAACACCACAGTTACAAGTCAAATTATTAATATAGACAGTAATCAAACAACAATAATAAGTAATTGAGTAGGTCATTAGTTAAATGGACAGTAGTTTAAGAAACTCCTCGACGCTGTACAGAATTAAATCAAGTACCTAGCCACTTGCGGCGGTGGGAGTTGCACCTCTGACCTTTTTGTAGATCTTGCACTTTGCCAGTTTGTTTGTAGGGCATGGGTTTTATATATATTCTCTCGTTGGAATATATACATATTTGTGTGAGTGAATACGGCCACCTGATTGACGAGCTCGCTCGGGAGTCAAAAATCCAGTCTTTGAATAGTTTATATATTTATATCGTGCAAGTTTATATACCAAACCAATGCGGTTTTTGAAGCTCAAGTGTTTGATAAATATTTCAGCAGAAGCATTGAAGTGCCAGGCGACGTATTTTTATGGGCTAAGACTAAAGCAAATATTTGTAGTTTTTGCGCAAATAAATACTGGTGCAAAATGAAGCTGTGCGCCACCTTCATCATAGTGTTGGATATGATGACCATCACGTGGCAATGGTACTACCTCCAGGGCCGCCCTGAAGAATATAGGCTTGCCATTCGTAAGTTATTTTTATATATTCGTAAGTTTGCACAGACAAAACACTAATCGTTCATCAATTTTTGTTGTGCAATTGTTAAATTTTACGTACAACTTAGTAGTTTAGATGCGCATCAGAATTTTTTTTCACGATTAAGCCTTTTCCCAACATATAAGTGTAGGTACTTTGTGTGATGAGCACTAACGCACGCTGAGATGGAACCATTTCGTGGCAATGTTGTTCTCTCTTTTGTATTTGTAATTTATGTGTATGTATGTGTTGTTGTCATGAATAAATGATATTCTATTCATATTTGTTCCCGAGTCTTGATGTTTTCTATTTATTATCGTCGTCTTTCCAGTGACTACCGCCCTTAGTACAAGCCCAGTAGGGCGAATATTCTGCGTTTTAAAGCGTTTTTTTTTCGTCATTGTCGTAGACAGCAAATACTATTCACTCTGCGACTGCGTCACTTAAGATGAATTTGAAGAAGTTGTGGCTTTCCAATGACTTGTGAATTGGTTGAATATAGTATTTATTTATTTATTGTATATTTGCGATATATATAGTGTGTATTATATTTTATACTGTATATTTATATATGTATTGGCATGTTTTTATTTGTCTAGAATTAGTACCTATTAGGTTTTGTTTTCATTTTCTCTGTGTTTTTGTACACGGTATAAGTTTGCCTATCTCGGTCTACCTACCTTCCTCTCAATTGCTCAAAGGTTAGCTGGAAGAGATCCCTTATAGGGATAAGTTCGCCTTTGTACTTTGATCTATTGTGTGACATGTATATTCTTTAACCTGTTATTGTGTACAATAAAGTGCTTACATACATACATACTATTAAAAGGTACGAGTATCAGAGTCTACTTTTGATGAAGATGTCAGCCAATACCAGTACTGAATCATTTTTGATTAAAGGTTCTGCGGTACGTTTTACCTCTGATAAAATAATCTTGAGCCGACAATGACGTTAAAACCGACCGGTTCAAACGCTCCGAGATTCGCCCAGTAACGAATAACAATAATTATAACAAAAATATTCTGTCTTCCAGATGTAGCAGAAAAAGTACTATACCCGTACTGGATTGCCAGCCTCTTAGCATGCGGTTTCTATATATATTACGGAATAATGGAAGTGCGTATTATTATTATTATTTTTGGTACAAACAGTCATTACAAAGAATTACATTTTATAAATAGTATTATATTTAATGTCGACAAAAAAGTAACGAAAAAGTTGATAGAGTACGGTGCAACGGACCTGGGGTATGTAAACAAAAAATAGACAAAATGGAAACACATTTCAGTAGAACTTACTCTTACATCAGGGACGTGACATCTAGCATATATGCGATACTCGTATGATGGCATATATACAAGTATCACAAGTTTTTAGGGTTTCGTACCCAAAGGATAAAACGGGACCCTATTACTAAGACTCCACTGTCCGTCTGTCCGTCTGTCACTAGGCTGTATCGCTGATGAATTTATCACAGATTGCAATGTTTATTTCGTTTACTGTTACATATAGTTAACAAGACAAGTCGAGCAAAACGCGGCACGGCCTTACCATCCTTTTCTCGAAGCAGTTCAGGCCATTTTCGACCCCCCCTATAACTTCGTTGTGGATAAAACTAGAAGCCTGAATTTTTAGTAACCAAGCACGCATTGTATGAACACAATATATTTCAAATTTCATTCAAATTGAACCAGTAGTTTAAGAATTATAACTAGTCAGTGTCTTAATTTTGTCACTCACTGACTGACACCGATCATCAAAAAGCTAAGGCACTTCTAGCAGACAAAAAAGCTTCAAATTTAGAATACAATTAGTGTTTAGTTTATAAATCAAGGGAAAACTAAAAAAAATGCAATTTGAGTCCAGTTTTCAAGATACGCCAACTGCATACATTACTTTGTAATACCATACAAATATAAAGGATTACAAAGTTACATTTGCAGTGAATTGGATAAAAAATTAAAAAGCAAGAATGGGGCTGCATTCATAGTTTGTATGTGGATAACACATTGTCCTACAAAAAGAAGTGAGATCCCATAAAAAACAATCCATGTAAAAAAGAGGCCAAGTCTCACTCT
The DNA here is from genome assembly GCA_947049275.1 of Epinotia bilunana. Classification (NCBI taxonomy): domain Eukaryota; kingdom Metazoa; phylum Arthropoda; class Insecta; order Lepidoptera; family Tortricidae; genus Epinotia; species Epinotia bilunana. The sequence continues at coordinate 12,871,867 of OX346274.1, read as the reverse complement.
TCCACCGTAAAAAGTTGTGAGATATTTGATAGATAGATAGATAGATAAATCATTTATTTGGAATTTAGCAACAAAAAAGAAAAAAACAGAAAAAAAGAAACGGAAAAAACAACCATAAAAGAACAAGTAAAAAAATTGTGGTACAGAAATAGAATTATTAATTAAATTTAAGGCAAACTTGTGCAATAATGCCAAAAAGGTACTGGCTCAGTTTCGCTTTGCTCGTGTGAGCTAGCACTGATATTCTGCCAGTACCTCGGGTCACGATGCAGGTGAAATATTACAAGAAAAATAATAATAAATAAATAAAGCTTGCAAATAGTATCGAATAAATAAAATAGATCTGTGTGATAGGTGAGTAATAAAAATAACAAAAATATAAGGTGTAACTAGTTATGTGTCGACAAGGAGTGTATATATTATGAAAAAACGTGTGGTGAGATGTGTGATGTCCCTTAGAAGCACGCCTATATTACAAAATCTGAAACCAAATGGCCATGCCACTTGCTTGTTCAAGAGAAGAAGGCCTGTGGACATGACAACATATCGATCGACATGTTACGCCTCACTGTGAACACTACTTTACCGATAATTACACATATTATAAACACATCCATTGAGACAGGTATTTTCCCGGAAGACTGGAAATTAGCTAAAATAAGGCCCATCCCTAAAAATAACAAGATTGACGAATATAAGGATTTAAGACCAATCAGCATCCTTCCAGTCCTTTCAAAACTAATCGAAAAAGTAGTGTGCGAACAACTCGGCAAATACCTGAACGTGAATGAAATATTACCGGCACAACAGTCGGGTTTCCGTAGCATGCACGGTACTGCGACAGCCTTAGCAAAAGTCACCGACGACTTAATAGCGGCAGTAGACGAAGGAAAAGGTTCGATTATCGTCTTATTAGATTTCTCTCGTGCATTCGACTGTATTAATCCGTCCCTACTACTCGCAAAAATGGCATACTATGGAGTCGCCCAACCATCGCGGAACTGGTTTCAGTCGTTCCTTACAGGTAGACAGCAGTTCGTTGAAATGCAACTAGAGCAAGGTGAGATGGCAACCTCACAGATCCGTAACATTAACAGAGGAACACCACAGGGATCCATTTTAAGCCCTTTGTTATTTATACTTTACACTGCTGACCTGGTGACCAAGCTCAAACACTGTGATGTGCATCTGTATGCGGATGACACACAAGTTTACCACTCTTTCAAACCCCAGGATATGAATGGAGCACTAACTGAAATAAACAGCGACCTGAATATAATAGCGGATTGGTCCCAAAAGAACAATCTAGTTCTAAACCCGTCCAAGTCGCAGTTTATGGTAGTTGGAAATAAGTGGCAGAGGCAAACAATTATAAACCTAAAACCTGAAGTGCATGTGGGGTCGGAGTCCGTGCCACAGGTTCCCGTTGCAAAAAATCTAGGGCTCCTTATGGATGGCGAATTAAGATTTGAGCACCACGTTAACATTAAGATTCGCAATGCTTTCTACCGTCTCAAAACACTTTATAGTTGTAGGAAGTACTTATCGGAGAAAGTCAGGGAAATCCTTGTAGAAGCCCTGATACTATCACCATTTAATTACACAGATATTGTCTATGGTCCGAGGCTGCTAGCGAGAACGAAACAAGCCATACAGAGAGTACAGAATGCTTGTATTCGTTTCTGCCATGATATCCCAAAAAGAGCGCATATAACACCATACCTGAATAGCAGAAGCACCCTAAATATGACTAATAGAAGAAACCTGCATTTGTCTTTCACTCTACGTAAAATTATTGAGTTTGAGAAACCAGCTTACCTTTATCAAAAACTAAAGTGGGCAAAGGATGCAAATAGGCAAATGAGAAGTCATAGACAATACACCTTAATAGTCCCGAAACATAGTACTAAGTTCTTTAAGGGAGGATTCAAGTATGCAGCAACGAAGATATGGAATGATCTTCCACCACCATTACGAAATCCTATGCCTTTGCTGAAGTTTAAAAAACTGGTGAAAGATCATTTACTCAAATTACAAAAAGGAATCATCCCGTAATACTACTTGGTATATTTTAAATTAAGTATCTGTTTATTTATTTGTTGTTTATTTAACTAGGCAATAATTTATATGTACTTTATTACGCACACGCAAGCACACAAACACACACACACACACACACACACACACACACACACACACATACACATACACACACGCACACACAGCCGCGCCGGTCGAAATATTGTAGCGACCGACCTGTAGGAATAGGAAAAGGACTCGTCTGAAAATCAGCGCTGGGTATTAGTATACCTACATATCCAGCAAATGGCTGAGACGGGTACCCATTGCCCTTTTGTTTGTTTTTTTCTTTGTATTCCTTGTTTTTTTTATTAAGTTAGGTTTAAGTCTTATTATTATTATACTTTTTATTTAAAATTCAAATGTGGCAATAAACTTCTTTTTATTTTTATTTTATTTTATTTTAGAAATCTTTTAAATTTTAATTAAAAAAAAATCTTGGATGGTAATTGCCGAAGTGGCGGAGGAATGTTATTCCAGCATTTGGTTGCAAGATAACGAAAACTGCCAGTAAAGGCAACCGTCCTGTAGAGGTGTACTTCTAAGATACATCGCCGTGTTGACCTAGTGCCATAACGTGAGTGAAAAGACGAGACCCTTATTTTTCTGAAGAGATAGTCAGGTTTTTGGTATTTAAGAACACCAAACAACAGGCAGGCGGGTGTAAGTGTCGACGTGATGACATATTTAAAATGGAACTTTTATTAAGGTATGGTGTAATATGACTTCTGGGTGGGATACTATAGCAAAAACGACAACATGCGTTTTGTATACGCTGAACGAGACGACGCGGTTTAGCCAGTAAACGTGGTCCGTAGATGATGTCTCCGTAATTACCTACGTACCTGTTCGCTCAAAAGATTTCGGATTTGGTACAAGACCTTGAGCCGGACAAAACAAGATGTTTATTTATTTATTTATTTATTTATTATTCGGAGAACCAACAGCTAACAATTCAAAATAATAATATAAGCTAGGTATATAACTTTAGTAACAGAAAGCCAATTAAAGGTTCCCACCAGTAGTATGTTACCAGATTTTTTACGTGGCTCTCAAAGCGTAACTGACTGTCTATTATGATCCCCAGATTCCTAGCTTCCTCTACTTGTTCAATTTGTGTACCACCAATAGTTACTGCTGGGTTACCTTTCAAAATTCTTGAAATCTGAGTTTTGGAACCAAGGATCATAAATTTGGATTTCTGTGGATTCAGCAGTAACCCGTTTTTATCAGCCCACGTAGCAATACTGTTCAAATCGTCATTTATTTTGCAGACAGATTCTGCAGAATCTCGTGGAGCAGCTGACAGGTACAATTGAACATCATCTGTGTATAAATGGAATTTACAGTGCCTAATGGCGTTGACTATATGAGCACTATATATAATAAAAAGTAACGGTCCGAGTATAGAGCCCTGAGGAACGCCACAAAGTAAGGGTTTTGCCGCTGATTCCAACAAGGTGCCTTACCGTTACCTTTGCCATTTTAACAGATTGTGTTCGATTACGTAGGTAATTATTAAACCAAAAAAGTGACTTTGCGTCGATACCATAGAATGTCAATTTAGAAAGAAGCAGAGGAATATTAATACTGTCAAAAGCTCGGGATAAATCTAATAGTACCAGACATGTGCCCTTGCCCGAGTCTAGCTCTGACAGAATATTGTCAATGACGTCCATAAGTGCTGTCACCGTTCCCACGCCCTTACGAAAACCAAAGTGCATATGCCGGCAAAATGCCGTTGGCCTCAACGTAGTGAGTGAGCTGTGTGCAGACTGCTTTTTCAAGTACCTTGGACAGAAAAGGCAGTATGCTAATGGGTCTGAGATCCTTAAACTAAAGCGGGCTTTCTACTTTGGGCAAAGGCGTAACCAAAGCAGACTTCCACGCCTCGGGCACCTCCCCGGTCACTATAGATTTGTTAATGATAGCAGTTATTACTGACAAGGACCATGGCAGCATAAGCAATATCATATCCCTCCCGATCCCGTCGATACCAACGGCATTGGTTAAGATAGACAGTATGATTTTACCCACAACATGCTCATTCACCGGTTTTAATGTAAAAGACGCATCACAAAATCTGTGGAACTCGAAAAACGTCAGCGATGATAATGAAACCTTATCACCACCAGGTACATTTAGAAAACTATCATTGACCGCATTTGGGTCGTTAAAACGATCCGGAAGACAGTCACGTTTTTTTGGGTCTATCAGGACCGTTTTTTTTAAGTTTTTCCACAGTGTTTTTGGGTCATCACTATGTGAATTTATGTGATAATTATTTGCTTGCTAAATAAAATTCTGCAACTTGGCAATCACACAACTTTACTGAATTTATGAATTTTTGCATACCTAAATTTATGTAGTATTGTGTGATTGCCAAGTCACAAAATTTTATTTAGCAAGCAAATAAAGATTAATAAGAATACCTGAGACTTGGCTCTACGACATATCTCACAACTTTTTACGGTTGGAGAGTTTCGAGACTTGGCCTCTTTTTTACATGGATTGTTTCTTATGGGATATAGTTAACAAGATACACTTATGTATTAAAAAGGAAAGGATGTTCCACCAGATGGCGTCAGAGGGACCACTGGAAACAAGACTCGTTGCCAAAAATTTAATAAACTAGTAGTTAATAAGAATATATGACAGTGGGAAGGGTACTAAAGTTAAGATACTAGATTAAAGTTAAGAATAGATAATCAAACAAAAATATTATCTAATGAACTGGTTGTATTGTGTCTTAATACCGAGTTTTAAGATTCTAGTACATTGATTTTATTCTAGTTCAACCTAGGCTTTATAGTTTGACATTAGATTCTAATTTCTAAGTTTCCAGTTCTAGGGACTCTTAACTGTTAAAAAGTGGAATTACCACTGTTAGCGACGCGCTCATTAGGTGAATATATTAAAATGTGTTAAGGTGTTATACTAAAAAAGGTCCTTAATTTATAAGGTTCATAATCAAAAACGGTCATATTATGTAATGCAACCCAAAGGAAGGCAGCCCAATGCTAACCGCGAGCCTAATCACACTACCCGCTGTAACATTTCTTTAATATATATATTTTACCGTGCTTTTTCCAAAATATCATGTCATGACCAAGTCTTCATGATATGTAGGGGGGTTTCGTAGGTACAGGGACGATAGGTATTGTCCGGCAATGTAAACACCCCACTTTTCTCCAATATATATAATGTCAGTAAGAACAGCACAGAAGGTATATCCAGTCAGAAGATAGTTTACACAGAGGAGAATAGTACGGAAATAGGAATCGAATATATAAAATAAAGTTAAGCGCAAGCGATAGCATTAAAACGTAAGCGGATAGCGGTCGAGAACGGCATGCGCTTCGCGTCAGTATATGAGATCGACTAGTCGCGCGCGTAGCAACTCTCGGGCGGCCGGCGACTCGCACGGACCGTTATCGGTGCGCGGGCGCATTGCACCGAACTGTTGGCACGTCAAGAATATTTACGTGTGTAATGTAAATATACTAAGTGTATTAAATATGTATAAATTAAATATACAGTAGTGTTTAGTAATATGGTCATGTATGTAGATGTACAAATGTATATAAATAAATATGTGTGTAAATATTTGGGTGCGTAACGATGCCTATATTTTTTTTTGAAATAATATTAGTCGCAATAACACTCTTTTCATATAATTCTTGAGTCATATAACAACACTTAATATATTAACATACGATATAATTATTATTTTATATAATGATCATTTTATGTAGTAACATTTAATATAACATACTTTAAATATAATGCATATTTGCTATAATGAACAAATGATATAACGCTAATTTCTTCTAGTGCAAAGTTAGCATAATATTTATTGGTAGACTATAAGGCAGGTCGGTGTATGTACGACGACGAGCGAAGCGAGGAGGAGTGTTAGGTTGAACTGCGACCCTACAGCGCGCGAGCCGAGCGAGCGAAGCGAGCGTGCCGCGGCAGCTGCCGGCGAAGCGCCAGAACCGAACACTTTTTTACTCCCTAATATATACTACATAGTACAATTAGCAAACCGTTGTGTTTGCTACATTTTCTTTTGATAATAAAATATTATTCTACTTGATGGTTATGATATATAACTTGTATATAACATGAGCATTACACCATATAATGATTATACAAAATAAGTGATATACGCGATAAAAGTTATACAAAATATACATATATATTTTGTAATTATAATCAACGTTTATTATTTACAATGACTGATTATGTACCTTGAAAATATATCAAATGTTGTTATAGCGAATGAAATTCTATTTTTTTTTATACCCATCATTACACACCCTAAATATTTAGTAGTAAGGTATTATATCAGTGTAGATACATGTAAGTCGTGTGAATGGGCAAGTAGCCCACATCACTTCCCTCCAGAGGTCCCGGCCGTATTATCGCACCTGGTTAGGGGCGATAATAATCTGGGAAACGTACTTGCCTCCCCGAACGAGTAGTCCTAAGTACGTTTGGTTTTTTAGGATCAAGAGCTGACTGTACCTGACCTGTATACTGTACTATGGTTGGTGGTGTGACAGGCGCGAGTGTATCCTGATCGGTATGAACATTTAAATGTTCCGGTATGTACTATGCCGGTTTTAGCCGATCAACGGTTACGGTAACCAGTTTGCCCTTAATTAAAAGTTTGAAAACTTTGTCGGTTCTCTCCAGCACTGTGTGGACCTGAGTATGCCGATGTCAGAGGAGCGCGTGAAGCGTTTTCACGTTGGAAGACATATTCAGCGGTCGCTAACTCTTTGAAGACAAAGATTTTGTCCTTGTTATGGCGTGAAGCTGGAACGGGTTTTAACTTCGAGGCAAATGAGCGTAACCGCACGGTAAAATCGGTAATATCCGTGGTACCGGGTACGCTGGGAAATTTATTTCCAAATAATTTGTTCGACGTTCGTTGACGCGAGAAAACAAAAGAATAATTTTTCCAACGGAAAATGTCTTCGAATAATTCTTTCGCTTTTATTGATAAACTTACGGGACGTGATAATTATCCAACATGGAGATTTGCGGTGCAAACCTATCTGCAGCACGAAGAACTATGGAGTTGTGTTGAAGGTTCCGGTACCGTAGACCCTAAGTTGGATACGAAAGCACGATCAAAGATTATCCTATTGGTATCGACCAATAGGATAATCTTTGATCGTGCTTTCGTATACACGTAATTCACTGGATCGCCAGTGAATTACGTGTATATACAGGAAGCCACGACTGCGAAAGAAGTATGGAGAAATTTGGAGAACGCATTTAATGACTCAGGGCTCACGCGTCGTGTGGGACTACTACGAGATTTAATTACGACAATACTGAACGGATGTCACAATATCGAGGAATATGTCAGCAAAGTGATGACTACGGCACACAAACTTCGCAATATCGGGTTCAAGGTCGACGATGAGTGGCTTGGTACACTGTTACACTCTGGTCTTCCGGAAACCTATCAACCCATGATTCTGGCGATGGAAAGTTCAGGTGTGAAGATCTCGGCTGACTCCGTAAAAGCAATTGCAAGCAAGCAAGCACTATTCGATTACTGTTATCCGTAGCTGCTCAACATCATCTGAAAATGATACAGTTCGACGTAAAGACCGCCTTTCTTTACGGAGAGTTGCAAGAGAACATATACATGACTCCCCCTCAAGGGTTAAACGCAGAACCACATCAGGCATGTAAATTAGTAAAATCGTTGTATGGTTTAAAACAGTCGCCCCGCTGTTGGAATGCAAAGTTCGATTCAGTACTGAAGAAATTTAACTTTACAAAATGTAGTGCTGATCAATGCGTTTATGTTGGAGATGTAAATGAAACTAAATGTTATCTCTTGATTTACGTTGATGACGGACTCTTGTTATGTGAAAATGAATCTATCTTGCAAGACATAATCAAAAATCTCGAATTACACTTTGAACTGAAAACGTGTACACCAATTTTGTCGGCTTGCAAATAGAGAAATGTGAGAAATGCATTTTCATTCATCAGACAAAATACATCAACCAGTTATTAAACAAATTTAACATGAGCGATGCCCACCCTAGCACTGTTCCCGCTTATCCGCATACGAGGCTGGAGAAGGATGAAAGTGAAAGCGTCGTGGGGAACATCCCCTACAGACAAGCCGTGGGATCACTGATGCACGCCGCAATCGTAAGCAGACCAGACATTATGTTCTCTGTGAGCTTGGTGAGTCGATTCCATAATTCTTATAATCAGGATCACTGGAACGCTGTCAAGAAAATATTTAAATATCTGAAAGTCACTAAGGACTTTGGTCTCTGCTATCGATGGCAAGCGACTTGGTCGGTTACAGTGACGCTGATTACGCCAATGACCGTGACACCAGACGCTCTGTCACTGGATATGTATTTATGAAAAATGGCGCAGCTGTCACTTGGGCAAGCCAACGACAATAGACTGTGGCGTTATCCACAACCGAAGCAGAATTTATGGCTGCCTGTGCGGCCACGAAAGAAGCCATCTGGCTTAGACAAATGATGTCTGACATCGGTCAGTTCAATCAAGACTGTCTGTTTAAACCTTGATAAGTGCTATTAAAAATGTTGACTATCATAAACGGTGCAAACATATTGATGTTAAGTTTAACTTTGTCAAGATTTTTTTCCGAAAAGGTTATTACTTTGAACTATGTCAGTACTGATAACCAAAGTGCTGATATGTTAACTAAGCCTTTGTCTAAAGACAAGTTAGTTAAGTTTAGACATGAAGTCGGTATGATCTCAAAAGTAGACATACATAACCAGACTTAACTTTTTTTATGTTTCTTTACTACTATAGATAGTTTGTTTGTCAATATGTTTGTACGTCCGTATTTTTTTTGTATTTGATCTTGTTTAAAGAGGTAATCTCAAATTAGGCAGGAGTGTTAAAATAGTTCAAATATGTGCTATCGACCTCAACCGCCTTACTCTATGTATGAGCTGTGTTTCACTGTTTGACATGTTTACATATCACATCAGTTGTCATTACGTTATGTTGTAAAATTATTTCTCTTGATATTAAATGTAGTTTTCCCTTAAAAACTGCGTCCGTTATTAAATTTCTCGAGCCATAGCGTCCATGCTGGAACGTGGCTGTAGCTCTTGGAGGCGACGTGAGATGAACAGGCACAACGTGGGCCGATGTCATGGATCCTGTCAGCAAGATCTGGCCCTACATATAGGCCCTGCAGATTACGCAGGAACTGAGAAGGCTTGCGATCTCCAAGTTCCTCATGATGAAAAAGCTGCTGGATCTGACGCTCGTTGGTATCGCTGAGTCGGCTGATGAGTTCGCTTTTCAGCTTCGGATACTGGTCCGTGGCTGGAGGATTGGTGATAATATCCTTCACCTCCTTTGAAAATTGGCGGTCAAGTTGGCTGATAACGTAATGGAACTTGGTCAAGTCGTTCGTTATGCCGGTTATCATAAACAGACCCTCAATTTGCGAGAACCATATCTCCGGTTCCTCCGGCCAAAAGGGTGGAACGTGCACTCCAACTTTACAAATGTCGGATGACGGTGCAGTGGAAACGCCCTCTCCGCCGGGCGGCGTTTGTGTGTCCTTCTTTGTTCTGACCATCACCGTTATTAGGCATAACTGTCAACACTTCTACGTACGATTTCTGCGTAAATCCTCCGGTTGGTAATGTGTTCTTCAGGGGTCACCACTGTAGGGGGGCGTCGTAGGTGCAGGGACGATAGGTATTGTCCGGCAATGTAAACAACCCACTTTTCTCCAATATATATAATGTCAGTAATAACAACACAGAAGGTATATCCAGTCAGGAGATAGTTTACACAGAAGAGAATAGTACGGAAATAGGAATCGAATATATAAAACAAAGTTAAGCGCAAGCGATAGCATTAAAACGTAAGCGAATAGCGGTCGAGAACGGCATGCGCTTCGCGTCAGTATATGAGATCGACTAGTCACGCGCGTAGCAACTCTCGGGCGGCGGGCGACTCGCACGGACCGTTATCGGTGCACGGTCGCATTGCACCGAACTGTTGGCACGTCAAGAATATTGACGTGTGTAATGTAAATATACTAAGTGTATTAAATATGTATAAATTAAATATACAGTAGTGTTTAGTAATATGTTCATGTATGTAGATGTACAGATGTATATAAATAAATATGTGTGTAAATATTTAGTAATAAGGTATTATATCAGTGTAGATACATGTAAGTAGTGTGAATGGGCAACTTGCCCACAGATATATGGTTTTCTTCCTGACTGAACCCCGTATTAGTCTACAAAGCGGTCTTCACACCGGATTCATGTACCACGCGCCAACCAATATCGAAACGCGTAGATCGAAAGCACGTCGTGAACAACATGAAAGGAAGCATCTAGAAGACGAACAAGGGATGTCCAATAACGGTGAGAAGAGTGAGGCACCTAATGGTAATTCTACAACAAAGATGAAAAGTTTAATGCAAAACCCGCTAGAAAGTGTTAATAAATTCCTAGCCAACACAAATAATGTTGAGGGTAGCATTAAGTCAGAACCGTTAGCGCACGCAGTCCACAAGAAAATGCCTCCTGTTTTGAGTGCCACCAGGTTGTGGATTTGAATGCATTTATGCAGTCTTATCGTTTGTAATTTATGCCGATTTAAGTCCAATAAGATCAAATTTACCTGCTCCAAATTTAATTACAATATGAACTGATAAAATGTTCTGTTTGTGTAGTTATGGAAATATGAATGACATTATACATACATTTAAAGTTAGATTAGTGTATCTATCAAATTTTTAGAATCAAAAAATGTCATTTAGTTATTTTTGGTATATTATTTTGATTGGTCTAAAATATACCAAAAACATAACAAGCGGCATCTATCGAGCTGCAAGTGGACTAACATTAATCTCGCTAGATGGCACAAATCGACAACTAACATCAGTCTTCTATCAAACTGAAACTGTACCAAAATGATGCTCGCTAGATAGTGCTATCATTATATAATTCATGCATTAGTAATGTTTCTTTTTCATTGAATTTGTGACTCAAAAGCATGAATAGTATATTATTATGAATATCATTTGTAAAATTGCGTAAGTATTCACGTTCAAAGGCACGCGGCCTAGCAGCCTACTAAACGAAAAAAAAACTTCGAACTCCAATTTAAAAAGCCTGGGTTACAATTGTGTCTCCGGAGCCCCAATGGAAATAAATACGAAAAACTTTCAGGGGGCCCCATGTCGCCGTCTAACCCCGTTACCCCGCAGCCCAACCGACGCGTTTCACCGCTGCGGAAGTCCGACTCGATCTTGGCCAGTTTTATCCCTTATTTAATAACAAGCTTCCGCCCGCAACTTCGTTTGCGTAGACCCGGGATGAAGCTATCCTAAACTATCTTCGTGCAAAATTTAATCCAAATCGGTTGAGCCGTTTAAGCGTCATTGAGTAACAAACATCCAAGTATATAAACATCTAAACATCTAACACCGAAACATCTATACATCTAAACATCTAGACATCCAAACATCTAGACATCTAAACATCCAAACTTTCGCATTTATAATTTTAGTAGGATACGTCAATTTATTTATTTATACTTTATTTATAATATTAGTAGGATACGTAGTATTATTATTTATAATATTAGTAGGATACGTCAATTTATTTATTTATACTTTATTGCAAAAATATAAAAATAAATATACAGTTGGTGGACTTAATGCCTTAAGGCATTCTCTATCAGTCTACCATTGGCCAAACAGAAACTTTAGTGGTACAGGATCAGCAGGATCCTAAATACTGAGACTCGAATGAAAACACCAATCAATTAATTACATTAATATACATACATATATAATGCATACAATATAAAAGTTTATACGGTTATTGTATGTATTTAAGTATGTATATATATGTGTCTTCCGGCTGATATGATGGTGATAATAAAATGCAACAACAATCAACAACAGTAAAGATTGTGTTTTCTTGTACCTGCTCGTAATTTCGAGAAACGAGTGGTTACTCAAAACAAAAGATTGAACCACAAATCAAGACTATTTAAATCATATCAATATGACACAAAGTTTGTCAAAATTAAACTCCTAGTCTAGGAACACTCAGTCAGGTGCAGAGAAACATGACCCAACATCTATGCAGCCGTGTGTCTCTGCCGCTGACTGTACATTACTTAATTTTAATTTTTCAGGAGTGCATATGGACGATGACTATGTATGTGTTCAACAATGTCATAAAAGTTATTTTACTGGACGTATTACTCATCGCAGAGCTGATTGCAGTCGTGGATCTCGGGCATGAAGAACCGTGGACAGACATTAGTGTTGGCAACACCGTAATAGAGATAGTTTTAATTACGTGTATGTATTAAACAATTTTATAGCGCCCGCAGATTACAGCCACAAGTGGACGCCACTAAACGCGACCACTCTGCCGCACATTACAGCCACTAGTGTACGCCACTAAACGCGACCACTCTGCCGCACATTACAGCCACTAGTGGACGCTACTAAACGCGACCACTCTGCCGCACGTTACAGCCACTAGTGGACGCCACTAAACGCGACCACTCTGCCGCACATTACAGCCACTAGTGTACGCCACTAAACGCGACCACTCTGCCGCACGTTACAGCCACTAGTAGACGCCACTAAACGCGACCACTCTGCCGCACATTACAGCCACTAGTGTACGCCACTAAACGCGACCCCCCTGTTGCACATTACAGCCACTAGTGTACGCCAGTAAACGCGACCACTCTGCCGCACGTTACAGCCACTAGTAGACGCCACTAAACGCGACCACTCTGCCGCACATTACAGCCACTAGTGTACGCCACTAAACGCGACCCTCCTGTTGCACATTACAGCCACTAGTGTACGCCACTAAACGCGACCACTCTGCCGCACGTTACAGCCACTAGTGTACGCCACTAAACGCGACCACTCTGCCGCACATTACAGCCACTTGTGTACGCCAGTAAACGCGACCACTCTGCCGCACGTTAGAGCCACTAATGGACGCCACTAAACGCGATCACTCTGCCTCACAATACAGCCACTAGTGTATACGCCACTAAACGCGACCACTCTGCCGCACATTACAGTCACTAGTGTACGCCACTAAACGCGACCACTCTGCCGCGCATTAAGCAGAGACGGCCACTAATGCTGAGTAGCGATTGCGAACCACTCCCGCAGGGCTGTGTGGCTCGAGACTAAACGCTCGTGATGTACGCCGATGCTATACACAAATTGTATCAAAGAACTCTTCTTGTAGCGGTCACTTGTGGCTACTGGTGGCCGCCAGCCGCCACTAGTCGTTCAACGTGCGGCAGCTCTTACCGATTTTGTACAGTTTTTTTTATTTTTCTTTGAAACAAGGAATATATATTTTCAGAAAGATACCATTATAATTTTAAGTAAAAATAATTATATGTACAAAGGTTATTAGAAAAATTATTATGATAGTCCATCCACGTTGTCTGCATTAAAAATATTTGGCTACACAACCCGAAAATTGCCTTAGAAAGATGAATGACAGAGGTGTTGCCAAATTAATTTTTGCAGTTGAGCCTGTCACTCACTGGCGCTGCCTACGGTGGCTGTTCATAGTAAACTTGACAAAAACTGGCAAATTTACTATCGACCGCCACCGCAGGCCGCGCCAGTGAGACTCAGGGTCGACATACTCTATAAGTTCTATAACCTACATTATTGCAACTCGGTCAGTCAGTCAGTTGTATATAACTCGGCCTCTAAAGAATTACTGTATAACTGCCTCTAACAAATAACTCGGCCTCTAACAAACATTCCGATATTCCCAGATTTGCCGAACACCGAATATTCGGCAGATCTCTATTGAACGGTTATTTGCATCAAAGTAAAAAAAAACAACCCTACCGTCCAAGGAAGAAGATTCCAATTCCAATGACATTTTTTTTTAAATCTGCCACATTAAATTATGTCAATCATATTTCTTTTCAGTGTGGCACGTGTTCATCATCTACTCAGCCATGGCGATAGAGCGCGCAATTAGAGCAAAGTAAGTAGTCCTAATATTTTAAATCTGTTACGATTTCTGGATCAACCATCGTATTTGTTTATCATTTTCGGTTCAGCGTAGTTGTTATAAGTAGACAATATCAATCAACATTAATTACCGTTAATATCAATATTAATCAAAATTGTTAATTACCGTGAAACCTGCCTACCACCAGGCAAAACTTGGCCCAAAAAGTTAATTTTAAACACATCTGCTAATGAACGAAAACAACCTATTTATGGCAACCTCTGCTAAGCCTTTGCTATTAAGAGGTTAAGAAATGATTATTTAAGTACATTATCAGTTTTTGAATAAATACTAATAGTTACGTCATAATCTTGAATGAAAAAGCAAGCATTTTGGAAAATACGCTTGTCTGTAGGCGTAAGGACCCTTAAGTAATATCAAGTAGAATTTTGGTCAAGTGCGAGTCGGATTTTAGTTTTCCCATAGCGTCAACAGAAATACATCTGTGATTTTTTTGTATCAAAAGCTCAAGGTCAAATTACTTTCCCCACTAGTGGATAAAATGCGTTTTTCCCTCTAGTTTTAAAGGATAAAAGATGGCTTTCCGAGGCAGTGAGGGGAAAAAATATCATTGTACCGTATAAAAAATATGAGAAATTCGTGTTTTTCCGAAAAAGGCGGGCAAAGTAGGCATGTACGGTTAATATTAATGTTATTAACGCAAATGAAGCATTACGATTGAAATTGTTACTAAGCGTTTATTGAACTTGACTTTTTTGTTAGCTTGTTTGTTTATTAGAGAGGGACAAATCTTGGAACTGAATTTTGAACTAGTTACCCTCAACCGATTGAGCTGAAATTTTGGGTATTAGTATATTATGGTACCATCGAACTGATCTGATGATAGAGACAGAAGGTGGCCATGGGAATTCAGTATTTGAAAGTAAAGCCTCTCACAGACAGGCGCCGCGTGCGGTGACGGTCAATAGTAATTTTGACAGCTATTGTCAAATTTACTATTGACCGCGACCGCAGGCTGCGTCTGTGTGACTCAGGCTTAATTCTCAAGCTTACGATTGACCGCCACTGCAGGCCGCACCAGTCTGTGACAAGCTTTATAGGTAAAGTTTATTTTCTCTTTGATAGATGGCGTGACCAGAAACCGACAGTACGCCAACTATGCTTTCCATTCTGCCGTAAAACATAAATAAAAAGATTTGCTACTTACGTTTTTGGTTTCATTTACAATTTGTGGATAGGTAGGGGAGAGCGGGGATGGTTGACAAATTTCAGTTTAAACGTTTGTATATTTATTGCTTTAGAGTATATTTTTCTAGAAAGCAATTCAACTGATGTATACTATCAGGCTTTGGAACAAATTACATTTAACTCGCTACGAATTATAATATAGTGTAGAAAACGAGTCAACTTGCCCCATGCCTAGGGTTGGTTGACTACTACAGCTTCCCCTATAGTCAACTATCTCCGGTGAGTATTGTGTATTGAGTGTTAAATTTGTCAATAACTGGCAACTGGACTATGGAGCGCCACCGCAGGCCACGTCAGTGTGATCCCGCAAATTCCATGTAAAAAATAGGCCAACTCTCGAAACTTCTACAGTAAAAAGTGGTGAGGTATTACGTAGAGCCAAGTCAGGCATTCTTGTAACTTAATCTTTATTTGCTTGAAAAATAAAATTTTGTGACCTGGCAGTCTTCCAATAAGGTATTAAGCATGCAAAAATGCTGTAAGATTTGCCCAATTTTTTAATTGAATGTTTTTATAGGATCTCACTTTTTTTTCTAAGTTAATGTGTCATCAATACATACAACCTATGATAGCTGCATAGCTGGAAATAAAGTGTTTGCATAGACTATGTACGGAAATTTTATTTTACCAACCGCAAACACTTAGTTTTAATAGTTTTCGAGCGCATTGTACAAAATTAAGAAACTTTGACTTGCAATAATTCTTAAACCAATCTTGTTCGAATTTAATGTAATTTGGAAATAAATGCCCTCTTTGTCTCTAAAAATGTCGGCTTCTTGTTTTTTCTACAACGAAGAGGTACATGGGTTCGAAAATGGCCCGAATGGCTAATTAAATAATTGCTATGATTAGGCTTAAATTGTGCTATAATTTTGCCATCTTCTACAGAAAATATCGATCTTTCAGTATAGGTTATAGGTTATATGTGTACGCGGGCTAGGTTTCCGCAACTCGATGTCATAATAGCGCCTATTTTGCGTATGGGTTATTGGCACTACTGTTATTCGTGCCAACCCAGTTGCACCAGGAAGCCTAGCAGACCCTTTATGTTGCCGACGGCCTCCGGTAGTGACCCCGGTGTTCCGAGGTGCTTTGCCCGGTATTTTGCCACCCCTGGGCACGTCAGAATGACGTGGGCGGCTGTCTCTTCCTCTTCGATGCAGGCTCTGCAGAGAGGACTGTCTGTGACACCTAGAGTGAAAAGGTGTTTGTTTAATAGTGCATGACCAGTTATGGCTCCTGTCAGGAGACGGAGTGCCGGCCTCTTTAGCTGATTTAGCTTCCTTGCCAATCCGGGGTTGATTGTCGGGAGGGCCTCCCTGGTTTGCCTGCAGGTACCTAGGGTATTCCAGAATTTTTGATCTTCTGCCTTGGTGTTTAGTCGTAGTGTGCTCCGCAGCCATGCAGGGGGTAGAGGGATCGTAGATTCCGGTCCTACGGCTTTAGATTCTGAGCCTTCTCTAGCCAGTACATCCGCTGCGTCGTTCCCACGTGAATTGCTGTGCCCTTTGATCCATTGTAGGGTTATGTCGCTGTTGGTACATACCTCTGATAGGATTTGGTGGCACTCGTGTATCAGCCCAGACGTTGTTGCGTGACCTTGTAGGGCTTGCAGTACAGATCGACTGTCGGAGAGTATGCGGATGGGGTATCCCCTTACCTCTCTGGAGGCGATAGCATGAGCGGCCATTATTATGCCCATACACTCAGCCTGGAAGACTGTGTTTTGGGTCCCTAATGGTGTTAAGATGCGTATGTTTAGGTCC
This sequence comes from Epinotia bilunana, assembly GCA_947049275.1. Classification (NCBI taxonomy): domain Eukaryota; kingdom Metazoa; phylum Arthropoda; class Insecta; order Lepidoptera; family Tortricidae; genus Epinotia; species Epinotia bilunana. The sequence goes on along the minus strand of OX346274.1, from coordinate 12,854,724 downwards.
TCCGAGAATACTTCTGCTCCGGTACCTGACCTTGTCTTGGACCCGTCCGTGAACATTCTTAACTCCCTGGGGTTAAGTCCTGGGGGGTTTCGTATAGTTCAATTTTGTACTTCTTGTCGAAGACGAACTGTCTGGGAATGATGTCAGTTGTTGCTTCTATGAGGGGTTCCCTACCTACAGCCTCTTAGAGTATCTCGGTGTGAGGAACCCTGGGCGGCCTCCAGAGGTGCTGTTTTTTGAGCCGTATGGCTGACGCCAGTGCTTCTTGCCTGATGAAGAGGTGTAGCGGCGGAATGTCCATGATGGCTTCCAGGGCTGCAGTTGGTGTGGTTCTCATGCAGCCGCTAGCCGCCATGCAGGCCAGTCTCTGGAGGCGTTGTAGTTTAGCTTCGATCGTCGTGAGTGTGGTACGAGGCCACCACACCACAGCGCCGTAGCTTACTATTGGTCGAATTATTGCCTGGTAAAGCCATCGAGTGATCTTGGGGTTTAGCCCCCAGGTCCTACCTACCATTCTACGGCATTGGCAGAAAGCGACTGTAGATTTTTGGATTTTGTTGTCCAGGTGACTGCTCCAATTAAGTTTGGAATCCAGTATTACACCTAGATACTTTACCTCTGTTGATAATTGGAGCTCTGTATTGAACAGCCTGGGTAGGCGGTAGGTCCCCACGTTCCGTTTGTAGGTGAACATTACCAGCTCGGTCTTCCTTGGGTTGACTCTTAGTTCGTTGTCGTTGCACCAGTGTTCCACTATGGCGAGTGCGGAACGGATGACGTCGCACACTGTACCTGTGTGGGTGCCGCTGGTGAGTATCGCTATGTCGTCAGCATACCCGATGGTGTAGTGATGACTGTTGTTTAATTTGGTGATTAAGTCATTGACCACCATGTTCCAGAGTAGTGGCTAGAGGACGCCTCCCTGGGGGCACCCTTTCGCTACCCGTGCCTGCCTTGTCTTGTCTTCTATATCTTTCAGTATAACTTTTAATAGAATCCAAGAAGATGCAAGTGATTTCAAGAAATTTCGTAGCAAGCAGATTCACATGCCCCGAATAAAAATGTCACTTGTGACTTCAGAATTTACATACGAGTACCTTGAACAAGTGTACGCTTTCTTTTACAACCGGACTGTCCGCGGTCCAGTAAAATTAACTGCTACACCACATCACTCCACGCGTGTGATAAAACTGACCCGTTGTATTTTATGGATCTGGTCACATGCTACCTACATATTTGAAAATTTAAATGAATTCCTAAATCTAAAGAAGTGTCATATAAAATTACCTACTATGTGCCGAGATCGGCGATGGAAAATGGAATTGGGATATCCTAACAAAATTATGCCACTATTTTTACGTATTTGTTGGATTCCAAGGTTGACCTATTTTAATTCAAGATACCTACGGGCTTCTTCCATTGTTCACTTAAGCAAGTTTTTATTTTATGTAAATGTATTAGTATGAATCGTTAAAGACGTCACTTCATCAGATTCTGTAAAAAAAAACCAAGTTGTACTCTCAAACGCCTTTAGTCTAGTTGGTAGTGACCCTGCCTAAGAAGCAAGAGGTCCTGGGTTCGAATCCCGCTAAGGGCATTTATTTGTGTGATGAGCACGAATATTTGTTCGTGAGTCATGGATGTTTTCTATGTATTTAAGTATTTATTTATCTATATAAGTAAGTTTATCGTCGTCTACTACCCATAGTACAAGCTTTGCCCATAGTACAAGCTTTTGGGACTAGGTCGATTTGTGTAAGATTGTCCCCTAATATTTATTTATTTATTTATTTATTATTTAAACGCACCCGAATAGGTACCTATGTCTGTAACCCTAGCACTGTGTAATACCTATACAAAATGTGAACACTGTCACTGTCACTACACAATGAAAACTTTTATTTAAGTACCTATTTGTTAAAGACTTATACCTAAGTTTTTTACATTAAAAACATACATTAGAATATAATATGTATGTGTTCCAAACATACACTTCTGACTTACATTATGACAGCATCCTATCGTTTTCCCGGTTTTACCCGAAAGGAAACTGATTAACCAATTGCTGACTATGGATCCCATATAATATCTCTTCGGTGTCTGTCTATCAATCTGTCAATAGGTACCCTTTTTTAGGGTTCCGTAGTCAACAAGGAACCGTTACTTTCGCCATGTCCGTCAGTCCGTCCATCTTCGGCATAGCTCAGTAACCATAACTACTAGAAAACTGTGATTCGGCATGGGTATATAAATCAATCACGCCGACAAAACATTACAATAAAATGTTGAAATTTTTTTAGGATACAGTCAGCGTCATATAGTTAGTAGCAGCCAAGGTAGACAAATATTTTGTAACACACCCTTATTCTCACAGTAATAAAGACGTGAACCGAAATATTTGGCTACCTTGGCTGTTACTAACTATATGACGCTGACTGTACCTCCCCTACACCTAAAGCGGGGATGTATTTTTTTTCTCGTTAAACCTATGATGTGGGGTATCGTTGAATAGATCGTTCAAAAATATAATGGGTTTTTTAAAACCATTTTTCAAATCAGTGATTCGTTTGCGAGATATTGGGCTTTAAAGGGTATATTCATGCATTTAAAAAAAAAAAACTATTCTATAAGTAATTATATAACCGGAAAAAAATATAACACTCACAATAGTATTGAATGAGCTAAAAAATAATAATTAAAACTGCTATCATTTTAGGACGATTAAAACGCCGCCATTTTGGCGCGCTCATTTTGTGACGTCACCGTGCACTTAGAATAAATAAACAACGAAGTGTTTGATTCACAGTTTTAGTAAAAGTGAGTTATTAAAGCTTGTAAGATCAACGTATTGTAACGGAAGAGCACACAAAAGCTTATTATAAATATTGTATTGCCCCTATTTGTGAAATTAACACTAAAATTGCACCTGACATGATATATTTTCATATGCCCAAAGATGCAAAATATAAGGAAAAAGGGGTGTAAGGCGATGAGGAGATATAATGTATCGTGTTTGAGTAGTTTATATTGTTATGAACATCATTTCGAAGTGATTATTAAATATGTTTGTACCTAAAATCTTTTTTATTAGGACTCCCGAACAATATAAACAATAATCTAACCTAAAAATTTGTATACTTATTCATAAAACTATTCTGATTCCCATTTTTTTAGTTATTAATGTTACAAAATATTATGATTTTTGTTGATCAACAGCTGACTACGAGTGTTGATTTTGATCACGAAACGTTTTAGCTAAGTTTCTATGTTTGCACTGTTGATCGAAGTTGAAAGAAATTAATCCTTTCTACTGAGTGTCCTACACAAATTTGGTTTATTTATAAGCCTTGACGAAAACAACATAATTTGTTATGTTTATAAAGATGTTCTCACCATGTCACGTTCCTAATACCAACATATCTTTGCTCAGGTATATAATGAACATATGTACTAGTTTTTTATTCCACTTATTTAAGAAAGACACCTACGAGGTACGTACTTAGTCATCATGAACACATCAATTTCAGGCAGATTATCCGACTTTGCCTTGACAAAACCGCTTCCAGTCATTGTGGCGAGTCTTTTTTCACAAGGAGTCACTGCTTTTAGTTAATAATTCCCAAAAAACACTGATTGTTTATCATAAACATCGTCAAAACAATGCGAATAACTTTCAATAATCATACAAACGACCTGTTAACAGTAGACACCGAGTGCACGGTGACGTCACGATTCGCTCGGCCAATAGCGTTGCGTTTTGAAAATTTGCGAGGGAATTTGAGAAATACTACTTTTAAATAATTAAGTTTGTTAATAGAAACATGATCATTTGTAAAAATAATAATGTGAGTATATTTATTAAGCAATAAAGATTACTCATGATTTTTTTTGGCCATTTCTGAATCATATGGATATTCCCTATTTTTGTTCGAGTCATATGCCCCCCCTGCCGGCTAAATGGCTACTACTGGGGATGTGAATCCCCAAAAAATGAAAATGTGAAAAATCGTGGTAGTGTAGCACATATAATTGTTACGGTGTAATTTTAATGTTGATTAGGATAGCGTCCGAGACCCACAGCGCCATCTATTTCAGAACATTGCAAACGATTGGCAGGCGACACCTATGTACACTCGTCGGAACTGCGTGCGCTGCGACGTCGCATTTCGGTCGATACAATTAGGAGTTTAATCGATATTGTTTTTATTTTGTTAAATCATTACAGATAATTTTGAAATCCTGTGGCAAACCAGTAGAAACATTATTATAGCTAGTCTTCGATAAATTATGCTACATTTACACGCTTGCGGTGGCTTGGCAAGCGTCCGCAAGCTCCAAGCCTTCACAAACGCTTGGATGGCATTAACACGCTTGCGAGTGCGTTAGTGTGGTCCGAATAGGCAAGCATGACAGACGTGGAAGTTGTGTCGGCTATTGCGATCGGCTCGCTTTGGTATGCCTCGAGAAAGCCAAGGTTTGGTCGTTTGACCATACAGCACTCATGGTCGATACGTCTAGGCAGTAAAGAACGACTTCTGTCGTCTAGTCACCGCCTGACTAAGTCCTCGAAGACAACAAAATATGCACATAATAGGTCCCAAGGTGTATAACAAACTACCTGAAGATATTACGATCGAAGAGTGCAGGAACACTCAAAAATAAATTAAAAAATGGTTATTTGGACATGCCTTTAATAATTTAAATTATTTTTATAATAATAATAATTGAATAATATGTATAAAAATTTCTTAAATTTAAATGATAATATACGCAGTTGTGATTTTAAACAAGCCTACGCCTTAGATAATTAATTTAGAATCATATCTTCGTCCTCGGCCAGGAACCTAGGATTTAAATTTCCTTAAGAGAAAGCCACGCCTTTAGATTTACAATATAGTTAAGCCCTAGTCCATACTAAGATGACGGTGTGGAATTTGTATGCATGTCTACTTTACCGCAATAAACCTAATTGTGAATTGAATCTTTGTTCATATTTCTGACTACTAGAAATAAATCTACAAAGTCTCTTTTGCATTTAAGAGTATAATTATAAATGCGCCCTTCTGCAATACTATACACCTATAGCCGTGTGCCCAAAGCGCACCCACCTATGAGAATCTATCTGTCTGACTAGCGCGGTGCACAAGATAGCGTGTGGACGTCTCATCGAGCTCGTCAGGTCGTTGTCACACACAGGTAAATGATAACCGTCAGCGTACACCATCACATGCGGGTTTTCATGTTACATAATGAATTTCAAAAATCACGGACAAGTAGGCATAAGTAGTTACCGAGTAATAGTTGACCAACTTAATGTGTACCTGGAAAGGCCAATTTTCGTATAAATTCGGCCGACGCAACCGCCCCGCACGTCGATGTAACTAAGACAGACAGGCAACTACGGAACCCTTCACTGCGCGTGGCTGTGCGTGTTACAGTTCATATTCTCTTCGAATCTAATTAAACACCCTCATAAACTTGGTCGTCAATAATATTATACAGATGCCCAAAGTATCCTTTAAGAGAGCGCTCCCTATGCGAGTCCCAGGTCCGAAGGCCCAAGGGCGAGCCCGACGGACACTCACTATCCTCAGAAGTCTACCAAGCGAAACCGGAGACCAAAGTCCCGAAGGTGAGCGGCCAAGCAAGCGAAGCTGAAGGTCGAGCTTTTCGTAACAATAAAGGTCCAAATCAAGCCTTAAGAAAGCTTTCGGGGGCTGTAGGCCACTTACTTTCCCCAGGTGTCAACGAGGCCAAAGGCCGAGCTTTACGTTGGAATGAAAGGCCCAAAGCATCCCTTTAGAGAGAATACGAGCCCCTACGGACACTCATTATCTTCGGGTGTCTTGAGGCCCAAATTCCCGAAGGTAAAAGGGGAGGCAAGCGAAGCCGAAGGCTGAACTTTTTGTAGGAATTAAAGGCCTACAGCATGCTTTTAGAGATCGCTCCCTAGGCGAGCTCGAGGGCCGAAGACCCGAAGGCAAGCCCCCACGGACACTAAAAATCCCTAGGTGTCTTGCAAGCGAAACCTGTGGCCAAAGTACCGAAGATGAGCGGCGAAGCAAGCGAGCCCTCATGGATACTTAAGTAGTATTCCGTAGGTAAGTGGCGAGCGGCATATACGAACACTCATTAACTCCCGGTGTATTGCAAGCGAAACCTGAGGGCGAACCCTAGACATAACAATAATTAAACTGTTACACTTGACATTTCGCAAATTTATTCTATGTTTTAACTGCTTGCTTACTATTTAATATCATTAGTATTTTTAGGATTAAGTTTGTGACATTCTATTTGTAATGTATCGTACGCCGAAAGGTACATCATGGTTGTTCCATTTATGATACCTATCACCTGTACAATGTACATAACCTACCTATGATGACGAAATAAATGATTATGATTATGATTATGATTATGACGCAGTGTAATTGTCGCTTAAGAACACTCATTATCTTCCGGTGTCTTATAAGCGAAACTTGAGGGCTGAATTCTCGAAGGTAAACTGGGAGGCAAGCGAAGAAGAAGCGAAGCGAAGGTTGAGGTTTTCTTAGGAATTAAAGGCCCTAAAATATCCCTTTAGGGAGCGCTCTCAATAATATCTCAGAGAGTCCCGGGAGTTTTCAATTCTCCGCCGAATGTCATTTTGTCCAAATTTTTTACCCACTTCCCTTGACTTTGGTGAACCATGATAATTCGAGATAAGTATTCAACTCATCTCGAATTACCACCCTAGCCAACAACTTCAAATGACCTCTGATTTCATAGCAAATATAGCAAGGCGCAGAGATCAAGGCTGTTGGTTTTTCAATAGGTATCAACAGCGCCGTCGTCAGTGACTGAAGTTCCAATATAATTAGGTCTCTAATGTCTAACAGATACTATCGGTGGAGTCTTTAGCAGCCTAGCACTATTTTACATCCCGTGTTTTTTCACATTCCTATCTACCTATGTACGGAACCCCGGCGTGCGAGCTAGGCTCGTACCTGGCGGGTATTTTAATTTTATTTAGTATTTCTTTTTTAATTGTTACACGGTTGAAGATACGATGAGCGTTTGAAAATCGATTATAAGTCTTTTAATCTATTCACGCCTACTAAGGCAGCGGGTGGCTCCTACAATGTTTATAAATACAGCCTTTGATCTGCAACATGCATTCGTACACTATACTCCTGCTCTGTCTAATCACCGCCCTCGTAGTTGAAGCAAATAATGATGCTCAAGATGGTCGAAGGGGTCTCAATTCTCTCAAGGTATGTCCTTTAGTGTATTTTCTGAAATAAGTAGCAGTCCTGTGCGCGCACTCACTAACTTCGCATGTATTCGCTAATTACCCGCGTTTACTTGTTGTTATTTCCAGTGGTTCTCAAGCAACGGATTATGAAGTGCGCGATCTGTAAGCGGAGTTCACCGACAGTATCCTGTGTGGGTCTTGTAAGGGCAGCATAGGGTATTGCTGTACCAACTTAAGTGAACAGAGCTATCGAAAATATACCTCGGACCGAAAAGCGGCGTGATTGCATGCATTAGGGGAGTACCTACTGATGGGCTGTGGCTGCTCACAACTTGACCTAGTTCCTGCACACACATACCTTGGAATGATCATTGACAGTAGATTTAATTGGAATAATTGGATGGAATATGTAAGAAATTAAGAGGCATATTAGCAAGGTTGTCAATTCTACAATTTTAAATTCCGTAGAACACCTTCAGGATGATGTACTTATCACTTACTGACTCTTTAATTAGTATTAGCACATATGGGTGCACATATAAAAATACCTAGACAAGTAACACTACAACTGTCCATACTTAAAACTATAGTGCCTAATTATTTTTAACTACAATGTAAAAATAATTACAACGAACTATTTGGTTTCTGTAAGGTGCAAAGTATATATGAAAAAATACATTACAGATCAGAAATGATAAATTTAGCCAACTTAAGTCTAATAATTTACTTTAAAAACAAAGTTTTAACCGACTTCAATTTAGTACTCCGCCAAGCCACGAGAACATTTCCACATTTATTTTCCAATTTACCACATGAACTGATTTCCGAGAGCAAATGCGTTGATTATTAGGGAAAATAATAGGGCTTTAAAATTCTTTATATTGAATAATATTACGGAACACACTAGTCGGAAAGACAATTTTTTCGAGAGTTTCCCTCAATTTCTTCTGGATTACACCATCAGATCCTGGTTTCCTTACCATGGGACCACCCTTGGGATACTCACTTTCCAACAAAAAAAAAGAATAATCAAAATCGGTTCATAAACGACGAAGTTATCCGCGGACATACATAAAAAAATATATATATATATACGGTCGAATTGAGAAACCTCCTTTTTTTTGAAGTCGGTTAAAAATGAGAACACGCAGTAAAAAACTAAATTTTACCAAGCTATACGAATATATATGGCAAATGTACCTCAGATTTCATGTTGCCTCATATACTTAACCAACTTCCATTAGACATATTAATAAAAATACAGGGAACAGAGATTGCAAACGAATGCAAAAAAATACTTAAAAAAATTACATAAATTGTCATAACAGGAGCACCGAGACATAATATATTAGTAAACACGAAACGTACTAAGATAATAAAATAATTAAGTCGCAACTGATTCTTGCAAATAAGCCTGTGGGTTTGCCTGCGTTCTTAGCAATACGTTGGAGAAGCCGCGCGTGCGGTCGGCAACAGTATACACGAGTACAAATTGTTATTAAAACCAGTACCGGATGATAAAATACTTTTTATTTAAGTTTTACGGCATATACAACACATTCGCAATAAAGTTGGGGTCTCTTCGTCTTCATGTCTGAAAATTAAAAAGAAAAATTATACACAAGGGCAAAAAACGGAAGCCTTACAGTCCGTGGATATTGAATATAAAGTGTGCCCGTTGTGAGCTTATATCTAATTAGAACACTTAGAAAGAGACGGATAGTCTATATCGCCGCGACACAACTCGCGGGTTGTCCTGTGGCCGTTGGGACATAGAGAAAGTTTCAAATGATTGGCTCGGGAACACAGAAAAATATCCGAAGAATCATTTGTCCGAAAACATCATCATTGAAATTCAGCGAGGAAATGCTGCCAGCATCCTCGGTACAACGCCTCGAGGGCCTTTTTAGGGTTCCGTAGCTAAATGGCAAAAAACGGAACCCTTATGGATTCGTCATGTCTGTCTGTCTTTCTGTCCGTCCGTATGTCACAGGCATTTTATTCGAAAACTATAAGGTGTATTTGAATAAAATTTTGAGGATAGGTGTATTTTGTTAGCCGCTACATAGTTTAGTAATTAACTTACAAAAAAAAAAATTAAAGGCGTGCACTCCATACATAAAACAGTCAAATGTTTTTTTCATTGCAAGCATTGTGTGGCACATCAATCAATAGGCCTTTCAAAATAAATATAAAGTTTCTCAGCAATTATTTTGATTAAGTAAATAGAGTCCGAGATAATCGCCCCAAAAGTCACTAAAATTGTGCTCCCCCCCCTAATTTTTGAACCGTGTATTTTAAAAATATGAAAAAAATCATGGACATATTAAATTCTTTCAGCGAAAATTGTTTTGAACAAGAGCGGTTCAAAAGTTTTCGAGGTATTTCTCAAAAACTGCCTTCCTTAAAGAAAAGGACGTAAGAGCCATAAGATTTCAGTAACGATACGACCTTTTTAATAGGCACGGAACCCTTTGTTGTGCGTGGTCCGACACGCACTTGACCGCTTTTTTAGATTTAACTTAGTTTTAATTTAATTTAGTTAATGTTAGTTATCATCTTGTATATACTTTAGAAAATAAATTATATTTTTGGTTAGGTTAGGTTAGTTTTATATCCTGAAAAATCTAATATTTCTTCAGCGGATAATTTTCATATTATGTCGCTGCCAAGTTGAAGCACACTAAATACTCCGCCTTGGAGCCGGTGTACGACTTTGTACCGGTAGCCATAGAAACCGCAGGACCCTGGGGCTTGGAGGCCCGCCGACTTTTTACAGTTAGGCCGGCGCTTACACGAGAGGTTCTGTGACCCCCGCTCCAGGTCTTACTGGGTTAAACAGGTCTCCATCGCCGTTCAGCGGCCAAGGGGGCCTTAGACTCGGGTGCGATGTGGGGTGGGGAGCATTCGTTTATATTTCTTTTTTTTGTATTTTTGATACTAGTTATTATCGTTATTTTTATTTCGCTGTAAGCCTATATTATCTGTTATTGTGATTTTTTTCATAACTAGCTTCTGTCCGCGACTTCATCCGCGTGGAACTCTTATAAAACTTTATATCGTGGCTCCTTAAAAACTTTAGACGATTATTCCCGGAATAAAACATACTATATACTTGTATTAACTACAGGTTATACACTAACGGCCGTATTCATAAACGTACTTCAAGCCTATTTTAACTAAAATGCCGTTAAAGTTCGTTTGTCCTTATCTGTCACTTTGACATTTGTGTTCGTAAGAAAGGGACAGAGCACCTTTTATTTAGCAGGCATTTTAAGTTTTATGAATAAGGGCATATATGTATACCAAAATTCATTTTAATCCGGTTTAGCCGTTTTTGCGTGATTGAGGTCCAAACTTTAGCATTCATAATATTAGTAGGATTTGCAAAATTTCCAGGGACACGACTCGCTTGACAGACTTTAGCAGGCATTTTAAGTTTAATGAATGAGGTTTATTCAAGAATTTCGCTACGGTGATAGAATTGTGCTGAAGTTCATATTCATTTATTGCGATCATGTTCATTATCCATATAGTAGATCTTAAGATAGGTTGTACAGTTGGTACATGATACCCTGCTAGGGCATTGCAATGATCTTACATACTAACATGCTAACAACGTACCTAAGTTACTTCTATATAAAGAAACAGTGTTCAAAATATACACATATATCATCATTATATTAAAATTTAATTGATTGCTTATTTCATGTTATAGAAAGATTAAAATGAGATTTCAAAAAATATAATCATGGATAGGTAATAGCGATATTATTATATATCTTCAAATTATGAATTAAATTATGAATTAAAAATTTAAATTTTGTTTAGGATGATACTTTATCTAGTGATTGATCATTCAAAAACTCATCAATTGTATAACAGGCCTTATCAAGAAGTAATTTTTCCAGTTTGATTTTGAATATCTTATCGTTCAACTCCTGTTTCAGTGCTCCGCGTAATTTGTTTGTTATGATTATGACGATACATCGATAGTGTGGGATTTTTCTACACATAGTTAGCTTGGAGTTTGGTATGGCTAGTTGGTTTCTATATCTACGGTTACTTTTATCTTTCTTTTTTTCAATAGATCTGAGTGTTTTCTTGCAAAAAGTGGTACCTCAAAAATATGTAAACATGGCAGTGTTCATAATTTAAATTTTATAAAGTGCGGGTGGCAGCTCTCCGGCACGTGCGTGTTGGTCAAGATGCGGACGCATTTCTTCTGCATGACAAATATGTCATATGTGCGTCGGTACTGGCACCCCACAAAACCACGCCATAGCGGAGCCATGCATGCGCATATGCGTAGTATGCTGTTAATGCGGATTCAAGATTTGTATTCCTTTTTAGTATATTTAGCGCATAGACACCCCTAGACAATTTTGATTTTATATTTTGGATATGACTTTTCCAGTTTTTTTTAGTTTACCAACAAAGTGAAAATTTAATTGAAAAAATATAAAGTTTAGGAAAATCCTACTAAAATATTGGATGGTTGGATTTTTGGATGTTTGTGACTCAATGACGCTTAAACGGCTCAACCGATTAGGATGAAATTTTACACGAAGATAGTTTATAGCCTGGATTAAAATCAAGATCTCAAATAGGATAGCTTTATCCCAGGTCCAAGCATACGAAGTCACGGGCGGAAGCTTTTTATTCAGTAAGGCTTAAAGCTGGCCAAGATCATCGAGTCGGACTTACGCAGGCGGGGAAACGCGCCGGGTGGGTGCCTTTAAACGTGTAAAAACTAACGCAATATTAGTTTTTTTACAACGGATATTAACAATAATATAATATTCATCAATATTCAGAAATTCATTGAAAAAGAATCATTATTAATGCTTGAATTATATAATGACGGACATTTACAATTCGATTAGTGTTCCTTTTAGAATCAAATAAAACCCATTTAATACTGTTTGTTGTATATTATTTTTATTAGTCTAAATAAAATCAAAAACATAATATACGCGGCATCTATCGAGCTGAAATTGGACTAAAATTAAGCTCGCTAGATGGCGCCAATCGACAACTAACATCAGCGACCTCTATCAAACTGAAATTGTATCAAAATTATGCTCGCTAGGTGGTACTATCATTATATAATTCAAGCATTAATAATGTTGGTAGCATGGCTTAAACGTAAATAATAATTTTATTGATTAAATTAATACGTGACGGACATGGTTACAAATATTACGTACGTTACGTACGCCCATAATAATAACAAAACGGTAAGTTACTCCTTACTTCCTTACTGCATAATTAGTTACCACTACGTTGCACAAAAAATGCTACAAATTTACGATGTCTAGCTATGAGCTATTGACTTGAAAGTAATGCCTCTCAGAGACAGGCGCCGCCTGCGGTGACGGTCAATTGTGATAGTGGCCAGTAATTGACGAGTTATCCTGTGCATATTCTTTAGATTTCTTAATTTTTGTTTTGTTTCGCGCCATGCGCCGTTCGCAAGGAGCGAGTGTCCGCTCAGGGCCCTGCGCATTTGTTTTAAACAAATGGCATTTATGACAAATGCTAACTTAACGCCTCTTACAGACTGGTACGGCCTAAGGTGAATAATTTATTACTGTGGAAATTTAAATAAATGTATATGAAAATACATAAATACTTAAAAAATAATTTTATTTTAAGTAAATAGAGTTCATTTTTAGTATGAAGTGGCCAGTTATGGAACGGTGCCCGCAGAGTACAAGAGGTATCTGGGGGCACGGGAGTGCCGCCGCCAAGACGAGCCAAGCGAAGCGCAAGGGCACTACCTACCTTTCTCGAAGCGCTTCGTCGTATTTTATTTAAGATATGTATTTCAGGATTTTTAGTAAATCACCCCCCACTCTTTAAATTAGGGGATGGAAGTTTGTATGGGTTTTCCCATTCACTTCCTTAGAAATTACCTTACAAAAAGAAATGAGATCCCACCAAAAACATTAGGGTAAAACCCGGATAGATGCCCCACTGGGATAGGTGCCCCAATTCCTAAAAACCTAACTTTCCAATATCGCCGCACTGAAATAGTAGGATAATAGGATGCGCCAGCGCCACCCGCCTAATTCCCCCCCAAAGCAGCCGCACGGAATGAACGCGTCTCGCGTGTGTGCACCGATATCTCCGCGAGACTCGAAAAAAAGTTGGCAAAGTTTGGAACGTAAGTATTTGTTGAAGCATAACTTTTGAACTGGGTATAATTTTGATTCTGTTTTTATTATTTTAACTCACTGCTATGTTAAGTACATATCTAACTGCCTATACTCGCTCCATTGTGTTTATTTTAGTCAAAATATGAAAAGGCATCTATCCATATCGAAAAGGATAGTCGCCCCGATTTTTCGAGGTATAGTTGCCCTTAGGGGCATCTATCCTGTCACCCATAGAAAGAACCGCTGAATTTACTTTTTTTGAACTAAATAACTTACTTTTTCTAATCGATTCATACTAATAGGTATATGATACGTCTATACCTACTTATAGGTAGATTTTGCTTGTGTGTTTTTAGTAGGTAGGTATTTTTAATTGTGTGTAGTGTAATAAATGGATACATCTTAGGCCCACGATGCCACGAAAGTACAAAAGACAAGCAAGGAGCGAAGGCTCGAGTGGGTATCTTGGCAGGAAGAGGGACTAATAGCCGCTTTCCATTCCGCTTGCATTTCCGCTTTTCCATGAAACGGACAAGAAACAAATGATGTGGATTTGTTTAAAAAAGTATTATTACGAGACCGAATAAACATTTTATAATAAATTTTAACTTATTTTATTCCATAGAGCATCTATCCTTCTTTGAATTTTGATTCTGAGGCATCTATCCATACCTGCGAGGCGTCTATCCTCAAAAACATGCTCTCGAAAAACTTAAATTCTGCAAAAACTGTAATTATTAGGACAACAGCAACGAGTCGTATGGAAAGAAAAAAGATTAGACTAGCTTAATTCATTAAAATTATTCACGAATAGTTAAAGTTTTCGGAATTATGAGGCAATTTCAAAATGTGGGGCATCTATCCAGGTTTTACCATACATGTAAAGTGATGCCAAGACTCCATAGCTCATACAGCTTTCAGCGTGAAAAAGATATCAGATCGCAATTAGCGCCAAGCTTCCTACTCCACACGGCGTAACTCTACCACTACCCGCCACGCTCTACAAATTCTATATCTTGGCTAAAAAGTATAGAGCCGTCAGCGTCAGCTAAAAAGTATCAGCTAGGGCTCATGAACATAATACAATAGTGACAAATACATTCATATAATTCATTCACGCGGGTGGAGCCGCGGGCACGTCTAGTCAATTATATAAAGTACATAGTAAATAAAAATCATTTTAGAACAATGAAAAGGTTATTTCATGTGTCTTCGTACGACATTTTTGAAGGGCATCTCGAAGAGTTCTCTTACGTAACCACCAAAGAAGACCTAATACAATATGCCTTTGTGTGTGTGCATGGTTAGTTTCGGGGGCAGTTAAAGGATGGCGCAGTGGCGCTGTCAAGTAGGTTTCAATAAAATGCTTATACTTACTATCTACTCTTTGAATATATGTCAAATAAATTTTTAGTAAATAAATCAAAATTTCTGTGCGATCAATCTAGTTACATACATGTATATGAATGTTTGGCGTCCTTTCTCTTTGAACCTACCTGTTTAGCGTCATCTGATATTTCACCGCTAAGTCATAAAATTTCTATTTCAATATGCTTATAATATAACCTCTTAAATTCTTCACTATACATATGTCAGTGCCACGGAGTCGAAGGTAATTTTTTGTTCTGATTTTATAACAAACTATTAGCCCACGCGGGTTCGGCGGCGTATTGCGAGGAACGAAGGCAAGCCGCGGGATATAATTATAGGCTGCCTATTGAAAATGAAAATGATAATGAAAAATGTTCTCATTTCATAAGCTTTGTTCTGTTACATTACAAAGGTCCGTTGGGGCTACCCAGCAAGTAAAGATACACTTGCGTCAGGTAGCCCCGGTCTTCCGTCGATACATGTTGCTATATAAAAATATGAAATATTTAGCTTAATTTTAATTATTGTATTTGTTTTGTATTTTCCAATTACTTATCTATTTATTTATTTATTACTAACTACTTTATTGTAGATTCGACCAAACAGGAACAGACTATTCCAGAACGAATCCATACAGTTTTGACGGCGAAGCATCATCCTTATTCCGGTTTTGTCGTATCTTATCTTAAGTTCCTATAAGTAATATTAAGTCCATTCTATAAGAAAGGCATTTTTGAATCGTGTAACAGGGTGAATCAACTTTTTAGTGTCCTCCCCGTTTCTACTATTTGCTGTTTAAAAGGATATAACAAGAAAATATGATGTCAGCTGTGGTTAGTTGTTGTTGGATTCCTTACTAAATGAATTACAGCGTGAAACCACACGACAACTGTATTAAAAAATATTCATTTGCCCTTAATTTCACCGTAATGTCCCCTGATTTGTATAAAAATGGTGGTTTGTCACCTGCACAATCACGTTTTCCGCTAGAATAAAATGATATATGTTCAAATAGACTGTTTATGGCTAGCTATAAAAACTTATAGATCTTAAAAAATACACATTTTGTGGTAACTGATATTGAAGAAAAAACTAAGGGTCAAGAAAAAGTTGATTAACCCAACAGCAAAATGGTCTCATAACTTCAAGTAGTATGCCAAGAGGTTTGAATCAACGTCGTATTAAAGTGTTCGTGTTAGCTCGTTCTATAATAGCGCTACGCTACCTATATATTCACGCATAGTTGCAGTGTCCAAGAGGCAAAATAGAAAAAAAAATATCAAAAAGATTATTTTTGACGCGAGGCAACCGATCGGAACAATAGTTGCCTGAAAGTGTCTACGCTATTTATATATTGAAATGCTGTTTCAATCAAAAATTGAATTTGTTGCCAGCAGTTTTTTTCCGTTTCACCCTTCTCTAATTTCCGCACTTTAAAAGTGTCCATGAGGGTGAGCCCTCGATAGATAGGGGGATAGTTCGCCAGGTGTCTTGCAAGCGAATGAAAGGCCCAAAATATCCCTTTAGAGAGAGTTTCTTATTCCCAATAATATTTCTGAAATCACGGGAGTATCTATATAACAAAAAATGTTACCTACTCAATTCTCCGCGGAATGCCGTTGTGTACAAATTTTATACCCACATCCCTTGACGTTGATAATTCAACATACGGTGACGTCGTCAGCGACTAAAGTATTAACATAATTAGGTCTCTAATGTCTAACAGTTACTATAGGCTGAGGTTTTGGTTACTAAGTATAATAGTATTTTACCGCATAGCACTATTTTTCATTTCGTGTTTTTTCAGGTTCTATCTATTTCGCTAAACGTTTGAATAGGGGTTCTTTTTAATTTCCAGTCATGTGTATGCTTGCCAATTTTCAAGTCTTTAGCTCATAGATTCAAAGCGTTCTCATGCAAAGTTCAACCCCATTTTTTAACCCCTTTGGAGGGGTTAATTTATTTTATAGCCTATAACCTGGCCGAAAATCCATTTAACCTTTTTGTGAAAGTTGCATATTAATCCATTCGATATTTTTCTCGTAATACCTGAATAGATAGACAAACGGACAATAATTAGTATAATTACTGTTAAAGTGTGTTGTTCTGTTATCGATTCTAAGAGCCCCAATTCGTTTTTTGATAATATCTTCAATGTACAGACTTTCGATCCTCTACAGCTTTATTATATGTATAGATAGAAGATATCGATAGAAATATACTATTTTAGAAGATACTTCTATTGTAATATTATTAAGATGAAGTGTCTATTGTAGATTTGTAAGTTTGTATGGTTTGGATAAACTCCGGAAGCACTTATTCGATTGAAAAAAATATCCTCCTGGATGGACTTTCTGGACGGTAATAGGCTATATACTCGTACTATTCCGTCTCGCTGGTTTACCTGCGTTCTCTGAAATACGCGGGCGAAGGGCAGCTAGAGGTATTAGTATAACTAGATAGGCTTAATTACAGCTCCAATATCACATACACTGCCAGGAACCCGTGTAGCGGGCGTTCTGGTTCTTAGCGAGAGAACCACGGATTTGCTTTAAGTAGCGATTCTTGGCAGTAAAAGTGTTAAGAGTCGGTAAAAATACGTTTATTTTGCATTTTTTTTGTATTCTGCAGTGAAACTACAGAGGATGAAGATGAGGAACTATGCGATAGCTGCCGTCTCTTTAATGTAAAGCTGTGTGTAGTTATATTCTTAATGATTGATATATGTTGGATATATTTGAAATGGAAGGTTACAATCATCTGGCTGACTGGGCTGAGACGCAGAAATAGTAAGTCACACACAATTACATCTGTATTTTTTCCTAGTCGTAATAGTAGAACTTAATAGAAAATATTTATTTAGAAAAGAGTACCATGCCTCTAAAAACTTGCGTTCCGTGAAATGGTCACACGCCTTAAGACGATAGAAACCCTAAAAAACGGCTAGAACTTTTGGTTTTTGAATAATTAATTCGCCGCTACAATTTCAGTGTTATGTACTTACTAAAATTGGTGCAATGGAACACTTGCGATCACTCGATGTCTATAGTTATTACTCTGATTTAATCGAACGCACAGTTTTAGAGGCTAGGGTGAAACATACCGAGAAACGTTCGTGAGATTGCCAGAATTCCTTAAAAAAAAATATGGGAAATGATTAGGGAAGAAATTTCACTATCACAGGACAAAAAGGACTCAAAACCGGTTTCTAAAACAGACATTCCTGACCACCGTAACATCCATTATTTTGGGTCCCATAGTCACTAAGTATCCCTTATATCGTGTATCAGCCCAGACGTTGTCGTGTGAGCTTGCAGGGCTTGCAGTACAGATGGACTGTCGGAAAGTATGCAGATGGGATATCCCCTTAGCTCCTTGGAGGCGATTGCATAAGCGGCCATTTTAATGCCCAAACACTGCCTGGAAGACTGAGTTATGGATTCCTAATGGTGTCGAGATTTGAATGTGTTATGTATGTATATAGGGCGATAAGGCAAACACGAAGTTACTTCAATGGCGGTTTAATAACGACTGGATATATGGTCAAGCGCGAGCGGCATACCCGCATTCTTTAACATCTTATTATTCATAACTTATATCTACCTACGTAGTATGAGAATACACTACTTCCCCCTTACTGATAAGGTTGATCTTACACACTGGTACCTATACATGTTTTACATAAAACAGTTGTTTAATTTTTCATGTTACGTAACAGTAAGAAGGGACGCAATGTTTACAACCTTAACCAATAACAGTGATAACTGATAACTAACCTTACTAAACTAATAACACAAGTAACATGGGTAACAGCTGAAACAAATCTTAATTTAAAATTACGTCATGATATGACAACTACTTTGTGAATGCTAACGATACATGTGTGGCGGTGCCACCTATATGTATATACTAATAAATCACACTATTTACTTATATACATAAATAAGACATACTTAATTATATACAAAACACAACCATATAACTAACAATGCATATTTAATATAAATAAGCTCATAGGTATTAATAGATAGATATTTTACTACATTCACAATAAGTTCATACATAAATACATATATACACATACATAAGCACAGATAAATACATAGTCATAACTAAACAGTAAATATATAAACATCGACACATATGCACTCGCTCCACGCACCATCGCCGGGCTGTGTCGACCGCGGTGCCCACGCGCACCAACGGTACCCTGTGACGTCATCGCCTACAAGCCATGCGCCCGCGGCTATCCGGCCGCGTGCACGAGCAGTCCGAATCTCACCTCGACGCTGGACGCATGCCGCTCTGCGCTGCTACTCTTTCGCTTTCTTTACGTTTATATTGTGCCTCTCCTTGACTGTGTGCTTGCCTAATGCTTGTCTGTGCTTGTGGAACATTATACCGCTTAAGGATACAACTGGTGTGTGTTATTTGGACCTGCAAACCTTCCGAACCCTGCACGTAAGTTTGTAGTTATTTAATACGCAGATCGTACATAGCTATACCTACATTGGTGACCCCTTTGGTTGAACTTAGTACGCAACCTTACTGAGCAGTGCAAATGGTTGACGGAAAAGTAAATACAGACGACCAGAGTCCAAACACGTCAGCGAAAACACTACCGCCGCAGCAACCTGCAATGGAAAATTCCGCCGCGCAGTTGTCCAGTGGTGCCGACACATTCCGTGTCGGAGTGCGAATGCCACCGTTCTGGCCACAAGAACCAGCCGTTTGGTTCGCACAAGTAGAAGGTCAGTTTATGATATCAAACATCACAGCCGACTCAACGAAATTTTATTATGTACTGTCACAGCTAGACCATCAGTATGCTGCGGAGATTAAAGATATCATTGTCAACCCGCCTGCCACCAACAAGTACGAAAAGCTTAAAACTGAGCTCATCTCTAGGTTGTCAGCATCCCGCGAAAAGGAACTGAAGAGACTTTTAATACATGAAGAGTTAGGGGACCGTAAACCGTCACAGTTCCTGCGTCATCTTCAACATCTCGCTGGTCCAGAGGTGCATGACGAGCTATTAAGAACGATATGGATAAATCGCTTACCCATGAATATCCAAGCGGCAATAGCTTCGCAGCCGGCGCCGCAGACACTCGAAGCTCTGGCAAGTACCGCGGACCGAGTTTGGGACCTCACACCCCCTAGCCCGCAGGTGGCAAGCACGTCCTCCAGCGCCATGACCCAGAATGCTACAATTGACTTCATGGCTAATCAAATAGCCGAGTTGACCAGGCAAATGCATGATATGCGAGCAGAGCTGAACTCAAGATCTCGGCCCAAGAGTAGGCATAATGGATCCCAGAGGCACCATCGTAGCCGCAGTCGTGGAGCTAGTGACAGTCGGTCGCAATCAAGCTATCGCAGATGGCCAGTATGCTGGTACCATTCAAAATTTCAGTCGCAAGCAACGAAATGCGTCAAGCCGTGCGATTTCGGTTCGGGAAACGGACACAGCAGTCGATAATGGCGGCCGACGACTGCTCAAGCTCCGGTCGCCTGTTCGTAACAGACCGTCGTACTAAAATGCAGTTCCTCGTAGATACAGGTAGCGACCTCTGCGTTTTTCCACGGACAGCTCTGCGTGAACACCGGCCTAAAACCACGTACCAACTTTTTGCCGCCAACGGATCAGTCATCAACACCTACGGCCACGCACAACTACACTTGGATCTCGGCCTCCGTCGGGAATTCAGTTGGCAATTTGTTGTGGCTGACGTGACGAAAGCAATCATAGGGGTCGACTTCCTATCTTTCTACAATTTAGCTGTCGACTGCCGACATAAACGCTTAGTGGACAACACGACGTCACTCACGACGATGGCAGTATCATCCACCACGGCAGACACCATATCATCCATCAAGACATCATTTGGGGAAACGAGGTACAATAACATAGTGCGAGACTTCCCAGAGATCACTCGCCCACCAGGAGTACACCAGGAGCTGAAACACAACACGGTCCACTACATTAAAACCACTGATGGCCCTCCAATCCACTGCACACCCAGAAGGTTAGCACCGGATAAGCTCAAGATAGCCAAACAAGAATTTGAGTCCATGCTCAAATGTGGAACAGCGAGACCGTCGTTAAGCCCTTGGTCTTCACCATTACATCTAGCACCCA
This sequence comes from Epinotia bilunana, assembly GCA_947049275.1. NCBI lineage: Eukaryota > Metazoa > Arthropoda > Insecta > Lepidoptera > Tortricidae > Epinotia > Epinotia bilunana. The sequence goes on along the minus strand of OX346274.1, from coordinate 12,833,816 downwards.
AAAAGGATAATGGTTGGAGACCATGTGGTGACTATAGGCAATTGAATGCACGAACAATACCCGATCGCTACCCAATTCGCCATATTCATGACTTCGCCCATCAGCTTGCCGGATGCAAAATCTTCTCCACGATCGACTTAGTGAAGGCGTACAACCAGATCCCTATCAACGATGAGGACATATCTAAAAGCGCCATAGCGACTCCCTTTGGCCTTTACGAGTTCCCATATATGACATTTGGTTTAAGGAACGCTGGTCAGACGTTCCAGCGTTTCGTGGACGAAGTCACACGAGGAATGGACTTCATATACGCCTACCTTGACGACTTTCTCATCTTCTCGCCTGATGAAGAAACGCACGAAGATCACCTGCGGCAGCTATTCACGAGGTTGAAGGAATACGGAATCGTCATCAATCCATCCAAATGCGTCTTTGGAGTTCCTGAGGTCAAGTTCCTGGGGTACCACATCTCAGCCGATGGCACAAAGCCCCTGGAAACTAAAGTTGAAGCCATCCAATCATTCCCTACGCCTAAAACTGTCAGAGAGCTAAGAAGGTTCCTAGGAATGATAAACTTCTATCGTAGATTCATCCCTCAGGCCGCTCAACTCCAGGTCCCATTGCACAAGCTGCTCACCGGCTCCGTAAAAGGATCACATCCAGTCGACCTGAAAGACGAACAACTTAAGGCTTTCCTCGACTGCAAAACTAGCCTTTGCCAAGCAGCACTTTTAGCCCACCCAGACTGCAACGCTCCCCTCGGTTTAGTAACAGACGCATCCGACACAGCTGTTGGGGCTGTGATTCAGCAAAGAAGAGGAGACTCTTGGCAGCCACTCGCGTTTTACTCCAAGAAGCTTAGTACAGCACAGCAGAAATACTCGCCGTATGATCGAGAACTGCTGGCGATATATAATGCGATCAAGTATTTTAACCACATGTTGGAGGCGCGAGTATTTACAATTTTCACAGATCACAAGCCCCTATGCTTCGCATTTACAACAAAAAAATCAAATTGTTCACCGAGGCAATTCCGACACCTTGATTACATTTCCCAATTTACGACTGACATTAAACATATCTCAGGAAAGAACAATGTCGTCGCGGACACGCTATCAAGGATCGAGGAACTCGAAAGGCCAGTCGACGTGTCACAACTCGCTGAAGCACAAGACTCAGATCAGGAGCTCAAGCAAATCTTGAATGGGGAAAAAGATTATAATATCAACTTAAAGAGACTAATGATACCAGGAACCACTACAGCACTATACTGCGATGACAGCACTTCGACTCTCAGACCATACGTACCACCCGAACACAGACGACAGGTTTTTAACAGCCTACACTCACTCAGTCATCCAGGGATTAAGACATCCGCAAGACTAGTGACTGAACGCTTTGTGTGGCCGAGCGTAAACAAAGACTGTCGCGGATGGGCTCGAGCCTGCGTAGCCTGTCAGAGGTCAAAGATAACCAGGCATGTACAAGCACCTTTGGGTACTTACCAGTTACCTAAGACTAGGTTTACCCATGTGCACATCGACATGATAGGACCTATGCCTTCCTCTCAAGGATATCGGTATTGCCTCACAGCCATAGACCGCTTTACGCGCTGGCCTGAAGCTATACCCATGATGGACATGACAGCAGAAACTGTGGCAAAATCACTCCTCACTACGTGGATCTCCAGATTCGGTTGCCCTATGGATATCGTAACAGATCGAGGGGCACAGTTTGAATCCGCTCTTTTCAAGTACCTGGCAAAGATCACCGGTTTCAAGCACCGACGCACCACTGCATACCACCCTGCCTGCAACGGACTCATAGAGCGATTTCACAGGCAGCTGAAGGCAGCAATCACCTGTCATGCACAAGAGAACTGGACAGAAGCCTTACCGTTAGTACTACTGGGAGTAAGGAGTGCCTATAAAGAAGAGTTGCAAACATCATCCGCAGATTTGGTATACGGCGAACCACTCAGACTGCCCGGGGAATTCTTCCAACCTAGCACCGACACAACATCCGACCTTACGGTCTTCACTGCACGACTAAAGAATATAACGCAGAAGCTTCAACCTGTGCCTACCTCAAGGCATGGTCCGAAGAAGACTTTTATATTTAAAGACCTAGCATCCTCCACCCACGTTTTCCTGAGAGAAGACGCTGTGCGTGGCTCGCTACAGGCAGCATACAGAGGACCACACGAAGTGCTAGAAAGAGGAGAGAAATTCTTCAAAATACGAGTAAACGGAAAGACCACAACCGTAACTATTGACCGTTTGAAACCAGCATATCTGCTCTCCGACACGATGCCATGGACTGGAACGCAACCAACAAAGCAGGTACACCCTGAAAAAGAGAAGGAAAGTAAACCTGAAAAAGAGAGGAGACTACCTGAAAAAGAGAAATTAAGAGAATTAGAGAAAGAAAAGGTTATAAGGCAAACCAGATCAGGCCGAAGAGTTACCTTCCCAGACTATTATCGCCCGTGAGACGGTCTCTGGGGGGGACTGATGTGGCGGTGCCACCTATATGTATATACTAATAAATCACACTATTTACTTATATACATAAATAAGACATACTTAATTATATACAAAACACAACCATATAACTAACAATGCATATTTAATATAAATAAGCTCATAGGTATTAATAGATAGATATTTTACTACATTCACAATAAGTTCATACATAAATACATATATACACATACATAAGCACAGATAAATACATAGTCATAACTAAACAGTAAATATATAAACATCGACACATATGCACTCGCTCCACGCACCATCGCCGGGCTGTGTCGACCGCGGTGCCCACGCGCACCAACGGTACCCTGTGACGTCATCGCCTACAAGCCATGCGCCCGCGGCTATCCGGCCGCGTGCACGAGCAGTCCGAATCTCACCTCGACGCTGGACGCATGCCGCTCTGCGCTGCTACTCTTTCGCTTTCTTTACGTTTATATTGTGCCTCTCCTTGACTGTGTGCTTGCCTAATGCTTGTCTGTGCTTGTGGAACATTATACCGCTTAAGGATACAACTGGTGTGTGTTATTTGGACCTGCAAACCTTCCGAACCCTGCACGTAAGTTTGTAGTTATTTAATACGCAGATCGTACATAGCTATACCTACATTGGTGACCCCTTTGGTTGAACTTAGTACGCAACCTTACTGAGCAGTGCAAATGGTTGACGGAAAAGTAAATACAGACGACCAGAGTCCAAACACGTCAGCGAAAACACTACCGCCGCAGCAACCTGCAATGGAAAATTCCGCCGCGCAGTTGTCCAGTGGTGCCGACACATTCCGTGTCGGAGTGCGAATGCCACCGTTCTGGCCACAAGAACCAGCCGTTTGGTTCGCACAAGTAGAAGGTCAGTTTATGATATCAAACATCACAGCCGACTCAACGAAATTTTATTATGTACTGTCACAGCTAGACCATCAGTATGCTGCGGAGATTAAAGATATCATTGTCAACCCGCCTGCCACCAACAAGTACGAAAAGCTTAAAACTGAGCTCATCTCTAGGTTGTCAGCATCCCGCGAAAAGGAACTGAAGAGACTTTTAATACATGAAGAGTTAGGGGACCGTAAACCGTCACAGTTCCTGCGTCATCTTCAACATCTCGCTGGTCCAGAGGTGCATGACGAGCTATTAAGAACGATATGGATAAATCGCTTACCCATGAATATCCAAGCGGCAATAGCTTCGCAGCCGGCGCCGCAGACACTCGAAGCTCTGGCAAGTACCGCGGACCGAGTTTGGGACCTCACACCCCCTAGCCCGCAGGTGGCAAGCACGTCCTCCAGCGCCATGACCCAGAATGCTACAATTGACTTCATGGCTAATCAAATAGCCGAGTTGACCAGGCAAATGCATGATATGCGAGCAGAGCTGAACTCAAGATCTCGGCCCAAGAGTAGGCATAATGGATCCCAGAGGCACCATCGTAGCCGCAGTCGTGGAGCTAGTGACAGTCGGTCGCAATCAAGCTATCGCAGATGGCCAGTATGCTGGTACCATTCAAAATTTCAGTCGCAAGCAACGAAATGCGTCAAGCCGTGCGATTTCGGTTCGGGAAACGGACACAGCAGTCGATAATGGCGGCCGACGACTGCTCAAGCTCCGGTCGCCTGTTCGTAACAGACCGTCGTACTAAAATGCAGTTCCTCGTAGATACAGGTAGCGACCTCTGCGTTTTTCCACGGACAGCTCTGCGTGAACACCGGCCTAAAACCACGTACCAACTTTTTGCCGCCAACGGATCAGTCATCAACACCTACGGCCACGCACAACTACACTTGGATCTCGGCCTCCGTCGGGAATTCAGTTGGCAATTTGTTGTGGCTGACGTGACGAAAGCAATCATAGGGGTCGACTTCCTATCTTTCTACAATTTAGCTGTCGACTGCCGACATAAACGCTTAGTGGACAACACGACGTCACTCACGACGATGGCAGTATCATCCACCACGGCAGACACCATATCATCCATCAAGACATCATTTGGGGAAACGAGGTACAATAACATAGTGCGAGACTTCCCAGAGATCACTCGCCCACCAGGAGTACACCAGGAGCTGAAACACAACACGGTCCACTACATTAAAACCACTGATGGCCCTCCAATCCACTGCACACCCAGAAGGTTAGCACCGGATAAGCTCAAGATAGCCAAACAAGAATTTGAGTCCATGCTCAAATGTGGAACAGCGAGACCGTCGTTAAGCCCTTGGTCTTCACCATTACATCTAGCACCCAAAAAGGATAATGGTTGGAGACCATGTGGTGACTATAGGCAATTGAATGCACGAACAATACCCGATCGCTACCCAATTCGCCATATTCATGACTTCGCCCATCAGCTTGCCGGATGCAAAATCTTCTCCACGATCGACTTAGTGAAGGCGTACAACCAGATCCCTATCAACGATGAGGACATATCTAAAAGCGCCATAGCGACTCCCTTTGGCCTTTACGAGTTCCCATATATGACATTTGGTTTAAGGAACGCTGGTCAGACGTTCCAGCGTTTCGTGGACGAAGTCACACGAGGAATGGACTTCATATACGCCTACCTTGACGACTTTCTCATCTTCTCGCCTGATGAAGAAACGCACGAAGATCACCTGCGGCAGCTATTCACGAGGTTGAAGGAATACGGAATCGTCATCAATCCATCCAAATGCGTCTTTGGAGTTCCTGAGGTCAAGTTCCTGGGGTACCACATCTCAGCCGATGGCACAAAGCCCCTGGAAACTAAAGTTGAAGCCATCCAATCATTCCCTACGCCTAAAACTGTCAGAGAGCTAAGAAGGTTCCTAGGAATGATAAACTTCTATCGTAGATTCATCCCTCAGGCCGCTCAACTCCAGGTCCCATTGCACAAGCTGCTCACCGGCTCCGTAAAAGGATCACATCCAGTCGACCTGAAAGACGAACAACTTAAGGCTTTCCTCGACTGCAAAACTAGCCTTTGCCAAGCAGCACTTTTAGCCCACCCAGACTGCAACGCTCCCCTCGGTTTAGTAACAGACGCATCCGACACAGCTGTTGGGGCTGTGATTCAGCAAAGAAGAGGAGACTCTTGGCAGCCACTCGCGTTTTACTCCAAGAAGCTTAGTACAGCACAGCAGAAATACTCGCCGTATGATCGAGAACTGCTGGCGATATATAATGCGATCAAGTATTTTAACCACATGTTGGAGGCGCGAGTATTTACAATTTTCACAGATCACAAGCCCCTATGCTTCGCATTTACAACAAAAAAATCAAATTGTTCACCGAGGCAATTCCGACACCTTGATTACATTTCCCAATTTACGACTGACATTAAACATATCTCAGGAAAGAACAATGTCGTCGCGGACACGCTATCAAGGATCGAGGAACTCGAAAGGCCAGTCGACGTGTCACAACTCGCTGAAGCACAAGACTCAGATCAGGAGCTCAAGCAAATCTTGAATGGGGAAAAAGATTATAATATCAACTTAAAGAGACTAATGATACCAGGAACCACTACAGCACTATACTGCGATGACAGCACTTCGACTCTCAGACCATACGTACCACCCGAACACAGACGACAGGTTTTTAACAGCCTACACTCACTCAGTCATCCAGGGATTAAGACATCCGCAAGACTAGTGACTGAACGCTTTGTGTGGCCGAGCGTAAACAAAGACTGTCGCGGATGGGCTCGAGCCTGCGTAGCCTGTCAGAGGTCAAAGATAACCAGGCATGTACAAGCACCTTTGGGTACTTACCAGTTACCTAAGACTAGGTTTACCCATGTGCACATCGACATGATAGGACCTATGCCTTCCTCTCAAGGATATCGGTATTGCCTCACAGCCATAGACCGCTTTACGCGCTGGCCTGAAGCTATACCCATGATGGACATGACAGCAGAAACTGTGGCAAAATCACTCCTCACTACGTGGATCTCCAGATTCGGTTGCCCTATGGATATCGTAACAGATCGAGGGGCACAGTTTGAATCCGCTCTTTTCAAGTACCTGGCAAAGATCACCGGTTTCAAGCACCGACGCACCACTGCATACCACCCTGCCTGCAACGGACTCATAGAGCGATTTCACAGGCAGCTGAAGGCAGCAATCACCTGTCATGCACAAGAGAACTGGACAGAAGCCTTACCGTTAGTACTACTGGGAGTAAGGAGTGCCTATAAAGAAGAGTTGCAAACATCATCCGCAGATTTGGTATACGGCGAACCACTCAGACTGCCCGGGGAATTCTTCCAACCTAGCACCGACACAACATCCGACCTTACGGTCTTCACTGCACGACTAAAGAATATAACGCAGAAGCTTCAACCTGTGCCTACCTCAAGGCATGGTCCGAAGAAGACTTTTATATTTAAAGACCTAGCATCCTCCACCCACGTTTTCCTGAGAGAAGACGCTGTGCGTGGCTCGCTACAGGCAGCATACAGAGGACCACACGAAGTGCTAGAAAGAGGAGAGAAATTCTTCAAAATACGAGTAAACGGAAAGACCACAACCGTAACTATTGACCGTTTGAAACCAGCATATCTGCTCTCCGACACGATGCCATGGACTGGAACGCAACCAACAAAGCAGGTACACCCTGAAAAAGAGAAGGAAAGTAAACCTGAAAAAGAGAGGAGACTACCTGAAAAAGAGAAATTAAGAGAATTAGAGAAAGAAAAGGTTATAAGGCAAACCAGATCAGGCCGAAGAGTTACCTTCCCAGACTATTATCGCCCGTGAGACGGTCTCTGGGGGGGACTGATGTGGCGGTGCCACCTATATGTATATACTAATAAATCACACTATTTACTTATATACATAAATAAGACATACTTAATTATATACAAAACACAACCATATAACTAACAATGCATATTTAATATAAATAAGCTCATAGGTATTAATAGATAGATATTTTACTACATTCACAATAAGTTCATACATAAATACATATATACACATACATAAGCACAGATAAATACATAGTCATAACTAAACAGTAAATATATAAACATCGACACATATGCACTCGCTCCACGCACCATCGCCGGGCTGTGTCGACCGCGGTGCCCACGCGCACCAACGGTACCCTGTGACGTCATCGCCTACAAGCCATGCGCCCGCGGCTATCCGGCCGCGTGCACGAGCAGTCCGAATCTCACCTCGACGCTGGACGCATGCCGCTCTGCGCTGCTACTCTTTCGCTTTCTTTACGTTTATATTGTGCCTCTCCTTGACTGTGTGCTTGCCTAATGCTTGTCTGTGCTTGTGGAACATTATACCGCTTAAGGATACAACTGGTGTGTGTTATTTGGACCTGCAAACCTTCCGAACCCTGCACGTAAGTTTGTAGTTATTTAATACGCAGATCGTACATAGCTATACCTACACATGTATCTTTACTCCTCCTCTTACATATGGTACGTACTTATGCCTAGTACTTAATATGAGAAACAACTAAACACGTAAATGAGGATAGTGCATTTGTTTTCTATACAACTGTAAAGTGGTATTTAATAATAATTGGAGTCATTAACCTTATTAGGTATACTATACTAGTTTTTTTTTTACAGGGAAATTTATATTACAATATTTAAACTATACTAATATGCTTGTATCTTTAAGAATACATATCCATCCTCAAACCCGTAACGGATAACCGGTAAGCGCGCGCGACCCAGTCGGGTGGTGGGCGCGGGCGGCACATCCCGCGGGACCCTGCTGCTGACGCCCGCCAGGGGAGTCACCTCCACGGCTGCGCCATGACGTGGCAAGTCTCTGCGGTGTGGCTCGCCCTGATAGACCGACATTGCATCCGCACCGCTCGCCGGCGCCGATTCGATAACATGTCGAGCGCGCAATTGATTAGTGTGTCGAGAAATTGTACCTTCCTCCGTCTGAACCTTGTAGTTATTGTTACCGATTTTCAGTGCAACCGTACCCTTAATCCACTTCCTGCCTTTACGAAAGTCTCTAGCCCATACTAGGTCTCCTACTTCGATGAACCTACACTTCTGGGGTCCGCGAGCTATCTTTATTTGTTTGTTTTTCTCCACGTGTCAAACAAACCTGTTCTTAATAAATCAAGCCTAGTTTTTAATTGACGTCCTAAGAACAACACGGCTGGTGACTCATCAGTGGTGCTGTGCTTGGCGTTTCTATAATCTAAGAGGAAACGCTGTAAAAATACGCTGGGGTCAACATTTTCTTTAGTTGACTTTTTTAGACATTTTTTAATAGTTCGTACTGCTATTTCCGCCTCGCCATTGGATGCGGGGTGATAAGGGGCTGACGTCACGTGTGTTATACCGTTTGTCAACATAAAATGTGCGAATTGGTCACTGGAGAAAGGGGGCCCATTGTCGGAGACCAATTTGGATGGAATGCCGAACCGGGCGAATAACTCTCTTAACCTGTCTGTAGTCGACCCGACCGTCGTGGTTGACATTGGAAAAACTTCAATCCACTTCGAAAAACTGTCAACTACAACTAAATAGGTTTTTGCGTTGTAGGTGAAGAAATCTACGTGTATTCTGTCAAATGCTTTTTTAGACGTCGTCCAAGGCACAATCGGCACGCGCTGAGGCGCGTCTGCTGTCTCTGCACAGACACGGCATGAATTGCACAGTTGTTCAATGTCCAAATCTATGCTGGGCCACCAAACATAGCTCCGCGCAATGCCCTTGCATTTGACTATGCCCAGGTGTCCGCCGTGCACCTCAGCCAGCACTGCGGCCTGCAGCGCTGCCGGCACCACGGCGCGGGTGCCCCAGAGAAGGCAACCACCTTCTATGTTGAGTTCGTCTCGCCTTCTATAATATGGTGTGAGCTCAGCTGGCACCCCTTTCATCGGCCACCCAGTTTTGACGTACTGCGCCACTAGATTTAATGTTTTATCGCAAGCAGTTTCCCTCTTGAGGTCGAGCGCACGAATCGGGAAGTTATTCTCTATGAATTGTACGAAGCTACAATCGTCACTCGCATCACTCTGGTCATCTAAGGGCAGAGGTAAACGAGACAATCCGTCTGCAATGTTGTCCGCGGATTTCACGTACTCTATATCGTACTGGTAGCCCGACAACAATAGCGCCCATCTAATGAGCCGCCCCGCAGCTGTAGACGGAATGTCTGTTTTTGACCCAAAAATGGTTACAAGCGGCCGATAGTCCGTACGCAGGGTGAACTGCCGCCCGTATAAGTAGGTATGACATTTTTTGATACCAAAAATGATAGCTAACGCTTCACGGTGAATTTGGCTGTAATTACGCTCGGCCGCGCTCAGCGCGCGCGACGCGTACGCCACGGGCCGCCCCCTCTCCGCCGTGCGGTGCAGGATGACGGCGCCTACCCCCGTCTGGCTCCCGTCGCAGCAAAGTATCAACGGAAGTCTTTCACTATAATGTGTTAAAACGGGGCTATCAGTCAACGCAAGTTTAATTTTATGATACGCTTCTTTTTGAGGTTGGCCCCACTCCCATTTTTGTCCTTTCTTTAACAACTGATACATGGGTGTTAAAATGTCCGTAAACCCATTAATAAATTTTGAGTAAAAGTTTACCATGCCAAGAAAGGACTTTAACGTGATCGTATTTTCGGGTGCCGGCCCCTCAAGTATGGGTTTAACCTTATCAGTATCAGCCCTTACCCCCTTCTCCGAAATAATGAAGCCTGAGTACTTAACCTCTTTGGCAAAAAAGTGCATTTTTCTTTACGAAGTGTCAACCCCGCAGCTTTAAAACGTTTTAAGACTGCCTTTAAGTTTTTTATGTGATCGGCTTCATTAATTCCTGTTATAAGGACGTCATCCTGATATACAGTAACATTAGGTATTCCCGCCACTACTTGTTCTATTACCCGTTGAAAAATCGACGCTGCTGACGCTACTCCATATACGAGTCGGTTATACATGTACAGTCCGCGGTGCGTGTTTACTACCGTATACTTTTTAGAGTCCTCGCTAAGCTCGATCTGCATGTACGCTTCTTTAAGATCTAGCTTCGAAAATAGTCTACCTCCACTCAAATTGCTAAATAGCTGCTCAGCGCGCGGGAGAGGATACTTATCTACTTCTAAGGCGGGATTGAGAGTGGACTTGTAGTCCCCACAAATTCTGAGACTACCGTTGTTCTTGACAACGACGACTAAACAGGAGGCCCAGTCGGAGGAGGGAATCGGCGTGATAATACCTGCGCGCTCCATGCGCTCGAGTTCGGCGTCGACGGGCGCGCGCAGTGCCAGCGGGAGCGGGCGCGCGCGCCGGAACACAGGCCGGGCGTCCGCGCGCACGCGCAGCGTCGCGCGCGCGCTCGTGTGCTTCCCCAGGGCGTCGTTGAATACTTGCTCATGCTCACGCATTATCGCAGACTTGTCCAATGGCTCACCACACTTTTTGTCGTTGTTGTCTATTTTTAATACCGAACTAGAAACGATAACATTCATTTTTAATGCTTTTAACCACTCCCGGCCAAGTAACGGAACACCGCCGTTCACAAAAACGTGTAGGTTAAGTTCGCGTCGCACTTTTGAATACTGTACGGTCACCCTTATGAAACCTAAAGACCGTATAAGTCCACCATCGTATCCGCGTAGCTCCACGTTATCTTGTTCTAACCTGTGATGGCGAAACAACGCTTTATACAGCTCTTTATTAATGCAGGCGTACGGCGAACCGGTGTCTACATGCATGCGGAGTTCTTTTCCATCAACGATGACCTCCGCCACAACCGGCTCCCGTCCCGTCAATTCCACATGGTACGGCCCGCGGCGCCGCCTGTCTGGTCTGGCTCCCTGTCCTCGTACCAACTTTCATCTGAGTCGTTATACTCGTTATCGTGTTCACCAGAATTGATGTCCGAGTGAGAAGTGTAGTTCATGTCACGAGTGTTGGGGCATACTCTCTTTAAATGGCCCCTGTTGAGACATATTTTACAAACATATTCTTTGAACTTGCACGTGGTTTGGTCGTGACCATGGTCTCCACAGCAGGTGCACGGTTGACGCGCCTGACGTGGCCCCAGGCCCCTGAAGGGCCGGGCCGGGCCGCTCGGCCCGCGCGCGCGCCCCCGCCCAGCCGCCTGCGCCGTCGCATCGCGTCGCCCAGTGAAGCGCGCGCCGCCGGCGCCGCGTCCGTACCCCGGGCCCGGGGCGGAGTGTACCGCGTGAAGGTCGTGCTCCATTGCTTTTGACGATACCTGTCCCATAACAGCAGCGTTTTTAGCGGCAGCTTCCAGTGAGATCGCCACTCTATAAGCCCGTTTAAAGTCCAAGTTGTTTTCCTCACAAAATAATCGTTGGCAGGTGGTTTCGCTGGTCAGGCCACATATGAACTGGTCCCTCAGATTATCATCTAGGGCGGATTTGAAATCGCACGTTGTTGCTAGGCGTTTTAATGTGGCCGCAAACTGCGTGACCGATACACCTGCGGCTTGCTTCATTAAACGAAATTTGTACCGTTCGGCTAGATAAGACGGTTTCGGTTGAACATGTGATGCCACCAAGTCGATCAAGTCATCATATTTAATATCTTTTGGCTTTTTCGGGCTGCTTAGATCCACCATCAACTCGTACGTAGCCGTGCCCACGCTGGCTATCAATATGGGTACCTTTTTCTCGTCCTCAATGTCATTAGCCTGGAAGTATTGTTCCACAATTTCACAGTAAATTGACCACTTGCCTTCGTTTAAATCAAATTCTTTTAGTTTCCCGACAGACATTTTAGTACACTTTCACTACCTATACACACAAAGTCCGGTATGTAGGTTCGAGACTGCGCCAATTGTTATGTATGTATATAGGGCGATAAGGCAAACACGAAGTTACTTCAATGGCGGTTTAATAACGACTGAATATATGGTCAGCGCGAGCGGCATACCCGCATTCTTTAACATCTTATTATTCATAACTTATATCTACCTACGTAGTATGAGAATACACTACAGAATGTTTAGGTCCTCCGAGAACACTCCTGGTCCGGTTGCCTAACCTTGTCTTGGACCCATCCGTGAATATTCTTAACTCCCTGGGGTTAAGTCCTTCCTGGAGGGTTTCGTATGGTTCGATTTTGTACTTCTTGTCGAAGACGAACTGTTTGGGAATGATGTCGGTTGCTGCCTCTATGAGGGGTTCCCTAGCTACAGCCTCGTAGAGTATCTCGGTGTGTGGAACCCTGGGCGGTCTCCAGAGATGCTGTTTTTTGAGCCGTATGGCTAACGCCAGGGCTTCTTGCCTGATGAAGAGGTGTAGCGGCGGAATATCCATGTTGGCTTCCAGGGCTGCAGTCGGTGTGGCCCTCATGCAGCCACTAGCCGCCATGCAGGCCAGTCTCTGGAGGCGTTGTAGTTTAGCTTCGACCGTGGTTAATGTGGTTAATGTGGTGCGAGGCCACCACACTACGGCTAGCTTACTATTGGTTGGATTATCGCCTGGTAGAGCTATAGAGTGATCTTGGGGTTTAGCCCCCAGGTTCTACATACAATTCTACGGCATTGCCAGAAAGCGACTGTAGCTTTTTGGATTTTGTTGTCTAGGTGGCTGCTCCAGTTAAGTTTGGCATCTAATATTACACCCAAATACTTTGCCTCTGCTGACAATTGGAGCTCTGTATTGAACAGTCTGGGTAGGCGGTATGTCCTCAGATTACAGATTAGGTGAACATTACCAGTTCGGTCTTCCTGGGGTTGACTGTTAGATCGTTGTTGTTGCACCAGCATTCCACCATGGCGAGCGCGGAGCGGGTGACGTCGCACACTGTACCTGCGTGGATGCCACGGGTGAGTATCGCTATGTCGTCAGCATACCCGATGGTGTAGTGATGACTGTTGTTTAGCTTGGTGATTAAGTCGTTGACCACCATGTTCCAGAGTAGTGGCGAGAGGACGCCTCCCTGGAGGCACCCCTTCGCTACCCTTGCCTGCTTTGTCTTGGCTTCCCCGAGCCTGATGACTCTTTGCCTTAACATGTTGTTTATCCATTTCGTCATAACCTCACTCTCACCGTGTCTTACCAGTGCTGCCGTTATGCTGGTGAATTTAGTCTTGTCAAAGGCTCCCTCGATGTCAATGAAGGGCCTAGACACATTGACTTGTTTTTGATCGCGGCTTCAGCCTTGGTAACCACCGCATGAAGCGCAGATTCTGTTGATTTACCTGAACTGTAGGCATGTTGTTTCTGACGCAGAGGCACCCGCACTAGCGCCCTCTCCCTCAGATGTCTGTCACACAGTCTTTCCAACGTCTTCAACAGGAAGGAGGTTAGGCTTATTGGTCTAAAGGATTTGGGGTCTGTGTAGTCTCCTTTACCTGGTGTCGGTATGAAGATAACCTTGACTTCTCTCCATTGTCTAGGCACAAACGTATTGTGCTAGACAGGCGCCCAGGACGATGGTGAGTCTATTGCGTCAGCACCGCCCCACCCCATTTTAATAGGGCGGGGAAGATTCCATCTGGCCCTGGTGATTTGTAGGAGTCAAAAGCTGTCTATGGCCCATTGAGTTCTTTGTGGGGTTATTACCTCGCTGGTTAGTCTCCACCCATCATCTGTGGGGTTGGTTGGTAGACATGTAAGTAATCGTTAAAATTACATAAAAGCAAGTGTTATTTTAATGGGTTAGCTGTAATAAACCCGTGACTAAGACAACATACTAACTAATGGCCAAAATTTGGCAACACGCTTTTTAGCGCTTTTCAAATAATTTAATATTACTATCGGCTATTAAAATTACCGTTATTTATCATACATTTGTTTAAATTGAACCGAAATGGATTAACAATGGCCCGAAAGTAAATAAATCGATTGAAGTTGGTAATGATTATAACAAACCCCTTAGAGGGTGGTAAACAGACCAGGAATTTCCCTCCGAGGGATGCCCACATTATACCTCGTGACGTCACTACAATCCGCACTCTATACTTATCAAGACCTGGATTAATATTGTTTTTAGATCATGTTTTGATGTGATTTGTGTTTAACTGATGGTTATATTATAATTTAAACTAAAAGTATACCGGGAATATTAAGAATCCTAATTTGTCTAGTTCGAAACATATGGTTGCTGTGATAATTGCAGTCGTTTGCAAGTGATGATTTTGTAGGAATAAAGTAGAGACCTACAGTAAAATATTTCTGGTTACACCTAATTAATTAATAAAGATAGGTATCTTATGTTGATGATGATGTATTCTTTAAAATATGTTTTAGCGTAGGTATTTGTTTTGTGTTGCCTTCCAGGAGGTAACTCATGTAAAGGTTCCGACGGAAGACCAGCGCTGGCCTCCTAGGTTAGCACCATGCTGAGTCGGGGCCTTTTCGTGGACCCTGCTACTTTTACTTTACTGTGTTTTGTTTTGTATACCCATTGTTTTGTCCACGAATAAATGTTTTCTTTCTTTCTTTCTTTAATGACCAAAGCCCGGACGACGGGAGCAAAAATGCACTTTTCACTAGTGCTTAATTAAATATCGACTATTCTATCGACATCCGTACAAACCATTTTTGAATCAGTAATTTATTGATCAAACTTATTATCTTACATGTCTGGTTGTTACACAATATTACATCAGGTACCTAGGTAAGCTTATTATATATTATTTCAGTTAACGAATGACATGCTATAGTTATTATCACGGGATTGATTGTAATAGTAAAAAAAGGAAAAGAAGTGGAACTGCGTACAGAAATAATTCATAACCGCTATGAATTATTTACCCGATTACTACAGTAGCTTTAGAACGGTTCTTTAGTTGGCTGAAATGGATTTTATCATATCACCTAGGCGAAGGAGTTTAAAATCGGAAAATGTTGCAAAAATACAAATTGTTTATTACGAAAATTATATAAAAGATTAAAAAAAAGCAAACAGCTCATTTTAATTTTGTTTGCAACTACCAATATTTTTTCTGAATTTCGTAACGGTGGTTCATTACATCGTGCTTTTTATCGACATTTTATCAACTTATAAAATGTGTGCCCTCGCACTTTTGAGACGTCAACACATAATTTCTCCCGTCATCCGGGCTTTGTTAATGACCTATGTTTATTGTTTCTGTATGAATTGAATAATAATACTTAGTACAAAAACACTTCAAAAATCACAATTTAATTCAAAGCCAACGCAAGCAACTTTTGAGTATAGGTACCATTTTGGTAGAATACTTCAAATGATCTTGTGTAAAAAAATACTTTTGAGCCTGCCCGTTTATGTTTTTAGAATGTCTATAACACTAATATTGTCAAATGAAACCCGTTCGAAAACTAACTTGACATATTCAAAATAACTAAAATATGTCGTAAATATCGGTGCCCTGGTGATGAGGCCATTAGATAGCCTTAATTAATACGACTATAATAATAATAATAATAATAAATTCGTTTATTTCGGATAACAGTACATCCATATTTGTTAGTTTAGTTTAGTTTAGATACATTTTTAAATTAAAGCTATGTTAGTGTAGGTACTATAAACTAATCTAATCTAGTCCATGGTCACTTCTCATAGCTCACCTGTGAGCCATGAGATCGCGTCCAGTGGCAGACTATCGGACTATCATGTGCCGCCGCAACTGCGCTCAGGAGGCCGTTGGTGCTGCCGCGGACACGCCGCATCAGGGACGCTACTCTTTTACGCATTATCGCATGGAAGTCGTCCGTGCGCGCCTCCGCGAACATCCCTGATGCGCTGCAGAAGCGCGGCAACCCCATCAGCATACTGAATGCGTTGTTGTAGATGACGCGCAGGGCGCTGTAGGCTGTCTTCGTACAGTTGATCCACAGGCTGCATGTGTAGAAAGACTGGCAGTACGCTCTAAATAAAGTAAGTTTCACATCTGCTGTACACTTCGCAAACCTGCGGATCAACATGTTGCTTCTCACCGACAGCGCCCTCCGCTCCCGCTCCAAGTCCAGGTCATCCTTCTGTGACGCGGTGACCCAATGCCCCAGGTACTTAAATTGCTATAGTGTAGTGTTGATAAATAAATAAAATAAAATAAATAAAAAAGCCTTTATTCTGCCATAATTCTGTTTGACAATATTTTATCTGCATGCTGCATGCTAAATCATGTATTACAAAATTGATTCCATATTAATTTCATTTGATAAATAGTTGCAGTTAAATAATTTAATGTAGATCGTGTTTCACATAAAACCTTGACTGTAATTTAGTAAAAACTGATTAAATAATTTTTCACTTCTCATGCTCGAAAAGTGTGTCATATTAGGCTTACATAGCGGGGCTAAAGTAGCACATTTAGCCCCTAGGGAAAAATTTAAACCTATTTAGGATTTTAAAACCTTTTTATTGAACCAATCAAAACACTTCAACGTATTAAATTCACCAATCACAACTATTAAAAAAAACCATTTGTATTTGCTATCAACTAATCAGAATACAGCTATATATTAAAATCAAACAATCAGGAAACAGAATAAATTTCAAATATTATTGGGCGTTTTTTATTCCCGAATTCACAATCATTAAAAAAATAAACACCGTCCGACTATAGCCGCGTCCAAACGTTCAAGCGTCAAGCGGCTGCATACAATATAAGTTATGAGATAAAGCGGGATAGACGCTGTCTATCTCGCTTTATATACGAACCGTATGCTGTCTGCCGCGCTCGGCCGTTTGGACGTGGCTATTAGACGGTCAGAGGCGTTTATTCGTGGTGCCAATATTTTGTATCTGTGTTAAAGCAGTTTATTAAACAAAATATGGCGCCAAATTGAACAATCTTTTCGCCGTGGTATTTGTTATCGATTGTGAATGGATATTCTTTGTTTTGACTATTTTCTCGCTGTCGAAGTGAAAAGTAGAGTGTATAACTCTGGTCTAAAAGCCACATTACCCCCTCTAACTATTTCCACTCACTTCGGGGTAATATGGCTTATTTTAGACCCTTGTCATATAATCTACTATTTTACCGAATCACGTCTCCAGAAACCTTGTCCGTGCAACTTTCCTCAAAGGGGCCTACAGACGTGGGTAAGTGGCCACGTTTTTTCGCCACAGACGAAGAGTTACTATAGGAAGCAGATGCCCTATATGACGACGGCAGCATAGGAATTGATCAACCGCCTCAATAGCAGAAAAAATACATGAACACCTAACCTAACCTTCGAGATGAAGTCACCAGGATCTGCAACCAGGAAAAAAACTACATCGTTCCCATTGTTCCATCCACCACTTTCCCTAAATACCTCCGTCATAGTCTGAATTTCATTGATCTTAAACGAAATATACTTACTCAAAGTTGCACCCCGCAGATGGACACCCTTCGGAGGGAAGTTCCTGGTTTGTTAGCCACCCTCTGAGGGATTTTTTTATGTTATCACTAGCTGTTGCCCGCGACTTCGTCTGCGTAGAACTTGTTATCGTCGTAGAAAAAATATGTTTAATTATCGCTGTCCCAAACACACTTCTACCAGGGATGATTTCCAAGATAAAAACTATCCTTTATCCTTCCAAGGGTCTCAAATTATCTGTACGGAAAAT
The DNA here is from genome assembly GCA_947049275.1 of Epinotia bilunana. Lineage (NCBI taxonomy): Eukaryota > Metazoa > Arthropoda > Insecta > Lepidoptera > Tortricidae > Epinotia > Epinotia bilunana. Next base: position 12,815,803 of record OX346274.1, on the reverse strand, counting down.
TTCATCTAAATCCGTTCAGGGATTAAGCCTAAATGTTAACAGTGCGATGAGAACTTTTAAATCCCCTGAAGGGATGAATTTCAAAAACACTATAATTCGTTTTCTAGTTTTTAAGCAAACAGTCTAAATCCGAAGTAACCTATATAACCTTCAAACCCCCTTTTAACCCTCTTAGGGGATGAATAAAAATAAACGTTGAAATCGTTTTCTAATCTTTAAACACACTGTCCAAAACCTAAGTAAAAACTTTCTTACTTTAAAAATATCTTGTTCTCCGTATAAACTTTGAACCCCCTTTTAACCCCCTTGGGGGATGTAAGCCTTGAATCCCGTTTTAACCCCCTTAGGGATGGAATTTTCTAAAACGCTGAAAGTACTTACTGTTTTTGTATTCTAATAAGTAATCTTTCTACAACGTTTCAAATCTCTACATCAAAAAAAGTGTTTGTCATACAGACCGTGCAACCCTTTTTAACCCCCTTAGGGGTGGAATTTTCTAATATTCTGAAAGTGGTTTTTGTATTCTAATAAATAATCTTTCTACAAAGTTTCAAGTCTTTAACTCAAAAAATTAAGTTTCCCCCATACAAACTTTGCACCCCCATTTAACCCTCTTAGTGGTAGAGTTATCCAAAACGCTTAAAGTTCTTTTTTTGTATTCAAATAAGTAATCTGTCTACACAGTTTCAAATCTCTGCCTCGAGAAAAGTGTTTCCCACACAAACCTTGCATCTCTTTTTTCTTTGCACCCCCATTTACCCCCTTAGGGGTGGATTTTTCCAAAACGCTTAGTTATTTTTTGTATTCAAATAAGTAATCTGTCTACAACGTATCAAGTTTCTAGCTCAAAAGGAAGTGTTTCCTGAATACAAATTTTGCACCCCTATTTAACCCCTTTATGGGTGGAATTTTCTAAACCGCTTTAAGTTATTTTTTGTATTCAAATAAGTAATCTGTCAACAAAGTTTCAAATCTCTTCCTCAAAAAAAGTGTTTCCCATACAAACCTTGCACCCCTTTTTAACCCCCTTGGGGGTGGAATTTTCTAGTACGCTGAAAGTACTCTTTTGTATTCTAATAAGAAATCTTTCTACAAAGTTTCAAGTCTAGCTCAAAAAATAAGTTTCCCCTATACAAATTTTGCACCTCTATTTAACTCCGTTAGGGGTGAATTTTTCTAAACCGCTTAAAGTTATTTTTTGTATTCAAATAAGTAATCTGTCTACAAAGTTTCAAATCTCTTCCTCAAAAGAAGTGTTTCCCATACAAACCTTGCACCCCTTTTTAACCCCCTTTGACCTCCTTAGGGGTGGATTTTTCCAAAACGCTTAGTTATTTTTTGTATTCAAATAAGTAATCTGTCTACAACGTATCAAGTTTCTAGCTCAAAAGGAAGTGTTTCCTGAATACAAATTTTGCACCCCTATTTAACCCCTTTATGGGTGGAATTTTCTAAACCGCTTTAAGTTATTTTTTGTATTCAAATAAGTAATCTGTCAACAAAGTTTCAAATCTCTTCCTCAAAAAAAGTGTTTCCCATACAAACCTTGCACCCCTTTTTAACCCCCTTGGGGGTGGAATTTTCTAATACGCTGAAAGTACTCTTTTGTATTCTAATAAGAAATCTTTCTACAAAGTTTCAGGTCTATTTAAAAAAATAAGTTTCCCCTATACAAATTTGCACCTCTATTTAACCCCGTTAGGGGTGGATTTTTCAAACACGCTTAATGTTATTTTTTTGTATTCAAATAAGTAATCTGTCATCAAAGTTACAAGTTACAAGTTTCCCTCATACAAAATTTGCACCCCTATTTAACCCCCTTAGGGGTGGAGTTTTCGGAAACGCTTAGTTATTTTTTGTATTCAAATAAGTAATCTGTCTACAACGTTTCAAGTTTCTAGCTCAAAAGGAAGTGTTTCCTGAATACAAATTTTGCACCCCTATTTAACCCCTTTATGGGTGGAATTTTCTAAACAGCTTTAAGTTATTTTTTGTATTCAAATAAGTAATCTGTCTACAAAGTTTCAAATCTCTTCCTCAAAAAAAGTGTTTCCCATACAAACCTTGCACCCCTTTTTAACCCCCTTGGGGGTGGAATTTTCTAGTACGCTGAAAGTACTCTTTTGTATTCTAATAAGAAATCTTTAAAGAAAAGTTACAAGTTACAAGTTTCCCTCATACAAAATTTGCACCCCTATTTAACCCCCTTAGGGGTGGAGTTTTCGGAAACGCTGACAGTTCTTTTTTGTATTCTAATAAAAATAATCTTTCTACTAAGTTTCAAGTTTCCAGCTTAAGTTCCAGTGGGCTGAAGTCGGAAACTTTTTTTTTCATGACGGTCAATTTAAATTAAAACATTGTTCAATCATCAATTTAAACAATCGCAAAGAGAATCAGAATATTTATTCTGTTAAACATAGGTTACAGTGAAAGATGTTACATGAACAGAATTAGAGCACTATGTTTTACCCGCAATGCAGGTGTACAAAAATCATTGCATGCAGCTATGCAATAAGCAAGTCATTCACTTATGTAACTAAAATATAGCATCAATATAATAATAATCAAAAGAGTAGCTACACTAGTCCTACTATCAATACATAGTTTTGCCATCATTACCATTAAAAAAGTCATTTATTGTATAATAGTGTTGCGCCGGTGGTATAAACTTCAAACTTGATTTTTCATGCTTTAGAAGCGTTTTCAGCAGGCTGAAAAGTGATTTCAGGCTGTTTCAGAGGTGGCTCTTTCACATACTAGAAGATTGAAAATTCACCCTAGTTGCCGTTGTTTTCAGGCGCCTGAAACATGTTTTCAGTCCGTTTCAGGACAGCCTCTATCAGATGGCGCGATAACCTGAAAACCCGTTTTCAGGCGTTTTCAGGACCCCTTATGGGCAATACACTTCATTATATGGCGAAATTTCCCCTCCGGCCGCGATGGCAACTGAGTTTGGTAACCAGTTGCCGAAAAGTAATGAACATTCTTCTTACGCAACCAGTTGCCAAACACGAATGACTATTCTCGTTACAGAACTATTTACTTTTACCTTCGTAGTTTCGCAACCAGTTGCCAAAAAATAAAAAAAGTCTTATTATGCAACCAAAATTACTAAAGGATTAAACATACATTCCAACCTTTTTCAAGCTAGATGTATTCTCGTTACGTTTTCTGTCTGACATAGTTGACATCTATCAATTGATTTGCCCTATTAATAAAGGTTATCGATTATTTGCTGTATATCTATTACAAAACAGTTTACATCTAGAATTTATAGAAGTAAATCAGTCATCTAGAAAGCTAACAACATGTCTACTTCAAATATATACCCAACATCAAAAATTGAGTTCATTAGTTCAAGAAGAGGAGGGGTTTCAATTTTATACGATGGTAGGCGTTACACCCGTAAAAAAAATATGTAAACAAAAATTCGTTTTGGAAATGTGGTGCCACAAACGGATGCAGCGGTAATATTACTCTAAATACTCGCAATGAAATAATCATGCAGAAGGCACATAGACACGATTGTAAATGTGATTTTGCAAAAATGTTGCTATTAAAGAAACTGGATGATCTGAAAATGCAGAGTAGTTGCAATTTCGAGTCAATTCCTAAACAATACGATGGTATGATACGCGATTTGAAAAACAGTGGACATCATTTCATCAGTGATATACCAAAGTTCAGCAGTGTGAAAACTTGCCTCTATAATGAGCGTAACAAAGTAGTTGGGGCCAAAAAAGTGCGTTTCACACAGACCACGGATGTTGTAATACCCGAGAAGTATCAACATTTGTATCTTTGCGAGTATGAGGATGGAGATTTTAGAATCATCGTATTTTGTGTTGATGATGTGAGGACAAAATTGAGAACTACAAACATTTCTTTGCTGACGGCACTTTTAGGAGCTGCCCGAAACCCTTTAAACAGCTTTATACTATTCATGGGTATGATGAAAAGAACCATATAATAACACCATTATTTTTTGCCCTTCTCCCCAATAAAAAAAATAAAACGTATACAATTTTGTTGAGCATAATAAAATCGCAAATTTCCATGTGGAGACCAAACAAAATAACTTTAGATTTTGAAATTGCGGCGATTCATGCTTTCAAAGAAGTATTTTCAGAAATACATTTTAAAGGTTGTTACTACCACTTTAATAATGCTCTGTGGAGAAAGGCGAAGGCCTTAAAAATAAACACCAGAGTTAAAAAAAGGCATGTGGCAAGATGTATAGGTATTGCTCGCCTGCCAAAAAAATATTTAAATGAAGGATATACTTATGTAATGGCAAAGAGTCCTGGCGGTGAGGAAATCACGAAATTTAACAAATATTTCCAGAAGCAATGGATAAATAAAGATTATTTCTCTGAATCTTGTTGTTGTGCTACCGAAGACTTTAGAACTAACAACAACATAGAAGGTTGGAATAGAAAAATTAACGCTTATATTGGTCGTAAATATCCGACATTGGCACATCTGCTTGATGTTTTAGAATCAGAAGCTACATGCTATGATTTGAAAAAAACTACACCCAAAAAAAAACAAGAATATGTGGAGATCGATGAGGAAATTCGTGAAGCAATAAAAGATTTGAAGAAAAAGAAAATTAATGTCGGACACTGTCTTGAAATTATCAGTCCTTTTGTCATTACACTTTAATGGGTGTCCCTCGTTTTAGTTTCCCTTTTAGTTCGTTGTAAATGAAGTACTTACGTATTGTGTTTATTTTTACGTTATACATTTAAGTTGTAGTTACACTTTTTGCTTAATCAAATACGAGAGGCACAAACAGTAGTTTTATTTCATACTTCCTATCGCAATTTCATGTAAGTTATTTGATTTTATTATAGTTCTATTTTTACATTAACCCATTACCAGGCCGCAAAGAACCAGCGTATCTTAACCTTTTCACAGCCATAGGCAATGGAAATGCTGGCACTGACACGCCACGTCATTGCAATGACAGATCCGATTTTAAACCTTGCATAAATAAAAGAAGGTCGATTTCGGCCTGCATGACATGACATATATATCGGTCGTTGGCGTTGAACCTGCGGTGCCGATATATACGTCGTTGGCGGTGAAAAAGTTAATACGTACTTAATATATGGTTGCTGATTTTATGGGATATTTAGAATTAAAAACAATACTACGGTAGCCTATATACAATGGGATTAGGTGATCACTCGTCACGCGAAATGAGTTTCATTTGGTCACACTTTCAAAATAAATAAACTATTAATAAATTTAGTTTCTATTTGTCACGCTTCACAGGGCTGCCGCCTCTAAATACTAGGTACTCTAATTACATGACACAAAAATAAAATACAAGAGGTCGTAAAAGCATAACATTTTTTTTATTTCGTGTTAAGAGTCCCGCGAACACTCGAGTGAACTCAATTCTCAATATAAATAACACTTTAAAGATTTTGTATATTTTGTACTAATGTTTGTACACTAGAATTTATTGACCCTACTACCTCTCTAAAGATTCTTACTATGTCTGCCGTGTGTTCATTAGTGAAGATGGTGGTGTATTCTTCAGACTGCGTTAAATTTATCCAGTTGCGTTCTTGATAATGAGGTAGGCACATTCGGCTCATCGGAGGTAAATAAAAATTGTATTGCAGTAAAATCTTTGCCTTGTCCATATCCGGCACCTGTACCAAATGCTGGTTCTGGCATCCATTGAACATGCATTTCTCCTCGTTGTCGTATGCCCGTCGAATCATTTTATTATAAGTAAGGCGAATATTTATGTGCCTAATTTTATCTAATATGGCTAATGTAAGTTGCGAGGTGTAGCGAAATTATATATCGATATTTACTGTCAACAACGAATGCGTCAAATTGAATTCTTTATCATTCTTTTTTGTGTCAAATTCAAAAGAGGTGCCTTATCAAGTGGAAATGAAATTTATTTTTCGCAGCTTTTCAATGCACTTAAAAATGGAAATTTTCCCTTTTAAACATCGCTGAACTATTTTCTTTATTCGGTTTTCTTTTAGCAGGGTTCTTCTTTCTCGGGGATTTTTCGTCAACAAATGTAGTTTAATAATATTTCCTCTTTTTAATTCTAACTAAACAAACCTAACAAAATAGCCGTGACCAAATGAAACTCATTTCGCGTGACGAGTGATCACCTAATCCATACAATGTGGGAGGAAAACATGGTAAAGGGTTAAGTGAAAACTACTCGTGTATTGTCTAAACTATAAGGGTTCCGTTTAATTCTTTTGAAAGAAATGTGACTTTGGATTTATTACTGAGTTGTGAACTGAGAATGTTAAGTCCTGTTAAGTAACCAGATTTGAAAAATTCTTAGGTGGCAACTATAGTTCTGTAACAAGAATAGTCATTCGTGTTTGGCAACTGGTTGCGTAAGAAGAATGTTCATTACTTTTCGGCAACTGGTTACCAAACTCAGTTGCCATCGCGGCCGGAGGGGAAATTTCTCGAAGGAATGAAAGATTCAGCACTATTAGAGAGAGACATCTAGATTGAGAAGGTTCGAGAAGTGTGTGTAAGAGACAACCAGAAAGAGACAGCACTATTAGAGAGAGACATCTAGATTGAGAAGGTTCGAGAAGTGTGTGAAAGAGACAACTAGAAAGGGACAGCATATTCGGGAATGTTCCAGTCGTCGGGTCGAACGAGCATCGAACAATCTAGACGCTCTGGAACATTCATGAACCGAGGGGTCGCCGTTCCTAGAATCGGACCTTGAATCGATTATTCAAGATTTCTCCGGAATGTTCTAGTGCGAAGGGCTCCGGATATATATATGTGGGATTGGAGTTGAGGAAATAAACATAAGTGTAATTAGCGAACCATTTATTTGATCAATAAAAAGTATTAAAGCAATTTTATAGCAGTAATTATTAAAAATAGGCACAGCAATAAGCACAACAACCAATATCAATAAGCCATTAAATCATTTTATTTAAATTACTCAATATAAATAATATTTATTGAATTAAATACAGTTTACCTGACGATTACAAATCAAAGAGAACCGTACTCGTCCACAGCTCGAAGTCAAGTGACCGGCGTCGAGCTGGGGAGGGGGTTTTATACTGGTTGCAAAGCGGCACAACAAGTGACGTCATGGGAGGCAGGTGTTCTGCTGGTTAATTTCCACAACAGAAATGTTCGTTTTAAACGTTCTAAATCATGAAAATATACCCAACTCCCACACGGCCATTCTGACGAGCAGCCAGTGCAACAGGCTTGCGAAAATACAATAATAAAACTCTTAATTGACTTAAAATATGCATCATTACATTAATCATCATACAATAAACATCTTTAAATGTAATTATAATAGGAGCCTCGGTAAAAGCCATTCACATGGCACGGCTAATTGATAATCATTTGCCTCGGTAAAGGCCAACAATGGCACGGCTCTATGCTTGGATAACAATAGAAGACACTAAAACACTTGCCTCGGTAAAAGCCATTACTGGCACGGCTATGTGTACGTAATTTGCCTCGGTAAAAGGCCATTCAGGCACGGCAAAACAAGACACCAAAAATATATGATATTAACAGTCTAGGTACCTATTCCTCAGCATATATCTGATGATCTGGCCAGAAATCAAGGACATATACTGAAGAATAAGCCGACAGAGATGAAAGACCATTAATTATTCGTTAATAGAATCAGTGAGTTCGCAACCCATGTCAGGTGAAACAAGTCTTAAATTGTCGTGAGCGACATACAAATCATTTCCAGTGCTATGCACTCTCACAGTATATCGTTCATTCTCATGAACCTCTGTTATTACACATGGTCCTTTATATTTACTATTGAGCTTAGTAATGGTCCTAGGATTTTGTTTTACTAGGACAACATTGCCCTGTTTGAAAGGGATGATTTTTGCCTTATTTTTGTCAAATTGCACTTTCTGTCGCAGAGCTTGTTTGTCAAGACGTTGTTTAGTTGCGAGACGACAGGCATTCAAGTCTAAGCGTTCAATATCATTCGTGATGGCAGAGATAGCAGGGGGAGAACGGTTACAACCAATGAGTAGCTGGAATGGAGTTTGGCCTGTACTTTTATTAAAAGTAGAATTAATGGCTAGCTGAACTTCGCCAACAGCATCCTTCCAGCTTCTCCTTGTGGTATTCTCAACCACCGTAAAACAGTCTGTCAGGACTTTCATTAGGCGCTCGACCTGACCATTCGCACGACTTACACCACTAGCGATAAAATGCAACTCTATAGACCAATGAGCGCAAAAGTCTCGTAGCGCCTTGCCGGTGTATGATGCTGCTTGATCACAAATTATTCGTTTCGGGGGTCCAAAAGTGAAAACCAGATCGTGTGACCAAGCAGGCAACCAGTGACGAAAGCAGTTTTTTCGACTGAGTCTGGGGCTATGGGAATTTGGTGGAACCCTGCAGCCATGTCCAAGACTGTAAAATATTTGGCATTCACAAGCTTACTAATGTGGTCGTCGATCAAAGGGAGAGGAAAATGATCTCTGACCGTATTACTATTTAGCTCTCTAAAGTCCACACAGAGACGGTCACTGCCATCTTTTTTGCGGACCAGCAACATTGGGCTTGCAAATGGAGAATTACTATCCCTGATAATGCCATTGTCCTTTAAATATTGAATTATGTTCTTTACGTTTTCTCGCTCAATGGAAGCAAGGCGATATGGGCGCCTTTGCACCGTTTTGTCGGGGTTTTTAAGTCGGATAGTTAATTCTCCAGTATTAACCTGGGTAACAGCATTTCCAGAAGTAAATAGATCAGAGTTGTTTTTTAACATTGAAAGAAGTTGATCTTTTGTTTTAGCATCAACACTACGTAGTCTTTATGTCTTTTTCTAAGTCAACCTTTTCTATAAAATTTATATCGTATTTAGTTCTGGAAATCTTTGTTTCTGTTTTAGAAAAAGTAACCTGCATACCAGGAACGTCAAAGAAATTCTCGCCCAGCAGTATGTCATATTGAATGTAACGGTCCGGTACTAGCACGAATTCGAGCTCCAGATTTAAGCCATCAATGAAAGTTAAACAGGTCTTTTTTCGGGACGAACAAAATGCATTTTCTCCAACACCTCGTAATAAGGTAGTTTCAAAAGTTACTTTGCCAGCAATAGAATTCCCAACGCTTTCTCGCATGAGTGAACATTCAGCGCCACTGTCTACTAGGCATACAAAATCTCTGTCATCGATCTTGGCCATAATAGACCGATTACTGCCGACCATGAGAGCCCTAACCGATTTTTCCGGCTTAGGAGTCTTGTTTTGTCGTTTAAAACAATTTTCGTATTTATGGCCCGGTTTGTGACAAAAACTACAAGTTGGCAGCGTGCGAGGGGATTCTCTTGTTGGCAGTTCACTTTTTTGTGTTTGAGGCGTTGTCGAACTAGCTGTCGAATTTAGGGAGGCATGGGCACTATTATTTCCTAATACTGTCCGACAGTCCCTTTGCAAATGCCCTAATTTAAAACATTTTTGACAACGTCTCAGTTTAAAATCACTAGGGTTAAATTTCGTCTTTTTTGTAGGTATATTGTGATCAGCATCAAACATCGGTCGTTTACGCTTATAAGCATTGAGACTTTGTATTAATTGAGGCAAGGTTTTGGGTGTAAGTCGCAAAAGATCAGATCGAATACGAAAGTCTGACATACCTGATATAACGGCATCAACGAGATGCTGCTCTGTCACCACGATGCCGACCGCTTTCTTTGCCAACTCCCACTTGCGGGTGGCATACTCGGCCAGACTGCACGCCTTGTCGCTCGTATACTCCATGAAGGCAATTAAATCGTCGTAGTATCTCGTTTCATCTGCGAATGTTTGTATAAGGTTATCTTTCAATTCATTCCAATTGGTAATGGTTGTATAATTGCGTCGAGCCCAATCGGCCGCGCGTCCTTTAAGGTTTTTTCGAGCTAAATTAAGGACCTCTCGCTCGTTTAACTGATATTCAACTTTTAATTCCTCCACGTGTCGACACCACACCTGGACAGTGTCAGTGCGATCGTCAGGATCAAATGCAGGCAAATAAATATGCTCCAAATTTCTGGGCCGCGGTATAGGTGTAACCGGACGCATGGGCAAAGCGTTAGGTGTGTAGTTTGAACGAATGTTGACATCATTTCTTGCATCATGGTCTTCAAAAAATCAAAAGGAACGTAGTTACCGCTAGTGACACTCGGCCCATCCGAGTTTGAATTCGTTGGAATACTTTGTGTACCACTGGAGCCCGGAGCCGGAGCCGGAGCCAGAGCTTCTGCCGGAGCCGGAGTCGAAGCCGGAACCGGAGCCGAAGCCGGAGCCTCTGTATTGCCATGAGGTCGCGGTGGCATGAAGCGCTGCTCGAGAGGCGGTGAAACTGGTACACTGCGGGCAGCATTAGTATCCGACGCTCCAGGAGCCCACCCGGGGACCCCGCGCCTGTGCTCGTCGTGTGACATACGTATTTGTCTTAAACACTGTGATACGATCTGAAACTGACGATTATATGTTATAATACAAATAACGCTTGATAAAAATCCCTATCACCACTTCTGATGTGGGATTAGAGTTGAGGAAATAAACATAAGTGTAATTAGCGAACCATTTATTTGATCAATAAAAAGTATTAAAGCAATTTTATAGCAGTAATTATTAAAAATAGGCACAGCAATAAGCACAACAACCAATATCAATAAGCCATTAAATCATTTTATTTAAATTACTCAATATAAATAATATTTATTGAATTAAATACAGTTTACCTGACGATTACAAATCAAAGAGAACCTTACTCGTCCACAGCTCGAAGTCAAGTGACCGGCGTCGAGCTGGGGAGGGGGTTTTATACTGGTTGCAAAGCGGCACAACAAGTGACGTCATGGGAGGCAGGTGTTCTGCTGGTTAATTTCCACAACAGAAATGTTCGTTTTAAACGTTCTAAATCATGAAAATATACCCAACTCCCACATATATAAGCCACGCGCTAACGCAGCGGGGGAGAGTTTTGAATTAAACTGCAACCAGTGCAAATCTCAAAGCGAAGCGAGTGAAAAGTGCGTCATAGTGAATTGATTTATTAAGTAAGCCTTGTTAATTAGTAATTTTGTAATAAAGTTTGCATTCCTTTTAATTAGTGATCAATTCGTGTATTTTCTATCACGTTACCCACCCCGTGGACGTAACAATAGCATTTGTCGATAAGGAATAATCTCAACTGTTTTTTGAAGTTACGTAATGTCAAGTGATATAATTTTATCTGGAATTTTATTGAATATTCTCGGTGCCATGCCTAAGATACTTTTTCTCATCAGCGCCGTATTGCAACATTCCAGAGATTTTATTTTGTATTTGTATTGCTGCCGTGTTGGATTGGAAGTCTCCGGTCTTGTGAGACGCTCATGAATAAGTTGGGGTTGGACTTGACAAATATAGCAACTTCAAGTATGTATAAGGATGGCAGTGTTAGTATTTTAAGTGATTTAAAGGAGGGGGCACAGTCATCTCTAAATTTTACTCCACACATTGCTCTTATACAACGTCTCTGCAATTTGAAAGCTATATCCTTATCAACCGAGTTTCCCCCGAATATGATTCCATACCTTAATACCGAGGCTACAAGACCATAATAGGCCGTTAATATAGCTTCTCGATTTACCGTCGTTGATAGTCTAAAAAGTGCGTAGGCCGCTTTACACAACTTTTTACCCACATATTCAATATGATATTTCCATTTAAGCTGGCTATCTATCATTAGCCCTAAAAATTTTGTTACTTCTACTTTGTCAATTTGTGTGCCTCGGTAGTTTACATCCATGTCAATGGTTCGTTGTCGGAAGTGCATTAAGTTAGTTTTTGTCAGGTTTATCAATAGGTCATTCTTATTTAACCATGTAATTATATTGTACAATACAATATTTATGCCTTGTTCATAATCATTAACATTGTCACATTGAATGATTGAAGTGCTGTCATCGGCGAAGAGCACCATAGGGTGACGATTGATTTTTGGAAGGTCATTAATGTAGACAAGGAATAAGAGTGGATCCAGCACACTTCCCTGAGGGACACCATATAGGATGTGCTATCTGTGTGATCTGTATTTACACTCCTCCATTTTTGTTTTAGGGCATACCTCTGATATTTCTGTGTATTGTTGTCTTTGACTTAGATAGGATTTTATAAGATTTAATGCATTTCCCCTAATACCATATTGATTGAGCTTATCTAAAAGTATACTATGATTTACGTAGTCGAATGCTTTTGTCATGTCCGTGAAAAGTGCGCAGACTGGATTTCTCTCATCAACATTACTCACTATGACACTAAGAAAATCGTAAATAGCCATATTTATCGTGATATTCTTCCTAATTCTCTTTTGTTCCTTACAGAAAAGATTGAATTTATTTAGGTAGGCATATATTCTACTGTATATTGCCTTCTCAAATATCTTCGAGAGAATAGGGATTAGAGCAATTGGCCTATAGTTATTGAGGTTCTCTCTGTCACCTTTCTTGAATAAAGGTTTAATTACAGTTATTTTCAGAGCTTCTGGGTAAATACCAGCATAAATACAAAGGTTGAGTATATAGCTTAAAGGTTCTGCCAGAATATCACTTACAGATTTAATAACATTTGTGCTTAAGCAGTCATAACCGACGCTATTTGTGTTTTTAATGTTTTAATTATTACTTTAATTTCTTGCGGTAATGTTGGTGACATGAACATTGACTGTACACTGTTTTGAATGTTTATGTCCGAAATATCACAATGAGAAGGAACTTCCCTGTGTATAAAATAATCATTAAATGCCATAGCAATTTCTTTAGGATGCGTCAGCGTATCACCAAAACGGTTAATTATTTTATGGATAGGCTCCTTTGGGCAGTTTGTTTTCGTGTTGTTGATAATATTCCACACTGCTTTTGATTTATTATCAGATGTTTTAATTTTATGGTTATTTTTTGCCCTTTGTGTCAAGTTTATAATCTTCTTAAAAGTTTTTGAATATTTTTTAAGCTTTATGGAGGTGGAGGGTGGAGACTTTTCAAGGCAATGTATATATGCAATTCCCCACGAACTGGATCAGAAGACTAACAATTAGGAAACAAATCGGAAATGTATCAGCAATAAAGTTCCTAGAATAGAATTTGAGATTGTAGTGACAATTAGACATGTATTTCAATTAATTTCGGGTTGTATACTCGTAATTCCATGTAATTACATTAATCTTCGACTTTAGCCGTATTGATATTCCTTAAGTGAAATTTATACATACCTACTCGTACTCGGTTATAAGCAAATTGCGACGCCCTAGCAGGATATCATGTACCTACCTACCAAAGATTATAATAAGTATGTATATATATCTAACTACTATTTAAAAGATTAGGTGCTTACACACAGTGTAATGCCGAATTTACACAGGTCTACAGGGAAGGCAAGTGGGCAGGACAGGCGTAATACCGCATTATACGCCCGTCCTGCCCACTTCCCTGACCTGTAGGGCTGAGTGTGAATTCGGCATAATGAACATGATGGCAATAAATATATAAATATGAATAATGATAATGAATATGTTCGAGAGGAAATAAATTGTCGCTATCTCAGTAATAAAGGGATATACAGGGTGTGGCCTGGAATAGGAGCAAAAACTTAAACGGTAGACTATTGAGCTTGTTAGCAATTATTTGCAGGTGGTTTTAATTGAAAAAAAAAACATTTTACAAGCTTTTGTCTGCTGTCTTTTGCTGTCTGTGTGTCTGTCTGTAATCAAATCTTGCAAGTTAAATTTGATCCACTTCCCGGTTTTCGATTGAGTTAAAATTTTGCACGAATATGCAAATCGCGTGACAATGCAATATTATGATAACGTGAAGCTGATCTGATGATGGAGCTGGAAGGTGGCCATAGGAACTCCGTAATAAAATCACATATCGAGTTTGGGATCATTAGAATCGTCTCAATGAGTAGTTGATGACGGTATACAGAAAAGTACAGTCGGCAATAAAAGCTTGTACCAAAAATGAAATTTTTGACAGAAACTTATTTTTCTTTTTTTTCTCTAAAGTAAGTTCACGTGTATTTTTTACTCTTCTGGGGTGACACAAGTAGTTCTTTTAATTTAAAAATTAACTAAAAAGAACAAAAAAAACAAAAATATCTTTTAAAAATAAAAATGCAATAACTATTATGACTCATTACATGATGTTACCTCAATCTGCATTGACTGCTATGCTATGATCTCCTGGTGCCAAGATACATTACTTGAAGGTCATAATCATAACTTTAGATCAACATTACTCAGAATAAAAATAAAAATAAAAATTGGACACAAGGGTATCACAGATGCTCTAAGGAAGCGTCCTTTTAAATATTTGCCCCTCTTACCGGCCGCACACTGTATATACCTACCTAAGAGTTCAAAGAAACCAACTTAATAAAAGTATTTTGTAAAATATATTCTCAGTAAAAGAGGTAAAATACATTCGCTGTCTCAGTTACAGAGGTAGGTATAGAAGTTTGTTTTGTTCCACTAATAGAGGTAATTTAGTGCTAAAGTCCGCAGCATGAGTCTCATGTGCTGGTGGCTTCTCACTTATCCAGGGTCCCCACTTAACCAAATTTTACGGTATTTGTTGCAGGTATTGTAGAGATATGGATGCCACCGTACACTTTTTCCTGCCTCGTAATGGTCTACGTCTTTGCGTGGCACGGAGTTTGTAAGGTACTTGTGGATTTTGGTATTTTTAATAAGGTTTCAAAAAAAAATCTTTTGGTAGGTTGTGTTGCCAACTGTATAGATAAATTAACGAGAGCATGGAATTGCATATGTAGTAGTATTACACTATATATTTAGTTATTATACTATATATATTTAGTAGTATGTTTACAGGCATTCTATATTTGAATTTTCTATTTTCTCGTACTAACAGCATAAAAAGAGGTTTATTATATATTGAAGAAATAAATACCAAATAATGTCAGTGTCAAATTGTGAATATTATTTACATACACTGAATATTTAATACAAAAATTAGGATTTAAATGGAAAAAGACCGAGGACAACCGAAAAATATTAATGGAAAGACACAACATACGACTGCTAAGAATAAATTACGAGTACCTTACCAAAATTGCGGAATATCGGTCTAAAGATAGACCACTAGTTTATACTGATGAAACCTACATCCACACTTCACATATGTGTCCGGAGAGGCTTGGACCGATGCAACAGAATTTGGTGTAAAAAAACAAATCAGTACAGGCCAGCTGTTAATAAGAGTGCACGCAGGAGGAAAAGATGGTTTTATTCCCAACGCTTTGTTAATGTTTAAGGCTAACCAAAAAACGGGAGATTACCATGACCAGATGAACTTTGTCAATTACGAAAAATGGTTAAAAGAAAAATTAATACCGAACCTTAAACCGAATAGCGTACTTATCGTAGATAATGCGTCCCATCACAACAAACTTTTGAATCGTGCTCCACCGTCAAATTCTCTTAAACAAGAAATGATGGATTGGTTGGATTGGAACACACCATTTCACATAGCCCGTTGATGTACAAAACCAGTTTAGTATGATTTAATTAAACAATATAAAGAGCGGTTTCGGGAGTACCACATAGATGTAATTTTAAAAGGACATGGCCACTCCGTTTTACGATTGCCACCGTATCACCCGACATTCAATCCGATTGAAAATATTTGGTCCATGGTAAAAGGATATGTAGCGAAAAGAAACGTTTCTTTAAACATGCAAGGCATTATGAGTTTAGCAACTGAATGAATGAATTCTATTACTGCTGAGGACTGGGAAAATATTTGTCGCCATGTCGAAAGTGAAGAAAATAAATATCGATGTCAGGAAGGGGAAATGGATCGAATTTCAAACAATCTCATTATCAATACTTGTGACAGTTCAGATGAAGAACACAATAGCGACTAAAAGCAAAAAACAGAGGACTACTACTTATTCCATTTCTTAAGGGTATGTTATTTTGTTGCAAACGGTACAACCACTACAAATGCAATTCCATGTTCTCGATAATTTATCTATACACTTTTAAACACAGTCAACAACTGCAGGTGGAGTGAGTTTCAATGAGGTTTGACTTATGTGGTATAGGATCACCTTCTGTCTCCATACTATTGCGTTTTCACCAAACTTTCATAAGTAGGTATGAAAGATTTCTGCTCAATTTGTTGATGATAACTGCATAATAATTCAAATTTTGGCCGTTACATACTAACGAACTAACAATACGATATAAGGCTTGTCGTTAATAAAGCTTTTCTTTTTTTATGTACAATACAAGTATGTATGTAGGAATGAGCTGCTGAGTGATAGGCGATGGAATGGAAGAGTGAGACTGGATCGGGGTAGAACGAACGAAAGAACGAATGAGGAATGAGATTGAGAGAGGACGATTAACGGAAAACTGTGTCTGAGAGTATCGCTTGCTAATTTTAATTGTTAAAATTATAAAACTGGGTTGCGGGTTAAAATAAAAGTAAAGCTTTGTAAAAGAAAGTGGTTTTATTGAAAAGAATACTACAAAATATGGGGGCTCGTCCGGGATTAAGGAAATTTCATCAGATTGAATTCGGCGACCAATAAAACGACGAGTAAGCGCTACAGACGACGGGTTTTACCGTAAACGACGAAGACGACGATAATGGGAAAAGAAACCAGACGTTTAAGCCGACAAGCTGATTTTGAAGACGCGGAGGCGGGTTCATCATCAGGGTGTATAGAAGACGTTGAAGATAACGCCGAGGTGTTTTCATGGAGTCCGGTGCTGCAGCTACTAATGGCGAGGCGGTCGTTATCTGGCACTGCGGCGCTCTGGTTACGTTCTGAAAAAACATACAAGACGTGGGAGGAGTTAAAGACGGCAATCTCCAAAGGATTTTCTGATACGGTCGACATAAAAACTATACATGAAATTATGAGTTCGAGAACAAAGAGAAGTGATGAGTCATGCTTAGACTATTTGCTGAGTATGAAGGAGCTTGGAAAGCGAGGTAAAATGCCTGATTATGTCGCTATTAAATATATTGTAGAAGGCATTTAAGACACGCCAATCAATAAAATGATTTTATACAGAGTTACGACGTACGCCGACCTGAAAGAAAAGGTAAAGATTTACGAGACGATCAAAGAAAAGTCGCGAAATACACATCATCACGAAGCAAGAAGCAATAAGCCAAAGCAAGCGGAAAATTACGGAAGCAAGAAGAAATGCTATAACTGTGGCGAATATAGTCATTTGTCCAGCGAATGTCCGCATAAGCAAAGAGGGCTAAAATGTTTCTGATGTAATCAGTTCGGTCACATTTCATCACAATGTGAATCATCGACGGCAGGAACGAGCAGAAATCCGACATCATTTTCCTATCAACATGGCGGTTCGGCGAAACAAATGTGTGTTCGGAAAGAACAGATGAACGTGAACGACACGACGTGGAACGGAACGAACGGCGGCTGCGTAGCGAGCGAGAGTGAGGCAAACGTCAGGCCGAACGAAACGCAGACGAACGGGAATGACAGATCGGGAATGGCGGCGATGAATGTCAACAACAATGGCGGACTGCATCTGCAACCGGCGGCGAATAGTTACGATAGACCTATGAAAGACGTTTTATTATTCGATAAAAAGATTTGGTCGTTAGAGGACACGGGTAGCGACGTGAATTTATTAGATTACGAGTGCTATAAATCATTGAACGCTCCGGAATACGTGTGCAACGAGATGTGGTTGACAGGACTTGGTACGGCGCGAGTAAAATCGATCGGATATCTAACAACAAACATTATCATCGAAGGTCAGTGCTACGAGAATGTTACGTTTAACATCGTGCCTAGAGACGCTATGCCATTTTCGATGATATTAGGGCAACAGTTTTAAAAAAATGTGACGTTTGTTATGGAGGGCAGTCGTGTTCTATTGTTGAAGTCTAGTGATGGTTGGCTTCGTAATTTTATGTGTGGTGTGGACCTTTCTGATGTTGTAGGTTTCCTGGGTGACACGGCGTTACAGCAAGAAGTGGAACACCTTGTCGAAACATACCGACCGAATAAGACGCGTGAGTCGCCGATTCAATTGCGCATTACGTTGAAGGACGACATCCCAGTGGCGCAAAGGCCTCGACGTCTGGCTTTTGCGGAGCAACAAGAAGTAGAGCGCCAGGTGAAGCAATGGCTTAATGAGGGCATAGTTCGGGTAAGTTTTTCGGAATATGCTAGTCCGTTGGTGCTTGTGAAGAAGAAGGACGGCAGCACAAGGATTAGTGTGGATTACAGGCTAATTAATAAGAAGATGGTTAAGGACGAGTATCCCTTACCTGTCATAGAGGAACACATAGATCGATTGGCGAAAGCGAGGGTGTTTAGCACACTTGATTTGAAGAATGGATATTTTCATTTGGCAGTCCACGAAGATTCAATCAAGTATACATCGTTTGTTACCAGTAACTCGCAGTACGAGTTCCTTAAAGCCCCTTTTGGTTTTTCAATCTGTCCGAAGGTGTTTTCTCGGTTTATTAATGCAATTTTCAGGGATCTGATTGAAAAAAGATGTGTTAGTATTTATTGACGATGTGATAATTTTTGCAGAAGACGAACGGCAAGCAGTTGAACGCCTCAAGGAAGTGCTGGTGAGAGCATCCCAGTACGGACTAGAGATCAATTGGAAGAAGTCGCAGTTGGTGCAACGACGAGTGGAGTACCTTGGACATGTGGTGGAGAATGGTACAGTACGACCATCACCCGACAAGACGGACGCAGTGGTAAGGTTCCCACAACCAACCAATTTTAAACAGTTACAAGGCTTTGTTGGGTTGACATCATACTTTAGAAAGTACATTCATAACTATGCACTCATAGCAAGACCAATGACGGAATTATTAAAGAAGGATGTTGACTTTGCATTTGAGGCACCCCAGAAGGCTGCATTTCATGAGTTGAAAATGAAGCTAGCGAGTTCGCCTGTTCTAAGGATATATGATCCGCAGTTGGAGACCGAAATGCATACCGATGCTTCAATGGCGGCCTTAGCAGCTATTCTACTTCAACGATGCCCAGACGACGGTCAGCTACATCCAGTTTACTATATGAGTAAAAAGACGAGTGAACCTGAAAAAAAATACACAAGCTAAGAATTGGAAGCATAAGCCGTAGTGGAAGGTTTAAAGAAGTTTAGGCCATATCTAATTGGAGTAAAGTTTAAGATTATTACAGACTGTCAAGCATTGGAGATGACCCTCAGGAAGAAGGATCTGTCAGCACGCGTGGCGGGAAGGGCTATAGATCTACAGCAATATACCTATAAGGTGGAACATCGCTCCGGGTCGCTGATGAGACACGTGGACGCGTTAAGCAGGGCACCGTATGTTGGACTAGTCACAAGTGAGCTTCATGAGAGAATAAAGAACGCTCAAGAGCAAGATGGCGGCTTGATGGCGATTCGAGAGATCATGAGGGAACGACCCTATCTAGATTATGTTATGGAAAATGACGTGCTTTATAAAGGATCCAAGTTGGTGGTACCAAGTGGTATGGAAAGTGAAATAATAAAGAAAGTGCATGAAAAAGGGCATTTTGCTAAAAAGAAAATGACGGAAATGATCTATGAAGATTACCACATTAAGGACCTATCAAGGAAAATAGACGAGTTCATGGTCACCTGTATTCCATGCCTACTAGCAACAAAGAAGAGTGGAAAACAAGAAGGATTATTGCACTGCATTGACAAAGGGAGTGTACCGTTGGATACGCTACACTGCGACCATGTTGAAACTAAGAAACAGTATAACTATATTCTTACAGTGGTAGATGCCTTCACCATGTTTGTATGGGTGTATCCTACGAAAGGCACGACGGCCAAGGAAACGCTGGCAAAGCTGTTCTTACACCAGCAGACATTTGGTAACCCAGCCCGAATAATTATTGATCGGGGTGCGGCTTTCACAAGTCATGACTTTAAAGAATATTGTGAGACGGAGAATATCCAACATGTACTAGTGACGACTGGCGTTCCGAGAGGGAACGGCCAGGTGGAACGCGCCCATCGCGTTTTAATGTCTGTACTGACTAAACTGTGTATCTCAGAACCAGGATTGTGGTACCGGCACGTGGCGAGGGTGCAGACGGCCCTCAACAGTACGTATCAACGTAGCATCGACACGACGCCTTTCGAGCTATTACGAGGAACGAAGATGCGTACCAAAGATGACGTCCAACTGTACGAAATGTTAAAACAGGAGAGTTACGATAGTTACATAGAGGAGAGGGAGCAGCGTCGAAAGTCTGCTCAGCAGCAAATAATGAAAATACAGCAAGAGAATCGATTGACTTATAACAAGAAATGAAAAGAAAGTAGAGTTTACCAGGTGGGAGAACGAGTAGCCATAAGTCGGACGCAGTTTGGTACTTGCCTCAAGCTCAAGCCGAAGTACTTTGGACCCTACAGGGTGGTAGCGACCACAGGAAAGGATCGGTACTATGTGGAGAAGGTCGACAGCTTGTCAGAGGGGCCAGCGCGCACGACTGCATCAGCTGATCACATGAAACCTTGGCCTGTAACCTGTGTGTGACTAGGGGTCAATGGACGAGTACTAGAGGTCAGCGAACTTCTACATCACACATGGTAAGACTTCTGACCTATATCTGACTCGGTACCTAACTTAACCGACTGCTCTCGTAACTAAGTCGTTATAATCTGTTAAAGATGATTACTAGTGTTTCTGTTTTTTCAAAGATGTGCTTTTGAGATTAGTAGATAGTTTCTTGGAGAACTGTACTTGCTGTTATGTTAAAGCTGAAGTAAGAAAAAGTTGTTACTTATTACGTTATGTAATACTGTTCATGTTGTTTAAGCCGAAGTTTAAGATATTATCGATAAAGTTGTTAATTGTTATGATGTAACATACAAACAGCTGTTTCAGATGTTGATGATGTTTTTATTGCTATGTAATTGTTGTTGTAGCTATTTTAAAGTCGGCTGTAGTATATTATACACATGTGTACCTGAGGCCAGGCTAGTAATGTAGGAAGGCCGTCTGTAGGAATGAGCTGCTGAGTGATAGGCGATGGAATGGAAAAGTGAGACTGGATCGGAGTAGAACGAACGAAAGAACGAATGAGGAATGAGATTGAGAGAGGACGATTAACGGAAAACTGTGTCTGAGAGTACGCTTGCTAATTTTAATTGTTAAAATTATAAAACTGGGTTGCGGGTTAAAATAAAAGTAAAGCTTTGTAAAAAAAAGTGGTTTTATTGCAAAGAATACTACATGTATAGTACCTACAAAAGGCGACCTTAATGTCATAAAGCAATCTCGACCAGTTAACTTTAATGCAATACAGAAAATTTTATTTATGAATCCATTTTGTTTTTTTTTTAATTTACTATATATTCAGAGTAGAATAGAACGGAATAAACTTTTTTCGCAAATAACACTCAGTACATTTTTAGGGTTCCGTAGTGTAAATGGCAAAAACCACGGAATAAAGAATCCATTGGAAGTGGCATTCAACCGATTTTCATAGAGAACCACTGTCGCCGCACGCACACAACCACACTTCAATAATACACGAACACACTATTGCAATACGCTTTCGATTTGTTAAAACGTGCTGTGCCAATATTTTGTTAACGGTAGCTAATTTTATATGCAAAATCTACTTTAATATTCGCTTGCCTAGTGACCTTAAGCGACCAGAAATATCAGTATGCTCGTTTACTCGTATATGTAAGCTTAAAGAATATTTGACTAACAAAGCCTATTATTCTCTAGACGAATTTCTTTGCCAATCATCCAATGAATAACAATAATGATAATAGGTACGTAATATAATATATAATAAATGTAATGATGATACCTGATATAATAGTAATAAATGTAATGATAATTCATAATATAATAATAATGTGATATTTAATGTTGTATACCTATACGAAATGTTAAAATTAATATTCTGTGGAAAATGACCTGTAACCATGTTATCAATAAAGATTGAATTGAATTGTGCGGGATAACAGGAAACTAAATGTCAGTAGTTCGCCGTGCATATTGCGAATTTAATCAATTGTTCGTAATTACGCTACATACAATACTCTGCGTGGGAATTGAATCTTCATGAATGAAGCGATTTCTTTTGGCGAAACTCAAATATCAGTTGCATCAAAATGTTTCGAACAATGGTGTTGAATCGTTGCGGAATCCAATCCTTCCTCCCCGTGGCATCAATCCATTTTTCCTTTGTACTTGTGTCTTTAGGAAAACTATAAGATTATAACAGTTATTTTATTGTGTATGACACAATATCCAGATACATATTACCAGAGCCCCGAATTCTTTTGAGCTGCCATAGGGACTTCTCGTTTATCGACTTCCGATTATACAATATGTATATCAATAAATACAGAATACAATATGTAAAATATGTAACAACATGCAGTCTTATCGCGAATGAGCGATCTCTTCGAGATAACCTTTGGATACCAACTTTTAGGAAATATAATATTTTATTCTTTCTTATAAATAATAAGGATGGTCTTTGTCCTGATTAAAAGGCATAGGTAAGCAATCCATAAATTATAAAAATTAAAAAGCAATAAAAGGAACAAGCAATAAACAATAAAATATTATTATTTTAATTTCTTTTTATAATACTACAATACTTCCGATTATACAATAATACATATGTATAAACGGAAGTCGGTAAACGAGAAGTCCCTATGACAGCTCAAAAGTGCTACGAGAATTTCAGGCTCTGCATATTACTCATAAAAATATAATCTTTATCATTTTGGTTTATCGATAACAAGTATCGACCTTAGCACCGACCACAGTATTTGAGTAGCGAACCTTCGGGAAATTTGCTGTGCATTCACGATCTGAGTAGCGAAATAATACACAGGATTATGAACTTTATTCTTAGAGAAATAGAATTGATATTTCCTTGACTACAAGCGCAAATTGTGTAAGAAATTGAAAATTAAATATTTTTTTATACTTATTCTAAAATATTACTTAACGATGATAAGAAATACCTCCATGAGACAAGTTTTTTATGTACTATTATTGGAGCAGCTTTCATTAACGCAATACGGCATTTTCCTAAAATAAACAAATATTCACTCATGTCATACGCTGCGTGCGGTCGCTACGTCACTGACAATAATCTGTGCAAGAAGTATGCTTATTATTGCTCATGTTCAGCGACACGGGAACGCCCACTCACCACTTCCAATGGATTCTTTAGTCCGTGGCAAAAACAAAACCCTCATAGCTTCGTCATCTCCGTCTGTCAACTCGTCAACAAGGTCAACATGTGTCACATAAGGGAGCGACCACACCAGTGCTTAACGCTGCGTACAGATGTAGTGAGAAATTATTTTCCTTCGTAATTTTTCGGAAAAGTTCGTATTTATCGTGCTCTCTCAAATTGCTTCTTATATAGAGTGGATAATCCGCAATTTAAAAATTCGCTGTAATTTTAATCATATTTTCAGATTACTTATAATAAGGTTGTATAGCCATGCCGAAATCTAGAAAACGGTTAAAAAATCCAATTCAAGGTATTATATTTAATATTTACCTGTACTTCATATCGGAAAATAGCAAATTCAAAAATAGAAACGACAGAGTATTTTAGGAAAGTTCAACAGCGAATTTCGGACGCAACAGGAATATCTAGACCAACAATTAGAAAATATTTGAACCAGGGAGAACAATACAGAAGTAATGAAAATCCCAACACAAACAAAATTAAGCTGGGTAGACCACGCAAGAAATTCTATTTAGATCTTGATGATTTTGACTACGCAGTGATACGACGAATGGTTTATAACTTTCATCTCATTTATAAACAGGTCCCTACTATAAAACTACTAAAGTCCAAATTAATAGAAACGATGAATTTTAAGGGCTGCGATTTTACACTAAGAAAAATACTTCGCCAAATGGGTTTTTTATTCAAGAAAATTACTAATAATAGGAAAATGCTGATGGAAAAAGATGACGTTAGACTTAAAAGAATAAAGTTCATAGACCTTATAAGGAAGTACAGATCTGAAGGCAGAGATATTGTGTATACTGACCAAACCTATGTTCACACATCCCATTTAACAGGAAAGTGCTGGATTGATTCTACGGATAAAGGAGTGAAACAGTTAATTTCAAAAGGTCAACGTCTAATTATAGTACATGCAGGTAGTGCCAAAGGATTTGTACCAGGTGCTCTACTTATGTATAAGTCTACTGATAAAACTGGTGATTATCACGATGCCATAAATAATGTTAATTATGAAAAATGGTTACGGAATCAACTTATTCCCAACTTGTCTCCAAATTCTGTACTAGTAGTAGACAATGCTGCTTATCACAATAAATATGTGGAATGTCCGCCCAACTCTAATACCGCAAAGCCACTTATGATAAACTGGTTAAAAAAATACAATATTCCACATAATTCATCGTCAACCAAAATACAATTATACGAAATTATTTGCCGGCATAAAGAAGACTTTGTTGAATATTCCATTGACAAATTTTTACATCAACATGGACACGAAGTGTTAAGGTTACCTCCATACCACCCCGACCGCAACCCTATTGAAAATATATGGTCACAGATAAAAGGTTATGTATCAAAAAGAAACATAGATATGAATTTGGGTACAGTAAAAAAATTAATTGAAGAAAAAATAAATATTATTGGCCCGGAAGAATGGAAGAATGTTTGTGATCATGCTATCAAATGAATAGCTCTCACAGGAACACTCTATGGATGATCGCATTGATAGGATTGTTATTAACGTCAATGACAGCACTGACGAATCTGACGATGATATGACTGACTCAGATTGTGAAATGGACAATATTGAAAACATCGATCCAAATACGATGAAATTGTAATGTTAGGTAGGTATAGGTAGTTTTACCAAAGTTGAAATGAATGAAACCACACCCAGTTACATTACGTACTTATTGCAAGAAAAACGAATGAACGAAGTGATTGAGTCAATGTGAGAATCTTAACAAAAAACATTTTGTCATCCCATCAGTTCGCTGCTGAACTTGCAATCGGTACGCAAAAAAACACCAATTTTAAAAATCCTCTATCATTCATTACAACGGTTGTGTGCGTGGCGATAACATTCGTGAAATTGCCTATGAAACCTTTTGAATCGATTGCATTCCTCTCACACGCAGGTTATTTTTAGGTACGAGAGGGACGCCAAAGATAAAATATAGACAGGTTTTGAATTTTATCATTGTAAATTTTTCCCGATAAGCTTTATTTTGTTGTCCTTTTAATTATGTTTTAAAGCGGAGATAATGTTTTGTTTAGTAGTGACAATAAAACTGATTATTTTTGAAGTTACAGAAAGTGGTTTTAAAAATCCCATTTTCAGGACCTAATAATTGTTGCGGTTGTAACATCTCTATATTATACAACAACATTATTCATTTTGACATTTGACACTTTAACAATAAAGTTCCATATTAATGGGTATGATCAAATCAATCAAAAAAAATCAAAAATCATTTATTTGCTTAATAATACACATGTTTACATATAAAATGAGATGCCAGGCGGACCCCAAACTAGGCTGAGCCTGAATCTTGGGACCCTGGAGTGCAATTTGTAAAACAATATGAAGTTATTCAAGAAATTAGAATGAACTCAAAAGAGGAAAGTAATAACAAGCATTATACCTACATATAAGAACACATGCGCAAACTGTGTGTGTGTGTGTGTGTGTGTGTTTTGTATTTGTGTGCTTGCGTGCTTGTGTGTGTGAGTGTATGTGTGTGCATGTGTGCGTTAGTTAGTGTGTACGATTGAGTTTCACTTGATAAGAAGTAGGGCCTCCGTGTCACTAAATGATAGAGAGAAGCCACTTTTTCACAACCGCCATAGCGTTACCAATAGAGTAATGTTGAATCTCAAGAACTTTGCAGATCTTATTGTAAATTCGCCGATGCATATAGTCAGGTGAGCGTTTTGCGAATAATGTTCTATAATTAGGAAGAGGAGCTTTAAATACACGTTTGGTCAGGAGCTGCGGAAAAATTGATAGTTTTGTAACTATTGCATGGGCTCGTGAAGTAGCTTTTAAGACATAAAGTCGTCTTACATTTAAAAGTTTGGAGTCTCGATAAAGAGTATCCGTGGGGAAAAGAATAGGTTTTCGGAGCATTACTTTAATTACTGCGCGCTGTGCTCCTTCCAGAACTATCAGTGCTTTTTGGAGCTTTTGGATGTTTCTGGAGTTTTTGGATGAGAATGTCACTGATTTAATACGATAATTCATTGACAGTTCGGGTGTCATCGTATTCCGATAAAGATCCGAGTTTTCCCGAAGCAAAATAATTTTGCAATACATCTGTATACGCGTTGACGTGTCGTATGCGTGCGGTGCGTTAGCGTATTTTGAGCAGCGGTGTGGTCGCACCTTTAATCTTCTCTCTTCTTCTTGGTCTTTAAAAATAAATGTAGATCTTTCAGCTTTTTTTATTAAGTGAGTATATTTCGGAGATAATCGCTCCGAAATATACTCACTTAATAAAAAAAAGCTGATTGAAATTGTATCCTTCCCAACGTTCCCCACTAGAAATTCCGAAACGTGGGATTGAACGCCGGGTTTCTGACATAGACATTGTACCATTTATCATTTATTTGTTCCTATTGCCTTATTATTAGTATTTTTGTTTCTCATGTTTGTTTTAATGTAAAATTTGATTTTATTGACTATTATTCATTATTGCTTTTTATTCTTATACACTGACTAACTTTTTGTGAATCCATGCTATTTTAATTTTATGTAATGACATGTAAATTTTCAGAATCAAATAAAATCATCTAATCTAATCTAATCTGAAAAAAAATGAACAAAATCATGTACAGTGTTTTTTAAATACCTACTATCAACGAAAATTATTTTGACCAAGATCGATGCAACCGCAGCCCAGTGGTTCAGGCATGTGACTGTCAAACGGCGGTCGTTGGTTGGAATCTCGTCCTATGAGATTTCTGAACTTATGTACGGAACATATTTTGATATTTAATGTTAGCTTTTCGGTGAAGGAAAAACAACGTGAGGAAACCTGCATACATCTGCGAAGAAATTCGAAAATTGTACAAAAATAATACATAAAATCTTCAAATATTCTGGTTAGAATAAGAATTAAAAACCCAAATATTCCATTTTTACGTTAGCTTAAAAACCTTGAGCGATAGGCCCAACCTACATATTACGGACGACTACCCGCCGAATAGCGAACAACCATCCGACGAAACATTCGAACGCCATCTGAGAAACTTTTTATTGAAAAACGCATTTTATTCGGTAAAGGAATTTATGGACATTAAACATTAATAATATCACTGTTTTGACATTGTAAATTATATCGTTTTTTTTTTCGTTTATTAAGGTAAAGTGTGTTATCTGACGATCTTTATGTGATATTATGTTACTCATTTATTTACTTTTGCCTATTAATTAATTGTGACTATAATTTGAACCAAATGTAACTTACATACGTTCATTTTATTACAATTCTTATTCTCTTTGACGATCATAATATAAATTCATATAGATTAAGCTAGCTTAAAATTATATTGAAACTAGCTTCTGCTTGCGACTCCGTCCGCGTGGAACTCGTTTATATTGTAGCTTACAAACTTTCATCCCCCATTTCACCCCCTCAGGGGATGATTTCCGGGATAAAAACTATCCTATGTCCTTCCCCGGGATTCAACCCATCTCCATACCAAATTTCACCAAGTTAAAACAAATAAATAAATATTTTCGAGATTTTTAGATGGAGGCTATTTTCCAAGAGTGTTCCGTCCATAATGTGTCCTATACGTGAGCGTAATATATAAGCAGTCTTAATTAGGTATATATAAATTAACCTTACGTGTTGTTATTTCTATATCCTGCTGAATCCCGCAAATACCGGGATCCCGCAGAATTGTGAATCCCCAATCCCGCTAATACCGGGATCAAAATTATCATGCGAGATGGCATTCTCGAAACAGTTCAAAATGTATGAAACCGATATTGTACTGTCGCATCACGACACGAAACGGCACGTATGATAAGTATGTATCCGGTTTCACACAAAAATGCCTATGTAAATCAATAAAATAAAATATACTTCATATTATATGAAAAATCGAAGTCCAAGTGGCTGTCCTTGCCTCAAAACCAAGGCAAACCCCCGTAGACAAGGCAATTCGAGCTAGTTAAAGGAGTACGAGTACCTAGTTATAAAACGTATAAATCTCGACAGGCTTTTATTTGCTCACTGCCACCCAAATTGTAATTGCTCCATTTTCATTAAAACCCTTGTTTTCAGGAAAAAATATGGGCATGCCGCGTGCATACGATTCAAAATATAGCACAATTTATTGCATTAGATACAGTACTACTATTCGACATGGTGTTGATTATCCTGCACGGCGGCGCTGTTAAGTATAGACGTGGTAATACTTCCCGAATTCTTCCGCAAGATTACAGTTGGCTGAGATTCCCACGAGACCACCCCGTTATGGCCGGAATAATATATAATAGCATGCAGATGTTTCTTGTTACAGGTAAGATTTCCTTTGTCTTTCTTTAAAAATAATCTAATAATAAGTGAGCACAGTTAGGGCAAAGTCAGTGGGGGACAATTTTTTTTTTTTCAAAATTCATTATGCTAAGATATGATCGGGAGGTACCATTGTTAAGTTGTGTCACTTTACACAAGAAATAAATAAATAAATAATATAAATATAAGGGGTCAATCTTACACAAATCGACCTAGTTCCAAACTAAGCAAAGCTTGTACTATGGATACTACACTACAAAACAGTTTCCTATTTCCAGAACATCTAGCCCATACAATGTCACCTATTTGAAACACCCTAGTGTTTATTTTCGTAACCGCGTCGGCGGCAGTCGCAACAAATCCAATCTACAGCGTAGCTTGCAGCCTATCATCAACCTGGCGGGACTAGCGTGCAATGCTTAGTGTTACGATATTCAAACAAAAAAATCTTGCAACTGTCATTTATGGTTTTGACGCACGAGTGCGTAATTGCGTTTTACAAGTACGAACATTAATCTCCGGCAGACCGTTGCTTAATGGATGATAGGTGAAGTTAGAAATTGTATCGCAATCCTCGACAAATTCTCGTGAGGCTATTTTGACATCATTGTCTGACACGATTATACTTGGAAGTCCAAATCTCGCAAATAAAAACTTCATATTAGTTATTAAATGCCGCGTAGTAAGGCATTTACTATAGGCATCTCTTTTTTTTTTTTTTGACGATGTGAAAATGCCTTGCGCATACCCCCGGCCCGGGGAAGGCAATTTGGGGGTTATTTACTATAGGCATCTACCATTTTTTTTTTTTTTGACGATGTCAAAATGCCTTACGCATACCCCCGGCCCGGGGAAGGCAATTTGGGGGTTATGTGGGACTCTCTCCTCCCGCCGCGATCCGAGTGATGGTGACTGGAGGAGCATACCCACTAAAAACACACCGGCGTCACCCGCATTGCCGTTAACGGGGGCGCCATGGGATCGCGAACATTCAACCATGACGCCCCCCGGCGGTCCTGGCTTTACTCGCGCCAGGACACCCGCACCAAAGGAGGGGAAGGTCAGGACGCTTGATCCTTCCCCCAGACATGTAGGGCCGTGCAATGTGGGTCCCCTACCCACTGGCCCTACTGAGGCATGGCGCGATCAGCGGCCGCAAACCGCGCGCGCGCTCTACCTCGCCGTCTGCGCCGGAGCGGGAGCGCGTCCGCACTGTTTTCGCGCTCCCTCTCCGCAGCCTCCTTTTGCGAGACGACTGTTTCGCAAAAGGAGGCCACCGCTTCTCACGATCTCTCGCTGCCCAGCATGGCCGTCACGACACTTTGCAGCGAGCGATCATCTACACCAAGGGC
The DNA here is from genome assembly GCA_947049275.1 of Epinotia bilunana. Taxonomy (NCBI): domain Eukaryota; kingdom Metazoa; phylum Arthropoda; class Insecta; order Lepidoptera; family Tortricidae; genus Epinotia; species Epinotia bilunana. Next base: position 12,785,854 of record OX346274.1, on the reverse strand, counting down.
CGTCACCATTGTGCGGCGCTCCTCGGCCCATCTGCTGCACCACTCTAGCGTGTGTTGGGCCGAGTCATCCTCAACGCCGCACTCATGGCAGGTGGAGCTTCCCTCTCTTCGAATTCTGTGCAGGTAATGACCGAAACAGCCATGTCCGGTCATCACCTGCGTCAATCGGAACCCCACCTTGCCATGGGCCCTCTCTAACCAGGCATCAAACGACCCGAGGAGCGCCCCTATGGTGCGGAGTCCATAGGGCGACTCCTCCAGGTCCGCCTTCCACCTGTCCCTCAATCGCCGCTCCGATTGCCTGCGCGCGGTCCTCACCTCTTCGGGTGCGGGACACTCTCCCGAAGCCCTCCACCTTAGCCGGTCCCTGTGCGCCTCGGCTAGCATCTCCGCGTCCAGCTCCCACGGAGGAGTGCCCGCCAAGGCGCATGCCGCCGCCCATGCCACCGTTACGTAGGCCCTGCAGATACGGTTGGCCACCACCCTTTGTGGCCTCCTAAGCAGGGCCTTATTCGCCGCATTTAACCGGTCCGCCCAAATCGGGGCCCCGTAAAGGGCCATGCTCCGGGCGACCCCGGCATATAGGCGACGGCACGCAACGGAGGGCCCTCCCACATTGGGCAGCAGCCGACCCAGGGCTGACGCCGTCGCCACGATTCGGGGAGCTAGCTGGCGAAAGTGCTCCCCGAAATTCCACCTTCGGTCCAGAATGAGCCCCAAGTATTTTATATGAGGCTTCACCTGGACCCTCCCCGCTCACTCTAATTGTGGCACCCGCAGGCGGCCGCCAGCCCCTCCCCCGTATAGGCATCTACCTACGACAACCAAGAACGACCTTTGACCTACTGAGAAGTAATCCGCTCCCACGCAGAGGCGGGCTGTGACCAGGGCGCGGGCGCAGCGCGCGGGGGTGCGCTGCGCTGATGCACGCACACAGTACATGCAGTAATCAGCTGTTCGATATCCTTATCTACCTTAGGCCACCATAAGCGCGCGCGCGCGCATTACTTTTGTTTTTACCATTCCTTGGTGCGACTTATGTAATTCGTGTAAAACCCTACACCTATACGTCGCCGGAATAACAACCCTATGCCCTCGTAATAAACAACCTTGTTCCACATCGAGTTCGTTTCGGCATAGAAAATATGGCAGAATATTTTTACATCTGATTTTTGATATATTCAAGTACAGTGCATAAATCCTTATCGCTGGCGATAGCTATATGTATGTCTTTGTATGTTAACGGTAAACTATTTAATTGCATCTGCTATTTCACGCGCACCACGGGACGGAATTCGAGAAAAATAATCAGCTACTTCATTTTGTTTACTGGAGATACACTTTATTTTGTAGTTGTATGCCGACAAAATCCCGAACCGGATGACGTGACATGACAGCATAACAGGAATACCGTTGCTCTTGCCGAATATCGCTTGTGGTCCGTTTTCAATACAAATGGTTCTTGTCGACCATATAAATATTGATGGAACCGCTTCACGCCGAACACAATTGCCGCAGCCTCCTTGTGGAGTTGACTAGTTCCGCTCGCCAGCTGACAAGCCCCCCTATTCTGTAACTTGGTTTAAGCTCACCTCAACGCTCACGCACAAATATATTTTGACACCGCGATGTAGTAACCAAGCGTAGGTAGAGGTCTAGTTTCGTGACGGGTGAACGGCGGGGTGAGCCGCATTAACGCTTATCGGATAACAACCAAGGACCGCGAGCCATAGGCGAGCGGTCGCTCGACACCGTGGGGTCCTATTTGAGCCAGCACCGCTCCCAGACCGTAAGGCCCAGCATCCACGGCGAGCGACAGCTGCGCGTCCGGCTCGAAGTGCGCCAGCACGCGGTCCGACGCCAACTCCTGCTTCATTGCCGTAAATGCTGCCTGTTGCCGGTCCGTCCACTGCCGTGGGGTGCCAGCACGCAATAACTCATGTAATGGACCTAGCAAGGATGATGCATTTGGAACAGCATTCCTGTAATAATTTGAAATACATAGGAACCTTTTCAATTCTGTCACATTGTTGGGCTGTGGTGCATTAGGTGGGATTCTACCAAAATTTTGTGCGGCACATTTGTTTATGAACATTTTGTGAAGATCTCAAATGGTGCACGCACTGAGTTGCGCATCTGACTCCACCTACGAAGCTGTATGTAACTTTTGTGAACGTACAGTCCACTGTACGTTCACAAAAGTTACATACATGTGGTCCACCACATCTGAATGTTCGCGAACAAATAAATGTTTTATGGTTAAAGACATTTATTGCCATAAGAATTACAAATTCTCTTACATGAGAACAATAAACATTTATAAAACTTAGTGTTAAACATACCGTGCATTGCAATAGTAACAAAACGCTTACTTATTTATTTAAAAACAATGTAGGTAAGTTGACAATCGGCGTTAAACTAGTTCTGTTTCTGCGCGTGCGACCTCGCATCGTCAGGCTGAGATGGGTCGGTAGTTCTTCAGCAGAGTGTTGTCACCCTTTTTGAAGAACAGCACCACCTCACCTCTGTTCCACGCCTTTGGCGTTCTCCCTTCCAGTAGGACGGTGTTGAATAACTTCTGAAGGGCCGTAAGGATCGGTTTTCCACCCGCCTTCAGGAGTTTGGCTGTAATTCCGCCTTCACCGGGTGCCTTGCTATTCTTAAGCTGTCCGGGATGTCGTCGGTGTAGTGTCGGGTAAGTCTAGCTCTAGGGTCTTCTGCCGGACCAACTTCGGGTTTGCGAGTTGACGTGTATAGCTGTCCGTAAAAACGCTCTATCTCACTCAAAAGCTCAGGTTTGGAAGAAACGACTCTCCCGTCCTCAGTTTTCAACCTTGCGAGAGTTGCGAGCTGGCTCTGCCCAATAGACAGATCTCATGCGAACAGAACAGAAGACTGAGGAGTATAACCTGCCTCTCTGCTTAGCGTTCGTGGACTACGAGAAAGCCTTCGATTCGATCGAAACCTGGGCTGTACTACAGTCTCTCCAACGGTGCCAAGTAGACTGCCGCTACATCGAAGTGCTGAAGTGTTTGTACGAGAACGCCACTATGTTCGTCCGACTCCAGGATCAGAGTTCGAAGCCTATTCCGCTGCAGCGGGGTGTCAGACAAGGGGATGTTATTTCCCCAAAACTGTTCACCGCTGCACTGGAGGACGTGTTCAAGACTCTAGACTGGAGAAGGCTAGGCATCAACATCAACGGCGAGTACATCACTCACCTTCGGTACAGCCGTCTACTTCAGATACTACATCAGTTGAGCGTCCGGAAGATTCCTTGAGGTTAGAAGTTCGACGTAGTCACCGGTCTAGAAACTTGCCTCGTCATCTTACAGACTACGAAGTTTATTTTATAAAGAAAAGGGGATGTTTGTGAATGCACCTTATATTGTTTTTTATATAATCTATGACGTCTCTCAATGTCATGTCTTGTGTTGGAGCGAATTAAAGACAGCCCAGTTTGTATAAAAATATCTTTTATTTATCTAAAATGTCGGTTGTGTGATCGTTGCGGCTGACAACCGAGACCTACTTGGAACAAAACTAACCAAAGTAATGTAATGAACCAAGTAGCATCTTGGCTTTCAGTCAACGGTATGATACTTAATGTAGACAAAACGAATATGGTCCATTTCAGTTTGCGTGGTAAAAAGGACCAACCGCTGCTAATCACGTGCAACGGCCAGCTCGACCCACAAGTTGATCATGTAAAATATCTCGGTCTTGTTATAGATAGCAAACTATCATGGAGTCCACACATTGACTGGCTATGTGACCGCCTGTCATCTGCCTGCTTTGCACTAGGTAGACTGCGACCTAGTCTTGACCCGGCCAATGTCAGGAAAGCCTACTTTGGCTACGCCCCTTCCTTACTTACATATGGCGTCGACCTGTGGGGAGATGCCGCTGACCGAGTGAGACCATTAATAATACAGAAACGGGCTATCCGTTGTATATCAGGGGTCCCATGGGACCATCCAGCTCAGGAGCTATTTAAAGCCACTAAAATACTCACCTTACCGTGTGTATACATTCTCGAGGTGGCAAAGTACGTGCGACGTATCATATATAATCTTGCGCACTTTCCTACCCGTGGTGAAGCACGAGGGGTGAACAGCAGGATGTGCGATGAACTGCGAACTCCTCGAACACGGCTTGCCAAATCGAGAAAATGTCTACACACGACCCATCGTAGCCGTAGCCGTAGCTTGGGACACTTCTTATTTCGTGTTATCTTGGGTCCCAACCCAAGATATACAATACATTGCCACACGAAATAAGAAGTGTCCCAAGCTACGGCTCGTTTAAAAGTAAACTTAAAAATAAACTAGTAGCTGTGGCCTACTACTCGTTGGGCGCCTATTTTCGAGTGCCAGACTAAGTTATAAAAAGTTATTGACGACAGATAGCAACTGGTTAGTTAACCAAATAATTGTAGAAATGCCATCCAAAACATGTATGCACAGCATGACTACAAGTAACAACGAGCGAAAACTATCCTAAAACTACACTAAATTTATACATAACAATGTGCTTAAGCATGCGAACTAGATCATAAGTAGGAATTATTAATTTATGTTTTACATTTACATAAGAGCAGAAGAGAAACAAGTATAGAAAATAAAAATAAAACGAAAGTAAACGAAAGAAAACCAAATAAAAATAAGTACTAATTAAGAATTAATATATAATAAAATAAAATAGAACACTAATTACACCAATCTTAATTTATGTTAAGAGGTTAGGAGGTTAAGAGGCAGGATGACAGAGAACTCCGACTAACTGTCTCCTAAATGTCGTAAATCGTGAGTTGAATATATCAATGTCACTGTGTTTTGATACCAGGTCATTATACTGACGAGACATTCTCACAATGGGGTTGTAAAAAGAAGTATTGTTTCTATAGGTATACCCGGAGAGCAAACGTTTTAGGAGCACGGGTTCTAAATCGGAGTGTATTGAAAGTAACAAGGGAAAGGATTTCCGGTGAGTCGATATTGGAATGGAGAAGTTTGTGAAGAAATAACAAATCCTGTAGTAGACGACGAGATTCAAGGAAGCAAATGCCATATGTGTCAGTCGCTGGTCATAGCTCTGGTGTTTGAGGTCGTGTTTGTATCGATACGACATAATTTTAAGGCATCTTTTCTAAACTCGTTCAATATTGTTGGAGTGAACGGCGTAAAACGGAGACCAAACAGTGGAACCATACTCAAGAACACTACGCACGAGACTGTTAAAGAGACAAAGTAGGCTGTTAGGTCTCTTAAAATCTTTGGTAATTCGAAGAATAAATCCAAGCAATTGGTTAGCTTTTTTTGTAATAACCTCGTAATGAAATTTAAAATTCAGTTGTTCATCAAACCAAATACGTAGATCCTTAGCAACCGTTTTGCGAGGTACTTGTAGGAGTCAAGCATCGGCACACCTGTCGGGAGTAATTCTCGACTTAACGCATAATGACGCACTACTCACATTTGTTCGAGCTTTTCTTATTTGTAAGAAAAAACATCTCCCAGTTTGCGCGTGTGAATGTAACGGGTAAAGAGCTTCGTTCAACTGGGCGCCTAATGACAGTTCCTCTTCGCATGGCGCTTTCAAAGAAAAATCCCCGGGTTATTGGGCCTACTTAGTTCGAGTACCTACCCGCCGATATAAGAAACGAACCTTGTGACCAAACATTTGGGCGTAGACTGAGAAATCTTTTGTTGGATAACCCTCTGTACTCTGTTCACGAGTTCATGGAATTAATGTTTTAAGAGTCCGCAGTAAGCTCGGCCGAATTTCACCTTCCCATACAAACGTAGTTACGCTTTCATTTTAAAACGACGTGTTGGATTGTGACGAAACTTTGCATATAAGTACATTGACATGAGGTATATTTATTTATTTATTTAAACTTTATTGGACAAAAGAAAACTTATCGTACAAAAGGCGGACTTAATGCCAAATGGCATTCTCTACCAGTCAAACCTTAAGGCAAAGCGGAAAAGATTGTGGGCAGTGCAATAACAACTAAAAAGAATAATAACATTACGGTAGTCCTATATACAACATATTTACACAAATACATATCATCATCATCATCATCATATCAGCCGAAAGACGTCCACTGCTGGACATAGGCCTCCCCCAGAGAGTGCTACAATGACCGGTCCTGCGCCACCCGCATCCAGCGGACTCCCGCGAGCTTTACCAGGTCATCAGTCCACCTTGTGGGGGGCCTACCCACGCTGCGCCTTCCGGTACGTGGTCGCCACTCGAGAACCTTTCCGCCCCAACGGCCATCGGTCCTACGTGCAATGACACGAAATACAGCAAAAACAAGTTTTGTATGAAACACTTAAATTCGCTGTACTTTTTTACTATGGTATCTGAAGCTACATAAACTAATTATAGACATACGTAGATATACCTTATGTCATTGTATATGCAAAGTTTCGTTACAATCCAACAAATAGTTTTAAAATGAGAGCGTAACTACGTTTGTATGGAGAATCGAGCTTACTGCGGACTCTGCTCTCTCTGCGGACGGAAGTAATTATTTTGATTTATTGATACCTAATCTGATACTATTTCTTGTGTAACATTTATATTGTATTTCTACTGTGAAATCGTAATACGTAAATTGACATAGTTTATTTTTGTTTAAAATTAATTATCCACTAGTTGTGAAATGACAATCCGTAATCGGAGATACTATTTCCACTTTCTGTATTGACATTTTGAATATTATTATTAATTTTTAGGGTTCCGTAGTCAACCAGGAACCCTTATAATTTCGCCATGTCCGTCCGTCTGTCTGTCTGTCCGTCTTCGGCTCAGCTCAGTAACTATTACTACTAGAAAACTGTGATTCGGCATGGATATATGAATCAATCACGCCGACCAAACAGTACAATACAATTTGGAAAAAGATTTTTTTTTATGACTACACCTAAAGCGGGGATGTAAATTTTTTTCTTGACAAACCCATGGTGTGGGGTATTGTTGGATAGCTCATTCAAAAATATGATGGGTTTTAAAAACCCATTTTTCAAATCAGTAATTCGTTTGCGAATATCTCGCTATAAAGCCCTAATTTTAGTTCGAGTTGTCGCCACGTCCTCTCATATTGAATTGTTACTCTTTAATGATATGTTATTAACTCTCGTTTAATACAATCAGACTGCGTTGAGCTTGAGGACGTCACGATAAGTTTAAATATGATTTAAGGAGAGATCGTTTGAATCCTACCTTATATCCTCTAATGCAGTCCATAGAATTCTGCTTCGCTCTCCGATAGTCTCGTCTGCCCCACCTAAAAGTTGAAGGTGACATGAAGCACCATCACTAGGCCTCAGTAACCTAGCACATACCAGTTCTCACTACCAAACGACTGGAATCGTCCTACTTTATGTGAACATACTAATCGTCTCGCACATCTCAATTCATACTGACATTTTCTTACACACTGGGAGGTAGCCACAAAAGCGCGTGCACTCACATTCTTGTCTGAGGGTTTAGCCTATCGGCCGAACCCCTATAGTTGGGCTTTCTCTCTATCTTGTCTCTCATCGTCTGTATCTACATACCAATAGTCTTAACTCTGTCATACTGGTATCAGTCAGTCGTTCTGTATAAGTACTCTTGTCATTGTTATCTCATTTCATTGTCTTTAAGTGTCGTATTCTCTTAGGGGTAATTTGTCAATGCTATACACACATTACGTCTATGTGCTACCACTCTGAGTCTACACTCCTGCTCAGGCTACTGGTAGCATGTTATTCTAAACATTACATTACAGTGGAATCATGAAATACTACTCTTGGAAACCATCTTGAATATGCATGCCATAGATTATAGCTCATAATTATAGCGGCACTAATAACTCATATAGTACGAAGAAACTAAGACACTTAGCTTTTGTAAGGGGTCCTCTGCGCAGCCCCCTAGACCTCGATGATCAAGCACTTTAAATAGCCGATAATTCTCTGGCACTTTCAATCCAACGGAATGGTCTTTTCTAATTTCTTTGACACATAGCACTACCTTGCCAGGTTAAGGCTTGTATACCCGCTAAAGTCCTTGAGAGTATGGGCGGAGCCTCAACCCTCTCCCCGCGCAAGTCGCACAATCCGCCGTCGTTTATTAAGCGTTACATAGATTAAGTTACAGACGCGTCATCGCGCATCGTTACCAATGCAAGGGTGGACGTGGGTGGGTGACATTCGTCATGCTTAATTGAAACGTGATATTTGTCATACATAAATTACATAATTGATTGAATTCAAAAATTATGTCCCTACTATTATAATACTATTTACTTACGATAAGTGTAGTTCCGTCAGCACGGCTAGCACGAGACGGCCGCGACATACACTCGATTTTTCTCGCACTATCGGTCTCTCTCTTATTAGAACATTAGGAAAGAGAGGTATATAGTGAGAAAAATCGAGAGGCCGTCTCGTGCTAGCCGTGCTAGTAAAAACGAAATTCGTTCGAATAACTCTCATTGTCGCTCGAACTAGCAAGCGCGACAGAGAGGGAGATACACAAACGAAGTTCGGTTTCGTTTCGTGGTAGGCCCTCAGCACGCCTAGCACTAGACGGCCGCGACATACTTTCGATTTTTCTCGCACTATACCTCTGTTACTAAATATTCTAATAAGAGAGAGACGGATAGTGCGAAAAAAAAAGGTAATAATATTATTATATACCTATTGTTGCCCTTAGGCCATTTTTTAATGTCGCTATTAATAGGGGCCCATCTAGCAGTTAGCGAGTCACCGTCTGCCAGAGATAAAATGTGAAACAGTTTTATTGGGCAGGCGTCCGATGTTTCATCCAATAGCCCAGCTACTAGTCCATCATTTTCACCCAATAACCCGTTTTATTTAGATTCCATCAACTAGCAATAGACTCTTACACCCCAGCGGGTGCTGTTTCTGTGTGCGTCCCATGACACGGGCAGAGACAGCATCCGCTTGGTGTGCTCCTTGCATTTCATTAAATTGTCAAAAGGGCCTCTACGTGTTGGTTCAGAGCTCCACGCACGCCTCCCAAAGGTCCGGGACATCATTGTCCCGTGAGCGGGAAAGACATATAATCCATACTTCCATATCCATACTCCATACTAATATTATAAATGCGAAAGTGTGTCTGTCTGTCTGTCCGTTACCTTTTGTGTAAGTGTAAGGTTGTTAAGTTTTAAACTAATTTTCGGTATATTTATTACGTTCTACTTCCTTGATTTGATGATGATGGCGTGTACAGTCAGCATCAGATAGTTAGTAGCATCCAAAGTAGCCAAATATATCGTAACGCATTCCTTACTCCTACTTATAGTAACAAAGACTATTTCGATGAATGTACGTTCCGATATATTTGGCTAACTTGGCTGCTATTAACTATATTATGCTGACTGTACAGAAATCGGCCTCGGGTAAATATATACTTATAGATTAGTTGTACGTTAACCATACTTTCTTTCATATCAAATAATAACTGTATCTAACTTGGAGTTGGCATGCAACCCATAGGTAGGTACTTACAATATTTGCCAAGCCCACTATTTTTATTAGAACTTATTCTATTAACACTTGACAGTCATTAATACGAGCAGATAAAACAATATTGTTTCTATACTTGTTCATGCTCCTAAGCAATAGATATTGTAAATATATTTACTAATAAAATGTCTGGTTTTAGCGATTTCCCAATTTTGATACTGTTTAGATATTTGATACTTTGATAGAATAGGTATTTACTTGTGTATTCTTTTCCCTCTTCTCTTGTAAAATTTCTTCATATTACGTATTTTCCTCCTGCTCTTATTTAACCCCAAAGACCCAAAATAATTATTGAAAAATTTGTGAGACCTAAGCTAAGACGTACTAACTCCCGTATAGTGAGTTTGTATGTTACTAACAATCTATGGGCAAACTGGCCTGAAATAAAGAATTTATTATTATTATTATTATTTCCCATCTTGAACTAAAAACAAAATCTAAACTATACCTACGTAATATTAATTAGGTACAAACGCCAACACAGTTAACTGACCATCCTGTATTTATACAAGAACCTTATTACAATGCACATAAAGTGCACGGATGGTCAGTCAGCTCTCTTGTCTATAGTACCTACTACTTTACAAACCACGAAATAGATTGTCCACTCTATGCAACAAAATTATCTGTCACTAAAAACGAAACTATACGCAGATGTTTATTAGTTACCTACTATACGAATCACAAAACGGATTGTCCACTATGCAACAAATATAGTCCACAATTCCCACAAATATTTAAAAATTTCGGCGCAGCGCAAATTGACACAGGTCCGTCATGCAACGTGTCTCGTCCCGCACTGACCGTATGGACGAAAACGGGGAGGCGTAGGAACTTTGGTGGAATATTTCAGAAAACGAGATACATTTTTAAGAAAACTAAGAAAGTAAGAAAATGATGCCCTTGTTCATTATTGTATGAAGAAAGTTATAAAATTTCATATTATTCTGATAAAAAATGGAGCAGTAAAATGGTTACAAGTGAAAAAATAGGGGTGACTTTAGATTTCTTTTTCTCTAATTTTTATTGTTAAAATGGATTTCTACGAAAACTATGACCCGTCGCATATCTTGCAGATTATGATATATTTTTTCCGACAGCAAAAATGTTACGTTATAATGTATACAACGGTTACAAAACAACTCATTTTCACGAAAATTTCGAATGTGCAGCCTTAAATAATTTCTTAAGGCGATCTTACACTCTCCGACCATGAGTTAAAAACAACGCCATCATCACAATTCGCGACACGAGTCATGTGTCCCCCGTCCCCCCCGTCCCCCGGCTAAATAGCTACTACTAGGATGTGAAAAAATTCGCGGTAGTTGTACATATAATGAATTTAAAAGGAAAACTATCACGAACAAGTAGGCATTATGCCTAAGACTATTACTCGAGTAATAGTCGATCAACTTAATGTGTAATTGAAAAGGCCAAGTTTCGTACAAATACGGCCGACGCAACCGCACCGCACGTCGATGTAACTAAGACAGACAGGCAACTACGGAACCCTACACTGCGCGTGGCTCGCCACGCACTTGGCCGGTTTTATTTCTTGTTATTGACGATCGTGATAAGGATTTTTATAATTTTGACATTGTATGCGAACCTGTATTGTAATTTTTATCTCGAAATAAATAAATCTAAATCTAAATGTTTAGGTACTTGTAGAATGCGGTATACTGTAAATTTTCAGAATAATTGAATTCATTTAATTTTCAGGTTTGCATTATACCATGGCTGTCTTAGGCCGAGATTGTGAACAGATATATGCTAAAGAGTAAGTATGAGTGTCGCCAACCTGGGGGGATAGCCGCAGCGGACGCACACGCCTACGTGCACGCTCCCACCGCCTCGGCAGGTATCTCTTTCGGTGCGAGAGGGAAGTACAGCCACGGCCACCTGACGACATGTAGGACTTAACACGGCCTTACCTAATTATCGACCGCTCAGGTTCAGAGCCATAAACAAGTGAATAGAGTTCAGCTCTGGCTAACCTCTAACTTAGGTCCCGTAGGTGCCAGCCACATGAGAAAACACACGAATTTACTGGCACAAGCATATATTTACACCAACTAAGCACAAAAGTACACTATACCTACGCTATTCTCGTTACACAATCCTATAACTTTACTATCCCATAAAGCACTATTATTTATTTTATTTTTATTTATTTATTTAATGAAGAAACAAACAGTCGTTTACAGAAATTAATTCTTAAACTATCGCTTACATCTTAGACATGGAGTTTCCTTATTTTATAAACCTAAGGGGCATGTAGATATTATTGCCCTTGACTGTATAGATATTTTTGGCTCGGGTTTTGTTCTTATGTATGTGAGAGTTGCGTGTATAGATATTTATGGCCACCTATTTGCCTACATATATTTGACTGACATTGTACATTTATTTATGGCCATGTAAATGTCTAGAACTTTTTGACTAATAAAATGATCACATATTTTTGACCGGATTACCGTACAGATGCTAATCAACTGTACAGATATTTTTGACGCCTTGAGAACGTATATATATTTATGCCCTCGACTGTACTACGTGTACACTGGTGCTGGAACCGAATGCTGGACAGTAATTGTGGGCATATGACATCACCTGTGCATATGTTGCGCAACATGACAACACCTGCGATGGAACGTCTATCCTGGAGAGACAGCAATTTATGTTCTGGTAACGCATGAATATAAGAGCGACGGGGCAGGTGCAATTTACGTATCACATATCGAACAAACTTTTTTTGTACCATTTCAATTTTATTTATGTAAATATTATAATGAGGGTTCCACGCAATAGAAGCGTATTCGAGATTATACCGGACTAAGCAATTATAAAGAGACATTAAGGGCGGGTTGCACCAACTTACGATTACAGACCGATCAACGTTAAATATGGCGCCGGCAGCTGTCATTCCATAGAAACTTGTCAAACTTTCCATACATTCAGATTTTAACGAACACCGCTGACGATTACAGACGGTTTGGTGCAACCCACCCTAAGCTATGTTTTTGTTTAAAACGCTTTGCAACGCGCATTATGAAACCCAGCATCTGGTAGGCTTTTCTAAGGATACGATCGACATGTGAATCTAGGGTGAGTTTGGTGTCCAGAATTAAGCCTAAGTCACATATGGTAGTAACGTTTTCCAGTTCGCAATTGTTAAGATTGTAGCAATTCTGGATGATGTTATGTTTTTTGGTAAAAGTTATATATGTTTGCACTTATAGCTAAGAATAGTTTATTAATTTTACAGTACTCATTAAATCTATTCAGGTCTTCCTGAATGAGTTGAACGTCAGTTTGCGTTTTAACATTTCTATACATTTTTAAGTCGTCAGCATACAATAAGAAGTTACAATGGGTAAAACAAGACGAAATATAATTAATATATAGAATAAACATAAGGGGGCCAATAATTGACCCTTGTGGTACTCCAGACGTAACCGAGAATGGTGTAGATACAGATACATAGATACATATATATTGTATGAGGTTATTTCATAATAATAGATGCATAAGTTTATAATAATGCAGTAAGCTCGGCCGAATTTCACCTCCCCATACAAACGTAGTTACGCTCTCATTTTAAAATTACGTGTTGGATTGTGGCGAAACTGCATATACATTGACATGAGGTATATCTATGTAATTAGTTTATATGTGTATAAAACAAACGAAATACAGCAAAAACAAGTTTTGTATGAAAAACTTAAATTCGCTGTATTTTTTTATTATGGTATCTGAAGCTTCATAAACTAATTACAGACATAGATATACCTCATGTTATTGTATATGCAAAGTTTCGTTACATCCAACACATAGTTTTAAAATGAAAGCGTAACTACGTTTGTATGGAGAATCGAGCTTACTGCGGCAATCTGTTATGGCTGGAAGCATGGGACGGTCATACAAATCTCAATCGTTAGCTAGAGCATTAGTAGCTAAATGGGAAGGAACGATGCGACCTTTTGTCGTGAATAATATCGCGTGTTTACGCTGGCGCGCTAATATTACAATCAGAATTCAACCTTACCGCTAAAGCGTTAAGGTGGATTGGGGAGGTACTACCCGACGTCTTTAGCCTCGTGCCCACGTGACGCATGTCACAGTTGCCACGCATATCCCTGGTCTTGTCACATTTGTCACACTCGCCTTTAGGTTTTGTCACGTTTGTCACACATCACATATATCACACTTCTCACATTTGTCACACTCCTCGTTGGGTATGTCACGTTCAGCGCTCATAATCCCTTTCTAGCTGAATACCGACTAGGGTCGGAACTCATACTCCGGGTTAATTCTATCCGGGATTTGGGCGTTGTTTTTGACACACAACTCAACTTCCACGATCACATGAAAGCATTAGCCACTGACTGCTCCAAAAGAAGTGTTTTACCGTTCTCAATGACATATAAATCTAAATATTCCTTTCGATTTTCGTATTTAACGAATGGTGTAATTACACCTAATGGTTTAACTACTTCACTAGTATAATATTGTTGCGCCGGTGGTATAAACTTCAAACTTGATTTTCCATGCTTTAGAAGCGTTTTCAGCAGGCTGAAAAGTGATTTCAGGCCGTTTCAGAGGTGGCTCTTCCACATACTAGAAGATTGAACATTCACCCTAGTTGCCGTTGTTTTCAGGCGCCTGAAACATGTTTTCAGTCCGTTTCTGGACAGCATCTATCAGATGGCGCGATAACCTGAAAAACCGTTTCAGGCGTTTTCAGGACCCCTTATGGGCCTTTGAAGTACACTTCATTATATGGCGAAATTTCTCGAAGGAATGAAAGAGACAGCACGAAGGGCTCCGGATATATAAGCCGCGCGCCAACGCAGCGGAGGAGAGTTTGGAATTAAACTGCGAACAGTGCGAATCTCAAAGCGAAGCAAGTGAAAAGTGCGTCATAGTGAATTGATTTATTAAGTAAGCCTTGATAATGAGTAATTTTGTAATAAAGTTTGCATTTCTTTTAATTAGTGATCAATTAGTGTATTTTCTATCACGTTACCCACCCCGTGGACGTAACATTTGGTGTCAGAAGTAGGATAGAAAATGTCGACTACGTCACGTGAGAACGAGCAGAAGGGAGTGCAGACCCGGAGCCGAGTTGCAGCAGGTGAGGACTCTGCGTCGGGCGCTGGCCCATCAGACTCACCGACCCCATATAAGCAAGAGATGGACGTCAATGCCATCTTAGTTCTCGTAAAAGAGCAACCTCGTCAACAACAAGAGCAACCTCGTCAACAACAAGAGCAACCTCGTCAACAACAAGAGCAAGCTCGTCAACAACAAGAGCAAGCTCGTCAACAACAAGAGCAAGCTCGTCAACAACAAGAGCAAGCTCGTCAACAACAGGAACAGGCCCAAAAAATTGAAGAGGGGCTGCGCAAACAGGAATAAAAGCAAGAAGAACAATGAGACTCCTTCGAGAGGTACATGAGACCGCGACTGAATGGAAGCGCGAGATGTGTGAGGTCCAGGAGAAACTGATTGACTTGGACATTAAATTTGAAACTGGACTTCATGGTGTTAGAGAAACCATTGGGACAGTTAAGGAGGAAGTCGACACCTACAAGAATTGCCTCCAGAAGCTCGAAATAAAAGTGGCCAGTGGTACGAGTACCTGTGCAGTCGAGGTGCCTGTATCGGGAGGTGGACACCACGTTAGTGCAGGCCTTCGTTGACGGAATACGGGATTTGGAGGTACGGGCTGCAGTGCAATTAGGGCACCATGGGAACCTGAAGGATGCGGTGGCTCATGCCCTGGAAGTAGAAGCTGTGCGCCAGGACCCGTCAAGGCCTTATAGGGTACGTGAAGTATCTCTTAGGGAACCAATTCTCACCTCACTAAAACAGCAAGAGCCCTACTGTGGACCAGCAAAAACAGCTTACGTGGAATATACAAATACATCTGGGTCAGCAATGGCCGGATCCTGGTAAAGAAGTCTGATGGCGATAAGTCTATGTGCGTGAGATCTGAGAACGACGTAACCGAGCTTCTTAATAAAAAGTGATCGTTAGCACTACTTACCTGCTTATAAAGATATACCTATTTTTTACATTCGCGGATATATGTCAGTTAGATTCAATTTCCGATGTATCAGTGAGCTATGTTTGTGCTGGAAGTTCGAAGTGTGCGGTCTGTAAACCAGCGCCGGGCACCTCGGCCCGGCACACGCTGAGACTGGAAACCCTTTGCACTATATATTCTGTTTGTTTGTTTCACTGTACTTATAAATTAATATTAGGTTTTTCTTTTTCTTCTTTGTAATTTTATTTTGTTTTCGTATGTAATGGATATGTGGCAATAAACTATTCTTATTCTTAAACTATTCTTATTCTTAAGTTTAGATAGCTGGATTAATCACTCTGCACAATAGAGACTTATGTGTATTGCATGTGAACATTAGATCACTGAAGAAAAACTTTAGTGAGCTTTTAGTATCTCTTAGTACTCATTTAAATGTAATAGATGTATTAGTAATAACCGAACCAAATATCGCCTATTCTTTTCTAAGTTTGTATATTATTAATGGTTATAATATGAACGCTTATACCCGTAAGGAACGCAGTGGCGGGGGGGTTCTCGTCTACTCGCGACAGGAGTTGTCGGCGCGGGTGAGCGAGGCGGCCGCACCCGCGAGTGCAATGCGCTCGGCGGAGTGTGTAACCATTGACCTACGTCATAATAACGAACAAATATACGTAGTTGCTATATACAGACCCCCGAGATTTAATAATAAAGATAGGATAAAAGATTTTTTTGCAGAGCTATCTAATATTTTGCAATCCATCCCTATGAATTCTAAAGCAATATTTTGTGGTGATATAAATTTAAATTTAATTAATATTATGGACCAGAATGTAGTAAAGTACGAAAATTTATTGGCTGGACATGGTTTCACTAAATGTGTACACGATATAACTCGAAGAGAGGTAGTTATGGATAAGGTGGTAGAGTCTTGCTTGGACCACATATATATTAGAGCGCCTTCGGCTATGATATATTCAGCAGTTATCACACATAAAGTCTCTGACCATTATTATGTTGCGGCGTCGATACAGTGGAACGACACTCCGCCGGGCAGCTCGCGGCTGCCGCCACCGCGCTCTTCGGCACTCGACGCGTGTTGAATAATCGCTTAGTTAGACTTAAATTATTAGAAACTAATTTTGATACATAGTGTCCAGTGCCCAATAGAACTATACACATCTTTCAGTATTGTATTCGAAAAAACATTTATGATGAATGTTACATATATAAAAATAACGCAGGCAATGCAAGTAATAGAAACAATAAACACTGGATAAATAACAACTTGAAAAAAAATGATTTTAGAAAAAGATAGACTGTATACAATATGGTGTAATAACCCTAAGAATATGATGAAAATACTAGAATACACAAGGTACAGAAATAAGTGCAATAAGGCTATCACTAAGTGTAACAATAACAATGAATACGATAGGAAATGTATTTTAGACTGTAACAAGAACATTAAAAAAATCTGGGATAAAATTAACAGTTTATTAGGAAAAAATACACAGTCGATAGATAACAATAATATTGGCTAACATGAGCAAGCAGGGTGGTACTAAAGATATATGTAATAAATTTGCACGTAATTTTTCGAATGATATAAGTGAAATTAAACATGTTTGTATGGACAAGTGGTTAGATAGGGACAGATATGTAAGTGGATCCGACATGAGCATGAGATGGCAGCAGGTGGACAGTAAACTAGTAAAAAAAGTTATTAACAGAATGGATGTAAAAAAGGCACCCGGTAGCGATCTCGTGCAGGCTGATCTTAAACTGCTAGTACGTAGATAAAGTAAGTCCGGTCATTGCTAATTTAATTAATTTGTCAGTAAAAAATAACAAATACCCGAATAAGTTAAAAGAAGCCTTAATTCGCCCAATCCATAAAAAGGGTGACCGAAAAGTGTTCTCAAACTATAGGCCTATAGCGATTTTGTCAAGCATAGAAAAAGTTATAGAAAAATGCGTTGTTAATCAAATTGGAAATTATTTTCACTTCAATTCTATCCTAAATAAATGACAACACGGGTTTCAAAAAGGTAAAGGTACACATACTCTATTAGCAAAATTTACAGATCAAATAAATTGCCATTTAGAAAATAAAAAAACAGTTGCAGTAATATTTTTTGATTACAAAAAGGCTTTTGACACACTCGAAACGGAAACGCTTTTAAATGGATTGGAAGAATGTGGTATCAGGGAGCCGCTGAACCTCAAGCGTTCAGCGGCTTCGGGACTACCTGACGTCACGTACCTATCGTGTGAAGGTGGGCGATGTGCTCAGCGATGAGGTGGCGGTCGATTGCGGAACCCCGCGCAGGGGTCGGGATGTGGTCCAGTGTGCTATCTAATGCACGTCAATAGCATAGGTGAAGTCATACGTCACAGTACACCGTACATGTTCGCTGACGATTTGTGCATTGTGAGTGCCGGTACCGACCTTGATGACTTAGGCCGCACCATTCAACTAGACATAGATTCAATTGTAAAATGATCCCATGACAACGGCATTTTGTTAAACGCAAAAAAAACTAACCTACTTGTAGTTCATTCACCATATTTAAAAATACCAGATCAGAATTTCCACCTAGTTGCCCATTGTTATCAGTGCTTACATAATAACCTAGTCAATTGCCAGTGTAATATTATAGAGAAAGTAGACTTCGTGACGTATTTAGGAGTTAAAATAGATAGTAGTTTTTCCTGGGCTCATCACATCGACTATATCTGTGATAAACTAAGAATGTTGTTGGGTAAATTTTACCATCTCAGTTATAGAGTTCCCATAGGTACATTAAAATGCTTGTATTTTGCAAGGGTAGATTCTATACTAGGGTATGCTCTTAATTGTTATGGCCTTACATTTAGAACTTATTTAGATAAACTAGAATCCCTGCAATTAAGATTTTTAAAACTTCTTGTGCCTAAAAAGATTAAAAATAACTGTAATAATGACTACCGAAAACTATATGAAATTTGTGAAATTCTTCCCGTTTCTCTAAAACATAAATATATTTTGGCAATCAATAACCTCGGCAACCAGGAGCATAACCTGTATAGAACTACGCATGACCACGGAACGAGATCGGTGTCCGCGGGTAAATTTTGATGTCCCTAGAATTAAAAACTATTTTGGAGCAAAGGTTATTGAGAAGTAAATCTTTTTATCGTCGCCGGTACCTCGTAGTTCATCTTTTTATATTAGATGGCGTTTCAATCTACACTTGTGCCATCTATCGAGTTAGCGGTGAAGCAGGCTGTTAAGTAGTCACCTCTAACATAAGATTCATAATTTCGGACCGTGCGGCCATTTATTTTGGTTGAGTGGTTCGGGTGTTTGATTCACAAGTCTGAGTACTCCGGTTCGCGTCCCAACTCCTGTAACCTGTTTTTGCATTTTTTCTTGTCACGAGACACGTCTCGGCGTTAGTTGTGCTGGCCCCGCTGCCCGTGATGCGTTTAAATTATAGCGTAAATTAAGTACCTACTTTTCCGCGAGGCTATCACAACTGACGCTGCGACAGTTTGAATTTTTTGTCCCATTCACTGCAAATATAACTTTGTACTCCTATATGTTTATATGGGATTACAAAACTATTTATGCAGTTTATTTATGCAGTTGGTGTATCTAGAAACTTGGACTTAAATTGTTTTTTTTTTAGTTTTCCCTTGATTTATACACTAAGCACTAATTGTATGCTTAATTTGAAGCTTCTATGTCTGCTAGAAGTGCCTTAGACTTTTGATGATTGGTGAGTCAGTCAGTGAGTGACAAAATTAAGACACTTTGACTAGTTATAAATCTTAAACCGCTGGTTCAAATTGAATGAAATTTGAAATATAACGTGTTTATACAATGCCTGCTTGGTTAATGAAAATGCAGGCTTCTAGTTTTATCCGCAACGAAGTTATAGGGGGGTCGAAAATGGCCTGAACTGCTTCGAGGAAAGGATGGTACAGCCGAATAGCAGAATAGGTAACTATTAAAACATGGAATTAGCCTAGTAGGTATTCAAAATTAATGTTTTTTGCGCACCCTTTCTGACACGTCACACTTTAAAAGCGTAGGTATTCACATTATCCAATACGATATCGGTGTATGGTTCGGCAACGTTAACGTTAGGGCCTGCAACGATATCGTAGGTAGTTATCGTGCAATGTGAATGGAGAGCATGCTACCTACCTTCTTGCTTGCCTTTACTTTTTACATACATACATACATACATTCACGCCTTTATTCCCAAAAGGGGTAGGCAGAGCACATACAATAATTTGGAGCACTTTTGGCCTTGACCTCACTTGACCGCCATGTTGAATGCCGTATTAGCTTTCTGTGATTTGATTATCGAACGAGCGAGTGAAGCGAACGAAGTTCTATGCATCAGCTCGCTCAGCTGGGTCGAAAATCATTCGTCTGTCCGGTGTCTGTCACGATGTCCGGTGTTCTGCTATCCGGCTGTTCTCCTCTACAGGTCGCATTTCTCCACCGATTCTAGTGAAATTTTGTGAGCATTTTCGTCGTCACTTTTCCGAAATTAAAAAAAGTTTTCTTTGATAAGAAAACACGCTAGCCTGTTTAGTTACTAGTTAGAAAGAGACGGATAGTCTTATCTCGCCGCGACACAGCTCGGCGGTCCTGTGATAGCCGCGCTCACAGGTTTGTTAATTATATCGTGTACCTAGTGAGATTGTACGTTCCGGAGGTTTCTCGCGTGAGCTTGAGGCCGCGGGCGCGCCCGCTGTTGGCGGTGCCGCCGGCGCGCACGGTATCACACAAACACTCACCTCTACTCCGTGCGCTGGCGCAGTAGGTATTACAAATTTACAATATAGTCGTCATTTTACGACCCGCTAGTACCTATGGCGAAATGGAAATAATTTATAATAGCTGTTTTTTTCTGCGTAACAGATAAATTATAATTCTAGTAATAACGACGAGACTAAATCCGAAAAAATATTAGTGACTACGTTTTTTTAATAAATAAATGAAGATTTATAAATTCCTAAAAAAACAGTAAAAACATTTTATATTATAAATATATATATATATATATATATATATATATATATATATATATATAAATTTGATAAATTAATATTTGCTTCATAACTTTGATAATAAATCAGGCAAAAAATGTATCCGAAATATTACATTTCTACTCAGTTAGTCCCCAACATTTTTTTAATTAAGTATATTTCCGTGTCTAACTAAACTAATTATTGGCTGTAGGTTCCTACATTCTTCGATAAATGTAGTGGACACAAACATTAGAAACCAATCGCACACTAAATAACCACGGAGGGTGGATTCTATTTAGGGGTTAAATGCTAATTAAAACAATTTAAAAAAAATGCCAATTGATCAGTTAGTTTTGGGATTTTCATTATAAGGACTCTTTCATTGAATAATGTACGAATCACCTAATAAAATATGTTGCATTACAAACACCTGTTAATAAAGTAGCTTTAAAAATGCCGCGCGCGAGCCGCACAGCTAACGTGATTGGCCGGTTGCATGCAGCGGGGCAAACCGCTGGCCGCCCGCTCGCTGCGTGGGTACCTACATACATAGCAGGGATGTTGCAGATATTCGCATCCACATCCGCAACCGCAGAAGTTCCGCACAAATTACAACATCAGCATCTGCTTCCGCATCCGCATAAATCGATGCGGAGTTTTTGCAAATGCGGATGTAGTGCAATTTACGACAAGAACTCACGCAGCGCTTACCGCGCGTTTTAAATATTTTCGCCATTAGTAAAAAAAAAACTTTTCATTTCTGTGACCAAGAGCTGACGCGTTTTTGATCAGACCCCGTAACATGCTGAGCATTATCACACGATAAGTGACACGATAGAGCGTCCGTCTCCTTCTGTCGAACGGTGTCAGCCAGTGACGGACGCTCTATCATGTCACTTATCGTGTGATAAGGCCGACCATGATACGGGGCCTGTTCGCTACGATTGTAATTTATTCTCAACTTGTTTGATGATTACGTGATATCATAAAATGAACGTTGTTTATTTACGTTTTTTAGCGTTTGATTCAAAATCCGCATCAGCATCCGCGGATGTGTGCCCCCAAATATCCGCATCCGCCTCCGCATCCGCGGATGCCAAAAAATCGCATCCGCGGCATCCCTGCTACGTAGGTACTAGGTAGGTACCGCACGAATAACAGCGATTCGCGACACGATCTAACGCGGCTAAGGAAGATCTATTATTATAGTTATTGATAGTAGTTAAATTTTAATATACTCGTCGTGAGACGAATTGTGAAAATATTTAGCAATGACTGACACTTACAAGTGTGGGATGAAGATACCTATGCAATTTAACTTTGAACTTTGACGTAGGTAGTGGAAGTCGGAAAAAGGGACTTCAAAGATTATGCACACGTGTATATATGTAGTATATGATGGACTGGTTCAAGACTAGAGGAAGATGCTTGCTTTGTGTACATTAATTAATTTTTCGGTTCATTTTTATTTATTTATTTAATCTTTATTGCACTAAAGAACAACTTATCGTACAAAAAGATAACTTAATGCCGTAACCATTCTCTGCCAGTCAACCTTTGCGCAAAGTAGACAGATTGTGGGCGTGTTGTAATTGTAATAGAGCAAAATCCGTTAACATTGTAAAATAGAGAGATGTATACCCTTACCTGGTTTTCGTATTATGCCCAATATTACATGTTAGATAATATACAGGGTGAAAAAATCTATGGACCCTGAAGGGAAATTTAAGACAGCTCATTCTCTCGCTCTCATTTTCAAGAAATAAACACCATGTAAAAATTAAATTTACCTAGCTTTAGCCCTAGTAACATGATAAATTAACGTACTTTAACCGAGAGTTGAACAAACTTTAACAGTAAAAAATTGATGCATATTTACTACACTATTCATTTTTACTAATCGGTAGGATCAATATTAAGGATAACGATTCGTCCAGTTCAGGTAAGCTTTACCTTAGACTTAATTCTATTTTAAAGGCTAAATGTTTATTGGATAGATGTTATCCTTAATATTTATTTTATGTTTTAGTAGAATTAAATAGTGCAGTGAATATTTCAGTTCAGTCAGTTCAGGTAAGCTTTTGACAAAATCAGTGAATGCAGTTTTATTCATTATAATTTAGCCTTAGGCTACATGCGATCACGGTTATTTTTTCTTTGTATGTGTTATGTGTACCAAATGATTTTGCAGGTTACTATATCAGTTATCTTTGGAAAATTACAAGTATATTTCCTCTGTGTAAATTGAGCTTATCTAAATCATTGGCGCAGTTTTTAGACAAGGTAGGCAGAAATTTTGAGATAGGTATTATTTATTATCTTACCTAAACTTTCCTTTTGTCAGTTTGACCTTGCTTTTATCACCGAACTAAAGAAACATTCAACATGGCTACGTTCTATATTCTGCTTATATTGGAAATATTGGAATCTATAACGTATTTGTCCTATTTTTGTATTCCATCCACCGCTGTCTGCCATAACGATCATTTGTCTTAACGTTTTTAGGAGGCAAGGACCCTATTTATGATTTGCTTAATTTATTTTGGATGAAATTTGATTGCCCTACTGTGTTATCCCTAATATTATTTGTCCATTGGTCCTAAACCTAAGTATCCTACGTATGGATACTATGGATGTAAGTATTAGTAAAAAAAATCTGTTCTGGCGGTTCTCGCTCGGCTCGCGCGCTGTAAGGTCGCAGTTCAACCTACGCTTCTCCTCGTTTGCCTGAATAATGTTTGACAGCTCTACGAAATATCTCACAACTTTTTACAGTGTACGAGTTTTGAAACTTGGCCTGTTTTTAACCCCCGACGCAAAGAGAGGGGTGTTATAAGTTTAAAGTGTCTGTGTGTCTGTGTATCTATGTATCTGTCTGTCGTATCGTAGCTCCCAAAGGGATGGACCGATTTGAATGCGGTTTTTTTTATTCGAAAGCTGTTGTGAGCCCGAGTGTTCTTAGCCATGTTTCATGAAAATCTGTTTAGCCGTTTTTGAGATATTGGACTTTGAAATGAAAAAGTAGGGGGTTTTTCAACTTTTCTAAGTTGTTATTATTACATGGAGTTTTTTATGGGATGTCACTTCTTTTTGTAGGTTATTGTATTATCAATAAATACAAATTTATGAATGTAACTGGAAATAATATTTTTTCATAGACTTTGTATGGAAATGTTATTTTACCAACCACAAATCTCGATAATTGTGACAGAAAGGGAAATATCATTAATTGTCAGTGTCTAGTTCCGCTTTTTTTCATTTGCCACGACTGATTTAGTATGAAGTTGTGGCACGTAAACCATTACCCGTCCAAATTGAGTAGGTTGTTTATGGCAAGTCATCAGCCATTTTAAGACCAGTTCTTAATTTAACTGCATACAAAGATTATTGAGAGAAAAGGTCTATAATCTTTGCTGCATAGGAGCCTTTCCGTCCCTCGCTATGGCAAACTGTATAGCCTGTCCTGAGTATTATAGGTCCATGATTAGATTAGATTAGATGACGTAGCGTGAGATGGCTTAAATTAAAACCAATTTTCATTTTTTTTATTGACTTACTTAATTCATACTTAGTCCCAAAATACACGTGATCTTGAATGGGGGGGGGGGGGGGGGGGTAGCGTTATAATCACCAAATATCACCAAAGGGCAGGGGGGGGGGGCAAATATGATCACATGATTTCTGGATAAGCCCATACGTGTTGTTGAATAAAAAATTTAATATTTTAAAATTACAAAAGTTAAGGCTTTTAAGATATGAAAAAAAAAGCTCCAAAATGTAACTTTTTGAAAAAGTCCAATCGAAATAGCCCACCAATTTTGGGTATATACGGTTATTTACCGGGTGCATTTACCCGGTATTTATCCACCCTTACCCGTCTCTAGCCGTGCCTCTTTCTTTTGCTCGACACTTTGGGTCGGTGAGCCATTGAAGATACATAGATTAATTGTGATTGTAAATAAAAAACAATCACAGATTTGAGTAGGGTAGAAAGTCTGTTGTAGATTTGGAGTACCTCTGGAAATTCACAGCGATCAAGGCAGGAACTTTGAATCTGCGGTTTTACAAGAGACTTGTCGAATCATGGGGATGCATAAGACGAGGACTACGGCATATCACCCACAATCGGATGGAATGGTGGAGAGATTCAATCAGACTCTGGCGAGACATCTGGCCAAGGTTGTTGAGAGTCACCAAAAGGATTGGGACCGGCATATTCCACTCTTTTTGATGTCATATAGGTCAGCAATCCATGAAAGTACGGCAGTTACTCCAGCATATGCGAATTTTGGAAGAGAGCTTCGTTTACCGGCAGATCTTTTAACTGGACGTCCTCCTGATGCTCCAAGATCTATCACAGAGTATGCAAGTGATTTAGGGGATCGAATTGCTGACGTTCACAGTCTTGTTCGTGAACACGGGCTTCAAGCTAGCACGAGAATGAAGACCCGATACGATAGGAAGGCTAACCAAATGGGATTCGAGGAAGGTTCTTGGGTGTAACCCGATGCGGAAAAAGGGAAAATCTGCAAAACTGTCCCCAAATTGGGAAGGGCCATATAGGGTAGTCACAAAAATCAATGACGTCACATATCGGATACAGCGAAATCCACGTGGTCCCTGCAAGGTTGTTCATGTTGACTGACTGGCGAAGTACCACGGAAACAATGATGCTCGGGACGAGCATGTCTTAGGAGGGGGTAGTGTTGCGCCGGTGGTTTAAACTTCAAACTTGATTTTCCATGCTTTAGAAGCGTTTACAGCAGGCTGAAAAGTGATTTTAGGCCGTTTCAAAGGTGGCTCTTCCACATACTAGAAGATTGAAAATTCACCCTAGTTGCCGTTGTTTTCAGGCGCCTGAAACATGTTTTCAGTCCGTTTCAGGACAGCCTCTATCAGATGGCGCGATAACCTGAAAACCCGTTTTCAGGCGTTTTCAGGACCCCTTATGGGCCTTCGAAGTACACTTCATTATATGGCGAAATTTCTCGAAGGAATGAAAGAGACAGCACTATTAGAGAGAGACATCTAGATTGAGAAGGTTCGAGAAGTGTGTGAAAGAGACAACTAGAAAGAGACAGCACTATTAGAGAGAGACATCTAGATTGAGAAGGTTCGAGAAGTGTGTGAAAGAGACAACTAGAAAGGGACAGCATACTCGGGAATGTTCCAGTCGTCGGGTCGAACGAGCATCGAACAATCTAGACGCTCTGGAACATTTATGAACCGAGGGGTCGCCGTTCCTAGAATTGGACCTTGGACCGATTATTCAAGATTTCTCCGGAATGTTCTAGTGCGAAGGGCTCCGGATATATAAGCCGCGCGCCAACGCAGCGGAGGAGAGTTTGGAATTAAACTGCGAACAGTGCGAATTTCAAAGCGAAGCGAGTGAAAAGTGCGTCATAGTGAATTGATTTATTAAGTAAGCCTTGTTAATTAGTAATTTTGTAATAAAGTTTGCATTCCTTTTAACTAGTGATCAATTAGTGTATTTTCTATCACGTTACCCACCCCGTGGACGTAACAATATGTTAGCTATACCTTAGTTTTCTTGACCTCTAAATCTGCAAAACTTGTATAAATCAGAACTTATACAACTTACGGCGCTGCCCGTGTCACATTCCATACTCACAGATTTGTTATGCACAATAATGGGCACCATAATAGGCTTACAATGTGAAACTGATAATTGATTTATATTAACTACAATTACCTCGTCACTGCCGTCTGTATCTGTGTCCGTTGACACTTCTACCCGCTACATTAGGGCAAACGCGGAACAGGTGTCTTTCGCGGTTACACACCCGACACACGTATCTCGCGAATTTGCACTGCACTGGCGCTTCGGCGTGGGAGCCCCCGCAGACTGTACATTGACGCGAGGCGTGCCCCGCCCGACCCGTAGGTACTGGATACCTGGCGGCCCCTGTCATCCGCTGGCCGCTCGCGCGCTACCCGCGTGCTGAGCCCTGCCCGCGCTGCCCGAACTGTCCACGCGAACCTGACTGCCCATCGCTTGCCTGTGTCGCGGAGCCAGCGTTACGCTGCCATGCTCCCGCTATGGCCTGACAATCAACTAGCTTGCTCTCGCCCGGCCGCTTGTAGGGTCCATCTACCACGGCCGCGTCCTTCTCAGCTGCTGCCATGCTCACTGCTAGGGTGTACGCCTTGGCAAAATCCAGATGGCCTTCTAAAAATCTAGCTGATCCCTGAGACTCTCTTCAAGCCAGAGTCCGAACTCACATGTCTTCAACATCCTCTTTAAGGTGTGGCCTACTTACCCTTATATTACACTTACACACAAATTACAATCACGATATAACATTCACATAATATTTATGTACTTATATTATATTTACACACACACACTTATATATATACCACTATTTACATATACATATATATATATACATATAATATTTCAAGTAACCGCGTTACAAACATAATGCCAACCTATTGGTTGAATGTCGATATATCGATAAACTTATCGACACGTAAATTAATCGACCTCTGGGTCCGCACCGGCCGGGCGGCATCTCTGCGCCCGCGCTTAGTGGACAGAGGTCAAACCAGTCACAGCCTACATGCGACACCAACCGCACGCTTGATGCTCTCGCTACCGGCTTACGCGGCTTGTACTGTTTACACAATTTAATGCTTATTTTTCTACTTCTGTGCTTTCCTATAAACTGTACTTCTGCCTATGAACTAGTTCTGTGCTTGTGCTTGTGCCTCTCGCTCTTCCGTGCCTTCTGTTTTGGATTATATGTGTGCCTACCGGGACAATACAACGATAAAACTGTAAGTGCAGTGTTTTATTAAAACCAACACCTGTAGGACAATACTTATCCTCCAAACTGGTGACCCCTTGAGAAACACAATGTCGGGCGAGCGAAAATCCGGGGCCGATAAGCAGCCAGACTCAGGCGCTAGTGATGGGAAAGCGTCGATAGGACCGGTCGATGTTTATAAGGTCGGCGTGCGAGTGCCACCTTTCTGGCCTGAGGAGCCAGACATATGGTTTGCGCAAGTCGAAGGCCAATTCACCATATCCGGAATCACCAGCGATCTACCAAATTTAATTACGTGATTGGGCATCTAGACAACCATCACTCTAGGGCAGTAAAGGATGTGATCATCAATCCGCCCGCAATCAACAAATACGACAAGCTGAAGAGCGAACTTATAAAGAGGCTTAGCGACTCCAAGGAGAAGCGGATTAAGCAGCTGATGATGAACGAGGAGCTTGGAGACCGGAAACCATCGCAGTTTCTCCGACACCTCCAGGGCCTCGCAGGTACCAGCGTCACGGACGAATTTATGAAGACGATGTGGATAAATCGTCTGCCCCACGGGATCCAGACAGTCCTTGCAGGTCAGCCAGTAACCGCAGACCTGGAAGCTCTGGCGGACTTGGCAGACAGGGCAAACGACCTCGCCTCATCTTCGCCGAGGGTAGCAGCAGTGAGCAACGCAGTTCCCATCTCCCTCATCACCGACCTCACACGAGAAGTGGCAGAGCTTCGGCGGGAATTCCAGAAACTTAGGGCGTCAGGAAGGAACTCCAGATCCCGCACTCCAACGGCACAAGGGTCAAGGAGCAGGCGCAGCGCCTCCAGGCAGCGTTCACAGTCCAACTACAGGAAGTTCCCCTTGTGCTGGTACCATAGCAAGTTCGGAGAGAAGGCCACCAGGTGTACCCGCCCTTGTGACTACACGGCGGAAAACCCAAGGGGCGGTCGGTAATGGCGGCGGACGATTGCCCCACGTCTTCAACTGGCCGCCTGTTCGTGACCGATCGTTCTTCGAAGGTGCAGTTTTTGGTCGACACCGGCAGCGACCTCTGTGTCTTCCCGCGGTCGGCACTTCGCGAACGTCGTTCAAAAACAGACTACAATTTGTGTGCTGCCAATGGTTCAAGTATTGCCACATACGGCTATGTAACTTTAGATTTAGATTTTACCTTACGTAGAACCTTTACATGGCGCTTTGTAGTGGCTGACGTGACAAAGCCAATCATAGGCGTAGATTTTTTAAATTTTTACAATCTTGTGGACTGTCGCAATAAGCGTCTGGTCGATAACCTAACTTCCATTGCAGCTGTTGCTACGTCAGCCAATTGCCCAAATGTTTCGTCGGTGAAGGTGGTGACTGGTGAGACACGGTATCATGGCATCCTCAAGGACTACCCAGAGATCACTCGACCGGCAGGTAGACACCACTACACCACATACGAACGACACCAGGCCCCCCAGTCTTCTCTCCTCCTCGTCGTTTGGCACCAGATAAACTTCAGATCGCCCAAAAAGAGTTCCAGTCTATGCTGTCCTGTGGAACAGCTAGGCCTTCGGAGAGCTCCTGGGCATCTCCACTTCATCTGGCGCCAAAGAAGAACAATGGATGGCGTCCCTGTGGCGACTATCGTAAGCTGAATGCCCGAACAGTGCCTGACAGGTATCCGATCAAGCATATCCATGACTGCACCCATAATGTTGTAGGTTGTAGCATATTTAGCACCTTGTATTTGGAGAAAGCTTATAATCAGATACCTGTCAGCCCAGAGGACATTCCGAAGACCGCGATCACAACGCCTTTTGGGTTATATGAATTCCCTTATATGACCTTCGGTCTTCGGAATGCTGGTCAAACCTTTCAGCGGGTTGTAGACGAGATAACCAGAGGGCTCGATTTTGTCTACACATACCTCGATGACTTCCTAATTTACTCCCATAGCGAAGCCGAGCACGAGGAACACCTGCAGAAAGTCTTCCAAAGGCTGAAAGACTACGGCATGATGATCAACACAGCCAAGTGTGTCTTCGGCGAAAAGGAGGTAACTTTTTTAGGATACCAGATCTCGCAGAAGGGTTGCAGACCCTTGGACTCCAAGGTACAGGCCGTAAAAGATTTCCCGCCCCCCACCAACGTGCGACAACTAAGAGGTTTTATGGGTATGCTCAATTTTTATAGGAGATTTCTTCCCCGAGCTGCCCAAATTCAAGCCCCTCTCCACGCCTTGTTAACGGGATCGGCGAAAGGCAAGCAACCCATCACCCTGTCAGAAGATGCATTAGCAGCATTCGAAGCCTGCAAGGAGAGTTTAGCCAATGCCGCTCTGCTGGCTCACCCTGACTGCTCAGCAAAACTCGCTGTGGTGACTGATGCTTCTGATAAAGCTCTTGGAGCGGTCCTTCAGCAGTTCAAGGAGGGAGCGTGGGAACCACTGGCGTTCTTCTCCAGGAAGCTCAACCCCTCGCAGACTAAGTACTCACCCTATGACAGGGAGCTGCTTGCGATCTACGAGGCCATCAAATACTTTCGGCATATGCTCGAGGCCAGGCATTTCGTTGTCTATACTGACCATAAACCCATCAGTTTCGCTTTTCACGAACGAAAAAGTAACTGTTCACCAAGGCAGTATAGACACCTCGACTATATCTCCCAGTTCACGACGGACATCCGGCATATATCCGGCAAGGATAATGTTGTTGCCGACACATTGTCGCGTATCGAAGAACTGGGAGTGCCTGTAAGCCTCGAAGCATTAGCCGAAAGTCAAGCGTCCGATCCCGAATTGCAAGCGCTTATAAGCGAAGGTTCTTCCCTACAGCTGCGGAAATTACACGTACCTGGAAGCCGGTTGCCATTATACTGCGACGTCAGTACCCCAACCTCCAGACCATATGTCGCGAAGCCCAACCGCAAACAGGTATTTGAAAGCCTACACTCCCTAAGTCATCCAGGCTCCCACGCCTCGGCAAAGTTAGTCGCCGAGAGGTTCGTTTGGCCTGGGGTGCAGAAGGACTGCAGGGAGTGGACACGCGCATGCTTGCAGTGCCAGCGGGCTAAAGTTAATCGGCACGTAACTGCCCCCCTTGGCACCTTCAGTTTACCGCGCGCACGATTTAAGCAGGTCCACATCGACCTGGTCGGACCCCTCCCCCTGTCGCATGGCTACCGGTACTGCCTTACAGCCGTGGACAGGTTCACTCGGTGGCCGGAGGCAGTCCCGATACGTGACATCACCGCCGACACCGTTGCCAAGGCCCTGCTGTCGGCCTGGATAGCTCGATTCGGCTGTCCTACAGACATTGTAACTGACCGCGGCAGTCAATTCGAATCGGCGTTGTTCCACTGTCTGTCAAAAATAGCCGGATTCGAGCACAAAAGGACGACAGCCTACCATCCTGCTTGCAATGGTCTCGTGGAACGGTTCCATCGTCAACTGAAAGCGGCGATTGTATGTCATGCGAACGAAGGGTGGACAGAGTCATTGCCCTGGGTACTACTTGGGGTAAGAACGGCTTTTAAGGAGGACTTACAGTCATCATCGGCAGAACTGGTCTACGGAGAACCACTGAGGCTTCCCGGCGAGTTCTTCGAGTCACCAACGGGCGGTACCACGGACATGTCCGAATTTACTGCCCGCCTCAGGAACTTCGCTGAGAAATTAAAAGCAGTACGAGCAGCCCGTCACTGTCATCCTAAGGTCTTTATTTACGGATTCGAGCACAAAAGGACGACAGCCTACCATCCTGCTTGCAACGATCTCGTGGAACGGTTCCATCGTCAACTGAAAGCGGCGATTGTATGTCATGCGAACGAAGGGTGGACAGTCATTGCCCTGGGTACTACTTGGGGTAAGAACGGCTTTTAAGGAGGACTTACAGTCATCATCGGCAGAACTGGTCTACGGAGAACCACTGAGGCTTCCCGGCGAGTTCTTCGAGTCACCAATGGGCGGTACCACGGACATGTCCGAATTTACTGCCCGCCTCAGGAACTTCGCTGAGAAATTAAAAGCAGTACGAGCAGCCCGTCACTGTCATCCTAAGGTCTTTATTTACAAAGAACTGAAGACTTGCGATTACGTGTTCCTCCGAGAAGACGCATCGCGAGGTTCACTCCAAGCAGCATACACCGGACCTCATAAGGTTATTTCGCGTGGGGACAAGGTATTTAGGATCCTCCTGAAAAACAAGGACAAAACGGTGTCCATAGATAGGCTTAAACCAGCCTTCATACTGTCTGCTGACTGCGAGAGAGAAGATCTCGGTCCCGTTACCCCTACTCCTGCACCTCATCAATATACTACCCGATCAGGTCGCCAGGTGAGGTTTCCAGACTACTATCGCCCTTGACGGTCTCTGGAGGGGAGTGGTGTGGCCTACTTACCCTTATATTACACTTACACACAAATTACAATCACGATATAACATTCACATAATATTTATGTACTTAAATTATATTTACACACACACACTTATATATATATATATACCACTATTTACATATACACATATATATATACATATAATATTTCAAGTAACCGCGTTACAAACATAATGCCAACCTATTGGTTGAATGTCGATATATCGATTAACTTATCGACACGTAAATTAATCGACCTCTGGGTCCGCACCGGCCGGGCGGCGTCTCTGCGCCCGCGCTTAGTGGACAGAGGTCAAACCAGTCACAGCCTACATGCGACACCAACCGCACGCTTGATGCTCTCGCTACCGGCTTACGCGGCTTGTACTGTTTACACAATTTAATGCTTATTTTTCTACTTCTGTGCTTTCCTATAAACTGTACTTCTGCCTATGAACTAGTTCTGTGCTTGTGCTTGTGCCTCTCGCTCTTCCGTGCCTTCTGTTTTGGATTATATGTGTGCCTACCGGGACAATACAACGATAAAACTGTAAGTGCAGTGTTTTATTAAAACCAACACCTGTAGGACAATACTTATCCTCCAAAAAGTTAGCCACGTACTCGGCAATACTCTCGTTGTTAGCCTGCTTCCTATGACGAAATTTGTAACGCTCGGCTAACACACTGGGTTTCGGTTGCAAATGTCCTTCCATTATGGCGGTTAACACAACAAACTCACTAATAATTCATAATTTTCGGCTCCCGTCACAGTAATTAAGGTCGTCACCTTGAATTCATTAGCAATTTTGTTTGCCAAAAAGTACGAGGGGCGTTCAAAATATTCTCGGTATCTGGATGAAAACAAACAAGTACGAAAAGTTTGATATTTTTATTTTTCAATATACTCCCCCCCTATGTTCATACACTTATAAGATCGATCAATTATTTTTTTAATCCCTCATAAAAATATTTTTTTATTTTTGGTGTTAAAATGCTTCTCCACGGCCGTCTTCAACGCTTCATCGTCAGAAAATTTATTTCCACGCAGATCCTTTTTAAGATTGGGGAACAAAAAGAAGTCGCTTGGGGCTAAGTCCGGACTATAGGGTGGATGAGTAACAGTTTCAAACCCACATTCACATTGGTGAATGTGGGTTTGAAACTGTTACTCATATTGTCCATATTGTCCCTGTCCATACTGCTCATATTGCCAAGGCAGCTATTGAGCTGCCTTGGCAATATGAGCAGTATGGACAGGGGCGTTGTCATGCAGAAGCAGAACACCTTTGGTTAACTTTCCTCGCCTCTTTTCTTTGATCGCATCTCTTAATTGACGTATAACGTTAGCGTAGTACTGCCCTGTGATATTTACACCTTTTTCTTTATAGTCATAGTCATAGTAGTCATAGTAGTTTATTCATGAACAATATACATTGTGTTTGAACATTCCTTATATAATATAGGTATAATTTTGATAACTTACAAAAACTATTATTATGATAGAGCCATAACCATAACGAATTCCAACGAGTAAAGAAACAATAATAACATGTCAAATCAATCATTATTCATTAAGTATCGTATATAATTAAAATATATATATATCAATAAATAAATAAAACATAAACAAATCGTAATTCAAACAAACAAACAAGTTTTTAAATTTTATAAACTAAATATTAAATTAAATTAAATTAAAATTGCATCGGTGAAGAAAATATACAATATAAATAAATCAATCAATCAATCAAAAATTACTAACGGAACTAAATTTCATACGAATAGAGACTAAGCAGGTACATAAATTTCTTTTTGACTAGTTACAATATTCTTCCACAGAATAATAACATTTTTCCAACAAGAAAGCATTTAATTTTTTTTTTAATATAAAACTGTTTGTGAGTGACTTCATGTCGATAGGCAGTTTATTGAATAGCGTAATCGCTTGGTAATTTGCGGAGTGTTTGACCACTTTGAGTTTGCTAATTACAGGTTGTGGTAGATCTTTCCTTCTTGATGCAAGACGTTTTTCCCTCTGCTCTTGCGTCTCTAGGTCCTTAATGTGTTTGACCAAATCTGTAAGAACTACCAATATGTACAGACAAGGAATAGTTAATATTTTGTAATTAATAAAGTAGGGTCTACAAGATGTCTGTTGTGAAACTTTGGCAATAATCCGAATCGCTCTCTTCTGCGCAATGAACGCAGCCTGGATGTTATACTTGTAACTGTTGCCCCAGAATTGAATACTATAACGAAACTTGGATTCCACCAATGCATAGTAGACCATTCTCAGCTCAGTTAATCGCAATTCATCCCTTAGACTTCGAAGAGCGTAACATGCTGAACTAACCGAACTAACCACTGCCGAGACTTCTGTTCTCCAATTCAGCATACAGTCCACGTGGACGCCTAAAAACTTTCCTGTGTCGACCTGTTTTACTGTTTCTCCTTCAAGTGTAAGCTGCAGGGAGTCACTGTTTCTAGTTGTGGGTTTAAAGAGAAGAACATTCGTTTTACTGCAGTTCAATTTGAGGCTATTTATCTTAAACCAAAGCTGAAAAGTTTCAAGAGCGTGATTTACTTTGGCATTTAGCATTGAAATGTTATCGGCCGAAATAACAGCATTTGTGTCATCAGCATAAACTACTAATTTGCTTTCGGGTATCTTATTATGTAAAAATGGAATCATGTCATTGGTAAACATGATGAAGAAAATCGGTCCTAGTATTGATCCCTGTGGGACTCCTTTGTATATACTGGCTACACTCGATTTGTAAGTTTTTTCATGATTATCTTGTGTCCAGCCTATCTCTACAAATTGTTTCCTATTCATTAAGTAAGATCGAAAAAGAGCCAGCGTTTTTCCTCTGACCCCATAATGCTCTAACTTACCTAATAGTGTGGCATGATTCACACTATCAAATGCAGAGCTCAAATCTAGAAGAACCCCCGCCACTTTTTTCTTAACATTCAGTTGATTAACTACGTCTTTGATAAACGTACCACCAGCCTCGCTGGTGCCTTTAATTTTTTGGTATCCATATTGTCTTCCACAGATTATTTTGTTCTGATAAAGATGCTTTGTGAGCCTATCTTTCATTAGCCTCTCAAGCAACTTAGAAAGAGCTGGCAAAAGTGAAATGGGTCGATAGTTTTTGGAATCGAACTTAGAACCCTTTTTGTGTAATGGCAATACCTTGGCCACCTTAAGTTGATCAGGAAAAATGCTGTTCTCAAAACACCGATTAAAAAAGTTGGCCAGTGGATTTGCAAGTAAATCTATATTGTCCTTGATAACTGAGATCGGAATACCATCGTATCCACACGACTTTTTCGGTTTGAGCTTTTTTACCAGAAAAATGACCTCTTGATGATCTACCGGTTTAAGCATCATATTGCTTTCAACTCTTTCCACCTGTGATCGTAGAAGAGCAAGGGCTTGTTCAGTGGAATTATCCATATCTTTGCCGTGGTTGAAATTCTCTAAAAAAGCAGTGCAAACATCTGAAGGATCATTTAGTATTCTCAAAACCCCATTCTCATTTTCTTTTTTCAATAATAAGTTTTCATGCATTCTGTTTGCCCTCTTATTCCGATGTTTATGGATGACCTTCCAAATCTCTCTTGACGAGTCCTTCGATTTTAAAATTTGTGTTTGAACTGCCAGTCGTCTGGCGTCTTTGATAACTCGTCTGAAAATATTTACGTACCTCTTCCCATAGTATGCTATTGACTCACAGTTCGATGTTTTGTTGGTCATTAAAAAACGTTTCATGTTGCTCGACACTTTTATGCCTTTCGTGATCCATTTAATATTATTCAAGGTTTTTTTGCTAATCCTTTTTTTATGCTTCTTAAAACACTCGCTGAAAATTTGGTTGAACTTATTTATGAAAGTGTTCACACCTAAGTTCATCCAATTATCTGTTGTTAATTTATTTCTAAATTTCATTTGTTCACTGTCGCTAAATTTGCGTATTTCCTTCCATATATATTCATTGTGATTGTTTGTTGTCTGTCCATCATTGACTGCAATGGCGCTCAGTAGGGCTGCATGACCATCAGCTAGACCATTGTGATCTACTATAGGAGGAGCCACACATTCTTTGGGCAGGTTGGTTAGAATGTTATCTAAACATGATCTTGAATTGTTGCGCAAGAAAGTAGGGCAATTAACTAAACATTTAAAATTATAACAGGTAAGGAGTGATAAAAACTCCGAAGTGTTTTTATCCTGTTTAAGCAAGTTAATATTGAAGTCACCACAAATTATGCATTTCTTGTTGAAGAAATGTTCTAAAAGTTGCTCAAGACGCTCAGTAAAAATACCTAAGTTGACATCATTCGGATTGCGATAACAACAAATTATATTTACATTAGTTGCACAGTCTTTTACACCACAAACCTCAAAACACTCATCTTTATACAATTTCTTACATATTGAAAGCTCTTCACATTTTCTATTGGCGCAACTCAAAATAAGTGACCCGCCTCTAATCTTTTTACTCCTCGTATTATATGCGGCCAGTTGATAGTTAGAGATACTAAAGAGTGGTGCCGATGTCGTGTTTAGAAAATGCTCACAAACGCATACATAGTGCTGTACACTGGACAGATTGTGCAAATACATTTCTAATTCGAATTTTTTTAATCGATAAGCAAGAGCCTTCACAATCCCAAAATATTGTGGCCATGACTTTGCCAGCTGAAGGGATGACCTTGAACTTCTTGGGATGAGCTGAACCCTTAATGTGCCACTGCATTGCTCTCTGGGTCATAATGATGAACCCAGGTTTCATCTCCAGTAACTATTTTTTGCAGCACCTCATCGGGATTTTCACCATATAGGTCGATAAAATCTGATCAGCAAGCCACACGCATATCCTTTTGAAGCCTCGTCAGCATTCGCGGAACCCATCTTGCACTTACTTTTGACATATTAAGATGGTCATGTATAATGTCATGTACGGTACCAATAGAGAGATTGGTTACTTGAGCTATAGATTTTACCTTCACTCGACCGTCTTCCAATATAAGTTTTTCCACTTTATCAATATTTTCTTGTGAGGTAGCCACTACAGGCCGGCCAGGTCTAGGGTCATCTTCAATACTCTCCCTTCCACGCTTAAATTCGCTTGACCATTTTTGAATAGTAGATAAAGAAGGAGCAGACTCACAGTAAACACAATCCATTTCCTCTTTTATGGTTTTTTGATTTTTACCCTGTTTTGTCAAGAATTTTATGACGGATCGGTGCTCTAATTTCGTTAACATTGTTAATCCGCTCATGGTGTTCATGTTTGTTGGGCAATTGCAGAAAAACAAAAGAACATCTCGGTTCCAATTTTACTTTTTTTTTAATGTCAATGGATGAATCTTAGCGGCCAGTAACAAATATATATATAAAAGAGGTTGTAACGTATCAATACCGAGAATATTTTGAACGCCCCTCGTATTGTTCTAGCCGTTCGATGTATAACCTCAAATCATCGATCTGTACTTTAAACTCGTCAATCTTGCCCACCGACATTTTATTGTTTATCTTGCACTATACTCGTAATTACCACAACACGCACGGATTACACAGTTACTCGTCGCCAGAAAGATATTTAGGTAATTTTTGGGACGTGTGTTTCATTACTGCTGAATGAAACACACGTCTTCCGATGCAACGTATAATCAGACTGAAAAACTACCCACGTGTATGACAGTTTCATTTGCAGAAAGTTAATAAAACGTTTTTGCGTTGTATACGGTTTTACAACAAAGTACCCAATGATGCATGAGATCTTCCTTATTATTAATAAAATTATTATCTATAAATAAATAAATAAATAAAAGTATTCATTAAGGGGCTCCACGCCCTTTTTGGCTAGTTTTGACGAGTTTTGAGTTGATATTCCTCCATTAAAACTATAGATGTATTTATAGCACAGATACATATCGGTTCTTCAATTCTTTATCTACATTAGCACGAGTTTTTTTTTGAAAATATATAATATATATATTTTTATAATTATTTCAAACATGGTCCAAAAAAGCTCTGTTTTCGATATTAGTATGCCGTTTATGCACTTTTATATATGAAATCTACATATAACTATTCCTTATTGACGTCTCTAAAAACACACGAGAGATTTTTATTGTAAACTCATTATCACAAAAGTTACGTCCAAAAAACGGTTTTTTGGCCTGAAATTGCCAAAGTTTGGTGCCATATATCGCGAAAACTGTGAACTTTGACGCAAATATGGGATACTATTTCGGTAAAGCACGTTGTTGTTAATACGATAATCCATAAAAAACACGAAAAAACCGACAGTTACAGATCGAAGGTCATTGGGAGCTAGGAGCCCCTTAAAAAATATACATAAATGCTCTTTGGAAGAGAGGATACTACAAGATCGAAGAATAATGAACATGAAGTATGAAAGTAATTATAAATGAAGATATTACGTTAGAACTCTTTAGATAAGCAATAAGAAGTCTTTATTGAGCAGGGAATCAATAGCCCCAAGTAGGTACTCTTGATGAGTATATGTGTCAAAATCGAGAACTACGATGATTTTTAAATGTCTGCTTAAAGGTTGAATGCGATGAGAAAAAGTGAGATTTAAAAAAAAATCGTTTATGCCTAAATGCGGCTAGAAAAACTGAGATTATGAAATGGGAGACTAAGGTAAAAATCGATTACACATAAATCACACCTGTCAAAACGCGATCGTGGCAAATGCGATTAGAGAAAAAATCCTACTGATGAAAAATGCGTTCGAGGCACCCATCTACCAAATCTAAATTAGGCACCCGTTTATTTAAATAAAAATACAATACAATAAGTACTTTATTGATAACACCACAGTTACAAGTCAAATTATTAATATAGACAGTAATCAAACAACAATAATAAGTAATTGAGTAGGTCATTAGTTAAATGGACGGTAGTTTAAGAAACTCCTCGACGCTGTACAGAATAAAATCAAGTACCTAGCCACTTGCGGCGGTGGGAGTTGCACCTCTGACCTTTTTGTAGATCTTACACTTTGCCAATTTGTGCCAATTACAACGAAGGGCATGGGTTTTATATATATTCTCTCGTTGGAATATATACATATTTGTGTGAGTGAATACGGCCACCTGATTGACGAGCTCGCTCGGGAGTCTCAAAAATCCAGTCTTTGAATAGTTTATATATTTATATCGTGCAAGTTTATATACCAAACCAATGCGGTTTTTGAAGCTCAAGTGTTTGATAAATATTTCAGCAGAAGCATTGAAGTGCCAGGCGACGTATTTTCATGGGCTCAGACTAAAGCAAATATTTGTAGTTTTTGCGCAAATAAATACTGGTGCAAAATGAAGCTGTGCGCCACCTTCATCATAGTGTTGGATATGATGACCATCACGTGGCAATGGTACTACCTCCAGGGCCGCCCTGAAGAATATAGGCTTGCCATTCGTAAGTTATTTTTTTATATTCGTAAGTTTGCACGGACAAAACACTAATCGTTCATCAATTTTTGTTGTGCAATTGTTAAATTTTACGTACAACTTAGTAGTTTAGATGCGCATCAGAATTTTTTTTCACGATTAAGCCTTTTCCCAACATATAAGTGTAGGTACTTTGTGTGATGAGCAGTAACGCACGCTGAGATGGAACCATTTCGTGGCAATGTTGTTCTCTCTTTTGTATTTGTGATTTATGTGTATGTATGTGTTGTTGTCATGAATAAATGATATTCTATTCTATTCTATTAATATTTGTTCCCGAGTCTTGAGGTTTTCTATTTATTATCGTCGTCTTTCCAGTGACTACCGCCCTTAGTACAAGCCCAGTAGGGCGAATATTCTGCGTTTTTTTCGTCATTGTCGTAGACAGCATATACTATTAAAAGGTACGAGAGGTATCAGAGTCTACTTTTGATGAAGATGTTAGCCAATACCAGTACTGAATCTTTTTTGATTAAAGGTTCTGCGGTACGTTTTACCTCTGATGAAATAATCTTGAGCCGACAATGACGTTACAACCGACCGGTTCAAACGCTCCGAGATTCGCCCAGTAACGAATAACAATAATTATAACAAAAATATTCTGTCTTCCAGATGTAGCAGAAAAAGTACTGTACCCGTACTGGATTGCCAGCCTCTTAGCATGCGGTTTCTATATATATTACGGAATAATGGAAGTGCGTATTATTATTATTATTTTGGTACAAACAGTCATTACAAAGAATTACATTTTATGAATAGTATTATATTTAATGTCGACAAAAAAGTAACGAAAAAGTTGATAGAGTACGGTGCAACGGACCTGGGGTATGTAAACAAAAAATAGATAAAATGGAAACACATTTCAGTAGAACTTACTCTTACATCAGGGACGTGACATCTAGCATATATGCGATACTCGTATGATGGCATATATACAAGTATCACAAGTTTTTAGGGTTTCGAACCCAAAGGATAAAACGGGACCCTATTACTAAGACTCCACTGTCCATCTGTCCGTCTGTCACTAGGCTGTATCGCTGATGAATTTATCACAGATTGCAATGTTTATTTCGTTTACTGTTACATATAGTTAACAAGACAAGTCGAGCAAAACGCGGCACGGCCTTACCATCCTTTTCTCGAAGCAGTTCAGGCCATTTTCGACCCCCCCTATAACTTCGTTGTGGATAAAACTAGAAGCCTGAATTTTTAGTAACCAAGCACGCATTGTATGAACACAATATATTTCAAATTTCATTCAAATTGAACCAGTAGTTTAAGAATTATAACTAGTCAGTGTCTTAATTTTGTCACTCACTGACTGACACCGATCATCAAAAAGCTAAGGCACTTCTAGCAGACAAAAAAGCTTCAAATTTAGAATACAATTAGTGTTTAGTTTATAAATCAAGGGAAAACTAAAAAAAATGCAATTTGAGTCCAGTTTTCAAGATACGCCAACTGCATACATTACTTTGTAATACCATACAAATATAAAGGATTACAAAGTTACATTTGCAGTGAATTGGATAAAAAATTAAAAAGCAAGAATGGGGCTGCATTCATAGTTTGTATGTGGATAACACATTGTCCTACAAAAAGAAGTGAGATCCCATAAAAAACAATCCATGTAAAAAAGAGGCCAAGTCTCACTCTTCCACCGTAAAAAGTTGTGAGATATTTGATAGATAGATAGATAGATAAATCATTTATTTGAAATTTAGCAACAAAAAAGAAAAAAACAGAAAAAAAGAAACGGAAAAAACAACCATAAAAGAACAAGTAAAAAAATTGTGGTACGGAAATAGAATTATTAATTAAATTTAAGGCAAACTTGTGCAATAATGCCAAAAAGGTACTGGCTCAGTTTCGCTTTGCTCGTGTGAGCTAGCACTGATATTCTGCCAGTACCTCGGGTCACGATGCAGGTGAAATATTACAAGAAAAATAATAATAAATAAATAAAGCTTGCAAATAGTATCGAATAAATAAAATAGATCTGTGTGATAGGTGAGTAATAAAAATAACAAAAATATAAGGTGTAACTAGTTATGTGTCGACAAGGAGTGTATATATTATGAAAAAACGTGTGGTGAGATGTGTGATGTCCCTTAGAAGCACGCCTATATTACAAAATCTGAAACCAAATGGCCATGCCACTTGCTTGTTCAAGAGAAATCTTTTAAATTTTAATTAAAAAAAAATCTTGGATGGTAATTGCCGAAGTGGCGGAGGAATGTTATTCCAGCATTTGGTTGCAAGATAACGAAAACTGCCAGTAAAGGCAACCGTCCTGTAGAGGTGTACTTCTAAGATACATCGCCGTGTTGACCTAGTGCCATAACGTGAGTGAAAAGACGAGACCCTTATTTTTCTGAAGAGATAGTCAGGTTTTTGGTATTTAAGAACACCAAACAACAGGCAGGCGGGCGTAAGTGTCGACGTGATGACATATTTAAAATGGAACTTTTATTAAGGTATGGTGTAATATGACTTCTGGGTGGGATACTATAGCAAAAACGACAACATGCGTTTTGTATACGCTGAACGAGACGACGCGGTTTAGCCAGTAAACGTGGTCCGTAGATGATGTCTCCGTAATTACCTACGTACCTGTTCGCTCAAAAGATTTCGGATTTGGTACAAGACCTTGAGCCGGACAAAACAAGATGTTTATTTATTTATTTATTTATTTATTATTCGGAGAACCAACAGCTAACAATTCAAAATAATAATATACGCTAGGTATATAACTTTAGTAACAGAAAGCCAATTAAAGGTTCCCACCAGTAGTATGTTACCAGATTTTTTACGTGGCTCTCAAAGCGTAACTGACTGTCTATTATGATCCCCAGATTCCTAGCTTCCTCTACTTGTTCAATTTGTGTACCACCAATAGTTACTGCTGGGTTACCTTTCAAAATTCTTGAAATCTGAGTTTTGGAACCAAGGATCATAAATTTGGATTTCTGTGGATTCAGCAGTAACCCGTTTTTATCAGCCCACGTAGCAATACTGTTCAAATCGTCATTTATTTTGCAGACAGATTCTGCAGAATCTCGTGGAGCAGCTGACAGGTACAATTGAACATCATCTGTGTATAAATGGAATTTACAGTGCCTAATGGCGTTGACTATATGAGCACTATATATAATAAAAAGTAACGGTCCGAGTATAGAGCCCTGAGGAACGCCACAAAGTAAGGGTTTTGCCGCTGATTCCAACAAGGTGCCTTACCGTTACCTTTGCCATTTTAACAGATTGTGTTCGATTACGTAGGTAATTATTAAACCAAAAAAGTGACTTTGCGTCGATACCATAGAATGTCAATTTAGAAAGAAGCAGAGGAATATTAATACTGTCAAAAGCTCGGGATAAATCTAATAGTACCAGACATGTGCCCTTGCCCGAGTCTAGCTCTGACAGAATATTGTCAATGACGTCCATAAGTGCTGTCACCGTTCCCACGCCCTTACGAAAACCAAAGTGCATATGCCGGCAAAATGCCGTTGGCCTCAACATAGTGAGTGAGCTGTGTGCAGACTGCTTTTTCAAGTACCTTGGACAGAAAAGGCAGTATGCTAATGGGTCTGAGATCCTTAAACTAAAGCGGGCTTTCTACTTTGGGCAAAGGCGTAACCAAAGCAGACTTCCACGCCTCGGGCACCTCCCCGGTCACTATAGATTTGTTAATGATAGCAGTTATTACTGACAAGGACCATGGCAGCATAAGCAATATCATATCCCTCCCGATCCCGTCGATACCAACGGCATTGGTTAAGATAGACAGTATGATTTTACCCACAACATGCTCATTCACCGGTTTTAATGTAAAAGACGCATCACAAAATCTGTGGAACTCGAAAAACGTCAACGATGATAATGAAACCTTATCACCACCAGGTACATTTAGAAAACTATCATTGACCGCATTTGGGTCGTTAAAACGATCCGGAAGACAGTCACGTTTTTTTGGGTCTATCAGGACCGTTTTTTTAAGTTTTTCCACAGTGTTTTTGGGTCATCACTATGTGAATTTATGTGATAATTATTTGCTTGCTAAATAAAATTCTGCAACTTGGCAATCACACAACTTTACTGAATTTATGAATTTTTGCATACCTAAATTTATGTAGTATTGTGTGATTGCCAAGTCACAAAATTTT
This sequence comes from Epinotia bilunana, assembly GCA_947049275.1. Classification (NCBI taxonomy): domain Eukaryota; kingdom Metazoa; phylum Arthropoda; class Insecta; order Lepidoptera; family Tortricidae; genus Epinotia; species Epinotia bilunana. The sequence goes on along the minus strand of OX346274.1, from coordinate 12,742,412 downwards.
ACTTAGCAAGCAAATAAAGATTAATAAGAATACCTGAGACTTGGCTCTACGACATATCTCACAACTTTTTACGGTTGGAGAGTTTCGAGACTTGGCCTCTTTTTTACATGGATTGTTTCTTATGGGATATAGTTAACAAGATACACTTATGTATTAAAAAGGAAAGGATGTTCCACCAGATGGCGTCAGAGGGACCACTGGAAACAAGACTCGTTGCCAAAAATTTAATAAACTAGAAGTTAATAAGAATATATGACAGTGGGAAGGGTACTAAAGTTAAGATACTAGATTAAAGTTAAGAATAGATAATCAAACAAAAATATTATCTAATGAACTGGTTGTATTGTGTCTTAATACCGAGTTTTAAGATTCTAGTACATTGATTTTATTCTAGTTCAACCTAGGCTTTATAGTTTGACATTAGATTCTAATTTCTAAGTTTCCAGTTCTAGGGACTCTTAACTGTTAAAAAGTGGAATTACCACTGTTAGCGACGCGCTCATTACGTGAATATATTCTTTTAAATAATGTGTTAAGGTGTTATACTAAAAAAGGTCCTTAATTTATAAGGTTCATAATCAAAAACGGTCATATTATGTAATGCAACCCAAAGGAAGGCAGCCCAATGCTAACCGCGAGCCTAATCACACTACCCGCTGTAACATTTCTTTAATATATATATTTTACCGTGCTTTTTCCAAAATATCATGTCATGACCAAGTCTTCATGATATGTAGGGGGGTTTCGTAGGTACAGGGACGATAGGTATTGTCCGGCAATGTAAACACCCCACTTTTCTCCAATATATATAATGTCAGTAAGAACAACACAGAAGGTATATCCAGTCAGAAGATAGTTTACACAGAGGAGAATAGTATGGAAATAGGAATCGAATATATAAAATAAAGTTAAGCGCAAGCGATAGCATTAAAACGTAAGCGGATAGCGGTCGAGAACGGCATGCGCTTCGCGTCAGTATATGAGATCGACTAGTCGCGCGCGTAGCAACTCTTGGGCGGCCGGCGACTCGCACGGACCGTTATCGGTGCGCGGGCGCATTGCACCGAACTGTTGGCACGTCAAGAATATTTACGTGTGTAATGTAAATATACTAAGTGTATTAAATATGTATAAATTAAATATACAGTAGTGTTTAGTAATATGGTCATGTATGTAGATGTACAAATGTATATAAATAAATATGTGTGTAAATATTTGGGTGCGTAACGATGCCTATATTTTTTTTTGAAATAATATTAGTCGCAATAACACTCTTTTCATATAATTCTTGAGTCATATAACAACACTTAATATATTAACATACGATATAATTATTATTTTATATAATGATCATTTTATGTAGTAACATTTAATATAACATACTTTAAATATAATGCATATTTGCTATAATGAACAAATGATATAACGCTAATTTCTTCTAGTGCAAAGTTAGCATAATATTTATTGGTAAACTATAAGGCAGGTCGGTGTATGTACGACGACGAGCGAAGCGAGGAGGAGTGTTAGGTTGAACTGCGACCCTACAGCGCGCGAGCCGAGCGAGCGAAGCGAGCGTGCCGCGGCAGCTGCCGGCGAAGCGCCAGAACCGAACACTTTTTTACTCCCTAATATATACTACATAGTACAATTAGCAAACCGTTGTGTTTGCTACATTTTCTTTTGATAATAAAATATTATTCTACTTGATGGTTATGATATATAACTTGTATATAACATGAGCATTACACCATATAATGATTATACAAAATAAGTGATATACGCGATAAAAGTTATACAAAATATACATATATATTTTGTAATTATAATCAACGTTTATTATTTACAATGACTGATTATGTACCTTGAAAATATATCAAATGTTGTTATAGCGAATGAAATTCTATTTTTTTTTATACCCATCATTACACACCCTAAATATTTAGTAGTAAGGTATTATATCAGTGTAGATACATGTAAGTCGTGTGAATGGGCAAGTAGCCCACATCACTTCCCTCCAGAGGTCCCGGCCGTATTATCGCACCTGGTTAGGGGCGATAATAATCTGGGAAACGTACTTGCCTCCCCGAACGAGTAGTCCTAAGTACGTTTGGTTTTTTAGGATCAAGAGCTGACTGTACCTGACCTGTATACTGTACTATGGTTGGTGGTGTGACAGGCGCGAGTGTATCCTGATCGGTATGAACATTTAAATGTTCCGGTATGTACTATGCCGGTTTTAGCCGATCAACGGTTACGGTAACCAGTTTGCCCTTAATTAAAAGTTTGAAAACTTTGTCGGTTCTCTCCAGCACTGTGTGGACCTGAGTATGCCGATGTCAGAGGAGCGCGTGAAGCGTTTTCACGTTGGAAGACATATTCAGCGGTCGCTAACTCTTTGAAGACAAAGATTTTGTCCTTGTTATGGCGTGAAGCTGGAACGGGTTTTAACTTCGAGGCAAATGAGCGTAACCGCACGGTAAAATCGGTAATATCCGTGGTACCGGGTACGCTGGGAAATTTATTTCCAAATAATTTGTTCGACGTTCGTTGACGCGAGAAAACAAAAGAATAATTTTTCCAACGGAAAATGTCTTCGAATAATTCTTTCGCTTTTATTGATAGACTTACGGGACGTGATAATTATCCAACATGGAGATTTGCGGTGCAAACCTATCTGCAGCACGAAGAACTATGGAGTTGTGTTGAAGGTTCCGGTACCGTAGACCCTAAGTTGGATACGAAAGCACGATCAAAGATTATCCTATTGGTATCGACCAATAGGATAATCTTTGATCGTGCTTTCGTATACACGTAATTCACTGGATCGCCAGTGAATTACGTGTATATACAGGAAGCCACGACTGCGAAAGAAGTATGGAGAAATTTGGAGAACGCATTTAATGACTCAGGGCTCACGCGTCGTGTGGGACTACTACGAGATTTAATTACGACAATACTGAACGGATGTCACAATATCGAGGAATATGTCAGCAAAGTGATGACTACGGCACACAAACTTCGCAATATCGGGTTCAAGGTCGACGATGAGTGGCTTGGTACACTGTTACACTCTGGTCTTCCGGAAACCTATCAATCCATGATTCTGGCGATGGAAAGTTCAGGTGTGAAGATCTCGGCTGACTCCGTAAAAGCAATTGCAAGCAAGCAAGCACTATTCGATTACTGTTATCCGTAGCTGCTCAACATCATCTGAAAATGATACAGTTCGACGTAAAGACCGCCTTTCTTTACGGAGAGTTGCAAGAGAACATATACATGACTCCCCCTCAAGGGTTAAACGCAGAACCACATCAGGCATGTAAATTAGTAAAATCGTTGTATGGTTTAAAACAGTCGCCCCGCTGTTGGAATGCAAAGTTCGATTCAGTACTGAAGAAATTTAACTTTACAAAATGTAGTGCTGATCAATGCGTTTATGTTGGAGAAGTAAATGAAACTAAATGTTATCTCTTGATTTACGTTGATGACGGACTCTTGTTATGTGAAAATGAATCTATCTTGCAAAACATAATCAAAAATCTCGAATTACACTTTGAACTGAAAACGTGTACACCAATTTTGTCGGCTTGCAAATAGAGAAATGTGAGAAATGCATTTTCATTCATCAGACAAAATACATCAACCAGTTATTAAACAAATTTAACATGAGCGATGCCCACCCTAGCACTGTTCCCGCTTATCCGCATACGAGGCTGGAGAAGGATGAAAGTGAAAGCGTCGTGGAGAACATCCCCTACAGACAAGCCGTGGGATCACTGATGCACGCCGCAATCGTAAGCAGACCAGACATTATGTTCTCTGTGAGCTTGGTGAGTCGATTCCATAATTCTTATAATCAGGATCACTGGAACGCTGTCAAGAAAATATTTAAATATCTGAAAGTCACTAAGGACTTTGGTCTCTGCTATCGATGGCAAGCGACTTGGTCGGTTACAGTGACGCTGATTACGCCAATGACCGTGACACCAGACGCTCTGTCACTGGATATGTATTTATGAAAAATGGCGCAGCTGTCACTTGGGCAAGCCAACGACAATAGACTGTGGCGTTATCCACAACCGAAGCAGAATTTATGGCTGCCTGTGCGGCCACGAAAGAAGCCATCTGGCTTAGACAAATGATGTCTGACATCGGTCAGTTCAATCAAGACTGTCTGTTTAAACCTTGATAATCAAAGTGCTATTAAAAATGTTGACTATCATAAACGGTGCAAACATATTGATGTTAAGTTTAACTTTGTCAAGATTTTTTTCCGAAAAGGTTATTACTTTGAACTATGTCAGTACTGATAACCAAAGTGCTGATATGTTAACTAAGCCTTTGTCTAAAGACAAGTTAGTTAAGTTTAGACATGAAGTCGGTATGATCTCAAAAGTAGACATACATAACCAGACTTAACTTTTTTTATGTTTCTTTACTACTATAGATAGTTTGTTTGTCAATATGTTTGTACGTCCGTATTTTTTTTGTATTTGATCTTGTTTAAAGAGGTAATCTCAAATTAGGCAGGAGTGTTAAAATAGTTCAAATATGTGCTATCGACCTCAACCGCCTTACTCTATGTATGAGCTGTGTTTCACTGTTTGACATGTTTACATATCACATCAGTTGTCATTACGTTATGTTGTAAAATTATTTCTCTTGATATTAAATGTAGTTTTCCCTTAAAAACTGCGTCCGTTATTAAATTTCTCGAGCCATAGCGTCCATGCTGGAACGTGGCTGTAGCTCTTGGAGGCGACGTGAGATGAACAGGCACAACGTGGGCCGATGTCATGGATCCTGTCAGCAAGATCTGGCCCTACATATAGGCCCTGCAGATTACGCAGGAACTGAGAAGGCTTGCGATCTCCAAGTTCCTCATAATGAAAAAGCTGCTGGATCTGACGCTCGTTGGTATCGCTGAGTCGGCTGATGAGTTCGCTTTTCAGCTTCGGATACTGGTCCGTGGCTGGAGGATTGGTGATAATATCCTTCACCTCCTTTGAAAATTGGCGGTCAAGTTGGCTGATAACGTAATGGAACTTGGTCAAGTCGTTCGTTATGCCGGTTATCATAAACAGACCCTCAATTTGCGAGAACCATATCTCCGGTTCCTCCGGCCAAAAGGGTGGAACGTGCACTCCAACTTTACAAATGTCGGATGACGGTGCAGTGGAAACGCCCTCTCCGCCGGGCGGCGTTTGTGTGTCCTTCTTTGTTCTGACCATCACCGTTATTAGGCATAACTGTCAACACTTCTACGTACGATTTCTGCGTAAATCCTCCGGTTGGTAATGTGTTCTTCAGGGGTCACCACTGTAGGGGGGTGTCGTAGGTGCAGGGACGATAGGTATTGTCCGGCAATGTAAACAACCCACTTTTTTCCAATATATATAATGTCAGTAATAACAACACAGAAGGTATATCCAAAGTCAGGAGATAGTTTACACAGAAGAGAATAGTACGGAAATAGGAATCGAATATATAAAACAAAGTTAAGCGCAAGCGATAGCATTAAAACGTAAGCGAATAGCGGTCGAGAACGGCATGCGCTTCGCGTCAGTATATGAGATCGACTAGTCACGCGCGTAGCAACTCTCGGGCGGCGGGCGACTCGCACGGACCGTTATCGGTGCACGGTCGCATTGCACCGAACTGTTGGCACGTCAAGAATATTGACGTGTGTAATGTAAATATACTAAGTGTATTAAATATGTATAAATTAAATATACAGTAGTGTTTAGTAATATGTTCATGTATGTAGATGTACAGATGTATATAAATAAATATGTGTGTAAATATTTAGTAATAAGGTATTATATCAGTGTAGATACATGTAAGTAGTGTGAATGGGCAACTTGCCCACAGATATATGGTTTTCTTCCTGACTGAACCCCGTATTAGTCTACAAAGCGGTCTTCACACCGGATTCATGTACCACACGCCAACCAAGATCGAAACGCGTAGATCGAAAGCACGTCATGAACAACATGAAAGGAAGCATCTAGAAGACGAACAAGGGATGTCCAATAACGGTGAGAAGAGTGAGGCACCTAATGGTAATTCTACAACAAAGATGAAAAGTTTAATGCAAAACCCGCTAGAAAGTGTTAATAAATTCCTAGCCAACACAAATAATGTTGAGGGTAGCATTAAGTCAGAACCGTTAGCGCACGCAGTCCACAAGAAAATGCCTCCTGTTTTGAGTGCCACCAGGTTGTGGATTTGAATGCATTTATGCAGTCTTATCGTTTGTAATTTATGCCGATTTAAGTCCAATAAGATCAAATTTACCTGCTCCAAATTTAATTACAATATGAACTGATAAAATGTTCTGTTTGTGTAGTTATGGAAATATGAATGACATTATACATACATTTAAAGTTAGATTAGTGTATCTATCAAATTTTTAGAATCAAAAAATGCCATTTAGTTATTTTTGGTATATTATTTTGATTGGTCTAAAATATATCAAAAACATAACAAGCGGCATAATAATCGAGCTGCAAGTGGACTAACATTAATCTCGCTAGATGGCACAAATCGACAACTAACATCAAAGTCTTCTATCAAACTGAAACTGTACCAAAATGATGCTCGCTAGATAGTGCTATCATTATATAATTCATGCATTAGTAATGTTTCTTTTTCATTGAATTTGTGACTCAAAAGCATGAATAGTATATTATTATGAATATCATTTGTAAAATTGCGTAAGTATTCACGTTCAAAGGCACGCGGCCTAGCAGCCTACTAAACGAGAAAAAAACTTCGAACTCCAATTTAAAAAGCCTGGGTTACAATTGTGTCTCCGAGGCCCCAATGGAAATAAATACGAAAAACTTTCAGGGGGCCCCATGTCGCCGTCTAACCCCGTTACCCCGCAGCCCAACCGACGCGTTTCACCGCTGCGGAAGTCCGACTCGATCTTGGCCAGTTTTATCCCTTATTTAATAACAAGCTTCCGCCCGCAACTTCGTTTGCGTAGACCCGGGATGAAGCTATCCTAAACTATCTTCGTGCAAAATTTAATCCAAATCGGTTGAGCCGTTTAAGCGTCATTGAGTAACAAACATCCAAGTATATAAACATCTAAACATCTAACACCGAAACATCTATACATCTAAACATCTAGACATCCAAACATCTAGACATCTAAACATCCAAACTTTCGCATTTATAATTTTAGTAGGATACGTCAATTTATTTATTTATACTTTATTTATAATATTAGTAGGATACGTAGTATTATTATTTATAATATTAGTAGGATACGTCAATTTATTTATTTATACTTTATTGCAAAAATATAAAAATAAATATACAGTTGGTGGACTTAATGCCTTAAGGCATTCTCTATCAGTCTACCATTGGCCAAACAGAAACTTTAGTGGTACAGGATCAGCAGGATCCTAAATACTGAGACTCGAATGAAAACACCAATCAATTAATTACATTAATATACATACATATATAATGCATACAATATAAAAGTTTATACGGTTATTGTATGTATTTAAGTATGTATATATATGTGTCTTCCGGCTGATATGATGGTGATAATAAAATGCAACAACAATCAACAACAGTAAAGATTGTGTTTTCTTGTACCTGCTCGTAATTTCGAGAAACATGAGTGGTTACACAAAACAAAAGATTGAACCACAAATCAAGACTATTTAAATCATATCAATATGACACAAAGTTTGTCAAAATTAAACTCCTAGTCTAGGAACACTCAGTCAGGTGCAGAGAAACATGACCCAACATCTATGCAGCCGTGTGTCTCTGCCGCTGACTGTACATTACTTAATTTTCATTTTTCAGGAGTGCATATGGACGATGACTATGTATGTGTTCAACAATGTCATAAAAGTTATTTTACTGGACGTCTTACTCATCGCAGAGCTGATTGCAGTCGTGGATCTCGGGCATGAAGAACCGTGGACAGACATTAGTGTTGGCAACACCGTAATAGAGATAGTTTTAATTACGTGTATGTATTAAACAATTTTATAGCGCCCGCAGATTACAGCCACAAGTGGACGCCACTAAACGCGACCACTCTGCCGCACATTACAGCCACTAGTGTACGCCACTAAACGCGACCACTCTGCCGCACATTACAGCCACTAGTGGACGCTACTAAACGCGACCACTCTGCCGCACGTTACAGCCACTAGTGGACGCCACTAAACGCGACCACTCTGCCGCACATTACAGCCACTAGTGTACGCCACTAAACGCGACCACTCTGCCGCACGTTACAGCCACTAGTAGACGCCACTAAACGCGACCACTCTGCCGCACATTACAGCCACTAGTGTACGCCACTAAACGCGACCCCCCTGTTGCACATTACAGCCACTAGTGTACGCCAGTAAACGCGACCACTCTGCCGCACGTTACAGCCACTAGTAGACGCCACTAAACGCGACCACTCTGCCGCACATTACAGCCACTAGTGTACGCCACTAAACGCGACCCCCCTGTTGCACATTACAGCCACTAGTGTACGCCACTAAACGCGACCACTCTGCCGCACGTTACAGCCACTAGTGTACGCCACTAAACGCGACCACTCTGCCGCACATTACAGCCACTAGTGTACGCCAGTAAACGCGACCACTCTGCCGCACGTTAGAGCCACTAATGGACGCCACTAAACGCGATCACTCTGCCTCACAATACAGCCACTAGTGTATACGCCACTAAACGCGACCACTCTGCCGCACATTACAGTCACTAGTGTACGCCACTAAACGCGACCACTCTGCCGCGCATTAAGCAGAGACGGCCACTAATGCTGAGTAGCGATTGCGAACCACTCCCGCAGGGCTGTGTGGCTCGAGACTAAACGCTCGTGATGTACGCCGATGCTATACACAAATTGTATCAAAGAACTCTTCTTGTAGCGGTCACTTGTGGCTACTGGTGGCCGCCAGCCGCCACTAGTCGTTCAACGTGCGGCAGCTCTTACTGATTTTGTACAGTTTTTTTTATTTTTCTTTGAAACAAGGAATATATATTTTCAGAAAGATACCATTATAATTTTAAGTAAAAATAATTATATGTACAAAGGTTATTAGAAAAATTATTATGATAGTCCATCCACGTTGTCTGCATTAAAAATATTTGGCTACACAACCCGAAAATTGCCTTAGAAAGATGAATGACAGAGGTGTTGCCAAATTAATTTTTGCAGTTGAGCCTGTCACTCACTGGCGCTGCCTACGGTGGCTGTTCATAGTAAACTTGACAAAAACTGGCAAATTTACTATCGACCGCCACCGCAGGCCGCGCCAGTGAGACTCAGGGTCGACATACTCTATAAGTTCTATAACCTACATTATTGCAACTCGGTCAGTCAGTCAGTTGTATATAACTCGGCCTCTAAAGAATTACTGTATAACTGCCTCTAACAAATAACTCGGCCTCTAACAAACATTCCGATATTCCCAGATTTGCCGAACACCGAATATTCGGCAGATCTCTATTGAACGGTTATTTGCATCAAAGTAAAAAAAAACAACCCTACCGTCCAAGGAAGAAGATTCCAATTCCAATGCCTTTTTTTTTAAATCTGCCACATTAAATTATCTCAATCATATTTCTTTTCAGTGTGGCACGTGTTCATCATCTACTCAGCCATGGCGATAGAGCGCGCAATTAGAGCAAAGTAAGTAGTCCTAATATTTTAAATCTGTTACGATTTCTGGATCAACCATCGTATTTGTTTATCATTTTCGGTTCAGCGTAGTTGTTATAAGTAGACAATATCAATCAACATTGTTAATTACCGTTAATATCAATATTAATCAAAATTGTTAATTACCGTGAAACCTGCCTACCACCAGGCAAAACTTGGCCCAAAAAGTTAATTTTAAACACATCTGCTAATGAACGAAAACACAACCTATTTATGGCAACCTCTGCTAAGCCTTTGCTATTAAGAGGTTAAGAAATGATTATTTAAGTGGGTACATTATCAGTTTTTGAATAAATACTAATAGTTACGTCATAATCTTGAATGAAAAAGCAAGCATTTTGCAAAATACGCTCGTCTGTAGGCGTAAGGACCCTTAAGTAATATCAACTAGAATTTTCGTCAAGTGCGAGTCGGATTTTAGTTTTCCCATAGCGCCAAGAGAAATACATCTGTGATTTTTTTGTATCGAAAGCTCAAGGTCAAATTACTTTCCCCACTAGTGGATAAAATGCGTTTTTCCCTCTGGTTTTAAAGGATAAAAGATGGCTTTCCGAGGCAGTGAGGGGAAAAAATATCATTGTACCGTATAAAAAATATGAGATATTCGTGTTTTTCCGAAAAAGGCGGGCAAAGTAGGCATGTACGGTCAATATTAATGTTATTAACGCAAATGAAGCATTACGATTGAAATTGTTACTAAGCGTTTATTGAACTTGACTTTTTTGTTAGCTTGTTGGTTTGTTAGAGAGGGACAAATCTTGGAACTGAATTTTGAACCAGTTAACCTCAACCGATTGAGCTGAAATTTTGGGTATTAGTATATTATGGTACCATCGAACTGATCTGATGATGGAGACAGAAGGTGGCCATGGGAATTCAGTATTTTACCGACGTAACCCCGTTGAGTTTGGGCTCATAAGAATCGTTTCAATTAGTGGTAGATGACGGTTTACAAAAAAGTACAGTTGGCAATAAAAGCTTGTCCCGAAAAATATTTTTTTGCCTGAAACTTATTTAAGTATACCAATTCCGTTAGTTACCACTACGTTGCACAAAAAATGCTACAAATTTACGATGTCTAGCGTTGAGCTATTGACTTGAAAGTAAAGCCTCTCAGAGACAGGCGCCGCCTGCGGTGACGGTCAATAGTAATTTTGACTACTATTGTCAAATTTACTATTGACCGCGACCGCAGGCCGCGTCTTTGTGACTCAGGCTTAATTCTCAAGCTTACAATTGACCGCCACTGCAGTCTGTGACAAGCTTTATAGGTAATATATTTTTTTCTCTTTGATAGATGGCGTGACCAGAAACCGACAGTACGCCAACTATGCTTTCCATTCTGCCGTAAAACATAAATAAAAAGATTTGCTACTTACTTTTTTGGTTTCATTTATAATTTGTGGATAGGTAGGGGAGAGCGGGGATGGTTGTCAAAATTTCATTTTAAACGTTTGTGTATTTATTGCTTTAGAGTATATTTTTCTAAAAAGAAATTCAACTGATGTATACTATTAGGCTTTGGAACAAAATTACATTTAGCTCGCTACGAATTTTAATATAGTGTAAAAGCTCAATCTTAGAGAAAACGGAAAACGAGTTGCCCCATGCCTAGGGTTGGTTGACTACTACAGCTTCCCCTATAGTCAACTATCTCCGGTGAGTATTGTGTATTGAGTGTTAAATTTGTCAATAACTGGCAACTGGACTAGAGCCCCACCGCAGGCCACGTCAGTGTGATCCCGCAAAATCCATGTAAAAAATAGGCCAAGTCGAAACTCTTCTACTGTAAAAAATGGTGAGGTATTACGTAGAGCCAAGTCAGGCATTCTTTTCAGGTACTTAATCTTTACTTGCTTGAAAAATAAAATTTTGTGACGTGGCAATCTTACAATAAGGTATTTAGCATGCAAAAATGCTGTAAGATTTGGCCAATTTTTTAATTGAATGTTTTATGGGATGTCACTTTGTAGGTGAATGTGTCATCAATACATACAACCTATGACAGATGCTTAGCTGGAAATAAAATGTTTGCATAGACTTTGTTTGGAAATTTTATTTTACCAACCGCAAATACATAGTTTTAATAGTTTTCGAGCGCATTGTACAAAATTAAGGGACTTTGACTTGCAATAATTCTTAAACCACTGGTTCGAATTTTGTTTAATTTGGAAGTAAATGCCCTGTTTGTCACTGAAAATGTAGGCTTCTAGTTTTTTCTACAACGAAGTTAGGTACAGGGGGTTGAAAATAGCCCAAATGAAAGAAAAACATTGAAAGAAAAACATTTATTCATGACAAGTATGATTAAAATTAAATATAAAACTAAATCTAAAACATTGTGTGGAATCAATTAATTCGTGTCACGAAATGGCTAATTAAATATTGCTATGATTAGGCTTATGTAAATTCTGCTATGATTTTGCCAACTCCTACAGAAAATATCGATCTTTCAGTATCACTTTTAAGAGTATCCAAGAAGATGCAAGTGATTTCAAGAAATTTCGTAGCAAGCAGATTCACATGCCCCGAATAAAAATCTAAATAAGTGTCATAAAATATACCTACTGTGGATATCCTAACAAAATTATGCCACTATTTTTACGTATTTGTTGGATTCCAAGGTTGACCTATTTTAATTCAAGATACCTACGGGCTTCTTCCATTGTTCACTTAAGCAAGTTTTTATTTTATGTAAATGTATTAGTATGAATCGTTAAAGACGTCACTTCATCAGATTCTGTAAAAAAAAACCAAGTTGTACTCTCAAACGCCTTTAGCCTAGTTGGTAGTGACCCTGCCTAAGAAGCAAGAGGTCCTGGGTTCGAATCCCGCTAAGGGCATTTATTTGTGTGATGAGCACGAATATTTGTTCGTGAGTCATGGATGTTTTCTATGTATTTAAGTATTTATTTATCTATATAAGTAAGTTTATCGTCGTCTACTACCCATAGTACAAGCTTTGCCCATAGTACAAGCTTTTGGGACTAGGTCGATTTGTGTAAGATTGTCCCCTAATATTTATTTATTTATTTATTTATTATTTAAACGCACCCGAATAGGTACCTATGTCTGTAACCCTAGCACTGTGTAATACCTATACAAAATGTGAACACTGTCACTGTCACTACACAATGAAAACTTTTATTTAAGTACCTATTTGTTAAAGACTTATACCTAAGTTTTTTACATTAAAAACATACATTAGAATATAATATGTATGTGTTCCAAACATACACTTCTGACTTACATTATGACAGCATCCTATCGTTTTCCCGGTTTTACCCGAAAGGAAACTGATTAACCAATTGCTGACTATGGATCCCATATAGTATCTCTTCGGTGTCTATCAATCTGTCAATAGGTACCCTTTTTTAGGGTTCCGTAGTCAACAAGGAACCGTTACTTTCGCCATGTCCGTCAGTCCGTCCATCTTCGGCATAGCTCAGTAACCATAACTACTAGAAAACTGTGATTCGGCATGGGTATATAAATCAATCACGCCGACAAAACATTACAATAAAATGTTGAATTTTTTTTAGGATACAGTCAGCGTCATATAGTTAGTAGCAGCCAAGGTAGACAAATATTTTGTAACACACCCTTATTCTCACAGTAATAAAGACGTGAACCGAAATATTTGGCTACCTTGGCTGTTACTAACTATATGACGCTGACTGTACCTCCCCTACACCTAAAGCGGGGATGTATTTTTTTTCTCGTTAAACCTATGATGTGGGGTATCGTTGAATAGATCGTTCAAAAATATAATGGGTTTTTTAAAACCATTTTTCAAATCAGTGATTCGTTTGCGAGATATTGGGCTTTAAAGCCCTAATAGGGTATATTCATGCATTTAAAAAAAAAAAAAAACTATTCTATAAGTAATTATATAACCGGAAAAAAATATAATACTTTCACAATAGTATTGAATGAGCTAAAAAATAATAATTAAAACTGCTATCATTTTAGGACGATTAAAACGCCGCCATTTTGGCGCGCTCATTTTGTGACGTCACCGTGCACTTAGAATAAATAAACAACGAAGTGTTTGATTCACAGTTTTAGTAAAAGTGAGTTATTAAAGCTTGTAAGATCAACGTATTGTAACGGAAGAGCACACAAAAGCTTATTATAAATATTGTATTGCCCCTATTTGTGAAATTAACACTAAAACTGCACCTGACATGATATATTTTCATATGCCCAAAGATGCAAAATATAAGGAAAAAGGGGTGTAAGGCGATGAGGAGATATAATGTATCGTGTTTGAGTAGTTTATATTGTTATGAACATCATTTCGAAGTGATTATTAAATATGTTTGTACCTAAAATCTTTTTTATTAGGACTCCCGAACAATATAAACAATAATCTAACCTAAAAATTTGTATACTTATTCATAAAACTATTCTGATTCCCATTTTTTTAGTTATTAATGTTACAAAATATTATGATTTTTGTTGATCAACAGCTGACGCTAAGTTAACAGTGAAGCTAAGTTTCTATGTTTGCACTGTTGATCGAAGTTGAAAGAAATTAATCCTTTCTACTGAGTGTCCTACACAAATTTGGTTTATTTATAAGCCTTGACGAAAACAACATAATTTGTTATGTTTATAAAGATGTTCTCACCATGTCACGTTCCTAATACCAACATATCTTTGCTCAGGTATATAATGAACATATGTACTAGTTTTTTATTCCACTTATTTAAGAAAGACACCTACGAGGTACGTACTTAGTCATCATGAACACATCAATTTCAGGCAGATTATCCGACTTTGCCTTGACAAAACCGCTTCCAGTCATTGTGGCGAGTGTTTTTTCACAAGGAGTCACTGCTTTTAGTTAATAATTCCCAAAAAACACTGATTGTTTATCATAAACATCGTCAAAACAATGCGAATAACTTTCAATAATCATACAAACGACCTGTTAACAGTAGACACCGAGTGCACGGCGACGTCACGATTCGCTCGGCCAATAGCGTTGCGTTTTGAAAATTTGCGAGGGAATTTGAGAAATACTACTTTTAAATAATTAAGTTTGTTAATAGAAACATGATCATTTGTAAAAATAATAATGTGAGTATATTTATTAAGCAATAAAGATTACTCATGATTTTTTTTGGCCATTTCTGAATCATATGGATATTCCCTATTTTTGTTCGAGTCATATGCCCCCCCTGCCGGCTAAATGGCTACTACTGGGGATGTGAATCCCCAAAAAATGAAAGTGTGAAAAATCGTGGTAGTGTAGCACATATAATTGTTACGGTGTAATTTTAATGTTGATTAGGATAGCGTCCGAGACCCACAGCGCCATCTATTTCAGAACATTGCAAACGATTGGCAGGCGACACCTATGTACACTCGTCGGAACTGCGTGCGCTGCGACGTCGCATTTCGGTCGATACAATTAGGAGTTTAATCGATATTGTTTTTATTTTGTTAAATCATTACAGATAATTTTGAAATCCTGTGGCAAACCAGTAGAAACATTATTATAGCTAGTCTTCGATAAATTATGCTACATTTACACGCTTGCGGTGGCTTGGCAAGCGTCCGCAAGCTCCAAGCCTTCACAAACGCTTGGATGGCATTAACACGCTTGCGAGTGCGTTAGTGTGGTCCGAATAGGCAAGCATGACAGACGTGGAAGTTGTGTCGGCTATTGCGATCGGCTCGCTTTGGTATGCCTCGAGAAAGCCAAGGTTTGGTCGTTTAACCATACAGCACTCATGGTCGATACGTCTAGGCAGTAAAGAACGACTTCTGTCGTCTAGTCACCGCCTGACTAAGTCCTCGAAGACAACAAAATATGCACATAATAGGTCCCAAGGTGTATAACAAACTACCTGAAGATATTACGATCGAAGAGTGCACGAACACTTTCAAAAATAAATTAAAAAATGGTTATTTGGACATGCCTTTAATAATTTAAATTATTTTTATAATAATAATAATTGAATAAGATGTATACACATTTCTTAAATTTAAATGATAATATACGCAGTTGTGATTTTAAACAAGCCTACGCCTTATATAATTAATTTAGAATCATATCTTCGTCCTCGGCCAGGAACCTACGATTTAAATTTCCTTAAGAGAAAGCCACGCCTTTAGATTTACAATATAGTTAAGCCCTAGTCCATACTAAGATGACGGTGTGGAATTTGTATGCATGTCTACTTTACCGCAATAAACCTAATTGTGAATTGAATCTTTGTTCATATTTCTGACTACTAGAAATAAATCTCCTACAAAGTCTCTTTTGCATTTAAGAGTATAATTATAAATGCGCCCTTCTGCAATACTATACACCTATAGCCGTGTGCCCAAAGCGCACCCACCTATGAGAATCTATCTGTCTGACTAGCGCGGTGCACAAGATAGCGTGTGGACGTCTCATCGAGCTCGTCAGGTCGTTGTCACACACAGGTAAATGATAACCGTCAGCGTACACCATCACAGGCGGGTTTTCATGTTACATAATGAATTTCAAAAATCACGGACAAGTAGGCATAAGTAGTTACCGAGTAATAGTTGACCAACTTAATGTGTACCTGGAAAGGCCAATTTTCGTATAAATTCGGCCGACGCAACCGCCCCGCACGTCGATGTAACTAAGACAGACAGGCAACTACGGAACCCTTCACTGCGCGTGGCTGTGCGTGTTACAGTTCATATTCTCTTCGAATCTAATTAAACACCCTCATAAACTTGGTCGTCAATAATATTATACAGATGCCCAAAGTATCCTTTAAGAGAGCGCTAAAGGGGGTCATCGGGGTCGCAGTGTTCTGGCGGGGGCTGGGACACTCGCTTAACAACCCCAGAGAAGGTGAAGATTGAAGATCCTTTGCCCTAGGACGAGCCAAATGTGGCGAGGCGCAAAGGGGGCTCCAGTGCGTTCAACATGAGATCCTGGAGTCCCCTGCATGAGAGCGCAGATGCAGGGCACCGTGGAGTTTTTTTTTAGGTGTCTTGCAAGCGAAACCTGTGGCCAAAGTACCGAAGATGAGCGGCGAAGCAAGCGAGCCCTCATGGATACTTAAGTAGTATTCCGTAGGTAAGTAGCGAGCGGGTTTTCATGTTACATAATGAATTTCAAAAATCACGGACAAGTAGGCATAAGTAGTTACCGAGTAATAGTTGACCAACTTAATGTGTACCTGGAAAGGCCAATTTTCGTATAAATTCGGCCGACGCAACCGCCCCGCACGTCGATGTAACTAAGACAGACAGGCAACTACGGAACCCTTCACTGCGCGTGGCTGTGCGTGTTACAGTTCATATTCTCTTCGAATCTAATTAAACACCCTCATAAACTTGGTCGTCAATAATATTATACAGATGCCCAAAGTATCCTTTAAGAGAGCGCTCCCTATGCGAGTCCCAGGTCCGAAGGCCCAAGGGCGAGCCCGACGGACACTCACTATCCTCAGAAGTCTACCAAGCGAAACCGGAGCCCAAAGTCCCGAAGGTGAGCGGCTAAGCAAGCGAAGCTGAAGTTCGAGCTTTTCGTAACAATAAAGGTCCAAATCAAGCCTTAAGAAAGCTTTCGGGGGCTGTAGGCCACTTACTATCGCCAGGTGTCAACGAGGCCAAAGGCCGAGCTTTACGTTGGAATGAAAGGCCCAAAGCATCCCTTTAGAGAGAATACGAGCCCCTACGGACACTCATTATCTTCGGGTGTCTTGAGGCCCAAATTCCCGAAGGTAAAAGGGGAGGCAAGCGAAGCCGAAGGCTGAACTTTTTGTAGGAATTAAAGGCCTACAGCATGCTTTTAGAGATCGCTCCCTAGGCGAGCTCGAGGGCCGAAGACCCGAAGGCAAGCCCCCACGGACACTAAAAATCCCTAGGTGTCTTGCAAGCGAAACCTGTGGCCAAAGTACCGAAGATGAGCGGCGAAGCAAGCGGGCCCTCATGGATACTTAAGTAGTATTCCGTAGGTAAGTGGCGAGCGGCATATACGAACACTCATTAACTCCCGGTGTATTGCAAGCGAAACCTGAGGGCGAACCCTCACGTATACGTATCTTGGTAGCGAAATCCCAGGTTAAAGTTCCGAAGGTGAGCGGCGAGGCAAGGGAAGAAGAAGCTAAGCGAAGGCTGAGGTTTCCGTTGGAATGAAAGGCCCAAAGCAACTCTGCTGAGAGTGGTCTCAATGCGAGCAATGACCCCTAAAGCGGCAAATACACTTCGTCGTTCGCCGCATGCTGCATGCGGCGACCGCAAAAATGTAAAGAACACGACAGTCGGCCGCATTTGGCGATGGACAGCTGTCACCGCTTAGTAGTAGGCGGACAGACTAATGTGAAGACGTTTGTTGACTTAAGTCGTTTAAAATGAATTCGGCGACCGCATTAGGTGAACGACGCCCTGTTTCAAAAGAAAGAAGCAGTACAAGGACTCTGCCTTCGCCCAAGAAACCCTGGTGTGCATTTTGGAGTGTGTCAAACTAGCCTAATGAAAAAAGTATTCTAACAATAGGGTCACTTAATAAATTACCAGGTGATATAAAAAATAAGAACCCAAGTAAATTTAAATCTTTTTTGTTTAAATTTCTTGTGGAAAAATGTTATTATAATGTTCAAGATTACCTTAGTATTAATTAAATCTTTTTAGACATAACAATAATTAAACTGTTACACTTGACATTTCGCAAATTTATTCTATGTTTTAACTGCTTGCTTACTATTTAATATCATTAGTATTTTTAGGATTAAGTTTGTGACATTGTATTTGTAATGTATCGTACGCCGAAAGGTACATCATGGTTGTTCCATTTATAATACCTATCACCAGTACAATGTACATAACATACCTATGATGACGAAATAAATGATTATGATTATGATTATGATTATGACGCAGTGTAATTGTCGCTTAAGAACACTCATTATCTTCCGGTGTCTTATAAGCGAAACTTGAGGGCTGAATTCTCGAAGGTAAACTGGGAGGCAAGCGAAGAAGAAGCGAAGCGAAGGTTGAGGTTTTCTTAGGAATTAAAGGCCCTAAAATATCCCTTTAGGGAGCGCTCTCAATAATATCTCAGAGAGTCCCGGGAGTTTTCAATTCTCCGCCGAATGTCATCTTGTCCAAATTTTTTACCCACTTCCCTTGACTTTGGTGAACCATGATAATTCGAGATAAGTATTCAACTCATCTCGAATTATCATCCTAGCCAACAACTTCAAATGACCTCTGATTTCATAGCAAATATAGCAAGGCGCAGAGATCAAGGCTGTTGGTTTTTCAATAGGTATCAACAGCGCCGTCGTCAGTGACTGAAGTTCCAACAGTTACTATCGGTGGTCTTTAGCAGCCTAGCACTATTTTACACGCGTTTACTTGTTGTTATTTCCAGTGGTTCTCAAGCAACGGATTATGAAGTGCGCGATCTGTAAGCGGAGTTCACCG
This sequence comes from Epinotia bilunana, assembly GCA_947049275.1. Classification (NCBI taxonomy): domain Eukaryota; kingdom Metazoa; phylum Arthropoda; class Insecta; order Lepidoptera; family Tortricidae; genus Epinotia; species Epinotia bilunana. Next base: position 12,723,274 of record OX346274.1, on the reverse strand, counting down.
ACAGTATCCTGTGTGGGTCTTGTAAGGGCAGCATAGGGTATTGCTGTACCAACTTAAGTGAACAGAGCTATCGAAAATATACCTCGGACCGAAAAGCGGCGTGATTGCATGCATTAGGGGAGTACCTACTGATGGGCTGTGGCTGCTCACAACTTGACCTAGTTCCTGCACACACATACCTTGGAATGATCATTGACAGTAGATTTAATTGGAATAATTGGATGGAATATGTAAGAAATTAAGAGGCATATTAGCAAGGTTGTCAATTCTACAATTTTAAATTCCGTAGAACACCTTCAGGATGATGTACTTATCACTTACTGACTCTTTAATTAGTATTAGCACATATGGGTGCACATATAAAAATACCTAGACAAGTAACACTACAACTGTCCATACTTAAAACTATAGTGCCTAATTATTTTTAACTACAATGTAAAAATAATTACAACGAACTATTTTGTTTCTGTAAGGTGCAAAGTATATATGAAAAAATACATTACAGATCAGAAATGATAGCCAACTTAAGTCTAATAATTTACTTTAAAAACAAAGTTTTAACCGACTTCAATTTAGTACTCCGCCAAGCCACGAGAACATTTCCACATTTATTTTCCAATTTACCACATGAACTGATTTCCGAGAGCAAATGCGTTGATTATTAGGGAAAATAATAGGGCTTTAAAATTCTTTATATTGAATAATATTACGGAACACACTAGTCGGAAAGACAATTTTTTCGAGAGTTTCCCTCAATTTCTTCTGGATTACACCATCAGATCCTGGTTTCCTTACCATGGGACCACCCTTGGGATACTCACTTTCCAACAAAAAAAAAGAATAATCAAAATCGGTTCATAAACGACGAAGTTATCCGCGGACATACATAAAAATATATATATATATATACGGTCGAATTGAGAAACCTCCTCCTTTTTTTTGAAGTCGGTTAAAAATGAGAACACGCAGTAAAAAACTAAATTTTACCAAGCTATACGAATATATATGGCAAATGTACCTCAGATTTCATGTTGCCTCATATACTTAACCAACTTCCATTAGACATATTAATAAAAATACAGGGAACAGAGATAGCAAACGAATGCAAAAAAATACTTAAAAAAATTACATAAATTGTCATAACAGGAGCACCGAGACATAATATATTAGTAAACACGAAACGTACTAAGATAATAAAATAATTAAGTCGCAACTGATTCTTGCAAATAAGCCTGTGGGTTTGCCTGCGTTCTTAGCAATACGTTGGAGAAGCCGCGCGTGCGGTCGGCAACAGTATACACGAGTACAAATTGTTATTAAAACCAGTACCGGATGATAAAATACTTTTTATTTAAGTTTTACGGCATATACAACACATTCGCAATAAAGTTGGGGTCTCTTCGTCTTCATGTCTGAAAATTAAAAAGAAAAATTATACACAAGGGCAAAAAACGGAAGCCTTACAGTCCGTGGATATTGAATATAAAGTGTGCCCGTTGTGAGCTTATATCTAATTAGAACACTTAGAAAGAGACGGATAGTCTATATCGCCGCGACACAACTCGCGGGTTGTCCTGTGGCCGTTGGGACATAGAGAAAGTTTCAAATGATTGGCTCGGGAACACAGAAAAATATCCGAAGAATCATTTGTCCGAAAACATCATCATTGAAATTCAGCGAGGAAATGCTGCCAGCATCCTCGGTACAACGCCTCGAGGGCCTTTTTAGGGTTCCGTAGCTAAATGGCAAAAAACGGAACCCTTATGGATTCGTCATGTCTGTCTGTCTTTCTGTCCGTCCGTATGTCACAGGCATTTTATTCGAAAACTATAAGGTGTATTTGAATAAAATTTTGAGGATAGGTGTATTTTGTTAGCCGCTACATAGTTTAGTAATTAACTTACAAAAAAAAATTAAAGGCGTGCACTCCATACATAAAACAGTCAAATGTTTTTTTCATTGCAAGCATTGTGTGGCACATCAATCAATAGGCCTTTCAAAATAAATATAAGGTTTCTCAGCAATTATTTTGATTAAGTAAATAGAGTCCGAGATAATCGCCCCAAAAGTCACTAAAATTGTGCCCCCCCCCCTAATTTTTGAACCGTGTATTTTAAAAATATGAAAAAAATCATGGACATAGGGCTTATTAAATTCTTTCAGCGAAAATTGTTTTGAACAAGAGCGGTTCAAAAGTTTTCGAGGTATTTCTCAAAAACTGCCTTCCTTAAAGAAAAGGACGTAAGAGCCATAAGATTTCAGTAACGATACGACCTTTTTAATAGGCACGGAACCCTTTGTTGTGCGTGGTCCGACACGCACTTGACCGCTTTTTTAGATTTAACTTAGTTTTAATTTAATTTAGTTAATGTTAGTTATCATGTTGTATATACTTTAGAAAATAAATTATATTTTTGGTTAGGTTAGGTTAGTTTTATATCCTGAAAAATCTAATATTTCTTCAGCGGATAATTTTCATATTATGTCGCTGCCAAGTTGAAGCACACTAAATACTCCGCCTTGGAGCCGGTGTACGACTTTGTACCGGTAGCCATAGAAACCGCAGGACCCTGGGGCTTGGAGGCCCGCCGACTTTTTACAGTTAGGCCGGCGCTTACACGAGAGGTTCTGTGACCCCCGCTCCAGGTCTTACTGGGTTAAACAGGTCTCCATCGCCGTTCAGCGGCCAAGGGGGCCTTAGACTCGGGTGCGATGTGGGGTGGGGAGCATTCGTTTATATTTCTTTTTTTTGTATTTTTGATACTAGTTATTATCGTTATTTTTATTTCGCTGTAAGCCTATATTATCTGTTATTGTGATTTTTTTCATAACTAGCTTCTGTCCGCGACTTCATCCGCGTGGAACTCTTATAAAACTTTATATCGTGGCTCCTTAAAAACTTTAGACGATTATTCCCGGAATAAAACATACTATATACTTGTATTAACTACAGGTTATACACTAACGGCCGTATTCATAAACGTACTTCAAGCCTATTTTAACTAAAATGCCGTTAAAGTTCGTTTGTCCTTATCTGTCACTTTGACATTTGTGTTCGTAAGAAAGGGACAGAGCACCTTTTATTTAGCAGGCATTTTAAGTTTTATGAATAAGGGCATATATGTATACCAAAATTCATTTTAATCCGGTTTAGCCGTTTTTGCGTGATTGAGGTCCAAACTTTAGCATTCATAATATTAGTAGGATTTGCAAAATTTCCAGGGACACGACTCGCTTGACAGACTTTAGCAGGCATTTTAAGTTTAATGAATGAGGTTTATTCAAGAATTTCGCTACGGTGATAGAATTGTGCTGAAGTTCATATTCATTTATTGCGATCATGTTCATTATCCATATAGTAGATCTTAAGATAGGTTGTACAGTTGGTACATGATACCCTGCTAGGGCATTGCAATGATCTTACATACTAACATGCTAACAACGTACCTAAGTTACTTCTATATAAAGAAACAGTGTTCAAAATATACACATATATCATCATTATATTAAAATTTAATTGATTGCTTATTTCATGTTATAGAAAGATTAAAATGAGATTTCAAAAAATATAATCATGGATAGGTAATAGCGATATTATTATATATCTTCAAATTATGAATTAAACTATGAATTAAAAATTTAAATTTTGTTTAGGATGATACTTTATCTAGTGATTGATCATTCAAAAACTCATCAATTGTATAACAGGCCTTATCAAGAAGTAATTTTTCCAGTTTGATTTTGAATATCTTATCGTTCAACTCCTGTTTCAGTGCTCCGCGTAATTTGTTTGTTATGATTATGACGATACATCGATAGTGTGGGATTTTTCTACACATAGTTAGCTTGGAGTTTGGTATGGCTAGTTGGTTTCTATATCTACGGTTACTTTTATCTTTCTTTTTTTCAATAGATCTGAGTGTTTTCTTGCAAAAAGTGGTACCTCAAAAATATGTAAACATGGCAGTGTTCATAATTTAAATTTTATAAAGTGCGGGTGGCAGCTCTCCGGCACGTGCGTGTTGGTCAAGATGCGGACGCATTTCTTCTGCATGACAAATATGTCATATGTGCGTCGGTACTGGCACCCCACAAAACCACGCCATAGCGGAGCCATGCATGCGCATATGCGTAGTATGCTGTTAATGCGGATTCAAGATTTGTATTCCTTTTTAGTATATTTAGCGCATAGACACCCCTAGACAATTTTGATTTTATATTTTGGATATGACTTCCAGTTTTTTTTAGTTTACCAACAAAGTGAAAATTTAATTGAAAAAATATAAAGTTTAGGAAAATCCTACTAAAATATTGGATGGTTGGATGTTTGGATGTTTGTGACTCAATGACGCTTAAACGGCTCAACCGATTAGGATGAAATTTTACACGAAGATAGTTTATAGCCTGGATTAAAATCAAGATCTCAAATAGGATAGCTTTATCCCAGGTCCAAGCATACGAAGTCACGGGCGGAAGCTTTTTATTCAGTAAGGCTTAAAGCTGGCCAAGATCATCGAGTCGGACTTACGCAGGCGGGGAAACGCGCCGGGTGGGTGCCTTTAAACGTGTAAAAACTAACGCAATATTAGTTTTTTTTACAACGGATATTAACAATAATATAATATTCATCAATATTCAGAAATTCAATGAAAAAGAATCATTATTAATGCTTGAATTATATAATGACGGACATTTACAATTCGATTAGTGTTCCTTTTAGAATCAAATAAAACCCATTTAATACTGTTTGTTGTATATTATTTTTATTAGTCTAAATAAAATCAAAAACATAATATACGCGGCATCTATCGAGCTGAAATTGGACTAAAATTAAGCTCGCTAGATGGCGCCAATCGACAACTAACATCAGCGACCTCTATCAAACTGAAATTGTATCAAAATTATGCTCGCTAGGTGGTACTATCATTATATAATTCAAGCATTAATAATGTTGGTAGCATGGCTTAAACGTAAATAATAATTTTATTGATTAAATTAATACGTGACGGACATGGTTACAAATATTACGTACGTTACGTACGCCCATAATAATAACAAAACGGTAAGTTACTCCTTACTTCCTTACTGCATAATTATTTACATTTTTAATTAGTTACCACTACGTTGCACAAAAAATGCTACAAATTTACGATGTCTAGCTATGAGCTATTGACTTGAAAGTAATGCCTCTCAGAGACAGGCGCCGCCTGCGGTGACGGTCAATTGTGATAGTGGCCAGTAATTGACGAGTTATCCTGTGCATATTCTTTAGATTTCTTAATTTTTGTTTTGTTTCGCGCCATGCGCCGTTCGCAAGGAGCGAGTGTCCGCTCAGGGCCCTGCGCATTTGTTTTAAACAAATGGTATTTATGACAAATGCTAACTTAACGCCTCTTACAGACTGGTACGGCCTAAGGTGAATAATTTATTACTGTGGAAATTTAAATAAATGTAGATGAAAATACATAAATACTTAAAAAATAATTTTATTTTAAGTAAATAGAGTTCATTTTTAGTATGAAGTGGCCAGTTATGGAACGGTGCCCGCAGAGTACAAGAGGTATCTGGGGGCACGGGAGTGCCGCCGCCAAGACGAGCCAAGCGAAGCGCAAGGGCACTACCTACCTTTCTCGAAGCGCTTCGTCGTATTTTATTTAAGATATGTATTTCAGGATTTTTAGTAAATCACCCCCCACTCTTTAAATTAGGGGATGGAAGTTTGTATGGGTTTTCCCATTCACTTCCTTAGAAATTACCTTACAAAAAGAAATGAGATCCCACCAAAAACATTACATGTAAAGTGATGCCAAGACTCCATAGCTCATACAGCTTTCAGCGTGAAAAAGATATCAGATCGCAATTAGCGCCAAGCTTCCTACTCCACACGGCGTAACTCTACCACTACCAGCCACGCTCTACAAATTCTATATCTTGGCTAAAAAGTATAGAGCCGTCAGCGTCAGCTAAAAAGTATCAGCTAGGGCTCATGAACATAATACAATAGTGACAAATAGATTCTAATAATTCATTTACGCGGGTGGAGCCGCGGGCACGTCTAGTCGATTATATAAAGTACATAGTAAATAAAAATCATTTTAGAACAATGAAAAGGTTATTTCATGTGTCTTCGTACGACATTTTTGAAGGGCATCTCGAAGAGTTCTCTTACGTAACCACCAAAGAAGACCTAATACAATATGCCTTTGTGTGTGTGCATGGTTAGTTTCGGGGGCAGTTAAAGGATGGCGCAGTGGCGCTGTCAAATAGGTTTCAATAAAATGCTTATACTTACTATCTACTCTTTGAATATATGTCAAATAAATTTTCAGTAAATAAATCAAAATTTCTGTGCGATCAATCTAGTTACATACATGTATATGAATGTTTGGCGTCTTTCCTCTTTGAACCTACCTGTTTAGCGTCATCTGATATTTCACCGCTAAGTCATAAAATTTCTACTTCAATATGCTTATTAATATAACCTCTTAAATTCTTCACTATACATATGTCAGTACCACGGAGTCGAAGGTAATTTTTTGTTCTGATTTTATAACAAACTATTAGCCCACGCGGGTTCGGCGGCGTATTGCGAGGAACGAAGGCAAGCCGCGGGATATAATTATAGGCTGCCTATTGAAAATGAAAATGATAATGAAAAATGTTCTCATTTCATAAGCTTTGTTCTGTTACATTACAAAAGTCCGTTGGGGCTACCCAGCAAGTAAAGATACACTTGCGTCAGGTAGCCCCGCTCTTCCGTCGATACATGTTGCTATATAAAAATATGAAATATTTAGCTTAATTTTAATTATTGTATTTGTTTTGTATTTTCCAATTACTTATCTATTTATTTATTTATTACTAACTACTTTATTGTAGATTCGACCAAACAGGAACAGACTATTCTAGAACGAATCCATACAGTTTTGACGGCGAAGCATCATCCTTATTCCGGTTTTGTCGTATCTTATCTTAAGTTCCTATAAGTAATATTAAGTCCATTCTATAAGAAAGGCATCTTTGAATCGTGTAACAGGGTGAATCAACTTTTTAGTGTCCTCCCCGTTTCTACTATTTGCTGTTTAAAAGGATATAACAAGAAAATATGATGTCAGCTGTGGTTAGTTGTTGTTGGATTCCTTACTAAATGAATTACAGCGTGAAACCACACGACAACTGTATCAAAAAATATTCATTTGCCCTTAATTTTACCGTAATGTCCCCTGATTTGTATAAAAATGGTGGTTTGTCACCTGGACAATCACGTTTTCCGCTAGAATAAAATGATATATGTTCAAATAGACTGTTTATGGCTAGCTATAAGAACTTATAGATCTTAATAAATACACATTTTGTGGTAACTGATATTGAAGAAAAAACTAAGGGTCAAGAAAAAGTTGATTAACCCAACAGCAAAATGGTCTCATAACTTCAAGTAGTATGCCAAGAGGTTTGAATCAACGACGTATTAAAGTGTTCGTGTTAGTTCGTTTAATAGCGCTACGCTACCTATATATTCACGCATAGTTGCAGTGTCCAAGAGGCAAAATAGAAAAAAATATATGAAAAAGATTATTTTTGACGCGAGGCAACCGATCGGAACAATAGTTGCCTGAAAGTGTCTACGCTGTTTATATATTAAAATGCTGTTTCAATCAAAAAATTAATTTGTCGCCAGCAGTTTTTTTCCGTTTCACCCTTCTCTAATTTCCGCACTTTAAAAGTGTTCATGAGGGTGAGCCCTCGATAGATAGGGGGGGTAGTTCGCCAGGTGTGTTGCAAGCGAAACCAGAGACCAAAGTCCCGAAGGTGAGCGGCGAGGCAAGCGAGGCCAAGCTTTTCGTTGCAATAAAAGGTCCAAAGCAAGCCTTTAGAGACCGCTCTCAATGCGAGCCCGAGGGCGAGCCCTCACGGTCATTTACTATCCCCAGGTGTCTTGCAAGCGTAACAGGAGATCAAAGTCCCGAGGCAAGCGAGGCCGAAGGTCGAGGTTTCCGTAGCAATGAAAGGTCCAAATCAAGCCTTTAGAGCGCTCCCAATGCTGCAATGGGAGCCCCCATGGATACTCATTATCTCCCGGTGCAGAGCTTTTCGTAGGAATGAAAGGCCCAAAGCCAAAGTTGAGAAAGCGCTCTAAATGCGAGCCCGTGGGCGAGCCCCCATGAAAAATCATTATCTCCGGTTGACTTGCAAACAAAACCTAAGGGCGAGCCCCCACGGACACGTACTATCCCCAGGTGTCTTGCGAGCGAAATCTGAGACCAATGTCCCTAAGGTAAGCGGCAAGGCAAGCAAGGCCGAAAGCCGAACTTTTATGTGCAATGAAAGGCCCAAAGCAACCGGTCTGAGAGTTCTCAATGCGAACCTGAGGGTCGAAGGGCCGAGGGCGAGCCTTTTCGGACACTCATTAGCTTCAGGTATCTCGCAAGCGAAACCTGAGGGCTGAATTCCCGAAGGTAAACAGGGAGGCAAGCGAAGAAGAAGCGAAGCGAAGGCTAAGGTTTTCATAGGAATGAAAGGCCCAAAATATCCCTTTAGAGAGCGTTTCTTATTCCCAATAATATTTCTGAAATTCACGGGAGTATCTATATAAAAAAAAAATAACAATTCTCCGCGGAATGCCATTGTGTACAAATTTTATACCCACATCCCTTGACGTTGGTAATTCGACATACGGTGACGTCGTCAGCAACTAAAGTTCCAACATAATTAGGTCTCTAATGTCTAACAGTTACTATAGGTTGAGGTATCAACCAGTTTTGGTTATTTAGTATAATAGTCTTTATCCGCCTAGCACTATTTTTCGGGGTCCTGTCTCTTGATCAAACAACTTTTAGCCAAATGTATCATTTGACAAATGTTTCATTTGACCTAATGCATTTTTCTATCTATTTCGCTAAAAGTTTGAATAGGGGTTCTTTTTACTTTCCATTCATGTGTATGCTTGCCAATTTTCAAGTCTTTAGCTCATAGATTCAAAGAGTTCCCATACAAAGTTCAACCCCATTTATTAACCCCTTTGAAGGGGTTTATTTATTTTATAGCCTATAACCTGGCCGAAAATGCATTTAACATTTTAGTAAAAGTTGCATATTAATTCATTCTATAGTTTTCTCGTGATACCTAAATATATAGACAAACGGACAATAATTACTGTTGAAGTGTGTTGTTCTGTTATCGATTCTAAGAGCCCGAATTTCTTTTGTTGATAATATCTTCAATGTACAGACTTTCGATCCTCTACAGCTTTATTATATGTATAGGTAGATAGAAGATATAGGTAAAAATATACTATTTTAGAAGATACTTCTATTTTAATAATATTATAAAGATGAAGTGTCTATTGTAGCTTTGTAAGTTTGTATGGTTTGGATAAAATATCCTCCTGTGTTTAGTATGGACTTTCTGGATGGTAATAGGCTATATACTATTCCGTCCCGCTGCTTGGCCTGCGTTCTCTGAAATACGCGGGCCAAGGGCAGCTAGAGGTATTAGTATAACTAGATAGGCTTAATTACAGCTCCAATATCACATACACTGCCAGGAAACCGTGTAGCGGGCGCCTACTCCGTAGGCGCTTTCTGGTTCTTAATGAGAAAACCACGGATTTGCTAAGTAGCGATTCTTGGCAGTAAAAGTGTTAAGAGTCGGTAAAAATACGTTTATTTTGCATTTTAAATTTGTATTTTGCAGTGAAACTACAGAGGATGAAGATGAGGAACTATCCGAATCCTGCATTTCCTGTTTTACTGTATGCTGCAAGAAACTGGTTGTACTTCTATTCTTAATGATTGATATATATTGGATATATTTGAAATGGAAGGTTTTAATCATCTGGCTGACTGGGCTGAGACGCAGAAATAGTAAGTCACACACAATTACATCTGTATTTTTTCCTAGTCGTAATAGTAGAACTTAATAGAAAATATTTATTTAGTAAAGAGTATCATAACCCTAAAGAACGGCTACATTTTTTGGTAAATTGGTTTTTGAATAATTAATTCGCTGTTACAATTTCAGTCCAACGGAACACTTGCGATCACTCGATGTCTAAAGGTATTACTCTGATTTAATCAAACGCACAGTTTTAGAGGCTAGGGTGAAACATTATTATTATTTATTTATTTATTTATTTATTTAAGGACCACCAACGGATAACACATCTGAACAATACATTTGGCTTAAATACAAAAAAAAAACTAAGTAAGATGCTACAACATACCGAGAAACGTTCGAGAGATTGCCAGAATTCCTCAAAAAAATATGGGAAATGATTAGGGAAGAAACTTCACCATCACAGGACAAAAAGGACTCCAAACCGGTTTCTAAAACCGACATTCCTGACCACCTTAACATCCATTTTTAGGGTTCCATAGTCACTAAGGATTCCTTATAGTTTCGTCATGTCCGTCTGTAAAGCCCTAATTTTTGTTCGAGTCAGGTCCGGTCAGTTGAAATTTTTATTTATAATTTATGTGGGACCAACTTCAACCCTTTCTAATAAAAAAAGAGTTATCAAAATTGGACTACTCTGTAAAAAGTGATGCGTGGTCATACATAAAAAAATATATATACGCGTTGACTTGAGAACCTCCTCCGTTTTTTTCATCGGTTAAAAACGGCAAGGTCCCTTAAATAAAAAATGCAGGGTTAGGTAGGTCGGTAGGCAAGGGCGTTAAATTAGGTTAGGGCAGCCAAAGAAGGGGGGGCGGGGGGCCGGAGCACCCCACAGGGGGGGGGGGGGGGCTCGGGGGGAGAAGCCCCCCGCACTAAAAAGCAAACGATCGTAACAATTGTATCATTTGGTAGGTTAGGTTATGGTTAGCTTGTGTCCCTTAGAGCAGAAATAGGCACCCCCCGAAGCGGGGTGACGTCGACACGCTGGCGGTTAGGTTAGAATTGCGACCTCTTCACAAATTCATTTATACTCCCTACCCACATAACAAAAAAAGCTGTTATTTTATTGTGTATCTACACCATTGAAATAAAGATGCAAATGATTTGTCACTGAAGTTCCTCTGCCGATTAACCGATGGAATAGAAATGGTAAATTAAATATTGACGATACAAATCATTTGTCTTATTTTGTTTTGGTTAAAACATATTATGCCAACTAACATATTTGACTGAATGAAATTTGATCAAAGTACTAGTTGGTAAACGAGATATTGCTTAAACATGAACATGCCAAACATTAGGTTTGCCAAAGAATTATTTGGCAAGTGTTAATTTGGCAAACGATTATTTGGTAAATGCAATTCTACGATTTTTTTTGGGAAATGATAGTTTGTCAATTATTTTTTTGTAAAACAAAGGTAACCCGTTAGTTATTGCAGCGAAAATGAAGCGTTTAGGTGAAAAAAGTGGCCCATACTGTCCTCAGTCTAGCTACAGGGCGAGAAGAATAGTAGATATTATGTGTTTTTTAAATGAAAATCATAGGTATCTTATCTTATCTAACTGGATGAGGGCCCTTTCGGATGCATGCATTTGCCCTCTCCTTTATGCCTACTCCCAAGCTCGCTCCATTATTTCCCCAAAGCGGATGATGCAGCTCAGCGGGAGCACCTTGAATTCCTTTGGTTGCGGATAGCCGTTACCAAAGTAATTCATTCTTTGTCTGGAAAGGGAATGAAATTCACACAGTAAGTGTTCCATGGTCTCATCCTCCTCGCCACACATTCTACAGTCTAAACTATCCGACAGACCCATCTTGGCCAAGAGATCCTTGACCTCGAAGTGACCTGTGAACTGTGATTCTGAATTGCTTCCTACTGGATTTTCAGAGTTTGTTAGTCCAACCCGAGTCCACTCCTTCTATGAAGAGATGAGGCGGGCTTAAGGCACTCTGCCTTAAGCCCGCCTCATTCCTCCACTCGTGTTGGTGTTTGGTTTTGGCGTAGGCTTTAAAGGCCGAAGTAATGGTTACCTGCGAGAGTCCCACAAATGGTTCTGGACCTACAAAGTGATTTGTAGACCCCCGTCTTGCAAGCTAATCCGCTCTTTTGTTGCCGATGTAGCCCTCGTGCCCTGGTATCCAAACTAGTTGCACCTTATTGTGCTTTCCAAGCTTGTTCAGTGCATGGACGCTATTACAGTCTAGAATCCACTTTCGGCGCCGTAAGCGCTTTAAGGGCCGCTTGACTGTCATTGAGTATATATATATGGTCCGCCTGTCTATGTTCTCCTGTGCACAGGCAATTATGGCGTATGTCTCCGCCTGGAAGACGGTTGCCAAACTACCCATGCTTACACTACTACTGTGGTCATTCGCATAAATGCCTGTTCCCGTACCGGATCCCATTTTAGATCCGTCCGTGTACCATATGCTGTCTTTGATACAAGCCCTCGGTGGTTCTAGACCTTCGGCCCATTCAGCCCTGGATGGAACTTATATTATACTAGCTTTTGCCCGCGGCTTCGCCCGCGTAGTAAGTGTAATTTTGCTATAATTGTTGAATTGTTACGCCGGCAACGGCCTACTTACTACTTACTTCCCTTATGAATAACCCTTCGTCAAAACCCGTTATGGTAAATTATTTTTTATTTACTATTATTTTTATGCCCGTGGGGTGTCGGGTTAGAATTTCACCACTCCCTTTCTTCCCGTGGGTCTCGTAAAAGTCGACTAAGGGAGCAGGGTTGAAGTGTGTTTGTGGGCGATTGGCTAACAACCTATCACTGCAATATCAATTTTGTCGATCTTTTATACCCACATTTATGCTAAAAGTGGCGCTGGAACATAAGTTTCATGTGCTCTGGCTACCCCTTTTGGGAATAAAGGCGTGAATGTATGTATTATTTTTTTATTAAATTCAATATCATGATAAATGAGAATCTGTCCTCTGGAATAAAAGCTAGTATATGTTCATGATAATACCAAAATATCTCCAGGAATTTCAAGTCAAAATTGTGGCCCGGACATTTCTATAGGCTTATTTCCTTTTTTTTTCGATGCCATTCGAACCAGTATTTGGAGAGGAACAAAAGTTTGTATGCGAGCAACTACAATAAAAGAACATAGATACCCAAAAAAATATTCTGAGATTGACCTCGCTGGCGGCAGCCGAAATGCTTCATACTAATTGAAATTAGATTGTGACGTCACAGTTGCTATTTGTACTAATCGTTGTATGAAAAATCAAGTAAATTCCTGTTTGGGTCTCGAAATACTGCGTTTAGGTCCATAGTTGTCCTCCTATATAAGAATTATTTTGTCATTATATAAGAAACGTCGTCGTATCTATGAACTTTTCCAATTTAATTTTCTTCAAACAATCAACCAATCATTTATTTGTAAACATTGATATATATAGGTTTTACAGAATATTTACATCTTATTACTTGGTATTACTAACAAATATTTCGTGTTCTGCACATTCTACACTAAACGATAAAAACTACATATCCTTCGCTTTTAAGGGATGAATTTCAGAAATCGCCGTAGGTACTCAGCATGTTTGACTATATAAAAGGAGCCTATGCGCAAAGTTTCAACTCTCATATTATGTTTTCCATATGACCATTCCACCCCCTAGGGAATGAATTTCGATGAAAACTGACAATTATATGGTTTATAAATAAAGAACCGTTAATATTTCTAAGTTTTTAAAAGAACGTCTTCTCGGTACACCTCCTATTTCACACCTTTAGGGGGCAAGTTTAAAAAAATATATTTCTGTATAGGTAGATACACATATTATAAAAGAAACCTGCTGTCCTGCTTTCATGTTTCTAGCCACAGTTTATCATTAAAAATCACACATTATTTATGTGAAGTTTCAACCCCTATCCTTAACCCCATCAAGGGATGAATTAGAAAAAAACCTTTATCAATGATTTTGACTGTACATTAAGAGCTTGTGACCAAAGTTTTAAATGGCTAACTTTTAAAACGACATGTTTCACATACTAACTTTCAACTCTTACCCCTTAGATGAATTTTAATAACAACGCTAAATCATTTGTTTTGCTTTTTAGTAAGAAACCTTCCTATGACTATGTCCAGCAGTGAACGTCTTTCGGCTGATGAAGAAACCTTCCTACAGAGATTCAAGTCTATAACTTTCCAAATGAACGATTTCCATACAACGGTTCGAACCCACTTAAGGGTTGAATTTCGAAAGATCCTTCTTAGTATACGTCCACGTACTGTAAAGAATATATGTTCCAAACTTCATGCTTACGTATATCGTTAGCGGTTAAGGCTGTGCGCTGTAACGCAAGAGTTTTATAATGTTGCCCGCGACTTCGTCCGCGTAGAACTTGTTATCGTCCTAGAAAAATGATTAGTATTCAATTATGTTAGGCGCAAGCTTAATTATCGCTGTTCTAAACACACTTCTACCATCTTAAGGAATGGTTTTCGAGATTAAAACTATCCTATATCCTTCCAAGGGTCTTAAATTATCTGTACGGAAAAAATCATCTAAATCCGTTCAGGGATTAAGAGTAAAAGGTAACAGTGCGATGAGTTCGTTAGTTTAAATGGCTAAATCTAAATTAAAAACTCCGTTTTTACAAACATAAATATCTTAAGAATAACAAATAAATATCTTAAGAATCATCAACAGACGCTTCGGCTTACATTTTTCATAACGTACCTATTAAATACGCGAGGTGGCGATGTGGAGGAACTCAACGACGGGTTTGTGGAAGCTGTCCGTGCCACTGGGTCTAAGTTCTTCAAGGCCCAGCGGCCCAACAGAACTAAAAGGGTCTCTAGCTCCACTCAGAAGCTCATGAAGGAAAGGAGTGAAATGATTCTGCAGTCTTCAGCCGATGCGACTTTATACCGGCGGCTCAATAAACGGATCTCCAAGTCCCTTACCCGCGATCTGCGCCAATTCAATACGAACCGTATCGAAGAGGCCATTGAGCGAAATAAGGGCACGAAAGTATTCGCACGAGATCTGTCTATTGGGCAGAGCCAGCTCGCAAGGTTGAAAACTGAGGACGGCAGAGTCGTTTCTTCCAAACCTGAGCTTTTGAGTGAGATAGAGCGTTTTTACGGACAGCTATACACGTCAACTCGCAAACCCGAAGTTGGTCCGGCAGAAGACCCTAGAGCTAGACTTACCCGACACTACACCGACGACATCCCGGACATCAGCCTGTACGAGATTAGAATGGCTCTGAAACAGCTTAAGAATAGCAAGGCTCCCGGTGAAAACGGAATTACAGCCGAACTCCTGAAGGCGGGTGGAAAACCGATCCTTACGGCCCTTCAGAAGTTATTCAACACCGTCCTACTGGAAGGGAGAACGCCAAAGGCGTGGAACAGAGGTGAGGTGGTGCTGTTCTTCAAAAAGGGTGACAACACTCTGCTGAAGAACTACCGACCCTTCTCACTTCTGAGCCATGTCTATAAGCTGTTTTCAAGGGTCATTACGAATCGTCTCGCACGCAGGCTTGATGACTTCCAGCCTCCCGAACAAGCCGGTTTCCGAAGAGGTTTTAGTACCGTAGACCACATTCATACGCTCCGCCAGGTTATACAGAAGACTGAGGAGTATAACCTGCCTCTCTGCTTAGCGTTCGTGGACTACAAGAAAGCCTTCGATTCGATCGAAACCTGGGCTGTACTACAGTCTCTCTAACGGTGCCAAGTAGACTGCCGCTACATCGAAGTGCTGAAGTGTTTGTACGAGAACGCCACTATGTCAGTCCGACTCCAGGATCAGAGTTCGAAGCCTATTCCGCTGCAGCGGGGTGTCAGACAAGGGGATGTTATTTCCCCAAAACTGTTCACCGCTGCACTGGAGGACGTGTTCAAGACTCTAGACTGGAGAAGGCTAGGCATCAACATCAACGGCGAGTACATGACTCACCTTCGGTTTGCTGACGATATAGTAGTCTTGGCTGAGACCATGGAGGACTTAAGCACGATGCTCGATGACCTCAGTAAAGCCTCCGAGCGAGTTGGTCTAAGGATGAACATGGATAAGACAAAGATCATGTCAAACCTCCATGTAGTACCAACCCCCATTTCAATCGGACTCTTTACGCTCGAAGTTGTAGACGATTATATATACCTAGGACAGACTGTTCAGTTAGGTAGGTCCAACTTTGAGAAAGAGGTCAATCGTCGAATCCGACTCGGCTGGGCAGCATTCGGGAGGCTACGGCACATCTTTTCGTCCAATATTCCGCAGTGTCTCAAGACGAGAGTGTTTGACCAGTGTGTGTTGCCAGTGATGACGTATGGCACGGAAACGTGGTCGCTTACTATGGGCCTCATAAGAAGGCTCAAAGTCACCCAAAGGGCAATGGAGAGGGCTATGTTGGGAGTTTCTCTGCGCGATCGCATCAGAAATGAGGCTATCCGCAGCAGAACCAAGGTAACCGATATAGCCCTCCGAATCGCTAAACTTAAGTGGCAGTGGGCGGGGCACATTGCACGTAGAACCGATGGCCGTTGGGGCGGAAAGGTTCTCGAGTGGCGACCACGTACCGGAAGGCGCAGCGTGGGTAGGCCCCCTACAAGGTGGACTAATGACCTGGTAAAGGTCGCGGGAGTCCGCTGGATGCGGGTAGCGCAGGACCGGTCATTGTGGCACTCTTTGGGGGAGGCCTATGTCCAGCAGTGGACGTCTTTCGGCTGATATGATGATGATGATGACCTATTAAATATTATTTTTTATGTCGACCCACGTTCGTCCGGGCTACCTGTATAGTTTTGAAAGCAAAATTATCTTAATGCTAAAAGACGTAGAACTTTCCATCTCCATCGCCAGTCCCCATTTAACGGTGTTAGAGAATACATTATTTTTATTATCCAAAATAAACTTTTTAAATTAACAAAATTTTCCGCTGGTTTAATCAAAAGTTACCTTCTTTTCGGTTATGGGAGCATTTAATAAGTTATCTTTCTATAACGTTGCAAGTCTCTAGCTCAACAAAAAAATGTTTCTCATCCTAACCTTGAATCCCATTATAACGCTCTTAGGTATAGAATTTTTTAAAAGGCTGAGTTTTTTTTTTATTGTAATAATTAATCTTTATACTACGTTGCAAAGTCTAGCTAAAAAAAAAGTGTTTCTCATCCTAACCTTGCATCCTTTTTTAACCCTCAGGGATGGAATTTTGTAAAACGCTAAAATTAATTACCGTTTTTGTATTCTAATAAGTAATCTATCTACAAAGTTTTAAGTTTCTAGCTCAAAAGGAAAAGTTTCCCGCATACAAACTTTGCACCCCTATTTAACCCCTATTAAGGGTGGATTTTTTTAAAACGCTGACTGCTCTTGATTTGTATTCTAATAAGTGACTTTTCTACAAAGTTTCAAGTTTCTAGCTCAATAAGTAAAGTTCCCTCCATACAATCTTTGCACTCCTATTTAACCTCCTTAGGGGTAGAATTTTTTAAATCGCAGAAAGTGCTTATTGTATTCTAATTATTAATCTTTCTACAAAGTTTCAAGTCTCTAGTTCAAAAAATAATGTTTCTCTAATACAAACTTTGCACCCCTATTTAACCCCCTTAGGGATGGAATTTCCAAAAATCCCGTCTTATCCCTTGCCTAACGTCATAAAAGGAAGTTCTGGTGTAAATTTCAAGTTTCTAGTCCCAGTACTTTCGGATACAAACTATACACCCCTATTTAACCCCCTTAGGGATAGAATTTCCAAAAATCCCGTCTTATCCCTTGCCTACGTCATAAAAGAAAATTGTGGTGTACATTTCAAGTTTCTAGTCCCAGTAGTTTAGGATACGATTTTCAAAAACGCAGAAAACTTTTTTGTATTTTATTAAGTAATCTTTCTACAAAGTTTCAAGTTTCTAGCTCAAAGAATAATGTTTCCCCCATACAAACATTGCACCCCTATTTAACCTCCTAAGGGGTAGAATTTTCTAAAATGCCTAAAGTACTTTTTTGTATCTTAATCAAACTTTGCACCCCTATTTTACCCCCTTAGGGTGGAATTTTCTAAAACGCTGCAAGTACTTTTTTCTATCTTAATAAGTAATCTTCCTACAAAGTTACAAGTCTCTAGTTAAAAAAAAAATGTTTTCCCCATACAAACTTTGGTCCCCCATTTCACCCCCTTAGAGGGTGAATTTTGAAAAACCCTTCCTTAGTGCTCCCCTTGATCTTATAAGGAACCTACGTGCCAAAATTGTAATCTCTAGAACCAGCGGTTTGGGCTGTGCGTTGATATGTCAGTCAGTCAGTCAGTCAGTCAGTTTCTTCTTTTATATATTTAGATTATAAGTTTGTGGATTAAAATATCTTTATTATTGATAAAAGTACGTTATTTTACGCCCATCTATAAAAATACCACATACCAGTTAACATTTTTTTGAAGAATGGCCAACGTAAAAACAAGTAAGTGGAGATACTTGTTTTTTGCGTAGGGATTACTTTATAAAGTCGGCGTTCATTCTAGGCAGAAAACATTTTTTCCCATTTCTGGGTAAACTGAACGTAAATATATATAAAAAAAATATAGCAGGGAACTACGTGTATACAAACGAATGCCATTTCATCGTTTTTTTTATGCTATAGGGTTTATTAGGCGGCGAAAATTGAAAATTGCGTTTTTTCGCTCTCTTGTAAAATTTGTCAAAAGTGAGTTACTTGTTTTCTGCATGGGGCAGCCGAGCCACCTGAATTGCAAAGACCATATTGATTCCGTTTGCTCCAAATTTGATAGATTTAT
Organism: Epinotia bilunana; assembly: GCA_947049275.1. Taxonomy (NCBI): domain Eukaryota; kingdom Metazoa; phylum Arthropoda; class Insecta; order Lepidoptera; family Tortricidae; genus Epinotia; species Epinotia bilunana. The sequence goes on along the minus strand of OX346274.1, from coordinate 12,704,611 downwards.
TTTTGTTCTAAGAAAACTCAGTAGAACAGCTACTGAAGCTGCAATAACAGCACACTATGGATTCGTTTCGTCTACTTTAGATTATGGTCTCTTATTGTGGGGTAACACGGTTCAGGTAGAGAGAGCATTTAAAGTACAAAAAAGTGCACTTGGCTAACGGATAGTTGCAAACCTTTCTTTAAAAGATACTATACTACCATTAGCATGTATGTACATCAGGAAGGCGTGTCTGTTTGTCAAGGCTCATGGGGACTATTTTGAACTACGTTCCGATGTGTCTTCCGGGACACTAAGGGCAAAGTACAGAAATCTTTTATTTATTTATTTATTTATACTTAAGGAGTACCAACAGCTGCAAAAACATGATATAAGTCTTACATAGTAATTCAAAGCCAATTAAAGGAACTCACAGATAGAAATGGCATAGAAAAAAGAAAAATGTTTGTCACACTTAGCACACAATATCGCACTAGGTATATGTACACTGCTAATACAGAATAGTGCACCATAAAAAAGAAAAAATATATAAAACTACATAGCAACTAATTAAAAAAGAAGGAACATAAATCCCAAGGCTCTAAGGGTGCTACCTAGAATACCATCAATATGTAAATCAAATAATAGCTTGGAGTCATGTAACACACCCAAATCCTTCATAGAACTAACTCTATTCAGGGATTGGTCTTTAAGTGTATAAGTGGAGGATATTAAGTTGCGTTTGCGTGAGAACGTGACTGAGAAGCATTTGGATGGATTCAAGTCCAGCTTATTTGTCTGACAATAGTTATCAAGCCGCGCAAGGTCTGTCCGCCGGCTCATGTCTGCAAAACAAAGAAGTTCAGAGTGAATGATGCACTTGCTGATGTCGTTAATAAATATATTAAACTTTTGCGCAATTTAGAATTTAGGACGAAATTGACGAAATGGCTCCATGAATGTTGTTTTTACTCTGTAAAGGAGGAACATTTGGTATATTTAGACATTACAATTTGTTAGAACCTTAAATTTTAATTATTAATCTCTTTTGAATGTAAATTGTGGATTTATTGATATTATTGTATTTTTTTTCTTCTATTATTATTAATTGTGTTATTTGTAATTATTTATAATTGGCTATTAAGCTAATATTTGCATGCCGTTGAAGGCTGAATACTGTGACTAATCATATAATGTAAACATCTAATGTATATATTCTTGCAAATAAACGATAGGTACTTTACTTTACTTTACCTACCTACCAAAGAGTATAATAAGTATGTACCTATATATATCCAGGAGCAGAACTCGAAACCTATTCCGCTGCAGCGAGGAGTCAGGCAAGGAGATGTTATTTCTCCAAAACTGTTCACCGCTGCACTGGAGGATGTTTTCAAAACTCTGCACTGGAGAAGGCTAGGCATCAACATCAACGGCGAGTACATCACTCACCTTCGGTTTGCTGACGATATAGTAGTCTTGGCTGAGACCATGGAAGACTTAAGTACGATGCTCGATGACCTCAATAAAGCTTCCGAACGAGTTGGTCTAAGAATGAACATGGATAAGACGAAGATCATGTCAAATACCCATGTAGTACCAACTCCCATTACAATCGGACACTTTACACTCGAAGTTGTAGACGATTATGTATACCTAGGACAAACTATCCAGTTAGATAGGTCCAACTTTGAGAAAGAGGTCAATCGTCGAATCCGACTCTGCTGGGCAGCGTTCGGGAAGCTATGGCACATCTTTTCGTCCAATATTCCGCAGTGTCTCAAGACGAGAGTCTTTGACCAGTGTGTGTTGCCAGTGATGACATATGGCACTGAAACGTGGTCGCTTACTATGGGCCTCATAAGAAGGCTCAAAGTCACCCAAAGGGCTATGGAGAGGGCTATGTTGGGGGTGTCTCTGGGTGATCGCATCAGAAATGAGGCTATCCGCAGCAGAACCAAGGTAACGGATATAGCCCTCCGAATCGCTAAACTTAAGTGGCAGTGGGCGGGGCACATAGTACGTAGAACCGATGGCCGTTGGGGCGGAAAGGTTCTCGAGTGGTGACCACGAACCGGAAGGCGCGGCGTGGGTAGGCCCCCCGCAAGGTGGACTGATGACCTGGTAAAGGTTGCTGGAGCCCGCTGGATGCGGGTGGCGCAGGACCGGTCACTTTGGCACTCTTTGGGGGAGGCCTATGTCCAGCAGTGGACGTCTTTCGGCTGATATGATGACCTATATATATCTAACTACTATTTAAAAGATTGGGTGCTAACCACGCAGTGTAATGCCGAATTTACACTCAGCCCAACAGCACAGGGAAGTGGGCAGAACGGGCGTAATACCGCATTATACGCCCGTCCTGCCACTTCCCTGCGCTGTAGAGCTGAGTGTGAATTCGGCATAATGAACATGATGGCAATAAATATATAAATATGAATAAAGATAATGAATATAGAGGAAATAAATTGACGCTATCTCAGTAATAGAGGTATATACAGGGTGTGGCCTGGAATAGGAGCAAAAAATGAAACGGTAACTCAGTTATAGAGGTAGGTGGTAAGGTGAGGTAAGACTCATGAATAGTTTAACGTTAGAAATAAAGATCGGTTCTTACGTTGAAATTATGTGTCTTACTATATGAATACAATGAATGAAATAATAGTTGAAGTAACTTTTAAGATTTTTATAAACTTTTACAAAAGTATATCGATTTTAACGCAAATTTATCAAAATAGATATATTTAGGGAAAACTACAGAATGTTAAAACTGCTAGGTCTTTCCCCACTAACGGGGTAAGACTAACAGTGCCTTTTATTATCTTAATAATCATACGTACTTATTAAACTAATTAAATTAAATATGATTTATTTCGGACTCGAGGTCCATAATTTGTTAGTTAGAGTATACTTACAGCTAATGTTAGTAACATAGGTATTCTACAACTAAAATCGACGGGGGAAGGCAACTACTGGAGCGTGCGCCTGGTCCCAATGTCGCATAATCGGGCAATCCGCCCGTTCAGCAAATGCTAGTAGGATGCTGTTGGTACTACTCCTCACTCTCGTCATCATGGACGCCATTCTATTGCGTAAGATTGCGTGGAATCCCGGCACGTCCGCCGCCGCGAACATGCCGGACGCACTACAATAGCGAGGGAGCCCCATCAGCATTCTGAACACATTGTTGTACTGCACCCTAAGTACGTTGACGGCCCGCTGTGTATAGCTAACCCATAGTGCACACGAGTAGAAAGATTGGCAGAATGCCTTAAACAGGGTACTTCACTTTCACACTCTCACTACATCGTGCGAACCTACGAGCCAGCATATTACCGCGGACCGCCAACGCTCCGCGCTCCCGCTCTACATCCAGATCATCAGTCATCACATAGCGTGTCTGCTACCCAGTGCCCCAAGTACTTAAATTTAGAGAATCTTTTTAGTGTTGTTGCCTTCAAGTACAACTGGTGGAATAGAGTCGTATGTTTTCTTCCCGGCCTTAAACAACAACAACTCACTTTTTGCCGCATTGTACTTAAGGCCATGGGCAGCAGCGTACCTCTCACATATAGCCAGCAACTTCCTCAAGGCACTGATGCATGGACTCAATACCACCATATCGTCCGCGTAGCTGATGTTGTTAACAACCTTTCCACCAACGGAACAACCTATAGGGGTGTTAGTGAGCTCATGGATCAGCCCGTCCATATACAGGTTGAAGAGCTTTGGAGACGTCAATCCACCCTGTCTCACTCCACACCTGTTCTGACAGAAAAGCCGTTAAATTTGTATATGACTATTTTTTTCAAAGTTAATGGTTAGCGGAATAAAGTTTATTTTCATATTTATGCGTGTTTTTATTAATTTGGGGGAAGACTAACATATGCTCAAAATCAGGAGTACAGAACCAGGACAGTCTTGTAAAAAAAATTAGACAAAGACCGAATATTTTTTTTTTAAAAGGATCATAAATCTGATGGATTTATTAATAATTTAATGTACATTAATTACCTACTTTAATATTAGTTTGATCACTTTTTTATTTTTTTATTATTAAATTATTTAGCACGTTGGCCGGCAGCTGTGGCTATAGTGCTCAAACATAAGGTTTAAAGTTAAATGGCAAAACGGCCATAGCCGTTACTGTCGGTAAACGTGTTAATAACAGTGTCAACATCTGAAATCATAAGTACCTAATAATCTAATACTCGGTGAAAGGGACCACCTCCCGCAAAACAAAACGACATGCTCATTCAACAATAGTAGAAAAATAATCGGCTTCTTCGTGTCATACATGGTGTAACAAAAATGGGGTATGAACCGATCACGGGCTTAACATGTACCTTAGTATGGAGCGTTGGTCGACTGGGGCGACAAGCTCCATAGAAATATAATTTTTTTTTACAGTTTTTTCTTATCGGAACACGATACCTGTTAAGCCCTTGATCGGTTCATACCCCATTTTTGTTACACCCTGTATATGTAGAATAGAATACTTATTATTAATTAACAATGTTTATATTTACCTTATAAGTTTTGGACAAATTTAATGTATTAGTAGGGAGAATAGCATTCATCCCAACATCAAACCAGTTTATCTTTAAAAAAATAAGTACTGTAGATAATACTTAATATAGTATTTAGAATAAAAAAGTTTACAACATCTGATTCGGGGCAAGACTAAAATATGTTTGTCTTGCCCCAGATGAACTTATATTCTTACCCCACCTCGTAATTTTGAGGTTGTGTATTTGTTTCGATCAATAGCTTATGAATGAATTCGTTTTACGTTAGACTGATACAATTAATTAAAAGATAATATTATTCAGATACTACTTACAATAATAACATTTCAAATTCACCACTTCTTCCACCAAAATTTTACGAAAAACAACGAACCGGTGACCTGCATTTGTTTCCTTGAATGACATTTTTAATAATAATATAATAATATAAATTCTTTATTCAGATAACTGAGATCCAAGTTGTTAGTATTACATCCTTATGTCTATTATTAGTAGGTACACAAATTACATATTTTAAATCTAGACTCTAATTAAACTACGCTGTACAGTGTCCCCTTACCATTAATTGGTTGATGTGTACATATAATGGGGCTTATCTGCAAACATCTTTAGGACAATTAAAAAAAACAAACATAAAACTTAAACTATAGGTAAAAAATTTGGCAATCTTTAGGATGTTGTTGGCGCTGGCCCACATTCTGTACACGAGTGAGGCCGCTCTCTTGCGCAGTATGGCGTGAAAGCCGTCCGTGCGCGCCTCCGCGAACATTTGTGATGCGCTGCAGAAGCGGGGCAGCCCCAGCAACGCCCTATAACCATTATTATATTGAACTTTTAGGGCACTGATCGACTTCTTTGTACAGTTGAACCACAGGCTGCTCGTATAGAAACTCTGACAGTACGCTTTAAATAGCGTGACTTTTACTTCATTCATCAACATCATTTTTGAATGTCATCATTTTCAATGTGTATACGTCCAGTAGCGACATCTGTGTTTTGAGCTGGGAAATTATAGACGAAAGTCGTGCATATCGAGTTATTGGACTATAGTAGTCTTCCCCCGGTGATAGTCTTACCACACCTTACCTTATAGAAGTTTGTTTTGTTCCACTAATAGAGGTAATTTAGTGCTAAAGTCCGCAGCATGAGTCTCATGAGAGCTATGGAGGTTTTTCACTTATCCAGGGTCCCCACTTAACCAAATTTTACTGTATTTGTTGCAGGTATTGTAGAGATATGGATGCCATCGTACACTTTTTCCAGCCTCGTAATGGTCTATGTCTTTGCGTGGCACGGAGTTTGTAAGGTACTTGTGGATTTTGGTATATATAATAAGGATTCTGTCAAAAAAACACAGTCAACAACTGCAGGTGGAGTGGGTTTCGATGAGGTTTGACTTATGTAGTATAGGATCACCTTCTGTCTCCATCTTCAGATCAGCTCAGTGGTGTCATACTATTGCGTTTTCACCAAACTTTCATAAGTAGGTATGAAAGATTTCTGCTCAATTAGTTGATGATAACTGCATAATAATTCAAATTTTGGCCGTTACCTACTAACGAACTAACGATATGATATAAAGCTTGCCGTTAAATAAAGCTTTTTATTTTTTTATGTACAATACAAGGACTTATGTATAGTACCTACAAAAGGCAACCTTAATGTCATAAAGCAATGTCGACCAGTTAACTTTAAGGCAATACAGAAAAAAATATTTATGAATCCATCTTGTTTTTTTTTTCAATTAACTATTTATTCAGAGTAGAATAGAACGGAATAAACTTTGTTCACAAATAACACTAAGTGCATTTTTAGGGTTCCGCAGTGTAAATGGCAAAAACAAAACCCTCATAGTTTCGTCATCTCCGTCTGTCCTTATGACACAGGCATTTTACTCAACTATAAGGTCAACATGTGTCACATAAGGGAGCGACCACACCGGTGCTTAACGCTGCGTATACGCGTTGACGTGTCATATGCGTCACATATTCTTCATACGTTTTGCTGCGTTTTACGGTGCGTTAGCGTGTTTTGAGCAGCGGTGTGGTCGCACCTTTAATCGATAGGTGTTTAAAAACAAATGTAGATCAGATCTTTCAGCTTCTTTTTATTAAGCGAGTATATTTCGGAGAAAATCGCTCCGAAAATTACAAAAATTGTATCCTTCCCCACGTTTCCCACTAGAAATTCCGAAACGTGGGATTAAACGTGGGGTTTCTGACATAGACATTGTACCATTTATCATTAAGTATTTAAATTGTTCCTATTGCCTTATTATTAGTATTTTTGTTTCTCATGTTTGTTTTAATTTAAAAATTGATTTTATTGACTATTATTTATTATTGCTTTTTATTCTTATACACTATATTTTTGTGAATCCATGCTAATTTAATTTTATGAAATGACATGTAAATTTTCTGAATGAAATCTAAAAATCTAATCTAATCTAATCTGAGGCTCCAGTATAAGTTTTACCGAAACAAAACGTTACGACCGCGTTTGCGTTTACCTGTCAAATCCCATACAAATTGAGGGTAAAACGCAAACGCGATCGTAACGTTTTGTTTCGGTAAAACTTATACTACAGCCTCTGAAAAAATATAAACAAAATCATGGAGAGTGTTTTATAAATACCTACTATCAACGAAAATTATTTTGACCAAGATCGATGCAACCGCAGCCCAGTAGTTCAGGCATGCGACTGTCAAACGGCGGTCGTTGGTTGGAATCTCGTCCTATGAGATTTCTGAACTTATGTACGGAACATATTTTGATATTTGTTAGCTTTTCGGTGAAGGAAAAACAACGTGAGGAAATCTGCGAAGAAATTCGAAAATTGTACGAAAAGAATACATAAAATCTTCAAATATTCTGGTTAGAATAAGATACAAAACCCAAATATTCCATTTTTACGTTAGCCTTAAATCCTCGAGCGATAGGCCCAACCTATTACGGACGATTACCCGCCGAACTGCGAACAACCATCCGACGAAACATTCGAACGCCAACTGAGAAACTTTTTATTGAAAAACGCATTTTATTCAGTAAAGGAATTTATGGACATTTAACATTAATAATATCACTGTTTTTGACATTGTAAATTATATCGTTGTAACACCACAAACCCAGATTATTACCACCACTCAACACGCAACCACTGAATTAGAAACTAGATTACACGTTAGATGGCGCTGCACGTCAGTTAGAACGCGCTATCGTTTGTTTTAAGGATTTCACGGTACATAGAAACGATAGTATTTGCGGCGCGCCCCTAGATGGCGCTGCCGGTAAGATAGAACGCGCTATCGTTGTGTCGACGTAGGATTAGTAAGTAGCCTCAATGATAATTGTTTGTTGAGATTTCGGTAACTGCTTAGGTCTACCTAATATCGCTTCATATACGCTCCAACGCTCGTAGGACGTGTGTGAACCTTATTTAGTGGAACTTAACTTACACCACCGATTTGGAGAGACGCTTCTACGCCCGTAGGACGTCCCCCCGAACGTTGGCCGTTACCTAGTGACTGTAATAGCTCATACTGCTTTGATATTAAAAGACTTAGTTGCCGTACTCAATCTTTTAATCGACGTACGCCCGTCCGGCTGACGAAACCACGCCCCACCTTTACAAACTGGCGCTCAACGTGGGCGAATCTTCCACTGCTGAAAAATACCTAGTGACGAGATACGGACGTGTAACATCGTTTAAAGTAAAAGCGGGGAAAGCAACCAAGAAGAACTCAGGAGAACCCGAAGTTACTCATCAACCAGACATGGTGGTGAACCTTACTAATGAACAGTTCCACCATCTGATATCTGTTTGCGGTGCCGGTTCCAAGAAATCCATAACAGGATGTAATTTCTCCTACGACGGAAGTAAAGAAACTGAATCCGTGGAAGCATTCCTGGCAGGTGTCCAAGTGTATAAAGACATTGAAAATATTAGTGATTCTGACGTCATCAAAGGCCTTCCTCTACTACTGAAGGGCGAGGCCGGCTCTTGGTGGCAGGGGATAAAAGAGAGTGTCACTACCTGGAACGAATTTGAACGACGTCTTCGCACGAACTTTGCCCCACAAAAGCCAGCTTTCATATTATATCAAACTCTTATGGGGGAAAAGCAAGACTCAAGCACGCCCACGGCAATTTTCGTAGCCAGAAAACGACTGTTGTTCTCTGAACTGCCGCCACCAGCGCACCCAGAAGTACAACAATTGAATATGATCTATGGACTCCTTCAACTGCAGATTCGTGATCGTGTACCTCGAAATTCGTTTGAAACATACGAGCAGTTACTGAGTGCTGCTCACGGAGTAGAACAAGTGTTCAAGGAGCAGAAGAACGCAGGCGCTATAAGAACCTATCATCATCAACCTGCGGGGCAGTCTTCTCATGGTGGCACAAGAAGAGTACGTTGTAACTACTGCAAAATCTTAGGACATACGTCCGATGTGTGCCGTAAGAAGAAGAGGGTCGAAAATAACGAACCATCAGCGGGGAGTCAGAGGATAGGGACTCGGCCAGTCTCCCATTTTCAAGTCCAGATGCCTTCTCCTGCAACACCCAAGTTATCATGGTATGGCTGTGGCACGCCTGGCGTGGTGCGTACTAGCTGCCCCACTTGCTCGAAGCTACCGCGTCAACCTCCTGTCAAGAAGGAATCGATCAGTTTCTGCTCTGTTAACTTGCAAACAGACGCTCGAGCGAGACCAGTAGTTTGCATGACCGTGAAGAACATCCAAGGATATGCATATGTGGATACATGCGCCAAAGCAAGTGTGGCGTCATATCAATTGTACTGCCAGCTGCAAAAAGAAGGGTATCAGTTTGAAAGACGAGACGTTCAACTTACCCTAGCTGACGGTATCACCAAGCAACAGGCTGTACTGATGGTCAGGGTGGACGTCGGATTTTGCGGACATGTTATCCCCACAACATTCTTGGTACTGCCGGAATCCCGTGACAACCGGACGCTACTAGGAATGGGATTCATTCAGGATGCCATGATGGTACTCAACCTCGCACAGTTTACATGGTGGTTCCTTGACAGTCCTGACCAAGTCAACGAGTTATACCAAGAGGACTTTCTTCAATTTGAACAGCCGGAAACCAGTCTAAGTATCTCTAATGCATCAATCGACAACCCAGGTGCCCATGTAAATCAGAAGACCACACACGTGACCACTGTGACCGAACCCGGGCATACCGAAAACCAGCCGTCCAAGATCCAGAAGGAGGCGGGTGGTTCTGCTTATCGTCTGTTACGCATTGATGACACGGTGACAACTAGAAAGTACAAGACGTTTGATGGACATTCGCCACGACTCGACTATATGTTGCGTGATGCCCAACAGCTTATCCACGAAGACGAGGTCACACTATCACCTCGATCGCAGGCCTTGTTTCCGGGAACCGTGGACTACTTCGATGATATTGGAATTAACTCATTAGATTTAACACCGTCCTGTACAATGAGCAACGAGCAGCAACTGCAGATGGAGACGATGTTAGACCAATATGAAGATGTCTTCCGGCTAAATCCGAACGCCGCGAAGCACGTAGAACATCATATCGACACCTTAGACAACCGACCAATTGCGGTGCCGCCCTACCAATTATCAGCTCCACGCAGAGAAGTACTTAAACAAGAGCTTGACAAAATGCTGCACGAGGGGATTATAGAACCACAGCAGACACCTTGGGCAGCGCCGGTGGTCCTAGTACCTAAACAGAATGGCGAGATCCGACTATGCGTGGATTATAGGCGTCTGAATTCAATTACGGTTCCGGATCCATACCCCATTCCCCGAGTGGATGATCTCCTGCATGATGCCAAGCCAACCCTGTTTATGTCCACATTAGATCTCATGGCTGGGTACTGGCAAATTAGTGTAAGGGAGCAGGACAGAGCGAAAACCGGATTTATTACTCCTTATGGCATATTTGTTTTTAAACGCATGCCGTTCGGACTCCGGACCGCGCCAGCCACCTTTCAGCGGCTCATCGACAACTTCCGAGCGAGCCTAGGTGGAATCAAGATGTTAGCGTACCTAGACGACTTAATTATTTTATCAACTTCATTCGACGAACACTTGAAAGATCTTGCGGCGGTATTTGAGAAGATGCGAGAATATAACCTAACGGTCAATCGTGGGAAGTGCCGCCTAGGATGTTCCACGATAAAATACTTAGGCCATTATATTACTCCCGAAGGCCTAAAGGTGGATCCGAGTAAAGTCTCAGCTATTTTAGATCTCCCTGTGCCCTCTAACACCAAGCACCTATTGACTTTCCTCCAGACATGTTTTTGGTACCGCAGATTTATTGAAAACTTCTCCGCCATTGCAGAACCACTAACCCGATTCACTAAAAATAATGCTGTCTGGGTATGGACTCCTGAGCAAGATACTGCATATAACAAACTGAAGAAGATGCTTACTACAGCACCTATTCTGAGGCAAGCGGATGAAAGCCAGCCTTATGTTATCAAGACAGATGCTAGCAGCTACGCACTTGGAGCAGTTTTGGTCCAGGGGGAGGGGCCGGAAGAGCACCCCGTCGAATATGCGAGCCGATTGCTTATATTCGCGGAAAGGAACTATTCCACCACGGAGCGAGAGGCGCTAGCGGTTGTGTGGGCTGTAATGAAATACAGAGGTTATATAGAGGGGTTACCGACCATCATCATTACCGACCATCAAGCCCTGAAGTGGCTGCTGACGCTGAAGTCACCGACAGGCAAATTAGCAAGATGGGCCCTGATACTACAAGCATTTGACCTTACTATTCAATACACCCCAGGTCGAACCAATGTAGTGGCGGATACGCTTTCTCGGCCGCCATGTTCTTCAGACAGTGATACAAACTCTGACGTATGCGGAATCACGGTTGACATGCCGGTCCGTAGTGAAGCGGATATTAGAAGTGAGCAAAGGAAAGACCAGAAGATGGCAAAGATTATGGATTCCCTAGAAGGGGAAGACAAGAATGAAGATGCCATCTATTGGAGCGGAAAAGGCTATTTGGTCAACAATGGAATACTTTATCGACATTCGCCTTACTCTGATTCAGACGATGCCCAATTGGTTGTGCCTGAACAATAATGGGCCAATACACTCAGCGCATATCATGATGATCCTTTGGCGGGACATTACGGAGCCGAGAAAACTCTCGAACGGATCTCAAGGCGATATTTCTGGAAAGGGATGCGTAAATACATAGAAAGTTACGTGAGGCAGTGCATACCTTGTCAACGCTACAAACCCAGCAATCATAAGCCGGCTGGCCTCCTACAAACGACTACCATGAATAAAAGGTTTGAGGTGGTAGCTTTCGACCTTTTCGGACCGCTTCCAGCATCGCCACAAGGGAAAACATGGATACTGATCGTGGAAGATGTAGCTACTCGATGGGTAGAACTATTTGCGTTGCAGAATGCAACCGCCGAGAGCTGCGCTGAGATACTTATCAATGAGGTATTCTTGAGATACGGGATACCAAGACGAGTCATAAGTGACAATGGTCCCCAGTTTGTCAGTGCCATGTTACTACAGGTTGTATTTTGCCTGCGCATCAAGCACTCCTTCATTCCGGTATATCACCCTGAAGCGAACCCGGTAGAGCGTCGAAATCGCGACTTAAAAACCCAACTAGCAATTTTGGTCGAACTTGATCACTGCAACTGGCCTGATCAATTAGCTAGTATACGATTCGCTATGAACACAGCAGAATGCTCATCGACAGGTTATAGCCCTGCATATCTTACCTTTGGTCGGGAACTGAGGACACCGGCGGAGAACGAACACGATTTCCGTGATATTGTACTCTCTGAAAATTTTATACCCGAGATCACCCCAAAACTGCTCCAGATGACTGATACCTTGAAAAGAGCCAGAGAGTTACAAGAATTAAAGGAAGAAGCTCGAAAGGAATATTTGGACAAGAAAAGAATCGAAAGTCCCATATATTCACCCGGAGACCTCGTCATGGCAAAACTCCATCCTATCAGTAACGCTACCAAAGGATATAGCGCCAAGTTCGCACCCCGCAGAGATGGGCCATACGTTATCCTTAAAAGATGTGGCGCTGCCTCTTATCAGATCGCACGGACGGACCAACGTGATATTCCATTAGGTGTCTACCACTCATCCAGTTTAGTACCTTATAAGGGAAGAGAAGAGACTTTGCCAAGCCCCGTACAGCCACTGCGACGAAGAGGTCGTCCCCGGAAGCCATCTACCCAAGTGCCAGAAGTTCCGAAACGAGGCAGGGGCCGGCCAAAGAAACACTAGGAAACAAACCCAGTTTCTAGGTCGGGACGCCCACAGAAACTGAGGGGGAGAAGTTGTAACACCACAAACCCAGATTATTACCACCACTCAACACGCACCCACTAAATTAGAAACTAGATTACACGTTAGATGGCGCTGCACGTCAGTTAGAACGCGTTATCGTTTGTTTTAAGGATTTCACGGTACATAGAAACGATAGTATTTGCGGCGCGCCCCTAGATGGCGCTGCCGGTAAGATAGAACGCGCTATCGTTGTGTCGACGTAGGATTAGTAAGTAGCCTCAATGATAATTGTTTGTTGAGATTTCGGTAACTGCTTAGGTCTACCTAATATCGCTTCATATACGCTCCAACGCTCGTAGGACGTGTGTGAACCTTATTTAGTGGAACTTAACTTACACCACCGATTTAGAGAGACGCTTCTACGCCCGTAGGACGTCCCCCCGAACGTTGGCCGTTACCTAGTGACTGTAATAGCTCATACTGCTTTGATATTAAAAGACTTAGTTGCCGTACTCAATCTTTTAATCGACGTACGCCCGTCCGGCTGACGAAACCACGCCCCACCTTTACATCGTTATTTTAAGTTTTTCGTTTATGAAGGTAAAGTTTGTCATCTGACGATCTTTATGTGATATTATGTTAGTCATTTATTTACTTTTGCCTATTAATTAATTGTTATTATAATTTGAACCAAATATAGAATAATACGTTAATTTTATTACAATTCTTATTCTCTTTGACTATCATAATATAAATTCATATAGATTAAGCTAGCTTTAATTTATATTGAAATTGTATACATGTTTTGAAATAAATAATCTAAATCTAAATCTTACCTAAACAATACATTACTAAGACATAATCAAATTAAAATAACGATATAATCTATCGTCTAAAGAAATATGCCAAGTTAAAAAAAGAATAAAAAAAAACATTTAGAGAGGTATTTTTCGAAATTTTTACATGGAGGCTATTTTCCAAGAGGGTTCCCGTCCATAATGTGGCCTATACGGGAGCGTAGTATATAAGCAGTCCTAATTATGTATATATAAATAAACCTTACGTGTTGTTATTTCTGTATCCTGCTGAATCCCGCAAATACCGGGATCCCGCAGAATTGTGAATCTCCAATCCCGCAAATACCGGGATCAAAATTATCATGCGAGATAGCATTCTCGAAACAGTTCAAAATGTATGAAACCGATATTGTACTGTCGCGTCACGACACGAAACGTCACGTATGATAAATATGAATCCGGTTTCACACAAAAATGCCTATGTAAATAAATAAAATAAAATATACTTCAAATTATATGAAACATCCAAGTCCAAGTGGCTTTCCTTGCCTCAAAACTAAGGCAAACCCCCGTAGACAAGGCACTTCGAGCTAGTCAAAGGAGTACCTAGTTATAAAAATCTCGACAGGCTTTTATCTGCTCACTGCCACCCAAATTGTAATTGCTCCAATTTCATTAAACCCTTGTTTTCAGGAAAAAATATGGGCATGCCGCATGCATACGATTCAAAATATGGCACAATTTATTGCATTAAATATAGTACTACTATGCGACATGGTGTTGATTATCCTGCACGGCGGCATTGTTAGGTATTCAAAAGGTACACGTGGTATTCTGGCATCCCAAATTCTTCATCAAGATTTCAGTTGGATGAAAGGCCCAGTAAAACACCCCGTTGTGGCCGGAATAATAGGTAATATCATAGAGATGAGTTTTACAGGTAAGATTTTCTTTGTCTTTCTTTAAAAATAATCTAATAATAGTGAGCACAGTTATAGTTAAAGCAATGATGCGTAATTCAATGTTGGAAAGGCAACCGGATGGCTCGCGGTATTTGAGCTCCCGAAGTGATGTGGGACCGCCCTGTGCACCCCGAAATGAGCCAACTGTGACCGGTTCCGAAATAGGATGGGGATTGGTAAAAAAAATAATTATCGCGAGGCAACCGGATGAAACGCGGTAGCCTGAATGTGTACCCTGTTTATATAATGATTTTTTTATGCCATCCCTTCTAGTGCGACCGGGGCCGAGTAATCAGGCTAAGAAAAAAAAGAAAAAAAAATTGGCAGGAAACCGCTTGAAATTTAGCATGCTTGTTTTTCATCACATACAGACTGTAAAAAAAATGCCATCCGTCCCGGCCGGTCGGTTATCGAGCCGTCAGAATTGGAAGCCGGAAAAAAATGGTGGTGGACGAGAACTTAGGAAAAATGCACTTAAAATCATTGAAATCGGATGGCATTCGTTTTTCGAGTCTTGTATGATGTGATAAATGATATGCAAAAATGCCATCCCTCTCCCATGAAAATTCATCCCGCTGTGACCACCCTTACAAACGCGAAATTCGTCAAATTGGAATACGCGCAATAAACGGTTTTGCAATCAATTGCCATGGACAATTTTCGCGTGGGAGGCATGGTGCGGGGTCTCTAGTTGCTTGATCGGGAGGTACATTGAGTGTAGGAGAAGTGGTTTCACTTTACACGAGAAAGAAATAAAATAAATATAAGGGGTCAATCTTATACAAATCGACCTAGTCCCAAACTAAGCAAAACTTGTACTATGGATACTACACTATGATATTGAGATGTATGAGGTTTAGGGTGGTAGTAATGAAACGCGTGTACCGATGCAATGCTAGTTTATTACTAACTCATTTATCAGGTGCGCGCGCACACATGCATGCGTACATATCAACTCCTCTCGACTTACATTGAACATCTGAGAACAATCTTAACATGGTTACTTAATTAATGCAATTTATAATAATTTTCTTTATTATTATTATTGTGTTATTGTGGGCCTTTATATGCCGCTTCGACCAGCAGGTGATCTATTGTGGCAGCCCTTTGTTTATATTTCACCGTTTAGACCCGTTGCCTCTAAGAAGTTCCAGATTCTTTGGGCGGTGATATGTTGTACCTCTTCTGGGTGCACTACGTGCCGCCCTAGGTAGATATTTCTTTTGTGCATGAGTGGTCCGCAGGAGCAGAGAATATGCATTGCTGTTTCCTCCGTCTCCTGGCAGAACCTGCAAGTTGCGTCCTGTTTCATACCCATTTGAAACAGGTGCTTGTTTAATTTGCAATGTCCTGTCAGAATTCTCGTTACTGCGCAGGTTTTGTGCCTTCTGAGTTGCAGTAGCTCTTTAGACAGTTTGTTATTGTATCCCTTAATCAAGGCTTTAGCATGTTTTTGTCCTTTGGCGAACTTCCACAGCTTTATTGCCTCTGATTTTTCTGTGTTGTGTAGCAGAGAATATGCTTTCCGTTTTGTGATACCACAGAACGGTTCTGGGCCGACCAGGGTTGTGTCCGCGCCCTTCCTTGCAAGTTCATCTGCTTTTTCATTCCCAACTATGTCGGAATGTCCTGGTACCCATCTAAGTATGACTTTGTTGGTATTGGCCAGGGTGTTTAAATTGTTTTTACAGTTCTGGACTAGTTTAGAGTAGGACTCTAGGGATTCTAGTGCCAGCAGAGCAGCTTGGCTGTCTGAGTTGATGTAGATGTATTGGTTTCTTAGGTTTCTCTCAAGATTGATCTCCACGCATTTATTTATTGCGAAGAGTTCAGCCTGATAGATTGAGGCCTCTTTCCCCATGCTGACGCTAGCTTTGAGCTTCGGCCTCTCACCGTAGATACCACATCCAACATCATCACCCTTTTTTGATCCATCCGTGTACCACACGTGGCTTCCCTCCTTAAAGTCCATTTGGTCGTTTAGCCATTTGTCTCTCGGAGGTATTTCCACTGTGTACAGTTTGGTGAATTTGCATTCCACGTAAGTGTCGTCAGTGGGCATGCTTAGTTTTTTGTTATCAAAGACAAGGGCCTCTAGTTTGGTAAGCGCTTGAGAGCGCCATTTTGGCCTTGTTAGTGTGCATATCCTATAGATGCACTGCTTCGCCTCCTTTTGCACATGCAGGTGGAGTGGCGTTAGATCGAGCAGTGCATCCAAGGCTGCCCCCGGTGTTGAGCATAAAGCTCCTGTTGCTGTTAAGCAAGCTGTACGCTGTAGACTGCTTAACTTTGTGATGGCTGTCTTTTGGTTGGCTTTGTTACACCATACTGCAGAGGCGTATGTGATTACAGGCCTCACTACCGCTGTGTAAAGCCACAAAGCAATTTTGGGTCTTATACCCCATCTTGCTCCTGCCATTCGACAGCAAGTCCACATGGCCATTTTTGCTTTGTGTATTATGCTATTCAAATGAGCGTTCCAAGTTAGCCTTTGGTCAAAGGTAACCCCTAGGTACTTGACCTCATTTGAGTATGTTATTTCCTGTCCATTCAGTTTTAGTTTGGCGAGCTTGTCTAGTTTCCTTTTTTTTGTAAAGGGCACTAGTACTGTTTTGCTCGCATTGATGGACAGGTCATTCTCTTTGCACCATTTATTTATGGTGTTAAGCGCTCCTTGCATTAAGTTCGAGATTGTGTGGAGGCACGGACCTTTGATTATGACTACAAGGTCGTCGGCATATCCTTGTGTGTCATAGTCTAGGTCCTTCATAGTTGCTAGGAGTTGGTCCACTGCTAGGGTCCATAGTAGTGGGGATAGTACGCCTCCTTGTGGACATCCTCTTGTGGTGTAGAATGTATGCTCAATTGCATTGAGGGTCAGAGTGACTATTCTATTTGAAAGCATGCTCTGGATCCATCTGATGGTGCTTTCGTCCACGCCCTTTGATGCCAATCCCTTGAGGATAGTTTCTGTGGGTGTGTTGTCGAAGGCACCCTCGATGTCAAGGAAAGCACATAGAGCTGTTTGCTTGTCCTCTAGGGTTTTTTGCACTTTGTCGACCAGATCAAGTAGTGCAGTTTCCGTAGATTTCCCCTTTTGGTAAGCATGTTGGCTCAGACTCAGTGGTCTGGCTACCAGATATTTCGCTCTAATGTGCTGATCAATGACTCTTTACATCGTTTTAAGTAAGAACGATGATAGACTAATTGGTCTGAAGGATTTAGGCTGTGAGTAGTCCTTTTTCCCTGCTTTTGGTATGAAGCGTACCTTGACTCTAGTCCATTGTTCTGGTATGGTCGTCCAAGCAAAGCTAGCTCGGAATATTCTTACCAGGTGCGGAGTGATTAGGTTTTGTCCTTGCTGTAGTAATGCAGGAAAGATACCATCTTCTCCCGCCGATTTAAATGGTTCAAATTTTTTCAGTGCCCATATAACTTGGTTTGGTCTGAAGATATTTGCAGCCAAATTCCAGTCGTTGTTGTGTGCCCTCCGGGCTTGTGTGCTCCTTTGGGTGCATAGCTGAATATCACTGGTGGGGTACGAACCTGGGAAGTGGATGGTTCTAAGCAAGTCCATTGTTTCCACCTCCGTGGTCGTAAAGCTGCCATTAGGCTTTTTAAGTAGGCCTAGGTAATTGGTTGGTGTCTTGGAGAGGATTTTGTGAATTCTCGCTCCTTTATGTGTTTGGGCGATCTCTTCACAGAACCTCCGCCAAGACCTCCTTTTGGCTTTTCTGATCTGTTTGTTATATTCAGTCAGTGCTCTACCGTACCTTTCCCACTCGTTTGGTCTGGTTGAGTGATTGAATATGCGACGGGTGGACACACGGAGCTTTTCCAGCCTTTTGTTCCACCATGTCATATAATTTTCTTAGTCCTAGGTCTTAAATTACAACTAGGCTGAGTAGCAGGTGATGGCCCTGGCGGGGCTTCCTCATCAACTTGCACCGGCGGCTCAGACTGCTCTGACGGTGCCCCGGACACCCGAGGGTCCGCCTGTATTAGCGTCTCAGTATTGACCTCCGTCATCCTCACATCTTCCCCTGTCCTAAGCGATTGCGGCCCATTGGTATTAACACTCACAGCAGTTGCAGGAGGATCGAGCCCACATGTATACGGCGCATAATCAACAGAATGAGTCATCTGTTCGTCATTTGTCGATGACAGGCCAGTGGTCGCTTCTGTGTATTTAAATAGTTGATCCACATGCCTTTTACATACGATACTAGCTGTTGCCCGCGACTTCGTCCGCGTAGAACTTGATTGCTATTAAATTATTGTGGGCGGAACCTCAATTATCGCCGAACCAAACAAAGTTCTACCATCTTAAGGGATGATTTCTGATATAAAAACTATCCTATATCCTTCCAAGGGTCTCAACTCATCTGTACGAAAAAAAAACATCTAAATCCGTTCATGGATTAAGCGCAAAAGGTAACAGTGCGATTAGTTCATTAGTTTAAATTGCAATATTTCAATTGAAAACTCCGTTATCGGATCTTCGTTTTCATGATTATGAGAATGTGCTCTTCAATAAAGAATTGATACGAAAAAAGAACATTGTATTTAAGTCGGTTAAGCATAACATTTTTACACAAGCTCTTAGTAAAGTAGCCTTATCGTCAAATGATGACAAACGAGTCATATTAAAGGACAATATTCATACTCTCACCTGGGGCATACAACATTCCTCTAAATATTTGTTTATTAATATACTGGGTTTAGGTTTATTATATTGGTTAATTAACTTGTTTACTTGAAATTATTTTTGTGTAATATATGTGGGTAAACATACAAAACGGATTGACGTGTGTCAAAAATCCGCAGGTCATCAGGGCTCTTGATTACATCTTGAATTGTACGCACGTATTTTAATACTAACCCGCTAAACCCCTAATATTCCAGGGTACCTAATATATGACAATTGGCGACGAATCTGGACTCACGTTTTGTTGATAAGTATTAAGTAAAGTTGAACTGTGCTCGAGTGAACGGTGCGCCGGTGGTTATCGGGACTTATTATTCAGTGCGGAGTTAATTAATGGTTTGTGCATGATGGCGGGCGGTCGGTAGAATTGAACCTTTCGACGTGAACTGTGATAATTGGTCTTTGTACGTGGAGCGTCTCGAACAATATTTTATTATTAACAGTGTGGACGAAGAATATAAAGTGCCTATGCTAATCACTTTAATCGGCGGCGACACGTACGAGCTGTTAGTGACCTTGTGTTCACCCAAGAAACCATCGGAATTGAAATACAATGACCTTACTAAGGCTATGTCACAACATTTGCACCCGACACCCAGTATTTTGGCTGAAAGGTATAAATTTCGGCAAAGAACGCAAGCTAAAAGTGAGTCTATATCGGACCATGTGACGATTTTAAAAAAGTTAGCTAGAACCTGTGATTTTAAAACAGCGTTAGATGAAAGCTTAAGGGATCAGTTTGTCTGTGGATTGTTTAGTTAGGGGACCAGACAGAGACTGTTTGCGGAGGATGTCCAAGAAACAAGCATACACTGGGGTCCGTTCTTTCGCATAATACCGGACAGTGTGCTTGAGAGAGTAAATGGCTGACTCAGTCGACACCCCAGCTCTGAAACCGAACTGAGCGTCATTCAGCTTTACGTGAGCACCTAACTGTTGATCAAGCAGACTATCCAGCACTTTTGCTATTATAGTCGCTAGAGAGATGGGCCTATAGTTATTTTTATCCGATACATCACTTGTTCGGTTCTTAATAATCGGTATTATAATTGTTTTCATTAGATCGTCGGGCAGATAAGAGTGTCCGATGGATAATGCAAAGAACATGGCTAGTACCCTGGGCAGATGAGGACCGGCGTACTTGAGATGCTCAACACTGAGGCTGTCATGCCCGGGCGACTTGCCACGTGACATATTCCGTATGACCGTAGCTATATCTTTAGCGCAAAAATAAATAGGTCGGTGACAAATACTCCCTCATGGCTCCCCAGTAGTGGGCGTCCTACTCAAAAAGTTATGCCCAGGTTGAACCTCAAAATGTGTTCTAATAGTACATTGTGATACAAGTAAGGTATGTTGATAATTACATCAGAGGCGGAATTATCACGCGAGCCGCAGGTGAGCGTGATAAGAGCGCCGAGGATGTAATTATCAAAGCTCACGCGTTTCATACGACGTTTTTCAACACATTTTGTGAGGAAAAAATCCTATTCATAAGATACATAAAATAAATAAAAGAAGTCTATTGCCACATTTGAATTTTAAATAAAAAGTATAAAAACTAATAATAATAATAACAAGACTTAAACATAACTTAATAAAAAAACAAGGAATACAAAAAAACAAACAAAAGGGCACCCGTCTCAGCCATTTGCTGGATACAATACACTTGCGTGTGCGTAATAAAGTACATATAAATTATTGCCTGGTTAAATAAACAACAAATAAATAAACAGATCATCATCATTATCATCATATCAGCCGAAAGACGTCCACTGCTGGACATAGGCCTCCCCCAAAGAGTGCCAAAGTGACCGGTCCTGCGCCACCCGCATCCAGCGGACTCCAGCAACCTTTACCAGGTCATCAGTCCACCTTGCGGAGGGCCTACCCACGCCGCGCCTTCCAGTTCGTGGTCGCCACTCGAGAACCTTTCCGCCCCAACGGCCATCGGTTCTACGCGCTATGTGCCCCGCCCACTGCCACTTAAGTTCAGCGATTCGGAGGGCTATATCGGTTACCTTGGTTCTGCTGCGGATAGCCTCATTTCTGATGCGATCACGCAGAGAAACTCCCAACATAGCCCTCTCCATAGCCCTTTGGGTGACTTTGAGCCTTCTTATGAGGCCCATAGTAAGCGACCACGTTTCAGGTAGGTAGGTCCAACTTCGAGAAAGAGGTCAATCGTCGAATCTGACTCGGCTGGGCAGCGTTCGGGAAGCTACGGCACATCTTTTCGTCCAATATTCCGCAGTGTCTCAAGACGAGAGTCTTTGACCAGTGTGTGTTGCAAGTGATGACATATGGCACTGAAACGTGGTCGCTTACTAATAAACAGATACTTAATTTAAAATATACCAAGTAGTATTACGGGATGATTCCTTTTTGTAATTTGAGTAAATGATCTTTCACCAGTTTTTAAACTTCAGCAAAGGCGTAGGATTTCGTAATGGTGGTGGAAGATCATTCCATATCTTCGTTGCTGCATACTTGAATCCTCCCTTGAAGGACTTAGTACAGATGTTTCGGGACTATTAAGGTGTATCGTCTATGACTTCTCATTTGCCTATTTGCATCCTTTGCCCACTTTAGTTTTTGATAAAGGTAAGCTGGTTTCTCAAACTCAATAATTTTACGTAGAGTGAAAGACAAATGCAGGTTTCTTCTATTAGTCATATTTAGGGTGCTTCTGCTATTCAGGTATGGTGTTATATGCGCTCTTTTTGGGATATCATAGCAGAAACGAATACAAGCATTCTGTACTCTCTGTATGGCTTGTTTCGTTCTCGCTAGCAGCCTCGGACCATAGACAATATCTGTGTAATTAAATGGTGATAGTATCAGGGCTTCTACAAGGATTTCCCTGACTTTCTCCGATAAGTACTTCCTACAATTATAAAGTGTTTTGAGACGGTAGAAAGCATTGCGAATCTTAATGTTAACGTGGTGCTCAAACCTTAATTCGCCATCCATAAGGAGCCCTAGATTTTTTGCAACGGAACCTGTGGCACGGACTCCGACCCCACATGCACTTCAGGTTTTAGGTTTATAATTGTTTGCCTCAGATGCCAAGATGAAAATGTTATTGGCCTGCCAAGTTATTTTCTTTACTTATTGATGACAACAGGTTTTTACTCACATGTTGTATACTTACATCGCCAAGAATTTCCAGTGGCGTCCATTCTTTTTATCACTTTTCTAGTCACCACGAGTCAACATTTTTGTTAATAACCAAACACGCATTAACAATGTTTACAAATATCTGTGAAATAACCTTGGCGCGCAACAGTTTTTTTTCGTGACGTTTGCGCAGTGCGCGCGCATTAGATGAAATCTCTAAACAGCCAATACAAAATAAAATAAATATTTTCGTTTTTAAAATTCAAAATTCAAATTCAAAATTCAATTAAACCTTCAATTAAAATTGATTTTTCGGTGCAACACGGCGGGATAGGCGGGATATCGAGAAGAAATATTAATATGGAAATGACCAAAATTATTATTTATTTTTATATATTTATCTCACAAAATCATATTCGCTAGTTTAACAAAATATGTTCCGCCAAACTGAAAAGTCAAAACACGCTCGTTGCTGTTGTTGTTTTTATCCGAACCATCTTAAACCTGATGAAACTAAACATGAAATACCTAAATACGTATATAAGTCTTACCCTGTATCTAATCGATATAAATCTTGTTTAAATTGTGTCAATCAATCAATGTCAAAGCGTAAACAAGTTGTAAAACTACGTGCAAACGGCAAAATGGTGCAATCAGATTCAGGGTATATCACTTTAGGTATTCCTCGAGGGTCAGCTTTAGGAAATACCCTATTTTTATCATTTATTAATGACCTGCCATCGAATATTGTGGCCGGGTTATCAGTTACTGTTTGCGGACGATACTACCGTGTTAGTTGGTGCAAACACTTATGAACAACTAACCATCAAAATTAATGAGGCTTGCACGCAACTCCAAACATGGTTCGTGGATAACGGGCTGCAACTGAATGTAGCCAAATCCGATATGCTGCTTTTTCTAGCAGTAAAGTACCAACGCCATTGTCAATGGAAAGCTGTTCGATGCCGGTGTGTGAGGAAAGCAAGTTAGATTTATTGACTCCAATTTGAATTGGAAGCGCCATGTTTACAGTCTGTGTGACAGGTTGAGTAGTGCTGTCGTTGCGTTAAGAAAATTGAAGCCGCTAATCTCGGGTGATTCACTGAAACAACTTCGCATATTTTCATTCCCTGATGTCCTACGGTGCCCTCCTATGGGGTAACTCCACGGATGCGCAAAGAGTTCTTGTCATGCAAAAACGTGCAGTTCGGGTACTTGTAGGAGTCAAGCATCGGCACCCCTGTCGGGAGTAATTCTCGATGCAACGCATAATGACGCACTACTCACAACATTTGTTCAAGCTTCTCTTACTTGTAAGAAAAAAAAACTCCCAGTTTGCGCGTGTGAATGTAACGGGTAAAGAGGTTCGTTCAACTGGGCGCCTAATGACAGTTCCTCGTCGCATGGCGTTTTCAAAGAAAAATCCCCGGGTTATTGGGCCTACTTATTTCGAGCACCTATCCGCCGATATAAGAAACGAACCTTGTGACGAAACATTTGGGCGCAGACTGAGAAATCTATTGTTGGATAACCCTCTGTACTCTGTTCACGAGTTCATGGAATTAATGTTTTAAGAGTCCGCAATAAGCTCGGCGGAATTTGACCTTCCCATACAATCGTAGTTACGCTCTCATTTTAAAACGACATGTTGGATTGTGACGAAACTTTGCATATACATTGACATGAGGTATATCTATGTCTGTAATTAGTTTATATGTTTCCAGTTTATAAAACAAACGAAATACAGCAAAAACAAGTTTTGTATGAAAAAATAAATTCGCTGTAATTTTTTAAGATGGTATCTGAAGCTACATTAACTAATTACAGACATAGATGTGGAAGGGCTTTATGAATTTAGAGAGACTTTGTGGTTTAAAACATCTTTATTTTATCGCTTCATTTGACAATACGTAGAAAAATCAAAAAACCATCGAGCTTACATTTCAAACTGAACTAGAAAAGTTCCGTCAGGTCCTTATATAGCCTCTCTCCCCCTTCACCTCACCTCTCCGCCATAACGTTCCGTTCCCACATTCTCGGCCCTTGAAAGCATCCTGTCCTCAGGCATGCTCATCTCAATCTTTCTCACGCCTGTCAAATTCTAAAATAACGAACAACGTACGCACCATAAAACTAACAAATTATTCTAACAGGAACAAGTAAACATAATTAGGCACTGGTCCCACCGCCGGCTAGTAAGCTAGAAAAGTTGGGCGAGTAGCATTACATTGCGGATCTGTAAAGGTCGATTGATCACACTGTGCCTGGTCAGCACGCAATGAACCGTTACTCGCCCAATTTTTCTAGCTTACTAGCCGGCGGTGGGACCAGTGCCTTAGCCATTAACTCAAAAATTAACTCACTTTGAGTACTCATTATACACACTGAACCCAAATGTAACAGGTTTAAAATTAACAAATCATCTTAACAATTATCGCGTCTGAGATCAAACGTAATACGAATATGCACTTAACATAAATTGCAATTTAATTAACTATCATCGTTTTACCTCGTATATAACACAATACAAACTCTAGATGCATTGCGATTTATGCACCACTTTTAATAAAGAACAAACGTAAGTATGATGACAATGAATGGGGCCGCCTACACCATCATTAGTAAATATAAAAAAAAACAAAACCACCAACCATTCATCTCATTCACTCAAAGAAATTATAATCACTCACCAATAACGTCATCTTCTTCCACCATAGGCCACTGCTTCATGTGATCTGCTGAAGTCAAAGTTCTGCCGGGTCCCTCCGTGTCCTGTGACAGTTTCTCAACGTCATAACGGTCGTTTCTCTTAACATTGGTAACTCTGTATGGTCCAAGAAACTTAGGCTTCAACTTGAGACCAGGGCCAAACTGCGTCCTTTTGATAGCGACCAAATCTCCAATATTATACTTCTTACTCTGCTTTCTTCCTCTGTCATAATTCTTCTTATTCTCTTCTTGTATTTTTAGTATCTGTAATTTTGCATTATGTCGCAAATCTTCTCGAGCTTCGTCGTACTGCTTAGCGGTTTCCTGCTCTAGCAATCTTACCACCTCCAAGTCATCTTTATTTCTCATTCTTGTTCCCATCAACAGCTGGAATGGTGAAGTACCTAAACTCCGCTGCTATGTACTGTTCAGTGCTCTTTGTACTCTACCAATGTTTTTGTACCACACCGTTGGATCCTCAATACACAGCTTTGTCAGCATGGGAATGATGATTCGGTGGATCCGTTCCACCTGGCCGTTCCCTCTTGGTAGGCCTGTCGTGATGGTAATATGCTGAATTCCTTCGCCTTCGCAATGTTTTCGAAAAGCTTCGCTCGTGAATGCCATGCCTTTATCTGTAATTATTCTACTGGGATTCCCAAACACCTGTTGGTGAACCTGTAACTTGCTTATCACCTCTGCTGCTGTAGTTGACCTCGTGGGAAACAGCCAGACAAACTTCGTGAATGCGTCTACCATTGTAAGTATAGGGTTATATAATTTTCGTGTTTCCGTCAACGGTCCGACATGATCCAAATGCAGGGTATGCAGCGGGGTAGCTTCTTTTTCAATCGGGTTAAGATATCCTTCTTGTTTCCCTTCTTTCCTGGTTGCAAGTAAACATGGGACACAGTTAGTCATTACCTCTTTAGTCGTCCTGTCAATATTTCTTATGTAAAAGTCTTTACTAACGGCTTCTTTCATCTTTCTCATGGCAAAATGCCCCTGGCAATGTATTCTTTCAATTACTTCTCTTTCTATTGCTCTTGGTACCACCACTTGCTTTTGATCTCCTTTATACAGTATTCCATTTTGAAGGCAGTAATCTTGATAAGGTCCTTTTGCTAGTACTGCTCTGATAGCCTTTAGCCCATCGTCTCTGTCCTGAGCCAGTTTCAGCTGTTCGTGTAAACTGTTCTGAATTGCACCTAAAGGATACGGCTTAAAGCATCTACATGTTCCATTCCAGTGCCAGCTCTGTGCTCCATCTTGTAGGTATATGGGCTGAGTGCCATTACCCATCGAGCAACTTTGGCAGTTAAATCCTTCTTCTTTAAGGTCAATTCCAGTGCTTGACAATATGTGTTTATTTTAAAGTTTATTCCAAACAAATAGTGATGAAACTTCTTTACTCCTTCAACAACTGCTAAGGCTTCCAGCTCATAGCTGCTATATTTACCCTGTGCCTCGTTCATCTTATTGCTCCTTTTTATCTGGATGATATTATTGCATCAGGATAGCAGCAATTGCTTGAAGCGTCACAATGCAACTCAGTGTTTAAATCTGGGTTAAATATCTTCAACACAGGTCCAGTAGCCATCTTCTCCTTTAGTATTTCAAATACATTTTTCTGCTCAGCGTTAAAAACGAAATCAGCATCCTTCTTTATTCAATCTGTCAGCGGTTGTGCTATTGTAGCAAAATTTGGAATATACTTTCTGAAATATGATGTGAGACCAACAAAACTATGCAGTTCTTGGCTCTGGATATCTCAGTACTGCCTCTGTTTTCTCACTGCTTGGCCACACTTCACCAGCTTGTATGTTGTGGCCCAAGTACTCTATCTTTTGGCAGACCAGCTTAGCCTTTTTCCAATTGATCTTAAGTCCGTATGATGAAGCCACCTCTAGTACCCGCTTCAGCCGTTCTACTGCCTTTCGTTCATCTTGTGCTGGAATTACAATATCATCTATGAAAATGCTCATTATACCTTCCATTATCAGCTCTCTGAAAATGATGCTGACAAACCTCATGAACATCTTTGGACATATGGACAATCCAAACGGGGCACGAAGGAACTCGTATTGAGCCTGATTCGTCACAAACGCTATGTACTTGACAGACTCTAGGCTAACCTTCATATGGAAGAAACCATTCTTCAAGTCCAATACACTAAAAACTTGAGCGTGACTCAGATTGTCTATCAAATCTTCAATGATAGGCAGGGGAAACTCATCTTTTCCTAGCTTTTGGTTCAGTAACCGGTAATCCACACATACTCTTGTTGTAACATCTTTTTTTGGTACCAACACCACAGGACTAGAATACTCGGAATAACTTACTCGAATAATCCCTGCTGCAAGCCACTCTTCCATTTGCCGCGCTACTACCTGTTGCTCCTTCAAAGATATCCGTCGCGGGCGCTGCGCAACTGGTACGTCGTCCTTCAAAACTATTTTCAACTCAATAGGCGCCTCTCGTGTTTGCACCGGCTTGTAATTGGTTACACACTGCATAATCCCCCATCTTCACCTTTTCATCCTTGACATGTCCTATAACAATATCGTTACCTATTGCAAAACAATCCATTCGACTCATCCACTCTGGTTCTAGCAAGGTAATTGACCCTCCATTCATAATCATCACTACGTTTTTCAAAAAGTCCTGGCCAATTATTACATCGTACGGCATAGTACCTTTAGGCAGAACATGAAAAATTACATCGTTATACACCTTATTATCAATCGTTATATTCGTAAAAGCTGACCTAAAGAACATACTTTAATGAGTCCAATTTGATAGGGAAAACTGTGGCACTAGCAAATAAACATAAAATTATATAAAACCATTACGTTTTAATTCAATAGGCGAAAACAAGTTACGTAAGTGATACCGTCACCGTCAGTCAATAATAGATAATCATTCCAAAAAGTATTTAACAATGAGGTAGCATCACAGCTTCCAACACCTTCTCCTGATGTTCACTCACGTGGCTAAGACACGGCACTATTCACACATTAGCGTTGCACAGTGTCTTGCAAACTTAACTTTTGACAGCGGCTTTGTCATTATATCAGCTAGCTGTATTTCTGTTGGACAGTAGCTGACATTGATCAGTCCACTCACGAAGTGTTCGTGGATGAAGTGGTATCGCACGTCTATGTGCTTCGATCGCTTGTTAAAGGAACCGGACTTTATAAGTTGAATCGAACTTTGGTTATCAACGTGTAGATTTATTTTTACTTCAGAGTCGGTTATTTCCTTCAACAGAGATTTTAGGTACAGTCTGCTATGCACTCAGCTTCAGTCGACGATAGGGCCACTATAGGCTGTCTCTTGGATGCCCATGATATTGGTCCATCGGCTATCATTAGCACGGAACCAGATGTCCGAGTCCGAGTCACTGTAAGCATCGATGTTCTCGATAGGGCTGTTTCGTTTGAATAGTATGCCCTTATCTTTCGTCCCAACTAAGTACTTGAATATTTTCTTCACTCGTGTGACATCTTCCTTAGTGGGGTTTTCAACTTTTCTGCTGACTAGGTTAACAGCTTGTGCGATGTCTGGTCTGGTTCGCGTGGACAGGTATAGTAAACTTCCCACTGCCTCTCTGTAGGGGTAATCCTTCTCCTGGGCAGTTTGCTGTATCGACTTTACATCATTGCTTCCAGGCGTCTCACAAGGCTTTGCGTTTTTCATATTATACTTTCCCAGTATTTCGTTTGTATAATATTTTTGAGTCAGCTTTATTCCTTCTTTGTAGTTATGAATCTCCATACCCAGGTAAGTACTTGGGTTTTCATTCTTCTTCATTTCAAATTTGGTTTCAAGTTTTTCCATGACACTTTGAATCTTTTTCTTATCTTTTCCTATGACTAGCCCGTCATCGACAAATAATCCAATTATTATCGACTTATCTTCATTTATAAACACGCATCTGTCGGTTTTAATTGTCTTGAAACCCAACTCAAACATCGCTTGGGTAAAAGTCTTGTTCCATGTGAATGGAGCTTGTCTTAAACCGTATAAAGATTTTTTCAGTCGACACACAACATCTGTGTTTTTGTAACCAGTATCGTAACCAACAGGTAATTTCATATAAACTTCATCTTTCAGTTCGCCATACAAAAATGCAGTTTTGACGTCAAATGTCATGAAGTGGTAAGATTTAGATGCGGCAACGGCAAGTAAAGCCTTCAGGGCAGATTGACTTACGACTGGGCTATATATTTCTTCGAAATCTAAGTTTCCTTTCTGCTCACAACCGCGTACGACTAATCTCGCCTTGTACCTTCCGTCATCTTTTATCTGGAATACCCATTTGTTGGACACGATTTTATGTCCTCTGGCTTCTGATTTGTCGACTAATACCCACGTGTTATTTTGTTGTAGTGAATCCATTTCAGATTGTATTGCCTTCTCCCAATTTTCCTTGCCGGTGCCTGACACAGCTTCTTTATACGTCAGTAAAGAGCAGTCATAGTCATTATTATTTTCAGACATCAACATAGTTGCGCATCGACTGAGCTCGTAATCTTTTGTCCATCGTGGTGGCTTCACTACTCGTTGTGGTCTTTCACTTGCAGGTCGTTCAATTGGCTCTTCCTGAGATTCTTCATACGATTCATCATCAGAAGTGACATTGGATTCTGCTCTTGGTGGTCGTCCACTGGTAGAGGGTACATCAGCTGGCGGAAATTGATTGGAGCTGGAAGAAGGGAGATTAGGTTCCTGAAAACGTAAGTTATTATTAGTATTTTTTTCTGTCAATTCTGTTTCGATTTTTTCTGTTTCTGGTTCCGGATTTTTTTCTTCAACGGCAGGAGTATTAGTATAGTGCATTTTTCCTATTACTCTCACATCTCTGCTGATAATGACGTCATTCTTTTCCAGTATGTATATTCTAAAGCCTTTTGCATTTTTCGCATATCCTAAAAATTCACCTTCCATAGCTTTGGCTGAAAATTTTCCTCTTCGAGTTTTGTTCATGACAAATGCTCTGTTACCGAACACATGTAGGTGATTTCCTGATGGTGTTCTTCCCACCCACTTTTCATAAGGGGAGTTTCCTTTTAGAGCTCTCGCAGGGCTTCTATTTATCAGATAGTTTGCAGTGTTCACTGCCTCTGCCCACATGTACGAAGGGACGTTGGAATCTAGCATTAAACATCTTGCTTTATCCAGGAGTGATCGGTTTTTCCTCACACTGCAGCTATTTTGCTGTTGTGTGTAGGGAGCGGTTAGTCTACGTGTTATACCATTTTCTTTAAGAAGGTTATCAAATGCTTTAGACCTGTATTCGCCTCCATTATCAGAATGCAAATTTTGAATTTTTTTCTTATGGAAGAGTTCAACATTGTTCTTATATTCCTTGAATTTTTCTATTAATTCGCTCTTTTCTTTTAGGAAGTAGACACAGCAGTATCGAGTATAATCATCAATGAAGGTGACAAAATACTTAGATCCGGCCATCGATTCATTCTCGAAGGGACCGCAAACGTCGCTGTATACTATCTGTAGTGGCTCGGTAGTGATTATTTCTTCATGGCTTTGGAATGGTAGAGAAGTAAATTTTCCCTTGATACAGGTTTCACACGTACCCAAAGATTTTTCTTTAAAGTCAAGTCCTCGCATCATTCCATTTTTCGCCATTGCTTTTAGGTATCTTTCGTTGACATGACCTAATTTCTTATGCCATTTCATCATGTCTGTTTCAGCACCAGGCGTGAAGTTTGCTGTCTCTTCCGGCTCTTCAAATTCAAGATAATATAGGCTATTTCTTCTTTTAGCTTTTAAAACAATGTTTCCATCTTCTATGACACTGGCTTGTTCCCTTTCAAATAAAACTTTGAAGCCGTTCTCTGTCATTTTACTTACTGACAGCAAATTAGTTGATAATTCAGGCACGTATAGTGTGTCAGTTAAGTTG
Source organism: Epinotia bilunana (assembly GCA_947049275.1). Lineage (NCBI taxonomy): Eukaryota > Metazoa > Arthropoda > Insecta > Lepidoptera > Tortricidae > Epinotia > Epinotia bilunana. The sequence continues at coordinate 12,673,587 of OX346274.1, read as the reverse complement.
TGCTTGCAATTTTCCGTGAATAGTTCAACTTTTCCTCTTCCTTGAACTTCAGTAGTGTGCTTTTCTGAAGCTAATCTTAAGGTACCGGTCTCAGGGGTCAGGTTGGTGAACAGGTGCTTCTCTCCTATCATATGGGATGTGCATCCACTATCTAAACACCAAAGACCGTCCTTGGTTTTCGAGGTTCCAGTTGTCAGACAAATATTGTAAGTCTTTTCTTCACCTTTTGCTTTATTACGAGTATTGCCAGGCCTCTTTTTCGACCAACAATCTTCAGTAGAATGCCCTTTCTTATGGCACTTCTTGCAAAACAATCCCTTTTCCTTCGATTTAACGTAAAAGGTTTCTGAAGTTTGAGGTTCGGTTTGCCTTCTCGCTTCATATTCTTCTACAATTTTAATTTTGAGGTTGTCAGGACTTGGTAGGACATCTCTCGATTCGATTGCTGTGCGGAAGCTGTCGAAATTTGTAGGTAGACTGTATAACATCATTATGCTCAATAATTCTGGATGAATTTTGACATCCATATCTTCTAGCTTACCCACTACGTCTATAAAATGGTTGAGATGATCTTTTACATCTTCTTGAGGGTTCATTTTCTTTAAAACTAGTTTTAAAAGTGTGGCCTTTCGTGCTGGCCCAGAACTTTGATAAATTGACTTTAGTTTATCCCATACCTTTGAAGTATTGCAGCCTTTAATTAGCTTTAGTTCTGGTGGGGATATGAGTAAAAGTAGCTCTGACCTTGCCTTTGAGTCTTCCTTTAGGAACGCACTTTTTTCTTCGGCAGTCGCAGTCGCCGCTAACGTTTTCTCACCACTAGCGTATTCCCATAAGTCGCTTTTAATGAGAATCGCCTGTGCGTGTAAGCACCAGGTATCGTAATTCGATTTTGTCAGCGGTTCTATGCTTCGAAAATTTGAGCTCATTTTTTTTGACTTTTTCACCTTTTATGTTTTTAAATATGATTTTTCCCTATGCCACAACCACGCTCTGCTACCACTGATAGGGAAAACTGTGGCACTAGCAAATAAACATAAAATTATATAAAACCATTACGTTTTAATTCAATAGGCGAAAACAAGTTAAGTGATACCGTCACCGTCAGTCAATAATAGATAATCATTCCAAAAAGTATTTAACAATGAGGTAGCATCACAGCTTCCAACACAATTCCGGAAAACACAAATTTATCATCACACGTTTTCGCGCTGATTGCATTCTTGAAGTCTTCGTACATCAGATTCACCTCGCTCCCCGAGTCGATTAGAGAAGGCGCCAATTTTCCAGAAATAAACACATTCTTTGTTGGTTTATTCATCGTAATAATATTGTTGTTGCACGCCGACTGCAAATTTTCCTACATTGAAATTGAATTTTTTGACGTTGACGTTGTCAAATTCAAATCTTTTTTTTTGACCTCGGTGATGCCAGCTTATTTTGACGTTTTGTTCGCTGTCGTCGGCGATGATGTTCCGGAACCGAATGCCGTCTGGTTCGGACATTGCCGGCCAATGTGTCCGTATTAATTGCATCGAAAGCATTTTACGCCCTTGGTGCACGTTACTGACAAATGATCATCTCCACATTTGTAACATCGTTTTCTCTTTTCTTCTTTTTTAACACCCGACGTAAAATGATGGGTGTTGTAATTATGCACCGGTTTAGATTTTAATCTTAATTTCTTGTACAAGCCGTATGAGTGGCGTACGTCTCGTACGCCATACAAAATTGCCTTGTTTGGCTCGTAATATTCTATGCCGTCTATAATATACTGTATGGAAACGTAGTCCGGGAACTTGGCACGCTTCCCGAGTTCCTTCATTGCCAACATGAATTGATAGAATGACTCGTCTTTACGTTTCTTGCGGCTAGCCATTATCTCGTGCATTTCTTTGCTGTTGGCTGAGTCGGTGAATTCCTTTAGTAAGTCCGTCTTCAGTTCTTCGTATTTTTTAATTGTTTTCTCCGATTGGAGCCATAATGCCTCCGTACCGACTATTGTTCTGCGCGCAATAACTAGCTTCTGCGCTTCTGTCCAGCCGAAGATTTCTGCGTTGTCTTCAATATCTTGTGCCCACTTAGTCGACGAGTGTGTCCTGTCCTCGCCACTAAATTTCATTATACCTTCCAGCATCGTCATGGAAGATAAAGCGCCATTCAACTCGATCTCTATTCGTCTATCGCTCGAACTCGCGCTTGCACCGTCGTCTTTCTTACCCTCACGAGCCATCGTTCGTCGTCGTTCACCGTAAGTATCTTCGTAGCAATTTTATTCGTCGTGAGTTGCTATGTATTTCGTCGTTATAGCATCCGCTATCGTTCACCGTGTCGTCGTCCACCGTATAATTTAGATCGTTAATTTTCGAAAAATTCCATCTTCGTGTTCTCTAAAAACTCACAAGCCTACCGACGAGCCCCCATTTGTGGAAGGGCTTTATGAATTTAGAGAGACTTTGTGGTTTAAAATATCTTTTTTTTATCGCTTCATTTGACAATACGTAGAAAAATCAAAAAACAATCGAGCTTACATTTCAAACTGAACTCTAGAAAAGTTCCGTCAGCTCCTTATATAGCCTCTCTCCCCCTTCACCTCACCTCTCCGCCATAACGTTCCGTTCCCACATAGATATACCTCATGTCATCGTATATGCAAAGTTTCGTTACAATCCAACAAGTAGTTTTAAAATGAGAGCGTAACTACGTTTGTATATATGGAGAATCGAGCTTACTGCGGACTGCTCTCTCTGCGGACGGAAGTAATTATTTTGATTTATTGATACCTAATCTGATACTATTTCTTGTGTAACATTTATATTGTATTTCTATTGTGAAATCGTAATACGTAAATTGATATAGTTTATTTTTGTTTACTATTAATTATCCACTACCTAGTTGTTAAATGACAATTCGTAATCGGAAATACTATTTCCACTTTCTGCATTGACATTTTGAATATAATTTAATTTTTATTTCTTATTATTGACGATCGTGATTCGTATGACGGATTCTTATAATTTTGACATTGTATGCGAATCTATATTGTAATTCTTACCTATCTCGAAATAAATAAATCTAAATCTAAATGTGTAAGTACTTGTAAAATACGGTATACTGTAAATTTTCAGAATAATTGAATTAATTTCATTTTTAGGTTTGCATTTAGGCATGGCTGTCTTAGGCCGAGAAAATGAACAGATATATGCTAAAGAGTAAGTATGAGTGTCGCCAACCTGGGGGGATAGCCGCAGCGGACGCACACGCCTACATGCACGCTCCCACCGCCTCGGCAGGTATCTCTTTTGGTGCGAGAGGGAAGTACAGCCACGGCCACCTGACGACAGTGTAGGACTTAACACGGCCTTACCTAATTATCGACCGCTCAGGTTCAGAGCAATAGACAAGTGAATAGAGTTCAGCTCTGGCTAGCCTCTAACTTAGGTCCCGTAGGTGCCAGCCACATGAGAAAACACACGAATTTACTGGCACAAGCATATATTTACACCAACTAAGCACAAAAGTACACTATACCTACGCTATTCTAGTTACACAATCCTATAACTACTATCCCATAAAGCACTATTATTTTCAAAATTAGCATTAACACTACTTAGGAGCCCTAGAATACACTGTAGGTAGTGCACTTTACTTAGGACTTGAACATTGTAAAACTTTCGATTAAACGAAATATTGAAATGTCCTGTGTAGAATTGGAGATTATGATGTGAGCATAATAAAAAAAAACATATGTAAAAAATTAAAAATTTAAAAGTTTTTCATCATATGTAAAAAATGAAAAATTTAAAACTTTTTTTTAAATTTCTTCTAATGGTAAATAATAATAATTGATAATAATGAGCAAAAAAAAATTTCTATAACACCAATGTTTTATGCTTTCTTTTCAAATATTGATTTATTTGTAGTTATATTGTTTTTTTAATTAAAAATAAATATGTTAATATCAATAAATAATATAAGTATTATTGAAAACTCCTATCGCATTAGCAGTGTCTAAAAATTAACTTTTTATACATGTTTCAACTAATTGTGATATTATCAGTTTGTAAATTTTAAAAATTATAAAAAAATACTTAATGTAAATATTTTCAAAATTGCTTTTTTAAGGTTAAATATGAGGATATTACAACAACTCTTTTGATAAGCAATAAGAAGTCTTTATTGAGCAATAGATTAATAGCCCCAAGTACTCTTGATGAATATATGTATAAAAATCGAGAACTACAATGATTTTAAAATGTCTACTTAAAGGTTGAATGCGATGAGAAAAAGTGAGATTAAAAAAAAAAAGTTTATGCCTAGATGCGGCTAGAAAAACTGAGATTATGAAATGGGAGACTAAGGTAAAAATCGATTATAGTACATAAATCACACCTGACAAAACACGATCGTGGCAAATGCGATAAGAGAAAAAATCCTACCGATGAAAAACGCGTTCGAGGCATCCATCTACCAAATCTAAATTAGGCACCTGCTTATTGAAATAAAAATACAATACAATAAGTATTTATTGATAACACCACAGTTACAAGTCAAATGATTAATATAGACAGTAATAATTAGTTAAATGGACGGTAGTTTAAGAAACTCCTCGACACTGTACAGAGTTAAATCTAGTACGTAGCCTCTTGCGGCGGCGGGAGTTGCACTTCTGACCGTTATGTGTAAATCTTGCACTTTGCCAATTTGTGCCAATTACAACGAAGGGCATGGGTTTTATATATATTCTCTCGTTGGAATATACACATATTTGTGTGAGTGAATACGGCCACCTGATTGACGAGCTCGCTCGGGAGTCTCAAAAATCCAAAGTCTTTAAATAGGTAATATATTTATATCGTGCAAGTTTATATACCAAACCAATGCGGTATTTGAAGTTCAAGTGTTTTATAAATATTTTAGGAGAAACATTGAAGTGCCAGACAACTTATTTTTATGGGCTAAGACTAAAGCAAATATTCGTATTTTTTGCGCAAATAAATACTGGTGTAAAATGAAGCTGTGCGCCACCTTCATCATAGTGTTGGATATGATGACCATCACGTGGCAATGGTACTACCTCCAGAGCCGCCCTGAAGAATATAGGCTTGCCATTCGTAAGTTATTGTTTTATATTCGTAAGTTTGCACAGACAAAACACTAATCGTTCATCAATTTTCGTTGTGCAATTGTTAAATTTTACGTACAACTTAGTAGTTTAGATGCGCATCAGAATTTTTTTTTCACGATTAAGCCTTCTCTCAACATATAAGTGTAGGTACTTTGTGTGATGAGCAGTAACGCACGCTGAGATGGAACCATTTCGTGGCAATGTTGTTTTCTCTTTTGTATTTGTAATTTATGTGTATGTATGTGTTGTTGTCATGAATAAATGATATTCTATTCATATTTGTTCCCGAGTCTTGATGTTTTCTATTTATTATCGTCGTCTTTCCAGTGACTACCGCCCTTAGTACAAGCCCAGTAGGGCGAATATTCTGCGTTTTAAAGCGTTTTTTTTTCGTCATTGTCGTAGACAGCAAATACTATTCACTCTGCGACTGCGTCACTTAAGATGAATTTGAAGAAGTTGTAGCTTTCCAATGACTTGTGAATTGGTTGAATATAGTATTTATTTATTTATTGTATATTTGCGATATATATAGTGTGTATTATATTTTATACTGTATATTTATATATGTATTGGCATGTTTTTATTTGTCTAGAATTAATACCTATTAGGTTTTGTTTTCATTTTCTCTGTGTTTTTGTACACGGTATAAGTTTGCCTATCTCGGTCTACCTACCTTCCTCTCAATTGCTCAAAGGTTAGCTGGAAGAGATCCCTTATAGGGATAAGTTCGCCTTTGTACTTTGATCTATTGTGTGACATGTATATTCTTTAACCTGTTATTGTGTACAATAAAGTGCTTACATACATACATACATACTATTAAAAGGTACGAGTATCAGAGTCTACTTTTAATGAAGATGTTAGCCAATACCAGTACTGAATCTTTTTTGATTAAAGGTTCTGCGGTGCGTTTTACCTCTGATGAAATAATCTTGAGCCGACAATGACGTTAAAACCCACCGGTTCAAACGCTCCGAGATTCGCCCAGTAACGAATAACAATAATTATAACAAAAATATTCTGTCTTCCAGATGTAGCAGAAAAAGTACTATACCCGTACTGGATTGCCAGCCTCTTAGCATGCGGTTTCTATATATATTACGGAATAATGGAAGTGCGTATTATTATTATTATTTTGGTACAAACAGTCATTACAAAGAATTACATTGTATAAATAGTATTATATTTAATGTCGACAAAAAAGTACCGAAAAAGATAGATTACAGTACGGTGCAACGGACCTGGGGTATGTAAACAAAAAATAGATAAAATGGAAACACATTTCAGTAGAACTTACTCTTACATCAGGGACGTGACATCTAGCATATATGCGATACTAGTATGATGGCATATATACAAGTATCACAAGTTTTTAGGATTCCGTACCCAAAGACCCTATTACTAAGACTCCACTGTCCGTCTGTCCGTCTGTCACTAGGCTGTATCGCTGATGAATTTATCACAGATTGCAATGTTTATTTCGTTTACTGTTACATATAGTTAACAAGACAAGTCGAGCAAAACGCGGCACGGCCTTACCATCCTTTTCTCGAAGCAGTTCAGGCCATTTTCGACCCCCCCTATAACTTCGTTGTGGATAAAACTAGAAGCCTGAATTTTTAGTAACCAAGCACGCATTGTATGAATACAATATATTTCAAATTTCATTCAAATTGAACCAGTAGTTTAAGAATTATAACTAGTCAGTGTCTTAATTTTGTCACTCACTGACTGACACCGATCATCAAAAAGCTAAGGCACTTCTAGCAGACAAAAAAGCTTCAAATTTAGAATACAATTAGTGTTTAGTTTATAAATCAAGGGAAAACTAAAAAAAATGCAATTTGAGTCCAGTTTTCAAGATACGCCAACTGCATACATTACTTTGTAATACCATACAAATATAAAGGATTACAAAGTTACATTTGCAGTGAATTGGATAAAAAATTAAAAAGCAAGAATGGGGCTGCATTCATAGTTTGTATGTGGATAACACATTGTCCTACAAAAAAAAAGTGAGATCCCATAAAAAACAATCCATGTAAAAAAGAGGCCAAGTCTCACTCTTCCACCGTAAAAAGTTGTGAGATATTTGATAGATAGATAGATAGATAAATCATTTATTTGGAATTTAGCAACAAAAAAGAAAAAAACAGAAAAAAGAAACGGAAAAAACAACCATAAAAGAACAAGTAAAAAAATTGTGGTACGGAAATAGAATTATTAATTAAATTTAAGGCAAACTTGTGCAATAATGCCAAAAAGGTACTGGCTCAGTTTCGCTTTGCTCGTGTGAGCTAGCACTGATATTCTGCCAGTACCTCGGGTCACGATGCAGGTGAAATATTACAAGAAAAATAATAATAAATAAATAAAGCTTGCAAATAGTATCGAATAAATAAAATAGATCTGTGTGATAGGTGAGTAATAAAAATAACAAAAATATAAGGTGTAACTAGTTATGTGTCGACAAGGAGTGTATATATTATGAAAAAACGTGTGGTGAGATGTGTGATGTCCCTTAGAAGCACGCCTATATTACAAAATCTGAAACCAAATGGCCATGCCACTTGCTTGTTCAAGAGAAATCTTTTAAATTTTAATTAAAAAAAAATCTTGGATGGTAATTGCCGAACTGGCGGAGGAATGTTATTCCAGCATTTGGTTGCAAGATAACGAAAACTGCCAGTAAAGGCAACCGTCCTGTAGAGGTGTACTTCTAAGATACATCGCCGTGTTGACCTAGTGCCATAACGTGAGTGAAAAGACGAGACCCTTATTTTTCTGAAGAGATAGTCAGGTTTTTGGTATTTAAGAACACCAAACAACAGGCAGGCGGGTGTAAGTGTCGACGTGATGACATATTTAAAATGGAACTTTTATTAAGGTATGGTGTAATATGACTTCTGGGTGGGATACTATAGCAAAAACGACAACATGCGTTTTGTATACGCTGAACGAGACGACGCGGTTTAGCCAGTAAACGTGGTCCGTAGATGATGTCTCCGTAATTACCTACGTACCTGTTCGCTCAAAAGATTTCGGATTTGGTACAAGACCTTGAGCCGGACAAAACAAGATGTTTATTTATTTATTTATTTATTTATTATTCGGAGAACCAACAGCTAACAATTCAAAATAATAATATAAGCTAGGTATATAACTTTAGTAACAGAAAGCCAATTAAAGGTTCCCACCAGTAGTATGTTACCAGATTTTTTACGTGGCTCTCAAAGCGTAACTGACTGTCTATTATGATCCCCAGATTCCTAGCTTCCTCTACTTGTTCAATTTGTGTACCACCAATAGTTACTGCTGGGTTACCTTTCAAAATTCTTGAAATCTGAGTTTTGGAACCAAGGATCATAAATTTGGATTTCTGTGGATTCAGCAGTAACCCGTTTTTATCAGCCCACGTAGCAATACTGTTCAAATCGTCATTTATTTTGCAGACAGATTCTGCAGAATCTCGTGGAGCAGCTGACAGGTACAATTGAACATCATCTGTGTATAAATGGAATTTACAGTGCCTAATGGCGTTGACTATATGAGCACTATATATAATAAAAAGTAACGGTCCGAGTATAGAGCCCTGAGGAACGCCACAAAGTAAGGGTTTTGCCGCTGATTCCAACAAGGTGCCTTACCGTTACCTTTGCCATTTTAACAGATTGTGTTCGATTACGTAGGTAATTATTAAACCAAAAAAGTGACTTTGCGTCGATACCATAGAATGTCAATTTAGAAAGAAGCAGAGGAATATTAATACTGTCAAAAGCTCGGGATAAATCTAATAGTACCAGACATGTGCCCTTGCCCGAGTCTAGCTCTGACAGAATATTGTCAATTGCCCTTACGAAAACCAAAGTGCATATGCCGGCAAAATGCCGTTGGCCTCAACGTAGTGAGTGAGCTGTGTGCAGACTGCTTTTTCAAGTACCTTGGACAGAAAAGGCAGTATGCTAATGGGTCTGAGATCCTTAAACTAAAGCGGGCTTTCTACTTTGGGCAAAGGCGTAACCAAAGCAGACTTCCACGCCTCGGGCACCTCCCCGGTCACTATAGATTTGTTAATGATAGCAGTTATTACTGACAAGGACCATGGCAGCATAAGCAATATCATATCCCTCCCGATCCCGTCGATACCAACGGCATTGGTTAAGATAGACAGTATGATTTTACCCACAACATGCTCATTCACCGGTTTTAATGTAAAAGACGCATCACAAAATCTGTGGAACTCGAAAAACGTCAACGATGATAATGAAACCTTATCACCACCAGGTACATTTAGAAAACTATCATTGACCGCATTTGGGTCGTTAAAACGATCCGGAAGACAGTCACGTTTTTTTGGGTCTATCAGGACCGTTTTTTTTAAGTTTTTCCACAGTGTTTTTGGGTCATCACTATGTGAATTTATGTGATAATTATTTGCTTGCTAAATAAAATTCTGCAACTTGGCAATCACACAACTTTACTGAATTTATGAATTTTTGCATACCTAAATTTATGTAGTATTGTGTGATTGCCAAGTCACAAAATTTTATTTAGCAAGCAAATAAAGATTAATAAGAATACCTGAGACTTGGCTCTACGACATATCTCACAACTTTTTACGGTTGGAGAGTTTCGAGACTTGGCCTCTTTTTTACATGGATTGTTTCTTATGGGATATAGTTAACAAGATACACTTATGTATTAAAAAGGAAAGGATGTTCCACCAGATGGCGTCAGAGGGACCACTGGAAACAAGACTCGTTGCCAAAAATTTAATAAACTAGAAGTTAATAAGAATATATGACAGTGGGAAGGGTACTAAAGTTAAGATACTAGATTAAAGTTAAGGCTTGTATACCCGCTAAAGTCCTTGAGCGTATGGGCGGAGCCTCGACCCTCTCCCCGCGCAAGTCGCACAACCCGCCGTCGTTTATTAAGCGTTACATAGATTAAGTTACAGACGCGTCATCGCGCATCGTTACCAATGCAAGGGTGGACGTGGGTGGGTGACATTCGTCATGCTTAATTGAAACGTGATATTTGTCATACATAAATTACATAATTGATTAAGTTCAAAAATTATGTCTCTACTTTTATAATACTATTTACTTACGATTAGTGTAGTTCCGTCAGCACGGCTAGCACGAGACGGCCGCGACATACACTCGATTTTTCTCGCACTATCGGTCTCTCTCTTATTAGAACATTAGGAAAGAGAGGTATAGTGTGAGAAAAATCGAGAGTATGTCGCGGCCGTCTCGTGCTAGCCGTGCTAGTGAAAACGAAATTCGTTCGAATAACTCTGTCGCTCGAACTAGCAAGCGCGACAGAGAGGGAGATACACGAACGAAGTTCGGTTTCGTTTCGCGGTAGGCCCTCAGCACGCCTAGCACTAGACGGCCGCGATATACTTTCGATTTTTTTCGCACTATACCTCTGTTACTAAATATTCTAATAAGAGAGAGACGGATAGTGCGAAAAAAATATAAAGGTAATAATAATAATCCATACCTACTGTTGCCTTTAGGCCAATTTTTAATGTCGCTATTAATAGGGGCCCATCTAGCAGTTAGCGAGTTACCGTCTGCCAGAGATAAAATGTGAAACAGTTTTAATGGGCAGGCGTCCGATGTTTCATCCAATAGCCCAGCTACTAGTCCATCATTTTCACACAATAACCCGTTTTATTTAGATTCCATCAACTAGCAATAGACTCTTACACCCCAGCGGGTGCTGTTTCTGTGTGCGTCCCATGACACGGGCAGAGATAGCATCAGCAATGGTGTACTCCTTGCATTTCATTAAATTGTCAAAAGGACCTCTACGTGTTGGCTCAGAGCTCCACGCACGGACATCATTGTCCCGTGAGCGGGAAAGACATATAATCCATACTATCCATACTTCCATATCCATACTCCATACTAATATTATAAATGCGAAAGTGTGTCTGTCTGTCTGTTACCTTTTGTGTAAGTGTAAGGTTGTTAAGTTTTAAACTAATTTTCGGTATATTTATTACGTTCTACTTCCTTGATTTGATGATGATGGCGTGTACAGTCAGCATCAGATAGTTAGTAGCATCCAAAGTAGCCAAATATATCGTAACACATTCCTTACTCCTACTTATAGTAACAAAGACTATTTCGATGAATGTACGTTCCGATATATTTGGCTAACTTGGCTGCTACTAACTATATTATACTGACTGTACAGAAATCGGCCTCGGGTAAATATATACTTATAGATTAGTTGTACGTTAACCATACTTTGTTTCATATCAAATAATACCTAACTCTGTATCGAACTTGGAGTTGGCATGCAACCCATAGGTACGAGTAGGTACTTACAATATTTGCCAAGCCCACTATTTTTATTAGAACTTATTCTATTAACACTTGACAGTCATTAATACGAGCAGATAAAACAATATTGTTAGTAGGCAATAGATATTGTAAATATATTTACTAATAAAATGTCTGGTTTTAGCGATTTCCCAATTTTGATACTGTTTAGATATTTGATACTTTGATAGAATAGGTATTTACTTGTGTATTCTTTTTCCTCTTCTCTTGTAAAATTTCTTGATATTACGTATTTTCCTCCTGCGCTTATTTAACCCCAAAGACCCAAAATAATTATTGAAAAATTTGTGAGACCTAAGCTAAGACCTACTAACTCTAGTATCGTAAGTTTGTATGTTACTAACAATCTATGGGCAAACTGGCCTGAAATAAAGAATTTATTATTATTATATTAATAATATTATATTATTATTATATTATTATTATTATTACCCGTGTGGTGTCGGGTTAGAATAGCACCACCCCCTGTCTTCCCGTGGGGGTTGTAAGAGTCTACTACGGGAACGGGGTTGAAGTGTGTTGTGGGCGATGGGCTAGCAACCTGTCACTGCTATATCACATTTTGTCGATCTTTTATACCCACATTTATGCTAACAGTGGCACTGGACACAGGTTTCATGTGCTCTGCCTACCCCTTTTAGGGATAAAGGCGTGTATGTATGTATGTATTATTGTTGTTATTATTATTTCCCATCTTGAACTAAAAACAAAATCTAAACTATACCTACGTAAATGTTAATTAGGTACAAATGCCAACACAGTTAACTGACCATCCTGTATTTATACAAGAACCTTATTACAATGCACATAAAGTGCACGGATGGTCAGTCAGCTGTCTTGTCTATAGTACCTACTACTTTACAAACCACGAAATAGATTGTCCACTCTATGCTACAAAATTATCTGTCACTAAAAACTAAACTATACGCAAATATTTATTAGTTACCTACTATACGAATCACAAAACGGATTGTCCACTCTATGCAACAAATATAGTCCACAATTTCGACAAATATTTAATAATTTCGGCGCAGCGCAAATTGACACAGGTCCGTCATGCAACGTGTCTCGTCCCGCACTGACCGTAAGGACGAAAACGGGGAGGCGTAGGAACTTTGGCGGAATATTTCAGAAAACGAGATATTTTTTTAAGAAAATTAAGAAAGTAAGAAAATGATGCTCTTGTTCATTATTGTATGAAGAAAGTTATAAAATTTCATATCCTTCTGATAAAAAATGGAGCAGTAAAATGGTTACAAGTGAAAAAATAGGGGTGACTTTAGATTTCTTTTTCTCTAATTTTTATTGTTAAAATGGATTTCTACGAAAACTATGACCCGTCGCATATCTTGCAGATTATGATATATTTTTTCCGACCGCAAAAATGTTACGTTATAATGTATAAAACGGTTACAAAACAACTCATTTTCACGAAAATTTTGAATGTGGAGCCTTAAGAATAGATAATCAAACAAAAATATTATCTAATGAACTGGTTGTATTGTGTCTTAATACCGAGTTTTAAGATTCTAGTACATTGATTTTATTCTAGTTCAACCTAGGCTTTATAGTTTGACATTAGATTCTAATTTCTAAGTTTCCAGTTCTAGGGACTCTTAACTGTTAAAAAGTGGAATTACCACTGTTAGCGACGCGCTCATTAGGTGAATATATTCTTTTAAATAATGTGTTAAGGTGTTATACTAAAAAAGGTCCTTAATTTATAAGGTTCATAATCAAAAACGGTCATATTATGTAATGCAACCCAAAGGAAGGCAGCCCAATGCTAACCGCGAGCCTAATCACACTACCCGCTGTAACATTTCTTTAATATATATATTTTACCGTGCTTTTTCCAAAATATCATGTCATGACCAAGTCTTCATGATATGTAGGGGGGTTTCGTAGGTACAGGGACGATAGGTATTGTCCGGCAATGTAAACACCCCACTTTTCTCCAATATATATAATGTCAGTAAGAACAACACAGAAGGTATATCCAGTCAGAAGATAGTTTACACAGAGGAGAATAGTACGGAAATAGGAATCGAATATATAAAATAAAGTTAAGCGCAAGCGATAGCATTAAAACGTAAGCGGATAGCGGTCGAGAACGGCATGCGCTTCGCGTCAGTATATGAGATCGACTAGTCGCGCGCGTAGCAACTCTCGGGCGGCCGGCGACTCGCACGGACCGTTATCGGTGCGCGGGCGCATTGCACCGAACTGTTGGCACGTCAAGAATATTTACGTGTGTAATGTAAATATACTAAGTGTATTAAATATGTATAAATTAAATATACAGTAGTGTTTATTAATATGGTCATGTATGTAGATGTACAAATGTATATAAATAAATATGTGTGTAAATATTTGGGTGCGTAACGATGCCTATATTTTTTTTTGAAATAATATTAGTCGCAATAACACTCTTTTCATATAATTCTTGAGTCATATAACAACACTTAATATATTAACATACGATATAATTATTATTTTATATAATGATCATTTTATGTAGTAACATTTAATATAACATACTTTAAATATAATGCATATTTGCTATAATGAACAAATGATATAACGCTAATTTCTTCTAGTGCAAAGTTAGCATAATATTTATTGGTAGACTATAAGGCAGGTCGGTGTATGTACGACGACGAGCGAAGCGAGGAGGAGTGTTAGGTTGAACTGCGACCCTACAGCGCGCGAGCCGAGCGAGCGAAGCGAGCGTGCCGCGGCAGCTGCCGGCGAAGCGCCAGAACCGAACACTTTTTTACTCCCTAATATATACTACATAGTACAATTAGCAAACCGTTGTGTTTGCTACATTTTCTTTTGATAATAAAATATTATTCTACTTGATGGTTATGATATATAACTTGTATATAACATGAGCATTACACCATATAATGATTATACAAAATAAGTGATATACGCGATAAAAGTTATACAAAATATACATATATATTTTGTAATTATAATCAACGTTTATTATTTACAATGACTGATTATGTACCTTGAAAATATATCAAATGTTGTTATAGCGAATGAAATTCTGTTTTTTTTTATACCCATCATTACACACCCTAAATATTTAGTAGTAAGGTATTATATCAGTGTAGATACATGTAAGTCGTGTGAATGGGCAAGTAGCCCACATCACTTCCCTCCAGAGGTCCCGGCCGTATTATCGCACCTGGTTAGGGGCGATAATAATCTGGGAAACGTACTTGCCTCCCCGAACGAGTAGTCCTAAGTACGTTTGGTTTTTTAGGATCAAGAGCTGACTGTACCTGACCTGTATACTGTACTATGGTTGGTGGTGTGACAGGCGCGAGTGTATCCTGATCGGTATGAACATTTAAATGTTCCGGTATGTACTATGCCGGTTTTAGCCGATCAACGGTTACGGTAACCAGTTTGCCCTTAATTAAAAGTTTGAAAACTTTGTCGGTTCTCTCCAGCACTGTGTGGACCTGAGTATGCCGATGTCAGAGGAGCGCGTGAAGCGTTTTCACGTTGGAAGACATATTCAGCGGTCGCTAACTCTTTGAAGACAAAGATTTTGTCCTTGTTATGGCGTGAAGCTGGAACGGGTTTTAACTTCGAGGCAAATGAGCGTAACCGCACGGTAAAATCGGTAATATCCGTGGTACCGGGTACGCTGGGAAATTTATTTCCAAATAATTTGTTCGACGTTCGTTGACGCGAGAAAACAAAAGAATAATTTTTCCAACGGAAAATGTCTTCGAATAATTCTTTCGCTTTTATTGATAAACTTACGGGACGTGATAATTATCCAACATGGAGATTTGCGGTGCAAACCTATCTGCAGCACGAAGAACTATGGAGTTGTGTTGAAGGTTCCGGTACCGTAGACCCTAAGTTGGATACGAAAGCACGATCAAAGATTATCCTATTGGTATCGACCAATAGGATAATCTTTGATCGTGCTTTCGTATACACGTAATTCACTGGATCGCCAGTGAATTACGTGTATATACAGGAAGCCACGACTGCGAAAGAAGTATGGAGAAATTTGGAGAACGCATTTAATGACTCAGGGCTCACGCGTCGTGTGGGACTACTACGAGATTTAATTACGACAATACTGAACGGATGTCACAATATCGAGGAATATGTCAGCAAAGTGATGACTACGGCACACAAACTTCGCAATATCGGGTTCAAGGTCGACGATGAGTGGCTTGGTACACTGTTACACTCTGGTCTTCCGGAAACCTATCAACCCATGATTCTGGCGATGGAAAGTTCAGGTGTGAAGATCTCGGCTGACTCCGTAAAAGCAATTGCAAGCAAGCAAGCACTATTCGATTACTGTTATCCGTAGCTGCTCAACATCATCTGAAAATGATACAGTTCGACGTAAAGACCGCCTTTCTTTACGGAGAGTTGCAAGAGAACATATACATGACTCCCCCTCAAGGGTTAAACGCAGAACCACATCAGGCATGTAAATTAGTAAAATCGTTGTATGGTTTAAAACAGTCGCCCCGCTGTTGGAATGCAAAGTTCGATTCAGTACTGAAGAAATTTAACTTTACAAAATGTAGTGCTGATCAATGCGTTTATGTTGGAGAAGTAAATGAAACTAAATGTTATCTCTTGATTTACGTTGATGACGGACTCTTGTTATGTGAAAATGAATCTATCTTGCAAGACATAATCAAAAATCTCGAATTACACTTTGAACTGAAAACGTGTACACCAATTTTGTCGGCTTGCAAATAGAGAAATGTGAGAAATGCATTTTCATTCATCAGACAAAATACATCAACCAGTTATTAAACAAATTTAACATGAGCGATGCCCACCCTAGCACTGTTCCCGCTTATCCGCATACGAGGCTGGAGAAGGATGAAAGTGAAAGCGTCGTGGGGAACATCCCCTACAGACAAGCCGTGGGATCACTGATGCACGCCGCAATCGTAAGCAGACCAGACATTATGTTCTCTGTGAGCTTGGTGAGTCGATTCCATAATTCTTATAATCAGGATCACTGGAACGCTGTCAAGAAAATATTTAAATATCTGAAAGTCACTAAGGACTTTGGTCTCTGCTATCGATGGCAAGCGACTTGGTCGGTTACAGTGACGCTGATTACGCCAATGACCGTGACACCAGACGCTCTGTCACTGGATATGTATTTATGAAAAATGGCGCAGCTGTCACTTGGGCAAGCCAACGACAATAGACTGTGGCGTTATCCACAACCGAAGCAGAATTTATGGCTGCCTGTGCGGCCACGAAAGAAGCCATCTGGCTTAGACAAATGATGTCTGACATCGGTCAGTTCAATCAAGACTGTCTGTTTAAACCTTGATAAGTGCTATTAAAAATGTTGACTATCATAAACGGTGCAAACATATTGATGTTAAGTTTAACTTTGTCAAGATTTTTTTCCGAAAAGGTTATTACTTTGAACTATGTCAGTACTGATAACCAAAGTGCTGATATGTTAACTAAGCCTTTGTCTAAAGACAAGTTAGTTAAGTTTAGACATGAAGTCGGTATGATCTCAAAAGTAGACATACATAACCAGACTTAACTTTTTTTATGTTTCTTTACTACTATAGATAGTTTGTTTGTCAATATGTTTGTACGTCCGTATTTTTTTTGTATTTGATCTTGTTTAAAGAGGTAATCTCAAATTAGGCAGGAGTGTTAAAATAGTTCAAATATGTGCTATCGACCTCAACCGCCTTACTCTATGTATGAGCTGTGTTTCACTGTTTGACATGTTTACATATCACATCAGTTGTCATTACGTTATGTTGTAAAATTATTTCTCTTGATATTAAATGTAGTTTTCCCTTAAAAACTGCGTCCGTTATTAAATTTCTCGAGCCATAGCGTCCATGCTGGAACGTGGCTGTAGCTCTTGGAGGCGACGTGAGATGAACAGGCACAACGTGGGCCGATGTCATGGATCCTGTCAGCAAGATCTGGCCCTACATATAGGCCCTGCAGATTACGCAGGAACTGAGAAGGCTTGCGATCTCCAAGTTCCTCATGATGAAAAAGCTGCTGGATCTGACGCTCGTTGGTATCGCTGAGTCGGCTGATGAGTTCGCTTTTCAGCTTCGGATACTGGTCCGTGGCTGGAGGATTGGTGATAATATCCTTCACCTCCTTTGAAAATTGGCGGTCAAGTTGGCTGATAACGTAATGGAACTTGGTCCAGTCGTTCGTTATGCCGGTTATCATAAACAGACCCTCAATTTGCGAGAACCATATCTCCGGTTCCTCCGGCCAAAAGGGTGGAACGTGCACTCCAACTTTACAAATGTCGGATGACGGTGCAGTGGAAACGCCCTCTCCGCCGGGCGGCGTTTGTGTGTCCTTCTTTGTTCTGACCATCACCGTTATTAGGCATAACTGTCAACACTTCTACGTACGATTTCTGCGTAAATCCTCCGGTTGGTAATGTGTTCTTCAGGGGTCACCACTGTAGGGGGGCGTCGTAGGTGCAGGGACGATAGGTATTGTCCGGCAATGTAAACAACCCACTTTTCTCCAATATATATAATGTCAGTAATAACAACACAGAAGGTATATCCAAAGTCAGGAGATAGTTTACACAGAAGAGAATAGTACGGAAATAGGAATCGAATATATAAAACAAAGTTAAGCGCAAGCGATAGCATTAAAACGTAAGCGAATAGCGGTCGAGAACGGCATGCGCTTCGCGTCAGTATATGAGATCGACTAGTCACGCGCGTAGCAACTCTCGGGCGGCGGGCGACTCGCACGGACCGTTATCGGTGCACGGTCGCATTGCACCGAACTGTTGGCACGTCAAGAATATTGACGTGTGTAATGTAAATATACTAAGTGTATTAAATATGTATAAATTAAATATACAGTAGTGTTTAGTAATATGTTCATGTATGTAGATGTACAGATGTATATAAATAAATATGTGTGTAAATATTTAGTAATAAGGTATTATATCAGTGTAGATACATGTAAGTAGTGTGAATGGGCAACTTGCCCACAGATATATGGTTTTCTTCCTGACTGAACCCCGTATTAGTCTACAAAGCGGTCTTCACACCGGATTCATGTACCACGCGCCAACCAATATCGAAACGCGTAGATCGAAAGCACGTCGTGAACAACATGAAAGGAAGCATCTAGAAGACGAACAAGGGATGTCCAATAACGGTGAGAAGAGTGAGGCACCTAATGGTAATTCTACAACAAAGATGAAAAGTTTAATGCAAAACCCGCTAGAAAGTGTTAATAAATTCCTAGCCAACACAAATAATGTTGAGGGTAGCATTAAGTCAGAACCGTTAGCGCACGCAGTCCACAAGAAAATGCCTCCTGTTTTGAGTGCCACCAGGTTGTGGATTTGAATGCATTTATGCAGTCTTATCGTTTGTAATTTATGCCGATTTAAGTCCAATAAGATCAAATTTACCTGCTCCAAATTTAATTACAATATGAACTGATAAAATGTTCTGTTTGTGTAGTTATGGAAATATGAATGACATTATACATACATTTAAAGTTAGATTAGTGTATCTATCAAATTTTTAGAATCAAAAAATGCCATTTAGTTATTTTTGGTATATTATTTTGATTGGTCTAAAATATACCAAAAACATAACAAGCGGCATCTATCGAGCTGCAAGTGGACTAACATTAATCTCGCTAGATGGCACAAATCGACAACTAACATCAGTCTTCTATCAAACTGAAACTGTACCAAAATGATGCTCGCTAGATAGTGCTATCATTATATAATTCATGCATTAGTAATGTTTCTTTTTCATTGAATTTGTGACTCAAAAGCATGAATAGTATATTATTATGAATATCATTTGTAAAATTGCGTAAGTATTCACGTTCAAAGGCACGCGGCCTAGCAGCCTACTAAACGAGAAAAAAACTTCGAACTCCAATTTAAAAAGCCTGGGTTACAATTGTGTCTCCGGAGCCCCAATGGAAATAAATACGAAAAACTTTCAGGGGGCCCCATGTCGCCGTCTAACCCCGTTACCCCGCAGCCCAACCGACGCGTTTCACCGCTGCGGAAGTCCGACTCGATCTTGGCCAGTTTTATCCCTTATTTAATAACAAGCTTCCGCCCGCAACTTCGTTTGCGTAGACCCGGGATGAAGCTATCCTAAACTATCTTCGTGCAAAATTTAATCCAAATCGGTTGAGCCGTTTAAGCGTCATTGAGTAACAAACATCCAAGTATATAAACATCTAAACATCTAACACCGAAACATCTATACATCTAAACATCTAGACATCCAAACATCTAGACATCTAAACATCCAAACTTTCGCATTTATAATTTTAGTAGGATACGTCAATTTATTTATTTATACTTTATTTATAATATTAGTAGGATACGTAGTATTATTATTTATAATATTAGTAGGATACGTCAATTTATTTATTTATACTTTATTGCAAAAATATAAAAATAAATATACAGTTGGTGGACTTAATGCCTTAAGGCATTCTCTATCAGTCTACCATTGGCCAAACAGAAACTTTAGTGGTACAGGATCAGCAGGATCCTAAATACTGAGACTCGAATGAAAACACCAATCAATTAATTACATTAATATACATACATATATAATGCATACAATATAAAAGTTTATACGGTTATTGTATGTATTTAAGTATGTATATATATGTGTCTTCCGGCTGATATGATGGTGATAATAAAATGCAACAACAATCAACAACAGTAAAGATTGTGTTTTCTTGTACCTGCTCGTAATTTCGAGAAACGAGTGGTTACTCAAAACAAAAGATTGAACCACAAATCAAGACTATTTAAATCATATCAATATGACACAAAGTTTGTCAAAATTAAACTCCTAGTCTAGGAACACTCAGTCAGGTGCAGAGAAACATGACCCAACATCTATGCAGCCGTGTGTCTCTGCCGCTGACTGTACATTACTTAATTTTAATTTTTCAGGAGTGCATATGGACGATGACTATGTATGTGTTCAACAATGTCATAAAAGTTATTTTACTGGACGTATTACTCATCGCAGAGCTGATTGCAGTCGTGGATCTCGGGCATGAAGAACCGTGGACAGACATTAGTGTTGGCAACACCGTAATAGAGATAGTTTTAATTACGTGTATGTATTAAACAATTTTATAGCGCCCGCAGATTACAGCCACAAGTGGACGCCACTAAACGCGACCACTCTGCCGCACATTACAGCCACTAGTGTACGCCACTAAACGCGACCACTCTGCCGCACATTACAGCCACTAGTGGACGCTACTAAACGCGACCACTCTGCCGCACGTTACAGCCACTAGTGGACGCCACTAAACGCGACCACTCTGCCGCACATTACAGCCACTAGTGTACGCCACTAAACGCGACCACTCTGCCGCACGTTACAGCCACTAGTAGACGCCACTAAACGCGACCACTCTGCCGCACATTACAGCCACTAGTGTACGCCACTAAACGCGACCCCCCTGTTGCACATTACAGCCACTAGTGTACGCCAGTAAACGCGACCACTCTGCCGCACGTTACAGCCACTAGTAGACGCCACTAAACGCGACCACTCTGCCGCACATTACAGCCACTAGTGTACGCCACTAAACGCGACCCTCCTGTTGCACATTACAGCCACTAGTGTACGCCACTAAACGCGACCACTCTGCCGCACGTTACAGCCACTAGTGTACGCCACTAAACGCGACCACTCTGCCGCACATTACAGCCACTTGTGTACGCCAGTAAACGCGACCACTCTGCCGCACGTTAGAGCCACTAATGGACGCCACTAAACGCGATCACTCTGCCTCACAATACAGCCACTAGTGTATACGCCACTAAACGCGACCACTCTGCCGCACATTACAGTCACTAGTGTACGCCACTAAACGCGACCACTCTGCCGCGCATTAAGCAGAGACGGCCACTAATGCTGAGTAGCGATTGCGAACCACTCCCGCAGGGCTGTGTGGCTCGAGACTAAACGCTCGTGATGTACGCCGATGCTATACACAAATTGTATCAAAGAACTCTTCTTGTAGCGGTCACTTGTGGCTACTGGTGGCCGCCAGCCGCCACTAGTCGTTCAACGTGCGGCAGCTCTTACCGATTTTGTACAGTTTTTTTTATTTTTCTTTGAAACAAGGAATATATATTTTCAGAAAGATACCATTATAATTTTAAGTAAAAATAATTATATGTACAAAGGTTATTAGAAAAATTATTATGATAGTCCATCCACGTTGTCTGCATTAAAAATATTTGGCTACACAACCCGAAAATTGCCTTAGAAAGATGAATGACAGAGGTGTTGCCAAATTAATTTTTGCAGTTGAGCCTGTCACTCACTGGCGCTGCCTACGGTGGCTGTTCATAGTAAACTTGACAAAAACTGGCAAATTTACTATCGACCGCCACCGCAGGCCGCGCCAGTGAGACTCAGGGTCGACATACTCTATAAGTTCTATAACCTACATTATTGCAACTCGGTCAGTCAGTCAGTTGTATATAACTCGGCCTCTAAAGAATTACTGTATAACTGCCTCTAACAAATAACTCGGCCTCTAACAAACATTCCGATATTCCCAGATTTGCCGAACACCGAATATTCGGCAGATCTCTATTGAACGGTTATTTGCATCAAAGTAAAAAAAAACAACCCTACCGTCCAAGGAAGAAGATTCCAATTCCAATGACATTTTTTTTTAAATCTGCCACATTAAATTATGTCAATCATATTTCTTTTCAGTGTGGCACGTGTTCATCATCTACTCAGCCATGGCGATAGAGCGCGCAATTAGAGCAAAGTAAGTAGTCCTAATATTTTAAATCTGTTACGATTTCTGGATCAACCATCGTATTTGTTTATCATTTTCGGTTCAGCGTAGTTGTTATAAGTAGACAATATCAATCAACATTGTTAATTACCGTTAATATCAATATTAATCAAAATTGTTAATTACCGTGAAACCTGCCTACAACCAGGCAAAACTTGGCCCAAAAAGTTAATTTTAAACACATCTGCTAATGAACGAAAACACAACCTATTTATGGCAACCTCTGCTAAGCCTTTGCTATTAAGAGGTTAAGAAATGATTATTTAAGTACATTATCAGTTTTTGAATAAATACTAATAGTTACGTCATAATCTTGAATGAAAAAGCAAGCATTTTGGAAAATACGCTTGTCTGTAGGCGTAAGGACCCTTAAGTAATATCAAGTAGAATTTTGGTCAAGTGCGAGTCGGATTTTAGTTTTCCCATAGCGTCAACAGAAATACATCTGTGATTTTTTTGTATCAAAAGCTCAAGGTCAAATTACTTTCCCCACTAGTGGATAAAATGCGTTTTTCCCTCTAGTTTTAAAGGATAAAAGATGGCTTTCCGAGGCAGTGAGGGGAAAAAATATCATTGTACCGTATAAAAAATATGAGAAATTCGTGTTTTTCCGAAAAAGGCGGGCAAAGTAGGCATGTACGGTTAATATTAATGTTATTAACGCAAATGAAGCATTACGATTGAAATTGTTACTAAGCGTTTATTGAACTTGACTTTTTTGTTAGCTTGTTTGTTTATTAGAGAGGGACAAATCTTGGAACTGAATTTTGAACTAGTTACCCTCAACCGATTGAGCTGAAATTTTGGGTATTAGTATATTATGGTACCATCGAACTGATCTGATGATAGAGACAGAAGGTGGCCATGGGAATTCAGTATTTGAAAGTAAAGCCTCTCACAGACAGGCGCCGCGTGCGGTGACGGTCAATAGTAATTTTGACAGCTATTGTCAAATTTACTATTGACCGCGACCGCAGGCTGCGTCTGTGTGACTCAGGCTTAATTCTCAAGCTTACGATTGACCGCCACTGCAGGCCGCACCAGTCTGTGACAAGCTTTATAGGTAAAGTTTATTTTCTCTTTGATAGATGGCGTGACCAGAAACCGACAGTACGCCAACTATGCTTTCCATTCTGCCGTAAAACATAAATAAAAAGATTTGCTACTTACGTTTTTGGTTTCATTTACAATTTGTGGATAGGTAGGGGAGAGCGGGGATGGTTGACAAAATTTCAGTTTAAACGTTTGTATATTTATTGCTTTAGAGTATATTTTTCTAGAAAGCAATTCAACTGATGTATACTATCAGGCTTTGGAACAAATTACATTTAACTCGCTAGGAATTATAATATAGTGTAGAAAACGAGTCAACTTGCCCCATGCCTAGGGTTGGTTGACTACTACAGCTTCCCCTATAGTCAACTATCTCCGGTGAGTATTGTGTATTGAGTGTTAAATTTGTCAATAACTGGCAACTGGACTATGGAGCGCCACCGCAGGCCACGTCAGTGTGATCCCGCAAATTCCATGTAAAAAATAGGCCAACTCTCGAAACTTCTACAGTAAAAAGTGGTGAGGTATTACGTAGAGCCAAGTCAGGCATTCTTGTAACTTAATCTTTATTTGCTTGAAAAATAAAATTTTGTGACCTGGCAGTCTTCCAATAAGGTATTAAGCATGCAAAAATGCTGTAAGATTTGCCCAATTTTTTAATTGAATGTTTTTATAGGATCTCACTTTTTTTTCTAAGTTAATGTGTCATCAATACATACAACCTATGATAGTTGCATAGCTGGAAATAAAGTGTTTGCATAGACTATGTACGGAAATTTTATTTTACCAACCGCAAACACTTAGTTTTAATAGTTTTCGAGCGCATTGTACAAAATTAAGAAACTTTGACTTGCAATAATTCTTAAACCAATCTTGTTCGAATTTAATGTAATTTGGAAATAAATGCCCTCTTTGTCTCTAAAAATGTCGGCTTCTTGTTTTTTCTACAACGAAGAGGTACATGGGTTCGAAAATGGCCCGAATGGCTAATTAAATAATTGCTATGATTAGGCTTAAATTGTGCTATAATTTTGCCATCTTCTACAGAAAATATCGATCTTTCAGTATAGGTTATAGGTTATATGTGTACGCGGGCTAGGTTTCCGCAACTCGATGTCATAATAGCGCCTATTTTGCGTATGGGTTATTGGCACTACTGTTATTCGTGCCAACCCAGTTGCACCAGGAAGCCTAGCAGACCCTTTATGTTGCCGACGGCCTCCGGTAGTGACCCCGGTGTTCCGAGGTGCTTTGCCCGGTATTCTGCCACCCCTGGGCACGTCAGAATGACGAGGGCGGCTGTCTCTTCCTCTTCCATGCAGGCTCTGCAGAGAGGACTGTCTGTGACACCTAGAGTGAAAAGGTGTTTGTTTAATAGTGCATGACCAGTTATGGCTCCTGTCAGGAGACGGAGTGCTGGCCTCTTTAGCTGCTTTAGCTTCCTTGCCAATCCGGGGTTGATTGTCGGGAGGGCCTCCCTGGTTTGCCTGCAGGTACCTAGGGTATTCCAGAATTTTTGATCTTCTGCCTTGGTGTTTAGTCGTAGTGTGCTCCGCAGCCATGCAGGGGGTAGAGGGATCGTAGATTCCGGTCCTACGGCTTTAGATTCTGAGCCTTCTCTAGCCAGTACATCCGCTGCGTCGTTCCCACGTGAATTGCTGTGCCCTTTGATCCATTGTAGGGTTATGTCGCTGTTGGTACATACCTCTGATAGGATTTGGTGGCACTCGCGTATCAGCCCAGACGTTGTTGCGTGACCTTGTAGGGCTTGCAGTACAGATCGACTGTCGGAGAGTATGCGGATGGGGTATCCCCTTACCTCTCTGGAGGCGATAGCATGAGCGGCCATTATTATGCCCATACACTCAGCCTGGAAGACTGTGTTTTGGGTCCCTAATGGTGTTGAGATGCGTATGTTTAGGTCCTCCGAGAATACTCCTGCTCCGGTACCTGACCTTGTCTTGGACCCGTCCGTGAACATTCTTAACTCCCTGGGGTTAAGTCCTGGGGGGTTTCGTATAGTTCGATTTTGTACTTCTTGTCGAAGACGAACTGTCTGGGAATGATGTCAGTTGTTGCTTCTATGAGGGGTTCCCTACCTACAGCCTCGTAGAGTATCTCGGTGTGAGGAACCCTGGGCGGCCTCCAGAGGTGCTGTTTTTTGAGCCGTATGGCTGACGCCAGTGCTTCTTGCCTGATGAAGAGGTGTAGCGGCGGAATGTCCATGATGGCTTCCAGGGCTGCAGTTGGTGTGGTTCTCATGCAGCCGCTAGCCGCCATGCAGGCCAGTCTCTGGAGGCGTTGTAGTTTAGCTTCGACCGTCGTGAGTGTGGTACGAGGCCACCACACCACAGCGCCGTAGCTTACTATTGGTCGAATTATTGCCTGGTAAAGCCATAGAGTGATCTTGGGGTTTAGCCCCCAGGTCCTACCTACCATTCTATGGCATTGCCAGAAAGCGACTGTAGATTTTTGGATTTTGTTGTCCAGGTGACTGCTCCAATTAAGTTTGGAATCAAGTATTACACCTAGATACTTTACCTCTGTTGATAATTGGAGCTCTGTATTGAACAGCCTGGGTAGGCGGTAGGTCCCCACGTTCCGTTTGTAGGTGAACATTACCAGCTCGGTCTTCCTTGGGTTGACTCTTAGTTCGTTGTCGTTGCACCAGTGTTCCACTATGGCGAGTGCGGAACGGATGACGTCGCACACTGTACCTGTGTGGGTGCCGCTGGTGAGTATCGCTATGTCGTCAGCATACCCGATGGTGTAGTGATGACTGTTGTTTAATTTGGTGATTAAGTCATTGACCACCATGTTCCAGAGTAGTGGCGAGAGGACGCCTCCCTGGGGGCACCCTTTCGCTACCCGTGCCTGCCTTGTCTTGTCTTCTATATCTTTCAGTATAACTTTTAATAGAAGTTATTTCAAGAAATTTCGTAGCAAGCAGATTCACATGCCCCGAATAAAAATGTCACTTGTGACTTCAGAATTTACATACGAGTACCTTGAACAAGTGTGCGCTTTCTTTTACAACCGGACTGTCCGCGGTCCAGTAAAATTAACTGCTACACCACATCACGCGTGTGATAAAACTGACCCGTTGTATTTTATGGATCTGGTCACATGCTACCTACATATTTGAAAATTTAAATGAATTCCTAAATCTAAAGAAGTGTCATATAAAATTACCTACTATGTGCCGAGATCGGCGATAGAAAATGGAATTGGGATATCCTAACAAAATTATGCCACTATTTTTACGTATTTGTTGGATTCCAAGGTTGACCTATTTTAATTCAAGATACCTACGGGTTTCTTCCATTGTTCACTTAAGCAAGTTTTTATTTTATGTAAATGTATTAGTATGAATCGTTAGACGTCACTTCATCAGATTCTGTAAAAAAAAAACAAGTAGTACTCTCAAACGCACCCGAATAGGTACCTGTAACCCTAGCACTGTGTAATACCTATACCACAGTATAGAAGAATAATACAGTAGGTAATTAGAGGCCGTTTAGGAGCGTTCGTTACCTACTTTCGCTCGATGCGCAGGGCTGTGTCACGTTTGTGGCTTGGCATACCTACCTAGTCGGCTCATAAGTTCTGTCATATACATAGTATCAAATAAAAACAAAAGTAAGTTTATTCCGTATAATTTGTACACACAGCGTTTGAAAGCTTATAAACTAGAGAATCTAAATGTATAACATTTATTCAAAATGACCGCCATAATTATCTACACAGGCTTGAAGTCTTCGTGGCCAGTCGTCAATGGATTCACGCACCACTTTCATGTCGATATTGGCCACTGCCGTAGCAAGGGATTTTTTCAGCGAGTCTAGATTTGCATAAGGTTTTGAGCACACCTTTTCCTCTAAATACTGCCATATTTTATAGTCTAACGGATTAAGATCTGGGCTAGAGGAGAGCCAATCTTCATGCCGTATAAAGTCGATTTTATTGGAGGCGAGCCAGGCTTGTGTAGACTTTGCCTTATGGGCTGGAGCAGAGTCCTGCTGGAAAACCCAATGCTGGTTTAGAAACATCGTATGGGATAGTGGTTTCACAATATTAGTCAACACCGTGTCTTGGTACACTTTGGCACTAGTTTTTACTCCTTTCTCACAAAAATGCATACTAGTGACGCCCGCATAAGAAACTCCCAGCCAAACCATCACAGATGAAGGGTGATGACCTCTTTGAATACGGGGAATGCTATTAGACGCTTCTTTACTATTGCGAGCGTACACTATCATTTTGTTTATTACAGTTTTCTTCTATGTCAAAAATTTTCTCGTCCGAAAACAGTATACAACGGTGCTTATTTTTAGCGTACTTCTTCAATAAAGCTTTAGATCTTTTAAGCCTTAAAGCTTTAAGCCGACCATTGAGAAGATGGCCAGTTTTTCGTTTATAAGGACGAAGTCTCAGGTCTTGATTAAGCACTCTTTTCACCGTGTTTCTGCTCAAACCCATCTGGAGGGCCATAACTTTTTGTTTCCTAGCGGGATTTCTGGCAATGCGTGCCCTAATTGCTTGTACAACCGCTGGAGTCCTAGCTGTACGCGGACGACCGCTTCTTTTCTTGTCATTTAAACTAGAGACCTCACTGTATCTTTCTACGGTACGATACACAAATCTTAGAGAATTTTAAATTTTCAAGTAGCTTAAAATTTTTAGTCGGCGAGTGACCACAACGATATAGTGCAATTATTGCGGTACGGCTATCTTTAAGCGTCCACTCCATGTTGAAGAAAACAGAAAATTGCAAAATTATACTACTCAAATATTTGAAAAAAATTCGAAATTCAAATGCACAACGGTTTTTGTTTTAGGAGTTCCAAATTTAAATTTTAAAGGCCAGTGACAGAACTTATGAGCCGACTAGGTATAATACTAATTTTGCTTTTAAGTATGCAATTTATTCCTGTTACAGTTTAATAGACAATATTGTATACACAAAGTAATAATATTATAGATAGTTAGGTATGTATTTTTAGTTTCTCACTTCATCGAATATTTTAATACCACTATACTCTTGGGATCATTATGGATCGCTCTTTGTCTTGGGTGCCTCAAGTGAGTGAAGTGAGCAGGAAGGTATTTGCTGCAGTGGGGTCTCTCAGGCGACTTCGTAATTTTCTGCCTACTGCAACTAAAATTGCACTTGCACAAACTTTACTTCTTCCTATTCTTGATTACGCTGATGTATCCTATCTCGACCTTTCTGAGGAGCAGCTTAATAAGCTTGAGCGTCTCCAAAATGTCTGCATTCGGTTCATTTTTAGGTTACGCAAATATGACCACGTTTCTAGTTTCCGTTCGAAACTCAAGTGGCTCCCTATCCGTTATCGCCGTAACTCACATTATTTCGCTTCTATTTAGTGTCCTTTTTAACCCTGCAACTCCCCGCTATCTCAAAGAGCGTTTTAGTTATTTGATTTCTGTTAGATCTTCTAACAATTTGCTATTAACTGTGCCTTGTCATCTTCCAAATTTTACAGTAGTTCGTTCACCTTTAAGGCTATTCGACTGTAGAACTCTCTCCCTCTTCATATAAGATAAGCTAAATCTATCGGCAACTTCAAATCTCTTCTTAAAGAACATTATTTGTCTTTCCCCTAACCCTGTTTGTCCTACTATTATTATTATTGGCTGACTGTTTATGTATTATATATTTTTATTTGTGTTATTTGTATGTATGTATGATTGTGTATGTATGTTTATATATAGAGCTATTTATGTACGTGCATTAATATAATTATTTTGGTTTTTGGCTTATTATAATCTCTGCACCACCTACTACATAATCTAGTTTTATCTCTTTCTGCGATACCCAAAGGTTGTCTGGAAGAGATCGCTCTTCAGCGATAAGACCGCCTGTTGTCTACCTCTACCTACATGTTATTGTATTGTTTTTCTTTTTAACTGCTTTGTTTGTGTGAGGTGTGCAATAAAGAGTATTTGTATTGTATTGTATACTATGCCTAAAATATTACTAGGTAAGTATAATAGTTGCTAAACTGCACTAGGTTGGTAGGTGCTTAGTTACAAGCCTATTCGGCTCCTTTTGATATCGTAGCACTGGCGGCTCCCTGTCTTCATACCTACGAGCCGGCTTCCTTTGACGTAGCGAGCGAGTGAGAACGAGCGAACACGGCAACGACGCGGCCCCGATTGAAGCATTCGCCATCATTCCCGAAGGCTATGTGTGTGTGCGTACCGAACACGCGCGCATGTGTGCAGCCGTGCGATGTACCTTTGTTCCAAGTTTATCTACTGTTCCTATACTGTGCCTATACAAAATGTGAACACTGTCACTACACAATAAAAACTTTTATTTAAGTACCTACTTTTTTAAAGACTTATACCTAAGTTTTCTCTAACATGAAAAACATACATTAGAATATAATATGTATCTGTTCCAAACATACACTTCTGACTTACATTATGACAGCATCCTATCGTTTTCCCGGTTTTACCCGAAAGGAAACTGATTAACCAATTGCTGACTATGGAACCCATATAGTATCTCTTCGGTGTCTGTCTATCAATCTGTCAATAGGTACCCTTTTTTAGGGTTCCGTAGTCAACAAGGAACCGTTAGTTTCGCCATGTCCGTCTGTCCGTCCGTCTCTCCGTCCATCTTCGGCATAGCTAACCTAACCTAACCTAACCTAACCATAACTACTAGAAAACTGTGATTCGGCATGGGTATATAAATCAATCACGCCGACAAAACAGTACAATAAAATGTTGAAAATAATTTTTTTAGGGTACAGTCAGCGTCATATAGTTAGTAGCAGCCAAGGTAGCCAAATATTTCGTAACACACCCTTATTGTCATAGTAATAAAGACGTGTACCGAAATATTTGGCTACCTTGGCTGCTACTAACTATATGACGCTGACTGAACCTCCCCTACACTTAAAGCGGGATTGTATTTTTTTTCTCGTTAAACCCATGATGTGGGGTATCGTTGGATAGCTCGTTCAGGGTTTTTTAAAACCATTTAACAAATCAGTGATTCGTTTGCGAGATATTGGGCTTTAAAGCCCTAATTTTTGTTCGAGTCATGTGTCCCCCCCCCCCCCCCCCCTCCTGCCGGCTAAATGGTAGTAGTAGCACATATAATGAATTTCAAAAATCTCGGACAAGTAGGTATAAGTTTTACAATTTATTTAGGTCGAGGTCGGTCCGCCGCGTTCGCGGAGTCAACATCGTTTATCTGTGCTCCCGATTGTTTATTGTGAAAACAGTACAAAAAATATTGAAAACATAGTTAATACTTATACCAAAATATGGCTAAGGACACCAGGAAAGTGACTGTGAAGTTAGTTTTTTAATCTATCTAACAATTTGGCAGAAATCAGTGTGTGAAGTTACTGTGAAACAATTATTTTTAAACGCTCACCGGGCGTGTCAAGGTCGACCGGTGCAACGGTCATTCACCCCAGGCGATCAGCTGCGCTGCGCACAGTGCAAGCGGCAAGCGGTGACTCATCAGGCGGTCAGCCGGGAATAATTATCACTACTAACGGCGAAACTACATCACATACTGCGTATCCAAAATGGTATGCTTAGCTTGCAACAAGCCTGTTAACGGCGATGAACTACTGTCTTGTGCGGGCTGTAAAGGTAGCTATCACTATGCATGCCTTACAATACCAACAGAGTACTATAAACAAATAGTCCAAGAAGTCAATAGCGGTTGGCTCTGCTCAGCTTGCAATAACATCACTAGGCGTCGTAGAGGCGACAACACCCCGGTGCGGAAGCATTATGAGCGCTCACCAGCGGGGGAAACAGAGGCAGATATGTCGATATGTGACGACCCGCAGTCGCAGCACGTCTATAGCATAATCGACCGAAGTGTGTCGGGCGCTAATACCTCATGCAACATAAACAAAACTACTGATTTTAGCATGGAAATGTTTGCAAGTATACTGGACTCAAAGCTGGCCGACGTAAAGCGCGATTTAGTTATGATTGACAGGAAACTAGGAACCACAAAAAGAGAAATTTTCGAGGAAATGAAAAAAGAATTCACTAACGTCATAGACCGCATACAGAAAGAATTTACAGAGACAACCGATTTCTTAAGTGACCAAATAAAAGGCGTTCAAGAGGACCTCGTAACGGCAAATAAAAAAATACAAACTCTCGAAATGCAGAACTCGCGGCTTGACGCTGAACTATTTGCGGTAAAGAATAAACATACTCCCCCCTCAGATATTGCGGAACTGCAAAATATAATCGACCAGATGCACGCGGACTTAAACGACCGAGATCAAGCACTTCTTTTCAACGATGTCGAAATCACGGGCGTTCCTGAGCATGACAACGAATCCCCCCTGCATATTACGAAAGCTATAACGCTAAAACTTGGCATTTCATTGGAAGAACGTGATGTTGTCAGTGCCGAACGCGTAGGGCCCCTGAGAGCGGCTAGCGACGACGGCGGAGCGCGATCGCCCCGGCGCCCCCGCCCCCTTGTGGTGCGCCTTGTACGCCGCGCGCTGCGAGACGAGGTCTTGCGCAGCGCGCGCGTGCGTCGGGGTCTCGACACCAGCGACATCGGACTGCCAGACCATACTTCATATAAAGTTTATGTCAATGAAAGATTGACGAAAGCTAACCGAAAGCTGTTTTGGCAAGCTAGACAGGCGGGCAGTGCTGCGGGCTGGAAGTTTGTGTGGCTACGGGATGGACGTATTTACGCCAGAAGAACGGACAGCAGGGACAGTAAAACGGTGCGAATTCGTTGTGAAAAGGAAATTCAGCGTGTTTTTGGAAAGGTTACAACTACAACTGGTAATGAATAATGGTAGTATAACTTTCACAAAGTATTGTAATTTCGTTATGTTTTTGTGTGTGTTATATATATTGTTCATTAATTGTACATGTCGGTTCTATAAATTCTATTGCGTAAAACGTAATAAACAAAATGTGAATTGTATCTCGATTGGAAGTTTTAAGACAGAAAGTGGATGTTACATTGATTACAACTATTATTTATATAAGTGCTTTTTACACTCAGTATATTATACACATTACAGTTACTATTTAATTTCAAACTACAGAATAATGCATACAGCCCCGTCTCCCATGATGCCTATGTCTCGTCAGTATATTCCAACCCCATGAAGCGAATAAAGTCATATCATTTAACCTTAGGTCTGTTGAATGTTCGCTCCTTAAGTACGGGGCGCGATGAATTAGCCGCAACATTAGCCCTATACAACCCAGATATTATAGCGTTAAATGAAACTTGGTTAAGGCAGGGCGAAGAAGTTTTTGTGCCCAAAATACCAGGCTACGTTTTGAAGAGTAACCCTCGACAAGATGGCTCAAGGGGGGGTGGTGTGGGGTTTTATATACGAAAAGGGCTTCGGGCACAAGTCAGGCAACACCCTCCATCCCCCTTGGAACAGATGTGGCTGGAGTTAAATATCCGGGGTAAGGGGCGCTTCGCGATCGGCACTGCGTATAGGCCGGAATCTGTTTCGGTTGATAACGCTATCGACGCACTAAACGATTCCCTTGACGTGTTCGCAACATGTGGAAGCGTTTTTTTACTTACCGATTTTAATATTAATCTAGAGCTACAAGACGGGCTCAACACGAGAAAATTAACAACGTTTTTAGCACAACGAAGTTTGGAACAACTCGTAAAGGAACCCACTAGAGTCACCAAAGACACTTCCTCTTTACTGGATTTAGTCATCACAGATTGCCCTAACACCTGCAAAGCAATCCACGTTCATCATAACCCTAGTCTTAGCGATCATGCCTTGATACTTGCAGAGTTAGTATTTGCAAAACCAAAGCTAGGGCCACAGTATATCTACAAACGACTATTGGGACAAATCGATCAAAACCAATTTAATACTGACCTTATAAATACGCCCTGGGGGGAGATTACAGAATTAGATGATATTAACAGTAAGGTGAATCGGTTTAACCAGATGCTTAAAATTATTTTAGACAAACATGCACCCGTCCGTCGACTACGCACCGACACTATGTCCTACCCCTGGATCACAGATACCATTAAAGACATGATGAGCTTACGTGATTCAGCTTTAAAGAGGGCACAGAAAACAAAAAAGGAAACGCATACTAATTACTATAAAAACCTACGTAACTATACAACAGGCGCGTTGGAGCGTGAAAAAAATGCGTATTTCACTTTTTACGTTAATAAAAATAGGTATCGACCAAAACAAATGTGGAAACACTTGAAAAACGCCTCCTGTCTGGGTGGCACAGATAAACCTACGATTCCACATCATCTATTTAATCCGGATGAAATAAACAAGTTTTTCCTGACACTTCCAGGCAGCTCCGGCAGTGATCACGAAACCCAGGCATCCTTTAAATGTGAAATACCTACAGAACGAACATTCATTATAAAACCATGCACAGAAAATCAAATCCTCAAAATTATTACAGCAATAAAAACAAATGCGAGTGGTCATGACGATACAACGATAGAGATGATCCGCCTTACACTAAATGTCACTCTCCCTGTAATAACGCACATCATTAACTCATCTATTTCGCTCAACATCTTCCCTGAGGCGTGGAAAATCGCCAGAGTAAAGCCGATACCTAAGTCTAACAAAACTGAAAACTACAAGGACCTGCGCCCTATCAGTATCTTACCGGTCCTTTCTAAAATTATAGAAAAAGTAGTAAGTGAGCAACTCACAAAGTACCTCGAAGACAACAGTGTACTACCACCTACCCAGTCAGGGTTTCGAGGGAAGCATGGTACTGCAACTGCTTTAGCTAAAGTAACAGATGACGTAATTGCAGCAGCGGACAAAGGGATGGGATCAATTTTGGTATTGCTGGATTTTTTGCGAGCATTCGACTGCCTTAACCCTTCAATACTGCTGTCCAAAATGGCGTACTATGGTGTATCCGAGCCATCCTGTAAATGGTTTCAGTCGTTTCTCACGGACAGAAAACAGTACGTTGAACTGCAAACCGATGAAGGAAGAGTGGTGAAATCTAAAATAGAGAATATTAGTCGTGGCACACCTCAAGGATCAATTTTGAGTCCTTTGCTATTTATATTATATACAGCAGATCTAGTCCGAAATCTAAAATACTGTAGTGTACATTTATATGCAGACGATACCCAGTTGTATTATTCATGTGTACCTCATGACCTGGCAATGTCAATTAGTAAAATAAATGAAGACCTAGAAATAGTAGCAAAGTGGTCACTTAAAAATAATCTGGTCCTTAACCCGACGAAATCGCAGTTTATCATATTAGGGAATAAATGGCAAAGAAACAAAATAAAAGAGCAAGACCCGAAAATAAAAATTGGCACCGAGTCCATTGTCCGCGTTGAAAACGCAAAAAATCTCGGGATGACAGTGGACGAAGAATTACGGTACGTAGAATACATAAATATAAAAATTAGAAATGCGTTCTACCGACTTAAAGTACTGTACAACATTCGCAAATACTTATCTGAGAAAATAAGAGAAATTCTTGTTGAATCACTAGTGCTCTCACTATTAAATTACGGTGATATAGTGTATGGTCCGAGACTATTAGCAAAAACCAAAAAAACTATACAACGAGTGCAAAATGCGTGTGTACGTTTTTGTTATAACGTCCCTAAGCGAGCCCATATCACCCCATTCCTAAACGAAAGGAATATTCTAAATATGAGTAATCGGAGGCACCTACATCTGGCCTACACAGTTAGGAAAATAATAGATCTAGAAAAACCCCAATACTTATTTAATAAATTGAAATGGGTTGAGGATACGCGCGGCAGGGTGCTTAGAAGATCTACCAAGCTAGTCATTCCTCCACACAAAACCATTTTTTTTAGAGGCGGGTTTAAGTTTGCTGCTGCTAAAATTTGGAACGACCTGCCACCACCTTTGAGAGAACGGATTCCATTGTTTAAGTTCAAGCAGCTAGTCAAAGGCCACTTGTTAGGAATCCAAGGCAAACTTTAACCCGCTTTACACACCTCACACATTTCACACATCATATATCACACATCAATCACATCAGTCACATCAGACGCACAGACACACACACACCCACAAAATCTACCCTTAAAATCCACATACACGCCTATAAACACACATACACACATCACATAGCACTTTGTTGTTGACTTTGTTTATTATTTGTTTTTTTTTTTTTTTTGGTATTAGTTTAATTATTTTAATTCAATCAGCACAATATGTTTTATAGATATTTTTTTATTTTTTATTTTTATTGAATGCATACTTTGTTTGTAACTTTTGTGTCTACGTGTGCGCTGCGACCGGCCTTTCTTCCAACAGGGACCATTCTGAAAACCAGCGCTGGGCATCCAAGCCCAGCAAATGCTGAGATTGGGACCCATTGTACCGGCTAAACATTAATATTAAAGTTTAAGTTTAATTTTAAATATATCTAGTGTACTTTTTAGTTTTTCATGCAGTAGTTCTTAAGTTTATATGTGGTGTACTTAAATTATTTTGTATTATGTTTAGTTTGTGGCAATAAATATCTTTATTATTATTATTATTATTATTAAGTAGTTACCGAGTAATAGTTGACCAACTTAATGTGTACCTGGAAAGGCCAATTTTCGTATAAATTCGGCCGACGCAACCGCACCGCACGTCGATGTAACTAAGACAGACAGGCAACTACGGAACCCTTCACTGCGCATAGCTCGACACGCACTTGGCCGGTTTTTCTTAGGAATGCGTACACGTATAATGTTGAAATAAAAATCAAACAAGTCTGCAATCCATTGAAGCTGTGTAAATTCAAACGATACGAAGTTATAAGGTAGACCGAGATAGGGATAGGTTTTGCAGGACGCCATGCTTCCGGCACATACATCCATAGTCTAGTATATCCAGCATATGTTATATTATAATGTTCTAGACAATTCCTTTGGGGCGGAAAGGTTCTCGAGTGGCGACCACGAACCGGAAGGCGCGGCGTGGGTATAGGCCCCCCGCAAGGTGGACTGATCACCTGGTAAAGGTTGCTGGAGTCCCCTGGATGCGGGTGGCGCAGGACCGGTCACTTTGGCACTCTTTGGGGGAGGCCTATGTCCAGCAGTGGACGTCTTTCGGCTGATATGATGATGATGATTTTTGAAAAGCTCATTAAATCACGTATTCTAGGGCATCTTCAGGTTAACGACATAATTGACCCTAGACAGTTTGGATTCCAAAGGGGTTTGGGCACTATAAATGCAATCGATACTCTAATTGATGATATTGTGACTAAACTGCATGAGAAAAAAAGGAGTTATAGGACTTTCTTGACTTGAGTTAGACTTTGGATACAGTAGATCACTTGATACTTTTAGGTAAATTGGAATTTACTTCATATTATATCTATTTAGAACTAGCTTCTGCCTGCGACTTCGTACGCGTATAAATTATGTTTTACATGATATTCTTATGTTTACTTAAACTATTGACAACTTTGAAAATAAAGATAACATTTCCATAGACTGTGCGTGTTACAGTTCACATTCTCTTCAAATCTAATTAAACACCCTCATAAACTTGGTCGTCAACTCGTCAATAATATTATACAGATGCCCAATGTATCCTTTAAGAGAGCGCTCGCTATGCGAGCCCCAGGTCCGAAGGCCCTAGGGCGAGCCCGACGGACACTCACTATCCTCAGAAGTCTACCAAGCGAAACCGGAGACCAAAGTCCCGAAGGTGAGCGGCCAAGCAAGCGAAGCTGAAGGTCGAGCTTTTCGTAACAATTAAAGGTCGTAATAAAGCCTTAAGAAAGCTCAAGCCCAGGTGGCAGCGAGGCCAAAGGCCGAGCTTTACGTTGGAATAAAAGGCCCAAAGCATCCCTTTAGAGATAATGCGAGCCCCTACGGACACTCATTATCTTCGGGTGTCTTGAGGCCCCAATTCCCGAAGGTAAAAGGAGAGGCAAGCGAAGCCGAAGGCTGAGCTTTTTGTAGGAATTAAAGGCCTACAGCATGCTTTTAGAGATCGCTCCCTAGGCGAGCTCGAGGTCCGAAGACCCGAAGGCAAGCCCCCACGGACACTAAAAATCCCTAGGTGTCTTGCAAGCGAAACCTGTGGCCAAAGTACCGAAGATGAGCGGCGAAGCAAGCGAGCCCTCACGGATACTTAAGTAGTATTCCGTAGGTAAGCGGCATATACGGACACTCATTAACTCCCGGTGTATTGCAAGCGAAACCTGAGGGCGAACCCTCACGTATACGTGTCTTGGTAGCGAAATCCCAGGTCAAAGTTCCGAAGGTGAGCGGCGAGGCAAGGGAAGAAGAAGCCAAGCGAAGGCTGGGGTTTTCCTTGGAATGAAAGGCCCAAAGCGACTCTGCTGAGAGTGGTCTCAATGCGAGCAATGACCCCTAAAGCGGCAAATACACTTCGTCGTTCGCCGCATGCTGCATGCGGCGACCGCAAAAGTGTAAAGAACACGTTAGTCGGCCGCATTTGGCGATCGACAGCTGTCACCGCTTAGTAGTAGGCGGACAGACTAATGTGAAGACGTTTGTTGACTTAAGTAGTTTAAAATGAATTCGGCGACCGCATTAGGTGAACGACACAGTGTAATTGTCGCTTAAGAACTCATTCTCTTTACTTATCTTCCGGTGTCTTATAAGCGAAACTTGAGGGCTGAAATCTCGAAGGTAAACTGGGAGGCAAGCGAAGAAGAAGCGAAGCGAAGGCTGAGGTTTTCTTAGGAATAGGCCCTAAAATATCCTTTTAGGGAGCGCTCTCAATAATATTTCAGAGAGTCCCGGGAGTTTTCAATTCTCCGCCGAATGTCATTTTGTCCAAATTTTTTACCCACTTCCCTTGACTTTGGTGAACCATGATAATTCGAGATAAGTATTCAACTCGAGATGAGTTGAATACTCTCTCTCTCTTACTCTGCGCCTTGCTATATTTGCTATGATATCAGAGATCTGATTTCATAGCAAATATAGCAAGGCGCAGAGATCAAGGCTGTTGGTTTTTCAATAGGTATCAACAGCGCCGTCGTCAGTGACTGAAGTTCCAATATAATTAGGTCTCTAATGTCTAACAGTTACTATCGGTGGTCTTTAGCAGCCTAGCACTATTTTACATCCCTTGTTTTTTCACGTTCCTATCTACCTATGTACGGAACCCCGGCGTGCGAGCTAGGCTCGCACCTGGCGGGTATTTTAATTTTATTTAGTTTTTTTTTTTTTGAATTGTTACACGATTGAAGATACGATGAGCGTTTGAAATCGATTATAAGTCTTTTAATCTATTCACGCCTACTAAGGCAGCGGGTGGCTCCTACAATGTTTATAAATACAGCCTTTGATCTGCAACATGCATTCGTACACTATACTCCTGCTTTGTCTAATCACCGCCCTCGTAGTTGAAGCAAATAATGACGCTCAAGATGGTCGAAGGGGTCTCAATTCTCTCAAGGTATGTCCTTTAGTGTATTTTCTGAAATGAGTAGCAGTCCTGTGCGCGCACTCACTAACTTCGCATGTATTCGCTAATTACCCGCGTTTACTTGTTGTTATTTCCAGTGGTTCTCAAGCAACGGATTATGAAGTGCGCGATCTGTAAGCGGAGTTCACCGACAGTATCCTGTGTGGGTCTTGTAAGGGCAGCATAGGGTATTGCTGTACCAACTTAAGTGAACAGAGCTATCGAAAATATACCTCGGACCGAAAAGCGGCGTGATTGCATGCATTAGGGGAGTACCTACTAATGGACTGTGGCTGCCCACAACTTGACCTAGTTCCTGCACACACCTACCTTGGAATGATCATTGACAGTAGATTTAATTGGAATAATTGGATGGAATATGTAAGAAATTAAGAGCCATATTAGCAAGGTTGTCAATTCTACAATTTTAAATTCCGTATTAGCACATATGGGTGCACATATAAAACATATCTAGATAAGTAACACTACAACTGTCCATACTTAAAACTATAGTGCCTTATTATTTTGAACTACAATGTAAAAATAATTACAACGAACTATCTGGTTTCTATAAGGTGCAAAGTATAGATCAGAAATGATAAATTTAGGCAACTTAAGTAATTTACTTTAAAAACAAAGACTTCAATTTAGTACTCCGCCAAGCCACGAGAACATTTCCACATTTATTTTCCAATTTACCACATGAACTGATTTCCGAGAGCAAATGCGTTGAATATTAGGGAAAATAATAGGGCTTTAAAATTCTTTATATTGAATAATATTAAGGAACACACTAGTCGGAAAGACAATTTTTTTGAGAGTTTCCCTCAATTTCTTCTGGATTACACCATCAGATCCTGGTTTTCTTACCATGGGACCACCCTTGGGATATTCCCTTGCCAACAAAAAAAAGAATAATCAAAATCGGTTCATAAACGACGAAGTTATCCGCGGACATACATGAAAAAAAAAAAAATATACGGTCGAATTGAGAAACCTCCTCCTTTTTTTTTGAAGTCGGTTAAAAATGAGAACACGCAGTAAAAAACTAAGAGAACCGATACTTATCACCTTAAATTTTACCAAGCTATACGAATATATATGGCAAATGTACCTCAGATTTCATGTTGCCTCATATACTTAACCAACTTCCATTAGACATATTAATAAAAATACAGGGAACAGAGATTCCAAACGAATGCAAAAAAATACTTTAAAAAATGACATAAATTGTCATAACAGGAGCACCGAGACGTAATATATTAGTAAACACGAAACGTACTAAGATAATAAAATAATTAAGTCGCAACTGATTCTTGCAAATAAGCCTGTGGGTTTGCCTGCGTTCTTAGCAATACGTTGGAGAAGCCGCGCGTGCGGTCGGCAACAGTATACACGAGTACAAATTGTTATTAAAACCAGTACCGGATGATAAAATACTTTTTATTTAAGTTTTACGGCATATACAACACATTCGCAATAAAGTTGGGGTCTCTTCGTCTTCATGTCTGAAAATTAAAAAGAAGAATTATACACAAGGGCAAAAAACGGAAGCCTTACAGTCCGTGGATATTGAATATAAAGTGTGCCCGTTGTGAGCTTGTTTCTAATTAGAACACTTAGAAAGAGACGGATAGTCTATATCGCCGCGACACAACTCGCGGGTTGTCCTGTGGCCGTTGGGACATGGAGAAAGTTTCAAATGATTGGCTCGGGAAAACAGAAAAATATCCGAAGAATCATTTGTCCGAAAACATCATCATTGCAATTCAGCGAGGAAATGCCGCCAGCATCCTCGGTACAACGCCTTGAGGGCCTTTTTAGGGTTCCGTAGCCAAATGGCAAAAAACGGAACCCTTATGGATTCGTCATGTCTGTCTGTCTGTCTGTCCGTCCGTCCGTATGTCACAGGCATTTTATTCGAAAACTATAAGGTGTATTTGAATAAAATTTTGAGGATAGGTGTATTTTGTTAGCCGCTACATAGTTTAGTAATTAACTTCCTAAAAAAAAATT
Source organism: Epinotia bilunana (assembly GCA_947049275.1). NCBI lineage: Eukaryota > Metazoa > Arthropoda > Insecta > Lepidoptera > Tortricidae > Epinotia > Epinotia bilunana. The sequence continues at coordinate 12,632,707 of OX346274.1, read as the reverse complement.
TTTAGGGGTGCACTCCATACATAAAACAGTCAAATGTTTTTTTTCATTGCAAGCCTACGTGTGGCACATCAATCAATAGGCCTTTCAAAATAAATATAAGGTTTCTCAGCAATTATTTTGATTAAGTAAATAGAGTCGGAGATAATCGCCCCGAAAGTCACTAAAATTGTGTGTCCCCCCCCCCACCCCCTCTAATTTTACACGAGAGGTTCTGTGACCCCCGCTCCAGGTCTTACTGGGTTAAACAGGTCTCCATCGCCGTTCAGCGGCCAAGGGGGCCTTAGACTCGGGTGCGATGTGGGGTGGGGAGCATTAGTTTATATTTCTTTTTTTTGTATTTTTGATACTAGTTATTATCGTTATTTTTATTTCGCTGTAAGCCTATATTATCTGTTATTGTGATTTTTTTCATAACTAGCTTCTGTCCGCGACTTCATCCGCGTGGAACTCTTATAACTTTATATCGTGGCTCCTTAAAAACTTTCGCCCCCTTAGACGATTATTCCCGGAATAAAACATACTATATACTTGTATTAACTACAGGTTATACACTAACGGCCGTATTCACAAACGTACTTCAAGCCTATTTTAACTAAAATGCCGTTAAAGTTCGTTTGTCCTTATCTGTCACTTTGACATTTGTTTTCGTAAGAAAGGGACAGAGCACCTTTTATTTAGCAGAGGCATTTTAAGTTTTATGAATAAGGGCATATATGTATACCAAAATTCATTTTAATCCGGTTTAGCCGTGTTTGCGTGATTGAGGTCCAAACTTTAGCATTCATAATATTAGTAGGATTTGCAAAATTTCCAGGGACACGACTCGCTTGACAGACTTTAGCAGGCATTTTAAGTTTAATGAATGAGGTTTATTCAAGAATTTCGCTACGGTGATAAAATTGTGCTGAAGTTCATATTAATTTATTGCGATCATGTTCATTAAGTATATCATATAGTAGATCTTAAGATAGGTTGTACAGTCGGTACATGATACCCTGCTAGGGCATTGCAATGATCTTACATACTAACATGCTAACAACGTACCTAAGTTACTTCTATATAAAGAAACAGTGTTCAAAATATACACATATATCATCATTATATTAAAATTTAATTGATTGCTTATTTCATGTTATAGAAAGATTAAAATAAGATTTCAAAAAATATAATCATGGATAGGTAATAGCGATATTATTATATATTAGCTCCTTGAAAAACATAGTGTCACTACGCAAAAGATGACGTTTTCGAGTTAACAACACCATTTAGCTAGTCTAATCGTAACGCACGCAATACGAAGACACCTATCGCTCTAGTTCTTTTAGAAGCGACAGAGGGCGCTAATGTCGTTATGGCAAATAGTGGGAATAGGTGCGTGCCTTAATGGAACAATGTCATGTTCGTATTAGTTCCCGGGATGTAGACCGAAATTCAGTCGATTCTTTGAAGAAGGTTGTCATTTTTTGCTTAGTGACGGAGTTCCGTGAGGTTAAATGGTAAGTACGACAATTTTCTTACGGAATATTGTATCTATCCATACAATGTCACTTTGTACTTATAATGTGGTATCAATATCGGGACTCAATTTAAAGCAATAATGTTCTTTTCGCTTTGATGACACTTCTTCTTTAGCACTTATAAACTTTTTGGAATAAGTAAAATGACGGTATATCTGTAATGACGATATTGCTTAAAACTCTAAGGAGTAATGCAGGTTAAAAATAAAGCTATACTGTATTTTTAATTTAAACGACATTTTCGTTTTAATAAGCCGAAAGGAGTTTACTCAGCTCAATCGTCATTATCTGTTTAGTGTCAATTTTGCTAGTTTAATTTAAGTACTATAACTACACTGACTCTAATGAAGTGAAAACTGCTGTTTTGAGCTTAATGCCACCATTACTACTAAATAAGGCCGCTTAAAACTGTTTGATTAAGTAATTTTACTTATTGTTTAATGTCACTGTGTGTGATGAATACAATTACAAAACAGTTGAAGATTGATTACCTGCTAGACTAATATAATTTTTCCGTCGTAATTTTTATAAAAACTTACATATTATTTGTTGAAAGTGTTCTTATAAAAGAATCGTACTTGAAAATAGCGAGTAAAATTTGAAAATATTTACTAATATCTTTTGCTTCAATTTTATTTTTGATAGGTATTTATGGTGGGGACACGCAAGCAGCGTTCCCGCGCTGGATTGCGATTGCAATTCTCTGCGCGAGAAAGCTGACCGCGCGAGGGTCGCCCGTTGCCTCCCTCACCCGTTTGCCAAGCTCCTGTGGCGCATCTGAGCACCCCTGCCCCACGAACCAAGTATCTCGACGCCGAAAGCGATGAATTCGTATTGGGCGCCGAGACAGCTGTACTTGGCTACCTTTTGACGCTCCCGAGTGTCCGCCGCGGCGCCAGCACGCCTGCTGGTTGATGGGAGTTAGGACGCAGCTAGTGTGTCGGCGCAAGTGGCGTCCCACACTAACGCACGGCCCATCTTCCAGGGAATCAACTACATCCCGTCAGGGGCTTGCCATCGTTCCGCACTATTTGGGGCTCCAGAGTGGCGGGAACGCCGGCACTGACAAGCGCCCTTCTCAGAATGTCGTTAAGGGCGGCATGACGAGACAGGCGGCCGGCGCCCGAAGATCAGGCGAGCCCGTGGTGGCCGAGGCTATCTACATAAGATCCACAAGAAGCACAGCTGTGGTCGACACAGAGAGCAACTCCAAGCCGAAGATCGGCGGCTATGCGATGCGTCTCTGGGTCGATAAAGGTGCCGGTGTTAGACGAAGATAGGCGTGGAGCCAGTGACCTGACTCTGGCCTTGATGCGAGAAGCGTCGCTCGGTCCCTGCCTGTCGCGTTGTCTAGACGTGAGTTTAGGGTGGAAACTGGTGCTATGGTATCCCAGGCCCTTTGTATCTAAGGTCGGGACGGAAAATTTTGATTCGGTCCAGCTACCCAGGCATTCGAGGCCTCAACCAGGCACGCAATCTCGCAGTTTGTAGCCGGAGAGGCTTGAAGAATGTGAGATCGCAGGTGCTATGAATTGAGGCCAAGAATGCCGGCAGAGCAACACTTGAAATTTTACGGGTACCCAAGCCACCATACTTGGCGGCTTGGGTCCACGCCTACTCGTTAAATCGGATATTCAAAATAGATTCAATTTGGGATTTTAAAAGTAGGTCGATAGGTCAAAGTAGATGGGGGTATTTCCAAATGGGACAACAACGGAGCAGGTAAGTGAATCTTGGACCGAGTAAAAAAAAAATTGAAATAGAGCAGAATGACTGCTAATTTTGAGAAGGCGGTTTGTATGGTCACTAAATTTCGAAATAGATTTACTCAAAAGAGGGCTGGCTGGCTTCATTGAAGATGGGTGGTCCGAGAAGATGCAGACAGTCTTTGGATATAGTTACGTGAAGATTTTTTTTATTGTTAAGAAGTAGGGCCAAAAAGCCAAGAGGATTCCAAGTCTTGTTTTAAGAGATCTGTTTGGGAGAATATAAGACTAATTTGTTCGTTTTTGAGACTAGAAGTCATTAACTTTAATAAACGTTGATTAACATGATATAAAAAGGTTTTATTAGCGATTCTTCATTCAAATAAACGGTAAGTTCTTAGAAATAACCGGATATAGTGTCATTTTTCCAGAAATAATTCCAGCAAAAAAAAATGGAATAATGACATTACAATTTTCTTTAAATTCGATTTTCATAGTAGTAAAATTAAAATACCACAAATTACTGTTATATGTAACAAGCTTAGTCACAAACCTAACAAAAACTAACAAAACAATGTTAATTTTATTACGAACACGGCAGTTTTAGACGGTTCAAGATTTTTAAAACTGAGACCCTGTACTCAAAAAACACGTTTTTCTCGTAATGACACTATGTTTTTCAAGGAGCGAATATCTCAAATTATTAATTAAATTATGAATTAAAAATTTAAATTTTGTTTAGGATGATACTTTATCTAGTGATTGATCATTCAAAAACTCATCAATTGTATAACAGGCCTTATCAAGAAGTCATTTTTCCAGTTTGTTTTTGAATATCTTATCGTTCAACTCCTGTTTCAGTGCTCCGCGTAATTTGTTTGTTATGACGATACATCGATAGTGTGGGATTTTTCTACACATAGTTAGCTTGGAGTTTGGTATGGCTAGTTGGTTTCTATATCTACTGTTACTTTTATCTTTCTTTTTTTCAATAGATCTGAGTGTTTTCTTGCAAAAAGTGGTACCTCTAAAATATATAAACATGGCAGTGTTCATAATTTAAATTTTATAAAGTGCGGGTGGCAGCTCTCCGGCACGTGCGTGTTGGTCAAGATGCGGATGCATTTCTTCTGCATGACAAATATGTCATATGTGCGTCGGTACTGGCACCCCACAAAACCACGCCATAGCGGAGCCATGCATGCGCATATGCGCAGTATGCTGTTAATGCGGATTCAAGATTTGTATTCCTTTTTAGTATATTTAGCGCATAGACACCCCTAGACAATTTTGATTTTATATTTTGGATGTGACTTTTCCAGTTACTTTTTAGTTTACCAACAAAGTGAAAATTTAATTGAAAAAATATAGTTTAGGAAAATCCTACTAAAATATTGGATGGTTGGATGTTTGGATGTTTAGATGTTTGGATGTTTGTGACTCAATGACGCTTAAACGGCTCAACCGATTAGGATGAAATTTTACACGAAGATAGTTTATAGCCTGGATTAAAACATAGGATAGTTTTATCCCGGGTCCAAGCAAACTAAGTCACGGGCGGAAGCTTTTTATTCAGTAAGGCTTAAAGCTGGCCAAGATCATCGAGTCGGACTTACGCAGGCGGGGAAACGCGCCGGGTGGGTGCCTTTAAACGTGTAAAAACTAACGCAATATATTATTACTATAACAATAATATAGTATCCATCAATATTCAGAAATTCAATGAAAAATAATCATTATTAATGCTTGAAATCTATAATGACGGACATTTACAATTAGATTAGTGTTCCTTTTAGAATCAAATAAAACCCATTTAATACTGTTTGTTGTATATTATTTTTATTAGTCTAAATAAAATCAAAAACATAATATACGCGGCATCTATCGAGCTGAAATTGGACTAAAATTAAGCTCGCTAGATGGCGCAAATCGACAACTAACATCAGCGACCTCTATCAAACTGAAATTGTATCAAAATTATGCTCGCTAGGTGGTACTATCATTATATAATTCAAGCATTAATAATGTTGGTAGCACGGCTTAAACGTAAATAATAATTTTATTAATTAAATTAATACGTGACGGACATGGTTACAAATATAATAATACGTACGTTACGTACGCCCTTAATAATAACAAAACGGCAAGTTACTCCTTACTTCCTTACTGCATATTTTAATTTTTAAAGGTTTAAAACTGTTTGGATTGGTGCATTGCTTATTGCATTATAGTTCCCCTAACTTCGATAGACCCCGTAATGCAGTGAACGTGGTAAAATTGAAGGTAAGCATAAAGAACGAATTAGGAAGTACATCTAGCACCATCTAGTGACTAATAGATATATTACATTTGACAACGCTCATTTCACGCTGTTTGTTGGTCTCCATACAAAGTTTCATGCCCTTTTTCGTCCCTAAAAGAGATGAAATTTGACATATTATAGCCTGTCCTGTTCTGATATATAAGGTACATAACTGGAAAGTTTCATAAAAAATCGTCCTGTAGTTTTTGAGATTAATTGGAGCGTACATCCATCCAAACTTTCGCATATATAATATTAATAGGATTCAATTCAACCTATCAAACAACTTTAGATGAGCTCTGATTTCATAGCAAATATAAAAAGGCAGAGATCAAAGTTGCTGGTTTTTCAATATAAACAGCGACTTCGTCAGTGACTGAAGTTCCAATATAATTAGGTCTTATGTTATGTCTAACAGTTACCTACTATCGGTCGAGTTATCAACCAGTTTTGGTTAATATGTAGTGTTTAGCTGCCTACCACTATTTTACATTGCGGGTTTTTTCACGTTTTATCTATATTTTTCTAAAAGTTTGAATGGGGTTCTTTTACTTTCTAGTCAAGAGTATGCTTGTCAATTTTCAAGTCTTTAGCTCAGATTTAAGGAGTTCTCATACAAAGTTCAACCCCGTTTTTTAACTTCTTTGCACCATTATCTTTATAATTTTTATAGCCTATATGTTGGCCGGGAATTTTCTCGACAGATTAGTAAAGTTTGCATCAAAATCTGTCCAGCCGTTTTCACGTGATGCGCGTTCATATAGATGTCATCGCCGCCACGCGACGGCCACTTGACAACAAAAGATGGCGCTGTTACGTATACACGACTTTATCAAATCGGTTATCCTCAAATTTGGTCTGCGGGGTCACCTTAACTCCATCAAACTTTTTTATACGTTTCATATGGTTTGACAGAGTTTAGACGTCGACAAAAAACGGAGAATGACCACTAAGGCTAAAATATAAATGGAACTTAGTGATGTTCTGCATCGCGCTATTGAAGTTAGTGATGTTCTGCATCGCGCTATTGAAGTGTTTAACTTATGTTGTATAAATACAATTTCCTTCAGGTTCTCCTTATTATGTCTCTCTGGCAACATCAACGAACTTTCACATTTATTATATGTATAGATAGATAGATAGATTTCACAATGACACAAAATGTAAACGTGGGTACATTTCGTCATCATATTTAAGTTACGAGAACAATATTCTCTTGCTATTTCAAGTGCATCCGACTTCCGAATTTGTCTGCCAAATCGAAACGTTGTAAGGCGTTTAACCAATAACCAATGGGATAGGACTTCTGTTTGCAAATATTATACTATATATACTACTCACTTCACTTCGAGTCCACGTTCATACGCGCAACATAAGTACATTATAAGCACATTCCACACTGAAAATAGAATAAAATAATTTATTAAAAACGTATTTTGCAGACATTATGAGTACTATATTCCATATAAGATAAGAAAAATCATGCGTTAATCATTATGCGATTTAATAAAAGAAACATTATGGAACGCAAAATTTTAGTACGAGTATGTAATTTTTTTAAAAGTAATTAGTAACCGGAATTAAGTAAATGTAATTATTGACGGAACTGGACTGGAAGAGGGCTGCGCCTTCGGTACGTGGTTTGCTGCCACTCGAGAACCTTTCCGTCGTAACTTGAGATGATATATGTTATAGATAAAAGGAGATCTTAACATATAATCATTAAATGAGTTGAATTTATATATATTAGATTCAGAAAAACACGGATAATTGCCAAAAAACTTACATGTAACCACAGTCAGCCTGATTGAAGTATTTTCAATAGAAAGGTGGTTCCACGGTTCTGTGTCACCGTGTTTGTGCATCGCAACCAGTTCTGCAATGAGCAATGAGTCCACAAAAGCTAGCTCTATAAAGGTGTTGTTCTGCATCAGAACCACCGCCCATTTGTACTCCTTAAAAAGTAAAAGTTAAATGTAATAATAGTTTACCAGTTGATGGTCGAGGATAGCGTCCACTACCTGGCAACAAGTAAAATGTTGACGGCCGGGGAGCACGGAGCGTGAGCGTGGACTATACACCCCACAGGGGTCTATGAAAGTCCACACTCAGCGAGAGACTCTGAAGTACTATATGTAGGTACAGTGGTTATTTATTCATCAACTTACACGGTATATACATGATTAGCTACATGTAGAATCATTCATACCTACATCTGCACTAGCATAAGAAAATTAATAAAATCAGGGGAAATAATTCGTGTAGTTTTGTAAATTGGTACAATTATACCTTGTGGTGTCCAGATAAACATACTAAAAGCGGGGGGGGGGGTGAAGGTACCTTTTTTCAGTTTTTGTTTGAGATAAAAGATTCTACGTAAAATTTCCTACAAAATTGGGCATAATTATTTTTACTCTACGATCAATACTTTGGGAGCTACAGCGTGTTAAAAGTTAACAAAGAGATAAAAAAGAGTCGATTTAGGAAAACGTCGTTTTTTCGTAGTTGTTCATCATAACTATTATAATTACTTCGGATAAAAGTTTCTCCATACAATTTGCTACAAAATTTGTCATATTTATTTTTACTCTACGATCGATACTTTTTTTCTTAGACTACACGTATTTAATGTACCTATGGTTTATCCTAGCGCGTTTTATACAACATCTAATTGCTATTACACTTCTAAATGAAAAAATGTTATTCTAAGATGCCCTATTCAAGAATCCGACAAACTTTCCACCCGGAACTAATTGTGTACATTTAAATGAAGCATGCATTGTCTTTTTTTGTATGATTAATCTTGAATATTATAGAGCAAATGTAAATGAACCAAAATAAAGACAAAAGTATTTATTAATATTTTTTGTGACTTTTCGGAAGCTAGTGAATTAATCATTTTTTTGATGTCTGAAATTTTGTCGGATTTCGTTGCTGGGTAACTATTTAATTGATATTAATAGATTTAATTGATTATATTGACCCGTTACACAGAAAAAATAAGCTATTATAAATTATTACCAAAATTGTAATATTTTCCATACAAGTTGTCAGTTCATATGTCATATGTCGTATGTCGTTCGTGTGTTCATATGTCGGCACAAGTAGACCGTGACTTTGAGCGTTAGCAGTGCGCAATGTGTGTGAGCGAAAGGACCGGAATACGGTCTCTCACTCACATGTATGGCCGTGCTAACAACATGAACTTATCATGAGCAATCTTGGAACTCTTTTCGTATAGCCACATTTCGTCGTACCTTTTCTCTAACGGTGAGACTTTTTATGAAACTGTAATTGGAATTGGAAACTACTATCTAGGACTACTGTGAGTTGCTTTCTAACTAAAATAAATAGTCTCAAGTGTAGTTAAAATAATGAAATTAGATCAGATCAGATTTATTTGATCGAAAGTATACAATTGTAAAATAATACCCTAAAAATGCCGTATAGTGTAAAGACAATGCATATTATGAGGCAGGCAAACCAGTATGGAAGCAGGATCTTTACCGCAACATCTGAAATAATGGATCTTTTGAGTAGGGTTACACAGCTAGGTTATAAGGTTATCCGCAACTAGTCATAATAACGCCAATATTGCGTATTACCCATATATTGGCGCATCGGCACTACTGCTATTCGAGCCAACGCAGCAGTTTCACCAGGAAGCCTAGCAGGCCCTTTATGTTGCCGGCGGCCTCCTAGTGACCCCGATGATAGGTACATCATACATAGGTAGTGTTAAAAATTATATCACATGTTGCTCCATGCACAATGTTGCTATGTTAGAATGTAAGGCGTTTTGTATTTTTTTTTCTGTATGTGTCAAAGTCAGACATTACACGTTACTTGACTTCGAGAAACCGTATTTAATTTTCTACTCCTGTTATACTCCAAAACATGGTCCTAGACCGAACCGGATTGAAGATTTTCAGCCCATAGCTGTGTTATATTTCATAAAAGGAGTTAATTAGTGGAGAAATTAAGAAATTCGTGCTACAAGTGTAAGAGGTCACGCAAAGGGCAAAGAAACAGCGAAACAGTAGGTTAAACATTTCACTAGTAATTGAATCAGTTATTTTTATGCTAGAAGTTACATCTAGTACGCAATTACTAGCGTATAAACTTAAAACGCTTAGTGCTTTAACAAAATATACGAATTCAATTATATATTAAAGGACACGTAGGCAACATCTTTAATTGTAATTGCTGTAACATTATTTTACATTTAAGTAAATTTTGCACTGTATAACGTTTCAGTTGACTACACACGCCTCTCAAAATGGTCGAAGAAAAGGAATTAATCAAAAAACGAGGCAGCTACAAAGGCCGGCTAAATACCTTTTCGAACTACGTAAACACTTTGAAAATTGAATTACTTACCAGTGTTTCGGCCAATGAGTTGGAGTTACGGATTCGTAGGATGGAAACATTATTTAGTGAGTACGATGAGGTGCAGTTACAGTTGGAGTGTTTGGCTGAAAGCATTGGCCTTCAAATTTCTGAGCGAGCTGAGTTCGAAACCCAATATTACGGTGTCCTTGCTAAGGCACAAGATATGTTAACTTCGTTTCACAAACGGCAGGATGACCAGGGTAGCGAACGTGCAAGTGGTTCTCGTACTAGCAACCATAAACTAGTTAAACTTCCAGTCATACAATTGCCAAAATTTTCGGGAGCATATGAAAATTGGCTCGAGTTCCACGACACATTCCAAAGCCTAATTCATTCTAATGACGACATCGACGAAATTAACAAATTTCATTATTTGCGAGCGTCATTGGAAGGTTCAGCTGCAGTGTTTATTCAATCGGTCGAATTCTCCTCTAAAAATTACAAATCTGCGTGGAAACTGTTATGTGATCGTTACGATAATAAACGTTTATTGCTACAAAATCACGTTTCAGCAATCTTTAATATCGAAGCTATCACCAGAGAGTCTTCATTTGCGTTAAAACGTATGATCGACCAATTGAACAAAAACCTGCTCGCCTTAGAATCACTTGGCGAACCCACTAAACACTGGGATACGTTACTTATTTATATTGTATCACAAAAATTAGACACTAAGTCGTATCGAGAATGGGAAGAGTACAAAGGTCGCTTAGACAAAGATAAGCCAATTACTCTCGACTTGTTTTTAACGTTCATGCGAAATCGTTCCGACTTGTTAGAAACGTTGGAACTGTCCACTAATAACACTGCCGGTCGAGTTAATTCGTCAAACAAAAGCACTCCGAAATTAAAAACAATGGTGTCCATGCAAGATGTTAAGCAAAACAAGGTCATTAACTGCCCTAAATGCAGCGGCGAACACAATTTAAGCAGTTGTTTACAATTTCTCTCGCTTAGTAACACTGCGCGTTTAGAGTTGTTACCGAGTTTAAAGGTATGCTACAATTGCTTGCGAAGCGGACATTACGCTAATCATTGTAAGAAGCCGGGATGCAAGTTATGTAAGCGTAAGCATAACACTTTAGTTCACGTGACCGATTCCAGAACAAGGCCTAGCGGTGACAGCGCGTCCGGTCGCAGCGAGGAGGATAATGCGACTAAATTAAATAAATCGATTCCTCCCGGTAATCAATTAGCATCCGCGCCGCCTGCGACTGTTTTTTATAGTATGGGGAATAGTTCGCATGATTTCTCACCCGCTACGATGTCAACGTTATCTGCGCAATTAGGATCAGACTCGAGTCAAGGTCAAGATGTTTTGCTTTCAACAGCATTGGTGAAAGTGTACGATGGCAATAATCGCGAACATGTCGCTCGCGCAATTTTTGCAGTGGAAGTACCTCTTGCCTGATGACGCAGAGTCTCAGTGAGAAATTAAACTTGCCAACACATTGCGTCAACAAATCTATTCAAGGTATCAATAACTCGACTTCAAAAGTAGGACAAATGTGTCGAGTACCTATTAAATCCTTGGACGACATATTTTCAATGAACGTAACTTGTTTCGTTTTACCGTCTATCACTGATAACGTCCCGTGTCGTCAAATAAACTTGACGAACTTAAATATCCCGTGTGATATTAGTTTGGCCGATCCTAACTTTTACAAACCTGCACCTGTAGATTTAATATTGGGAGCTGATGTATTTTGGGACGTCTTAGGGTCAAAGGTCATCAAACTAGGTAGTGGGCAACCGGTGCTCTGTGAAACGCGCTTTGGCTGGTTAGTTTCAGGTCCGATAAATAACGGCCATGTACCTTCCACTACCATTAAATGTTGTTTTAGTTCCGTGTTTTCGCATACAGGTAATAATGATTCAGAGTTTAAGGACGACATCCAAACCCAATTAGCGCGTTTTTGGCAACTTGAGGAGGTTAGCCATAAGTCGTCTCATTATTCACCTGAGGAGAAACTGTGCGAGGAACATTTTGTTAAAAATACCACGCGCCTAGGAGACGGTCAGTTTTGTGTGAGGCTTCCTTTAAAACAAAGTGAAAGCGTATTAGGTGACTCATTTGAACGTGCGAAACATTGTATGCTGTCATTAGAGCGTAGGATTAAAACTAAGCCTTCGTTCAAAGGCTTGTATACTGACTTTATGGCAGAATACGAAGCCTTAGGCCACATGTCGGAGGGCAGGCAGGTCACCGAGGAGAAGAAGGGATTCTTCATTGCTCATCACGGAGTCTTGCGCGAAGGCAGTTCCACGACTAGATTGCGGGTCGTTTTTAATGCTAGCAGCCCGTCTACGTCAGGTGTCAGTCTGAATGACATCCAGATGGTTGGACCTACCGTTCAGGATGACCTCCTGTCCATTCTACTCAGGTTCAGGCAGCACAGGTACATTATTTCTTCGGACGTGGAGAAGATGTACCGACAGATCTTGGTTCACCCTGATGATCGACACCTGCAGCAAATTGTTTGGCGTAACTCTGAGTCAGAGCCTCTACTGGTGCACCAACTGAATACCGTCTCATATGGGACCGCCAGTGCTCCTTTCCTCGCCACGAGATGTCTTCAGCAAATAGGTCTGGAGTGTGACGATGAGACTATTAAAGAGATCATCATCCACGATTTTTATGTTGACGATCTGCTGACCGGCGGGGATGAGGTTTCTGAGGTGGAAGAGATTCGCCATAAAGTGACTGCAGCACTTGCCTCCGCAGGAATGAACTTACGTAAGTGGAGATCAAATGAGCCTCGTCTTCTAGGTGGACTTTCTCAGTCTACAGTGGATTTAAAGATAGGTGCTAATGAGCCCAGCAAAACGTTAGGTTTAGGCTGGCATTCTGAGTCTGATGAGCTATGTTTTCCAATTGGAACCGTAATTTCCAAAGAAAACACCAAGCGCGATATGTTGTCAGTGATCGCTCAGATCTTTGACCCATTAGGACTTCTGTCTCCATGCGTGATCACCATGAAGATGCTGTTGCAGCGGTTATGGCTGCACAAGTTGTCGTGGGATGAACAGCTGTCACCAGACATCTCCAAACAGTGGTTAGAAATATTGACTAGCTTGCCGGCACTTAATGACATCCGAGTTCCTCGGCATGTCGTATGCAATTCAGATCAGACGATGGATTTACACATCTTTGCGGATGCATCCGAACGAGCGTACGGGTCCTGTGTGTACGTTCGGAGTGTGGACAAGCAGAACCACACTTTAGTTAGATTGTTAATAGCCAAAAGTCGGGTAGCGCCGATTAAACCTACGACTATACCTCGGCTCGAGCTTTGTGGCGCGCTGGTCGGTGCACACCTTTATGAAAAAGTTATGGCCTCACTTAGAGCCCAGGTTAGGAGTACGACATTTTGGACCGATTCCACGATAGTTTTAGGTTGGCTGAAGATGATGCCAAATAGGTTACAACCTTTTGTGAGAAATCGAGTGTCTGATATTTTAGAGATTACTGGCAGTTGTATTTGGAGACATGTTCCAACGGATCAAAACCCAGCGGATTTGATTTCGCGTGGAGTGCATGCAAGCGTTATGAATACGTTAGACTTGTGGTGGTCGGGTCCCAGCTTTTTACAACGAGATGTTTCTCAGTGGCCGTTGACTCCAAGCTCTAAATCATGTAGCGCACTGCCGGAAACTCGCGTTGACGTATCGCTGCACGTTAATATAAATAATGAGCCATTTATAGATTTCGATCGATTTTCAAATTTTTCACGGCTTAATCGTGCTCTGGCATACGCTCTGCGTTTTATCAACAGATGCCGCAAACAAATAACGTCGACTTCTCTGAGTCATGATGAATTAAAGAATTCATTAATGCTCATTACTAGAATCAGTCAACGCGAATCATTCCCTGAATATAATTTATTATTAAACAAACAAACTTTGCAAAAAAAGAGTAAGCTTTTAAAATTCAACCCATTCTTAGATAAAGACAATTTAATGCGAGTTGGGGGCCGCCTTTCCAATTCTGAATTTGCTTATGAAAAAAGACACCCTATTATTTTACAGTCCACTCATCGTTTCACAAAATTGTTATTTAGTTTTGAACATAAAAGGCTACTGCATGCACCACCCCAACTCTTGTTGGCAACCATTAAAGAATCCTACTGGCCGGTAGGAGGTCGTAATTTGGCAAAGGCTTGTTATCATCAATGCGTGCGATGCAAGATCATGAAAGCCAAAGTGATCGCTCCATTGATGGGTAACCTGCCTAGTTCGCGGTTGTCACCGGGAGGTCACGCGTTTAGGAATGTGGGCGTGGACTACGCAGGTCCACTTATGGCAGCCAGTCGCCAAGGTCGTGGTTGTACTTTGGTGAAAGTATATGTTGCCATTTTTATATGCTTCACAACTAAGGCTATACATTTAGAGTTGGTTGGAGATTTAACTAGTAAAACTTACTTGTCAGCACTGTCTCGCTTTATGTCTCGAAGGGGACAGCCAGATAACGTTTTCTCCGACAACGGCACCGCATTCGTTGGAGCGTCTAACGAAATCGGTAAATTTTTAAAGACATACTGCAACTCGCTGGCCGAAACGTTAGCTAGCGAAAAAACTCATTTTCATTTCCTTCCTGCGTATGCACCGCACTTCGGTGGTCTTTGGGAGGCGGGTGTTAAGTCAACCAAGTACCATTTACAACGAGTGTTGGGAAATTGTAACTTAACTTATGAAGAGCTTAACACAACACTCATCGAAATCGAAGCACTGCTGAACTCCCGCCCGCTTACACCTCTGTCGTCGCATCCGGACGACCTCTCACCGCTTACTCCTGGGCATTTTCTCATCGGTCGCTCGTTCACGTCGCTGCCAGTCCAGGATCTACAGGATCACACCTACCACCACCTTTCTCGATTCCACCGAATCGAGCAGCTTCGTCAGCACTTTTGGGCTCGGTGGTGCAAAGAGTATGTCCCGGAACTACAACAGCGAGTCAAGTGGAGGCTCAATCATGACTCCCTCAAGGTGAACACTCTCGTTGTCCTGAAGGAAGACAATCTCCCACCGTTGAAGTGGAGACTAGGACGCATCGTCGCCATTCACCCAGGTTCAGATGGCATATCTCGGGTGGCTGATGTGAAGACGGCAATAGGAGTTGTCCGACGAGCTTTCAGCAAAATTTGTCCTCTCCCTGTGGTCAACGAATCTGCTTGAAAGGCATGCTTTCAACCCCGGGGGCATGTTAAAAATTATATCACATGTTGCTCCATGCACAATGTTGCTATGTTAGAATGTAAGGCGTTTTGTATTTTTTTTTCTGTATGTGTCAAAGTCAGACATTACACGTTACTTGAATTCGAGAAACCGTATTTAATTTTCTACTCCTGTTATACTCCAAAACAGGTAGCATCTTAAATTTCTGTATGCCTTGTTCCGGATCGGTCCAGAACGATTAAAAACTTACGTTAATTTGTTACTAAAATCAACACTTTGAAGTTAAAGACATGTTTTCAAACCGTTTTGGACGAATCCGCAACAAGGAATACGAAAGGTAATCCAAGCCACGCCTCTAACAGAGTGGCGTGGCATCCTGGAATTGGAATACGTACAAAAACATTATATAATGAGCGAGTTGCCTAAATTAAATACCGGTATTTACGTATGGAAAGAATACCGGTAAAGGGTCCCCATAACCGACTCTCGGTCTGACAGAGGTTGTCTTCAGCGACCGCCCCGTACTTGCAGCGACGGGGCTGGGTGGGGAGACTTACCCTCGCCAAAGTTTAGCGTTTCTCTGTATTTAAAACCAAAAAAATGAAGATGAAAAAACCCCCAACATTTTCATTTCAAAGTAAAATGTCTCTAAACCGGCTGTACCGAGTTTGTTGAAACGTACCGTGGAATGGAGTTACTGTTACTAAAATGGGGCTACTCTGATCATTTAGAATGTAGAATAAAAGCAGAACTATTCAAAATTAAGAAAATTTAATCGAGTAAACAGCAAGATAGAATATTATAATATATTTACTACCACGGTTCACCCACAAGGAAATAATAATGATTTCGAAGAAAAACCTATTTGATCAAAGTCGCCCCCCGAATCAAAGTAACCCCATTCCATCGTAACTAAGAACCGTCTCGGTCACTTCAGCTTTCGAACAAAACACACAAACATTCCCCGTTTTGAAATGTGTCGAACTGAATAACAAATAAAGCCAAGCATGGAACCTAACACCACTTCACAGTCAGCGTCACACCAAAGTAACCAAATATATCGTAACACTTCCTTACGCCTATAGTAATAAAGACGTGTTCCGATATATTTGGCTACTGTGGCTGCTACTAACTATATGATGCTGATTGTACAGTCAGCATCAAAAGTAACTGCGCAATCGAAGACGTCAAAAGCTCTTATTCCCTTCTAATAAAGACTTTTGACGTCTTCGTTTGCGTAGTTACTTTTGATGCTGACTGTACACGAACATTTTCACGATCAGCATTGCGACGGTCCAAAGGTTTCCTTCATGTAATTTAATATACAATATGTTTTAATTCAATTTGTTTGCATTAATAATGTTGTATCCCTTTTATTTGGACTAGTTTGTTTTCGGTATAAATTATTAATTATACAGCGTGTAACAAAAATGTGGTATGAACCGATCAAGGGCTTAACAGGTATCGTGTTCTGTTAAGAAAAAACAGAAAAAAAATTTTTTTGGCGCGATTTTTTTTTTACCTTAGTATGGAGCGTTGGCCGACTGGGGCGACAAGCTCCATAGGAATGTAAAAAAAATGCGTCAAATTTTTTTTTTCTTGTTGTTTCTTATCAGAACACGATACCTGTTAAGCCCTTGATCGATTCATACCCCATTTTTGTTACACCTTGTATACATAAATATATTTTTTGTGTTGGTAGCGTGGCGTGTGCTGAATTTATACTTACCTATATACTTACAGGACCCGTCCTGTCTCACTTGAACGGTGCAAATTACGAAGATGGGGGTGGATTATATCGTCTCGCGTCGCGCTCGTGGCGTCAGCTGTGCCGCGCTGGAAGGCCAGGAGTGCCGACCGCGACAGGCGTGCGGGAGGTGTGGGAGAGGGACGGCGGAAGGAAAAATAACAAAATTGCTCGGCTCGGCAAAAAGCAAGAGCAAATTTGCTGTTGTTTCGCTAGAATGCTCGCTATAACGCTCGCTTAGAATGCTTCTGTTTATTTTGTGAACTTACCTGTAACGTAACATGCGCTAGAATGCTCGTTACAAGTGAATTCTCGAGTACGAATCAAAGATACGGATTTGTCCCGTGTGGTGTCGGGTTAGAATTTCAACACCCCCTTTCTTCCCGTGGGTGTCGTAAAACTCGACTAAGGGACCAGGGTTGAAGTATGTTGTGGGCGACGGGCTAGCAACCTATCACTGCAATATCACATTTTGTCCATCTTTTATACCCACATTTATGCTAAAAGTGGCGCTGGAACATACGTTTCATGTGCTCTACTGCCTACCCCTTTTGGGAATAAAGGCGTGAATGTATGTATGTACGTATGTATGTATGTATGATACGGATTTGTCGCGTCAAGACATGACGCATCTTGAAACTTGACTACCTATTCATAATCATAACAATTTTCATTGCAACCATGGTATTAAAGATCTTACATAAAAAATACAGTTCCACATGGGCCCTGTTAGGGCATGGTAATGACAATATTAAATTAATAATGTAGTTAAATTAAGTTGTTATTATTATTACCACTAAACAAACATAACGTGCAGTATTTTGTGTGCTAAAATATAAAAATATAATATCACGAGTGTAGGGTACAGTCCGATACATTTACCTACTTATTATTTTTCAATAATATTATGTTATATTATATTATTATAAATTTTATATTTATTATCAGGTGAATTTTCAATGTCACTTATTATATGATTCTTATATTAATGCGAAAGTGTGTCTGTTTGTTACCTCGTCACGCTTAAACAACTGAACCGATTTGGATCAAATTTTTCATAGAGATAGTTTGAGTCCCGAGGAAGGACATGGGAATGTTTTTTTCCCGGAAATCATCCCTTAATGAGGGTGAAATGGGGGTGAAAGTTTGTATGGAGCTGCGATATAAACGAGTTCCACGAGGACGGAGTCGCGGGCAGAAGCTAGTTCATAATAAAGTAAAAAGTAAAATGACTCACGGACACGAGCTTGGTAGACGTCGGGAGTGGTTGCGAGATAATAAAACTTATATGCGAAAAATGTTGCATTCAATATTATCATAAAGATAGCGAACACCTTCACTTTACACCAGAATTTGTCCTCGCAAAAATCCTGCAGAATTTCTCTACAGGACATATCAACACCATGTGCTTCCACTGAACCTCTCCTGTAACACACGTAATTACAAACATAAAATCATATCGGTGTCGGATAAAACCAGCTAGCCTGCGTATTAGGGCCGATCCAGACCGGAATGGCAGCGGCCGGCAGCGGCGCAGCGAGCACTTTCCGTGTCAAATAATTTTGACTTTATCTACATAGGCAGACGGGGTCGCGGCATAAAATATTAGCATATATCCCTTAAGATCCATTTTATGTAAGTACCTAGTGGTGAAAGATTTTTAAATCGGAGTAGTGCGGGGTGTTTCCGAATTTAATTTCCCAACCGTACTGTTTTGTCCGAATTTTCGTTTTGACTGAAAGCCGTTTTTCTTAGAACCTTTGAAGTTTTCATGATTATTATAAAACAAACCTAACCTAATGCGTTCTACATGGTAAGTATTTCAAATGCGATAGATTTGGGAAATTAAATGTAGGGACTGCGATATCATACCGTTCCGGACATTATCCAAACATCAATTCTATGGAATCCATTGATGGAATCTCTGAAAAACAAGTGTAAAACGGCGGGTAGAAAGTTGGTTAGCTCTTATTGAAGAGTGGCACTCTCAGGGGCCTTACGCAGCACGTTTCTTACACAACCGCAGTGGCATGTCTTACCTTCGAGTCTGTGTTGACATTTTTATAATTTAGCAGTTTGTTTTTGCACTTTTTGTTTAGTTCAAATTCGAACCCATTATTTACTGAAAGGTGACACAAAAAATTTGAACACATTGACACACTGTCATTTTGACAAGTTCACTCGCTGTTTTTTTTTATTTGTCTACCAAGCTAAGGATCTTAGAGTATATATTTATCTACAGAGGAGTTATACGCATGCCACCATAAGGCTTCACACTGGAGCGCAGGGGGGGGACAGTGACATACCCGTTGACGTTTGATATCGATAGATCTACCATCTTCTGGTGCATAAACCTACTATTGCGCAAAGTAGATTTTCGGTTAATTAAATAATTTCACAGGATGTCGCTACAAAATCCATGTAAAATTATGAGTCATAAATTGTTTTAGATATTATTCGTTAATAGTATTTTGCATTGAAATAACATAACATTATTTAATAATATAATTTTAATTAATTCAGTTATTTGTTATATTAATTTTATTTTTCACTTGGCCACATTTGCCTAACCGACCGCTATGGTTTTGACGGCAGCCGCCAAATTGAATTGTCGGATGTGATTTTTCGTGGGAGTTTTTCTTTTCGTATTGTGGTTTAATAAGAATAAAAAACCCAGGTAATACTCCAGGAAGTGCGATAAGTCGAACCCAGTGCTCCTTCGGCTTGCGGTTGAGAGCTTTATTTTGTTACTGTGTTGTTTTGCGCGTAATGGACGCTATATATTTTGTTATATAAAATGCCCAAATTATGTGCTTTTGGCTGTAAAACCAATGGTAAGTTTATATTTTGCGTATTACATGATTCGTTAACAACAATAACAGTCAACAGTAACAGTAAACTAGCTGTTAACTTGTCTTAAACCACGGACGTTTACTGTTTCAGATACCAACCCATCGTTTCCCTAATCCCCATAAGTTTTTTGAGCAATTCAAATCTTGGGTAGCTCGTGTTGGTGGAAAGTTAGACATCATCCGATTATGACTATTATAGGAAGAAAATCATTTGTGATAAGCATTTCACAGATGCTGACAAAACCCATCATAAGAACTGGTTAAATAGATTAGCAGTGCCTTCGCTTTATTTACCTGGTAAGTTTCAGCTGAAATACGTAGAAAACCTTCTTTATTTTATTGGCGCGACCAGACAAGTGACCGTGGCGACCCTCCACGTGATATCGGCCACAGAGCCCATTTGGCCTTCCACGGCATAGGTCTGCATGCTCCTTATTAATCCTTGATGACGCTTATAAATGCGAAAGTTTGGATGATTGTTACTCATTCACGCTAAAATGGCTTAACGAGTTATGATACATTTTAGTAGGTATACAAATAGTGTATAGCCTGGATTAACGTATATAATACTTTTTATCCCGGAAAGCATCCCTGAAAGGGATGGAATTGGGGGTGGAATAAGGATCCACGAACCGCAGTTTTTCAAATCCATTTAAGTCATTCAAGGATTTAAGCGTCGAGCAGTTAGCAGTTGCCTGAAACACTAGGCTACCGTAGCTTACGCTTACAGCTTTTATTTGCATGGCGATGATATACTTTCGATATGAAAAAAACACTGAAATACGTAGAAAACATTTATTATTTTGATGAATTATAAATACAATCGGCAAACCTCAAGCTCAGCTGTGTTGTCAAGGATATTATGATGATAATTATGTAGATATTTAAAACTTTATATTTGTGTAACTTACTGACCCATTGGGAACTTCGCGTACCCCTCAAGCTAACATAAATGGACAAGCCTCTACCTCGTACGCTACTACTAACTTAGAGCAAGTCCCGCGCCCAGTGCCGCCGCAAACTCCAGTACCAACACCAAATATGGGTAAGACTATATACTGAGACTTGGTGACAAATATATACATTCACACGTGTAATAGACATGGTACATACATAAATACATATATACATACATTCACGCCTTTATTCCCAAAAGGGGTAGGCAGAGCACATGAAACGTACGTTCCAGCGCCACTTTTAGCTAATAGACATGGTAATCCAACTAATATTATAAATGCGAAAGTTTAGATGTTTGTAGGTTTAGATGTTTGGATGTTTGTTACTCAATCACGCTTAAACAGCAGAACCGATTTGAATGAAATTTTGCACGAAGATAGTTTATAGCCTGGATTAAAGTATAGGATAGTTTTTATCCCGGGTCCACGCGGACGAAGTCGCGGGCGGAAGCTAGTCATATATATATGAAAAGGACACACTAATGGATTAAAATATAGGATAGTTTTTATCCCGGGTCCACGCGGACGAAGTCGCGGGCGGAAGCTAGTCATATATATATGAAAAGGACACACTAAAACTAAGTTAATCTCTACGGCTCTCGTTTATGACCACAGTGATCTCCTCTTCTACGGGAAGGTACCTACCTACTCCACCAAGCGGTGAAAGCACTTCCCCATGTGATGGAGATGGAGCTATATCATCGACATCGTTTGTAATGTGCTTTAGGTTAAAATCAGCGTTGTCCTTTTTATATAACCTATGGCCATCCATAGGTTATATAAAAAGGTGTAGTTGTGCTCCTTGATGACACTCACGGATTTTAGCAGCCGTGTCTTGAATTACTCCTGGAAAATTATAAAGTTTGTTTTAATAGACTCCATGTCTATTAAAACAAACTTTATAATTTTCCAGGAGTAATTCAAGACACGGCTGCTAAAATTCGTGAGTGTCATCAAGGAGCACAGCTAAACCGTGATAAGCCGACCAAAATGGACAAACACAAAACGTAATTCATTATATTACAAGCTTTTATTTACTTTCACCTGTCCCGTTGTCTGTCTGTCTGGCTGTCTGTCTGTAATCAAATCTTGCAAGTTAAATTTGACCCACTTCCCGGTGACCGATTGAGCTGAAATTTTGTGTACGATTATAGTTTGGATGGCGATTCAATATTATGGTACCATCGATCTGATCTGATGATGGAGACAGAAGGTGGCCATGGGAATTCAGTACTTAACCGACGTAACCCCGTTGAGTTTGGGCTCGTTAGAATTTTCTCAATGAGTAGTTGATGATGGTATACAGAAAAGTACAGTCCGCAATAAAAGCTTGTTCCAAAAATGAAAATTTTGACAGAAACTTGTATTGCCCGCGCGTGGAATTCGGTCAGTGTCGTCTCGTAATCGTCACCCATCCCTCCATACCACGCGGTGGAATAAAAGAAATTGTTTTGCGTGTCCGACTTTTTCACTCCTCGTTATGCCAAATTTCATTAGAACCGATTATAAACTGTAGCCGTCAAAAAGTGACAGACATAATTAGTTACTTGTACATTTAAGACGGAAAGGCTCCTATGCAGCTAAATTTAAATCCTTCCTCCTCCGTTTAAAGTCGCTATACTACTTCCTATATTACTAAGTTGTTTCTATTATTACTGTTTTAATTTATCAATAACAATATTTTAAAATGAACCGAAGAGGGTGTTCCTTACGATTACCATAATATTTATTTTTGCAGATGGTTTAACAACAAAATCGGCTTACACCAGCTTAGTACACCCACTACGTACAAAAATCAAGCGCCTACGTACGGAAATCTCAAGGCTACGCAAAAAAGGAAAGTCATTTGCAGCGAGACTAGCAAATGCCGAAGACTTAGCTAGCAATACCGCATTTCAAGATGTCATCAGAAACATGACTAAGCCGGCTCGGCTCGGCTTTTTCTTCAAATGCAGAAGCAGGCATCAAAGAAATCAAAAGGAAGACGTTTTACAATTGAAGAGAAGGTGCTTTCACTCTCTATATATATAAAAAGTCCGAAATGCTATCAAAATACATTTATCAAATCCAAAGAATATAGCACAAGGCGATGGCTATGCTATCCTAGCGAAGATTTTGTTAATTGTTTCCACGACATAAAAAATTTAACAACGTAATTTTTACGAAAGAATGTTCCTAAAATTAACGTTAAAAAAGACATTACCGCAATCACAGATGTGTTGGTCGAGTACCCTTTAATAACTAGCGATCCGCCCCGGCTTCGCACGGGTACTATATTATACATATAAACCTTCCTCTTGTATCACTATCTATTTAAAAAAACCGCATCAAAATCCGTTGCGCAGTTTTAAAGATCTAAGCATACATAGGGACAGACAGCGGGAAGCGAATTTGTTTTATGCTATGTAGTGAATGTTACGTGTTATTTAAGTGTGAAACAAGTTAATTTTGACATAAATGTTAATTTTGGTTTAAAAACTCCGATTTGAGGTTTTTTCCGAACCGGTGGCAGTTTATCGACATTCATCGGTGCATGTAATATGTCTAATTTGATGAATAAATAACTTTGACTTGAGTAAATAACGTACCTTTGTAATATAAAAACGTCTGGTATTTGTTTCATTGCCAGTATTTGCAGGTTGTCAGGTTTAGACGAAGTCAGTGAGCCAGCACTGAAAAATAGGCCGGCGCTCTATATTCCCGCCAGCCAGTGCTATACATACAATTTCGTTTTACTGGCGGCCAGCACTGGCTTCGTCTAAAGCTGGCTTTACGGTACAAAGAGTTTTACCTTAAACAATATTATGTGATAATGTTAAATAAAATTCGTATCAGTCACAGCACAGAGTAGGTGTGTAAATTTGTAAATTCACTAGTGATATTTGAGATTATTATTATTCAGTTGGTTTTTTATGTACCTACCTACTATATTTTGCCCCCGTGTGGTGTCGGGTTAGAATTTCAACGCCTCTTTCCAGTGGGTGTCGTAAAAATCGACAAAGGGAGCTGGGTTGAAGTGTGTTGTGGGCGATGGGCTAACCACCTGTCACTGCCATCGCGGTGTCAAGGTATTTGTGGGTTGTGGGTTGTGGGTGAGCGTTGAGGTGAGCTTAAAACTCTCCGTCTCTTAAAACTCTGGTCTCCGGTGGACGCCGCGCGCCGCGTACAGCGTCGTTGTGTGATAGTGCAGCAATTAGCCCGCGAGCTACGTGCAATTTTTTGTCAGTCACTTTCCCCCGGTCGACAACTTGTGGGAAGCTTAAGAAAGTTGTATCATGAAGCCCCGTGGACGTCAGCTGCGGCTCCGTCGGTGGGTTGACCAGCAGCAGCCTCCCAAACACGTAAAAAATAAAAATACATTTTGCCATTTAATCCAATATTATGACTAAAAACAATCGTCAGCTGACTGTACAGTGGTGGAAAACCCGTCAGCTGGTCACATGAATCCGTTAAAACACATTCCTACTATAAACGCGCGGTTAAAGCGATGACGCGATAATTTGCCATACACTTTATAGCAGGCGTTGATCTGCTAAACGCGCGGTTAAAGCGACGGCGCGATACTTTGCCATGCACTTTATAGCAGGCGTTAATATTCGTGTGACCAGCTGACGGGTTCTCCACTACTGTACAGTCAGCTGACTATTTTTTTTGGCACAATATTGGATTAACTATCATTTGATGATAAAATGAATGGAGGGTAAATGTCAAAATTTATTTTACTTTTTACGTGTTTGAGAGGCTGCTGCTGACCAACCCACCGACGGAGCCCCAGCTGACGTCCACGGGGCTTCATTATACATCATTCTGAACCTTCTCACAAGTTATCTATCGCACGGGGGTCGATTGGTCACGAAATACTGTTGCTAGCTCGCGGGCTATATGTATATGTCTGTAGAACGTGACGCTGTAAGTGGCGTGCGGCGTTAACTGGAGGCCATGGCGTGGCTTCAAAATTAAAGGTTTTCTTTTTACCAATGTCTGCTTTTCGATAAATCCAAAACACAAAATTTGTGTTACACGCAACCCAAATTGTAACACAAAATCAGATTTAAAATATAACCTGTATTTTGCCGACCAAAGTCATTTACGTCTTATTAAATTAAAACTATTCTTTTGGTAGCTTTATTAACTATTGGACGATAAAGAAAACGCATATTTCTTCATAATTTACAGGTCTCATATCTTTTTGTTTCGATTATATTTTATAATTTACACCTCATCGCCATAATTGCATATTTTGCTGTTTTTGCATGAGGACAGTTCCCAATTCTTAGTTAGCTTCTACAGAAGCAGAACGGGGCGAGGTGGGGATGAGAGTTGAGAATGCAGTCCGATTCACCCCTGTAGCTGTTAGATAAAGAGAAAAACAGTGTTAAAACAAAATAGTACAGTGCGCATCACGGGACTTGTGAAGTGAGGATCGCAAGTCCGTCCCACCTTGTATAATACTAGCTCTACCTGCGTGGAACTCAGTTATATCGTAGCTCCATACAAACTTTCACCCCATCTGACATAAACGCATGGCCCAAACCAGAGCTTAATTATCCCTTCAAGTGGCAATCGCCGGGTACCCGGCGGTTGTCATTATCTTTCTAGTGGCGCGGCCATTTTTGGCGAACTACCGTCAAGTGGCAGGGGCCATACGGGTGGTCATTGCGAATTCGGTGCATGTTAGAAAAGCGGCCAAGTGCGTGTCGGACACTATTAAAAAGGTCGTATCGTTACCGAAATCTTATGGCACTTACGTACTTTTCTTTATGGAAGGTAGTTTTTAGAAATATCTCGAAAAAATTTGAATTGATCTGGTTAATAACAATTTTCGCTGAAAGAATTTGATGAGCCCTGTGTCCATGTTTTTTTTTCATATTTTTAATATACACGGTTCAAAAATTAGAGGGGGGGGGACACAATTTTAGTGACTTCCGGGGCGATTATCTCCGACTCTATTCACTTAATCAAAAAAATTGCAGAGAAACCTTATATTTATTTATTTGAAAGGCCTATCGATTGATGTGCCACACGTGGGCTAGCAATGAAAAAAATTTTTTGAGCCAGTTTTATGTATGGAGTGCACTTTTTTTTAGTTATTTAATAACAACACTATGTAGCGGCTAACAAAATACACCTATCCTCAAAATTTTATTCAAATACACCTTATAGTTTTCGAATAAAATGACTGAGATAAATTTTTGGATATCCAAATTTTTCCATTCTTGTACAAAATAACTATAACTATGGAATAAAATAGTTAATTGTGGAAAATGCCAGTTTATCTATAAGTATACATATATACATTTATTTACACTTTTATATATTTTTATTGTCTCTCCCCTTAGATTATTTTACACTATGAGGTTTTCAAAAAGTGACACACGCGCGGTCAAAATTTTTTCTGAAGAATTTCTAATGAAAAATCTATGAAAGTGTTGTCGTGACAGTAATTATACGCGATCCTAATCTACTCACGAACGCGTCTTGCAAGAAAGAACAAGACAGGTGTAGATTTAGCGGCTCATTTTTTGAATAAATACGAAACTATGCTATCGCCGGGTCCCCGGCGCTTGCCACTAGACGGGTTTTTGACATTGCCGGGTGGCCGTCAACCGTCCGACGGATAATAGCAATTCGCCGGCTGCCACTTAAAGGGTTATGCACATACATTTTGTCATTTTAAATTATCTGTAAAAATTGACCTGTAAGTGTAATGTTATTAATAAATTTTCATTTAAATTTTAGCTTATTCGGACATGTGTTCTTGTAGAACAACGCATTATGACGATTTTTTTTCTTTGTATTCATATTCAGTTTGACTTATTTTAAGTAGGTTAAGAACTATCATTGTAAGAAGTTTTTGTTAGCAAAAAATGACTGACTGTTAAATTTGTTTCGCTTTCGGCGTTTCTTCTTAGCTGTGGTCCTCTTTTTCAGAAACGCTGGTAGAATGTTGACTTGTAAAAGTGCCATTAGGGCCTATTTGCAGAATAAAATTCATTTATTTCATTTATTTATTAGATGTATGAATATATCAGGAGGCCCGTAAACTTCTCGTCATCATAGTTTAAAACAGCGTCTGTAGGTCATCATGCCAGCTGAAAGACGTCCAATTCTGGACATAGGCCTCTCCCAAAGAGTGCCAAAGTGACCGGTCCTGCGCCACCCGCATCCAGCGGACTCCCGCGACCTTTACCAGACCCCGTATCATGGTCGGCCTTATCACACGATAAATGATAGGATAGAGCGTCCGTCACTGGCTGACACCGTTCGATAGAACGAGACGACGCTCCTATCTTGTCACTAATCGCGTGATAAGGCCGACCATGATACGGGGTCAGGTCATCAGTAGTAGGTACTTACGCGTTAACCCGTGAAATATCCCGTGTCTGAACTAAAAACACATCCCGACTCACGTCGTACATCAATGACGCCTCGTACACGGCACCTCCTGGATTTGCCTCCAACTGCAACAATAGAATTAGAATAATTTCCAATCTCAATATTTATTTATTTGCGTCAGGCAAGAAGGTCCATATTGACAAATACCTTACAGACTAACATACTTACATATCAATATACAAACTAATAATAGTTCATAGTTCATTTATTCGATTTAAATAAATCATACCTCAGCCGATTCGTTTTTATCTTGCGGGTGCCACCAAAGACAAGAGAGTAGATAATAAAAAATCAAAATGGCGGCCACCAGACGCAATATTATAAAAACGGAAAAAAATAATCGGTGAACTATATAACTCTCTCTCAAAAATTAATAATTAAATAATACGTTAGTAGTAATTATAATAAGCTAGAATAAAAATTAATTAAATTACATAAAAATATCAGCAACTTAGAAAGAACAATACTTACAAAATTAAAAAAATTACGAATTATATTATAATGTTACTAGCTTTTTCCCGCGGCTTCGCCCGCGTAGTAAGTGTAATTTTGCAATAATTGTTGAATTGTTACGCCGGCAACGGCCTGCTTACTACTTACTTCCGTTATGAATAACCCTTCGTCATAACCCGTTATGGTAAATTATTTTTTATTTACTATTATTTTTATGCCCGTGTGGTGTCGGTTTAGAATTTCACCACCCCCTTTCTTCCCGTGGGTCTCGTAAAAGTCGACTAAGGGAGCAGGGTCGAAGTGTGTTGTGGGCGATGGCCTAACAACCTATCACTGCAATATCAATTTTGTCGATCTTTTATACCCACATTTATGATTAAAGTGGCGTTGGAACATAAGTTTCATGTGCTCTGCCTAACCCTATTGGGAATAAAGGCGTGAATGTATGTATGTATGTATTATTTCTTTATACAATTTACTATCATGATAAATGAGAAACTCTCCTCTGGAATAAAAGCTAGTTTATGTTCATGATAATATTAAAATACCAAAATATCTCCACACAAGTCAAATTTGTGGCACGGACATAGCTATAGGCTTGTTTCCTAAGATTTTTTTTCGATGCCATTCGAACAAATATTTAGAGAGGAACCAAAATTTGTATGGGAGCAACTACAATTAAAGATAATAAATACCCGTAAATATGATTCAGATTGAGCTCGCTGGCGGCAGCCGAAATGCTACATTCGATTGTGACGTCACAGTTGTTATTTGTACCTACTCATCGTTGTTTGGAAAACGTTGTATGGAAAATCAAGTAAATTGTTGTTTGGGTCCATAGTTGTTGTATAATTTTGTTTCTATAATATCGTAAGAATTCTATTGGTAGCTTTTAATTTACTCTGGGACAATGGATATTTTTTCTAAAGTTTGGATGTCCATATCTATTTTAGATTTTTATTCTTTTTTTGTCATTTATACATTATTACAATAATTTAATGGTTTACTACCTACCCATTTAGCAACATTTCGTTATCAAATTTAATATGAGGATACTACCAACCTACCTATAAGTTAATTTGTTAAAAACCACTTTCGTATTTACCTACCTATAAGTCTATACACGTCTTTTGTGTAAAAACACACTGAATACCTATATTATCATTATTTTGTATTTTTTTCAATGCATAAGAATTATTTTGTCATTATATAAGAAACGTCATCGTATCTATGAACTTTTCCATACGACCATCTAACCGCAGTTTTATTTTCTTCAAACAATCAACCAATAATTTATTTGTAAACATCTCATATCACATTTACAGAATATTTACACTGTATTACTAGGTATTACTAACAAATATTTCGTATTCTGCACATTGTACTCTAAACGATAAAACTACATAATATAGCTCGCTTTAGGTACTCAGCATGTTATGTCTCATATTTTGTTTTCCATATGGCCTTCCCACCCCCAGGGAATGAATTTTGATGAAAACACTATGTCAATTATATCGTTTCTAAATAAAGAACGTATATACGAACTTTCATATTTCTAAGCTTTTAAAAGAACCTCTTCTCGGTACACCTCCCATTTCACCCCTGTGGGAGGCAAGTCTAAAAAAATATATTTCTGAATAGATATACACATTATGAAAGAAACCTGCTGTCCTGCTTTCAAAGTTTCTAGCCACAGTTTATCATTAAAAATCACACATTACTGATGTGAAATTTCAACCCCCTCCAGGGATGAATTAGAAAAAATCCCTTATCAATTTCTTTGACGGTACATTAGGAGCTTGTGACCGAAGTTTTAAATAGCTAACTTTAAAATCGACATGTTTCCCATAAAAACTTTCAACTCTTTTTTAACCCCCTTACTGTAAAGAATATATGTTCCAAATCTTATGCTTATATCGTTAGCGGTTTAGGCTGTGCGCTGCCTGTCAATAGATTACTAAAGCAAGAGTTTTATAATATACAGTGTAGGTACCGAAAATGGGGTGTGAACCCCCTTAGGGGTAGAATTTTCTAAAACGCTGAAAGTATTTTTTTGTGTCTTAATAAGTAATCTTCCTACAAAGTTTCAAGTCTCTAGTTCAAAAACTAATGTTTCTCCCATACAAATTTTACACCCCTATTAAACCCCCTTAGAGAAGAAATTTCCAAAAAGCCCGTCTTATCCCTTGCTTACGTCATAAAATAAAGTTCTGGTGTATATTTCAAGTTTCTAGTCTCAGTAGTTTCGGATACAAACTTTGCACCCCTATTTAACCAGGGGTGGAATTTTTAAAACACTTACAGCTCTTGTTTTGTTTATTCTAATAAGTATTTTTTCTACAAAGTGTCAAGTTTCTAGCTCAAAAAATAAGTTGCCTCTATACAAACTTTGCACTCCTATTTAACCAACCGCCTTAGGGGTAGAATTTTCTAAAACGCAGATAGTACTTTTTGGATTCTAATAAGTAATCTTTCTACAAAGTTTCAAGTCTCTAATTCAAAGAATAATGTTTTCCCCATAGAATCATTGCACCCCTTTTAAACCCCCTTAAGGGTAGAATTTTCTAAAACGCTGAAAGTACTTTTTTTGTATATTAATAAGTAATCTTCCTACAAAGTTTCAAGTCTCTAGTTAAAAAAAAAGTCTGTCCCATACAAACTTTGCACTCCTATTTAACCCCCTTAGGGATGAAATTTCCAAAAATCCCGTCTAATCCCTTGTCTACGTCATAAAAGGAAGTTCTGGTGTAAATTTCAAGTTTTTAGTCCCAGTATATTTTCAGATATACATTTTGCACTCCTATTTAACCCGCTTAGGGGTGGAATTTTCTAAAACGCTGACAGTTCTGTTTTGTATTCTAATAAGTAATTTTTCTACAAAGTTTCAAGTTTCTTGCTCAAAAAATAAAGTTCCCTCCATACAAACTTTGCACCCCTATTTAACCCCCTTAGGGGTAGAATTTTCTAAAATACAGAAAGCACTTTTTTGTATTCTAATAAACAGTAATCTTTATACAGTTTCAAATCTAGTTCAAAAAATAATGTTTCCCCTATACAAACATTTTACCACTATTTAACCCCATTTCGCCCCCTTAAGGGGTGAATTTTGAAAAATCCTTTCTTAGTGCTCCCTTAGACCTTAAAAGGAACCTACGTGCCAAATTTGGAATCTCTAGAACCAGCGGTTTGGGCTGTGCGTTGATATGTCAGTCAGTCAGTCAGTCAGTTTCTTCTTTTATATATTTAGATTTCTAAAACTATAATAAAACAAACCGAGGCAACGAGTGTACATGGAGGCTATCCCAGTTTATCCCAGTGCATCGCTATGGGGCAATTTAGCCTACTGGCGATCGCACGAAGAATGCTGTTGGTGCTGGCCGCCACGCGGTGCTTAATGGACCCGACTCGTTTCCGAACAATAGCTTGGAAAACATCTATACGGGCTTCCGCAAACATGCCTGAGGCACTGCAGTGTCTGGGCAGACCCAACAGCATTCTGAGTGTGTTATTATGCTGCACTCTCAAAGCATTGGCTGCCCTTTTGGTAAAGTTCACCCACAGGCTGCACAAATAAAATGACTGGCAATATGCCTTAAACAAAGTTTTTCCTCGTTCGTGCAAACGCGCAAACCTGCGGGCCAACATGTTGCCCCGCACAGCCAATGCCCTGCGCTCCCTCTCAATATCAACGTCGTCGGACAGGCACTCCGCGACCCAGGTACTTGAATTTTGTGGTTCGTTTAAAAGGGACTCCATTCAAAGATATATTAGCGACCTTGTCCACTGTTTGACCAGGTGACTGAAACACTACTACTTCACTTTTAATCTTATTATACCTGAGTCCGTGGGCAACCCCGCATACCTCTCACATTTGCCAAGCAAGGCACCGACAGCCCACGCAGAGGGCCCCAACAGCATCATATATCATCGGCGTAACTAATGTTGTTGACCATGTCCCCCGCCACACAACAGCCAACCCTGGTACTGCTGAGGTCCTCTATCAGAGCATTCACGTACAAATTAAGAGTCGAGGTGATGTCAAGCCTCCCTGCCTCACTCCACACTTCAACCTGTACGCATCCGAAACTGCACCAGCCCACCTGGCCACGTTCACTTGATTATTGTACCAATAGTCAAACATACGGCTGACTTCCTCCGGCAGATCCGTTCCTTTTCTCAACTTATCCCAAAGGAAGACACCAAATCAAAAGCTTTGGATAAATCCAAGAAACATGCGTAAACTTGCGTGTTCGTGTATCGCTGAATAGGTATTTTGAAATAATTGGTAGGTTTTAATATATATTTAGTCAAATTACCGTTTAGTATTTTTACCCATTTAAAGTTAGCTTAACAGCAATATGCGCTTAAATATCCAAAACCTTACTTACAGACTTGATGGATTTTG
Organism: Epinotia bilunana; assembly: GCA_947049275.1. Taxonomy (NCBI): domain Eukaryota; kingdom Metazoa; phylum Arthropoda; class Insecta; order Lepidoptera; family Tortricidae; genus Epinotia; species Epinotia bilunana. Next base: position 12,600,806 of record OX346274.1, on the reverse strand, counting down.
GAATATGAGTGATATGAGGTGACGTTGGAGTCCTCATATCGTGAGAGGCTATATAATATTCGAATAAAACAGATGGGTTTTTTTTTCTGATTTCACTTGTTAATAGGTTTAGCACTCACTCCTATCTGGTAATTTTCATACGTCACGTTGGTCGTTGCGTTGAAATCAGGCAAGTAAGCATCGATGCCTTTCGATCCATCGAAAGAGAGAAGGCGGCTGTTAGCGCGCTGGCGCAGCACCCAGCTGATGGCCGCTACAGTGCGAGGGACGCATTGGGACCTGGTAAGAATTAAATAATAAGCCGATTAATAAAAATACATTCGTAGTTAATTTGAAATAAACCAGTAAGTATAACGTGTATGCCCGAATGAATTGACATAGAGTAGCAAAGCACCTAGCGCCATACGTGGCCAAATACCGTACTAAAACTAACTTTATAATAGACAATGGCACTTATTGAATTCAGCCTATTCAAATTTAATTTCAATAGTAAGACAGCAAAACATCATCATTCGCTCGGCCTTATCCCATATTACTCTTCTGAAATTAACCCATTTAATTGTATATCTTTTACGTCACCCGTCATCTCGTTACTCCCTTCCTGTTCATATCGTCTCTCACACAGTCCACCAGTTTCCTTGACCTACTTCGTCTCTTTCACCCAATCGTTTGACGACCAGTTGGTTACACACAAACATCTTCAAATACTGTTGGTTAATCTCACAAATACGGATGGTCATGAATGTGTCGAACTACAGGTAAGTACACGTTATTTTCTTGTGCGTGAGCTAATGAATGAATGAATGAATGCCTTTATTTTGAATGCTAAAATTGCTGGACTGACAATATGACATTTGATTATCAGCAACTTTTTATGAAACATCAATAACGCCTCGGTTAGTAGGGAAATATAGTGACATCAGTGTTACGTGTCCAGCCGGAATCAGGGAATCACGTTAAAACTTATCCCCACAGGCGAGCACGGCAGTCCGTCAATGATTCGGTCCGGACACTTGCAGCCAAAACGAAGGCCCCCCTTTGACCTTCCTCGGCAGGACTGTCATGCTCACCATCCGCTTTTATTACCTTGAGTCGACGTCCTTGAGTATCCAGTTGATATAGTGAACCAGGGCCCTCGCCGTCTTTTGGTAGAGCGGGTCGGAGAGGGAGACGTTGTCCCAAACGAAACACGTGCACCAGTGCATCTCGATGCCAGCTTCACTGCAAGACCGGTTGCTTGGGATCTTCAAAAATAAATACAACTATCAATTCAGGTCTCGCTTTCATATAATCATTAATCAGACATGAGCTTATATAAATGTTTACAATTGTGCATCTGCGGTACCTCCGACAAAACTCTAATTTCGCACGTAATGGTGAATGACGCGCATTTTCGTGGAAATGGACTTTACTTAATTAAATATTGAAGGTATCGTTTATGACGCACCGGTTCCATCAAAGTGAGACCCCTCTTCAAGTCCGCGCCCTGCACTTTATACGGGTTCCAATGCCTCCTCATATCCAAGGCGTCCAGTAAAGTGGCGTGAAGGTCATGCGCCGTAGTCAGTACGCGCGCGTTCGCGTGAAGCGCGCTTAAAGCGCGAGGCCGCGCGCGCGTGAGGCGGTCCGGCAGGCGGATCGCTAGGAGAGGTAGGCGCTCATCTAGTTTGCCGCGGATGGAGTGCTTCTTTCGGACTGCTGCGTACCTGGATGTCGTTTATACTTAAATCTGTTCTAATAGGTGTGCTATGTAGCTATTTATATAATTTTAAAGAATGTATCATGTCGACAACTGCCTGGCAGTCTTCCCAAAACTGTTGACCTTTATTTAACCTTATACAATTTGATATCATGATTGTTATACAAAATCGTAATATCATCTTATATGTTTTATACCTAGAATATGAAATTCACTGTTTGACGCTGTCACTATGAAAACGTTATATTCGACTTATATCGAGTATGTAGAATTAATTGGAACCTATAACCTTTTGCGTCTATAAAAAATATAGTTTACGTACGACGCCAACGTCGTAATTAAGAAAGCTTAATTGATAGGTACCTGGGTCCATGGTCGCCCATGACCACAATAAGCGTGTCCTCAGTCCACTTCAGCAGTCGTCTCAAGAACGCAGCCGTGTCGTCATCGGCCACTTGGAGGTAGTTCAAGTCCTCGTGCGTGATGTCACTGATGATAGTGAATACGAACCGCTTTCCACCCAGCTCTAGAAACTGGGAATGATGCATACTGGTCTGCGAGCTAGCAACAGATTTTCATGACCAAGTCTCTCCAGCGCAATTATATGTAAGATGCTTCAGAGAGTAGTTTCATGTAGCCCCGTGGACAACTATGGCACTTTTGGTGAGTTTGGCAACGGGAGCATCGCAAAAAAGTCGAACGAATTAAGTTATATAATCAGGGTTCGGATATTCGGATCGATATTTACCTAAACTTGGCAAAATCCCGGAAATTGTTGGGAAAATATGGAGTCGGCTTCTATTTTATTATAAATTTAATAAATATGCTCCGGGACTCCGGGATCGCACGAAATCACATAAGATGGTACAAATTTACCTACATGTTTAGTTTATGGCTATTTTTGACTAGTTTTGTAAGGAAATATGTTGTTATATAGATCTAACAAGAATAGTGTATGTAGTGTAGCCGCAGCGTGAATTGGCAAAGTAATGTAAGCGTTTCTCTATAGATATCTTACATAACTGGTTAGTCATATATTATAGTAGATTCAAGGGTTCTGTAATATAGGAGAATAATAAAACGATTTTTTTTGTATAAGACATACATGTGTCGTTTTCAAGCAAAAGGTACAATTTTGTCGATTGTAAATAAGGTTCACGTCTAGGTAAATCTTGATGGTATTCGCGACTTTATGATTTGAGACAAAGTAGTACCTTTTGCTTGAAAATTACACATATGTTTATTAATAAATTACATATTCAGCAAGAGTTCTATGGAACTGGTTTCACATTACAAACTCTTAAACATTACGCGTTTTGAACACCAAATTTATAAATATTTAAACATCGCAAATAAGCTTATTTTAGTACCTTTCACTTCAATTCGATGTTTCGATACAGGTTGCAAATGTTGCAATGGTGGAATTCGTAAATAATTAATGAATGTGTCAGTAAATACCAGTGCAACCTGCGTCGAAAGGTAAAGTAGAGAAAAAGAAGTTTAAACACGATCTTTATCATCTTTTTATTTGAACTTTGCTTAGAATTATAATAAATAGCTAGATTTTTTCCAAATACGACATTTTTAGTTTGTTTCTGGATACTGTAACTATCCATTTGTACATAGAAAATGATCTTTTTACATCTACAGAAGTTAACGTTGCATATTTGAAAAATTTAAGAGTCACTTTCCTTATTCATTTGCTCACACATTTCTCGGAGCACATCGAAATCGGGATTTCTGTTCATGAGTTGGTTGAGTTTATTTATTAATTTGTTATTTACCGTCCATTACAAGGCCATCCCTACTGCATCGAATATTTCGAATGATTGAATTATAGACAAATCCCTACTTTGCAATTTTGTTATAGCAATTTGTATTATTTCAAAATTCTCATGTATATACTGTAGGTCAACACATAAATTTGGTTTGGCTAAAACTTTCTTAGCTTCTTTAATAGAAACAGCTTCGTTACTATTTAACATTGAAACCACATTGGATATTTTTTCTAAATGTTTAGAATAATAGGATGCAGCTTCTAACCAGGTTCCCCACCTAGTGATTACGAGCTTTGGCGGCATGGGTAAATTTGGGTACATTTCTTTTAACAGATTTACCCTGTTAGGAGCCTTTAAAAATATTTTTTTAACATTATTTATTAATGTATCTACGTCACTATAATTTAATCTTATTGTCTCTGTCAATCTGTGTAAGGCATGAGCCATACAAGTAAAATGCTTCATGTTAGGACAGGTTTCTTTCAGCATTTTTCCGGCCAGTAACATATACGCGACATTATCAGAGCTGAACAGTAAAACATTATGCACTTTGTTATGGAATTGCTCGCCCCACAAGTCTCTTAGACACTCAATTACGAACTCATATATACTACGACCATTCACTTTCTGTAGCGGCTTGCAGGCTAACATATATACTGGCCCCGAAAGTCCTTCATATAATGGCTTTACCAAGAAATGCACAACGTATCTTCCGATAAAGTCAGTCGTTTCATCTAAAGATATCCACAACTTCTGGTCTTTGATATCATTTTTAACGGCTTGCATTTTGGAATCAAACACTTTATCAAGTTGTGTTCTTAAAGTTTCTCGCATGGAATCGTTCTGTCTTTATGTTGGCACATACAGATGTATTTTTCGAAAAACTGTCGAAAAACAGGATTTTCTACCCGTTTCCATGGTATGTTGCACATAATGAATAAATAAGCGAGATCATAATAAAATCTGTTGGGGGCTCGACTCTCGTTCTTTGATGCTTCTTTGACTTTAAGTGCCGATTTAAAATACCCTTTTGAGCCTTTAAATGCACTTCACATTTAATACATGTTATAATTCCACTTGCCGCATCGTATAACATCTCCGGGAGATCTCGAATCAATGATTGAGCTATATCTTCTTTCTTTGTACTATCCGCCATTGAGTCGCCATAGACTGAGGCGTAAAAAAATTGTCTGATTGTAATACAGATTTATTGAATGTAATACAGATTTATTTAATAAAAATATCTAATATTACTACTTGGCTCCAGCCCCAAACAGAAGTGATTATTAAATGTTAATTTTGGAATTCAAAAATTTGTATAAAAGATTTTCCAAAAGTTAATTTCGTATTATATGTAAAGTGTTGCAGCTTGTTAGCTAATAAAGAAAAAAGATTATGTACGATATAAATAAAATTTTCAGACGAATAAAGATGTTGTGCTTAACTAAAAGTATACGTAAACGAGTCATTCATTACCTCGTGATTGCTTTAATTTGACGTGCAAATTATAAAGTACCAATTGTTTTTCTATAGACACTATTTTTTTGGTACATTTTGGAAATAATCTGAATATGGAAAGTTACTATTGCTAGAATAATCTTAAGAGTATTCTAGCAATAGTAACATAATTTCTTATTATTTTATTACTTAACTTTGAATAGCATGGGTACAACTTACCGTTTAAACAGAGAAGATAATCCGGTCCAGGTCACATGAAACACAAAGGTCCGGGAATCCAAAGCACAAGTCGGTGTTGAAAATAGAATCCAAAATCCAAATCACAAAGCAGAGCAGAAACCGTTGTTGAATAGCCGAGTAGAAACGTAAAACCAAAGTAAATATAACACCCGAATGCATGTACAGTACAGCAACTAATGATCTATGCACATTCGAAAACTATTAAATTAATAGTATTAATATTGCTCTCAACACCCCACTTAAGTTCTAAGATAAAGCCCACGTACTCGTATATACCTAAAGTACACGTGGTGATTTCTTTGTATTGTCCGCCTTTTTTTACCTGCTATGCGTAAGACAATGGCGGCAGCAGAGAGCGGAAGGGCAAAAATTTGAGACCACGGGGATAATGTCGTCCTTGAAAAGTCGAAGGAAAACAATTTTTAAAAGTACTAGTACTCACGACAAGTTCCGTTAAACTAAGTAATGATAATGATACTTCACTACTTGAATAAATCTCAGGTAAATTGAATTTAATATTTCCCCATAGTAAATTACATTAAGTAAATAATATTCATGTCATACGATTACGGTTAAATAACAAGTGAAACCAAAACATTTTTCGAAAAACCCAAATGTTTTTTTGCAAATATTAATGCCTATGTCACTCTTACGATTAAGAGGAATCCAGCGACACCTCACATGTCAAAATCCGTCAAACGGTTTAGGCTGCAGGGCGTGTCAAAGAATAAGACATACCCACATACATACATACATACATACTTACATACATACGCTCGAAAAACATAACCCTCTCTCCTTCGGCAGTCAGGTAAATACAATGTTAGTTTGATGTTAACTAAAACTGTAAGTACTGTAAGTTAAATGAAACACACATGAATTCAATAATCCTACTAATATTATAAATGCAAAAGTTTGGATGTTTAGATGTTTGGATGTTTGTTACTCAATCACGCTTAAACGGCTCAACCGATTTAGATAAAATTGTGCACGAAGATAGTTTATAACCTGGATTTAAATATAAGATAGTTTTTATCCCGGGTCCAAGCAGACGAAGTCGCGGGCGGAAGCTAGTCCTACTAATATTATAAATGCGAAAGTTTAGATGTTTGGATGTTTGTTACTCAATCACGCTTAAACGGCTGAACCGATTTGAATAAAATTTTGCACGAAGACAGTTTATAGCCTGGATTAAAATATAGGATAGTTTTTATCCCGGGTCCACGCGGACGAAGTCGCGGGCGGAAGCTAGTCCTACCTAATATTATAAATGCGAAAGTTTAGATGTTTGGATGTTTGTTACTCAATCACGCTTAAACGGCTGAACCGATTTGAATGAAATTTTGCACGAAGACAGTTTATAGTCTGGATTAAAATATAGAATAGTTTTTATCCCGGGTCCACGCGGGCGAAGTCGCGGGCGGAAGCTAGTATTTTATAAATAGGAACCACTAAAATAGTTTATTTAAATACTTTAATACGAATGTGTTTATGTTATCCTAATTTTCGGTATTCCGGGAAATCCCGCGAAGTTTATTAGTATTATTATATTGAGTCCGCCTCCATGCTACGCAACAACAACGCGGTGTAGGTACTGAGGCCCAAGAATGGGTAAATATCGATCCGAATATCCGAACTCTGTATATAATTATTGGATTAGGCATATAATCAATCGGGAGGAACTATCTTTTCCGAACATTTATTTTTGTCTGCGGAATAAATGTACCTGCAGAATTTAATTGCATTTTGAATAACAAACCTGTTCGGTGATATTGATCATCATTTTGAACTGAGGTGTGTCTCCGACGCAGAAATTCCAACGTTTGAACCGGTGAGAATTGACGGCGCGGAAAGCCCTCAGGTAATGATCGGCTGGCTGCCGCCTGAAGCCGTTGAAGCGGAACTGAAAGGTGCCATCTAAAGGCATATCCTCGAAGTAAGCGGTCCGATATCTGAAAGATATCAAACAAGGACTTCAAATATGGATTGATATTACTTAACTTTCCGCTACAACCCTTCTGGGTCTTGGTCCCTCCACAATATTCCTCCATTTGCTGCGATCCTTGCCGATCTTCTCCCAGCTGGTATATTTCCATCTTTCTTAAGTCTCCACGCAGCCACTCTAACGCTTCTAAGGCCTTCCCTTCGGTCGGTTCTGCTGATTGGTTGGGAGATTGAAGGAAGCCTTTGTTTACAGTTAACACTAGTCCAAAATTATTATAATAGAAGTCAAAACTCAAAAGAGAGCACGAATCTGCAAACCCATAAAAACATCAAATATGTGTCTATTCTTTACCATCAGAAATGAGACTATCCGCAACAGAACTAAGGTAACCGATATATCCCTCCAAATTACTAAACTTAAGTGGCAGTGGGCGGGAACAAATTGCACATAGAACTGATAGCCGTTGGGGCGGAAAGGTTTTCGCTTGGCGAGTGGTAGACCGCCGACAAGGTCGACTGATGACCTAGTAAAGGTCGCGGGTGGCCCAGGATCGGTTGCTTTGGCAGGAGACATTCGAAAGCCATACTTACAGCAGTGGTATTTCGGCTGATATGATGGTTGTTTATCATAAAGAACGATACCTCACCCCTCTTTTTTTAACATCTTGAATATGAAAGGGAAATCGTCCAGAGTTCTGCTGTTTGTGTAGTTCCACCGCACGTCGGGCTGCTCCAGCTCTGTTTTGCCCGTGAGTATAGGGAACAGGGCGCAAGGGGTCGCATCGCCTAATATATTGTACCTACAATAAAAATCAATCACACTGTCGATTTGTCATAAGACCTTAATTGGCATCGCATGGCAAGAGTCTTATGAGTTATGACAAATATAATCCAGGGCCAGCCCGAGGGTAGAGCGGAGGGAGCGACCGCTCTGGGGGCCAGATGGCAACTGGCGCCAGAAATCAGAATGTTTTACGGTGAAAGCGTAATTTGGCGCTAACTCTTGTCACCCTGATTCAGGGTCATCATCATCATCGTCTAATTTTATATAGCGACCAATAATTTTATACGTTAGCATAATTGACGACAGAATCTGTTTTTAACCCACTTCAAAAAGGAGGAGGTTCTCAATTCGTCGGAATCTTCTTTTGATGTATGTTCCCCGATTACTCGAAGACACCAGAAAGACGACGAAGCCCCGCCTTCGCGGGGCTCCTACTTTCTGCTCTGAGGGACACGAGCTAACGAACGAACCTATACCTACCGGTTTTAATAGCTGAGTGAGTTTGTGTAAGGAAAACAAATTAACAATCATCTCGCGAGTTGTGTTGCTATGCGACTTTTCAGTTGATATGCAAATTTTTATTAAAAAATAATACGATTTATTAATAAGGTAGTAATACGAGGTTAAGAACTTATCATATAACAGTCATAATATATACGCTCACTTTGTATAAGCTTGTTTAGTATAACGTTCACTGCATATAATGAACGAAAGGAATCATTTCAAAATATAAATTTTCGTAAAATTTAACGTTATTTATTAGGTATAATATCAATTGATATATCGATTAAAGCGTATAATATTCATAACACCTGTGGTTTAAAACATATTATTCAATTAATCTAACATCAAAAAGTATAATGCTCGTATAGTATAATCGCCATATTCTGTTGGGATAGTAAAAATGGCGTATTAGTTTAATAGTTATATTAACCCGTTGCGTACATATAAAAAAGACGTTACGATGCAGGAGCTAATACATACTCTAGTAGCTGCTCTTATAAATTCCCTTATAGTATTAATAGGATTCTCTTTGTCTCGGCCATCGTAAATTGATTGTAAAGCAGATTTTTTTCTTTTCCTACACTTAGAACTTTATAAGTGTAGGATTGCAGAAGTGGACAAGAAAAACTCACCCTCTCATAACAGTGGCGTTCAACTCTTTTTGGATGACCTTCCAACTCTTGGGCATCAGTCGTATGAAACCAGACCTTGGCGTGGAGTCGAACATAAGGATGACCACGTCGAGGCTCTGCCCCGCTGACGGGGGAACATAAACAGGTCGGAAGCCGAGAATGCTTCCCGCCCATCTGACTATCGTACCGCTAAAAACATACGTTTAGAAGGGGAGTAGGCAAGAATGAATTCCCCCAGGGAAAGCAACCAAGGCGATTGTCAAGAAAAACGACCAACCCAATCACTTTGTAGACCCCAATGGCTACAGCTTGTGTCATGGTGAAAGCCCAGCTCCTTTCTCCTTCTCCTATTCTTTAAGGTCGTATGCTTATAGATCTTTGGCTTAAAAGCATGTATACGGTGTCGAACTTATGCCTTTAAAATAGAATTGAAATGATGAAAATCGTTTTAGACTTGACCGTACAAGCGGGGTCTGGAAGAGAGAGAACGTGTATCGCGGCCGCTGTAATTTGTTCGTCGTGAAAAGAGGTTATCTGGTAAGAGGTCTCTTAAGACATAGATACGATACGACCAAGAAGAAGAAGATGTCTTTTGGGTTTGCAAATGTCCTTAACCACTTTTTATTTAAAAAATCGAATCAGTGACAAAATGGTATCGGTAATGGAGACAACTAAAGATGTCATTCATTTTAATCGTATTATTCACACCAGACCCCGTATCATGGTCGGCCTTATCACGCGATAAGTTTAGTGACAAGATGGAGCGCTCGTCTCGTTCTATTGAACGGTGTCAGCCAGTGACGGACGCTCTATCTTGTCACTTATTTTATCGTGAATGGTAAGCACACCTAATTGGGATTCTCGTTGTATAAGTACCAGAGGCCGAGAATTGAAGCGCTGTGTTGATGGCAAACATCTAAAACAATATCAACAGGTGAACCAACCTACTTGCCCAGCGATCCACAGAAGTTGCCTGACCTCTTAGACTTCTTTATAACAAAGGGCATAGCTTACCTATACACTGAACTTAAACAGAAAAACAGATTGGGAAGGTTTCAGAAGTTAACTTGATGAAAACATTAATCTCTTGATCCCCTTAAGGATGCAAACGAGGTCGACAAGGCCTGCCTGCACATACATTACAAATCTAATACAAGTTAAAAGGGACCACCTATTTGATTGGTAGAGGTGGCGCTGGCCACCCCACCAGAACAAGCCATTTTTCTCACAACAAATTCGCTTATGGTCTATCGACCGATTGCAAATTCTCAATAATAAAAAATAATAAAAACTTATCGTGTGATAAGGCCTTCCATGATACGGGGTCAGCTTTTGTGAATTCACTGACACGTAGTGACTGACTTGTTTCAGTTCTCATCTAAGCAATATGCCGGTGGCGGCCTGAAGGAAGCTGGGGTCCACTCCCGTTCACGTCTCATGAATTGGCACTAGTTTTGGTGGACCCGACTGTCATTTTCAGATTTTTAAACGCAACATTTACATACCTTTTTTTCGTGGAGTAATGCGTTTACGCATCCGCCTCGCTGAGGAGCCGAAACGAGTATGAGGGGAACGCCCAGATTACCGTCTAAAAGTTCTAAAACCCTACAGTTTTCTGCCCGCTTCATAAAGTAGTCACAGGAGCTCTTGCGCAGACTTCCAAGTACTACTTAAAACCGCCGCACATTGAGCCCTATAGCGCGGACGAGTTCTTTCATGCCTTTTGTATAGCATCAGCGCACACAGGGCTTTTAGTGGCCGCGACCGAGCCACAAGCTTCGGGAACGGCTCGCGCTCGCTACTTTTAATAGCGGCCCTAGTGGCGTAATGTGCAACAGAGTGGTCGCGTTTACTGGCGTATAGTGGATGTAATGTGCGTGTGCTCTTACATACCTGTTTGTGTCAGTTCCAAGGCACGAGACCCTGACATGATCGCTGGCCGTCAGCTGGTACCCGCCGTCCTCGATCACGGTACTCTTGCCAAAGGAGTGATGGAAATCGTCTATATATAAGATGTCCTCATACATGCATGATATGTTTCTCATTGTCTTTCTTACTTCGTCTACGATACGGCACTTTGAATGCTGAAAGGTAAATTATTCATATTGTAGGTAAATCATTATAAAATCCACTGTAGCCGAGCGGCTGGCGGGTACGCGACTTCCAGCCTGTGGGTCGTGGGTTCGATCCCCGGCTTGGTTTTTCTAATCGATTCAGATTCTGATCTTTATTTTTCAGTACATCGTAAGTTTCACCTTTAAATATATTGCTGGTAGCATCGTCCAGTTGCTGCTCCCCCGTTGTAGATATAAAAGGAGCTTTTGTCGTATAATTTTTGGTTTTAGATTGTGTTCAAGTAAGATTTGTATAGAAACTGATTTGTATTTTGGGATGAAGTATCGCCACTTATAAGGACGTTATGGTTATTAAAATTGTGTAAAGATTGTTCCAAGTTGTGTGGGACTGATTCATCATGTTTAAGCCGTGCCCCCATATTTCACGGCTGGACAGTCCAAACGGCTCAACGGATTTTGGCATATGAGGTGCCGTTGGATTCCTCATAATCTTGGGACTGGTCTAAGCTATAATACTAGTATTTGAAAAAAAGTACTTAGGTACCGTACTTGAGTTTTTTGAAAAAAAATGAATTTCACTTGTTTAACTTATAAAACGCGACTCACATAGCATTTTACCCAGTCCTGTCCCTCACACCTCATCCGCTGCAGTTTCTCATAAGTCCACGCAATATCGTCAAAGAACGGGTTAAGGTAGGGGATCTTGCAGCCCGTCCCTCTATCCCGTTTCAATGCTTCAGCCAATTGTTTCTCTTGAAATCTGTTACACAATTACTCTGAAATCTGTTACATAAATACTCTGAAATCTGTTAATAAGAGTCCCCAGCAAGGTTGACGCGAGTCGACTCTCCATACAAACGAAGTTTGGGTCTCATTTTAAAACGGCATACTGCTTTTTAGATATGTAATAGGTAAAAGAAAAGCGATTAGAGCAACTTTTTCTGCAACTTTTATGTTATTTCTACTCAAAATCACGATGTCTTTCCATCCCAATAGGAGAAAAAAAGTGTCCCAAAATGTTCATACATTTTTGAACTTTCCTATTGTGTTACCACCATACAAAATGTATGGTAAATGGTAACACAATAGGAAAAATATCTTTGGGACAGTTTTTTGTCCTACCAGGGTCGAAAGAGCTCCTGATTCTGAGTGGAAATAGTTAAAATAAAATTCCTAGAAGTACAATTAATAATAGTGGCATTACATACTAGATCTATTATTTGTCTAGGATATCGTTTTAAAATGAAAACCAAACTTCGTTTGTATGAAGAGTCGAACGTCCTGGCGACCTAGGTACTAGGTATACAGTAACAAAGCTGGAATTCAAACGATATGAATGCTGAACAGACGCGTATCCAGAATTTTATTATTAAAAAAAACATATAAATGTTCATTACTCTTACGCCCTGCGTCAGGAAAATAGGGTTGTGGGCTCAAATTTTAAAATAACTTCATAAGAAGGAAAGCAAAAAATATGCCTAGCGACGTCCATCTCAACAAAAAAATAACATATTTAATGTTTCTTGTTAGAGACAGAAAACGCTCGATGTGCTTCAAGCGTCATATGAAATAATGATCTGCGCCAATCTGATCAATGGATGAAAATAATTTTATATCGCATCTAGTAGGTATAGACATCTTACGGTCACGTGACCTGTGGCGAGTTTAACAATTTTTCCCCATCACAAAAGTGCACAGCGCCGCTAAAGAAGTTTTCACTTCAAAAATGAGTTTTTTTTTTCTTAAACATTGCACTCAATTGTTTAACGAACCAATTTTATACTAAACGAAAGTGTGAGCCTGTCGAATATTCTAACACTGGGTTGTCTATTTTTTCCTGGCATAACTAGGTAGTGGATTCGCGGTTATAAACTGGTAAATCGAAACGAAAAATTTACCCTCATCTGTTTTATAAATATAATATTCGTTTATATATTTGATAGGCTTCATACTTTCGATTAGTGTAAAATTTAACCGTTTTAAACTATTGGGCACAATTTTTTTTTTAAGTTGATTTTTTTGCCAGGAATTATTGAGCCAACCTTGCTAATGGCAAAATAATTTGGCTCAGGACCGCTTCGGCCTCAGTTTCATTTCGGCAACTTCTTAAGTAGTTCTCATTCGCATTTGGTCTACTGTTCCGATTCGCCAGCATTCCTATATCGTCACTTTCTTATCTCGCCCGCTTTCTTACGTGGGCCACTGTAGTAACTTGGTTATATTCCTAATTAGACTACAGTGCCGATTCGTCAACACTCCTAATTCGTCCATAGTGCTTACTCGTCAACATTCCTATTTAGACCACAGTGCCAACTCGTCAACTACATAGCAGCCCTAATAGTACATCATCATTATCATCAAAGTTATCTTTATGGTTAAGGACAAGTGTGACAACAGCAAATACTAATTGTAACTGCCGCATACTAGCTGGAAAATAGCACTTAAGAAGATATGAAGTGCACATTGACATTAATTTTATCTATGATTCAATGACACACATAAGTCAATTCAGTCAGTCGCTGAATCAAAAACTTCCAACAGTAAAATGTCGAATTTATATATTACTAAATCTCAACTTTTACTACTCCTAGGTCGATAAAAGAACGCGGACGAGTTGGCACTTTGGTCGAAATAGGAACGTAGACAAAAATGGTATATTGACGATATCAGATATTGGACGAGTTGGCACTATGGTCAAAATAGGAATTTAGACAAAATGGGGTATTGACGATATCAGAAAGTAGGCAAGTTAGGAAGGTGACGATTTAGGAATTGTAGGCTGACGACATGGCACTGTGGACGATTTATGGAGATGACGAAATGAAACTGAGGCCGAAGCGGTCCTGAGCCAATAATTTTAATGTAGGTACCTACCTACTAAATTCGATATGAAACACTTTTTATCCATTAAACAGATGGGTGCAAATCGTGCCTCTATTGATATCTGTTACTATAGTTAGCACTACATAGGTAAACTGCGCGGTAAGGCTTCGCCTCCCGCACATCGCCTGTACCCGTTATCGTCATACTCCCGCACCGCAGGCGAGGACTGAGTTAAGCGTTCTACCTATAATAGTGTATCGGCGCAGCGCGCCATAAAACGTCACCATTCACGGCCTACCGAATGAGTAAGCTCTTCTTAAAGTTATGTAGGTACGTACGCGATAATTGCAGTCCTGAAAAAAAAAATATACACAAATCTGGATCGTGATTTCTTACTGACACGTTTTTCGAGGCGGGAGGGAAAAGTCATAAAAAGAGTGCAGACGCATATGTGTCGTCATGGGCCCTGAATGGGTTAATTATGGTGCCGGCAACTGTCATCCCATTGAAACTTGTCAAACTTTCCTTACATTCGGATTTCAATAACTAAAGCTACTGTTACACATGCTCTGGAATAGCATGCTAAAAAATGTGTAATCAGTATGCTTAATATAAGCATGAACTATTTGCTAGCAATAAGCATGCAAGTTTAAAGCACGCTCCTGAATAATCATGCTCAAAGCAAACACACAAAACACACACGCCAGTTGATAGCGGAGAGCACGCTCGGAACTCTATTTTTTTTTTAATTCGCTGTTGTAAACAGAGCTCAAGTTTTGAATTTTTGTTTTTATAATTTTCAAAGTCAAAGTAAGATCGTCCATGTTGGTTAACAAATATTCATATATACATTATTTCTTGCAATATTGTTTTTGTATTGTGATATGCGTAGATTTCATAGGCATTCATTGTTCCGATATAAAATCGCAGATTTCAACGTTTTTTCATCGCCCCAGGGAAGCGTTTTTAGGGCGAAATACTAAGTATACTAGCATGCTCAATAAGCAAACCTGTTCACACACACGTGCCCAAAAGCACGCCTCCTTCCACCCGCGCTCCAGGTAGCATGCCCAAAAATCGCACGACCGTCGATTTTTGAGCAAACTCGAAATGAGCATGCTCATTATTAGCATACGTCGTTATCGCGGGTACAAAAACGATTTGACAGTACAGAAAGATTATGAAAAACAAGCAACAACAGACGCGAAACTCATTTTGAAGAACATCTATGCCTACTCCTACGAGTTTAAAATGTATCACACATTAGGTATCTAAATCTTTGTAATCTATTACGAAAACCAAATAATACATGTGAAAAATACACGTTAGTAAAAATTACACACGTTTTCTTATTTTATAAATAGACTTTCTTCTAAGTAGGTAAGCGTTTAATTAGTAGACGATAACAGTTATCTTCACACAAGTACGTATATATTGTTAAAATTGTAAAAAAAAAGACGTTAAAAGATAATTAAATCTACTTATTTCCTATGTATAAACATAAGACAACAGCTTAACCCATACCCCTTTACGGCTGTATTTTTATTGATCTTTTCTAGAGAAAACTCTCCTGTAAAGAGCTTCTTAGATGTTTAGTAGCTGTAGGCAGAATACGTCCGTTTCTACCAAATAGACATTCTGTTTTATCTGCTCTTTATCTGATTGGTAATTGTACCCGCGATAACGACGTATGATTATTAGCAATGATTAGACACACATGCTACTAAGTAGCAATTGCTCAATAGTGGCATGCTTTCGTGCTAGTAATGAAATGAGCCTGTGTAACAGTAGCTTAAATAAAATACATAATTCTGACCTGTTCCTTGTGTTCCAAGCTAATATTTCATCATTGTCATCAGCCATGCTATTAAATGTGTTAAAAAAATTAAAGTTAGAGCACGAAAATAACCAAGAGGAAAAAACGTAACACTATATACTGATGTCGCATGAGGGCTCGTTTTGTGTCGCTCCCCCAAACAAACGTTTTTCGATCAATATATATGTTTCATGACTAAAGAGTTTCATATCATAATTGTTACATTTAGTCAATCACTTTATAAAATAAGGATTATATATTTGCTTGTTTGTTATTAAGTCATATTTATTTATTTTATGAACCACCCCCAATTTCCCCCAGACGACAAGTATCCGCATACTTACGAGGTTGTTAGACACGTTGGGTCCAACTGCGACTTATCCAGCGAATAGTACGAGTACACAGCGCACAAACCCACTGCAACGAACGCGTACCACCATTTTGTTGGCCGCTGTGTCAGAAACAATCGACATCGTCAGGATTCCATGATCAAAATTTAATTTTAAAAGAATTCTAAAAGATGATGTGGGAACGCTCATTGGAGCGGTTACACTCGGCCACTTTTAAGTCACAGTCAAATGAAATATGCCTAAATTGAACAATAAAGCTTAAATTTAGGCATGAATGTCAATAAAATACAACCGTTTCGGAAGTTTCGGAAAGAAATACTTACCTCTGCCACGAGAACAACTGGCGTAGAAAACTGGGCGAGGTATATTTTTTTCTAAATAATATACAACATACAGTAGAAATGTCATCTACATATTTATTTTTGCGATAAATGACTCGTGCGGGACGCTAAGCTATCACTGCCAAACATTTTTGCAACGATACAAACGCTCGTTACTCGAACGCGCGACTGTCGTGCGACACTAATGTAAGGCCTGAGTGGACGCCCCGCTCAGGCCTTACACTAAACCATAGATAAAGCACCTGTCAAGATCACCTGCACAGCATCAGAGGACTGCCCGCGAGCTGTGCATACTGCATAGACTCTCCGTCTCTTTCTAAGCTTTGTAGTTGGAACGAGACGGATAGCCTATCTCGCCGCGACACAGCTCGCGGGCCGTCCTGTATCACGCTGCAAAGTCGCTTTGTGGTACCGCTCTTAACGTTACCTGGAGTACTTACTGCATTTTTTGTGTCAGAGTATATCTGAAGCCAGATTCATACTTATATCTTATCGACCGTGACGTGACGCGATGCTACAGAATAGGGGTTTCATACACTCATTTCAACTCATTTGATGCGCTCAACTTGGTGGCTCCTATTAGGTTAGGCGTCAGAGAGCACCAAAGAGTATCACGTCAGATAAGTATATATATTCTACTACTACGATATTTTTCTTTACGAGATTGATTAATTTAAGAGTTTGTCCATACAACGGGTAGTATAGTAAATCATTGGTATAGGACGTTTCCACAACTCGACAGCAATGTCTGACTTTGACTATAATGAATAGACTAGAGAGTAGTTTTTAGAAAGGATCACATTATGGTCCTCTTTAAAAACTATTTCAAATGACCCCGTGACGGCCACTAAGGAACCTAAGAGTAGTGTTTTAAAACAAAAGTCGCAATTTAAATAAGACTATTTGGACACGGGACTCGGGATACCTTCATGATTCTGAATGTGAAGAGAAGAATACGCATTGTGAGGCTGCCAGAATAACACTTGTGCTCTATAATATCGGGGCAACCTGCAATATTCAAAAACATGCGCTCTTAATCGGTTCTTTTTGGTAGCTACGGTGCCACGCAGAAACACAGATAGGCCTCCCGCAAAGAGTGCCACAATGGCCGGTCTTGCGCCACCCGCATCCAGCGGACTCTCGCGACCTTTACCAGGTGGTCATCAGTTCACAGTCCACACAATCACATCATCGCGGGGTTAATAGAAGTAGCAGGTCAAGTTGGATAATCGTGTCCTCATTTATAAATACAAGTTTTTACTATCACGATGTTCGCAAACTCACCACCTGCCTAATGGTACTCAGACAACTCTCTCTCTCTTTCCACTGGAGTCATTGCCGGCCCTTTACTGATGTGAAAATTCGTAATAGCGACGGCTGAATGCTGCTAAGCTGATCAATCCATCCACTCTCTCAGTCGCTCTGAAACCAACACACCCTCGGCAGCTCAGGCCACCTTACTTACCACCAGGAAGAGCAAGTAGAAGTGATAATTAATCTGGAAGCACGGAGGTGCCCTCCGCCAAGACAAGCTAAGTGGCACTTCTTCTTCTTCTTATTTAAGAGCTAAGCTCTTGTCAGTGTAACTCAAAGTAGGCCGTCTATCTACTCCGATCCCACGCAACCTCTTTGACCTCTCGATACGACCTAACATCAACTCTCTGTTTGAGTTGCTATATGTAGTTTATTCAAGGTCTGCCTCTTCCTCGCTTCCCCTCTATCTTTCCTTCAATTGGCACTACAACCTATTTTCGAAGCGTTTCGTCGAATGCCTAAACCCTCAGCGTCATAGCTAGGCTTAAAAGTATGGCTATTACCTACTATATAAACTAATAGGATTTGTAAGGGCTGGTAGAGGTTTTACGCTACTGTTTTATATCCTAACAAAAACACAGTGTTATTTTTTTGTAACTTACTATTGCTCGATCTTAAATTCCGGTAGCTTGTAACGTAATATCCCCATTTCGAATAGCGCAATCTTAAATGTGAGCCTGAATATGATCGGTCGAAGTCCCGAACCTTGGTGGATTCGTTCCTCCAAGTAAAGTTATCGTTAGCCAACACTTGAGTGTTTAGATCTCTCGTAGGAATGACTACAATTGCTGACTGTAGTTATTTATTATAAATCACTTTTAATATGTCTCACATACTCCGCGCGTATATTTATAAAAAAAGTACTCTGTGACTACAAAATGACTACATGATAATTATGTTATATTTCAGTTATAAGTTATAACATATACTTATTTAGGATACTACATTCAATATTGTCTATGGTACAGACGTGGGTGTGCTGACTGACATACTACAAGAAGTTTATATATTAAAGGAGGTTAGCCAATTCTTTTGAAGTTCTGGTTTAATCCCCTCCTTGCCCGTGGTCCACCTAATCTGTTCACCTGGGTGGACCACGGGAAGTTTTTTCTACCCGTGGTCCACCTAGGTGGACTAAGGTGAACCACGGTCATTTTTTTTTACCCGTGGTACACCTATGTAAACTTTGCTAAGAGACCCCTTCTTTCCCACCGTCCACCTCCCGAGACCTCCTCGGTGAACTGTTGAAAATTATTTTTTCCTACCGTTCACCTTTAATTATATAGTGTAATTTATATTGGTGACCGTCCACCTCTGAAATTTAATACTGGCTGTTTTATTATATCTATGGATTTTTTAAATGTTTGCGTGAAGAATTTGTCTGACAGGAAATACGCACCGAAAATGTGTTATTTCGCTTTCTCATATTAAAAGTTCGGTTCTGGCGCTTCGCCGGCCGCTGCCGCGGCACGCTCGCTTCGCTCACTCGGCTCGCGCGCTGTAGGGTCGCAGTACACCTAACACTCCTCCTCGCTTCGCTCGTCGTCGTACCTACACTGGCCTGCACATTTTTCGATCTGAAGAGTTCTGATAGTATGTAGGTACGCTGTATTGATAACAAAGTGTACGGTGGAAATTAAAAAAAATCCATTGTACACACAAAAAGTACTACTGTATGCTATATACTAATTTACTGGAAAAGTTTACCGAGGTGAACCACCACCAATAAGTTTTTACCATAGTCATTCTAGGTGGACCAAGGGTAGAAAAAACTTCCCGTGGTCCACCCAGGTGAACAGATTAAGTGGACCACGGGCAAGGAGCTGTTTAATCACAGCATAATTTCATTTTGCCTACTCGAATTCTTCTGGATCTAAAAATGACGTGTAGTTTCAGTGTCCGAGAGGCAACCGGATGGCTCGCGGTATTTGAGCTCCTGAAGCGTTGTGGAACCACCCTGTGCAACCCGAACTGAGCCAACTAAGACTCGGCTGCCTCGCGGCAACTTTTTTTTTTTAAATTATTTTTATTTCCGCCCCAAGTTGGGTTAGTTTGGGATGCACGGGGCGGTTCCACAACGCTTCGGGAGCTCGTCTACCGCGAGCCATCTGATTGCCTCCTCGACACTGCAACTACACGTCATTGCCCTGAATATAACCGCCTATCAAAATGCCTAAGGGCTGATCGGGGGCATGGAAGTGCCCCCGCCAAGTCGAGTAAAAGAGCAAAAAAGAGATCGTACCATCCCTTTCTCAAAGCCATTCGGGCCATTTTCGACCCCCGTAACTTCGTTGTAGAAAAAACTGGAAGCCTAAATTTTCAGTGACAAATAAGGCATTTATTTCCAAATTACATTCAATCCGAACCAGTAGTTTAAGAATTATTGCAAGTCAAAGTTTTTTTTACGGACAGCTCTACACGTCAACTCGCAGACCCGAAGTTGGTCTGGCGGAAGACCCTTCCTAGAGCTAGATTAACCCGATACTATACCGACAATATCCCGGACATCAAGCCTGTACGAGATTAGAATGGCTCTGAAACAGCTTAAGAACAGCAAGGCACCTGGTCATGACGGAATTACAGCAGAACTCCTGAAAGCGGGTGGAAAACTGATCCTTACGGCCCTTCAGAAGTTGTTCGACAACTCCCATTTCAATCGGACACTTTACGCTTGAAGTGTAGACGATTATATATACCTAAGACAGACTGTCCAGTTAAGTAGGTCCAAACCTTGAGAATGAGGTCAATCGTCGAATCCGACTTAAATGGGCAGCATTCGGGAAGCGACGGCACATCTTTTTGTCCAATATTCCGCAGTGTCTCAAGACAGTGTCACATGACGTATGGCACGGAAACGTGGTCGCTTACTATGGGAATGGTATGATGGAACTGGTAGAAGAAGGCTCAAGTCACCCAAAGGGCAATGTAGAGGGCGGCTATGCTAGGAGTTTCTCTGCGCGATTACATCAGAAACGAGGCTATCCGCAGCAAAACGAAGGTAATTGATATAGCCCTCCGAATCTAAAAACTTAAGTGGCAGTGGGCGGGGCACACTGCATATAGAAGCTATGGCCATTGGGGCGGAAAGGTTCTCGAGTGGCAACCACGTACCGGAAGGCGCGGCGTGGGTAGGCCCCCCACAAGGTGGACTGATGACCTGATAAAGGTCGCGGGAGCCCGCTGGATGCGGATGGCGCAGGACCGGTCATTGTGTAATTCTTTTGGGGAGGCCTATGTGCAACAGTGGACGTCTTTCGGCTGATATGATAATGATGGTGAAGAAAGTAAAAAAAAAGAAAAAAAAAGAAATAAATGTTTATTCTCTGATTTCCTTACATGCTTAAAGCTAGACAGAAATCTGCCAAACCACAGTGCGGTTCCTTAATGTTGTCACTGATTGGCTGACTCACCGATCATCAAAATTCTAAGGTACTTCTAGCAGACCTACAGACTTGAAATATTGCATGCGGTTATTGTTAGGTCGTACAATGCGCTCGAAAACTATAAAAACTACTTATTTGCGGTTGGTAAAATAACATTTCCATACAAAGTATATGCAAACATGACACATTAACCTGCAAAAAGAAGTGAGATCCCATAAAAAACAATCAGTTAAAAATATTGGCCAAGTCTTACAGCATTTATTAATTTTTGCATACTTACCTAATACAAAATGGTCAGGTCACAAAATGTTATTTAGCAAGCAAATAAAGATTAAGTAAGAATGCCTGACTTGATTTTACTTAATATCTCACCACTTTTTACAGTGTAAGAGTTTCGAGACTTGGCCTATTTATTACATGGAATGTTTTTGTTGTGGGATCACACTGACGCGGCCTGCGGTGGCGCTCCATAGTCCAGTTGCCAGTTAACCCTCTGCAACTGTGGTGAATTTTTTAGAAAGATTCTACTGATGTGGAGTCTGTCAGACGTCATTTTTGATAATTCATTAAAAAAACATAATAACACAAAAATACCAATTATAACTTTATAAAACGAATATTTCATTTATGATTCGTTATAGTATATTATAAAATTGGTTTAGAAGTAAAATAAAGAAGTAATATATAATCAACTTTAATCAGATCACAATTTCAGATATTTTGTTGATTAAACTAAAAATTTGACAACCATCCCCACCCTCCCCTACCTACCCTCAAATTGTAAATAAAACCAAAAACATAAGTAACATACTTTTTATGTTTTACAGCAGAATGGAAAGCATAGTTGGCATACTGTCGGTTTCTGGTCACGCCATCTATCAAACAAAAAAAAACTTTACCCATAAAGCTTGGTGCAGCCTGCAGTAGGTAAGCTTGAGAATTAGGCCTGAATCACACTGATGCGGCCTACGGTCGCGGTCAATAGTAAATGTGACAATAGCTGTCAAAATTACTATTGACCGTCACCGCAGGCCGCGCCATGTCTGTGAGAGGCTTTACTCTCAAGTCAATAGCTCATAGGCAGACATAGTAAATTTTGAGGCATTCTATGTGCAACGCGTAGTGTTAACGGAATTGATATAAATAAGTTTCTAACAAAAAAAACGGGGTTGCATTCCGGGAGTGCCGCCAGAAGTGAAAACTAGAATAATTTTATAAAAATACACCTTCTGTTACCATCATCAGATCAGCTCGATCGTACCATAATATTGAATTGTCATCCAAACTACACTTATATACCCAAAATTTCAGCTCAATCGGTTGAGTTAACTGGTTCAAAATTCAATTCCAAGATTTGTCCCATGCTAACAAACCAACAAACTAACTAACAAGTCAAGTTAAATAAAAGCTTGTATATAACAATTTCAATCGTAATGCTAAATGCCATGCCAGGTTAAGCTAGGTAAGTAAATCTGCCCCCAGCGAGTTTTGGCTCAAAACTCGCTGGGGGCAGATTTACTTAGCTAGTCCTGGCGTGGCCTTTGCGTTAATAACATTAATATTAACTTTAATTAACAGTTTTGATGAATACCTACTTGTTGTTTTTACCAACTTCGCTGCAACAAAAACACTACAAAATTTACAATTGCTGGTCGTAGCTTACCTAAAATGGAAAATTAGATACCTATTTACTTTCTAATGTATCCAGAATTGCAGAAAGGATCCAACCAATATCCTATTAATATTATAAATGCGAAAGTTTGTTACTCAATCACACTTAAAACGGCTCAACCCGGATTTGGATGAAATTTTGCACAAAGATAGTTTATAGCCTGGATTGAATATACGAATTAAATATATACGATAGTTGTTATCCCGGGTCCATGCAGACGAAGTCATGGGCGGAAGCTAGTTTCAAACGAGAGACTACTCACTTTGCTCTGATTGCGCGCTCCAGCGCCATGGCTAGGTAAATGATGAACACGTGCCACACTGAAAAGATATATGATTGAGATTATTCAATGTGGCAGACTTTTTATAAAAGTGTCATTGGAATCTTCTACCTTGGACGGTAGTTGCTTTTTAGGGTTCCGCAGTCAACAAGGTTAGGTATAGTTTCGCGATGTCCGTCTGGCCGTACGTCCGTACGTCTGTCCGTCCATCTTCAGCTTAGCTCAGTAACCATTACTACTAGAAAACTGTAATTCGCCATGGGTATACAAATCAATCACGGCGAATAAACAGAAGAATAAAATCTTGAAAAAAAATTTTTTTTCCTTCACTACTAGAGTGGGGATGTCATTTTTTTTCTCGTTAAACCCATAGTGTGGGTATCGTTGGATAGCTTGTTTAAAAATATTATGGGTTTCTTAAAACGATTTTTCAAATTAGTGATTCGTTTGCGAGATATTGGGCTTTAAAGTCCAAATTTTTGTTCGAGTCATGCATCTCCCTGCCGGCTAAATGGCTGCTACTGGAAATGTGAAAAAAAACGTGGCAGTAGTACATATTTATAGTGAATTTAAAAGGAAAACTAAGCTAAGAACACGGCTAAGTAGGCATAACTAGTTACCAAGTAATAGTCGACCAAGTTAAAATGTACTTAGAAAGGCCTACTTTCGTACAAAATCAGCCGACGCAACCATTTAGTAGGCGCGCGCGAGTGTCGATGTAACTAAGAAAGACAGGCAACTACGGAACCCTACACAGTGCGTGGCCCGACATGCACTTGGCCGATTTTTTACATTGATGGAATTCGTCCCAACTTAAATAATCTCAAGTATATATCGTGTTCAGTAGAGATACACGCAATATTTTGTATTCGGCCAATCTGGGAATTTCGGAGTTTGTTTTCGGCCGCGTTAATTCGTTAGGGACAGAGTTATACAGTAATTCATTAGAGACCGAGTTATAACTGACTGACTGGCCGAGTTGCAACAATGTAAGTAATAGAGTATATCGACGCTAAGGCCTGAACCACACTGGCGCGGCCTGCGGTGGCGGTCGATAGTAAATTTGACAATAACTGTCAAGTTTACCATGAACCGCCACCGTACAATTGGTTCGCGCTCGCTACTCTCTATTAATGGACGGGTTTCACGCCATAATGCGTAAGCGTGTCGCGTCCCTGCTGAGGCCACTGCGCGGCCCGAACAGCCTCCTGCAAACGGTGGCGGCGCGCCTGGATGGTCCCTTCCTATTTCACTGGGATAGCTTGCATAGGGCACCCAACTGACGCCTTGCGAATAGTAATATAATACATACTAATATAGTTTAGAGACCTTTATTACTAACGAATTATGGAAACACTTCCGAAATAAATGATTTGATTTGATCAATGGCAGCATCTGCTTAATGTGCATTGCAGTGGTCGCGTTTAGTGGCTGTAATATGCAAGCGCTATAAAAAGTCTTAATACATACACGTAATTAAAAATATCTCTAATACGGTGTTGCCAACATTAAAGTGGCTCCACGGTTCTTCATGCCCGAGTTCCACGACCGCAATCAGCTGTGCGATGAGTAATATGTCCAGTAAAATTACTTTAATGATATTGTTGAACACATACATAGACATCGCCCATATGCATTCCTGAAAAATGAACAATAAATAATGTACGAGTACAGTCCTCGGCAGAGACACACGGCGTCAGGTGCAGAGGAACTATCCTCTGCACCTGACTGAGTGTACCTAGACTAGGAGTTTGATTTTGACCAACTTAGTGACATATTGAAATGTCAAATGTCAATCAACTCATGTTTCAACTACTAGTGTTTAAAAGGACATTACGAGTATGTAGGTACAAGAAAACACGATCTTTGCCGTTGTTGATTGTTGTTGCATTTCATCATCACCATCGTCATCATATCAGCCGGAAGACGTCCACTGCTGGACATAGATAGGCCTCCCCCAAAGAGTGCCACAATGACCGGTCCTGCGCCACCCGCATCCAGCGGACTCCCGCGACCTTTAACAGGTCATCAGTCCACCTTGTGGGGGAGACGGGGGGGATCCACGCTGCGCCTACCGCTGATTTGTTACATTTATTTACCTAAATTAATTCTAATTTAAAATTAAAGGGCACTCGACGTATCCTACTAATATTATAAATGCGAAAGTTTGGATGTTAGGATGTCTAGATGTTTACTCAGTCACACTTAAACGGCTCATTCCTGACCGATGATTCTCTACTCTAGATACAGCTCACAGAGCCCTACTTATGAACGAAGACATATAAATGATAATTAGGTAAATACCTAATTATAAATACTTTATTAAATAATAAAGTTTCTACAAGATATAAAGAAAGAAAGAAAAAGAAATTATATTTATTGCATTATAATAAAATATATATCAATTAACACAGTGAAAAATTTGGTACACAAAAAAAACATCAGTAAATAAATAAATGAAATAAATGAATTTTATTCTGCAAGTAGGCCGTAATGGCACTTTTACCATTCAAAATTCTACCATAATAACTAGAAAATAAATATTATAGATAGATAATAAATAAAACGTGTATCTGTTTGCTACAATCAGAAACAGAAACAACATCGTACAAAAACAAAATGATAACAAATATTCGATACACAATATGGAACAGAATAGACATACTTACTTAATAGTAGGGCATTAAAAAAAAATCGTGTACCCAATTAGCGTGAGTTGTTAAATAAAAATTAAGTCAGTGTCAGTTTTGTGACGACAATTAAGTATACAGTTTGTATACAAATTAACGTTTTCTTTTCAATTTATAAATGCTATGCATATACACGTTATTACATGTGAAACAAGTTCAATTTCACATAATTGGAATGCTTAATTGTCGTCACAAAACTGACACCGAGTTAATTTTTATTTAACAACTCACGCTAATTGAATACACGAATTTTTTAAAATGCTCAGTAACATAACAAAAAATTCAACATACAATTGGTGTATGCGTTGCAGAAAAACAAAAGGGTTCGTGGGTCAGTTATACGGTTCAGTCTTTCGAGAGAACCTGAGGCTCTAGTATAAGTTTTACTGAAACAAAACGTTACGATCGCGTTTGCGTTTTACCCTCAATTTGTATGGGATTTGACACCTAAACGCAAACGCGGTCGTAACGTTTTGTTTCGGTAAAACTTATACTAGAGCCTCTGGTATTCTGCCTGAGCCTGAGACATGTAAGTTTAGTATCACACTATACAAAAAATAAACGAAATCAAAACTGTACTAAAAAAATAAATATAATAGCATTCTTCACGCATGCCAGGCGAAATCCAATCTTATGACGGTTCTACACTACACTACACTTCACACAAGTTGGCACGACGTCCAAATTGTGTGAAGTGTAGTGTGATGTAGGTGAGTGATCAAAATATGTTAAACAATATTTATTATAAGTTTCTGTCAAAATTTTCATTTTTGGTACAAGCTTTTATTGCCGACTGTACTTTTCTGTATACCATCATCAACTGCTCATTGAGACGATTCTAACCAGCTCAAACTCGATGGGGTTATGTGGTTTTATTACGGAGTTCCTATGGCCACCTTATGTCTCCATCATCAGATCAGCTCGATGGTATCATAATATTGAATTATCATCCAAACTATACTTATACCCAAAATTTCAATCGGTCACCGGGAAGTGGGTCAAATTTAACTTGCAAGATTTGACGGACAACTTACTTACATACTTACATACGAACAAGTCAAGTTAATATAAAGCTTGTAATAAAGGCAAAAAAGGAGCACATTCAGCAACTGCTGGCGACATAAGAGCGATGGGTGTATGATAATAAATACTAGCTTCTGCCCGCGACTCCGTCCGCGTGAAACTCGTTTAAGTATATCGTAGCTCCATACAAACTTTCACCCCACATTTCACCCTCTTGGGGGATGATTTCCGGGACTCAAACTATTTCTATACCAAATGTCATCTAAATCGATTCAGCGGGTTAAGCGTGAAGAGGTAACAGACAGACAGATAGACAGACAGACACACTTTCGCATTTACAATAAAAGCATGGATGTATGGGATTCGTCGGCGCAGTTGGAGGTGGGTAGCGCCACTCGCTCGCCCGTTTGAACTAGTTGAGGCTCGAACACGTATGTATACCCATCTATCATCGATCAGCATTATCATCATATAACAAGTGAAAGACGTCCACTGCCAGACATAAGCCTCCAAAGACGTCCACTGCCAGACATAAGCCTCCAAAGACGTCCACTGCCAGACATAAGCCTCCAAAGACGTCCACTGCCAGACATAAGCCTCCAAAGACGTCCACTGCCAGACATAAGCCTCCAAAGACGTCCACTGCCAGACATAAGCCTCCAAAGAGTCCCAAAGTTTCCGGTCCTGCACGGCTATCAGAAGACGGCGCGCGAGCTCTCTCGATTTTTCTCGTACTATACGTCTCTCTTATTAGAACACTTATAAAGAGAGGTAGGTATAGTGCGTGAAAAATCGAGAGAGCTCGCGCGCCGTCTTGTGATAGCCGTGCTGCGCCAGCGGACACCCGGGCGTATACTTATCTATAATAACTACTACAGTACGATTACTGTTAGTTAAGACCTGACAGATGGATTGCCTTCATTTAATTTTCAACTTTAATTTCATATAGATAAAGCATTTTTCAGAATACTGTTACCCACATCTACCGATTTAGTAATAACTATTTTATTTGTATAAGATTAAAGTTGAAAATTAAATGAAGGCAATCCATCTGTCAGGTCTTAACTAACAGTAATCGTACTGTAACTTAGGTGACAAAATAAACAAATAATACGCACATCCATTATTCCGTAACATATATAGAGACTGCATGCTACAAGGCTGGCAAACCAGTACGGGTATAGTACTTTTACTGCTACATCTGGAAGAATTTTTTTTAATTATTCGGTATTGGGCTTATACCTACTAAGGGCAGTCACTAGAAAATTAATAGAAAACATCAAGACTCGGGAACAAACATTAGTGCTCATCATACAAAGACTTAATTATTGGGAATAAATCGCTTACCAAAAAAAATCTGACTGCGCACCAAAAACTACCGAGTTGCACATCAAAAATTTTACAATTGCACATCAGAACCGTATTTTGATGAACGATTAGTGTTTAGCTGTGCAAATCAGCATTTATAATGTTATTAGGTTTTATGATGTGCCTTTAAATACTAGTGTGTTTTTTAAGTTTTGCGCCGATTTTGTGTTGTGTGTGTGTGTAAGTCCGAAGAGATATAAGATACTTATTTTCCCAACATAATAGCTGGATTGATTTTCGCCCTCGCAAACCCCCCCCCCCCCCCCCTGCTGTAAATCTGGAAATACCTATTGCCATGAAATAAATAGTAAAACATTACATTTTTACATGATAGATATAGGGTTCCATAGTAACAATTGTTCCTTACAAGCATCCCGTTTGACATAATCAAACGAACTCCAGTTTTTAGTCAAAGGAAAATGCCCAAAAAAACTCATCGTCGATAAAAACGAGTTGAGCCTACTAAAAATAAGTCAAGCATAAATATCAGGTCTCAAACAACGTAATTAGTTTCCTACAATACCAATTTGAAGAAGCTATTCACTGCAGTTCAGTTTCGTAGTCCTTTGAATCACATGTTACGTTTTCAAACTATGTAAACAAATATTGACTTTACAACACTCGCGCGCAAAAGTATTGTACTTATCACTGCATTTTTTCATGTGCACCTGTAAACCTAAATCTTCATAAAAAGTAAACAAACATGGAAATCGGCCCCGTATTTTTCAGATACCCGGTTTGCAAGCGTATGCGCGGTACCCCGTGACCTCGTGTACGAGTTGCGCTGAAAGGGGGGTACAGGAGTGAGTTGTTATCAGTCACTTATCAGAAGTCGATCGAACATCTCCAGCATATTTTCCTGTAAAAATCAAGGAAAAATGGAAACCACTGAAGCCAATAAGCTCAAGTCGCCATAGTCGTCCGACTCCTGCAAGAAAGGCGTAGCCAACGTTAAGTAGCTGCCGAGCTGAAATTAACCAGAGGTTCCAGCGGACAGGAGCCTCCACTTCAAGATCAAGAAGCGGCCGCAGACCGTGCACATCAGAGAGGGACGACCGCTTCATTGTCTCAACAGCCTTCCGAGACCGTCACCACACAGGCGTTACTGTCCAGCAGAGTCTGCGTGTGGTACGAGGTCTGGCTGCCAGCGAGTCGACAGTAAGAAAGAGACTCAAGCAGGCGAAATTGACTGCCAGAA
Source organism: Epinotia bilunana (assembly GCA_947049275.1). Lineage (NCBI taxonomy): Eukaryota > Metazoa > Arthropoda > Insecta > Lepidoptera > Tortricidae > Epinotia > Epinotia bilunana. The sequence goes on along the minus strand of OX346274.1, from coordinate 12,571,434 downwards.
CGCCTGCGACGGGGGCCAGTTTGCTACCGCGACACCGTACAGAATGTGCCTAAATGGCTGCGACCGGTGAGAAAGAGTCTACAGGAGACCAGAAGAACGTTTTACTCAGTGCTGCTTCTCCGAAAAAGTCGCCTACGGCGGAGGTGTCATATTTTGGGGCGGCATTTCCTACGACGGGCGGACTGAGCTAGTGTTCGTGCCTGGCGAGGGCCGTGGTGGTCGATTGAACGCTGCCGGGTAGTAAAATAAAAATAAAAAACCCTTTTATTTAGCTACCCTTTCCCTGACTCCCGATTCGTTTCAGATCGACTTGCAGTTCTTTTCGTTTTTCTTGAATGGCTGGAGAATAGTCCCGTTTTATATATATTGCAGTGTTTTCGAACCTTTTTTTGTTTATATGAAGCTCTAATTTTCGGCCCATCGTTGTAATAATTGCGACCACTGGCCTTATCTTGCTGTTATATTTTCCTAGTCTGGCAACATTTACAATTTACCACACCTGACACATTATATTCATTTCACCAGACAGATAGTTCCACGGGATACAAAAAGAGGGTTCGCTGCAAAGCAAGACTGCTATTTTTGTCTTTGATATTGTTACCAGTCGATACAAGTAAAAAGATTAACCTTAAATTGTTAACCTTTTACGCTACAGTAACCTATCTAAAACTTCAAATATTAAAAGGCAAACTAATATAAAAATAACATACGAATGGCAAGCCTATATTCTTCAGGGCGGCTCTGGAGGTAGTACCATTGCCACGTGATGGTCATCATATCCAACACTATGATGAAGGTGGCGCACAGCTTCATCATGCACCAGTATTTATTTGCGCAAAAAATACGAATATTTGCTATAATCGGAGCGCATGCAAATACGGCAACCAATTCTTTGTTAAAGTCAACGCTTCTCCTGAAATATTTATAAAACACGAACTTCATTTACCGCACGCATTGATTTGGTATAATATACCTGCACTTATTAAAGACTAGCTTCTGCCCGCGACTCCGTCCGCGTGGAACTCGTTTATATCGTAGCTCCATACAAACTTTCACCCCCCACTTCATCCCCTTGGGGGATGATTTCCGGGATAAAAACTATCCTATGTCCTTCCCTAGGAGTCAAACTACCTCTACAAATTTCATCAAAATCGGTTCAGCGGTTTATGCGTGAAGAGGTAACAGGCAGGCAGACAGACAGACAGACAGACAGACACACTTTCGCATTTATAATATTAGTATGGATGATTTACTTACTTACTGACTTACTTAATTACTTATTATTGTTATTTTATTATGTCTGTATTAATCATTCATTAGACTTGTAAATAACTGTGGTGTTATCAATAAATAGTACATTGTTTAACGAGGGTGTAAGTGGAATCACAGAGCAGAATTCTAGTGGCGCGCGGCCAACTACGAGTAGATTTGCTTAAACCAATCAGATCACACACAAGCTCATAACTCCCTAGAGAGATATGAAAATGAATAACTTCCGTGGGAACAACTTAGGCCATTGTCCTTCTGAATACAGGCATGGAATAATACCATTTACGAGCAAGTGTGATGAAAAGTATTGTGTTTACAAGATTTATATTAACTTGACTTGTTCGTATGGTAAGTATAAAAGTATGTAAGTTGTCCGTCAAAATTTGCATTCCATTTTCAGTCACTTGCCGTTATCCGATTGAGTTGAAATTTTGGTTATTAGTATAGTTTGGATGACAATTCAATCTTATGGTACCATCGAGCTGATATGATGATGGAGACAGAAGGTGGCCATGGGAATTCAGTATTTAACCTTTTCAACGCCAAGAACACATAAAAGTGTTAAGTGCTGTCGTGCCCACCACGCCAACAACACCTAAAGGTGTCCGAGCTGTTTGTTTTGATCATAAATAAAGTCTGTTGTGAATGGTTTTCTCATATTTTTATTGACTCGCATGTTACATTAAACTACGTTGCGTTCCTTATGATAATTGATGTATGACTGTATAGGTTAAATACAAAAATATCAGGATTATTCTCCGGTTACAATTTGCCGCAATAAAGTCAATGTCCCATACGCCAACAGCACATAAAATCGTCGCTAGTGCTGTAGTCGGATTTGTTTTATTTAAAATTGATTATTGTTAAAATATGGCTTTGAAGGGGCATTTATCCAATATTTAACCTGAATCTAATTTATAACATTTATCAATTCAGCTTATTTGTACAGAAATGTACTTAAACGTAATTTTAGATAAATTTCGATTGACTGACATTGATCTGTCGATATGAAAAAACTATTCATATAGCGTAACACTCGCTTCTCTATGATCGTGGGAAATTATAGTTCAATACACGCCAACCACCCCTTTTGGCGTCCGCTTATGACGTCACCGACGCCAAAAGGACTACTAGTGATGGTGTAGTGCATAGATCTAGATCATGTGTGTCCAAGACATTTATATTTATTTATTAATATTTACGAATAAACTTACGAATTGGCCCTGGATCACAAGCCCCGGTTATCTTTCGAATAACTCCTTACCTGGATATTGTGAAGCAGTTTCTTAGACTTACATACAGTACGTTCCAGACTTGCACAGTATATCTAACTTAAACAATTTAAATAGGTATATTATACACTTTTTAAAGTTTACTTTTACTTTTTAAAATTACACTATTTAAATAGGTATATTATAATGTTGTGTTTATAAGCCGTGTAGATGCAAATTCCTCACTTACATTCCCAGTGTAGGGACGTTGTTTATTTATACTGATTTTTGTTCACTGCGACAAGTTATCTTGGGTGGGACTGCACTTGTTCAGTACCTACTTTTACACGTGTAGGTATATTCACTACGTTTCGTCAACAGTAGAATTAGATAATGACAATCATCATCCTCCTAGTGTTTGTTCCCGGTTGTGCCCCTAAAGGAGCCTGGGGTCCGCGTTGACACCTTATCCCAAGATTTGGCATAGGCACTAGTTTTACGAAAGCGATGCCATCTGACCTTCCAACCCAGAGGGAAAACTAGACCTTATTGGGATTAGACCGGTTTCTTCACGATGTTTTCCGTCACCGAAAAGCTAACGCTAAATATTCCGTACATAAGTTCCGAAAAACTCATTGGTACGAGCCGGGATTTGAACCCACGACCGCCGCTTGACAGCCGCATGCCTGAACCACTAGGCTACCGTAGCTCTTGTTTAATTAGATAATGACAATACAGACACAAAAACTCCTTAGTACTTATAATTAAACCTTATCAATTCTGATTGTCTATTATTCTGATTATTCAACTATTCATGTCATATAATGTATTCTGTCATGGATATTAATCGGCAATCAAACATTAGAAAAATGCTCCTATTAATACCACCAGAAAATATTGAAATATTTTGGGTTGCCGCAGTTAATGTCCTAGAAAAATATATTTAAAGAACCTGTCTAAATAAACTGGTATAGATAAGTTTTGTTGTATTTATTTAGTTTAATATCACATTTATGTGATTAAGAATATTTGCTATTTACATAATGTACTCATGTGATAGACTCGTACGCTATTTACCATTTGTTGCAAACCTATATACCTAACAAAATTATTAAAGACAGTGTAAGTAGATCCAAGTGAAACTGTTAAGCAATAACGTTTATTACAAAAAATAACGTTATGTTTAATTTGACTAGGATTTTATTCTAGTACATTTTATCGATAACTTTGTTTTGTACAACACTCACAAGATCCATCATTTTCGATAACGCAAAACAGCTTGGCGTGTGACTGATCACTTCATTCAAATGTGAAAGCGTTGAAAAGGTTAACCGACGTAACTCCGTTAGAATCGTGTCAATGAGTAGTTGATGATGGTATACAGAAAAGTACAGTCGGCAACAAAAGCTTGTAACAAAAATGAAATTTTTGACAGAAACTTAATTTATGTTTGGTACAAGCTTTTCTTGCCAACTGTACTTTTCTGTATACCACCGTCATCAACTACTCATTGAGATGATTCTAACGAGCCAAAACTCGACGGGGTTACGTCGATTTAAGTACTGAATTCCCTTTGGCCACCTTCTGTCTCCATCATCAGATCAGCTCGATGGTACCATTATATTGAATTGTCATCTCAACTTTACCTATGCTCAAAATTTCAGCCCAATCGGATAACGGCGAGTGACTGAAAAATGGATTGCAAATTTTGACAGACAACTTACACATACATAATTACATACATAAGAACAGTGCAAGTTAAATAAAAGCTTCGGCCGACTCGCAGTGATTTGGTTTTTTTCTGTAGGTAATAATCAAGCCATTTGTTCTCAGAAAGCAGTTCATGTGGTAAAGTGAAACGGAAATGTGGAAATGGCTCGGCGGAGTACTTTGTTTTTAAAGTCAATTCATCATCATCACATCAGCCGAAAGATGTCCACTGCTGGACATAGGCCTCCCCCAAAGAGTGCCAAAGTGACCGGTCCTGCACCACCCGCATCCAGCGGACTCCCGCGACCTTTACCAGGTCATCAGTCCGCCTTGTGTGGGGGGGGGGCTAACCACGCCGAGCCTTCCGGTACGTGGTCGCCGCTCGAGAGCCTTTCCGCCCCAACGGCGGAATGAACTTTTCGTAGGAATTAAAGGCCTATAGCATTTAGAGACCGCTACCTAGGCGAGCTCGAGGGCCGAAAACCCGAAGGCAACGGTTACTTACAATCTCTAGGTGTCTTTGCAAGTGAAATCTGTGGCCAAAGTACCGAAGATGAGGCATGCGAGCCCTCACGGACACATACTATCCCGTAGTTGAGTGGCGAGGCAACAAAGGTCAAAGGCCGTCATTTACGTTGAAGTGAAAGATTCGAAGCATTGCTACAGAAAGCGCTCTACATGCACCCCCATGGACGGACACTCATTATCTTCTGGTTGAAGGTGAAACCTGATGGCGAGCCCCCACGTACACTTACTATTCCCAGGTGTCTTGCAAGCGAAATTCCAGGCCAAAGTTCCGAAGGTGAGTGGCGAGGCAAGCAAGGCCTTTTCGTTGGAATGTAAGGCCCAAAGCAACCCTTCTGAGAACGGTCTCAATGCGAGCAATGACCCCTAAGGACTCTCATTATCTTCCGGTGTCTTGCAAGCGAAACTTGAGGACCAAAATCCCGTAAACGGGGTGTCAAGCGAAGAAGAAGCAAAGCGAAGGCTGAGGTTTTCGTATGAATGAAAGGCCCAAAATATCCCTTTAGGGGGCGCTCCTTATGCTCCCAATAATATTTCAGAAAGTCACGGGAGTTTTCTACATTAAAAAAATTTATACCATGTATACTCAATTCTCCGCGGAATGCCTTTTTGTCCAAATTGTATACCCTTCGAGATAAGTATTCAACCTTCAAACACATTTAGATGACCTCTGATTTCATAGCAAATATAGGAAGGCAGGGATCAAGGTTGCTGGTTTTTCTATATAAATTTCCAGTATAATTAGGTTCCAGGTCCAATATAATTAGGTCTCTTATGTATAACAGTTCCTATCGGTGGAGGTATCAACCAGTTTTGGATAATATGTAGTGTTTAGCTCGCCTACCACTATTTTACATACCGGGTTTTTTCACGTTTTATCTATATTTTGCTAAAAGTTTGAAAGGGGTTCTTTTTACTTTCTAGTCAAGTATATGCTTGTCAATTTTCAAGTCTTTAGCTCATAGATTTAAGAAGTTCCCATACAAAGTTCAGCCTCATTTTTTAACCCCTCTGCACCATTATCTTAATTTTGTATAGTTGGCCGGGAATTTTCTCGACAGATTAGCAAAGTTTGCATCAAAATCCGTTCAGCCGTTTTCACGTGATGCGCGTAAAAATAAACAAACAGACAAAACTTTTGGATCGTGTTCTGTTGTCGATTCTAAGTATCCCCTGCAAACTTATTTTCGAACATCTTCCATGTACCTACAGACTTTCGACCGTCTTAATATCTTACCTTCGAGTCTGTTGCGACATGTTTATCGTGAATAAGTCTCCAGTCTTAGCTTTTTATTGATTTCCAATAGAACTCATAAAAACATACCTCCTGAAATTGTATATACCATTTTTTAAATTGATGAAAACACAAAAATATTCCAATTAAACTAGCAAAATAGGTTTGGCGTTCTGCCAGGCTGACGTGTAAACGTAGTGGTTATATTCCCTAGATAGAGGATTTATTTTTTTCCATCTATTCTCCATGTTATATTCTCTTTGATGTGTAGTTCATTTCTATTAAAACCTCTCACAGACTGGCGCGACCTGGCCGCGACAGGCAGTGTGTTGCAAGCTTTAAAAAGTTGTCCCAAAAGTCAAGCAGGATTCGAATCATATAGAATGCAGCTTTTTATTACATTTTGTTAATGAATTACATGTGCGCTAGTCCTGCGCAGTTGAACGCAGTAAGTCAGGATGACGGAAGCCTTCACTCTAGGTATCACAGACAGTCCTCTCTGCAGAGCCTGCATGGAAGAGCAAGAGACAGCCGCCCACGTCATTCTGACGTGTCCAGGGGTGGCAGAATACCGGGCAAAGCACCTCGGAACACCGGGGTCACTACCGGAGGCCGTCGGCAACATAAAGGGTCTGCCAGGCTTCCTGGTGGAACTGGGTTGGCACGAATAACAGTAGTGCCAATAACCCATACGCAAAATATGCGCTTTTATGATGTCGAGTTGCGGAAACCTAGCCCGCGTACAACTATAACCTATAACTTTCTTAAGAGTAGAATTTCCTTAAGCGCTGTAATTGTTTTATTTGTATTCTAATAATCAATCGATCTACAAAGTTACAAGTCATTAGCTAAACAAAACAGTGCTCCCCGTGCAATCCTTTCAGACCTTTTAACCCCCTTAGGGGTGAAATTATCCAAAACGCTGAAAGTTCTTTTTTTTGTAATCAAATAAGTAATCTTTCTACAATTTTTTAAGTACCTAGCTCAAAATATAAAGTTTCTTTGCACCCCTATTTAACCCCCTTAGGGGTGAAATTTTCTAAAACGCTGAAAGAACTTTTTTGTATAATAATTAGTAATCTTTCTACAAACTTTTAAGTCTCTAGTTAAAAAAAAGTTTCTCCATGCAAACTTTGCACCCTATTAAACCCTATTTAACCCACTTAGGGTTGGAATTTCCTGCAACGCTGAAAGGTTTTTTGTATTTTAATAAGTAATTTTTCTCGTTTCAAGTCTCTAGTTCAAAAAATGAATTTTCTTCCATACAAATTTTGCACCCTTATTTACCCCCCTAGGGGTGGAATTTTCTAACACTGGAAGTACTTTTTTTGTATCTTATAAGTAATCTTTTTACAAAGTTCCAAGTCTCTAGATCAAAAATAAGTTTCCTCCATACAAATATTGCACCCCTATTTAACTCTCTTAGGGGTGGAATTTTCAAAAATTCCGTCTCACCTTATTTATCCAATTAATAAATTTACAAAAAATACGCAATTCACTTCGGCAGTTTCAAGTGTTTTTAATTTGATTAAAATGATTAATTTGACGTTATTCCTTTCTTTTAAGATAGTATGTTACTTAAGAAGAAATATTATTTTTTGTCTACTCTTTCGATTGGCATCATAAAGAAACGGTTTTTTCTTTTACCTTTATTTTCGGTTCGATTCCCAGACAAAGCAAGTTATTTTTAGAAAATCTAGGAATGCAGTATTAACTGACTCTTAGAAATAACATAATGTCTCCTTTCAGCAAAATATCGTATCTACGATATTTAAGGTACCATCTCTTGATGTCCCATAGGCTTGGGACGCCCTGTATATAGATAACCAGCCTTTACAATGGTGTATAACTAGCCAGTATCAATCAAATGTTCTTTTGCATGACCCTCGTACTACTCTTTGGTGAGACAGATCTGAACTGTCAATAACATCACACTGTATTGTCAATCCTTCTGGACATCTCCATTGTTTGTGTTTGTATAGTTTTTCACAAACGAAAAACTCATTCCCATTATTGTTACATTCATTTACATTACGTGCAGTTTAAAGTTCGCTACATTGGTGGTTTAGGCGCTAAATTATAACTGAAGATCATCATGGGAGAAAATGTTTAGTACTTACTAACTAATTTATTCGTGTGTTTTAGAATTTCACATTTTGTAAGCAGTGTTTATGTAACTTGCTATGTTCTAAATAAGTACATAACTATGTCGTTGTACGTTTACAATTAGCAAACTGCGTTTACCCATTTTGTGACTATTATTATAGTAGTCCTTGGGCGAACGAACTCTGCTCGGGAGAAAACGTAGAAAATATGGACAAAACTAATTTTCCCAGACACTAGACTTAGCTAGATCGATGTGCATGGGAACCGTTAGAGCCGTTTCCGAGAACGTGATAAATGCAAATAAGTATATGGAAGCTGGAAACATTGAATTTTCGAATAGATCTAGTTTATTATGTAACCTATTATTGATACCGTTTGATAGAGCTCGTGAACCACTGTCAGGATCAGGAACCAGTTTTACGATATCTTTTATAGTTTAGAAATAATCGAGTGATATGACTTATTGTTCCCACCGTGTATACAAATATACCCCTTCTTTCCCACCGTCCACCTCCCGCGACCTCCTCGGTGAACTGTTGAAAATTATTTTTTCCTACCGGTCACCTTTAATTATATAGTGTAATTTATATTGGTGACCGTCCACCTCTGAAATTGAGTACTGGCTGTTTTATTATATTTATGGATTTTTTTATGTTTGCGTGAAGAATTTGTCTGACAGGAAATACGCACCGAAAATGTGTTATTTCGCTTTCTTATATTAAAAGTTCGGTTCTGGCGCTTCGCCGGCCGCTGCCGCGGCACGCTCGCTTCGCTCACTCGGCTCGCGCGCTGTAGGGTCGCAGTACACCTAACACTCCTCCTCGCTTCGCTCGACGTCGTACCTACACTGGCCTGCACATTTTTCGATCTGAAGAGTTCTGATAGTATGTAGGTACGCTGTATTGATAACAAGGTGTACGGTGGAAATTAAAAAAATCCATTGTACACCCAGGTGGTCAAAGGTGAACGGTAGGAAAAAATAATTGTCAACGGTTCACCCAGGTGGTCTCGGGAGGTGGACGGTGGGAAAGAAGCTATATGCTTATATGCTAGTTTAATAGTATAGGACGTACAGTCGAAAAAGAAAGACATGTCAAAGTTACAAAAATGTGTATGTACACGACTTTATTGCCTTAACATTAAGATCGCCTAAGTATACATATTTTTGTAACATTGACCGTATTGATCTCTTTGCAGTCGACTGTACCCTCATACTGGCCTAAAGGTGGTTTTCCACCGGCGAGGCGAGGCGGTGGAAAACCACCTTAATGAGGGAGACGAACGATGGCCCGTAGATACTCCTCAATCGCATATGATAAACATGTACCTAGTGTTTGGGCTCGTTATAACCGTCTTAATTAGTAGTTACAGTATAACACAAAGAATCAGATAAATATATTTTTGACAGAAACTAATTTTGCTTATGTGAAAGAAGAAAATACGCTGCCAGTGCAACCATGTGGCCAGTTTGGGTGTTATTGTGGAAGCATAGTCTTGCGCGCAAACGGAATATCTTCTCAACTGTCTTTCAGTTTTTATTTCCAATGGCTATATTGGCTTTCATATACATGGCCACGCAAGAAGCTTTGAGGCGTCTCTCAAACAAAAAACATGTTCATCTGACGGTAAGTTTTATTTTTATTATATAACTAGATAGCTATTGGCCGCGACTGCCCGCTTATAGACCGTAAGCCCACTCCCAATACAATACACCTACGTGACCTACGTCTTATACAACGCGATAAAATGCATGACAGCAGGCCGACAAATTTGTGCTGAGCGAGAATCAGAAGATTTTCGCACCTAAAATTGGCCAAAGTTTGAAAATCCTTCACTTGCCGTTTAAATTTGTATGGGTGGGTATATATACGTCATGTGACAACATTTAATCGTAGAGAGAGTAAGCCTAAGTCTGTCAGTCTGAAATGGTCGGAAGTAGGTACTTGGCAGACGGTGTCAAAGTTGGCCGCCTTTGGCACCGTCTGGTTCGAATTTTAGGTGCGATAATCTTCTGATTCTTGCTCAGCCAGCACAGCTTTCTCGACCTGCTGCCATGCATTTTATCGTGGTGTCATGATACGTAGGTGTATTGGGAGTAGACTGACGGACTAATATAGGTACTCGCTAATCGCCAACGGATTATACCTACTTGAGATTATTTGAGTTGGCCGAATGCATCAAAGTGGTCCATTCTAAAAGCAACTCTACATCCCAAGGTAGAAGATTAGATACAATTCCAATGACAGTTTTATAAAAAGTCGACCACATTAAATTATCTCAACTATAACAGGTAGGTACTACACGTTGACAAAATGTAAAATAGCAAAAAGGGGGGCGCTTTGGTTCACCTAATTTTTTAAGTCCTATACAAAAATGTTCTTCATAAAATTTGACGCCATAATAATCGTTAGTCCCATTCATTCGAAGTCATAATGACAATAATATACATATCCTAATATCCATTTTAACATTTTTAGCCGTATTGTAGCTTTCTGGGGTAGGTTGAGGAACTCCGGCAACCGTATTTTGAAGACCGTTTCGGAAAACTTATGTAGCCATATCTACCGGTACTGGACTTTCGTACATCGCGATGGGAACAGAAAATAGCAGGCATTACTTACTTAAACTATGCAGCTAACTGACTATTTTACTAGGGACTACTCATTTTTATGATACAAGTATTGTAAATTTACAGTTTTAATTATTTTTTATTTATTTATTTAGGCAACAAACAGTCAAATACAAAAATAAAGTTTTACATTATGTTATGTTAAATAAAAGACCTTGAGTGCCATATCCTAAAATTACTTAAACATTTGAACTTAATCTTGCTTTGGAAGCGGTGAGAAGCGAAAACCATTCGCAAATCGAGTGCATTTTTATAATTTATTTTATATTTAAATATTTGTCGCAGGGGGAAAAGTTTAATACTTATGATGGTGCATGTGTACACACGTATACGCACATGTGCTCACATGATTTATATGTGTCACATACAAAACTGAACCTAAAAGGGCTTATAATTACAAAAAGGACAATACTTAATATCAATATAGAGAGTTTCTAAGTATGGTGGTTATAACTTGGATTTTAAGTGACAAATAATTTGAGTATTGAAACTTTGACAATATCTAGTCGACAAAATATCAACATGAGACATGTTTGTGTTGTAATAATTGAGACAACGGTTGAAGTAAGAATACGAGACGTACTTTGTACGAGAGTATGGAAGAGCAAACCATTTCTTATGACGTGCAGTGCGCTGAGGAATTTTGAATGAAAGCCTACCAAGAAGTGAGGGGGAGTCGATAAAGTTGTTAATTATTTTATAAAGAAACATAACGTCAAACTGTATTCGACGACCTTCTAATGGCAACAAACCATAGTGAGAAAGACTATTACTATAGGAATTACGGCCGCGACCCATACGGTAATCAATAGTTTTTAGAAATTTCTTTTGTACTTGTTCTATCCTATTTATATGACATTTGTAGAAAGGGCTCCAAATAATACATACAAAATCCAAAATTGATCCGACTAAATTATTATTGTTTTTTCTTTTGTGTACTATATGGACTGCAATAAATTGATTTTATTTCATTTATTTATTATCAAATTATCATCGCACTTAATATAGAAACTTCCACTTCGACCCTTTTCACTCCTTGTAGGGATGACTTCCGGAATAAATATCAATGTACTTGTTGACTTTTAAAATTCCACAAATAGGGCTCAGGGGACAATTTCATACAATCAAAACATGGACCTTTAATACTCAGGCTATAGTAATAATAATACCACGTGCGAGTGAGATGGTAGCATACAAATCTCGATAAGTGTGACAGAAAGGGAAATATCAATCGTTGTCTTTGTCATACATAGTTCCAAATTTTATTTGCCACAACTGATTTAGTATGAAGTTGTGGCAGGCATTTAGGGAGGCCTATGTTCTGCAGTGGACGTCTTTCAGCTGAAATGATGATGATGAGGAATGAATCATCATTTACGGTGATGATGAATGTTTCTCTGTAATTACAGGAGCCGTTGAGTTATGATGATCTGATACGTGAACATGAGCGAGGGAGCATACTGTTCACGCCTGAGACCAGGTTCACCAACCGACTCATGGACGAGGTCGGTAGAAAACTGAACCTCAGTCGTTTGGACCACTTACCGAGTAAGTACTTGAAGAGTTCTTTCCCGATCCATCATTAGAAGGCTTCCTCGTGTACGTATTAACTTCACCTATGGCTCCGTATGTAATAGTTATAGTCTGTTCCACTTAAAATGACGAAAATGCACTTAATATAAACTTACTCACTTCTACTTCCTACTGCAACGATTCTGACCTCGGGAGGAACAGTTAAAACTCAGGAGCAACACTTTTATAACATTTATATCTCACCAACTTATCTTAAGGTACAGCTTGTTTCGCGATCAAACCAAGAATGTCGCAACTGGCCTCGTCCCGAAACTCCTAGCCGTTACCATCCCCTCCAATTTGAAATTTCCCCGACCGGTCAAGTACAAACAACAACACTGTTAACTGACCATCCTGTGTTTATATAGAACCTTATTACAATGCACTTAAGGTGCACCGATGATGGTCAGTTAGCTGTATTGTCGATAGTACGTTAAAACGTGGACCAATCATCCAACAGTATTTGCGCGCCATTTTATCATAGACAATTTTCTATTATTTTATGAACGAGATTTAAAAACATTAAAGTTAAAACAACTACAGACGAACCCTAACAATCGACTATCCTGATAACGTGTCCGCCCCGGCACACGTCTCCAGGTGGGAACCCTAACAATCGGAGTCTTGGCCAGTTGCACAAACTTCACAGCATTACTATAGAATGTAAAATCAATGTAAAATAAGTGCAAAAAGTATAATCATATCATGTATTTACATTTAACGAAATTCATTTTATCAATCACGCTAGTTTTCCATTATTATAGCGTACATTATTTTAATAATTATCAATCATTATCAAGCTGAAAATTATCGAGAATACAAAACATTCCTCAATGACCCCAATCAAGTTTGTCTCCATGTCTTCAAACCTCAATCAAAATATTATGACAAGATGACATCAAACATTGCAAAAGTAAACTAAGTATCATGGTAATACGATAACTAATTACAATCTTGTTCAAAAGATAAAGCAATACTTTAAATTATATAAATACATATAAACACCTTGCCGATCGATTTACAAGAATTTAATATACCGTGGGCTCCCCAATGATCGATTCATTGAGTGACCACTTAAAGTCTAGGTACCCGTCCGATCGAATAACGGAGAACCTAATAAAGAACATCCCGACCGATCGATTATCGGGTTGCCTCACCGTTGGCCTGACGAGCCGATCGAATACTCGTGACAGGCGCGGAAGGACTTAATAACGAATATCCCGACCGATCGATTATCGGGTTGCCTCACCGTTGGCCTGACGAGCCGATCGACTACTCGTAACAGGCGCGCAAGGACTTAATAACGAACATCCCGACCGATTGATTATCGGGTTGCTTCGATGTTGGCCTGATGAGCCGATCGAATACTCGTGACAGGCGCAGAAGGACTTCGTGTGCCATCGCAGCATCAAAACACAAACCGATCGATTGTCGTGTTTTGATCTGAAACAATATATACGAAACATTCTGTAGTGTCACGTAATAACACGTCAATAAGAAAAATCAAATAAACATGTACGTTTAGTATTTTAATCTAATTATAGTCATAATCAGTATCGTCATCGTCACTGCTACTATTATCAGTATCATTTTTTAGTTTACCTCCAACGCGGCAACGTTAATCCATGGCCTCATGCGGTCTGCAGCCACTGTTGTAGGCCGCTTAGTATTCGCACTAGAGAGCCCTGGTACAGGTGTAACTGAGTACCTATCCATACCCAAAACTTTAGTGACACGATAAGGCCCCGTAAACAGGGGCATTAGTTTTTTACTCTGGCCGTCGTTGTTAAAACAAGTCTTCGTTATTTTGACTAGCTCCCCTTTACCGTACAGGCGAGCTGGTTTCCTACCTTTGTCATAATTATCTTTCTGCTTACTCTGTTCTTTATTTATCCTAGCCTTAACCTCCCTTCTGATCACAGAAACGTCGCTCTTCTCTTCTATAGCCCTAGTGATAACATTTAACTTGGAGTTTACTTCACTACGCATACAGGTCCCAAACATTATTTCTGAAGGCGCCCGCCCGACAGTCTTTTGAATGGTGTTATTGAGGCCCCATTGTACTCTCCCAAGTGGCTGTCCCAGCTCTTTTCACCGTACTTCACACTGAGCGTTCTAAGAGAGTCAAGTATAGTTGGATCTGGGACTAGCTACAGCGTTTAGGATGTGCTTTATTCCTTTATCGAGGCAGAAACGTTTGAACGCGTGACAGTTGAAACAGCTGCCACGATCACTAATAAGACGGTCCGGGTTCCTAAACGTGCTAAAAACGTCTTCTAAAGCTCTTATAGAGTTCTGCGTGTTGGTATTTCGAACAGGCTTCAGAAAACAGAACTTCGTAAATCCATCCACAATAACAAATAAATGAGTATACCCCCTGCTAGACTTGACAAAAGGTTCAAGGTGGTCAACATGAATTGTGTGAAATGGTACTTCCACCTTTTCAATAGGGTGGGGTAGACCCTCACGCGCACATGAATATTTTTTCCCATAGGCACATTCTAAACAAGCGTGGAACCAATAATTCTTTTTAATTCTCTCCAGGGTCTTTTTTACCCCAAAATGACCAATTTCGTCATGATTTAACCGACACAGTTGCCACCTTGCGCCTTTTGGCACCACCCATCTTAGCTGGTCCACACGATCATCTAAATAACGGTATAATTTATTATCTCTTATAACGTAGTTGTCTCTAATGTGCCGTAAACCCTTTTCGTCCATGCCACTACTCAAAATGGTTCTTATCCTATTCAACTCTAGTCACCTATCTGGAGTGTATGTAACCAGTCTCTTTCGCTGATGGACATTACGACGCAGTCTGTGATTACTATTTTTGCAGGTTTGGCACGTCCATTGCATTTTGAGTTGTACTCCGTGTTCTCTCATAAAGGCCGATGAGAAATTAAGGCATTGGTAGTGGTAAAATCCGTGACAGCGCACGAAATGCAGCAGATCTCCCCTTTCAATACGTTTCTTGCATGCCATGCAGTTCATTGTGGCTTTTATAAGTTGATGTTTGTAACGCAGCAATGTACTTGAAAGTAGCGATGTAAAGCGTCCAATTACCACAGCGGTGCAGTAGCGCTCGGAGATGACTCATGCGCGGGCGGTGCGCGAGTTGTCGTAGGTCAGGTTACGACGGTAGGGTTAATATTGTAGAATTGTTTTTGCTTATTACTCACGAATGCTTCCTTGTTCCTTTGCGGTTCAAACATCAAATTATTCGTCGTTTCTCCAGCTACGCAATGGTGGTCACTTCACACAAAGATCCTTTTTTGAATTACCTTTGAGTAAAAAACCGGGAGCAGATTAATAACGCTGCTTCTCATACAGCGCGCGGGTAAGTCCTTTGGAAATCCTGTCCAGTCCTTTGGAAGTCCATTGGGAACTGATCCGCGAGAAAATCTGATTATTCTACAATTGGATTACGAGATAGAGCGTCTACGTGACCCATTTTTGCTCCAGCCCTATATTCAATGCAACAATCAAACTCCTGCAATGTCAACCACCACCGTGCTATTCTGGGGATGAGATCTCGTTTCGAGAATGTAGAGCGCAAAGCGCTACAGTCCGTGACTATCTTAAATTCTCGCCCTAACAGATAGACCCTACATTTTCGAAGAGCACAAACTACTGCCAGAGTTTCTAACTCGTATGAGTACAAGTTTTTCTCTTCTGGCGAAGTTTGCCGACTGAAGTAAGCTACGGGATGAAAAGGCTCGCTGCCGGAAGATCGTTGCAGAAGTATACCTCCTACACCTAATCGACTTCGTCCGTATCAACTCGGTCTCTGCTGCGGGTTCGTAAATGGAAAGAACGGGCCTTTCTATTAATTTTGACTTAAGATCCTCAAACACCTGTTCCTGACTATCACTCCACTCCCAAACTGTGTCCTTTTTGAGTAATTTGCTAAGTGAGAACGAAACCTGAGCAAAATTTCTAACGAACTTGCGAAAGTAGCCCCCCAACCCTAAAAATTGGCGTACGTTGTGAACGTTCTCGGGTCGCGGAAAATTCGCTACACTAAGGATTTTCTTTTCGCCTGACCTGACTCCTCTAGCGCTTATTTCGTACCCCAAATAATCGATCTCCTGGCGCAAAAAGTCGCATTTAGACAAATTAAGGGTAAGCTTAGCGTTACCGATAGCCTTTAAAACCTCTTCGAGGCGCTCCAAGCATTCTAAAATATCTTTTCCATAAATGAGAATATCATCGATGTATGCTGTTGCTTTGCTAAATCGAGTGGACCCTAATACTGCATTTATCATGCACTGGAAAACGGCTGGCGCGTTTGCTAAGCCGAACGGCATCCGGTTAAACTCAAATTGTGCCTACTCTGCTCGGAAATGGGCACTTGATAATACCCAGAAGCGAGATCGAGAGTGATAAAGCAAGATTGTCCCGAAAGGCGGGCTATCTCGTCCTCGATAATGGGCATGGGGGATACCCCATAACGGTGACGGTTAAGGAAAGATATTTCCTTAACTGTCACCGAATTTAACCTACGGTAGTCGACACATAATCTCATAGAGGCCTTTTTCCGAACAAGTAAGATAGGGCTAGCGTAATCGGATGCAGACTCTCTGACTATGCCGGCATCTAGCATCTCTCCTACCATGGAACGTACCATTTCTCGCTCGTGGTGTGAAAGTCTATAAGGACGATAAAAGACCGGCCGTTGACTATTTAATTCGATACCCATTTCAGCAGCGTTGGTGCAACCTAGGCCTCTAAGTGATGTAGAGAAACAATGTTGATATTTCTTTAATACACCTAGCAACCGTTTCCTATCGTTGTCAGGAACTCCCTCACCCATCCGCACCTGTTTTTCATCAAATTCGGAATCCCCACATGCGTTTTTGGCGCCCTGGACGAATTGATGTACTACGTCAACCTGTTCTGCACGACAAAAAACAGTACCAGGCCGAATTTGGCAAGATTTTGCACAAGGCGCCACCAATGCGGTATGCGACCCTTAACAGAGCTATGAAGACCTCTGCCTATGACATATTGTTGGTTAGGTTTACCAGCTATAGAATGTTTTATAAGAACACTGCCATCAAATGCCGATTTAGTCTCAACAACACCATGAAGCTCAACAACACTGGGAGTAGAGTACTCTAGCGGAGACTCATCGCCCTCAACCACATCAGCGCAGGGTAATTCGTTGCCGATATTGAAGAACTGTAACTTGTTCACATCTTTGTACACTGATATATGAGGCTGCTCAGTGAATGACTCCCCTACCAAAACAGGAACCTCTAATAAATTGTCATTGACAACTCTAAAAGTGACCGTTGCTCCTACACTGTCAACAGAGAGATCAAGTGACGTACTGCCTAGCGACTGAATTACGTCATTCCCGAAACCCTTCATAAGTGTTGGAGTTTGGTCGTGTGAAATACCTAATTCCTTAGCAGTAGATTACCTGATCAAAGTGACATCACTTCCAAAATCAATAAAGGCCCTATAGGCACTGCCGTGTACTACAACATCTTTCATGAATTTAGAACTTGGGGATGAGGCAATATTAGGCTCCACAAAATCAATTCGCATCGTTTTTGGTACTGTAGCTGCAGTATTAGTGCTAGTCATCCTATCTCCCAGCTTGGTGTGACAGTTATCCGCTATGTGCCCTACCCTATTACACTTTGTGCATTTTATGACCGGTTTAGTACAATATAGGTAGCTATGCCCCTTCTCCTTGCAGTTATAGCATCCTATTGATTGTCCTAGTTTTAAATAAGGTTAAGACGGCACGTTACTATTGTTCCCGACGTGAGCGGCATCAGTGTGTCTATTCCTGTCATGGGAACGATCTGAACTAATCTGATTAGACTCTTTGTAACTCATTAGGTAAGGCAGTAATTAATCCGGCTAAGCGCAACGCAATGCTAAAGCACCAGACCTAAGCGTTCGATCGGTAATGCCGTGTATTATGCAGTCTGCGGCACGTTTCCCTACTATATTTATCACACTGGTTAATGAGACGCAACTTTTCGTAATAGTATACTTCTATAGGTTCTTTAAATTTGCTTTTTCTTTTGATCATGTCTTCCAAGATCTGGCCATAGTTTTGGTCACAAGGAAACGCGTCTAATAATTTAGTCTGCCACTCCTGCCAGGTAAATAGGATCGTGTTAAGACTCTCGTACCAAGTCTTGGCCAGACCTTGCAATTTTTGCACGGCAAAGTGAGTGGTAGTCCTCTCATCCCAACCTGAAGGTAAAAAAAAAACCGGCCAAGTGCGTGTCGGGCCACGCGCAGTGTAGGGTTCCGTAGTTGCCTGTCGCCTGTCT
The DNA here is from genome assembly GCA_947049275.1 of Epinotia bilunana. Lineage (NCBI taxonomy): Eukaryota > Metazoa > Arthropoda > Insecta > Lepidoptera > Tortricidae > Epinotia > Epinotia bilunana. The sequence continues at coordinate 12,552,879 of OX346274.1, read as the reverse complement.
GTCTTAGTTACATCTACGTGCGGTGCGGTTGCGTCGGCTGAATTTGCAATTAAAAGCACATAACTCGAACAAAAATTATTATTAGTATCCTATTTTAAACAGGCAGCTGACGCTGATACGTCTAAATCATAGTTCACTTGGCACAGGTTCCCACTGCTTTAGATAGTTTGTCGAGTCTGTTTTTAAACTGGTTAACATGTCTAGCGTTCTCTACTTCCGAGGGTAATTTGTTCCATGTATTTACTATATTCGATTTGAGATTAAGTTTTTGCCGATGTTTGTTTTACATTTATTTGCTAACAATTTAAACTTGTGTCCTCTCGTGCGTGTGTTTGTATTTCGAATGAACAGGTCGCTCAGTTCTGGACAGTCTTAACAGCCATTTAAGATTTTAAAAGTCTCAATCAGTTGCCCCTGTTCACGTCTCTGTTCGAGTGCTGTTAAGCCTAATTTGTGTAGTCTTTCCTCGTAAGGCAATGATTTGAGCTGTGTGGGAATTTTGGTGAATCTTCTCTGCACTTTTTCTATCATCTCAATGTCTTTCTTGAAGTATGGGTTCCATATCTGAAAACCATATTCCAGAATGGGACTAACATATGTTTTGTAGATTTTTAGCATTGTTTCAGGTGTGAGTATACGAAATGCTTTTCTAATGATGTAGATGATGGAGTTAGCTTTTTTAACCATTTGTGATATGTGCGGTTCCCATTTGAGGTCATTGGACATAAGGACTCCCAGATCTTGTTGAGTTGATACTCCTTTTAATTGCACGTTTTTTCTATGCATATGCAGGACTGTGCACTTAGTTTCATTGAGGTTTATAAGCCACTCAAGGCACCAATCTCTAATATTCACAAGGTCTGATTGAAGCTTGCTGTGATCTATGACGTTCGAACTGTGGCACAATGGATTTTTCCACAGAGACCAGGGGTGTTATCACTGTTATGGTTGGTCTCTGAAGTTTCCCTTGCGACTTGTCCACCGTTACAACAACAACGAACTCTCTTCCTCTCTTTTGACGACCTCTGTAGCCTAGTTGGTAGTGATCCTGCCTGTAGTGAAGCCGGAGGTCCTGGGTTCGAATCCCAGTAAGGGCATTTGTTTGTGTGATGAGCATGAATATTTGTTCCTGTTTCATGGATGTTTTCTATGTATTTAAGTATATATTTATCTATATAAGTGTGTATATCGTCGTCTAGTACCCATAGAACAAGCCTTGCTTAGTTTGAGACTAGCTCGATTTGTGTAAGATTGTTCCCAAATATTTATTTTATTTACATTTTACTCAACATCGTCCACCTTACTAGCAGCGCCGTGCAGCTGTTCAACAACAACGTCTATCTTTTCTACAACGCCATCCATTTCCGCCTTGTGAGAATCACGTGTTTGCTTTTGCTCTCGAAACCACCTAAGCTGTCGATGCAAGGCGTGTTCCGCTTCCGCTTGCTGTTCTCGGATGCAGCGCGTATGTTCCGCTGCTTGTTCCAGGAGGCGGCGATTCTGTTCTGCTTGCTGTTCCAACATCAGTTTAAATGCTGCTAACATCGCCGCAATTGCAGCTTGCCCCAACGCTGTGCTAGCTCCTTGAATCGCTAGCGCTTCAGTAGCATCTTGGGTGGAAGTTGACGCAGAAGCCTGACCACGCGCGTTATGACTTCTCTATCGTCGCGTTCTATTATAGCATATGTGGCATAATTGTTCTCTATCCCAATTCTGACCCCAAATGTTACCAGCGTGGTGGTACAGGATAGAGTTAATTAACCTTTTTAACACGATAGTAGATTTATTGCGTGTCTTACACAGGGCAAAGTCCACTGAGTCCACACGTACAACAGTCATTTCAAAATCTCAGAAGGAGGAGAAAGTATTGAAACTTGAGTCTTAACAATGAATGTCATCATGAATCCGATTATTAGTCTAAGCTAGTAGAGATACTCGTACTTATTTTGAGGCGACATTTATGCCTGGGAGAGCGAGATACATCGTGCGAGCGATCTCGTATCTAGCAGAGACAATGCATTTTGAGGCGACATTTATGCCTGGGAGAGCGAGATACATCGTGCGAGCGATCTCGTATCTAGCAGAGACAATGCATTTTGAGGCGACATTTATGCCTGGGAGAGCGAGATACATCGTGCGAGCGATCTCGTATCTAGCAGAGACAATGCATTTTGAGGCGACATTTATGCCTGGGAGAGCGAGATACATCGTGCGAGCGATCTCGTATCTAGCAGAGACAATGCATATTTGCTGACGGAGTGCTTTTACAGTATTGAAGAAATATTTGCACAAGATTAAAAAACTAGTTGAGTCTAAGTATCTTTGAAAATGATGTACGTGATCCTAGTTACGTATAGTATTTACTTCTATTATTAAGTGTATGTAAAAATTTCAAACACAATCATTGTAGTATTCATAAATAAATGTTGAATTGAATTGAAAAAATAATAATGACGTACTGTGAGGTAACATGGTTCCATCCCTTTCTTACTCATTATTAAGTACGAGTGAAAAGAGATTGGATGTCTTGTTTTTTTTTTCAATTTATTCAGGGGCTTAGGCATTTTTCTGTAACTTGTGGGTAGATGCGAAATTGACAGTTTAGTATTTGTCTATATCCGTCTATACTTAACAGCTATAACTTTGTCTCGAGTACACGAGTGTGGGTAGGCAGTCAGGTAATAGCCACGGTTGATAGTGGACGTTTGCCTGACATTGGTGTGGTATCGAGCCAGTGAATACCTAGATACTCGTATTGTGTAGACCCGGCCCTGCCCTAGTCGCGTGCAGTATCTGTTACTGTACTGTGTATTTCATCTGTGCCCTAGGCCACTGATGTCTTACGACAACACAGTGAATTTTGAAATACCTACCTTGTTTTTTTGAATTGCCGGCGTTTCACTATAGCAACGAAACTGTTATTGACCCCGCCGTCGTAACAATATTTATGTCTGCCTTCATTATATCTCTGCTTGGCACGATAGAAAAGTACTCTGTGTTCGCCCGGAAGCATCATCTAGACATTAATTGGTGCTGCAGATATTTCATCTTTTGTGTATTTTTTAGACAGTGAAAAGACTGGATACTTCCCGTTTTCAAATGATATGGCGTTATCAATCATGAAATACTCCAAGGGAATGACATCGGACGACGCCATTGTCATATTTGAGGTAAATTAATGGGAAATAATTCGTGTAGTTTTGTAAATTGGTACAATTATACCTTGTGGTGTCCAGATAAACATACTAAAAGTCTTCGAGGGTGGGGGAGTAGGGGGGGCAGGTGTTTTGAAGGTACTTTTTTCAGATTTTCGTACATATCTCGAATATCTGTACGAATAGCGTTATAATAACTTTAACCAAAAGATTCTACATAAAATTTCCTACAAAATTGGTCATAATTATTTTTACTCTACGATCAATACTTTAGGAGCTACAGGATGTTAAAATTAACAAAGAGAAAAAATAGTCGATTTAAGATAACGTCGTTTTTTCATAGTTGTTCATCATATCATAACTATTATAATTACTTCGGATAAAAGTTTCTCCATAAAATTTGCTACAAAATTGGTCACATTTATTTTTATTCTACGATCGATACTTAAGGAGCTACAGGATGTTTAAGTTAAAAAAAAACGATTTAAGAAAACGTCGTTTTTTCGTAGTTGTTCATCATAATTCATTTTTGTTTTAGGATAAGCAAGCTTAGTCACCTACTTATCGAAAATACAATTCCCATGTCGATCCATTGAGAACTTCTTAACAAAACAAAGAAATAAAGCTGCAAAACCACTGATTTCTCACTGACATAGTTGTTCTCCGGGAAAGAGTGCAATTACGACCTGGTGATGTATGAAACAATTGTAGGTTCTCTCCGTGTGACCCCCAGAAAAATCTGACATTTCAAGATTTGCCTTGGGGTAAAAAGTTGGAGTACAGCCTGGCTAAACGGTCAGACGGCTCCTAGGTCAGGGGTGCTCGACCAATAATGTCATAGGGAACCATGTGCAGTTTTTGATGACCAAAAAAATTAATTATTATTATTAATTATTTAATTAAGAAATGTGATTTTTTATTATTATCTATGTTGTGTTTGTCACGAATAAATGTTTTGATTTGATTTGATTTAATTAAAAAAAAACGTTAAAGCAAGAAAATATTTTTTTTGGTTTTCGGAATCTCGAGGCCAATACAAACATTGAGACCAAATCTCAGCTCGCTAGCAGCGTTTTGAAATTCTGACGAAAAGAAACTGTTTTTTAATTTTTTTTGACCATCATAAACTGCACGCTGTTTCCTATGACATTTGGTCGAGCTCCCCTGACCTAGGTATGACCGTTTAGCCAGGCTGTACTCCAACTATTTACCCCGAGGCAAATCTTGAAATGTCAGATTTTTCTGGGGGTCACACGGAGAGACCCTACACTTGTTTCATACATCACCAGGTCGTAATTGCACTCTTTCCCGGAGAACAACTATGTCAGTGAGAAATCAGTGGTTTTGCAGCTTTATTTGTTTGTTTTGTTAAGAATTTCTCAATGGATCGACATGGAAATTGTATGTTCGATAAGTAGATGACTAAGCTTGCTTATCCTAAAAGAAAAATGAATTATGATGAACAACTACGAAAAAACTACGTTTTCTTAAATCGACTATTTTTTTTAACTTAAATATCCTGTAGCTCCTAAAGTATCGATCGTAGAGTAAAAATAAATATAACCAATTTTGTACCAAATTTTATGGAGAAACTTTTATCCGAAGTAATTAGAATAGTTATGATGAGCAACAACGAAAAAACGACGTTTTCTTAAATCGACTATTTTTTATCTCTTTGTTAACTTTAACACCCTGTTGCTCCCAAAGTATTGATCGGAGAGTAATAATAATTATAACCAATTTTGTAGGAAATTTTATGTAAAATCTTTTGTTTGTAGTTATTATAACGCTTTTTGTACAGATATTCGAGATATGTACGAAAATCTGAAAAAAGGTACCTTTGTGGCTGAGGAACAAAATGAATAGATCGTCCTATCAGGAAGTGGGCAGGGGAAAGAGGATAGAGATCATTTGGATCGTTTGAAATTGGCGTCAGAGGCCTTGAATTTAAAATTGCCTCGATCTGAATCAGAAGTGTTGACATTTCCTCGTATGTTAAATGAGTTTGATCGAGCACTCGGCGGAGATGGTGCTTTATGGATTTGATGGCAGACTCACATAATCCGCCAAAGTGTGGAGCGTAAGCAGGGTAAATGAAAACTTGATACCTTCAGTTACGTCTGTTGAGAAGCATTCCTGGAGGATTTTAGAAAATTCGTTACAGGTACCTTGAAATGTTGTGCCGTTATCTGAGAAAATCGTCTGAGGCTTACAAGGAATGGAGAAAGTGGAGTTTACAGTTTCGGAGTAATAGCTCCGAAACTGTAAACCTCAGCAGTCCTGACAAACTGCTAATAATTTATCTTGATTGTTGGAATGCCATTTCCTGAGATGAAACTTGGCTGAATGCAGTTCTCGAGTGACACTGCGATACAGTGAGATAGTCTCCTCAACCGTGTCCCTGCTTGACAAAAAATCATCGACGTAAAAATCGTTACAAATTGCATGCTTCACTTTCTCATCATTTGTATCATATCCTAACTGAGTGAGACATCTAGTGGCGAGATAAGGTGCAGATGCCGTCCCGTAAGTTACGGTATTTAAGGTATATATGGATATTGGTTGTGAAGGATGCGACCTCCACAGTATTTTTTGTAGAGACCGCTGAGATTCGTCAATTTGTATCTGCCGGTACATCTTCTCCACGTCAGCGGTCACTACAAAATTGTGTTGACGGAACCTAATAAGTATAGACTGTTAGTCGTCTTGAATTGTAGGCCCTACCCTCTGAATATCGTTAAACGACTTGCCTGAGGTAGTGGGGGAGGACCCATTGAATACTACTCTTAATTTTGTAGTGCTGGAGTCCCTGAGGACCCCATGATGCGGCAAAATACATGACACTGTGTTAACATTATTAACTGTTGTCTTGCTCATGTGACCTAAACTTTCATACTCTGCAAGGAAATCTATATACAGGGATTTTCTAGTTGGATTCTTTTCTAACCGGCGCTCAACTGATAAGAATGTAGCTAATGCCCGCTGATACGAGTCCCCCAGAACCTCAGGCGACTTCTTCAACGGCATCGAAACTATGAACCGTCCGTCAGCGTCACGTACTGTAGTTTTAAGAAAGTCCTCTTCGCAAGCGTTTTCTTCTGACGTCAGTTTGTGTTGAGGTGCCACTGTGTCCAACTCCCAAAACCGTGATATGTCTACGTTTGTGTCACAAAGAGCTTCATGTGTGAACATGCATGTCTGTGATGTATTTGGTTTAGGTTGAGAAATCCCACCTGAAACTAACCATCCCAATTTGGTTTCATAAATAGTGGGCTGGTTTGTACCCAACTGAATACGATTTGAATCCAGCACGCTCCAAAATATCTCTGCACCAACCAAGATATCGATGCATGCCGGCTTGTTGAATGTGGGATCTGCTAACTGAATCCCTGAAGGTAATTGAACGTTGTTGATGTGTATGTATGTGGATGGTATGGCTGTTGTAATGTTCGGTAGAACGTGACAATCTATGTTCGTCTTGAAGCTCCCGTCTATTGAATGGATTTGAATTGCACATACCTGAGATATATTGGATGTGTGACTGTTGATGCCAGTCACCTTGGAATTGATAGGGGCGGTGCTCAGTTTGAGCTTACTGCACAGCTGATGTGTAATAAAATTTGTAGTGCTACCATTGTCGAGCAGTATACGTGCTGTCTGCAGCTTCCCGTTCTTATCTGCCACCTTCACGAGGGCTGTAGACAGCAGCACCTGAGCTGACTGAATGCTACTAGCTGACTGTTTAGCAACAACTGAAATGTTTGGAGGTGCGTCAGTGTGACTCGTCTCTTGCTTTGATTCAGTGTGAATTAGAGTGTGATGCTTCCTGTTACAATATTTGCAATTTGACAAGCGACACTGATGCTCTGAATGGCCGTGACAGAGACAGTTTAAACAAACTTTGAAGGACTTTGCCTTTGTAAACCATGCATCTACTGGCAACGTCCTGAAGGAGGGGCAACCATACAAATGATGAGTCTTTTTGCATAAAGGGCATGTGTATGTGTACGCAGGCCTACGACTACTATCAAATGAAGAGCTAGCAATAAAACTTTTAGGTTTTGACTGCCCGTTTTGATTTGACGACGATGCTGATGATTCATGCTTGAGTTTATTCTGTCTGATGTCCTCAAGGCTCTCCAAAAAATCTGCTCTTTGCAAAAGAAATGTCTTAAAAACTTCTAAAGTAGGGACAGTGGACTCAGAATTTCGGCGCTCTTCCCACTCTCTAGTGGTCACAGCATCTAACTTATCCGCCATAATGTGGACTATCAGTGTGTCCCAGTTATCTGTTGGCTGACCTAAGGAATGAAGTGCGCGTAAGTTTTATTTGTGACATCAAGAATATTTCTTAAGGCGTGACTAGATTCTTTGTGAATTGTTCCAACATTGAATAACGCATTGTCATGGTTTGTGACTAACAATTTCTGGTTGTCGTACCTCTCAGAAAGCAATTGCCATGCTATTGGATAATTGTCATTTGTGAGATCTAAGCTCTGAATGATAAGTGCTGCGCTACCCTTGAGTGATGCTCTCAGGTAGTGGAACTTGTTGACTGCATTTATTGAATCATTGTTATGAATGAGAGAGAGATATGTGTCTCGGAAAGCTAGCCAGTTTTGATAACCACCCTCAAAGCGAGGTAAATCAATTTTCGGTAAATTAACGAAGTTTGCATTGTGTGCCTTGACAACTGTAGAAGCAGAGCTTACCTCAGATTCATTGACCGAGTTACGCCTGGTATGCTTTTGAATTAAAACTTGCGCGGATGACATGCTCGCGTAGTAGGCATCCTCGAAAAGCTGACGCTCCCCTCCGATGTCCTCCCCGCTTGCTACCCCAGACAGCATTTCTATGTCGGTCTGTAACGCATCAAATTCATCGAATATAGGTACAATCTTGTCAAAGCGTAACTGAAGTTCGGCAATTTGTATTTCGCTAAGTTGCGGCATTGCTGTTGCATTTTCAAGAAATTTCTGGAACGCTGTAAGCTTGCCCTTAATAGCACCACGTTTGTAATTAAGTTTTTTCAGGTCTTGCTCAGATGACATGATGAATGAACAATGCAATTATATAAATTAATATGCACCTGATGTAAAATAATGGCATTGTGAAATTATGGTACAATTATTCGTAACTCCTAACAAAATTTTCTGAGCAAAAAGATTGTGCAGATCGTTGAGTGCTATTTAAATTGACCAGGCGCTGTATTTAATACAGGCGGCAGCCGACCGTAGGTATCGAATGCGATAATCACAAACACCTTAATCACTTTGTTTACCTGTAAATTGTAAGAAAACGGTAGTTGGTTATTGAACTGGGTTGAATAAGGTCTATGCTCTGTTAATATGTATTGTAAAATTTGATTTTTGACTATTTAAGTGTGTATGAACTTTTGTTTTTAATGAATAGTTGTTAGGTAATTAGTGGCAAGTGTACCCTGTGTAATTTAGAATTATCTTTGTAAATAAAGCGGTTTACAGCTAATGAAGTGTATTTTATGTGCAAATATGGATTATGAGAATGAATACGAATGAATATCTAACTACTGATTAGACGATTGCAATTAAAATAAGCTATTACTGCACTAGGTGAATAATAAACTTTAGGCTGCCATATAGTGCCTAAATAATGAATTTATGTTGAACCAATGGATGAAATAAATGGAAATGGATGTGAAGCAATTACACAATGATGTGAATAACGTGAAATTAAGGAAGTATAGGAACGATCTCACAATTTGTCCTTTGTACTTATCTGATGGATGCTTTCTTCGTCGTCTGAGTGCTTCGATGGTTCAACTGCCTGGATATTGTGCCTCAATTCCCGTTGGATGCTCGCTTCTTCGACTGATTGGTGCTGGATGGGCTACCGTGACTGGCTGCTGGTTACGGATGGTTATCCCACTGCTATGGGATGCTTCGTGTGTCGTGCTCTGTTGCACCCGTCGCTGAATATCCTGACTGATGGGACTCGACGAGTGTTGGCACGGTAATGTCACATAGCTGGATGAGCCCTGCGCCAACCTGGATGATCCACGGCTTCGCTGATGAAAGTCCGTTGAATTGAAGAAGCTCGACTTTGCTCACAATCCTGTTTTCTCCCACTTCAGAGGCTTCGTAAGGACCATGTAAAATCTTCGCAGGTCCGTAGGTGTTAAATAAAAGAGTGGACTGTTGAATTAGGGCTGGTATAATCCAAAATAGCGAAATACAGAAAAAGCGAGTGTGTTACAGTCGAAGGGAATCGCTGAACAACGGTAAGTTTTAACGTCAGTCCCTTTTGAATCTAAACATTGCCATATGAAAATTGTACATAGTTAATTCGACTGCTTGTGAATTTTATATTATACATTGAATATTTTACTAAAAAAATATGCAATTAAATTGGAATTAGTATTAGTGATTTTTATTACATAGAATTGAATTAATTAAACTTTAACATGTATTATTTGTTCTCGACAAAGAGGATTAAAAAATAATAGTTTTTAAACGTTTCTGAACAATGTCAATGATGATCGAATCGAACCTGTGCACCATGCTCGTTACGTAGGTTTCACGTTCGATAAAGGTTTGCAGTGGGAGGAGCACATTGACGCCATATGCACAAAACTAAACTCCGCCTATAGCTATCTCGTCTAAAGGTGACTCGGCCTTGCCGGTGGAAAACCACCTTTAAGCGGACGCTAACACAGCCAAACCTAATGACAGCATATATTGCCTACTTCCACGCGCACCTAACCAGTGGAATAGATCTATGGGGCCTAGCGGCTGACAGAAACAGACCGTTTATGCTGCAAAAAAAAATTATTCGCCTAATAAGTGGAGTCCCTCCGGATGAGACGGCCAGACAGCTCTTCATTCGCCTCATGCTACATTTACACGCTTGCGGTAGCTTGGCAAGCGTCCGCAAGCTCCAAGCCTTCACAAACGCTTGGATGGCATTTACACGCTTGCGAGTGCGTTAGTGTGGTCCGAATAGGCAAGCATGACAGACGTGGAAGTTGTGTCGGCTATTGCGATCGGCTCGCTTTGGTGAGGCTTTGGTATGCCTCGAGAAAGCCGAGTTTTGGTCGTTTGACCATACAACACTCATGGTCGATACGTCTAGGCAGTACGACTTCTGTCGTCTAGTCACCGACTGACTAAGACCTCCAAGGCAGCAAAATATGCACGTAATAGGTCCCAAGGTGTATAACAAACTACCTGAAGATATTACGATCGAAGAGTGCATAAACACCTTCAAAAGTAATATTTATATAATGTTATGAATAAATGAGTATGAGTATGAGTACGCGGCTACATAAAGGCTATATAAATAAGGCGACCGACCGTCGCGAGCTCGCGAGCGACACTAAACACGCGCCAACGTGTGACTACGTCGCAAGCGCTTGTCCAAGCTTACTTTGATCTGTGTTCAAAAACCGACACTAGTCCGGATCGGCCCAATCTCTCGCAAGCTCACGCAAGCCAATCCAAACACCCCCGTTTACACGCTTGCGCTTGTGGAGGCTTGCCAAGCCACCGCAAGCGTGTAAACGCACCATCAGAGTCTTGACAGTGCCTTCACTCTTTATTTTCGAGGTGGGTAAGTACGTAAGAAGGAACCCAGAGGAGTTCCCCATAGCAAGGAGTAACTCCACTAGGAGGAAACCTGATCTATCCGTCCCCGCGCATAGACTACAGAAAACTGGCAAGTCACTCAAGATAATAGGCGCTTAAGTTTTTAACAAGATTCCCGAGGCAATTAGAAACGTGGACACGGAACGTCAATTTATAAATGTATTGCTCGATGAAGGCTTATTACACAGTAAACAAGTTCTTTGATGAATGAAAATACCTTAAAAAAATATTGTATTCATTATTATTGCTCTTAACTGCAAATTATTGTAATTTTTAAATGCACTGGTTCCTGACTCGATAATTGTAAATTTATATACCTATTGACTTTATTTAGAGCATAATTGTAATTTTTAACAAATGTTGACAGTGTATGATCAGTACCAATAAATAAATTTACGTCACACCTGGCCATAATGCGAGTTTTACTGCACGCTGCGCGTACGGTAAAACTCGCATTGTGGCCAGATGAAGACGTAAGATTGTGTACTCACCACGGGCGATAATTCGTAAAGCCCCAGATCGCATATTTATGGCCCTCACCTTCGGTTCGGGCCACAAACACCTGCGATCTGTGCCATTCACGAATTCACCGGCCTAGGTAGGTACGTAATGTACTAATATCTATCTATTACCCTTACCTATCATACAGAGTAATGACAAACTTTTGTAAAATGCGATAAGTCTCTGATATACTCGTAGCTCCATCCTGAAGGAGTTTAAATCCTTTTGTTGCCTCACTAAACACGTTCCATGCTTTAAATGCGCTCCTCTTACCTCTTCCATTGAAAGAGAAAACTGTGTCGCATCCAGTGAAGGCATGAAACATGGGCAACACTTCCGCTCTTTGAGGGCCTAATGAAAATAACTATTCTCCATTCTGGCCCCAAAACTTTTTTAGGGGCCAGAATGGAAAAAAAAACATGATTTCGCAAATAAAACGGCGGTAGTTTTGAAATGTGTGCGTATTGTTAAATAGATAAACGGATATCTGCATGTCAAAGAAACATTTTATAGGTACTTGATAACTATACGTATAAAGTACTTGTAACACAATTAGTCCACTTCGACTACATCTTTAAACAATTTCGGTAAAAATGAAATTCTGGCGCGTGACGTTCAACTTTTTTTTGTTTCTATTTTTAATTACTCAAGGTACTTCAAAGTTATGTTTTTTTAGTCTGTAATTAATTGCCGTTATTTTCATATTTTGTAGCTAGCGGTTTAATTTTTACGTCTTATAATAAAAAAAAGTATAAGAGGAAGAATATTTATTTTCTTAATTACCTAACTAATTGCATATTTTTTATATCTTAAATGAATTCTACGTTATTAATTTACCCAAAATTGATACCAAACACGAGCTAGCTATGAATTTTTAGAATGAAGCCGGGTAGAGCGGGACTTTAAGGTAGAGCGGGATATTTTGGGTAGCTGTGATTGGATGCGCAGTTGACAATGCGCAGACCGGGTTTTAGGCACGTATTTGGTTGGGTAGCTTGTAAGGAGCTCGCCTTCTTTTATCGTTCGCTGACTCGCGGTCAAATATTACGGGTCAGTGACGAAAACCTTTATCGTGTTCGTGTTCTATGACATTTAAAAATAGCCTTTTATACTGGCCGCCTTTTGCTTATACTCTGACCCAAATGTTTAGCCATTTGTTCAAATTGTACCCAGTCAATTTGCTCCTTAACAGGGTTCCGTTTGGTATCCTTTGTGAACTAAACCCTAAAAAATATCTATAGATGGTTGAATTTCCTGACCCCAAATAGGTATGTATATTAATTTAGATAACGTTAGTTTTTGAGTCTAATTAGTTAGTTTAGAGCTCGAGATATTAAAATATAGCTATAATTAAAAATGGCCGACCGTGCATCAAATTCTTTAAGCATGATATACCTAACAATTACCTTACAAAATGGTGCTTTTGTCCAGCGTGCCCAGATTTACGACAATTTGGTTTAGCAATCTGCACGGCTAGCACGCGACGGCTCGCGAGCTTCTCGATTTTTCTCGCACTATCCGTCTCTCTCTTATTAGAACACTTAGAACAAGAGGTAAAGTGCGATAAAAATCGAGAGTATGTCGCGGCCGTCCCATGCTAGACGTGCTGGGGCAGTACATCGCTCCGTCTTCCAGGATATGGAGTCAGATATGTGGCCGAAAAGACTAAACTACACCATTCAGATGAAGAACAATATTATAACGGACGAGTATGAACCAATGCAAACCGGTTTATTCTGGCTATTTGGCATGGACCAGCACGAGGACTTTGGTGAGTCTACTCTACAGCAAGACTATAAAAGGATGGACCACGAGCTGTGACGCGACGACATAGACTGTCTCTTTAAAAATGTTATAGAAAGAATAGAAAGAGAAGGAATTAGGAAGAGAGTTAGATAGTCTATCTCTCCGCGACACAGCTCACGGGCCGTCCTTTGATAGCCGTGCAGACACACCATGTTACTTCCAGTGCAAGACGGTCTTACTACGACAGAAGCAGTGTACAAAGGGCAACACTCCTGTGCCGTGTCGCGTCATGTCGTTAACGTCATGTTTATATATCATCTTCCCATACGAAGTTGTCAAACGGATGAAAGGAACCAAATATCGAGGTGTTTTGATGCGTTCGACTGTCAGCCTATCGAAGTTCAAGGTGCTGGCGCGCTGTGAAATATAATATGTGTCTCTTGGTGTCAACACAGCGAACCATCCAACCAAATAAAAACCGGCCAAATGCGTGTCTGACCACGCGGAGTGTAGGGTTCCCTAGTTGCCCCTCTTTGTTAACTCGACTCGCACGCGCCAAGTAAATGGTGCGGTTGCGTCTCCCAAATTTGTGCGAAAGTTGGCCTTTTCAAGTACATTTGAAGTTGGTCGACTATTACTCCATAACTAGTTATGCCTACCTTAGCCGTGATAGTTTGCTTTTAAATCCATTATTTGTACTACAGCCACGATTTTTTTCACATTTCTAGTAGCAGCCATTTAGCCGACAGGGGGTGGGGATGGGGACACTTGACTCCAACAAAAAATGGAATGGAATTGCCAAATACATACCCACTTTAGGAAGGTACCCTACAAAAAATTGTTTTTCAAAAATGTTTTCTACCATTTTGTGGGCGTTATTGATTAATATACTATGCCGAATTACTGCTTTCTAGTAGTAAGGGTCACTGAGTTAAGCCGAAGACGGACAGACGGACAGACATGGCGAAACTATAAGGGTTCCTTATTGACTACGGAACCCTAAAAAGGGACAGCAATGCGTTTATGACTCCTTTGGAGTTCGCTTTTTCATCACGCATGCCGCGTGCCTGTTTCCACTGTTGTAGTTACTTACACAGCGACCTGAAGTGGTCTTCGCCTTCGATACGAGTTGGCGTCAGCGCGCGCTATCCTGTGCGACCTCCTCACAGTTTTCTGCGTGCAGAGCGTGTAATTCTTTCGCTGTTGTAGTATAAAAAAAACTGTTACAGGTAAGCAATACGAGGCGTTCATGCGCCTGCAGTGGGCTCTAGACACTAGCTACCTGCGGCTGCAGACCGGCGCCAATGTCAACCAGGTCGGTACCGAATTTGAACCTTGGGGGAATTGGATCTCAGTTAAGGCTTTCTTACTCGAATGAAGCTAGTGCGCGTTATCATAATTCTCCCCAGTAACGCACACCACTACATTTCACACACACTATCACACTTTACTGTGACAGGTCACTGATTGTTTAATTATGCATTTAAATGAATTGAAATACTTTAGGTATTTTGATGTACTATTTATTCGCGGTTGTCATGGTTATAATAATAAGTAATACAAAACTCTTACCAAAGACAACAAACCGTACGTTTAAACAAACTCCCATGTAAACATCCCCCCTCTTTTAATAACATAAAATATTCAACTCCCAACATATTAAAATATAAAATGAGCATATTCATAAATCTAATCTATTTAATAATTTAATAATTTATTTATTCACGAATTAAACCTATTTCTATTAACATTTTCTTCTGCCAAACCACAATGCGGTTTGTTGGCAGACGATGCTCCAGTTTATGCACAAATATATGTTTCCAGTCTTATATATACTCTTCTGCCACTTCTAGTTTTTAATGGTGGTGGAAAGTTACATTACTAGAAGTGTCAGCTGAAGTTACAGGATTATCCCGAATATCACAATTTCCATACGCATTATCATTTTCACTTTGCATTTTAGGCTTATCATTCACATACTTTCTGTTTCTACGATAGATGTAGATTGATGAGGATGCTTGGGTTTAAATTACAATTAATACAAACAAATATGAACTTTATGAAAAAAATAATGTTGCTGCTACGGCGCACAGAATAGTACTTATTTCTGCATTCATATTACGTAGGTAAAAGTACGAAGGGGTTAATAAATCAAACGCCAAACGAAACTTGGTTTATCCATTGACCTAAGTTAGTAATAAAAATACCTACTATCAAAGAGGTGCGTCGTGCACGCACATTGGAACATGTCGATGGTTTACTCTAGCGCCGTAAATATAGTGTATTCGTGTAAATATTATTGACCTGGACTGTACAAACATAGCAGGAGTTCTAAGAAGGTACGCTGCCATACGTCCATTTCTGCTTTAAAACTTGATAGGACCCTCTCCCTTCTCCAAGCTCGGCTTCCGCTATAGCGTCATTCAACTCCGCCTCTGTTGGGGCCGCTCCGCTGTGGCGGGCGGAGAGGGAGACCGCGCCGATGTGGCAGTCCATCATGACCAGGCACTTGCCGTCGCGGATCAGCTTCAGCTGGAATTTGAGGAGCGGTACGCTGGCTGGGTGGGACAGCATGTCGACTGGAAAACATAACATACGCTATTTAAATTGGCATTTTGACGACCATTTTAGCCTAGTTGGTAGTTACCCTGCCTGCGAAGCAAGAGGTCCTGGGTTCGAATCCCGGTTTTTTATTTATTAGTAAAGGCAGAACTTTTTTGGTTGGGTTTCGTACGCAGTGTCATGACCTAATGATGAAATGAGTGTGGTTTGTTTTTCGTCCCCCTGTCATGCATTGTACAGTCAAGTGCAAATATATGCATCGATAACATCCTCTCATAAATAAACCAAAACCTCAATCCGCTGACATAAGAGCTATGGGACGTATTTATGAGTAAGTTGTATGCACCCATATTTTTACACTTTTTACAAATTCAGACGCAGGTTGGCATGGGTTACAGTTACAGGAATTCGGGAAGGAAACATATTTAGATGCATTACAAATGAACTTGTCATTTTAAGGGTAACTTAAGGCTTTATGATGGTCGAGTATCGCCATTTGTTTATCAATGAGTGTGCATAACATCAGTTTTTGGAATCTACACTAAACGCCATTTGGTCTATTTAGCCGCGATAATTGCAACCGTTAACCGGGTTAGGCTCGTAATACTCACTTTCCCAAAATGTGCACTTTCTGCGAAGGTGCACTTTCCGCAAAATGTACACTCCCAATATGTACACTTTCCCAATTTGGAAACTTTCCCGAAATGTGCACTTTTTCAAACAGTGCACTTTTCCAAAACGCACGCTTTCCCAAAATGTACACTTCCCAATTTGGAAACTTTCCCGAAATGTGCACTTGTTCAAACAGTGCACTTTTCCAAAACTCACGCTTTCCCAAAATGTACACTTTCCCATTTAGGGCACTTTCTCAAAAGGTACACATTTATTATTTAGACGTGTATCGTATCGTACGTTTTACTGTACATATGGCTCATTAAAGTTTCGGCATATACACGAAAAGTGCTCATTCCGCACTAGTGCGGGAAAGTAGCACCACATGCACTGTAAAATATTTTGCTACGTCACTTTAGTATAAGTGCCCTGAGTTATCCCAGGTATGTTTATAATATTAGTATAATATATATATATATATATATATATATATCGGCGTCTGGTCTGAATTCTCAGAGCTCATCGTGAAATAATACTTTAAATACGGTAATAACTATTTATTACGTACTTTGACACAACTTTACACTCCGAAAGTCGGTAATAGAATGACGTCCCACTATCTTACTACTGTGTTTATATCGACAGTTAGATAGCAAGACTATTTTACTTACTGTTACAAACTTAATGTTTATTTACATTCTATAATTACAGAATCATTATAAAAATAACAATTAATCCCACAAAAAGTCAAAATATGACTTAATTACATTAATTAGTTACCAGTCCCACTAAATTCGAGCAGGAATCGATCAGTGTTAACATAACAAATCGCGAGTTACTTATTGAATTCACTTTGCGTAATAAAAACATAATAATGCAAAAATGTAACGGAATATCAGCTGATATCACTATATAACAACGAATTTCAATTTATTTTTCCATATTTAAAATATTTCTAATAATATTGTAATAAACGGACTACCCTCAGCTAAAAAAGACGAGCGCCCATACGGCCATACTGACTCAAGCGCGCTCTCTGCGCTTGCAAAATTATGAAGTTACTTACAATATAACCACTTTAAAATATCTTATGCTATGATCATATCATATTCGCATGCAACAATCAGCTCTTAATCTAACCATGGTTTTCTAACATTATACTTCAAATCAAACTATAAGGCATCACCCCTCCTGGGCTCTAGCCAACACCAACTACAGGCATCACCCAACCTGGGATCTAGCCAACAAGTACAGGCAATCTCCCATCCTGGGATCTAGCCAACAAGTACAGGCAATCACCCATCCTGGGATCTAGTCAACAACTACAGGCAATCACCCATCCTGGGATCTAGCCAACAACTACAGGCAATCACTCATCCTGGAATCTAGCCTCCAAGACCGGGATAAAGGATGCGCGAGGTGGCCAGCCAGCGCTTAAGGAGGGATTTTGGATAGGGTAAAAAAAACACATTCAAATTACTTTGAGGTAGAAGCTCCCAAATTAACAGGTATGTTGTCACAACTACCAGATTCGATGGCGGGGGAATGTAATTCAACAGGTATTACAGAATTATCATTATTAGCCCATACGGTCGACTGGTCAGACTCAGAATTTACTTCAAAAGGATCGCTCTGTGCAAAAGGAGCAGCTCGCAAGGAATCGTGGCTAGCTATTTTTTCCGAACTACCACGTAGATTGACATGCTTTAATCTCTATCTATCATTGGGTAAGATCTCTAAAACTTCCATAGGCCCTTCGAATTTGACTCCAAGTTTAGTGGTGTGGCGATCATGGCGCCGAAGTAATACAAAGTCACCAACTTTGTATGGCTTAATTTTAGCTTTGCCTTGGTCGAAGCGAGCCTTATCCTGAAGAGATCGCGCGTCCATCCTATCCTTGCAAGCCACTCGTAATGCATCAAGATCTTCTGTTTGTACATCGTCATCAACTTGTAGGACCTTAATACCAGCCGGAGAGCATTTCTTTCCAAATAAAATTTCCATTGGACTGTTTCCGGTACTTTTAGATATAGTGCAATTTATAGCAAGTTGTAAATCCTGAATAGCAGAATGCCAAGGCTTATGAAGCTCCACAATTGACATATTATCTTTGATAACTTTCATGAGACGCCCTACTTACCCATTCGCTCTACTAGCGCCTTTAGCCACCACGTGATGCTCTCAGACCAGGCAGGAACAGATCTTAATGGACAAACTGGCTACCTCTCACGGAAATAAAAGGTTCAGAGATTTTTGGAATGGGACTAAGAAAATGAAATGAAATGTGAGGCCCGGCCTGCCGGTGAGTGTGGAGGGTAACTCGGACTGTGGGGAGATTGCTAACATATTTATGTGTGTGTGCAATGTCAAATCGCTGTTACATGTAAAATCTGCCCCCAAGCTTAAAACGAATGTGGGGGCCGTCGGGGCCGTGCGTACTACTCATTTTACCTCTAAACAAATTAAACTCGTCATTAATAAAATGCAGAGGGGTAAGTCGCCTGGCCACGATGGCCTCAGTATTAATAGAGCACTTTAAATATGCAGGGGTGCACCTGCCTCGGGTACTGACTTTGCTACTTAACTTATGTATCGGTACCTTCCTGCGGCGCTCATGAGAACGATTACAACTACCAGTGGCTAAAAATAAAACGGGTGACTTGTCTGATAGGGCGAGCTATCGGCCTATCTCGCTCGCCACCACTACGGCCAAGATACTTGATCGTGTGCTTGACAATGTGCTAGACAACTACATAAACAAACATGACGGCCAATTCGGTTTCAGAGCGGGGTTGTCCACGGACAGTGCTATTCTATGTCTCAAGCACACGGTCAGGTATTATACAGATAGAAAAACCCCGGTGTATGCCTGTTTCCTCGATTTGTCTAAGGCATTTGATCGAGTCAATTATGATCTGCTTTGGCAAAAACTAAGTGAGACAGGTATACTGGCGGAGTGTGTGGACTTGTTTAGGCACTGGTACGGCAATCAGATAAACCAGGTTAGATGGGCGAGCAGTCTATCTAGTGAGTATAGGCTTGAATGTGGGGTAAGACAGGGGGGTATCACATCACCGAAGCTCTTCAACCTATACATCAACGAGCTGATGTGCAAGCCGCTCTCCTTTACGGTATTCAATTTGAAAGTTAAAATTTTGCAAGAATGCCCACCATCGGTGCACCCTTGGGGTCAGCTCTTTCTTATGACTGGAAGCCTTCAAAGAGTTGCAGTCTGTTACAACTTTAAAAGACCTCCCGTGGAGAAAATGGCGTAAATGTTTGATTGCTTTCACAACTGCGAGAGTTTCCAGCTCATATGAGTGGTATTTACTTTCGCAGTCAGTCGTTCGCATGCTAAAATACGCAATGACTAATGGATTGCGGTCATGTCTTTGGTTAAGCACGGCGCCATACCCGAGAGAGCTGGCATCCGTGTGAAGCTCTGTGGGTAAGTTTGGGTCGAAAATAGTAAGAAGTGGAGAAGATGTCAAACGGTCAATAATTTCTCGTCTGGCAAGCTCATGACGTTCGGTCCAAGACCAAGGAACGTTAGCCTTGATTAACTCGTATAAAGGAGCGATTATGGTCGAAAAGTTTGGGACAAATTTTCTGAAATATCCAGCTAAACCATTGAATTGGCGGACTTCTTTGACATTTTTTGGGACAGGCAAATTGACAAGAGCTTGAACTTTTCTAGGGCTAGGTTTAACTGTTCCATTTTCTATAAAATTTCCCAAATACTCTACTTTTGTTTTGAGAAAAGAGCATTTGGCAACATTCAAGGAAACCCGGCTTGAGTGAGACGATCCAGTACCAATTTAAGATTATGCAAGCCTTCTTCAATCGTTTGAGAAATCACCAGAATGTCGTCAATGTAAACCAGCGCACTACTGTCTTTATAATCATCTAACGCTGCATTGATAGCCCGCTGGTAAACCGACGGTGCATTGCATAGTTCAAACGGCATTCGTAAATATTCATATTGACGACGGTCAATATGAATATTTACGAAGAGTAACAAAAGCAGTCTTTTCTATCGAATCAGGTGCTACAGGTATGCCGTGAAATCCAGCTGCCATTTCTAAACAAGTAAAATAGCGCGCTTTTCCTAGCTTATCTATGTGGTCGGCTATGAGTGGTACAGGAAAGTGATGTCTATGAGTATTGTAGTTAAGTTCGCTAAAATCTACACAGAGTCTATCAGTCCCATCTTTCTTTTTTACGAGCAAAATTGGGCTGCTGAAAGGAGATGAACTTTCTCGTATAATGCCATTACTCTTCAGATCCTGAACTATCTCTTTAACCTTTTCACGTTCCACAGGTGACAACCTGTATGGTCGCCGCTGTACATATTTGTCGGGATTCTTTAATCTTATTTGTAACTCACCAGTTGTCACCTGTGAAACGCGATTTCCGGTTGTGAAATTATCTTTAATGACCAATTATTTTCAGTAAGGTGTCAAGCTGCTGAGGATCGCTTATATCAGTATAAGTTCCGAAGTTGGATCACTACTAACCACAACTTCGTTAATTAAGAGATCACGTTTCAAAGAAATGCTATCCTTCCTCAATATTACGCTAAGGCCACACATTCAATGGATCAAATCCGATAAGAATGTCAAATTGCGTCTGAGTATCACCAACTACATATAGTTCGAGCTCCACATGGATGCCATCTATCTTTACTACAGTAGTGATACTCTGGTTAGATTGTATTGGAGAACCTCCAATACCGGAAAAGGTAACATCCACATTTTTACGTTTTCCAGGTACAGAAAGAGAAACACTTTTTCTGATCAACGAACAATCGGCACCCGTGTCAAAAAGACAAGTCATAGCTCTTATTACCTATCTCTACTGTAATTAGACTGCGATCTACTGATTGGCAGTAATTAACCGATTTATTAGATGTTTGGAGACGTTCATCATTCTGTCGGCGAAAACAACTCTTTTCAACGTGACATAGACGATGGCAATACCTACACTCAACAGTTTTCGTGCTATTCGCATTACCCGAAGGACCTGGTTTGTTAGGCAAGTTACTTGTCTGTGTTGGCGCTGCATCAGTTCTAGGTCCCACCCTCCTGTCCCTACAGTCGCGAGACACATGACCTGGCTTATTGCAATCATAGCATGTAACAATATAATCCTTTTTAGAAGAACTGTATTCAGCAACACGTGTCTTGTTGTTATCGTTACGTTCATTATTTGATTTAACAGACTGCTCTAGTTTACGTTTTCGATATGTCTTTAAATTGGAAATTAATTTGGGCAATCATTCAGGGGTATTACGCAATAGATCAGAGCTGGATAAATACCCGTTATCACAGCATTCACCACCTCCGCATCTGAAGCCTCAGGTCTCACACGCTTGCACAAGGTCCACGCCCGCGTGGCGTATTCTGCGTAGCTCGAAGCTTGATCGGAAGTAAAAGCCCTCCACTTCTGAATGTCATCCGCATACCGGAACTCCTTGCCAAATGTTTGAATGAACTCACTTTTCACTTGATCCCACGTGGTAGTATTTTGTTTTATATTTTATTGCAAGGTGTGCGCTGCCCCCCGTGGCTTCACCAATGGTTCCAACGGAAGACTAGCGCTGGTAACCGCCAGCACCATGCTGAGTTGGAACTATTTCGTGACGTGCTATTTTTGTATTTTTACTAAATGTTTGTCGTTTTGTGTGTCACGAATAAATGTTTTTCTTTCTTTCTTTAATTCAAATTCAAATTCAAAGTTTTTATTTCGGATAGTTATCCATATAATATAAAATAAAATGTTAGTAACAATGGAACTAATATTTTGTTAGTGACAATCAAAATAATTACTAAAAATAAACTTAATAGCGGCGTGGTGCGGCAACTACAGTGGCGCTACCACGAAAATCGGACCTCGAAGTTCGTGTACTTGCGTCCCTGTTACTCGAGTATAGTAAGTGCGATAGAGATAGAGATATACGAACTTCGACATTCGAAATTCGTGTTTATAGCTCAGGCACGTGCAGCCGTACCCAGCGCGCGAGCAGCGGTGAGTCCCAGCGCTGCGCCAGCACGTTCAGAATGCTGTTTGAGCTGTTGGACAGACGGTTCTGTAGCGACTCGCACTGCTTTCTTATTATTGCATCGAAGTAGAGATGGGCGCCAGGTAAATACCTCGGGTAGCTTTCGGGTACATACCGGAAATGTACCCAATTTACCCGGTTTTTACCTTTTCTACCCAAATTAGTGGGTATTTATTTTTTGTGATCTATTTTATCAATAATATATATTGGAAATATATTAGCTACGCTAATTTTTAGGAAGATTTATCTTAGTAGTTAGCTATATTGGCTAATTTTGTTTTTGAACACTACTATTTCTACAACCTCAGAAGCCGCGAGCAACCTCCCGCGAGTACTGACTCTGTTATTCAATTTATGCCTGGGGCACTCGTACTTACCACAAGAATTGATGCAAACTCTAGTCGTGCCTGTTGTGAAAAACGGAACATAGCTGACAAGGGAAATTATAGACCCATCTCCCTAGCTACTGTGATTGCCAAAGTGTTTGACAGTGTTCTTGATCGACACCTCAGTGAGCACACCAGGCTTCACGACGCCCAATTCGGGTTCAGGACGGGGTTGTCCACGGAGAGTGCTATCCTGGCCTTAAAGAACACTGTCAAATACTATGTAGATCGAAAGACACCCGTGTACGCTTGTTTCCTGGACCTGTCGAAGGCTTTCGACCTCATGGCATACGATGTCCTATGGGAAAAGCTGGAGAGGGCGAGTGTCCCTGAAGAACTGATTAGTATTTTGTCGTACTGGTATCAGCATCAGACAAATAATGTAAAATGGGCAAATTCGTTATCTGATCAGTATAAGCTTGAGTGCGGAGTTCGGCAGGGGGGTCTGACCTTTCCCAGACTCTTCAATATTTACGTTAACCAGCTAATAGAGGAGCTCAGCAGCACCTATGTGGGGTGTCACGTCGAAGATGTATGTTTTAACAACATAAGTTATGCGGATGACATGGTGCTGCTGGGACCCACGATTGGCAGTGTGCGTAAATTGCTGGCCATATGCGAGGCATATGCTGCGGAGCATGGTTTGTTGTATAACTCAAGTAAGAGTGAGCTCCTTGTATTTAGAGGTAAAAACAAACTCCCAGCTTTTGTACCTCCAGTTTACCTCAATGGCTCGCCATTACACAGAGTATCACAGTTCAAATACCTAGGGCATATTGTGAATGAAGAGTTGAAGGATGACTTGGATATAGAGAGAGAGCGCAGGGCGTTGGCGGTAAGAGGGAATATGCTGGCTCGTAGATTTGCTGGTTGCACACTTGATGTTAAGGTCACACTGTTCAGGGCATACTACCAAACTTTTTACACCAGTAGTCTATGGACTAGCTACACCTAAAAATCGTACAACACTGCGTATAATGTACAACAACCTGTTCTGGGCAATGGTGGGGCTTCCCCGTCACTGCAGTGCCTCGGGCATATTTGCCGATGCGCACACTGACGACTTCTTTGCGCTCATGCGTAAAAAGGTCGCATCTCTTATGAATAGAGTGAGGGGAAGCCCCAACATTCTCATGCAGGTTGTCGCAGGTAGGCTGGATAGTGCTGTGCTAGCTAGGTTTAACGAGCTACACAGCACTATGCACGCTGTGAGAGTGCCTCGATAGCAATAGGTATGAATAATAGTTCTTTAATGTATAACATTAACATTAGCTGTTAAGATCATTATTTGTTTACTAACAAACTATGGGCCTAAAGTTGCCTGAAAATAAAGATATTTTATTTTTATTTATTTTTACTATTTTTCATTTCTTTTGTTGAATCTAATTATCATTTCCTCTGTCGGTTCTTATGGATATTTTGAATCGATACAAAATAAACCTACTAGTTACGCGTGCTAATTGATGTCGCGTGGCTTAATGTTTCCCGACTAAATTACGCTCGTGACGTCAAAGTACCTACGCAAAATGTTACACGCTCGGTTCCCATACTAATCGACGAGCTCTTTCCTTCTATCTAGATATAGTTCTGTGGTCAATCCACATTTCCTTTATGGTTGGACATTTCAAGAGTACTGGCATAATAATAAATAATAAATAATAATAAATATTAGGGGACAATCTTACACAAATCGACCTAGTCCCAAACTAAGCAAAGCTTGTACTATGGGTACTAGACGACGATATACATACTTATATAGATAAATAAATACTTAAATACATAGAAAACATCCATGACTCAGGAACAAATATTCATGCTCATCACACAAATAAATGCCCTTACCGGGATTCGAACCCAGGACCTCTTGCTTCGTAGGCAGGGTCACTACCAACTAGGCTAAAGCGGTCGTCAATCGTCTCTCGTCAATAAGAGAGTTAAGATTCCTTGAATACATTAATTGAGCTGGTAAGGCCTTTCGCTTTGTTGTATTTCTATAATTTAGCAGACCTAGAAAGGGGTCCGAGCCATGTTCCTTACATTTTTTGATAATAGACTTAAAGATTTTAACTGCACTTTCACTCATACCATTGGCTTGTGAGTATTTTGGGCTTGTTTAAATATGAGTGAATTGTTAAGCAAGTAAATCGCTTGAATTTATCAATGTGAACTGAGTTCCGCTGTCTGTCACAACATATGATGGAATACCATGCCTTGCAAATATTCACATGCAACAATTAATAACACAAGCACTTTGACAAATTATCTAACTTATACACCTCAATGAATTTAGAATAATAATCAATCATTACTAAATAGTCTTTTTCATAAATTGTACAAATATCAATACCGTCTTTATACCACGGTAAAGGCTTAATGGCATGCGCCAACAAAGGTTCTTTCTGATTAATAGGCATGAACTTTCCGGGTGCCGTTCATTCGCCATAAAAACAAAATGCATAATTTCAAGTAGCATACGTACGGAAATCATAGCAAACTATTATCATAATAACAAAATGGATACTATTATTGGTCATAACATTTAAATAACATAACACTCATTTATCACGACCACATTTGCTATAACGTTTATGTGTACTAATTTCTTTTTGCATAACATACATTTAGTATAATGATTAAAACTGATAACAACACTTAGTATGTACTTAGTTTTACTTAGTGATTGCTATCACATCCTAGAAAAACAGACACAGGTAACAAAACCGAATCGGAGCACCCCAATATCCACGTGGTCTTGTCTGCCCTACCCCTAGAGTGTATATTAAAAGCCAGAGGCGCGGAGGGGGAGCAGCCCTCGCCCGCTGTGACAAAGCGCGGGAGCCGTGCAAAGCGGAGCGGAGCACGGGCTACCGTGCTTTGTCACGCGAGGGCGAAAGGGCTGCTCTCCCCGCAGCGCCGGAGCTAAGGCGGTGTCCTGTTTGATAACTTTAATGTAATAAAAGAATTGTTTTAGAACACGCCATTTTATTAATACGAGAGAGTTGAGATGACAGCTTTACTTTTTTATATAATAGTGCTGTACCAGCAAAATAGTGTTGTCACTAACCGACTTCAAATTTATATTACAACACTCTCACCAAATTTGAACACATTTAACGCTCCTACGGACTCAAAAATTCAAGAAGAAAACAATATACGTAACACTACTCTCACCTAAAGTAAACAGTCTAACAATACAAACAAACATCTTCAAGTTTTAAAATCAATTATTACATACGCAATTATTTCAGTTTCTGGACACCTATTTTGTCTCTTAGATACTGAAACTTGTCTCTAGGAAGAGCCTTTGTAAAAATATCAGCATACTAGACGTGCCCGCGGCACCATCCGCGTGAATGAATTATATGAATGTATTTGTCACAATTGCATTATGTTCATGAGCCCTGCTTAGCCGTTGCTAAGCAGGGCTCATGACGGTATGGAAATATAAAAGAGTATATATATATTTTTTCATATACATTTATTAAAATGTCAACATGAAACTCAGTAAAACGGGCGTAGCCTTTATATTATTACTCCAAAAGAAAGAAGGCAAAAAAATATGCCTAGTGCCGAAAATCTCATTCAGATATCTCAAAGAATTACGAAGCTACAACCGTTTTAATAGTGCTTGTTAGAGAGAGAAAACGCAAACAGTTTGTCACATCACAAACTGCGAGGCTGCCGCAGAGCGCGTCGCGCGCGCGGCAGGCCACGTCGATGCCGGCGCCGAACACGATGGGGCACAGCATGTTGCCGTCTTCTAGTGACGTCACAAACTGCGAGCGTTAATTGTTTCATATGAAGTTGCGTTTTGCGAAAAAGGGACAGAACATACCCCTTATTAAAATTTTGGACACTTTTAACTTCGTGATTATTTAACCTCTTGCGTTGATTTTTTCTCCATTTGACTACATTTTTATTATTTTATTTAAGTGTCTACACTCCTATTAAAAAAACCTCTCCTACTCTGCGGCCACCAAAGAGTACTCGTCAACGTCAACAGCCCAAGCGCGAGCTATAGCCGTATACGCTTTAAGCCCACATCACACTGGCGCAGCCTGGCCGCGGCGGACCATAGTAAACTTGTCATTTGCTGTCAAATTTACTATTGTCCGCCATCACAGGCCGCGCCAGGGTGTTGCACTTGCAGGCCTTACATACATGCACACATATTTATTTCCTTTTTTTATCTGCATAGCACAATGTTTTGAACTGGAAATTTTGAATCTTCGCACTTTGATTGCGCTTACTTAACACAAAATTCCAATTCTTGACACTCACTGTTTAATTTATCAACCGAAAATAATAAAAACAAAATTTAAATTATGACATCTTGTATTCGAGGTGTCACATACAATTAATTAATTAATTTAAGCTTTATTTTTTCCATATTGTTAGTATTCACTAATCTAAAAAGTTGTGTTAATGTTTTTATACAAATATATATGTTTTCTTATATGGACCCCATTTGGGTAAAAGCCTCCTCCATCTCATGCCATTTATCCCGATCTTTGGCCAAATTCATCCAGCTAGGTCCGGCAACCTCGGTTATGTTGTCTGTCCAACGTCTTCATGGTCTACCTTTCTTTCTTTTGCCTTTCGGCCCCGACCATTTTGTTGCTTCTAGTGCCCATCTTTTCTCCTTATATGTTGCGATATGGCCTGCCCATTTCCACTTAAGGCACAGTGCTTGGTGAAGTGCATCTGTTATTTTTGTATGTTTTCTTAAATCTTCATTTCGGGTTTTATGTATTCTTCTTAAGTTTAATAAACTTCTCTCCATGGATCGTTGGCATGTTGAGATTTTATGTTTAATTTATTTGTGTATGTCCAGGATTGGCTTCCATATGTCAGACGATATTCCGTAGTCACTGACAATTATTACAAACACAAAATATGAGCATTCGGGTATTACACAGTGCATAAAACAAAATTCGTCTCTCCTGTGGTCAATAATTAAGACCTCACGTGCATATAAATAATGTTTTTATCACAGTAATATAGAAGAGGAGACACCGTTTATGCGGATTAAGAGTCCAACCAAAAATTAACCTTAACTTTGATAATGACCACAGGAAAGACGCGTACCTAAATCTGTGTATGACCAATGGGTCAATGATGAATGCATCATCATCATTTTCAGCCCGTAATCGCCCACTGCTGAGCATAGACCTCTCTTCGGGCACGCCACCCGTCCCTATCCTGAGCTAATAATCTTATCCAGAAGTGACCCGCAATCTTCCTAATATCGTTCACCCATCGAGCTGGTGGACGGCCGACGCTCCTTTTACCTAGAAGTGGCCACCAATCTGACACATTTTTGGTCCACCTACCATCATTCTGCCTGGCAAGGTGTCCTGCCAAACTCCACGACTTTGGTAATGGTATCTCCAACATCGAGCACCTTAGTGCGACGTCGGATCTCAACATCCCTCACCCTCACTCGGTCTTGTAGTTTACTACCGAGCATGTCGTAAATAACCCAATCGATGAGATCCAGATGAGAAAACAATAGGTCCAACCGATCAGAGCACTTGTTGCACACGATAACATAACAAACGATAAATAATAATTAAAGGCAAATATTAAACAATTTTCAAAGTAACAAACAGTGACATGACAGTCTAACGATGAGATTCTGACGTGCCGGAAGGTTGGGTTGCGTAAGTTCCATTTCATGTAAAAGTCTCTAACCGCAATTTCAATGTTCAGTTTTAATCATTATTATTTATAAACAGTATGTTTTTTTAGAAGAATCAATTGTATAACGATTATACTAACATGGAAATGTAGTCTCAGATATAATCAAATTACGTAAAATGGAATTTGCCTAAATGTGATTCGTACGTTAGCCGAACATTTCCGAACATTTCCGAACAATGGCCTACGTTTCAAACTGTCAATGTTATCGAGATTTCATTACGTGATTGTAGAAAAAATACGCAACAGAATCGGGAGCCATTATGCTCTTATTCTAAGGTAATATCCAGAAAATTGATTCTAACATTTATTTGTCGTGTTACTTGCGTTGCTTTCGAGAAACGTGTCGCCGGAGATCGTGTTTTTTGTAAGGCGCTATCTCGCTCGTTCCTTCGTGTTTTATCCCGTTCTGGTTTTTCGATTTTATATAATAGATTGCTCTTTGGAGCACACATAGTTCAAATCTATTTCTTTCTCCGCATACTTCTCTTTAATAAAGTTATATCGTATGTGAATGTGTTTACAACGCTTGTGATAATCGACATTCTTTATTAGACAAATTGCACTTTGGTTGTCTATATTCAGACATATAGTCTTGTCTAAATTCACCAACGTCAGTTAGCAATCTCTTTATCCATACAACTTCTTTTGTAGCAGAACATGCCGCCATAAATTCCGATTCAGTTGTTGACAATGCGACGCTTTGTTGACGCTGTGTTGCCCATGTTACAGCACCTGCATTTTTCATGAACACATATCCAGTTAATGATTTACGTGTACTGGTATCCGTAGCGTAATCTGCATCGCTATATGCTTCAACTTTGTTGTTATATTGTGATGATTTATAACATAGACCATAGTCTTTGGTCTCTTTCAAGTATCTCATTATTTTCTTAAAAACATTCATTGGAATTCATTCACACCCACTCACCAGGCTTACTCCATACATGATGTCAGGCCTGCTTACCACTGCCAGGTGCATGAGTGATCCGACAGCCTCTCTGTACTGGATGTTCTTGTCTGGTGACTCAGTTTTATCTATGTACTTAGATTGATTGATAAAAATACGTCCATCAGATTTTTCAATCTGTAGTCCTACATAGTCCTTAGGATCACACAGAGTCATTTTAAAACTTCCTTTTAATTCACTTAATAGTAATAGTAATAGAATTAATAATAGTAATAAAGGTTTATTTGGCACAATTTCGATATCAATAATTACCAGAGGTCTCCGCAGTAGGCTTCGCCTGTATCGCGGGGAACCAAATACAAGTTACATGTTAGAATTGTTACATTGTTACACTTATTACTTAGTTCAGTGACTCTTTAGAACTAGACATCAAAAGCCCATCATCAACATACAATAGCAAGTATACTTTGTTGTTGTTTACTTTACCAATGTAAACACATCTATCTGCGTGACTATTTTCGAAACCAAATTTCTTGAGTACAGAATCAAACTTATGATTCCAGCATCTAGGGGCTTGTTTAAGGCCATAAAATGAGCGATTAAGTTTACATACCATATGAGGAGGCACGTCCAGGCCTTCAGGAGGCTTCATGTAGATGTCCTCTTTCACATCACCATACAGAAATGCAGTCTTTATGTCGAACTGGAAGATTTCTAAGTTATGTTGAGCAGCTTCTGAAAGTAAAATTCGCACCGAATCATACGTCACTGTGGGAGAGTAGACTTCAGTGTAGTCAACGCCTTGTTTCTGAGCACATCCTTTGGCACATAATCTTGATTTATAGCGCGGTCCGGATGGCTCGTCTTTTATTCTAAAGACCCATTTACAGCCAATTAATCGCAATCCTTCTGGTTTTTCAATTAAGTGCCAAGTCTCATTCTCTTCATGTGCGTTCAGCTCTTCTTGTATTGACTGTTTCCACTTCACTACATCCACATTATCTGAAGAAATTGCTTCACTGTATGTCTCTGGGACATCATGCATCTCTAAAACTTCATTCAGACATATATAGGTGTTAGCTTGCTCGGCCTTTTTCTGTTTTGATCTAGTCATCATACTATTATGTTCATTTTGGACTATAGGTTGTTTAGGTACATACGATGAACCATCTTCTGAGTAAAAGGAGTCATCACTTGTCTCATATTTTATTGTTGACTCACTCTCCAATGTGGTATCACAGCTGGTAGAACTGTCATGTGAGACCTGACCTGGAACAGACTCTGAAGATGCTATCACATTATCACTGCTAGTAGAACTAGCCTCATGTGTGACCTGATATGGAACAGACTCTGAAAGTGGTAACACAGCATACTCTCTTTTAACTGAGCTTTCAAGAAACACCACATCTCGACTAATCAACACCTTCTTGGTCTTGGGATCAAAACAACGGTACCCTTTTGTCTGTTCACTATAGCCAATAAAAATATTTTCTTTTGCCTTTGGGTCCCATTTCTTAGCTTTTTATTTAGGAGTATGAACCATCGCTTCACAACCGAAGACTCGCATATGTGTGATCTCTGGCTTTTTACCACTCCACTTCTCCTCTGGCATTGAGTATGCTAGTGCTTTTGTCGGACATCGGTTGGTGATGTAAACTGCAGTTGACACAGCTTCTCCCCAGAATTGTTTCTGTAATTTAGCATTAATTAGCATACTTGTAGCTCGTTCTAACAGCGTTCTGTTCATCCTTTCGCTTAAACCGTTCTGCTGAGCAGTGTAAGGGACAGAAGTTTGATGAAATATTCTTGACTTCTTAAGAAAAGCTTTAAATTCATTGCTCAGGTACTCCTGGCCATTATCTGGGCGAAGAGTCTTTATTCTTAAATCAAGCTGGTTCTCAACACACGCTTTAAATTCCTTAAATTTTCCGAATACATCAGATTTGTTATTTATTAAATAGACAAAAACTTTCGTGGTATAATCATCGATGAAAGTTACAAAATAGCGACTTCCTCCCAGGGATGGCACCTCCATTGGCCCACATACATCAGAGTGTATGAGTTGCAATATCGTTTGAGCTCGTGTCCCTCCAGAAGGAAAAGGAATTCTTGACTGTTTCCCTTCGAGGCATGAAACGCATATCACTTTCTCTTTATTTTATATTTTCACTCCTGCAGTGTCTGACAGTTTGTTAAGGTCTTCAAAGTTCAGGTGTGCCATTCTTTGATGCCATAAGTAGCCATCAATATTATCCTTTGATGCAGATATGTATGCTGGTGCACTATGTGTATTGAGCCGGTACATATTGTTTATCATTTTGGCAGTTGCTACATGTTCATTGTTTTTGTTCAAAATCTTGCAACCTTCTCTGTCAAATTGAACTTGACAGCCATTCTTTATAATTTGACTGACAGAAAGAAGATTGCTTGCCAATCCAGGAACATAGAGCACATTCTGTACCTTGATAGTATCTATCTTGCCATCTTTGTTGACGACATTCAAATTCACTTTTCCACAAGCCTGTACAAGCAGTTTCTTATCATCTGCCACCTTGATAGTACTAACCGGGGGTGTAGTAACATCATAGAACCAGTCTCGGTGCATTGTAAGATGCATTGACGCGCCTGAATCTATATACCAACCACTGTCATTGCTTGTTGTTGCAGAAAATACAGCCACATATCCAGTGCTGTCATTAGACTTCTGTGCTTTCTCTTTCTTATTCCGACAATATTTACTTATGTGTCCATATTTATTACATACAAAGCACCTGGGTCCTTTACTTGACTTGTTAAATCTATCCGGAGCTTGTTTGGCGAACTGCGATAAGGCTCCTTTGCCTCTATGAATATACAGCGCAGTTGACTCAGAGTTCCTCACATCTTGAAGAAGCTTAGTCTTCACAGAATCAGCTGTGATTGCCACACCAGAGCTTTCGAGGGGCATAATCATCATTGGTTGATACATCTCTGGTAAACCGGCCAGTAACAACGACCCTAGCCATTCATCGTTTACATCAAAATCAATGTTTCTGAGTTTATGTGCCGTCGACATAATTTTATTCACGTAGTCTTCAATGCTCTGACTACTTTCAAGCGTTGTGGTTATCAGACCTCTCAACAGACCAACTCGGCGTGTCAAGCCCTTGTCATCGAAAGCTTTTGCTAGGTTATCCCATACTTCTTTTGCACTTTTAACTTCTTGAATGTGTACGTAGTTGATGGGATGAACGAGTAAAATAATTTTAGATTTCGCTTTCGTGTCTAGTTTGACATCTACTTTTTCTTTTGCGGTTACACAATTCCACAAATCCTCGTGTTCCAGATAAGTTTGAACTGCAAATCTCCACGTAGGATAGTTTTCTCTTCCTGTCAGCTTTTCAATCAGTGCCATCGTATTGTTTGAAGACATTTTGCTGATGAAGAACAAAATCCACAAAAGAAACAAATGCCGGTTTCTTGTGCAAAGAAAAGCCGGTTGCCGATTTTCGTTGATATTTGACGGAACCGCGTATACTACTCAACTTTACTCATTACATTATCGTTTTTACTTTTGCTTTTTGGAAAAATCAGGTGGACTGGGCCATAACCTGATAACTTTAATGTAATGAAAGAATTGTTTTAGAACACGCCTTTTTATTAATACGAGAGAGTTGAGATGACAGCTTTACTTTTTTATATAATAGTGCTGTACCAGCAAAATAGTGTTGTCACTAACCGACTTCAAATTTATATTACAACACTGTTCCTATCCAAAAAAGTCCTTTATAAAAAAAAACATAATGAGCATGAAATATTATACAGTGACCTTTATAGCGTTTGTTTATTATATAAATGGAATTTATTAACATTGATGATTATTGCAATCGATGAAATTATGCAAATAGTTTTTATTCATTTTGTTTTATGCAATTTAACCATTTATACAACCTGAAATTATGCAATTCGTTGTTATGCAAAATGAAAATATGCAATTTGTTTTTATATGAAACATTACACACCCACAAAGGACACGTTGGTCTCAGTACATGCAAAACTAGGGCTCGTTCATGTGTGTGCCTGAAGTTAATAAGGACTTGGATAATTATGTAGCAAGTTGTGTACCATGTGCAAAGTTCGGGTCATGGACGTTTTCTATGTATTTATCTGTAAGTATAAGTATACTTATCGTCGCCTTTTTTGAATTGGCTATATACATTATATACAATTTATTTGTCTTGACGTCCAATAACTTTGCCTATCGGCGGACTCATCGTTGCGTAGCAATCTCGTGTGCGTTTTGTTACGAGCGGCCGTACTCATGTACACATGTTACCGCCACGTAAAGAAAAATGAGTGCACTTTATTGCCTTGTAATAAAGTGCAAAAGTTCTGTGTTTTGTTAGGTTGGCTAAGATGCGTTAACTATCCCGTACATTTTTTCATTCTATGAGAGTTTCCAAGCACTGAACTGCGCCGGCGGCCGACTGACGCTCCTCACTGACAGCCCCGCCGCCCGCACACTTCATACCACCCCCACTGTCCTTCGTCCTCCGTCGCCCGCGAGCCAGGGAGTATCAGGAACGAATTTGCCAAGCTATAATTTATCATTTTTTGAAGTCTGGAATTTTGTCGCATTCTGTCGCTGGGTAACCATTTACCTAATTGATAATAATATATCCGTTTCACATAATAAATAAGCTGTTATAAATTATTTCCAAAATTGACGTTTTTCCATACAAATTGTCAGTTCATTGACTGGACAATCGTTCCTCAGGACCTGGCTGTACACAAGTTTCCGCTAGCGCACCACGTGCGGGAGCCGAACACACGACCCTTGAGTATTTGTCTCATCGGGGCCTTTCTGATGTCTTTTGGGATAATTGCAACCTATTACGTCCTAATGGCCAAGCTCTATGAGGAAAAGAACAGTGGTATGCATGTAAGTGCCAATTAGGACTTACCTAGGAGTTTATTTTGGTTTTATTAGTATAAAACAAAAACACGCACCCTGTATGTCTGTTTGCCAAAGTCGTAGTTGACGTTGGAAAACAGGCATGCAGCCTGCCTGATGGTAAGCAGACACCGTCACCTATGCCCAAGTAACACAGTCATGCTGTATAAAGTTTGAGTAATAGCGATCCGCGAAACGATAAGCTGAAACTATTGTTTGGATAATGTCTGAGTAAACGTCTATTCAGCTGTTATTCAAGCAAAGTGGGCACATTTTTAAATGCTTTAGTCTGTATAACAGCGATTTAAAGTCTGGGTAATAGCTTAGTAATGGTGCACTTAGCTTAGTAACATCTGAAAAATAGCTGACATTTCTTTTATACAGCTGTTATTTCATATTTATTCAGACAAATGCATATGGATATTCTTATTCAGAAATTATTCAAAATTAAGTTCATTTGCGTAATACTTTTCAAACAAAAATAAGAGTTAAATTGTAAAGTAGAAAACAAATGGTGTTAAATCTGGCAGTGTGTGCTTTGTTCTGACACGCTATAGTTTAGTTGCACTGAATAAAAGATATTATCGAGGTGGATGGTCAAACTGAGAATCGTAAATATTATTTTTTATTAAACCACGATATACGATAAATAATACTGCGCAAGTAGTTTTATCGTGAACAGTATATAAGATCTTGAAATTTTCACGCACCGCTTAAACAAACAAGTTTAGTAAATAAGACATAAATAAAGACTTTTAGAAGTGAAAAAAATACTTAGGATAAAAAAGCTAATGCGTGTGTTTCAAAAGGCATGAAATAAGTGATAAATTATATTTTTATCTGTAATTAATTAATACAATGAGGCATTTCATACACATAAAGATTCAATAGTTTACTTAAAAATAAGTTTTAATGGCGATTAATTATAAGCTGGATAAAAGCTCACCGCGCAGCTATTTTACAGTATCACTGAATATAGTCACGTTTTTCTAATTATTAAGCTTTTATTTGAGAAAAAGTGATCCGGCACTACAAATATCTGAATAATACTTGAATACGTTACCAAATTGATTATACCTATAGCTAATTAGGGTTCAACATAAAAATTCCCCCAGTTCTTTTCCTAGATTTTCATGATTTATTATCCATTTTTAACAAACTGTTCACAACAAACCCGCAGTACAATAACGCCACGACAGCAAAACAATGTTTTAATAATCACAAATTCAATGACTACTCACAAATGCTCTGTATAATTATTCAAAAATGTTACTTTTGCAAGTAATTGCTGAATAAGAATACACCATTCAGCTTTCGTCTGTATTAGTTAGCTATAAACTATGATTTTATTTTCATTATACCGAAATAAGCGCTATAAAGAACCCAGGAAACACGTATACAGTAGCTGATGTATTGATAGTTACTGAGCATTTTCTCCGCAGTCACGAAATTAAATCCGTAACATTAATAAACTACGATCTTATATCGCATTATTGTAGAAGTAATATTGAACGCGGTGGTAGCTGCATTTACGCGAGATCCCATGTTAAGGCCATAAACAGACCAGACTACTGCGACCTATCTCATGAGCAGATATTCGATATCTGTTCTATTTACCTCGAAAACGATGATCTTCTAGTAGTGGGTATCTACCACTCAAACCTCGCTAGCCACTCGGAATATATAAAGCTATTTGACGGGCTGCTGACTAAAATCAATGACGACAGTATGACTGCAATAATAATGGGAGATATAAATATTAACCTTTGTAACAACACCCTGATAAAAAGAGATTTATTAGACGTCTTAACTGCTCACGATTTCAAACAATATGTCAAGGACGTCACTAGACGAGACGGTGTGAGCGCCACCCTGCTAGACCATGCGTACTCAAACATCCACGACACCCGGGTATCCGCGATCTGCGTTAGACTAACTTAAGCGACCACGAAGCGCAGCGAGTCACCACGATGCGCCCCCCGCGACACCACTCGCCGTAGCCATAAGGAAACGAGTTTTAGCAACAATAACAAACTATCATTTGTTACCGCTCTTGAATCAGTAGATTGGCATGACATAGTGTTTAAACACTACAGCAAAGGTAATCATTTTGCAAACAAAGTTATTAACATCCTGTCCTATTTACTGGTTAACCACATTCCAATAAAAAATGTAATAACACATCCTAACAATAGGTTGTGGATAGATTCCGAAAGTATAGACCTAAAACTATTAGCTTTTGACTTCATAAACCTTTCAAAAATGTATCCTAGTAACCTCTCCCTAGTTGATTCCTCAAACAAATTGTTAAACTCCTATAACCATAAACTAAATACTAAACGCACTGAGTATTTTAATTCTGTAATCAGCAAAACCCCGAACAAAGGTAAGGCAATGTGGAAGGCCATTAACACAGAGCTAGCGCGGGCGCCCCGCGAGCGTGTCGACTACACTGACATACTCGCGGACTGCGCCGGAAACCCGTACGCGACCAAACAACTCGCAGTGGACGCGCTAAACCATGCTGACCGTGACTGCTGCGTCGCCACCTTATCGGCCCAGTGTGCCACCAGCGAATGCTCGATCCGACTAAACCCCTTCACACCAGATGAAGTCCATCAGATTCTTAAAACGTCCATCGCCCCAAAAAACAGTACAGACGTCTATGATCTATCCGCAAACTTACTGAAACAAGCCAGTCCCGCAATTTGCTTCGTTCTATCTCAGCTATTCAATAGTTGCATGAGGGTAGGACTGTACCCGGACAGCCAGAAGAAGGTTAAAATATGTCCGCTTTATAAAGGAAAGGGCGAGAAATCCTCTATTAAATCGTACCGACCCATATCCCTAGTCCCAGCTCACAGTAAATGTTTTGAAGTCAGTTTAAATTAAAGGCTACTTAGTTTCTGGTCACCTAGAAACGTGATGTCCGATAGCCAATACGCCTACCGCCAGGGCTGGTCTACCACCGATCTTGTGCGAGAAGTAGTGCGCTGCGTAATGCGCGCCCGAGAATCTAGGCGCAGCGTGGCGGTCGTCTGCTGCGACCTGTCGCGTGCCTTCGATACGGCGGACCACGCACTTCTCGCCGATAAACTCGCCCACTACGACATCCGAGGCCCAGCCCGCCCGCCTGGTACTCTCATTCATGACCGACAGAGCCCAAATTGTCGTTGGTGAAGGGGGGAACATCTTGTCCTCAGAAGTTCGAAACCTAATGGGCGTTCCTCAAGGGTCAAGCCTCTCCAATACCCTGTTCAGCATTCTTCTGAATGACTTGCCTAAGGCGATAACAGGCACTGAGATCTTTATGTACGCCGATGACGTCACGGCGATCGTAAGCACGGCTGCCGAATGGGAGTTGGAAGGAGCGCTAAACCACCTAATGGGACAATTACACGGTTGGTTTCGGTCAAACGGTCTGGCGCTAAATATGAATAAAACATGTTACATGACATTCAAGTTAAATGGCCATGCAGGCCCGACCCTGGGGGTGTGTGCGGGTGGCGCCCCTATACAGCATGTGACCTGTACACGTCTCCTTGGTTTCCAAATAGATAACGCACTAACATGGGAGACGCATATCGACGAGTTGTGCGGGAAGTTGGGTCGCGCGTGTTTCGCACTCCGCGCACAGCAGGGAAAAGCGCGGTACGTGAATGCTACTTCGCCACAGTGCATTCAATCTTAACCTACGGCGTGGAGCTCTGGGCCCGCGCTTCCGACTGGAAACGCGCGTTTTCTATGCAAAAGCGAGCTGTTCGAGCGATGGCAAATAGGGCGTCAAATGCGCCAGCACGTGACTTATTCCGCTACCTTAAGATCCTACCCTTGCCTTGTCTATTTATACAACAAGTGGCAGTGGTTACACGGGAAAACATCGGTATATTCAAGCGCAAAGGTACAAACACTAAATACCACCTCCGCAGTAACAAAAACCAGAACAGGTTGGTCGCCGAGCAACACAGACTCGCTAAATCGGAAAGATCCGTGTACTATTTGGGTCCCACAATTTATAACCGATTGCCCGACATAATTAGAAATGCAGCTACAACCCCAGCGTTAAAAAAAGACTCAATATGTGGCTTATGGAGAAATTATTTTATACTTACGATGAATTTTTGAGTCTACCTATCCTAATCATCATCCTCCTAGCGTTGTTCCCGGTTGTGCCCCTAAAGAAGCCCGGGGTCCGTTTTGACACCTAATCCCAAGATTTGGCATAGGCACTAGTTTTACGAAAGCGACTTCCATCTGGCCTTCCAACCCAGAGGGAAAACTAGACCTTATTGGGGTTAGACCGGTTTCCTCACGATGTTTTCCTTCACCGAAAAGCTAACGGTAAATATTCCGTACATAAGTTCCGAGAAACTCATTGGTACGAGCCGGGATTCGAACCCACGACGGCCGCTTGACAGCCGCATGCCTGAACCACTAGGCTACCGTAGTCTACCTATCCTAATGTAATTAGATAATCCTAAAATTGTAGGTACGTACATAATAAAATGATAATTATGAGTAATATTACTATAATGACCTGTAACCATGTTATTAATAAAATATTTCATTTCATTTTCATTTCATTTCTGAATAATTGATAAAATGTAGAACCTTATGTGAGTTGAAGACGAAATCAAAGCGGTTATTCAAAATCAAGCTTTTTAATAGAAATCAACTACACCATTATTCAGAAAACAGCTGCCGCGGACACTATTTTACAGCATATAATGGTTTCATATGCAATAAGCTGAATAAAGTTTGTGTAGTAGTATTAGATAAGTACGTTTATTCAGCTACTTATAATGTTATACAGATAAATGCTGTCGGGCACTCTTTTTCAGATTAAAGTCATATGTAATGCTTTAGGCTTAATAACATTTGTGTTATATGCGGTATAGAAGTTTAAAGAAAGCTTAAAGAAAAATAGTCAACTTAATATAACTTTAACTAAGCCGAAAGCGTTATAAAGTTCGAAAAATAATATTATTCAGAATTTGGCTATTTCAATAAGCCTTTTCTCACAGGTCACGGAGCTTATAGCTGTAAACATTTGCGATTTGCTAATACTCAAACTTTATTCAGCATGACTGTGTTACTTGGGTGGACGCTTGCGAAACCAGAAGAAGCACGCTGCCGACCCTTTATTGATTGGAGGATTTGTTGTGTTGACAGCTAGAGAAATATCCAGGTCCCACGCTCAACACAGCACCCTCGCGAGCTCCGGCGACCTTACCACACCAGAAACACAAAACCAAATGACCACAAAACAAAGTACATATAGTGGGTGCATTAAAAAAGTTAATGTACCTACTTCCCAATAATTCGCGTTCACGTATTTTTCTCTCTCTTTACATAGCTTAAAAAGAGAGAAAGATAGTGGGCACGGATTATCGGCTCGTACATAAAATTGAAGTAATTTACAGGGTCTAGTGAAAATGGCGGGCGTTTCCTGGGGAGGCACTAGCCATCTCTCACGTCCTAGAACTGATCCCGATCATGTTGATATACGTAGTGGGCGGCGCACTTTTATACAATCACGTTTTATGCACCTCAGGGGCAGCGGTTACATCGCCGTAGCCCTGCCTCTGGAGTTCCTCTCCGTGATCACATCATCGCACTGGTCTTTTGCCATGGCGCCATGGCAAACCATGGCAAAAGGCCCTTTTAAATTGAAGAAATTCACAGGAGCTAGTGAAAACGGCGGGCGTTTCCTGGGAGGCACTAGCCATCTCTCACGTTCTGGACCTGATCCCGACCATGTTGATATACGTAGTGAGCGGCACACTCTTATACGAGTTGGCAGGGTATCTGCACCACACGAGCAGTGTTTACATCACCGTAGCCCTGGTTCTGGAGTTCCTCTCCGTGATTGCACTGGCCTTTGCCCTCGTTTACCTATTCAATATAAGTAAGTAACGCTTATTTAAATCACACATCTTCAAGCGTCCTTCCGTCTACGTAAATTCTCGTACTCTCATTTTCCTCGGCCACCTTTCAAGGCGAAATTATGACTACTGTCTCATGACGTACCCATGTGACGGACCGATCATATAAACTAGTGCGTTCACATGTCTTTTAACATACCTTATTTCGCTTCAATGGAACTCAATATATTTTTCTCCAATATGCTCGGAAATGTGCGCCTTACTGTAGCAAAAATAGTACGTGAAGTTCTTCGTTACTGACGAGCGCCAATTTAAAAAGTTAAGTCATTACTGTACAGTTTTAGCCGCCAGGAAAATGTATGACATTCCATTACTGTATACTTTTTTACCTTTGAACCATATGTTTTGACTAAGACAAATTACTACAAACAGCCAAATGCTCGTACGTTTAAAGGCTTAGCAATTTATCACACCAACTTGCAATAGTTCGAAAGAGACTGCCATACATTACTAACTAGTCTAACTAGAGCAAGTTGTGACAAATTGCGCCCATTTGTAGTGGGCTTAGTTTCCTGCGTTTTCTTTTTTTTAATTGTCATAGACAAAACGCATACTTTTGTAAGTGATTGAAGTGACGATTTTAAAAATTTCTCAAATAGTTTTAAATTACGAAATAAAAATATTAACGAAATAAAATCCACAACGAATTAAATTTCAATCCCGTTTACTCTTCAATAAGTTTAAAAACATTAAACATTTAAAATTGTGATCGATTTTGATGATTTGAATTGTTTTCATTATGTCAATTGAAACTGGCACCATGAGTCATGCCGTGTACCTACTTTTAAAAAATAAGTTGGGCGGGATCTTGACAGGTTATTGATTATTGACATACACGCTGTTTGAAAACATTATTTGACAAACATTATTTGATTTCCTTGCGATTTTGGAGAAAAGCACTATATCTGCCTTGGCGGGAACGGAAATTCGTGGATTCGTCTCTATTGTCGGATTCAGCTTTGCTTCATCCGACAAAATCAACTCATCCACGAATTGCTACTTCCCGGCCGCTGCAATAATGTACTATTTCTCCAATATGCTCGGAAATGCTCGGCTTACTGTAGCAAAAATAGTAGGTACGTGAAGTTCTTCGTTACTGTAGAACGCAAATTTAAAAAGGTAAAAGTCATTACTGTACAGTTTTAGCGGCCAGGAAAGTGTATGAAATTCCTTTACTGTATACTTTTTTACCTTTTAACTATATGCTTTGACTAAGACAAATTACTACAAACAGCTAAGTGATCGTACGTTTAAAGAGCTCCTTGCCCGTCGTCCACCTAATCTGTTCACCTGGGTGGACCACGGGAAGTTTTTTCTACCCGTGGTCCACCTAGAAGGACTATGGTAAAAACTTATTGGTGTTCACCTCGGTAAACTTTTCCAGTAAATTAGTATATAGTATACAGTAGTACTTTTTGTGTGTACAATGGGTTTTTTTTAATTTCCACCGTACACCTTGTTATCAATACAGCGTACCTACATACTATCAGAACTCTTCAGATCGAAAAATGTGCAGGCCAGTGTAGGTACGACGACGAGCGAAGCGAGGAGGAGTGTTAGGTGTACTGCGACCCTACAGCGCGCGAGCCGAGTGAGCGAAGCTAGCGTGCCGCGGCAGCGGCCGGCGAAGCGCCAGAACCGAACTTTTAATATGAGAAAGCGAAATAACACATTTTCGGTGCGTATTTCCTGTCAGACAAATTCTTCACGCAAACATAAAAAAATCCATAGATATAATAAAACAGCCAGTATTCAATTTCAGAGGTGGACGGTCACCAATATAAATTACACTATATAATTAAAGGTGAACGGTAGGAAAAAATATTTTTCAACAGTTCACCGAGGAGGTCTCGGGAGGTGGACGGTGGGAAAGAAGGGGTCTTTTAGCAAAGTTTACATAGGTGTACCACGGGTAGAAAAAACTTCCCGTGGTCCACCCAGGTGAACAGATTAGGTGGACCACGGGCA
The DNA here is from genome assembly GCA_947049275.1 of Epinotia bilunana. Taxonomy (NCBI): domain Eukaryota; kingdom Metazoa; phylum Arthropoda; class Insecta; order Lepidoptera; family Tortricidae; genus Epinotia; species Epinotia bilunana. The sequence continues at coordinate 12,510,778 of OX346274.1, read as the reverse complement.
AGGAGGGGTTTAAAGACTTTGCAATTTGTCACAACAACTTGCGATAGTTAGACTGGTTAGTAGTGTATGTCTCTCTTTTCAACTATTGCAAGTTGTTGTGACAAATTACGCCCGCTTTAAGTTTTCTCGAGTTTTCTTTTTTTAATGATCATAGACAAAACTCGTACGTTTGAGTGATCGAAATGACGTTTTTAAAAATGTCTCAAATAGTTTTAGACGAAGAAATAAAAATATGTATCGAAATAAAACTCACAATGAACTGAAATGCATTTAGATTGCAATCCCGTTTAATCTTTAATAATATTAATTGCATAAAACATTTCAAATTGTGACCGACACTAATGGTTTAAATTTTTATGTCTGCCAATTGAAACTGATCTATGAGTCATGCCGTATACACACTATTACACACTTTAAAAATATAAGTTGGGCGGGAACTTGATAGGTTATTGACATACTCGCTATTTTAAGATTATTTAAAATATTATTTGATTTCCTCACATTTTTGAAGCAAAGCACTATATCTGCCTTGGCGGGAACGGCAATTCGTGGATTCGTCTCTATCGTCGGATTCAGCTTCGCTTAATCCGACAAAATCAACTCATCCACGAATTGCTACTTCCCGGCCTCTGCAATAATGTACAATAATTTTAAATTGTAGTTGCATTTTGTCTCTTGATCTATATTTGCATTTATGTACTATTTGTTTCAGCCGAATATATTGCATTGGTGGTCTTGGTGATTTTTATTGCTGCTCAAATAGCCAGCTACATGCTCGCCATCCACCATTCGCTGTTTGTCATGCTAGTTCCGCATGGTCCATTCGTCCAATTTTGGTATTCACTCGGGGTGAGAGAAATAAGAGGTGAGATTCTGTATACAAGGTGACAGGGTAAACCTACATTTTTAGTTCATAATCATCATCGGCCTTGTTCATCTATGAAAAGATGATTGAAGCAACGTCTGTGTTGTGGTGGTGCGGTACTTACGTTTATGACTAGTAATACCGATACCGAGCAACTAAGACCGCATATTGGACAGGTAAATGGTGTGCACGGTGGTGATCACATAAATATTTCGTCATCGGCGGCCAAGTGGTTTAATTCCTACCTTCATGATCGCCGTCAGATGGTTCGTGTCGATCATTCCGTCTCTGATTGGTCTGATCTTACTTCTGGTGTTCCACAGGGCGGTATTCTTTCTCCTCTGCTTTTTTCCGTATTCATTAAAGTCCCAGATTGTATGCTCTCACCATCTGTACGCGGACGATCTACAACTATACACCAGGGCAACTAACAGCGGACTACAAATCAAATCAAATCGTTTATTTGCTGGAATACAGTAATGAAAATAGGTCTTATTAATTATACTACAACTTAGAAAAGTTGAAAAACCCCCGACATTTTCATTTCAAAGTCCAATTTCTCAAAAACAGCTAAACAGATTTTCATGAAACATGGCTAAGAACACTCGGGCTCACAACAGCTTTCGAATAAAAAAAAACCGCATTCAAATCGGTCCATCCGTTTGGGAGCTACCCACAGACAGATACACAGATACACAGACACATAGACACGTTAAACTTATAACACCCCTCTCTTTGCGTCGGGGGTTAAAAATACAGTTCCATGTATTCAGCCAGCATGCAGGCATGCAAACATTTCCGAGTGATAGGTACGTTACGATTACATCATTTATAATTATAACAATATGTCATGTCAGCTTTAATAAATAGGCAAAGAATACAATAGCAGTTCACAAAGTTATCAATAAGTAATTATAAAATAAATGTCAAAATAAGCACGGAGTCAAAATTACTAAATTACAAATTCTATGTCACCTTTGATTTAGATACATTTTTACGCTATAGAAGCACTTGTCCAGTAGCCAAGTGGATAACTTGTGTTTAAAACTATTACCCCGTAGCAACTTTATTTCGTCAGGTAAGATATTAAACAGTTTTATACACATGTTAAACACATTTTTGCCGTAAATCGCCTTGTGAGGACGAGGTTCATGCAACAGATTCATAATTTTTGGTCTGGTCTACCTGTGCATGATTTCAGCACGTTTTTTGAAGTGTGACCGGTTGTTGCAGACAAAGACACATACATCTCTTATATATAATCAGGGTAATGGCAGTATGTTTAGCTTTTTAAATAAGGGTATGCAGCTATCATCTATTCACGCATTGCAAATGGGCCTGACACATTTCTTCTGTATTTTGAAAAGTCTATCCACATCTACAGAGTTACCCCACAGTATTAGCTCGTACCAGAGAACAGATGACACATAGCCGTGGTAAGCTGTTAGTGCGGCCTCAATAGACACAGTGTTTCTCAGCCTTCGAAGAGCAAACACAAACCGATTGAGCTTTTTGCAAACTTGCTCTATGTGTTCCTTCCAATTGAGATGCTTATCGATTGTGATGCCAAGTAATTTAACAGATACTACCTCGTCAACAACTTCATCGTTATATTTTAATGTCATTGGTAAACTATTCGAGTTATAAGACGTGAATTCCTATATACTTTGTTTTATATTTGAATATTAATATTTAGGTCATTTACATTCATCCAGTTTATTATGTCTGTTAAAGAATTTTCAATGTCTTAATTAAAGGTTGTCCTATTAATCCCCTTTATCACTAATGTCGTGTCATCTGCGAATAGAATGGTCTTGTAGTAGCGTTGGGTAAATCATTGATGTAGAGAAGGAATAGTAGCGGTAGATGCTCCCTTGTGGGACACCAGTATGATTGTCTTTGTAATGTAATCTATATGTTTGCTTCATAATACTGTTGTTTTTGTCTATACTTAAATCTACTAATCTCCGTGCATTGAACCCTGTCCTGTAAATAACTCTTAACCGAGTCAAAAGCTTTACCCCTGATACCACAGAACTCAAGTTTGTGCAAAAACTTCGAGTGGTTACCACAGTCGAATGCCTTCGACATGTCGAGAAAAACCGATGCAACTGGGACGCTATTATTAATACTCTCTGTGATGTATTTTATAAGTTCGAAACAAGCCTGAGTCGTTGACCTATTTTCACGAACACCATATTGTTTTTGACAAAGTATTAAGTATTAGTTTTTGAGAAAGTATTTCTTTAAAAAGTCATTCATTCGTATATAGAACACTTTTTCGAATATTTTTGACATGATAGGTATCGGTGTAATAGGCGTGTAGTGCTTGGATCCTGTTTGTTTCCTTTTTTAACCGACGAAAAAAACGGAGGAGGTTCTCAAGTCAACGCGTATATATATTTTTTTTTATGTATGACCACGCATAACTTTTTACAGCGTAGTCCGATTTTGATAATTCTTTTTTTATTAGAAAGGGTATACCTCGAAGTTGGTCCCACATAAATTTTAAATAAAACTTTCAACTCTAAGGGTAGGAAAACAGGGGATGATTGATGGTTCACTTACTGATTGAAATGTATGACCACGCATGTGTGTGCGTGCGTGCGTGCGTGCGTGCGTGTGTGTGTGTGTGTGTGTGTGTGTGTGTGTGTGTGTGTGTGTACAAGTGTTGTGTTGTCGTGTGAAAAACCTCACGATGAATGAGCTTTAGACCTGTCAGTCTCTTGTGTATAGACCTCTCAGTCTGTGCATTTCTGCTAAAGCTCGTTAATCGTGAGGTTAATGTAATACCTTATTTGCATGTAACTAGTAATTACTAGTTACATGCAAAATGTTTTACTTAATTAGGTTAGTAATTAACTTAAGTAAGCCACAAAAAAAAACTGAAAAGCAAAAAATAATAAACCTTTTTTATTTAGTTTAATAAAATAACTAAGTTCTTAAACTATTGTAAGTATGTCTAAGTATATATTTTTGTAAATATGTCGAGATTTTAATTAACTAACCTTAATAACTAAGTTCTTAAATTAATGTAAGTGTACCTAAGTAATTTTGAGTCGGCGCCAATCAATCATTTAACAAAGATTACTCCAAACAAGTACAAGTTACACCAAATCAAATCTTTGTTCATTGATTGTTTGGCGCCGATACAAATATAGGTTTTGTATTTACTTTTGAAACCCTGTTTGTTTCTTAACGCTCTTATACAATTATAATACAGAGTTCGTTTGGTCTTGCACGCTTTTGTCAGTCCTCTGGTGAGCCACTTGTTATGTTGCGCTCTATTGTTGACTTTCACTTTGACTGACGGAAAGCCACCGCGCGCGCGCGCGCTCAGTGCAAATAGGTAGTAAGTCCCATACTAATTTCAATTCTCGCCCATCCACGCCCCGCCTCGCCTCACCGGTGGAAAACCACCTTAAGAAGCTTCAAGTTACAATTTAATAGTCACCAAGCCACAAGTTCATCATATCAGCCGAAAGACGTCCACTGCTGGACATAGGCCTCCCCCAAAGAGTGCCAAAGTGACCGGTCCTGCGCCACCCGCATCCAGCGGACTCCAGCAACCTTTACCAGGTCATCAGTCCACCTTGTGGGGGGCCTACCCACGCCGCGCCTTCCGGTTCGTGGTCGCCACTCGAGAAACTTTCCGCCCCAATGGCCATCGGTTCTACGTGCTATGTGCCCCGCCCACTGCCACTTAAGTTTAGCGATTAGGAGGGCTATATCGGTTACCTTGGTTCTGCTGCGGATAGCCTCATTTCTGATGCGAACACGCAGAGAAACTCCCAACATAGCCCTCTCCATAGCCCTTTGGGTGACTTTGAGCCTTCTTATGAGGCTCATAGTAAGCGACCACGTTTCAGTGCCATATGTCATCACTGGCAACACACACTGGTCAAAGACTCTCGTCTTGAGACATTGCGGAATATTGGACGAAAAGATGTGCCGTAGCTTCCCGAACGCTGCCCAGCCGAGTCGGATTCGACGATTGACCTCTTTCTCGAAGTTGGACCTACCTAACTGGATAGTTTGTCCTAGGTATACATAATCGTCTACAACTTCGAGTGTAGTGTGATCGATCGAATTCGGACGCACGTCACATTTAGTCTGCGGTCCTTAATACGTAGTCATGTTTAAGAAGTATTTATGTAGTACGTAACCGAGACGTTATTTTGTGTTCGTCACTGAGCGCTCCTCAGGTCGATATGTAAATGTGATTATTAAGTGCTGTTAACCCCAGATATTGGGGTCCAAAGTCCGGGCAGGTGACCCGGCTGTTTTATGAGCCCGTTTTATCCGTGGCAAGCACACCACCTTCGGCCTGTCGCTGATCTCCAGCTCCTGAGCGCGCGCACTACCAACGGCCCACTGTCCTGGAGAGTACCAGACTGTCGAAAACCGTTAGGCCTACCTCGTGCGAGTAAAACAATTGAACCACGCCCTTCTTCGCTCGTAATCCGACCTTTTTAAAATGAATATTTTTATGCACGGTTTCCTGCCTTCTTTATTTTTCTTTTTTAAACACAACATAGGAGTGCAGGGACCTGCCCCATGACACTGGCTGGTTGTAAAATAGGCAAATTAAATCATAAAAAGTTTCAAAGGCATCCGCTACGTTGGATGAGTTCATGACATCAGAAAAGGAAAGGGAAGAAATACAATCACAGAATTTCATATTGTCCGACCTGTACTCACGCCGATAATCGTACCAGGTAGTGAAACCCTTACGACGCTTTACGGATTGTAGAGTTACGGATTGAGCCGAGTACAGTCCAAGATGGTGAAGCTCTGCAGTTACCCCTCTTCTTAAGTTACTAGCAATCTGGTCAATACAGGATCCCAGCCTAGTTGGTTTTAATATGTGTGCATTGAAATTGTGATTTTCCAGAATGCTCAGGAGGTCTCAAGAATTACAATCTAAAATTTAAAATATTAAAGTTCCAATCTTCGGATATAAAAAAAAATCCGTTTGAAATTTGATGTAAGAAAAAATCGAGTTTAGGAAAAAATCGAGTTTATGTATGAATATACCGACATGTGCCTTACTCGAGTCAGGGATTCTGTAAATATTAACTATGATGATCCCTAAGCTTACTAGTTCAGTTCCACAACATTCGAAATAAAATTTGCTAGCTAATTTTGTGACATAAGGTAGTCATTTGAATTCTAGATGTTTTTTAATTAAAATGCATGTTCCGCCTCTACACTTGTCACGGCAGTAGTCCGCCGCAAGTTTGAAGTTATTAAGTAAGATATTTTGCTGAGAACCATCCCTGATAAAAGTTTCACTCAAGCATACATTATTTTTGAAATTGAAGTTATTACATACATTAAGTATTATTAAACAGTTGTCTTTCAATTTAGTTAACTTGTTTCCTATGTTTGCTAATAGTGTGTAGGGGTCTTATTCGTTATTTCGTATACTTAAAATTAGTTTATCATCCTTTGTTATTATGCCGGACATATTGTGTAAACGCTCCACCACTTGAGAGCTCGACGCTTGTGGCTTGATCATAGCGGTTACACCATAAACGGACTCTTGTGTACGGTCTCTGGAGTGAATAATTCGCGATGCTAGACCTCGTACCTGTTCGTCACCGAATAAATAAATGTAATTCTTTTCCGATTTTGGATTACTGCTAGAAGGAGTGCTAAAACGATTCGGCCTGTTTATTGGCGAGACCAGAGGGCTCTGATCTTCGCGAGCTGAAGAAGAATTAATACGGGTTTTATTGAGGGAAGTCGTTGCTGTGTATTTAATTCAATATAACTTTGGTTAAGTTGGTTAAGACTTTCTCTGTTCGATCGTTTCCTCTTTGTTCTTGATTTTTTATTCAATTGAAACTGACTTGCTTAGAGACTTAACTGCTTAAAGACTTAAGGTGATAAAATCTCATTTTCAGCTGTTAACAATTTTTCTTGAAGATCAATTACTTAAAAAAATTTCAAGCTCTTCTGTCCCCGCATAAGTGCATATTTTGTCTGGGCAACTTCTATTCTAAGCGGGCCCTGACAAAGAAAAAGCCGTGTCATCCTCATCCTCCTCATCCTCTGATAGGCTGGATAGTGCTTGAAACGAATTATGCGTAGGTATAGCTACCTATATTATAGTGCGGTATCTCCCACGTACAGTTACATTATCACTAGAACAGTTGGGTATATTTCGACAGGACATATATTTCCAGAGATTTTTTTTTCGAATTTCATGAGGTTATATCTTTTATCGCCAACATTACAACAATCTAGGTGAAAAGTAAGTTAACATGAGTGACATATTAGACATTTTATGTTATTAATAGATAAGTTGCATTTGTCACACTCCCGTGCCATATTAACTTGAATCGCGTTCTATTTGTTTACTATCGCAAATCACTCACGCAGCGGCGGTCAGTTTTACTCAGCTGTGCAGGCGTCGCATAGTCTCGATCGCCCGACAACTCCCGACGGCGCGGACGTTGACCCTTAGCGGCAACGGGTCGATAATACGCTTAATTATCAAAAAATGTTGCAACAAAAGGTTAATATTAAAAGTTATTACGAATATTACGATCGGTCAGCTAAACCATTATCGCTTTTGTTGCCGGGACAAAGGGTGACACTGGTCGACGGGAACAACAAAAACCGGTTACAATAGCAAGTAGTGCGCCATGGTCATTTGTAGTAGCTGACAGTCAAGGTCGGAGGTACCGGCGCGACCGGCGCCGCCGGCTAGTCGGCCAAGTCGGGCGGCTGCCAGGACGGCAGCAGGTCAGCCTGCGCCAGCCCCCCGTACTAAGACAGTTCAAGTGGAACCCGCTACACATTCTGAATTGCCTGGGAATACTCCACCTCTGACGCGCTCATAATTTAAAGCGTCGGAATCGATGAATTCATTAAGTAAACTATATAAGGATAGTGTGAGATGCTGTACATGCAAGGGCTACTATCACCCCGTATGTGTGAACATACTGACCAGGGATTTGAAAAAACTCATTGCCGATGGAAAGAACAACTGGGTTTGTCCAACGTGTGTCGCTAAGCAGCCGAAAGGTGACAATTCAAATACGCCCATTGGTAAAAGAACCCAGGTGGCAGAATCGGATGCGGTCCAGAGCAATAACGTAACTCTCCGCTCTAGGCCTGCCAAACAACAGAGTATGGCCCCGAGTAGTAAGGAAGTAGTAAAAATTGCACCTCAATGTATATCAAAAGAGGACGTTCGTGAAGTGATCCAGGCGGAACTAAACAAGGTGTTACGTACAGAGGTAGCTAACATTATTAAGCAGAGTATACAAGCCATTAGGATTGAAGTTGCCGAATTAAAACATGAGGTGTCTTCAATGAAGAAATCCATGAACTTTATGAACAACAAGTTTGAAGAGATGAAGACTGAGGCTGAAAGCAAATTAGAAATGTGTGGGCAGTTGCGGAAGGAAATCGACCTACTGAATAATAATAATTTAGAGTTAACTACTCGACTGAATGAGTTTGAGCAGCATGCTAGGGCATGTAATATGGAAATTCAACGTGTGCCAGAGCATAATTCTGAAAATTTGATCTCAACTGTGTTACAACTTACCAAAATGGTCTCCTGTGACATTAAGGCGGAGGATATTCATCATTAATAATAATAATAATAATTGGGATCTTCCAGGGTGACAGTCTGAGTCCTTTGTGGTTCTGCCTAGCACTGAATCCGCTTAGCACCCTGCTGAAGGATTCGGGACTAGGTTGCCGGCTTCGGAGGGAGGGTGAGGTCATTTCTCATCTGCTCTATATGGATGACCTTAAGCTATTTGCACCGAATGGACATAACCTGTTGGAACTACTGAAAACAACAGAAGTCTTCAGTAGCGCCATCAAAATGGAATTTGGTGTCGATAAGTGTGCGGTCATGCATGTACAGCGGGGGAAAGTTGTAAATTCAACAAATTTGCAACTTTCTGAGACAATGTCTCTCAAATCTATCTCCGAAGCAGAAACCTATAAGTATCTTGGTATGTCACAGTCATTGGGTATTGAGGGTGAGGGCGTAAAGCGAGCGGTGAAGGAGCGCTTCTTTTGTCGCCTGACCAAAGTACTTAATAGTCTTTTGTCGGGCGGCAACAAGGTGCGTGCCTTCAACTCTTGGGTGATGCCCTTGCTTACTTACTCCTTTGGCATACTAAGGTGGACTCAGACTGAGCTGGATGCCCTGGATCGAAGAGTCCGAGTACTGCTTACTGCGCATCGCATGCTACACCCACGCTCGTCTGTTATGAGACTGTACATCTCGCGGAAGTGTGGAGGTCGCGGCTTTCTAAATGCCAAAGACCTCCACAACCGCGAGGTGTGCAGTCTCAGGGATTATTTCCTAAACAACGAGTGTGGGATGCATCGTGACGTAGTAGCAGTAGACGGAAACTTCACCCCGCTCTCCTTGGCAAACGAGAACTGGCGCAGACTTAAAGTAATGAGCGTCGAGGACCGCAGGGCGGTGTGGAGGAGCAAGGAGCTACACGGGCGGTTCTACAAGGCCCTCACAGGGCCCGATGTAGATCTGCTCGCGTCGGTGAACTGGCTACGTTTCGGGGATCTCTTCGGGGAAACTGAAGGTTTTGTCTGTGCAATTGCGGACGAAGTTATCATGACGAACAATTACCGGAGGTATATCCTGAAGGACGGTACGGTCGACATTTGTCGGGCATGCCGCCGTCCCGGGGAGTCACTCAGGCATATTATCTCCGGTTGTGGTCATCTTGCTAACGGCGAGTACTTGCACAGACATAACCTTGTAGCCAGAATTATTCACCAGCAACTTGCTCTGCTATACGGTCTTGTGGTCTCCGAAGTGCCTTACTATAAGTACACACCTGCGCCAGTTCTCGAAAATGGTCGTGCCACGCTCTATTGGGATCGATCTGTCATCACGGACAGGACTATTCTTGCCAATAGGCCTGATATCGTGCTGACAGATCGATCGAAACGCCAGGCAGTGCTCGTCGACATCACCATCCCCCATGACGAGAACCTCGTGAAGGCCGAGAAGGACAAAGCCAGCAAGTACCTAGACCTGGCTCACGAGGTAACCGCCATATGGGATGTTGACTCGACGATCATCGTCCCGATAGTCGTTTCGGCGAACGGTTTAATAGCGAAGAGTCTCGACCATCACCTCAAGAGACTCTCGCTAGATGGCTGGATCAAGGGCCAGATACAGAAGGCGGTACTCCTGGATACTGCGCGGATAGTCAGTGTCTCTGTCGCCCTGACCGCCGGTAGCTTAGGCCCCGTCTCGCTGCCGGCTGCACCCTAGGTTAGGTTTTTATAATGATTTTATGTTTTGTATGTATAGTTCTATATTTTACTTTTTATAAATTTATTGTACAAACCTAACTTAAGTAGAAATAAGAATAAAGAGATAATAATTAATAATTTATTTATTGATAAGACATAATAATAAACATAATGTGCATCAGTTTTACTATAGACTAGGAGCTTACTATTAGAGGCAAATAACACGTGCCTGAACTAGGGTACCCTGTGTTTCAGACAAAAAAGAAATAATAGTTGAAAAGTTATTCATATGCAAAATATAATACAATATCACTCTTATTGACTAACAAGTACAAATAATTAGGAAGTTATAACATAGGCGGTAGCTATAAAAGATAGTATAAAATTATTTTAAAACGATAAATAACTTCTCTGTATCGTCACAGGACATATTTTGTACGTAGGTTTACGGTATTACTCAATATTGCTTGCTGGACCTGTTGAATCAGGTATGACATGCTGGTGTTCGCGTCAGCGGAATTGTAAACTGGGCCAAATTCAATGATGCATAAATCACGTTCAAGTTTGTTTACATTTAAGTTAGAAATGATTAGCGTGCGTGCTATATATAGGAATTTACGAAATAATGAAAGTAGGGCAGCCCTATGATCTGTAATAGAGGAAACTAAAGAATTAGCTACAGAGAAGTTATCTAGGTCAGAAATTAAATTATTACTCATAAAATCTAAGCTAATAAGACAAAAAGTTCTACGAAAAATATAGGGAGGCGCTCTTAGGCGCCTTCATAATATATAGAGTTAAGGTACCTTTTTTCGGCTAGTTTTCTAGCTGGGCATTCGGCATTAGCTAGTCTCGTGGTCACACGGCTTCTTAAAGTGCATACATGTTGCACATTTTGGTAAGTCGGCTTTCTTTATGCATTCCTTTATTGAGTGACCTACAACGCCGCAGTGCCCACAGATGTTGACCTCCATCTTGCATGACTTCGCTGCATGATCGTACTGCTGACATTTGAAGCACCTCGTCACTAGGGTAAAGTCCCTGACGGGGCACGACGACCCGTTTACGAAAACTCTATCGTTTGAGATTAAGGCCTTACGAATGGGGGCAGGGACTTCAATTACATAGTTGCAGGTCTCAGAGTTCTTCTTTCCCGATTTATGGCTCAACTTAGTCGAGGACAAAAAAAAACCAGTGTCGTATCACGCATTTTATCGGCCAGGTTTTGGTGGTAAATGTACTTGAACACTTCCGCTTCCTCCATAGTTGCAGGGACACTGATGACTACAATTCTGGGCTTCCGTTTTCGCGGCTCGTCCACCGTGAGTCCGGATGTTGTTAACTGCGTCGACTGTTTCAGTTTCAGGACGTCGTCTTTGGAGTCCGTGCTTATGACCACTCCGCCGTTCTTAACCTTGCGCAATCCTCTTACGTGCAGCTTCATTTTTTCAGGTCTGATTAACTGTTGGACAAGTGATTTAGTCTCCTCGCTCGATTTTTGCTTGTTGGTAGGATATATTGCTACCGAGCTAATGTATCATTGCACTAGAACCGCCAAGTTGGACGAGAAAAGCCCACGACCGCGCAACATCATTATTAAGCTTAAAAGCCCTCAATTGCGTGATACATTGCTTGCATCGGTAATCAATTTCAACAAAGCAAATAAAGTAGATAAACTGAGTACGAGTCATCTCGGCATAGGTGGTGATAAAAAGCCAGTCTACGTCGCAGAGCATCTAACCCCCCATAACAAAAGACTTCACAAGGAAGCGAGAATGGCGGCGAAGGAGAAGCAGTACAATTATGTGTGGATCAGAAGCGGTAGAATCCTTGTCTGCATGACAGGGCTCAAGCAATAGTGGTAAAAAACTTAGAATCTATCAAAAGACTTTAACTGTAGGATATATTGTAATCGGAACATTTGATCATCATACAAAATTCGAGTCTGCTGGTTTATCACAATGCTTGTTGTCTAAATACAAAAACTGTGAACTTCTTATGTAATGTATCTGTCAATAATTACGACATTATATGTATCTCTGAAACCTGGCTACAAGCCAATGTCAATGATTCTGAAATCTTTGATGATCGTTATATCGTATATAGGAGAGCCCGTAACCTTGAAATGCCCTTTTCCAAAAAAACTGGTGGTGGGGTAATGTTAGCTGTTAAAAAGAAATTTGTATCCTGTAGTATCTCTGAGTATGAAACCGAATCTGAGGACTTGTGGGTTATCATCGAGTATAAAAATAAGAGCGAGCTTGTAAAGTTTTGTATTTGCTGTGTTTACCTGCCTCCATCGGTAAAATATTTTGTATCTATTGATTTTATTTGGAACGGTTTGTACTCGTAGATAAAGGCCTCTGTCAACCTAGCTAATCATTCGAATTCATTGATAGTTGGTGATTTTAACTTGCCTATGATTGACTGGGGTACAGCAGATGGCCGGCTGTCATTATCTCCAGGATTGTTTGGCTCATGCCCTCTTGGAAATTCAGTTATAGAACTCATGGCGTTAAATGACCTGAAGCAATATAATTCGGTATGCAATGGTAATTCAAAAATCTTGGACCTTATTTTTTCTACTGAAAAAGTTACGCTAGAGCCACAGTCTTAAGCATTATAGACTCGCATCATCCTCCAATTCAGTTTAGAATCGAAGTTAGCTCTGAACCGACCCTCGCGTCAACTGCGGTACCGAGGCCAAATTTTTACAAAGCCGATTACGGTGAACTTTCTAATTACCTGGGTTCTTGCAGAGATGTAAATGATATGGCAAGTACAGATGTATTGCAAAATTATTTTCCTTCGGGAAAACTCGGATCTTTATCGGAATACGATGACACCCGAACTGTCAATGAATTATCGTATTAAATCAGTGACATTCTCATACCCATTAATATGGAACTTTATTGTTAAGTGTCAAATGTCAAAATGAATAATGTTGTTGTATAATATAGAGATGTTACAACCGCTTTCTGTAACTTCAAAAATAATCAGTTTTATTGTCACTACTAAACAAAACATTATCTCCGCTTTAAAACATAATTAAAAGGACAACAAAATAAAGCTTATCGGGAAAAAATTACAATGATAAAATTCAAAACCTGTCTATATTTTATCTTTGGCGTCCCTCTCGTACCTAAAAATAACCTGCGTGTGAGAGGAATGCAATCGATTCAAAAGGTTTCATAGGCAATTTCACGAAAGTTATCGCCACGCACACAACCGTTGTAATGAATGATAGAGGATTTTTAAAATTGGTGTTTTTTTTGCGTACCGATTGCAAGTTCAGCAGCGAACTGATGGGATGACAAAATATTTTTTGTTAAGATTCTCACACTGACTCAATCACTTCGTTCATTCGTTTTTCTTGCAATCAGTACGTAATGTAACTGGGTGTGGTTTCATTCATTTCAACTTTGGTAAAACTACCTATACCTACCTAACATTACAATTTCATCGTATTTGGATCGATGTTTTCAATATTGTCCATTTCACAATCTGAGTCAGTCATATCATCGTCGGATTCGTCAGTGCTGTCATTGACGTTAATAACAATCCTATCAATGCGATCATCCATAGAGTGTTTCTGTGAGAGGAATTCATTTTCACATTTGATAGCATGATCACAAACTTTCTTCCATTCTTCCGGGCCAATAATATTTATTTTTTCTTCAATTAATTTTTTTACTGTACCCAAATTCATATCTATGTTTCTTTTTGATACATAACCTTTTATCTGTGACCATATATTTTCAATAGGGTTGAAGTATGTATGTATGTATGTATGTAAGCACTTTATTGTACACAATAACAGGTTAAAGAATATACATATCACACAATAGATCAAAGTACAAAGGCGAACTTATCCCTATAAGGGATCTCTTCCAGCTAACCTTTGAGCAATTGAGAGGAAGGTAGGTAGACCGAGATAGGCAAACTTATACCGTGTACAAAAACACAGAGAAAATGAAAACAAAACCTAATAGGTATTAATTCTAGACAAATAAAAACATGCCAATACATATATAAATATACAGTATAAAATATAATACACACTATATATATCGCAAATATAGAAGTCGGGGTGGTATGGAGGTAACCTTAACACTTCGTGTCCATGTTCATGTAAAATTTTGTCAATGGAATATTCTACAAAGTCTTCTTTATGCCGGCAAATAATTTCGTATAATTGTATTTTGGTTGACGATGAATTATGTGGAATATTGTATTTTTTTAACCAGTTTATCATAAGTGGCTTTGCGGTATTAGAGTTGGGCGGACATTCCACATATTTATTGTGATAAGCAGCATTGTCTACTACTAGTACAGAATTTGGAGACAAGTTGGGAATAAGTTGATTCCGTAACCATTTTTCATAATTAACATTATTCATGGCATCGTGATAATCACCAGTTTTATCAGTAGACTTATACATAAGTAGAGCATGTACTATAATTAGACGTTGACCTTTTGAAATTAACTGTTTCATCTCTCTAACGTCATCTTTTTCCATCAGCTTTTTCCTATTATTAGTAATTTTCTTGAATAAAAAACCCATTTGGCGAAGTATTTTTCTTAGTGTAAAATCGCAGCCCTTAAAGTTCATCGTTTCTATTAATTTGGACTTTAGTACTTTTATAGTAGGGACCCGTTTATAAATGAGATGAGTTATAAACCATTCGTCGTATCACTGCGTAGTCAAAATCATCAAGATCTAAATAGAATTTCTTGCGTGGTCTACCCAGCTTAATTTTGTTTGTGTTGGGATTTTCATTACTTCTGTATTGTTCTTCCTGGTTCAAATATTTTCTAATTGTTAGTCTAGATATTCCTGTTGCGTCCGAAATTCGCTGTTGAACTTTCCGAAAATACTCTTGAGTCGTTTCTATTTTTGAATTTGCTATTTTCCGATATGAAGTACAGGTAAATATTAAATATAATACCTTGAATTGGATTTTTTAACCGTTTTCGAGATTTCGGCATGGCTATACAACCTTATTATAAGTAATCTGAAAATATGATTAAAATTACAGCGAATTTTTAAATTGCGGATTATCCACTCTATATAAGTAGCAATTTGAGAGAGCACGATAAATACGAACTTTTCCGAAAAATTACGAAGGAAAATAATTTTGCACTACATCTGTAAACTTCAATGCGAAATAGACATAGCGATCAAGAAATATGTTCCATTTACAAGACCAAAAGGCAAGCGGTATCCTGTGTGGTTTTCGAGTGATCTTGTCAGACTGTAAAGAGAGGCGTTTAGGTTGCGACAGAAAGTTAAAAAGTATCACAACCCCCTTGACAAGTATGGTGAAACAACGATGTGAACGTCATGCGCTCATATGCTATAATAAGTATTGCAGTTATTTAGAAAGTAATATAGTACGTAATACAAAGCACTTCTGGACGTTCATTAAGCAAAAGCGCGGGAATAAATCATCGATGCCAGCCACCATGCGTCTAGGCGATAGCGTGGCTCGAAATTGTGAAGTGGTCTGCAAACTGTTTGCTACAAACTTTTCATCGATTTATGATGGTAGTGCGCCTGGCACTCAAGGACAGATTGTGAGCGTTTCGCAAGTCTTACCCGATTCGCTGAGCAACATCGTCATAGAGGAAAATACTACCTTAAAGAAAATAAAATCGTTGGATCTGGGGAAGGGCTGTGGTCCAGATGGCTTGCCACCAATTCTCTTTTATAACTGCGCCACGCAACTTGCATTTCCCTTAACATTTATATTTAACAAGTCCCTACTGTCCGGAACATTTCCCGCCATGTGGAAAGAGACAAAAATTGTACCTATATATAAGAGCGGTTCAAGGTCGGACATAAGTAACTACCGACCGATCTCTATTCTCTCTACGATTCCAAAATTGTTCGAATCGTTAATTTATCCTGTCATCTATAGTCATTTTTCCCAGCAGTTGTCAGACAAGCAGCACGGGTTTGTTAAGTCACGATCGACCAGCACCAACATGGTTGCCTTTGTTAAGAATTTATGTGGTTATATGGATAACCGTGTCCAAGTAGACGCAATATACACAGATTTCAGTAAGGCGTTCGACAAGGTAAACCATGGACTACTCTTGGATAAACTTTCGAAATGCGGTATCGGCAAACCATTGTTGAGTTGGTTTAGATTTTACCTTTCTGATCGCAAGCTGTCAGTGGTGGTTAATGGGGAACAGTCGGGGGATACATCGCTTCGTCAGGCGTGCCTCAAGGTTCACATTTAGGGCCCTTACTATTTTTAATATTAATTAACGACATAGTCAAATGTTGCGTCAACTCTGAGCCTTATCTCTTCGCTGATGATCACGGAAGAGCACACAAGCTTATTATAAATATTGTATTGCCCCTATTTGTGAAAATAACACTAAAACTGCACCTGACATGATATATTTTCAGATGCCCAAAGATGCAAAATATAAGGAAAAAGGGGTGTAAGGCGATGAGGAGATATAATGTATCGTGTTTGAGTAGTTTATATTGTTATGAACATCATTTCGAAGTGATTATTAAATATGTTTGTACCTAAAATCTTTTTTATTAGGATTCCCGAACATTATAAACAATAACCTAACCTAAAAATGTATATACTTATTCATAAAACTATTCTGATTCCCATTTTTTTAGTTATTAATGTTACAAAATATTATGATTTTTGTTGATCAACAGCTGACTACGAGTGTTGATTTTGATCACGAAACGTTTTAGCTAAGTTTCTATGTTTGCACTGTTGATAGAAGTTGAAAGAATTTAATCTTTTCTACTAAGTGTCCGTACACAAATTTGTTTTATTTATAAGCCTTGACGAAAACAACATAATTTGTTATGTTTATAAAGATATTCTCACCATGTAACATTCCTAATACCAACATATCTTTGATTACGTATATACTTAATGAACATATGTTGTGGCGTGTCTTTTTCACAAGGAGTCACTGCTTTCAGTTAATAATTCCCAAAAACACCGATTGTTTATCATAAACAGCGGCCAAACAATGCGAATAACTTTCAATGATCATACAAACGACCCGTTAACAGTAGACACCGAGTGCACGGTGACGTCACGATTCGCTCGGCCAATAGCGTTGCGTTTTGAAAAATTGCAAGGGAATTTGAAAAATACTACTTTTAAATAATTAAGTTTGTTAATAGAAACATGATCATTTGTAAAAATAATCATGTGAGTATATTTATTAAGCAATAAAGATAGCTCATGATTTTTTTGGCCATTTCTAAATCACATGCATATTGCCTACTGACAGCTCAACTGTCCCTTAACTTTTTAATAGTCGTTAAGTATTGCCATGAATAATTCTTAAGCGCCCTTCACACGGGCCCGAACATTATCTTATCTATTAGTAAACTTATTAGCGAATATTTGGTATGTTAACCAATTCTATTAAATGTAAGGTTTATTAAAAAGGTGCCTAAGTTTTTGTTGTTTTTTTTTTCCGAAAGGGATAAGATGTAGTATATTAGTATTGGGTACTTGTGAATTACTATGTCTACCTACAATTGATATATTAAATCAGTGTTGAACTAACTATGCGTGTTTTACTACAGGTACAACGAGCATCTGGTATGAAGACCCAGCGGTTCATATATCAATAGCCGAATGCTATCTGATAATGGTGTTACACACGTGCCTGCTGGCTATGGCGGCCTGGTACCTCTCTAGAGTGCGGCCGGGGAAATACGGACATGCGTTACGCTGGAACTTTTTATTTGTCGTAAGTCTAAGTATGTACCTATATACTAATGTAATATACTAACCTCGAAATGAATTGTAATGAAAAAGTTAATAAGTGAACACATTACAAAAATTACATTGAGTCAGCGGATCCCTAACTAGGCCAAGCCTGTATCTTGGGAGCCGTGGACGATGTTTCACAATGATTAATTACACGTGTTGACAGATAAATATAGACGTTGTAGTAACAAAAGTGCGAGGCATACGTAAATAATTAATTATTAGTAAAAAAATTCAAACTGAAGGCGACTGATGCGGTCCCCCGACGCGATGACGCTTGGAAAATAAAAATATTTGAACTTACATAATAGGTATATGTGACGATAATAATTACAATAGGTTTAAAATATTATTTGTTAGTTTTTAGAGTTTATTTTTGGTGTCGGGGGGTTTTTTTAGTTTTTAATTTTACTTTTATTTTGTCCTTTTTAAAGTGATGATCTTCAAACGGCTGATCTGGAAAGTATA
Organism: Epinotia bilunana; assembly: GCA_947049275.1. Lineage (NCBI taxonomy): Eukaryota > Metazoa > Arthropoda > Insecta > Lepidoptera > Tortricidae > Epinotia > Epinotia bilunana. Next base: position 12,492,412 of record OX346274.1, on the reverse strand, counting down.
TGGTTATCTTACCATATACTTTCAATATCATTGAAGTAACACGTACCAAATTTCGAATCAATAGGACATATGTATATGAAAGACGCGGGGAAGTATAAGCACTGGAATACTCTACGAGTTTGCGCTCCAGTGAGATTGGTTGAATTGAACGGTATCAACCGAATCTGGGATATTTATCGCTGGTTCGCTAAAACCTAGCCTAGCTGAGAAGAGTCCAGCAAGAAACTCAGCTAGACCCGACTTGGGTCGGACTGACTCTACCCGGTATGCGGCGGTACCGGGACGAATAAGGACTGTATGTGTCTGTGTTGTCGCGATCTCGCGGTGGACGTCCCCGCCGGCGGGAACGCCGAAGTGTACACGATGTGATGGACGCCGAAAGCGCAGCGTTCCATCTTTCGATGGACGCTGTGATTTCATCGTCCGGGTCCGTGAGTGTGTGCCTAGGACGCCGAATCGTGCGGCCCCTAATCAGTGAGCGCCGAGTAACGACAGAGGGGGGAGGGATGGGAACGTAATCAGCAGCCTTCCTAACTAACGGATTCCTATGGTGGGGAGCGTTGTCAAAATAACGTCTGGCAGCCTGCTTAAAGAAACCCTACATGGTGCTAATTCCCATGTCGCGGTGCAGGCTGAGGTTCGATTGGTACCACGGGGCACCAGTCGACTTACGGAGAAAACGATTCTGAATAACCTGAAGCGGCTTGAGCGATGACATAGGCACGTGAGCAAATACTACACTTGCATATGTCATGATTTGGACGATAACAAGTCTTGTACTTAGTGTCAGCTTATTTCTAAGTGACAATAAACTTGTTGATCATCGGCCCAAGCCTTCCTAGTACTAACAACGCGCGGTTGCGTATCGCCGTTGATTTTGATGCCTGGCCTTTTCCAGTCCAGAGTCTTGAAAATATCCTCCAGTGCAGCGGTGAACAGTTTTGAGAAAATGACATCCCCTTGCTGGACACCCCGCTGCAGCGGAATAGGTTTTGAGCTCCTATCCTGAAGTCGGACTGACATAGTGGCGTTCTCGTATAAACACTTCAGTACTTTGATATAGCGGCAGTCTACGTGGCACCGCTTGAGAGACTGTAGTACAGCCCAGGTTTTGATCGAATCGAAGGCTTTCTCTTAGTTCACGAATGCTAAGCAGAGGGGCAGGTTATACTTTTCAGTCTCTAGTGTAGCGTATGTATGTACTCTACGGTTCTAAAGCCTCTTCGCAAACCGGCTTGTTCGGCATCCTGGAAGTCATCTAGCCTGTGTGCGAGACGATTCGTAATATCTTTTAAAAACAAAATGTAAAACTAACATTTTCCTAGTAACTTGATTGTGTCGCAAAATCATGTATAGTTTGAGTAGGCCGAGTTATTAAGTATCTCGCATACTTACATACATAGACCCTGAAAACATTACACTCCGTTTCGTTGGGCATCATCATTACTTAAGCAAGGCTCTTGTCGGCGGAGTAACCGCCACTCTTCTCTGTTCATTGCCAGCCTCTTGACTTCCTTATACGACTCGACATACTCATACTTATAATATTTATTGCATGTCACATTGTATCTTAACCTATACTTAGCATAGCATTGTGTACAACATGACACCCTGCACGTCTAGCACACGACGGCCGCGACATAATCTCGATTTTTATCGCACTATACCTCTTCTTCTAAGTGTTCTAATAAGAGAGAGATGGATAGTGCGAGAAAAATCGAGAGAGCTCGCGCGCCGTCGCGTGCTAGCCGTGCTGGAGGGCACAGCAAACAGTTTATTCAAGAGGAGATCGAGTTTTTTGTACAAGATGATATAAGTATTTTTTATTGTCTAATAGGTACTTAGGTATTAATTGCAATTATTGGTCGTGAAAAAATTCGTTTAATGTATAATAGGCTTTTTTAATGAGGTGATCTTTTAGTTTTTTAAAGAATTCATTGTCGGACTTGGTGTTTTTTATTTCGTTACTAATTTTATTGAATATTTTTATTGCCATTGAGTTAGGACTTTTTGAGTGTAGTTTTAGTTTTGAGGGGATAACCTGCACCAGCTTATTTTGAAACTAGCGTAACGTCGGGGTATGTCTGACTCTTTGGTATAAAATTGAGGGTATTTTTTACAAACTTACATGTTTCCAAAATGTGTATTGATGTTAAAGTAAGTATTTTTAGATCGTTGAAGTGGGTCTCACAACTTTCCGGTATATTTATGTTAGCCAAGATTCGAACACATTTTTTTTGTAATATAAATAGGCTTTCCACATCTCACTGTGATTCCTGCCTAGGCCATATTTCCAAAAATATTGTGATCGCATCTCGGTCTGAAAGGTATGTAAAGTGATTCACTATTAGACAAGCTACTAAATTCAATAAATACCCAAGTATTTCTAATTAATTATCATTTACTTTTGTGCAACGAAAGTGAACGCATCACGACCCTAATTATCAGTGCATTTTCGTTGCCGCAACTTAATCACTTTGTTATTGGGTGTTATTATTATAAACCGCGTGTATCCACGTATTGATTGTTAACATGGACGTGGAAGACCATGGTATGTACTTTATTTATTGACATGTTTTATATATATACAATGTTTGTTTATATTATTCATGATTTTTTTTCGAGAGGTCTTTTGTTTCGTCTATTTTTTCATTTATTTCATTTATTTGTCTGTAAAACATAGGTACATGTAGATTGGTGTTACAGGAATCAGTATAGAATCACTATGTTCTGGCCATGAGGCGTACAAACAGTCATTAGCAAATGACAAATAATTACAATAATATACTAAAAAACAATAAATATTCGGTAAAAAAAAAGAAAAAATGGTCACAGGGAAAAGAAATGTCAAATGTCAAAATAATTCAGGAATACATTTATAAATTAATCAAATTAAAGTAATAACAATATAATAATGTCAGATATTACTATATGAAGTTATGTCGTCTATAAAAAAAACTGATATTGAATAGTAGGACTTACTAATAAGTAATTTACAGAGCTTATTTTTAAATTCCTGTAAAGGCAACATTCTTAAAGCTAAGGGTAATTTATTAAAAATTTTGTGTGCCATGCAAAAAACACTCTTTTGCAACAGTTCAGAAGTATGACTTTAATTAGATTTACAAAAAATTGCAATGCTATGCAATGCATCACATATATACCATCTTAAAGTCTGAAATGTCCTTAATTACTCCTATGAATTTCATCTGCATCAGTTTGCATCTTCTCTGATTACAGAGCTATCGAAGTATATAAGTCAAATTAAGTGTTTTTAAGTAAAAAAAAACTTTTTTGTTTTTAGGTACTTTTTTTAGGTGGGCCATTTCGAGGCTTAGTATTTTCGATATTTGGCATTCTAAGAAGGGAAAAGAAAGCGAAAAGTTTCAACAAGTACTTAGTGCTTTCACTGAAACTTCACGACTTTCAGATCAAATCGAAAATATCGAACTAGAGACATTAAGTACTAGAATACGCAATATATGTAAACTTATTTCACATTACTGGGCAAAAGTGTATCGTAAAAAGTCAAGATTATTAGAAAAATATTCAGACTGGCTTAGTGAAATAGAGTACGTTGATGTAAAACGAAGTATCGAGCAACCCATTTTGCAACAGCAGGACGACGTTGTCAATCCCTCTACGTCCACTTCACGAGGCCCTGGCCGAACGCGAAAAGATTTTAATCAAGTTAGTGATCGTACAAAAAGAAGAAGATTAGCTGAGCTCTCTAATGTAGACAGTTCTGCTGTAAAAACGTTGCTCGATGCTTCAGATTCTAGCTTAAATTCCGCGAAAATCGATGTAAACGATGTTTTGTCGCTTATTGCAGAAGCTAAGCTAACTCGACATCAATATTTGTTAGTTAAGAATTTAATAGACAAGGTATCCAAAGACATTTTACCATCGTACCAAAGAATTGTAAAAGCTAAAGAAGAGTGTTATCCCTCAGCCGTCACCGTTACTGAATCGTCCGCTGAAGTTGAACTTCAAAGTTTACTCGATCATACTGCCACTCGGATACAGTCTCTAAATAAGATCTCTTTGATAGGGAAGTGGGGTTTCGATGGGAGTACAGGTCATAGTGAATATAAACAACGTTTTTCTGATTCCACTGTTCAAGATGGTAGCTTGTTTGTTACTTCGTATGTTCCGCTGCAACTAATTTTGACATCAGATAATGAAGAAACCAAAACTGTTTTATGGAAAAATCCTCGTCCTTCTTCAACTAGATACTGCAGGCCTATTCGTTTTCAGTTCTTGAAAGAATCGAGTGCTGTGTCGGTTGAAGAAGAGACTTATTTTAAGCAAAAAATAAGTAACTTGCAACCAACTGTCTTCAAAAACAATGATCGCGAATATACCGTTACACATAACTTGCAATTAACTATGGTCGATGGTAAAGTGTGTAATGCTCTTAGTAATGTTTCTTCCACTAGGTGTTATATATGTAAAGCCTTGCCAAGTGAGATGAATAAAATTGACTATCGTTTATGTAAGGCTATTGATGAAAGCAAGTGTGGATACGGTTTATCGCCGCTTCACGCATGCATTCGATTCTTTGAATATTTTATTCATGTCGCTTACAAGTTAGAAGTTAAGAAGTGGCAAGCCAGATCTGACAGCGATAAAAAGCTTGTAGCTGAAGCGAAAGAGCGTATTCAAAGGCAATTTAGGGAAAGGTTAGGTCTTATTATTGATAAACCTAAAAGTGGCGGAAGCGGATCATCAAATGATGGTAACACGGCTAGGAGGTTTTCCTCTAACTCCGAAATTTCAGCTGACATTACGGGTATAAAGAAAGATCTCCTAGATCGTTGTTGGACTATACTTCAGTGCTTAAATTCGGGATATAATATCGATAAGACTAAATTTCGAGATTTCGCGTTAGAAACTGCTCGGCGATTAGTTGCCGAGTATCCGTGGTACAATTTGCCTGCTTCTGTCCACAAAATTTTAATTCATGGTGCTGATGTTATTGAATATAGTTTATTGTCAATAGGGGAGTTGTCTGAAGAAGCAGCTGAAGCCACCAATAAGTTTATCAAATCATTCAGACAAAATAATACACGAAAAATGAATCGCGTGTTGACAAACACAGATTTAATCAACCGGCTTCTTCTTCATTCAGATCCCTTAATATCAGGTTTAAGAAGGTTGCCTGTTAAAAAGAAATCTATTTTATCTAAGTCTGTGCTTGCTTTATTGTGCTAATTAAGTAATAGTTGTAAAAAATATTTATTAATAGAATAGATACGCTTAACTGTAATTTGCTAATGAGCATGAATGTAATTTGCAAATATGAATGTAATTAACTTATGCATGTATTTTTGTTACCAATTTACATATTAAATACCATCCACTGATGATAATGGATGGTAGTTTTGTTTATTTGCACATTTTCCATTGAAAATCGCAGTATAAAATGTTATAGATTGTATGTCTAAAACAACATTAACGCGAGACATTTTTATTATAAAAAATTGGCATATTCCTGTATTATACAGATGTAAAAATAAATTTTATTGTATATTTCGTATTCCTAGATTAGTATCTAAGACTTTAAAATATAAAGAAACACTTATTTTGGAGTTGAGGTAATTATGGCCGCCTTTGTATGGGCGTGGAATCACCGTGATCTGTGCTATTCCCCCATTGAATGACACCATAGTTAAGCCAAGCATGGGCATAGGAATAGTAAGCAGTTAAAGCGGAGTTGAGGTCGCATGCTATTTTTAATTCGCGTAAGGCATACGTGAACTGCGACAATGTCGTTTTTATTTTGGCTACATGCGCTTTCCAATTAACATTGCAATCAACTTCGAACCCTAGAAGGGGAGCGGTATCTACACATTCTGTTATATTTTTGAAAGTGAAATCAATATTAAGCGGGGGTCTTTTAATAAGGCCTAAACTGTAAGATTTTTGTTTTTGAAAAATCTGTTATGAAATACGGCTTTATATTTCAAGAATATAAAATCTCAGTCCTTATCTAAATCTCACACCCTTGCTAATAAAACAAGGAAGAGAATAAGTAATGCGAAAAAAAACTTCGTTCACGACAATGACATATTTTTATTTAGTATACAAAAAATGGGGTCATCAAACCGCCGGCAGTGGGGTGGCGACTAGCACCCTCAAACGCAACCTCAAATTTGTTATTTGCTTTGTATTAAAATATAAACTTTATTTCGTATAACTTTAAGCTTGCTTTTATAACAATGGAACAATACAAGTTACGAGATTGAGAAGGACACGCTTAATTTTTCTTTGTAGCGTATTTTTAAATTAAGGAACTGGAATGTGAGGCACTAAAGGAAAAGAGAGAGGTCGGAAAATGGAATGATGACAATTTTGTCGTTTTAAGAAGACACGGCGCTAGTGGTCATGCTTTATACCTACATGCTTCCTACATTATTTTTCTCATTTCGGTTTTCCTCGGGAAGTAAAGTTAGTTTCCATTACTCCAAATTGTGATCCGATAACCAGTCAACTACGTTTGTTAATAATGTGCTTAAGTCTTGTGTTATATCATTGTCACCTGTACACGAACTGATGATCGAGATATCGTCGGCACATAAAATACACGTCTGCTGTATAGTTTTTGGAAGGTCGAACATCGAAGGTATCCTTTACTTGGCTAAAATATATCAGCCTAGGCCCTCCTCTGCCTTCTTCTGTTGGGCAGTTGTGTAAAAAATGAATATTATGGATACAGGAAACAAAACAAAGTAGGACACTTTGTTTTTTGAAGTGAAAACTTCTTTAGCGGCGCTGTGCACTTTTTGGGATGGGGAAAAATTGTTAAACTCGGCACAGATTTTTGTGACGTCAGATGCGTAAGGTGAGATCTCAGGAGGTCACGTGACCGTAGGATTATGGTGAGAGATTCGGGACGAGGCTTGGGGGCGGGGGGAAAATTGTTTGATGTAAGACGTACGGGGCTTGGGGGCGGGGGCGCACTGTGGGCTGATGAATGGCTGTGAATCGGCTTTCATAGAAATAGAAACCGAAGACCAAAATATTCTCTTTTTTTTCTTGAAATCGCATTAGGTAGTCATGATCAGACTACAAAATGAGCATGAGGTAATTTGGACTTGCTGTTATTTTTTTATAGACATCTTAATAACAATATGTATGGAGAATAAAGGTAAAACAGGTGAAACTCTGAAAGTGCATGTTTAACACAAATATCCTTGCATGTAATATATATATATATATATATATATTAATTTGTTCTGTGTTTAATTGTAACCTAGGAAAATAATTTTCAGTCAATTCGAAAGAGAAACGGATAGTCTATTCTTTATTTTTATTAAATTTTCTATGGAGTCAATATGAAAAATTAGGAATATCTAAACTACAGAAAAATACCTCTATTTCCTGTCAAGAAAGTAAATTTAATTGGCAAATTTATGAACAAAAACAAACAAACATTTTACGAGTACAATTGTTGTAATTATATATAATAAAAATGTTTGTTAATTAAACATTACAATAAATCAACAAACGAAGCATTCTAGTTAACAACAATATGCAAACTTAGTGATAATTACGTCTAACAATTTTAATAAATACATTTACATACACATTTTTATACAAATTTACAATTATAATTATTTTTATTATTATAAAGACTAGTCTTCAATATCGCTGCTATTTGAATCGCATTCTGAATCAGATTCGATGTTTGATACGTTTATCGACCCTAAACTTACTTCTGTTTGCGATTCTGGATGTAATAATAAGTTAGTTTCAGGGAACAAAGCTCGTTTCTTTTTGTTATTGTATGTTGGCCTCATTGAAGATAGTAACGGATCCAAAGACAGAATTAACATGTGCAGGACATCTAGGTTAGAATTTTTTCTGGTCTTTTTTTGAGAGTGATGTTCCCTGGACCTTCTAAAATATTTGCTTCTTGCTTCTGAGGCTTCTTCTGAAAACTGGCCAATTGGAACAATTGCATTGTTGGCAATAATGTCTGCTCCATGGATGAGCAATTTGTGTACGTTCGATGACATGTGGTACCAATTGTACAATTGTACATATTTTTCAGCTGTCTTTTGGGCATATTCCTTAAATTTCTGCACATCAAATAGCCTGCAGAATAATAGCAAAGCTCCTAATCAGTTCTTTGTCTAGCCCGGTAATGCTTGCCGTTTTATCAGGGTCTTCAAAGAACTTTCTCGCTGTGTTTCCGTCGTTTGTCGTCCCTGAACCTTGCTTAACGACATCGATCAAGAGCTTCAGTTCTTCCTTAAATGTATCTTGTACAATCTTCTTTCTCGTTGCCATCTGTTGGCTGCAAAGCTTCAATTTCTTGGTCCATCTTTGCATTCTCGGCGAGGACTACAGTTTCGCTTTCTTTAATAAAAGTAATCAATATGCAGCTGAACATGGTTTTGGATTAGTACATGTAGTTTTGTCTCCAGAACTCAGCTTCAAAGGTACTAAAGTTGACATAAAAATACTTACATCATCTTGCTCAGACCCCTCTATTTTTTGTTTGTATCTGCTCTGGCTGGATGCTCCATCAAACCCCCATTTACACAACAATTGTAATTCCTCGCCTTCTGTTACTCTTTCAGGTGTTTACCTGAAAGAGTAACAGGACAGACTGTATCCAACAGTCTTTTAACAGTTACATCCAGTAGAGCTTGCAATTTTATTTCAGCGGAATAATCCGTTACAGCAACGGATTCAGTCGCAGGGCCAGGCCAAAGGCCAGGAAGTAAGTGACTGAAAGTAGACAAGGAAGTTCGGGAAAAATCACTACACGGGAAGAATTCACACTTCTAGGCCCAATTCCCGCAAGCGAGGAAGGAGCGTACGCAGATCTTGCTCAACTTCCTCTGGCTTGCCTCCAAGAGTACCGTCATCTAAATACCCGATATTCAGTGGTGAAAGAAGTTCTGATAACGGTCTTTGAATGGCAAGACTAAATACTAAGGATCCCCCTGCTGTGCTCCAACCTGCGAAAGTATGAGAGATTCGTTTAAAAATAAGTTGGACGTGGAGAGGCGTAAACCTGAAAGAGGAAAGGGTAGAGGGAAGGAATTTTCTTCCTAACTTCAGACAGCAGTACGTCTCGTTCGACTGAATTACAAGCATTTTTCAAGTCTAATTTAATGACAACACTATCCGCATTTATTGGGTCAAGTAAAAATGTACGCGTGGCATGGATGGCAGCTTCGCAGCCTTGGTGTGTTCCAAAACGTAGCTGAATAGGTTCTAAGTAAATGGCCATTTCTTCTCGAACAGCACGGCAGCCAAACTTAGCTGTTAAGCGACGAAAAGTACTACCGATAGCTATAGGTCTTAAGCCTCCGTCCTTAGGACGCACCGTACATGAACAGGCCGACTGCGGGGTTCAAGCGACCACTGAGTAAAAGTTACAAAGTTTGGTCAAGCACTCGAGTAGCCGGGGCCCGTTATCACCGGCAGAGCCAGATGTTAGTTCCTTGAGGTGAGCTGGACGGATGCCGTCTAAGCCAGCAGCTGAACTGCTGTTAAACGAGCTTAGAGCCGTAGCTACGTCCTGTGGTTTGGCAGAGTAAGCCGGGATAGATGTATCGGGCTCCGGAGGAAATGTCAGAGGCCGAGAAGGGGTTGGGTGCTTCGACTGTAAATTGGCGAGATTTTCAGGGCTCGACGGTGCTACACCATCGTCTGACGTCAGAAAGCGCACTGCCCCCCTGAGATCACCCTCAAAAACTTTGTTTTCAACCGTTCTAAGGATAGAGGGTTTCCATGAGGTTGCTTCTGCCTCGACGAATAAGGAGTCAATAACGTTAGCAGATTCAATATTGCGCTTAACTTTAGTAGTTAAGTTGCCCAAACCAGAAGTTCCTAGCGCTTTTAAAGCGGAGTAGGCAAATGATAGTAACGCAAACCAATCCGAACTATCGTTGCTGTCTATAAATTTATCTATAAGATCGCTAATCTTACCTGCTGCCAAGTTCCGTGCTCCCTTAGGGATATGACGCAACACTCGCACTGACTGTTTAAGTGTAGCCAGGTCGTCCAACCCTAGTCTGCTGCGGTTGTCCGTGGGTAGCGGCGCCGGCAGTGTGGAAGCAGAGGACACACGGGGCACGCTTTTATGTATGCGCCCTATGTGCACTTTGAGCCCATGAGCAGTGAAAGTGCGTGAGGAATTTGGGCAGTGGGGGCACAGTGTTTGGGTAGAGGCCTGCATACTAGTGAGCAGTGAACACTAAATAATTATTTAAACTGAGACTAGATACATTAGTATTTAAAAGATAAATGTTATAAAACTAAACACGGAACTGAACGTAAAACCCGACTTATAAAGACTTTTAGGGCCTCTGACCATATCGGTAACGCACACACATAAGTAGCGAAGCAATAATAAAGTACTTGTTTGCAATATTTACAGAAAATAAAGCACAGAAAACGAAAGGACAGGAATTGACACGGCGCCTGTCACAACAGTGGGCGCAGTCTCCGGGCGCTTGCAAAACTCCTTTCTTGTTTTCAGCCGGGAGTAGCGTTGAAAATTTACGGAAAAAATCCCGTTTCTTTCCAAACGGCTTTTTTTCGGATTTTTACGGAAAAAAACCATGTGATTTTCCGGTTCAATTTTGCCGAAAAAAACGAAAAAATCGATTTAAACAGGTTTCAATCGGTTATTTTTCTTAATACTGGTGGGTAGGTGAATGATTATAGATTACTTTGGCATTGACATCCGTGTCAGTTCAGTTCAGTTGTCACAATGACCTATTGGTTTTTTTTCGTTAAAAATCCGAAAAAAACGGAAAAAAACGAAAATTTCATAAATTCCTGAAAAAACCATTTGATTTATTCCGACATTTTCAACGCTAGCCGGAAGTGCGGCGCCGTCAAGGCCGACGCTGGCACCGGTGAGGTCGTTTAGCGTTGCTTGCACGCCCCGACAAATTGACTAGACAGAATGGTACTGACTGAGAACGAAAATTTGGGCTTTCGGCAAATTGTTGCTTCCAGAAGTAGAAATATCTTATTAAATCAGATGCGTATCTTCGTTATATCGCATTTAAATACATTACTTAGATGAATTTAAAAGTAATTTTTTATTTATTTAAATTAGTATTCAAGTGATTAATTTCGAAGCAAGCCTAATTTTTCTCCTCTTGTCTCGAATATGGCTTTGGTCGGCCTTAAATTAATTAATAATCCACCTACATTTAATATCGCGACTATATAAATTACGTAAAAATCTGGCGAAAATGCTATAAGAATTATTTACTTTATGTTATGATATACTACTTCTATTTCGGTTCGTTGTGATGCATATAAAATCAACTTCGTTTTGTAAAAGAAACTTCATAATACATAATATTTTTATTGTTTAATGTTTTAAATGTTTATTATATAGGTATATATAAAAATTACAATTAAAGAAAAAATAAAATAAAACCTAAAATTTAATACACCAACAAAGTCAAATGGTAACTAAGTATCGAAAAGCCCGCCCCGCGTCACTCCAGGTGCAAAGGTACCCATAACCCTAGCCGCATTGCCGCGCTGAATTGCTATGGCCAACCTCTGCACCAGAAATGACCCAGAGCGAGGATCGAGACCTCTCTCTTGTAAGCGACGTCCCACTTCCCTAAAAAAGGTTTTGGCCTCCGAGAACCAACACCCAGTAACCTCCACCGCAAAAGGAATGAATAAATAATTTTGCACGAGTACCTGTCCCTCTTCCGCACTGCCGCCAGCTCAGTCGCAGCTCCGGGCGCCCGCATGGTGCGACTAATATGCGAAGCAGCAAAAGTGCTGACACATGTAGCGTCCCAGAGGAGACATTTGCCTTTTTGCCAGGGCACCAAGGTCAGGCCGTCGGGCCTTTTACCGTCAGACCGACAAACCCCTGGGGGCTCCAACATACATGGCACATTCGCTGACACGAGCGCCCTCCGAACAATGTCGTTAAGGGCATGGTGACGTGGAAACCTTCCCGCGCAACGACAACAACTCAATGCGTGATGACCGCTACTCTCCACTGTCGCGCCGCAGACGCATATGTGAGGTTCACATACGTTACAGCCCAGGCGAAGCCCGAAGTAAGTTCCTTCAGATGTGCTGGACGGAGACCGTCCAAACCAGACGCAGACCCACTGTTAAAGGAACTAAGAGCCAGTGCTACATCTTCTTATACTGCATAAGCGGGAATAGATCTGTCGGGCTCTGGTGGGAGAGTAAGTGGGCGAGGAGACGGGTGCTTTGACTGTAGGGAGGCAAGAGTTTCTGGTTGCTAGTATACAACAAACTTCTTACCTATGCGTGCATAATTGACGTAGTGGATTTTATGTCAAAATTAACAGAACCCAATACAACATTATTCAAACATAATTTACATTACAGCCAAAACAAATAATAATCGACTTTAATACTAACGCTATAAGAACCACGCCACAAATTTGGGTTCCGAACAAAGAACGTTAAACCAAAATGGCGTGCCCCTCTTTACGCACTACAATAAACACCTGCTTATACGGTTAAATTACAAGCTTAGTTCAGAAATTATTTTGTATTTTTTTTCAAAAACTATGCAACCTATCAAGTTCAAAATAATTTTCCTAGAAAGTTTTTATAAAGTTCTACTTTTGAGGTTTTTTTCATATTTTTAAAACTTATGGTTCAAAAGTTGGAGGAGGGGGACACCTTTTTTTTTACTTCTGGAGCGATTATCTCCGAAAATATTAACATTATCAAAAATGACTTTAGCAAACCCCTATTCATTTTTAAATACCTATCCAACAATATATATCACACGTTAGGGTTGAAATAAAAAAAAAACACTCCCCACGTAGGGGAGGTACCCTAATTAAAAAATACACTTTTTATTTTACCACTTTGTCGGCGTTATTGATATACATATTATTACCAAATTTCAGCTTTCTAGTGCTAACGGTTACTGAGATTATCCGCGGACGGACGGACAGACAAAGCGAAACTATAAGGGTTCCTAGTCGACTACGGAACCCTAAAAATGGCTGAAATATAATGATGTGATATGCGTCATGTGAAATACAATGCGTTACGTGATCGACCTGCTTAGAAGCTTATAATATCAAAAAAAATACTTACCTTGTTTTGCTGCGTATTACTGCTGTATTCATACACAATTGACATCGAAGTATTTTTAAGTGTCACAGCGCCGCATTGAGACGTGCTCTCTCTCTTGAGCTCTCGGGGGTGACTGAATATGTCATGCGTTGCTCGCGTATTATATTTCATCATTTTGTCCATAGTAATTTTATATGGCGGATTTGAAGGGCGTTTTAAAAAAATCACAAGTAAATAACCAAAGTACTTTGAAATGTTAGGATTGCATTTTCTTGTAATTGTATTTTCTCAAACATGCTCGGAAATGTATGCGTTAATATCACGAAATGAAGACATGAAGTTTCTTGTTTAAGGCTCTATATGGCTCTATATGAAAACCCTAAGTAAAACCATTATTGTCCGCTACTCTAACTTTTTAAATTTGCTTACTAATATTAAACTGACAAAGGAAAAATTACATACTGCCAACCACCACTAGACTGTAAGCATACTTGCGACATAAAAAAAAAACAAAATCCATGGTAGGTACTCTACTTATGTGCGGTTAAACTTGGTGCTCGAACGGCTTCTTCAAATGGCATCTTTAAAAAATAAAAAAGGCGGCAAATTACACAATTTTTTTCTGATCTTTCGTTCCGATTGTAAGAATTTTTATTTATATATTTCCTCACATCGTTTGAGAAAAGCACTATACAATCCTCGGCCGGAACAGGGATTGCTGGACGAGATTGGGGTAGACGGCCGAGTCGTAGACGAGGCCGGATACAACGAGTCCAGCTTCCAGTCCAGTTCACGGCCTCTGCAGTAATGTACTATTATTAAACTGTAGATGATTTGAGAATATTTCTAGTATATTATTGTAAACTTACTCTTTGTTATTATAATTACATATAATTTATATTTTATTGTAAAGAATTGTGAACTCCACCGTTGGTGACTGTCGTTTTTGCCGATTATGCTCGGCGCAGTCTTAAGGTCTCAAAATGATAGTAGTCATAAATCAATATATTGTATATTGTTAAAATAAATGAAGATCATGAAAAAGATGGGACTTTATTGTTCATAGGGTCGCTTACGAACAATATTACATATAATGGTCTATGAAAAGGGCGGCAAAGAGGCTATCGCACGTGTCACAGTTACAAATAAAATTAGTTAAAAATTAATATTTTCTTCATAACGAAATCGACAATGAGTAAATTTTGTTTTGTTTAATTCATTAAATTCATTTTCAATGTAACAGAAGATCGTGAAAGGCACGAGATCTGTGAATTTTTCTCAAATTAGAACTCTTTCGCAACTGCACCAAAATACCACACTAAGTAAGGTCAGTCGGGGCAAGTGCGCCACCGGGGTAAGATCAAATAGTACTATTGACATCTTAGATGACGTGTAGAGGTGTAGAAGACATGTGAAATAAGCTATCACTTATAAGATAAGTACATATTTCGCCGCCGTTATGTCGTGTTACCAGCATGCGGCTTTTTTTTTAATTCGTCAGGCCAGACTAGCAGTGTTACGTAGGTGTAATTTGTACCAATGATGCAGTTATGGAATATATAAATAAGTAAACCTCTTTATTGACCTTCTTTCTTAAATTTGTGACTTACTTCAATAATTCTCACGAGTTTCACGACTAGTATCTAAAAATTGTATATTACTTTGTTCAGGTAGTACAAAGTAAGCAGGCCGCAAGGACTGTTTTAATATCAAGATCAAAGTCATCAACAAACAGGACTATACAATTTGCATCATCCGCCGAAACACGTCCACTACTGCACATAGGTCTCGCAAAATGAGTGTGAGATCGACGCTAAATGTTCAAATTGAATGGAATAATAATTGGGGCAAACATTCCTGTTCAGTCGAATTGCCACTATAATCTCCTACTTATATACTGAATTGAAATTTCCAGAAAGATTATTGGTGTGTCCCGAAGACGAGAGCCGCGCCGACGGACACGCAGATAGTGAGCGAGGACGACCAGCAGTACTTTGAGAAAGCCCCCGTCGGCCTGCCTGCAGGCATAGATATCATTGATGTCTACAAGGTAACTGCACAACCGAGTGTCTCATGCAGACGTTAGTGCATGGACATTACTTCTTATAGTTACATTCTTGGCACCTGTGACCCATTTCACGAAGCTCATATTTACTAAGTACTTTTAAAGTTTAAACTGGCGAAAGTCAAGTTACTCAGTTTCGCCAGTTTTGACAACCGAACTTTTGAGCAGTGTCCAGCAAAGTTTTGAGCAAAGTATCTCGCGACAAGCAGGGTTAAGTATATGGTCGTCTGATCATTCGTGTCGTGTTTCAAGGCAAATCTAGTCAGAAAAGGCGCTTCTGCTATAACAGCCCTGATTTGGTCAGTCAATAAATTAATATGAAAATGAATAACATCATTCCAACCAGGTGTCCCACAAGGCTGAGTGATATCTAAACAAAACGAGTGCGTTTTGTTTAGATATCACTCAGCCTTTGACATGTCTTAACCCATTTTCTACTTTACAACTGAATTTGTTTCAGTCGTTCGGCAAAGAAGCGGTGCTGCATGGAGTGAATCTTACCGTGTACCGCGGCGAGATCACCGTGCTGCTCGGACACAATGGCGCCGGCAAGACCACGCTCCTCAACATCATCACCGGTCGGCTATGCACCATAGTACCATGAAATGAACATTATTACCTTTTTGTACTGAGATAAGATACCACCACCAGCTCCTGCAGGGCGGGTATGACGGACTACGGGGAGGGGGCGGGGCGGGGCGGGTATGACGGACTAACCGCGGCAGAAGCCTTGGACTACCGTCTAAAAACCCAACGAGTGCCAGCTCCGTCTTAAGGGAGGGGCGCCGCGGGATCGCTACCTAGTCCACCAGTATTTATATACCTACAAACAACAACAACGACGTAACCTCCATATTCTTGAGAAGGCATGTGTTGGTATATGCATCGTAGCCCACGCCTCCATTAATGAATTCGACTATATTTTGAATAATGTCGATGATATTTATATCCTCCAGGACTCATATCGGCAACGGCGGGCCGCGTGCTGGTGGAAGGCAAGGACACCGTCAAGCAGACGAAAGAAGTCCGTAAGCTCATCGGCTTGTGTACACAAGAGAACATTTTCTTCGAGGAGCTCACCGTTCTACAACAAACTATGTTTTTCGCTATGGTAACATTGTTTTCGCGCATTTTGAACCTTTAATAAGTACGAAAAACATGCATGCGTCGGCTCTGCGCAACAGGTCAGGCAAGACTGCTGGTACAATCCTTGAGCTCGCTCACTGGTGACGTTGTGACAACTCCATGGTCATCGGGGAGTAGCGGTTCATCATGTCTTTTTGGATAAATCCATGGCGAGCTAAACTAATCTGTAGTATTCTAACAACATTATTTGATTGATTTGTACAAAAGCAAACGGATCCTGGCCAAGCGCCCGCATAGTGTTTGAAAATCGACCAGTTTATACAGCACAGGTTGTGGTACGGCGTGGCTTGTTGGTGTAATGACCTCGCTCGACGCTCGGCCATCTTTTAAAATTTTTCCCAGAGTTTATAATACTGCACCTCGTAGAGGTTTGAGCTGACGCTTAACAAACTTCTATGTCCAACCCTGACAATCAACTTGCCTCAAGTGTGCGTGTCGATCCGCACACAAACACATCATAGACACACGAGCGATCACTCGCACCCATGAAATTGGGTTCGCGGATTTTTCCATGAACCTGCGGACAAATCCACAGTGTGAATGTTGGACTTTACAGATTAAAGGGAATTCATTTTCGCAAGCACGCGCGTCTGCTATCGAAATATTAGGCAGTCTGAACCTATCCGACAAGGCTGACAAGCTCCCGGATCAGCTGTCCGGAGGCATGAAGCGGCGCTTGCAGCTGTCGTGCGCCCTGGTCGGCCGCACCAGGGTGCTGATGCTGGATGAGCCCACCAGCGGACTCGACGTTGCGACTCGCCACGAGCTGTGGGACTTGCTGCTGGTCAGTACTATTTTTTGTATAAATACATACCTAGTCTGCTCATAAGTTCTGTCATATACATAGTATCAAATAAAAACAAAAGTTTAAGTTTATTCCGTATAAATTGTACAGCGTTTGAAAGCTTATAAACTAGAGAATCTAAATGTATAACATTTATTCAAAATGACCGCCATAATTATCTACACAGGCTTGAAGTCTTCGTGGCCAGTCGTCAATGGCTTCACGCACCACTTTCATGTCGATATTGGCCACTGCCGTAGCAAGGGATTTTTTCAGCGTTTTGTTCGTTTTTTCACACCTTTTCCTCTAAATACTGCCATATTTTATAGTCTTAACGGATTAAGATCTGGGCTAGAGGAGGGCCAATCTTCATGCCGTATAAAGTCGATTTTATTGGAGGCGAGCCAGGCTTGTGTAGACTTTGCCTTATGGGCTGGAGCAGAGTCCTGCTGGAAAACCCAATGCTGGTTTAGAAACATCGTATGGGATAGTGGTTTCACAATATTAGTCAACACCGTGTCTTGGTACACTTTGGCACTAGTGTTTACTCCTTTCTCACAAAAATGCATACTAGTGACGCCCGCATAAGAAACTCCCAGCCAAACCATCACAGATGAAGGGTGATGACCTCTTTGAATACGGGGAATGCTATTAGACGCTTCTTTACTATTGCGAGCGTACACTCTATCATTTTGTTTATTACAGTTTTCTTCTATGTCAAAAATTTTCTCGTCCGAAAACAGTATACAACGGTGCTTTTTTTTAGCGTACTTCTTCAATAAAGCTTTAGATCTTTTAAGCCTTAAAGCTTTAAGCTGACCATTGAGAAGATGGCCAGTTTTTCGTTTATAAGCACGAAGTCTCAGGTCTTGATTAAGCACTCTTTTCACCGTGTTTCTGCTCAAACCCATCTGGAGGGCCATAACTTTTTGTTTCCTAGCGGGATTTCTGGCAATGCGTGCCCTAATTGCTTGTACAACCGCTGGAGTCCTAGCTGTACGCGGACGAGCGCTTCTTTTCTTGTCATTTAAACTAGAGACCTCACTGTATCTTTCTATGGTACAATACACAAATCTTAGAGAGAATTTTAAATTTTCAAGTAGCTTAAAAATTTTAGTCGGCGAGTGACCACAACGATATAGTGCAATTATTGCGGTACGGCTATCTTTAAGCGTCCACTCCATGTTGAAGAAAACAGAAAATTGCAAAATTATACTACTCAAATATTTGAAAAAGATTCGAAATTCAAATGCACAACGGTTTTTGTTTTAGGAGTTCCAAATTTAAATTTTAAAGGCCAGTAACAGAACTTATGAGCCGACTAGGTACTATGACGACGGTAGCAAACAAACGGCCTGCCTGATGGTAAGCGTACACCGCCTATGGACGCTTGCGACTACAGAAAAATCTCAAGCACGCTGCTGACCTTTTATTGATTATATGATTCGTTGCGTTGACAGCTAGAGACAAATGCAGGTCCCAAACTCTCAACACAGCGCTTCCTCTGGGGCTCTGGGTGACCTTACTCACCACCAGGAGTACAACACCAAATACCACATAACAAGTAGTTGTATTATTATGGCTGGGGCTGCCAAATTTGAGCGAGATGACATTCCGCCGTTCCCTGTTTGCCGTGTAAATTTAAGAGTTATCTTCTTATTGGTGGAGTATTTTCCATTTCTCTCTGTCGTACGTCAGCCCTTTGACTTGCTGATACGACGACACCAGCTTTTTCCTTTACTTGGTCCATATAACTGCGCCACGGTCTTCCCTTGCCTCTCCTTCCTTCTATCTCTCCTTCCATTGGTTTTAAAGAAGTTGACATGCTGTATCGAATGACCAATATTTTTTTCCCCTTCTAGTACTGATGTTGCTCAAGATCGCTCTCTTCTCTTTTACCCTTTTTAACACGTCCTTATTTGTTATTCTTTCAGTCCAGCTTATGCCCTCCATCCGTCTCAGAAACTTGTGGATTGTTCACGTAATAATTGCACGCACCGATTGCAATGAATAATTAAGTGACACGTCGTGTTGTGAACATGACATTGACACGCACATGATTTTTGATAAAGCGGCTAGTACCTGGCATTACGTTTTCCGCAACAAAGTAGTCTGAACAAAACAAAATAGTAACTAATTTGATATAGTTACAGGGTAAATGTAACCCTTTACCAAGCGAAAGGCTTAACACTTCCCAAATCATACTAAATAAATTCATTTTAATTACATGAAATAAGATTAATTTTCGATTAACATTTTTGATCTGTCAACCTGCATAAGAGATTTAGGTATTACGGGACTAAGAAAATTAGTGAGTGTATGAATATGAGTTAAAGTTTAGTTTTAATATCGACTCCATAGTTTTCTTTCATCTTACCATGTGAAAATTAATCCGAGGAGCAAACTGGATTTTAAGAGTTGCCTCTTTTGGTTAAAAGTTTTTTGTCGCCATGCTTACTCGAGCGACGATATCAGGTGTACATCTGGAGTCTCTTATGCAGTTCTCTACTGCCTAAATATTTAAAACTATCGATTTGTTGTATGGGTATATTGTTAATGTAATAACTATTGGTGGATGGTGTGAATTGTATTTTGAGGTAGTCAGCGTGTAAGCCCGTTACTTATACCAGTGACAGCGCCGTCTAGCGGTCCACAAAAGCGTAATCATCTTAAACATACTGCCGCCTAAATAACTGAAGGTCATTTGTTAAACAATATAAACATAACACAACGGACTGTACTTGCACTTCACTAAGATAAAATGTCTATTTTGTCCACTATTTACACTATTTGTCCAAGCTCTATATTTTGTGCACGTCTTTTAGTAAAGGACACAGTTCTAGAATTGCGCGTCTTACCACTCCTGATGTGGTGCGTATAGCGTATGTTCAAGTAAGTTGTTCTTTTCCATGATATTTCTTAATAACTCATCCCATAGGCCAAAGAACAGGGTAGTCGGGTATTTAGTCATCAACCTTGCAAATCCTACTAATATTATAAATGCGAAAGTTTGGATGTTTAGATGTTTGTTACTCAATCACGCTTAAACGGCTCAACCGATTTAGATGAAATTTTGCACGAAGATAGTTTAGTGATCTACTATGTAAATGGGGTTCTAGCTACGGGATTTTTTATTTATTTACACAACCGTACGTACTAGTCATTTACCAGGTTTTCATGAGGCGGTGAGGCTGTCGTTCACACCTTCGCATTTGATCATTACTGTGCAGCATTAGTAAATGCATAAAATTAAAATGCTGGCAGTTAAAGCCAGCATCATGCTGAGCTGGGTCCATTTCGTGACGCATATAATATTTCTTTTTTTTTTCTTTTCTATATGTATTAGTGTATATTTGCTGTCACGAATAAATGATTGATTTATGATTTTATGATTTAAAATCGGGATATATAGCAATTAGTGAAATTAATGAAACCAAGTGCCGTACATGTAGTTAATATTAGATGTACTTATAAAGCGCACGGTCCAATGAAATAAATTATAATCGTATCGGACAATACAGAGCGCAGTACGCGCGCTCATATAAAGGGGCAGCATCTAGGGCTTCTGACAGACGTTACAGTTCTGAGTTACGCAGCTTGTCTGGCCTAAGAGCAGAAGCTTTAGGGAATGGCTGTTTTAATCTACTCAACATATGACGCTCGTATTCACAACTGTCATCACCATTATCATTAACTAGGCTACTGACGCTCTTCTTGCCGAAATGAAAGAATTTTACATCAAAATTTGGTGTCAAACCTAAGAAATAGTATTTCCACTCTAGCGATATTTTTTCACTTTGATTGGAATTTGGTCTTGGATGGTAGAGTCTCCGCGGCGACCGCACGGTGCTACTGACGACACACTTCATGGAAGAGGCGGACGCGCTCGGGGACCGCGTCGTCGCGCTGCATCAAGGCCACGTGCGCTGCAACGCCACTTCCATGTTCCTCAAGCGAGCCATCGGTGAGTGCACTCAACATTCTTCACGGAGCAGACGCGTGCGTATTCTACATTAACTGTACTTACTCACTATTTACAGGTACGGGCTACCGTCTCTCGTTCACGACGACCGGTGCCCCGCAGGAGGCCGCCATCACGGCCGCCATTACAGCCGTGGTCCCCGAGGCGACAGTGCGTGACAAGCGCCCAAACGGCATAACCTACAACTTACCGGCGAAGGACACGTCGCGCTTCCCCGATTTGTTTGTTGCGCTTGAAGACAAGCGCTCTGAACTGCGCATAGACACCATCGGCGTTGGCAAGAGCACACTCGACGATGTCTTTATGAAGTAAGTTGCTTTCAGAGCAGCATCTTCAAATATTTAATTTAACATTTATATGCACAGCTTTATTAGATAACACCCAATATTATTGAAGGTGAGATAGGAGCTCACTGTTTCCGCTGGTTCGGTAACACACACAACAGTATGAAGGAAGATCGGGATGCCATAAATGCCATAATGGGCCATCCAGTAACGCCCCGTCGAACGACCCAGGTATCGTTGGAACGATATCGTCGAATCAAACATGCGCGATCTTCGAGCCATAAACTGACGAGAAAAGCTAGCGCAAGATCAGGGCAAATACTTGCCTTGGGTCGGAAAGCCATTGTAGATAGTTAGGCACAGCTTATTAAGTTATTACTTAAATACAATATTGCTACATTCTTCAGGTGGTCGGATCACCTAACCCTGTCATGCCACAAGGCACACTTCAAATGTCACGCATCAATCAATATCACAGCAGTTATTGTCAAATCCATCACTATTACACAAATTGTCTAATGTCGATTGATGTGTATGGTATTAACCATCGAGCACTGCAATAACCCGTTCGCAACGAAACATTACTCAAACTTACAGCGCCCAAGCTCAGTTAAACGGATTGTTTCAGGTTGTGTAGCGATGAAAAACTAACTTACATGGAGGATTTAGACGCAACAGTAATAGGTAAGTAAAACACTAGTCGGTATTTCTCTACAAACTTCCTACTAACAGTGTTTCTGATGTTTCGTAAAATTTGCTAATTTGACTAACAGCCGCCAAACCAACGAAATTGACGGACGACCGAGGTAGTCACCATGGTTTGCCAAGCCACCGTGCTTACGGCATTTACCCTTATCTTACACGAGCAGAAATCACGCGGCGGACTACTTTCAGTCCGCCGATTTCGTACGTTTCGGACCTTATGAGTCAAATACTGTATGTATTGTGCAATCTCTGCAATTTAATAAATAAGTACACAGATTAGAACTCTGAGCGCTTTAGCATTAAATCATTGGTTTTTTGTTTCCTACGCGATCGGGCCAATATGTGGGGAACTCAATGACCGAGTGCCGGTTTACAATTAAAGCTACGAGCGTAAAGTCGTAGCTCCACACAATAGACCATCATGGCCGCAGGACAGGCCTCGAAATGTGATAAAAGTATGTAATTCAACCTTTAAAGCATAGTTGCGTCCTATATGATGGGTCATGGTGGTCCATTGTGTTTCACAGCCATGAGAAGTTACCCATCATTAAGATCGTAGTGTATCTTAACTCCTTTCTTACCTTTCAGAGCCAGCACTTGAAAAAGTGACGGGGGCTAAGTTATGTGCCCGCCAGTTCGCCGCTCTGTTACTGAGGCAGTGGCGTTTTATCTTTTCTAAAATCATGTATTTACCATTTATAGTAAGTACGGGTACCTACTGGTTTAACTGCTAAATGAGCAATCTAAGGACTTGTTCCAATCATATTAGTGAGTGTACACGCACACTACACACACACGTATAAAAGCTCCACACAGTACCTTTGACACCTAGCGGTGACTCTATACTTAACCTATGTTTACAAATAAAACACTTGCTTAGTGACTTGCTTACTTATGATCAAACTCACTAAGTAGCTGAACACCTCGATACCTTGTCGCTTTCACTAGTGACAACTTTGGCAGTTTATACATGGCGGTAACGTGACACGGTACAATGCTTGAGCATATTATACTCTACAGAACCCGCCTGCTGCTAAGTGTAACCGACTCCCGCATTCGAGCGCTATGGCATCATGCATTCTGGAAATCTTCCGCACCACGATCGACCAATGAGAGTGCGCCTTTACAGGAGTGCATCTTCTGCAGTTTTAGTACCTAATCACTTACTTATACAGTAACCTATTTGTTCACATGTGGAATTGTGGGGTTTAATTTAAATCTTTATATATTTCCTTCTTTATCCCTTGACCGCCACATGACTGATGATGATGATAACTGAGGCCCATTTCATTAACGGTGTATTGAATATATTTCAGATATTCATCCTGGTGTTCCTATTCTATATTATCACTGAGACATGCAACAACCATCCATACGGCCAAGACCCCTCCAACGAGGGGAAAACAACCGTGACTTTAGACCTGGACCTGTACGCAGCGCGGCCAGAGAGACGCGCGTTGGTGAACGCAGACAAGAAGGCGTTGCAGGCGTTGCGTATGAGCTTCAGAGGCGTGGAGTTTGAGGCGGTCCCGGACGTCGCTGACGGTTTGTGTTCGCGACTGGCTGAATACTAGTACTATATACCAATCATAAATGTAAAAGTAACTCTGTATGTCTGCCTGTTTCTTACCTTCACGCTTAAACCGCTAAACCGCTTGAGACGAAATTAGCCATGGAGATAGTTCATTACCTTGGGAAGGAAGGAAAGTATGGGCGCACTTGCATAAGAAAGTTTTTATCCCATAAATCATCTTTTAAAAGGGTGAAATGGGGGGCGCAAGTTTGTAATAAACGAGCTATGTGCGGATGAAGTCGGGGGCAAATGTCATAAACCAAACGCCACCGTCGCCTTAGACCTACTCAGGTCTAACACCACAGTGGCGACATTTGTCTCCACGCTGCATGGCCGGAGTGGCACGCGCTGTTGAACGAAGATAAAGATACATTATACGGGGCACTGCTACCCCCCTCCCGCTATAATGCTACCTGCTGCTGCTGAGGGGATACAGTGATGTAGACCTTCAGGGGGTCCCGGACGTTGTGAAACAGACAACTGACTAGCCCAGCCCCCAAATCATCTGAGGCCTCCCGTAACCAGTCTTACGGTGAGTATCCAACGGAACCGTGCGAGGTTGCGAGGCGGTGAGCGAGGCAAGAATGGACCTCTAGGAAGCGATGTGCGAGCGCGCCTAGCAACGCTACTGGTGTTTTTTTCCCTCGCTCGCCGCCTCACAACCTCGCACAGCTCTGGCAGATACTAACCCTTAAATTAAACGAAAATTCTGATACTACTGCCACATCAAAGACAATTATTGACAGTAACACCTGGACATTGTAAGGTCTTCGTCCACTACCAGTTCGATAGAACAGTGTACCTATTTAACTTTTTTCACAGCTGTGCTCCGAGCGAGGATGGAGGAGGACCAAGAATATCTAGTTGGGATAGAGCTAAACGACACCAGTGCCAAGGTATGATACAGGTTGTCCCGTAAACCGAGAATAATACGTAGACAGCTGATAGGGCTGCTAAATACCTCTGCGGAATATTTAATTTTAGGTTCAGTTAAAAACACAAGTAGCAGTTTCTAATATATCTAGTGAAGGGAGGGTTAAAAGTTTCTAGCAACACTTATGAATTAAAATAAAATTAAAACCTTAAACTAAGTGGCGTTTAGTTAATTGACCAACATAATTAAATTAAATGCTCAAATGGTTTACCGCCTGCAGAAATGTAAAGCACGCGACATTCAAACCTTCCAACGCAGAGTGAGAACCTATTGTTAGAAAAGTTACTTTACTCAGTGAAGGAATATGTTAAGTTAAATTATGAAATAATCGCATATTGTTTTGAATTTTATTATTTATTGACTTATTTTGTATTTTACTTATACTAAACAGGACTTAATCGCGTATAATTAACTTATTTATTTACCTCACTGAGGTCTCCCGACGTTTAGGATGTGTTGCAACATCCATGGTCTCGGGACAACGAGTGAGTTGTCCCGTGACCTATACACTCCCGGTGGTCAAACAGAGGTAGACGTTTCAATCGTCAAAAAGTCGCTGACTGTCAGTCAGGCTTGCATTTACTTATGGGTGCTCAGACTGCTCAGATGTGACAAATATCTGAACAGTCGATATTCAGTAATCGTTACAAACTTTACGAGTCACTGATACCTTAGCAGTGAGAAAACCACTCGTACATATCTAAGCAGTCAACACGTTAATAATATCTAAACAACATAGAAACCAAGTGCGTGTCGGGCCACGCGCACTGTAGGGTTCCATAGTTGACTGTCTGTCTTAGTTACGTCGACATGCGGTGCGGTTGCGTCGGCCGGTACCCCAAAAAAATATATTTTTCAAAATTTTATTAGTCTGTTTTGTCCGCGTAATTGATTTATATACCCATGCCGAATTACAGTTTTCTAGTAGTAATGGTTACTGAGCTAAGCCGAAGACGTACGGACGGACGGACGGCCAGACGGACATGGCGAAACTATAAGGGTTCCTTGTTGAATACGGAACCCTAAAAAACGTTCACTGCCGACAAGTAAGGTCGAATATTGATAAAAAAATAGCCATGCTAATTTCAGGTATATAAGCCAATTGGCAATCATCGAAAACAGTACAGTCTTGACACCATATACATCTATCTCACTTTTTTCTCTTCAATCATTTGACAGTTGCCTCTCGGCCACAGTATTTTTTTTCTTTTCAGCAGAATCGTCAAAGCTAAGTGAAACCGAATTTAGAGTCGTTTGTGGTCTCAGTAACATTCGTTTGCTTTTCAAAGCAGAGGTTCAAATCTCAGTCGACAGTCGACACGCACGTGAAGATGTAGAGTAGAGAACAGCTAAGGTAAGCGCAGGTATTAAAGACCCCTTAAGGCAATTTTAAAATCAACCTTACTTTTTATGTATACTGGTTGCCATCACATTTTGTTTATTAATTTTATATGCTAGTGTTAAGTATAAAGATTATATTTACTGAGTCAAATGCCTACAAATAAAGAATTATCTTATTAAAAAACAAAAAAGAAGTGACGAAGTCGTTTGTTGCTATTACCGCCCCAAAATAACGGCCATGATTCCATTAACGGTTTTTATGCAGCTATTACCGATCGTTAAATAATATAAAGATAATAAATTGCGTCGATAATGGCAACCATAATAAATCATTACCGACCCATAGAAGTCGGTAATAGCTTCTTATGGTTGCTATTACCGACTCATATGGGTCGGTAATAGTTTCTTATGGTTGCTATTACTGACTCCTTTGCTCGGGTTTGAGTCGTTAATAAAATAGATAACGACAAGACATAAAATTGATTACCGACTCATAAAAAGTAGGCAATTTTTAATAATTTGACCTTCTGACTACAAAATCGATTGTTAGTGATTAATATCACAAAAAATATGAACAAAATAATACGGCTTTAAACGAGAAACAATGATTTACGAAGGTTACTATAAAATATCGATCTACCTAAATTATCATAATTTTGGTTAAATTTACAACGCTAAAATAAGAAAACTGGACAACAATTTATGTGTCGCTAATAGATTTTTACAGACTGATTATTTAGCTTCAAACTGGTAAAAAAAAAACTTGTGTTATGATACAATATAATAACATAAAAGAGAGAAAAACTAAAGATTACTTTGCGGCCATTACCGACTCAGGGGTCGTTGATAGCTGCCACAACAAAAACTGGCGAAGCTATCACCGTCCTTTTTTAATTTATAGTTTTAGCAGTTAAAATGGTTTATTTTTAATAAAATGTGGTAAGAAACCAAAAGCTGACACTTAAACGGATATAATTAATAATACGCGATTCAGTTTAGGGTTCACAAATTCGTATAAATGTCTTAAGCAGAAAAGTCACGTACTTACTTGGAGGAACAAGAGCCAGTATAGCGCGACCTGCGTCCGCGCTTCCCCCGCAGAAACTGACGTATTTTGACTCTTTTGCCCACTGCTACACACACTAACGCTAAAGTATCCGATTCTCAAGGAACAAGCGCGTGTACAGCTTTCCCTAATTATAGCTAGAAGAGTTCGGGAATCGTAAACATAACGAAAAACTATAATAGGTCGGTAATACCTTCCGATTTTCTATGGGTCGTTAATAACCGCGTTTACCTTATTTATTTTCTTTTCGGGTTTAATTTTTAGTTTTATTTCGTGCCTTCTTATTTGTTTTAGGTTTATTTCGCATTCGTTTTTATGTTTTTTCAACATAACGTAGCACTTGCTCTTCTAGGAAATTTGTGAATGATAGACGAATTAGTATAGTAAACCAGAGGAATTGAGTTAAAAAACCAGATCCGCTAATGAATACTTTTTCTACCAATGATGTAATATAAAAAGAGGTAGATAAGTTGTCTATATGAAATTCCGTGTTTAAAAATGGCCAGGCTTACGCACACATGAAAGAGCTGCGAATATTGCAGATACACACTAATAATGGGTATCAAATGAGAGCAGGACGGTATGCTTATTTCCGGGAGTGAAAAAGAGACAAGTAAATGTGTTGTAACGTACGATGCAGAGAAACATAATTATACTTGTCTCTGTTTTGCCCACAGAAATAGAATACTCTTCCCGTTTCGCTTGACCTTGGCTGAGAATGGACAAAGAGTATTATTAAATCAGACAAGACACTGCCTCTTAATCATTTTCTCGTTTCGTACTATTGTCTCGATTTAAGATGCTCGGCTCTTCATACAAATATATGTCTGTCAAAATATACGTTTTTTGCTGGCATAAACGGCCGTCAAGGGACTGTAAACCTGAGTATATGGTTTTAATTTCAACTCGATACCTCCATGCGTGATCCTATAAGGGTTCCGTTTTACCCTTTTGAGGTACGGAACCCTAAAAACAGAGCGTGTAGAACGTTTTTCATACTAAGTGTCTAAAAACTGTATTTAATTTGAGTTATATTTCTTTTATAGTTTGTGGCAACGTAGTCTAATGCTATTCCAGAACTACGTTTGTTTGAAGAGCCAAAAATAAGGGGTCAATGTTGAGGATTCTTCTAGGTCTTCTTCAATAATTTGACAAATTTTTAAAGTTCTCTTAGCTTTAATTAAATGTATAAAAATAACAAAATGTAAGCATACTGTCCACCAGGATCCCCCTGATCCCCAGGGGATCTTGATGAACTTCCGAGTTCATTAGGATCCCCTAACGTCAGATTCATAATGTTAAGTCTCATATACACTAAAGTAGTTATTGCCACGTATGACATTGAATTGTATGAAGCACAATCAGCTCTAATACGATTGTTTGTATTTCATGTAGCATAAAATTGCTTTAAATAAGTACCTGGCCAGATGTATTTATATCATTACTTCAAACTGCTATTCTATTTTGGCGCAAAAGTAAAGATCTTTAAAGCTTCAAATCAGTGAGTCTAGTAACTTTAATGTTCTACTTTAATAAGGCAAAATAGTCTTAGGAAATTGTACCTTCTACATTTTTAATCTTTGAAATATTGGCCGCCATCGGCGCGTATCTTATAAATTACAGAAAAAATCATGTTATTTAAAAAATCTGTTAATTTGCCGATGAAAAGTGATTCCCGTACTTTTACTATTGTTGGGTTTTTTGTTGGTGCAATAGCGCAATGCAAAAGAAGGCATTTTTTAAAGTTTTAAGTAGAAATTGCACTCGAAACGACCGCCATCACTGCCCGGCACAGACTAATCCAACATACTGTCATGAGAGTATGTTGACGTGCGCAAACTTATGCTAGGTGATGTCTACACTAGTAATATAACTCAATGTCGAGCTCTATGGGCGTAAAATTGGAGAGACCGCCGAAAACGCAAAACATGTGTTCAGTTTTTGATCTGCTGATTTTCAAGCCCACATTCTCCATTTTTTGCCGCCACTGCTCTAGTTAAATTAAATTTCATTTATTTGACATTAAATTACACGATGATATACTCGTACCTCTAAACACACATCTTAATTAATTTAATTCTGTTGCGACAGTGTGTGTGTGTGTGTGTGTGTGTGTGTGTGTGTGTGTGTGTGTTTGAATAAATGTCATATTATCACGCTCACAGCACTGCTTAACTTTTTTTTAAGTTTTGTTTTCCGAACGCATCCATAAATATTTGATAACTACCAAATATGTCTTCTTTTGGCACTATTTAGCATTGTTAAGATTGAAAATATGCGTTGAGCATAACGTTGTCGATATATGTTGTCGATTTAAAACCCTTATTTTAATGAATACGTTCTTCAATTCAAGGGGATACGGTTCTACTGTACCGCGTACATCTAATTTTTGACAGTTAGGAACATTTTGTATGGGAAAAGAGAATTGTTGATTTTTACCATTTTCCTCGCAATTTTTCCATATTTTCTCATCGTTTGAACCTTCCCTGGACTGGAATATTTCAAGACTAAAATTAGCCAAATCGCTTCAGCCGTTCTCGAGTTATAGCAATTCATTTTTATTTATACAGGGTGTCCCGGAACTCAACGATAACCTGGTACCGGGTACCCGGTACCAGGTTATCGTTGAGTTCTCACGTGAGACGCCAAGGTATACCAGTTATGGAATAAAAATGGATGGACTTTCTTTCTTAATTTTTTAATAACTGGAGCATGGTCTTAGGTATAACGCTAACAAAAGCGAAGTGCTAATTTTTAAAGCACGGAAATATAATAGCACCACGCTGCCGAGAATCATGCTGGGGGGTGTGACCTTTAACATAGTTGAGAAATTTAAATATTTAGGTCACATCACTGTAGATGATGCTGACATAGAAAGAGACAGGAGGGCGATGGCAGTGCGTGCAATATGCTCGCCCGCAGGTTTGCACGTTGTAACACACAGGTCAAACTGACGCTTGTCAAAGCATATTGTCAGAGCTTTTACACGTGCAGCCTGTGGGGTGGGTGAGATTCTCGCAAAAGGGCTTAAAATACTGTACGTGTACCTACAGTACAATAATGTCCTCGCCTCGCTGTTAAGGCGTGTGCGGGGCAGCAGCAACAGCATGCTGAGGATGTTGGCCGAGCGTCTCGCCTGCCCGCTCACTAAATACTGGGTTGATGTGGTTATTGGGCGGGCAAAGTAGGGCAATAGACAGCCTCGCCCCCAAGATGTGGTTTTTATTTTTATTTTTAATTTTGTTTTTATTTTTAACTTTAGTTTTTTTTGTGTACACTAACATAGTTTAACTAAGCCGTACTAACAAAATATGGATTTTATGTGGTCCGAAATAAACGATTTTTATTTTATTTTATTTATTTTATTGAATACCTTGGCCTCTCACCCGGTACCAGGTTATCGTTGAGTTCCGGGACACCCTGTATAGATGACATCAATTCTACAGACCCTATTGAGACAATTAGTTGTAAATGTTTTTTTTTTGGTGTTTTAGAATAGAAATCTACTAAAAACCCGAGAAAATGTCTTTTCAGTTGACCAACTTAGCTAAGTGGTCGCCAACCCGTGTACATGAAATTAGGTGGTCGCTAACCAGCGAAATGACCCTACCGTTGATGCCATCCGCCGCGCTCGGACTTCTAGGATAGGCTAACTCACGAATGTTTAAAATGTTTAAATTCATTTAAAATTTGATGTGCAGGCAATGTACACAACGACGGCGCGTCACGCGGCGCCAGTGGCGCTGAACACGCTGAGCAACGCGCTGGCTTCGCGCATGCTCTCCAGCTCCAACGCCAATCCGAGCGTGCTCGCCGAGCCACGCCAGATCACCGCGCGCCATCATCCGCTGCGGGACGCCTACGTGCCCTATAACGAGGCCAAACTCAAGCTGTCCAAGGACGGAATGAAAATAATGACATGGGCGTCTTTCGTCGCGCTCAGTTAATTCTTTAACCTTCAATCTTCAGTTATATATTTGATTAATGAACCCCCTTAAATAATGGAGCTGGTATCCTATCGCAATTATGTCATCAAGTATCCTATTTCATTTCCCAATTGTATCGTTTGTCCGAATTTTCATTTCAGCAAAAAGCTAATTATCTTGAAAACCCAAAAACCTTAAAACAATACTTATCGCGTAGAACGCATTTTCAGGATTATTGTAAAACAAACCTACACGGCTATCACAAGACGGCACACGAGCTCTCTCGATTTTTCTCGCACGTCTCTCTGTTATTAGAAAACTTAGAATGCGACGTTATAGTACGAGAAAAATCCAGAGAGCTCGCGCGCCGTCTTGTAATAGCCGTGTAGGTTTGTTTTACAATAATCCTTAAATGTCATGGCTTCAGAGAAAAACGGCTTTTAGGACAAATGAAAATTCGGACAACCGATACGGTTGGGAAACAATTTTTAGAGATTCAGATAGGTAACCGTAATTAAGATGAACGATTGTTCATCTTGATTGTTGTTCTACCATAAGTAGTCAATCTATTAAAAAAATCACAGTAGGTATATATAATGTAGAATGAACCTTTAGAATGGACATGGCTATATTTTATCAAGCGGCTTTACTTGCGTTCTTGTATTAGGCACGCGTGCTAAGCTAGTCCTACTGGAATAAAGACGTTAGTCTATTAAAGTTCGAAAGTATACCAAAAATAAAACTATACCTCAGGTATACCATGTCCTATGGCCTATCTATAGTATAACGCAAATGTCCCCTTGCATAAGTTTGATGCGCAAGTCACCTAATCTAGTGAGAGTACCTTTGAATAGTCTGGCGGGCGCTTGTACCTACTGACATTGCAAGATGGCAGCCTGATGGACGTCAAGAATGTTCTAGGTAGCCAGTCTATTACACATAGTCTCAGACTATCGATGCAAAAAGACATGTAATTATTTTTGCAAATTAAAATTGTGTGCAAAAAGTATTGACCTCGATTTTGACAATTTGTGTCACGCGTTCGTTGTTTTGCGTGAGAAGTGCGAGTCATTATGACTTTACAGTGGTACATCAACCTAATACAGTAATGGGTGATAAAAGTCCATTTTACTAAAAGTTCTAAAATGCACCGTAGCCCTCCATCAACACCTTTGCCTTCCAACACCGCGGAGGATAATGCCCAACCGCCGAGCACGAGAGATCAGACAAACCTTGACGCGTTATCAACGGCACGGCGACAGAGATTCAGAACTGGACGAGCACCATAGAGCAGTGCCTTTATGAAATTTGCAGCATCTCGACGGAACGTAAATTGAACTCGGAACAAAAACTAAGGGTCCACAACCTTTGCTGTAAGGTATCTCACGGTACCGCAAACTTGGCAGTTCTTTACCAATCGCTCAAACAGAAAGCAACTGTTAGGTAACCAATGCACTCTAGTAGACCTTGACGAAAAACAAGACCTATCAGACCGTCTCCGAGCCCTAAAGGATAGTATCGATAACTCTAACAGGCCTATGACAGATACACTTTCCTTTGACGATATGTTGAAAACTAACAGTAAAACTCAAATCCGCCCTAGCAACTTGAGCTCAGTAGCAATTTACCCTAAAGATCAATCAAAATCAAGCGTGGACACGAAAACCTTGTTACAAAAAATGATTAATCCTGAGAACATTCAAAAATTGAAGCAGACATTTCAAAATTCTTCCGCGCACCTCACCGTCGATGAGCCCTACAAGCGCAGGACCAAGATTGTAATAGTCGGCGTGCCGTCAGCTCTGCGAGAACAAGACGTTTATAGTTGCTGTAATGTGGGTATCGGCCAATGGCGGGCAGTGTCGCAATAAACCTGTATACGAACGGACGTTGTTTCTCTTTCCCGCGCATATACTACAGTGGCTAACGAAGCTGATTAAACGCGTGCACTTATAGATAATTCAATGGTTTATATCAACGGAATAAACTAATTAACATGTCAGTGGGAAAAATCTGTGAATTTGATGTGCAGAACGGTATATCGACCGGTTAGAGATATATTACTTGATCAAAAAAATGGAAGCAGGAGTAAGGTTGCCGACACTGATAGCGATAATAAGCTTATGAACTGCTAGCGAACCTAGCTAGCCCCCAGATATCATCGGAGTTAACCTATGGTACTGCCGTTCAGATAATGCGTCAGCATTTACAGCCTACCCCATCAGTACTCGCCGTTCCGCTGCATTACGGCGATTGCGGGGACGCCCGCTAGAAGAGATTTCCATCATCTTTGTTTAAACGACTACAAACCGGTGTCTGCCTATCACAATAGACAATCAAATTGTACACATGGAAGTGGATACAGGAACGGCAGTATCATGTAGAAGTAGTGAACTTTATAGGAAATATTTTAGTAATCAGTAAATTTGCAATAGTGAAATAGTGTAAAAAAATTACGACGGCTCTAAAATTAAGCCTTTGGGTTGTATCAAATCATTTGTTCGGTGGGGTGACAAAAAGGGGAAAAAATAGATATTTGTAATTAAGGATGGAACTACAGCCTTACTAGGCCGACAATGGTTAACTGAACTAGATATTAAGATACCTATTCTCAGTTCGTGTAATAAGTTAGGCACGATGGAAGAAAACAAAATTGATTAATTGTATTGCTGCATATATGTGCTGATTATAAAGCGACAATAAACCCGGTACTACTGTTCGACCGATACTCCCTGCCTCGTATTGATGACCTGATGGTGAAGCTGAGTGGGGCGCGCTATTACTCCAAAATTGATTTAACACAGGCGTATAATAAAAAGAAGCGGGTTGTGTCGGAGATACCACCGTTAATTAAGTTTAAGTGGATACTTCTTTGTTGGCTATTGAACCCTAACAAAAAAACGGCCAAGCCTGCTATTATGGTGTACCTACCCGTAAAATATATATCTGAATTAATTCACTAAAATCTGTATAACTACAGATAAATCGGTATATGTAACAACATTGACTGACGTAGCTCATTTGACTCGCGATACATTTTCGAGATCGGTGTCAGCGGGTAAATTTGATGTCCCTAGAATTAAGAACTATTTTGGAGATAGATCTTTAAAAAAACGCCTGCCATATATTCTAAATAGCCTCCCCGAGGACATCAGACTCGAATCTAATATACGTATTTTTTGAATGTATATATCTTTTTAGATACACTACCTTAGACATAGTATAAGCGTCGAACTAATTAGGTACTTATTGCACTTGTTATAAAGTCTTCCTGCAGACAAACTGTATTAAACAGTTTTGCAGGGCTTTTGTTTTATATGTAATTTTGTAGTTAGCTTAATAAATAATAAATAAACAAAAAAATTACATTGAAAATGGCGGTCATTTCAGCATTATTTTCATGTCCGCCACATAAACTAAATACAATTTTGTGATTAACAACTAATGGCAAATAAAGAAGGATTAAAACATGCAATAAAAAATTATTTGAAATCAGATTAGGCTTCTCTACAAAAAGTTATTCCGGAAGTCACGTGATACACTTTGAACTGTACCCCCATACAAGAACGCGAGCAAAGAAGTATCCACTTCAAAAAATAAAAATAAAAATAGCCTTTATTTCAGACAAGTATTTTGTAAGTACATTACATTGCATTTTGTTGTTAACATGTACGTATATTTCTAATTTCTGTCTGTATGCCTTTTGTAGGAAAAGGACTCCCCAAACTCTTTCCATTTCTCCCTATCCTTTGCTATTGTAGTCCAGCAACCTCCTGCTGCGCTCTTAATCTCATCATCAAATCTTCTTGTTGGCCTGCCACGCTTCCTCTTTTTGTCTCCAGTAAACCAGTACATTATTACTTTAGACCACTTTTCTCTCCCTCTAATTGTGTGACCTGCCGATTTCCATTTTAACTTTTTAATTGTTGTAGTAATATCTTTTGTTTTAGTACATATCTATATTTCTAACTTTATCAGTCGCTTTCCCATCATACTTCTCTCCATAGCATTTTGACAAATGTCTAGCTTTTTGTAGTGGGATTTATTTAGTGCCCATGTTTGGCAACCATAAGTTAGAACGAAATGTACAGGTATGAAACAATTTCCTCTTTATGGTCGTACTCATTTCCTTATTTTTCATAACTTCTTTTAGGTTCCAATATTGTTTCCACCCGTTTCCAATACGTCTGTCTAGTGCTTTCGTAGTCAAGTTGTGTGGAGATATAATTTAACCGGGTTACCTTTATCTGGCATAATATCCATTGTCCGAAATACACTCCGCATAACAGTTATCGCAAAAACATTTTTAGCCGAATGATACTTTAGCCTAACTATCATGTCGCATAACAGTCATTTGGCAGAATTTTGAATTACAGAACAGTAATATGGCCGAATTAACTTTCGCAGAATTTTACGTAGCAGAACGTATATTCCGCAGAATTTCTTGAAGCATACAACTAATATCACCGACTTTATTTTTGCATAATTTTATGTGCCAGAATATGCATTTCGCCGAAGCCGTGCAAATATTGAACCGTGCTGCTCTAGGTGACAACTAGCGCGGAAAGCGTTCTAGAGGTAAGGCGGGTCTCTATTGTTTCCCATAAAATTTAAGATCCGAAATTTTCAGTCGAATCCATAACGTTTTCCACCATAATTTTTTCTAGTCATATTGTCGAAAGTCATAAAATTTAACAATATTAATTGTAGTTCCGATTTTTGCAGGTCATCATAATTGTTAGTCATACAATTGGTTAGCCATAACATTCAATGCCCCGGTGGTATGCAATTACATAATGTTAAAGGCATTAATCTAGTTTGTTGTAAGGTATTTTTTCGCAAGTCATAATGATTGGTAGTCATCTGATTAGTTAGTCATATCATTCAATGTCATTGGTGGTGTCACACTTCATAATGTTAAAGCCTATAAACACACTCCTCAAACGCACGCTTGAAACTTTTTTCTCTAAAATCATAAATGACCGAGATATTTGTCCCGAAAGTTGGGAAAAATCTTTACTTGTAAAAATTTCGATGTATGTTGTGTCATTATTGGTTCTGGCGCTTCGCCGGCCGCTGCCGCGGCACGCTCGCGCGCTTAGAGTCCCGGTACACCTAAACTTGTCCTCGCTTCGCTCTTCGTCGTACATACACTGACCTGCCTTAGAGGTCCAATATCTTGGCCATTTCTTATTTCAGAGAAAACAGTTTCTAACAAAACATGCTTAGTTATTTAAACGTATTCTTTACGAAACAGTCGTAGAAAATATAAAAAGTACATGCCATAATGACACCGCACAGTAAGTACCTAGTACCCCTTTCAAATGTATGTCTGGAAATGTTTCTGAGTAATTATCTATATGACTATGGATGTTATAGATTTGGTCTCTTAGACGTAATTCACTCAAGGCATTAAAACGATATGAACAACAAACATTAGTACGTTCGAATTTCGAATATACTCGTATGCCTTAGAATATTTATGAATAATTATCGATAGACCTTTGATCGTTATGGACATCAATTTTCTGACTTTTGTGATTATAATTCTTAATAGGTCATTAATGTTAGAACTAGAAAGCGTTAGTTAGTTAGTTA
Organism: Epinotia bilunana; assembly: GCA_947049275.1. Classification (NCBI taxonomy): domain Eukaryota; kingdom Metazoa; phylum Arthropoda; class Insecta; order Lepidoptera; family Tortricidae; genus Epinotia; species Epinotia bilunana. Next base: position 12,455,937 of record OX346274.1, on the reverse strand, counting down.
GTTAGTTGTACTGGGCTCTTTTCCGCAAGTCGACATCCAGTGTGCCTATTTTGCGTGAAATGGTGGGGTAGCGCTGCTCCTCTAGAAAGTTGGTGAGTGCCTTTGTGTTCCTGACTGCGTTCCGTAGTGTGTCTGGAGACCCTAGGTGCTTTTTCCTGTATACTTCTACCTGCTTGCAGTCCAGTAGAATATGTTTGGTCGTTTCCTCCGCCTCCATGCATGCTCTGCACATGGGGCTGTCTGTGATACCCATGTTGTGCAGGTGTCTGTTCAGGGTCCTGTTATTATTCCTACTATCTTGCGTAGTTGGTTTCTGTGTGTCTTCAGTAGTGCGGTTGTGAGTTTGTTGTCGCGTTTTGACAGAATCTCTTTAGTCTGTCTGCATGTGTCTATATCCTCCCAGTATCTTTAGTGTAGGTCTTTGGTGTATAGGTCAAGTTGATTGTATATGTAGCTTTGTGGCAGGGGTAAGATTGGTTCCGGTCCGTATGCCGCCGTTTCTGAGCCTTGCCTGGCCAGTCGGTCCGCTGCATCGTTTCCTCTTGAGCCACTGTGCCCCTTGATCCTTGTATGATAACGTTGTTTTTGTCTGCGCACACCTCTGTTAAGTTTTGGTGGCATTCGTATATCAAGCTAGATGTGATGTTGTCACTGTTCAGTGCTTGTAGTACCGATTTACTGTCTGAGAGTATCCGTATGTTTGTGTTCTCAACTTGTCGTCTCTTTATGGCATTACAGGCTTCAATTATCCCTACGCATTCAGCCTGGAATACCGTGTTTTGTTTACCCAGTGGTTTGGATATGTGTATGTTTAAGTCCTCTGAGAACACTCCACATCCCGTTCCCGTATCTGTTTTCGAACCACCTGTGAAGATTCTGAGGTATGTTTGGTTTAGCCCCTCTCTCGAGTCTTCTGTTAGTAATATGCCGTAGTCTTTCCTGAAGACTGCAGTTCTCGGTATTTTATCGATTGGAGCCTCCATGTTAGAGAGGCTTGTGATCAGTCTGTTGTGGATCTTTGTGTGTGGTGTGTTTAGTTTCGTCCATAGGTTGAGGTTTTTTAGGCGTATTGCCGTCGCAGCTGTTTCCTTTTGTATATGCATGTGTAAAGGTAGGAGTCCTAGCATTATTTCTAGTGCTGCTGTTGGGGTTGTTCTCATACATCCTGTAGCCGCCACACATACTAGTCTTTGCGTTTTTTGGATTTTGGTAATTGCTCTCGTGGTTTGGGTACGAGGCCACCATACTATGGCACCATAGCTTATCATTGGTACTATCACCATTTTGTACAGCCACAGTATGATGTGGGAGCCAGGCCCCATCTCTTCCCCACCATCCTTCTGCATTGCCAGAAGGCTACTGTTGCTTTGTTTAGTCTACTGTCTAGTTGTTTGCTCCAATTAAGTTTGTCGTCTAGTGTTATACCTAGATATTTCACCTCCTTCGAGTGTTAGTTTTGTGCCAAATAGTGTATTCATTTTTGGCATTTCGTAGGTACCCAGTTTACGTTTATTTGTGAAGAGAATTGTGTCGGTTTTCTTTGGGTTTACCGATAGGTCATTCTCCTTGCACCATTTCTCTATTATTTTCAGTGCTGTTTGTGTTAGTTCACATAGTGTGCTTATGATCAGGCCGCTGACCAGTATAACTATGTCGTCCGCATATCCTATCGTTAGGAAGCGGTTATTGTTTAGTTTCGTTATTAGGTCGTTTACTACCAGGTTCCACAGCAGTGGCGAGAGGACGCCTCCTTGAGGGCATCCTCTTATGACTAGTGCCTGGTGGCTTTGGTTTTCGGATAGTCTTATAATTATTTTCTTTAGCATGTTCATAATCCATTCTATGTGCAGCTGTTCGGTTTTATGTCTTTCTAGTGCTTGTTTTATGCTGCTAAAGTTGGTCCTGTCGAACGCACCCTCTATATCAATGAAGGTGCCTAGACAGGAGTTCTTTCTAGCGAGCGCGTCTTCTATGTTGGTTACTACAGCATGAAGGGCTGAGTCTGTCGATTTGCCTTGGCTGTAGGCATGTTTGTTTGGGTGTATCTTTATGTTTTTAAGGGCCGTGTCTTTTAAGTCCCTGTCGTAGTCTCTCCAGGGTCTTTAACATGAAAGAGGCTTATGGGTCTAAAGGATTTTGGGTCTGAGTAGTCACTCTTCCCCGGTTTCGGTAAGAATATTACTTTTACCTCTCTCCATTTTGTTGGTATGTATCTGTATGCAATGCAACTGCATAGTAGGTTCGATAGATGCTCGGTCAGCTTATGTCCTCCCCACTTTAGTAAGGCAGGGTAGATACCGTCCAGACCTGGTGATTTGTAGTTGTCAAAACTATTTATCGTCCAGGCCGTTTTGTTTTCCTCTGTTATTCGTTCTGCTATCTTCCACTTGTTTTCTGTTGGATGATAGGTCTACTCCTGGTCTGCCCAGGTTTGTACGTCAACTACCTTGCACCCCGGGAAGTGGGTTTCCACCAATAGACTTTCAGTCTCAGATGGATTGCTGGTGGCGGTATTGTCTGGTCTTCTCAGTGTGCCCAGTAGTTGACTGGGTTGGCTGGCTAGTATCTTCCTTGTTCTGTTGGCTTGTGTGCTACTGGATATGTTGTCACAGAAGTTCCGCCATGATGCAGATCTTCTGTATCTTGTTCTCTTTTTGTAATCGGCTTTCACCGTTTTATATTTGTCCCAGTCATCTTCAGCTTTTGTATTCATTGCTCTGTTCAGTAGTCTTCTCATTTTCGTTCTCATCCGCTCCATTTCCGAGCCCCACCAGTCAGAGTTTGCGTTATTCCCACTGACTGGTGGTGCCGATAATGGACATGTGTTCTCATAACTCTCTGTTATATGTTGCGTGAGTCTGCTTACCAGTTCCTCCAGTTCTGTGGTGTTGTGAGGCCTGTGTGTGTTTATGTTATTGTCTGGTTTACCTACCAGAATCTCCTTGTATGCCTCAACGTCCGTGCGTCTCGGGTTTCTTCTGGGTGTTGGTTTGGTTGTGTCGGCTGTGAGTTCATAACGGATCCACCTGTGGTCGAAGCACGATAGCTCGTCCGACACATGCCAGTGTTGAGCTGCTAGCCCTGTGCTTAATGTAATGTCAATTATAGTGTTAAATCTGCGAGTGACAAACGTAGGTTTTGCTTCTGTGTTTAGGATGTCCAGGTTAGTAGTCATTAGGTATTCAACAATGTCGTTACCTCTTTTGTTGTTTGTTTCCATTACCCATAGGTTGTGGCGTCCGTTGCTGTCCGCCGAGAAGACCAGCTCCAGCCCTTTGTGTTCGCAGTAGCGGATAAGGTTGTTCATTTCCATAGGAGGGGGTTCGTCCTCAGCCGCCATATAGACGGATGCGAGAACTATCTCCGGTATGCTTGAGTTTTGTGTTCTGAGGAGTTTTATAGCACACACGTCTCTGGAACAGAATTCAGTTAGTGGTTGTGCTATTATGTTACGAGATATATGTATACATGTCCTAGGTTTGTTTTGTGTATTGTATATTAATTTACCTCCGGTGTTGCAGAGGCCGTTTATGCGTGTGTTCCTGACCCACGGCTCTTGGATGAGGATGATTGATGTATTGTTAACCTCCAGCCACCGTCGAAGTTGAGCCGTTGCAGTTTCGCTGTGCTGGAGGTTAACCTGGAGGACCTTACTATCGGTCGATGTCTCCTTCACCTTCCTCCCCTTCAGGTCCAGGAGACTGATCCCCTTGGTGCACCCCTCTTCGTCTTCGGAATTCAGCAGAATGCCTTCTTCCACGTCTGAGTCGGGTTCATTATCAGCGCCATCGGTTTCCATCGCAGTGGGTTAGTTGATGGCTTTGCTCACCTCGCTCTGGGTGTTGTCCTCTTCAGGGTTTGTGTTTGCTTCCGGTGGGGAATCTTTGAAGTGCCCCCCACTATGCTGGAAACGAATGTAGACTGACCCACACAGGTAGTTCAGTTTCCTGTTCCTTTCCAGCACAGCAGGGACCACACTCTCCGGTATGCCCACCAGCATCAGTGTGCATCCTCTCGTCCTCAGAGGGATGGCTTGGTGTATGGTCCATTTCCTCACCTCGGCCCACGAGTTCTGGAAATTGAGGACCCTTCCTACCTTGGTGAGGTTATTTTCTATGGACGGGATGAGTATGCCACATCTAGTTTTTCTGACCATCTCGTCCTCCCTCCTTCCGACAAGACGGTCTCCGTTTGCTATTGTGGCCGTTGTCGACCAAGACATCAGCCACTGTTTGGTTTTTGCGTCCTGGCACCACAGTTTCAGGTAACCATCCACCACACTTGGTCTACCCGAAAATGCAGGGGCCTCCGCTATGGTGTCAAGATCGGTTTCGATGGCTGCCTGGAATATCGCATCCCCGATCTTCCTCTCCACCTCCTCAGCATCTTGCTGCGACAGTCTGCCCGTGCGCTCACTGGTGATAGCAACCGTCAGATCTGTCGCCGCAGCCGCTGCGTAGGTGGGGTGTGTTTGTCTATTACCCAGGGAACTATAAACCGTTATACTTAACAAAGATTATGACTATTGATGTTTATGTTATGTCTATAAATGATATGGATATGAATTTCTGACTATCGAAATTCGGAACAATAAGTTTATGGGAAACAAAGGGACTTCTAAGGCAGGTCGGTGTAGGTACGACGAGCGAAGCGACGACCCTAAAACGCGCGAGCCAAGCGAGAACGTTACGAATTGTTTATCAAAAATATAAACTTGCATTCTAAATTGTACATACCTATTACCTCGGAATTTCACGAATCACGTAGGCAGTAGAGAACAGGGACTTAGTGGCAAAATCGACTCGGATCGCGGATAGGTTAGAAGATGAAACGGGAGCTTTGCTCCCGCTTCCGTCTTCGAGGTTTTTTTTTATAAAAGAGCAGAAAACTTGTTTTAATATCAACAAACATATTAAAACAAGTTTTCTGTTATTTTATAAAAAAAGCAAGAATTGTCATTATTCTTGTTTTAACTTTTAAATATTTTATACAGAATATTAATAGTTTCAATATCAACAAACATATTAAAACAAGTTACACACAAACACACACATTTCGGCGATATAATTATTTGGTCATATGACTATTATTCTTAATAACATTATGCCATTGTACGATTCTGCCAAATGACAGTATGCCAGCTAAATAAATAAATAAATCAATCATTTATTCGTGACAGCAAATACACACTAATACATAAATATTATGCGATACAAATTTCGATGACACGATTATTCGATCATAGGACTATTATTACAATCGTCGTTATGCCAATGTACTATTCTGCCAAAGGAAGTTATGCAAAATGACTGTATGCGTAAAGTAATTCTGCGAAATGATGATTCTGCCAAGGTCTGTTATGCAACACATTAGTGCAACCCAATTTAACCTAGTTTTAGATAAATTAACGAGAGCATGGAATTGCATATGTAGTAGTATTGTATGTTTACAGGCATTCTACATATTATATTTGAATTTTCTATTTTCTCGTACTATCAGCATAAAAAGAGGTTTGTTATATATTGAAGAAGTAAATACCAAAATAATGTCAGTGTCAAATTGTGAATATTATTTACGTTGTGCATATATTTTTACGTCTGATTTTATTATATTCTCACAATTATCAGAATAATTTAATGTCAGCCCTAACCTCTTTATATGCTGATAGTACGAAAAAATTGAAAATTCAAATATAGAATGCCTGTAAACATACACTACTACTACATATGCAATTCCATGCTCTCGTTAATTTATCTATACCTACTGATTTTCTTACGTCGTATTGATTGTTCGTTTGTCTCTCCAGTGTCGCTGGTGTACCTAGTGTCGCTGGTAAAACTGCCGAGCCTCGAGCGCGCGGCGGGCACGCGGCATGCGCTGGTGATGGCGGGTGCGCCGCGCGTTCTCGTGTGGGGCACCACGCTCATCGCGCACTTCGCGCAGGCGCTGATCGTCTGCGGTGTGCCGGTGGTCGTGATAGCTGCTACTGTGGACAGGGATAGCACGTTCGACCAGCGTAGCTTCTTGTGTATGTTTAGAGCGCTTGCACATTACAGGCACTTGTAGGCGCCACTAAACGCAGCCTCTAGTAGCGAACGCGAGCGACTCCCGCAACTTGCGTCTTGTACGCGGTAACTGAACGCCCGGTGTGCGCCGATGCTATACGAAATGTATGATGGCTCCTATACATGATGACCCATCGTATGGCCCAGCGCTATGGCCATGCGATGGTTGAACGCCACTACACGATGGCGACATTCAGTTGTGATCGAATCGTTTTGCGAGATGGACGTCGAAGCGTTAGCCGCTGCGGCAATTTACCTAATATTTACATATTGCGCTTTCTCCCCGATATCATTCCAAAATTTTTATTGTTTCGTGTTGAGGCCACGTACATTTCATTTCATTTATTTATTCATAACAATGGATATTGTGTTGAACATACATAGGTAAAATTACATTAATTACACAAATTACATAAGAACAAATTCCCTTCTCATTATCAGGTAACAATGTCAAAATTAAAAATAAGATTATATTATACTATGATATAAGTAACAATAATTATTTTACACAAAATACATAATGGTGTCATGATTAAAAATACGTTAGCTATCCCTAATTTACAATTGATCTTGCACGAATTCTGCTATGGAATAGTATGTTTTTTTCAAAAGATACTGTTTCAGTCTCGCATTGAGCATTTTGGTATTCGTGATAGATTTAAACTCCGTACTAATTACACGTCATTTTCAATTAAAAAAAATACACAGCACGAACGTCCACACTCAACCGCGATAGACCGCGCACTGCGGAATGGTGCACGTGTAGATGCGTACCGCCATCGCTGGCCCACTCCCTTTGATGTGCGGCCGAAAAACCGACACCGCGGCCATCCCATCGCCATCCCGCCGCGCCATAAGCCATCCGACACCACTACCCTCTCTACACGCTGCACCAGCCTAGTGGGCCAGCAGGATGGCCCATCGTGTGGAGCGGCCATGAAAGAACTCGTCCGCAGCGTGTGGCGGTCAGTAGGGCCCACTAGCGACTCAATGTGCGCCAGCTCTTAGCCCTTGATTCGGCACTGTCCAACCGGCTAGATAAACTTTTAGGCCGTCTTTTTCTATTTTTCCTTGACCAGAAACGTTGGGACTATTCTGCGTCCCCGAGGCTTGCAGAGTTGTTCGACTTCACAGAATAAATAATACTTAGTAATAACGTACTGATGGTCAAATCCATCATCATCTTGCTACCGCATAGCACGTGTTCGTTCGTCTTTAGGGTTCCGTAGCCAAATGGCAGAAAACGGAACCCTTATTGATTCGTCATATATCATCAAACCCATACGTGTGGGGTATCTATAGTGTATATATGGATAGGTCTTCAAAAATGATATTGAGGTTTCTAATAAAAAAAAACTAAACTGAATAGTTTGCGCGAGACACTTCCAAAGTGGTAAAATGTGTGTGTGTGTGTGTGTGTGTGTGTGTGTGTGGGTCGCTGTAACTTCTATCATAAGAGAATGATAAAACTGCAATACATTAACTACTACTTAAATACATAGAAAATATCCATGACTCAGGAACAAATATTCATGCTCATCATACAAATAAATGCCCTTACCGGGATTCGAATCTGGGACCTCCGGCTTCGTAGGCAGGGTCGCTACCGACTAGGCTACCAGAGGTCGTCGAGCTAGAAATAGATCCAGTATTGATTATACAGCCTTGTCGAAAAGTATTGAGCTGAGCATGCATTTTTTAATATAAATCCAGCATTCCTATACTTTTAACATACAGCATCGTAAAACATAGCATAACTTGCAACAGCTATAACGTCTTTTTACATTTTATTAAAAAAAAATCTTTGTCATTTAATTGTAAGCCCGTCTTTTTCTACCCTTTACTTTTCTAATGTCTCACTTCGAAATCATGTGGACTAAAGTTTTCTAGATGTTTATATATGCCTTTTTATATATTCTTTGTTTTTTTTTATGTAATTGTTATATAAGTATTTATGTGTTATAAAGGAAAAAAGAGGTACTCAAACCTATGACCAAGGCAGTACGTAGGAATTATGTATGCGGTGCGATATAGCGATCAAATAGTTGACCAACTTAATGCATGCAATGAATTTTCCCATTACTTATGTACATTTGAAATCGAACGAATAGTTCTGGAGATTATTCCTTACGTACGAGTAGGTACATATTTTCAAAACTACACACTAATATTACGTCGTTATAATATAAGTTTAGATATGAGTTCAATTAGGGCATCCGAAATTAGAGTTAACCCCAAGATTTTAATATCGGATTACATTCAAACTGATTTGTCCTAAAGTCCTAATTGATCCTTAAAGCTAATTTCATGCATAGTGATCATTGGCATGTAGGTAATGTATGTAACATGCAAACTTCCACCGAAAATTGGTTTGAACGAGATCTAGTAAGTAGTTTTTTTTAATACGTCAAATCGTAAACCGCAATTTACCTTTCATTCAACGGATAATGGTACGGAACCCTTTGTGCGCGAGTCTGACTCGCACTTGGCCGGTTTTTAGTGACACCGACAGTGACAACGCCAACCGCTCGACTACATTTGTGCGAACCATGCGAAGGATGAATGAACGAATAAGATATTTTGAAACATCAAAAATTAAAACAGTGTACAGAATTCTTATATCAAAAAGTATAAATCAGTTGTCTCAAAAAAGGAACTCAGCGTGAGTCGAGGCAGAGGGGGCCCCAACGCTGATTTTCAGTGGGTCCTGTAATGAGTACCTAACCTAAAACTAAAATTAAGGAATCGCGTTTAATGAACAGGCTTACATCTATATTTAATTGCTAAGATTGTTTCCGACATTTCAGGTTATTTACCTTAGCGATAACCAGCATGCCGATGTTCGTAGATCATTCAAGCGGGTGACCCATTCGCGAACCAAATTATCGGAGAGCCAACGGACTATACTGCCAATGGAACGCCTCGACGACGGACTGACTCGTCGCTCCCTAGTTGTATGACGTTCGTTGATGTTAAAAATCCGTGTGTCCTGTACAAGCTAATGCTTCCACGGGCTTTGAATTAAATTGATTCACCAATGGATCATCTGCTTTGAAGAGTATTAACATATAAAGGGTGTCCCAAAAATAACGCAAGATTTTTCATACATTATGTATGGAAAATCTTGCGTTCTTTTTGGGACACCCTATAGAAGGTACTCTTGCTTGACAATACAGTACGTGGCATATAAGTTTGCGTCTGTGGTCTTAGCTACTAGTATAGTCTCAGAGATGTCAGAGGTTTGACGGGTGCACGGAAGGCGACTTTAGGCTAACTTCACAGACACAGTCGCAAACTTATGTGGCGCGTATTGTATGAGCTCATCCGACGCGTAAGGTGCGTGTGCTGTCTACGACCGTCAAAACTGCTGTCGACGTTCAACCAGATTGTTTTTAAATGGTAGATAATGTTTTCAGTGGTGCTGTGTGTGATCCTGACACTGGGGTTTCTGGCATTCCTGGGGCTGATGTACTTCGTTTCCTCGCTGACTTGGGAGCCAACTGTCTCCGGCGTGCTAATTGCCTGTGCTGTCGTCTGCAGTTAGTATCTTAAGGTGGTTTTCCACCGGCGAGGCGAGGCGGAGCGTGGATGGGCGAGAATTGAAATTAGTATGGGACTTACTACCTATTTCCTCCGCGCGCGCGCGCTCAGTGCAAATAGGTAGTAAGTCCCATACTAATTTCAATTCTCGCCCATCCACGCCCCGCCTCGCCTCGCCGGTGGAAAACCACCTTTACAATTGTATTTAATTACATATGACCAGTTCACCATTTCTTCTTACCGGGCATGCATGTTTTCCACCACCATGGTATTAAATGATATCCCGTCTTCCAGCAATCATTACCCCCACAACACCCGAGTCGTACAAAGTGGTGCATAACCTGATGAAGATCGTGGGCGTGCTAGTACCGGCGCATGCGCTGACGGCTGGCGTGATGCACGCCGGCGCGGTCGCGAGCCTCAACGCGTACTGCAATCTCAACAGAGACAAGTGCCCCACCCTCATTGGGCCGGGCGGCTTTGAAGCAACTAAATGCTGTGGTAAATATATACACATACCCCCTTATGCATTAAACTTAAAATGCCTTTAATAAATCCAATGAGTTTTGTCCCTTTCCTACGAACACAATTTTATTTCAAAGTGACAAATAAACTGCACTGCACTGTAAGCTACTATGTAAAACCGGCCGAGAGCGTGTCGGACTCGGGTGCGTCCCACGAGATATAACAACAATATATATAATTTCATATTAATAACGTTCACAAGATACAATGCACGTTAGCTATAACAACAAAACCAATACTTGTCTAAGGAATAACGGTCAATTGACATAATAATCATATTATATAACGTTTTTTTCTATAACGCTCAAATTGACTAATTTCATTTCGTATAACATACATAACGTATAACGATCATAACGCATATTCTATTGTCGTATAAGGATTATAATACAGAAAATTAGGTTAGGGCAGCCAGAAAGAGGGTGGACGGGGGGGCGAAGTCCCCCACAAGGGGGCTCGGGGAGCAAAGCCCCCGCAGTAAAAAACAATAAACACACTTAACAATGGTATTATTTGTAGGTTAGGTTAGGGTTATCTTGTGTCCCTTAGAGCGGAAATAAACACCCCGCGAAGCGGGGTGACGTCGACACACTGGCGGTTAAGTTAGGTTAGGTTAAAATAATTGGTTTGATTTCAAAAAAATATTTAATTCTAATCTTTTACAAGTGTGTTATACAGGTATATTACAAACGCATTGCTATTAAAATAACAGTAGGCGATTATACTATATGACTATATATAGTTAGATAAATTGAATAATATATGTTTTAAACCTTAGGTGTTATTAATATTATATGCTTTAATCGATATATCAATTGATATTATATCTAAAGTACTTTACGAAAATATATATTTTGACATTATACCTTTCGTTCATTATGTCCAATGAACGTTATACTAAACAAGCTTATACACAGTGAGCGTATAGCGTATATATTATGATCATTATATGATAAGTTGTTTTATCTCGTATTACTTACCCGTCGGACTCACGCACGAAGGGTTCCATACTATTATCTATAAAAACGGCAAAAAAAACACGTTTGTTGTATGGGAGCCACCTTAAATATTTATTTTATTCTAGTTTTTGGTATTTATTGTGATATCAGCAACATAAATACAACATCTATTAAAATTCCAAGTGTCTAACTATCACGGTTCATGAAATACAGCCTGGTGACAGACGGACAGTAAGACAGACAGACAGACAGAGAGACGGACAGACAGCGGAGTCTTAGTAATAGGGTCCCGTTTTACCTTTTGGGTACAGAACCCTAAAAATGGAATAAATAAATACTTCTTAACGGCATTTTAGCTAGAATACGTTTTTTATGAATCGTCTATCACTTTTTCATGCATCACACATAGGAAGGTCATCATGTATTTAAGACATAAGAAGCGGTATGTTAAAGTACACATTACCCTTATATAAAACTTAACACTAACACTTTAAATCTACTTAATGCCAGCACGTCTAGCATGGGACGAGCGCGACATTATCTCGATTTTTATCGCATTATACCTCTTGTTATAAGTGTTCTAATAAGAGAGAGACGGATAGTGCGAGAAAAATCGAGAGCTCGCGCGCCGTCGCGTGCTAGCCGTGCTGTTTAATATTGACACAATATTTATTTATTGTGTGAGAGTTATTCTGTGAGAGACTTCACGATTGTCACTAGATGTTTCAAATGCCAGCAGTTTGGCCACGCCGCCAAGACATGTAAGCAACCAGAACACACATGCGGACATTGCTGCAAGATAGGGCACTCGGACAAGGAGTGCCCAAACAAGGCAGACCCGCAAACTGTTTAAAAAGCCCAACGATTATAAAACAGGAGACACTGAATGCCCCGCCAGGAAAATGGCCGAACGACGATATATAAATTCTATTGATTATGAAGGGGCCTAAGTATCAGACAATTCATTATCTTTTTGATTTTTAATTACGATGTTTTAATTATATTGTAGGTTACCCAAATAAGCCGATAAGATGTTTTATAATAGATCTGTCTCCATTACTTGTATTACCAACTCGTCATTTCTTATTCCATTTTGTTTGTTTAATGGTTAGTAAACCGTAAATCTATCAACTAACTGCAATGTATGCTGTTATATTATTATGCACTAAGGTAAAAGTCCACTAAAAATAAAATAAACTCAATGACCTCGTTTGCAGTTATTGTCGACGCTGACACTGCAATCCCGTACGCAAATGAAATATGATGAAATAAATATTCTTAGATTGATATGCACATATTATTTATGTTGTAAGATAATTCGTTATTTATGTTTTTGATGTGCATGATTCTAATTTGTAAAATTGTTTTCCTATTAGTATATATTTTATTCTTATTTATTACCATTAATATTATATGCTAATTGGTAAATTAATACTTATCAAGCGAATTTTTAATGTAACATGTCCAATGATTGAATAATGAGTACAACACAAAAAAACTTAATGAGTGTTTGTCAAATTATGATTATCATTCATCATTAGTAACAGGCCAAGAAATACAGAAGGTCAATAAAAAATGTTAAGCTAAAATTATATAATATTACATTGAGTTATATTACTAGAGTAGACATCACCTAGCATAAGTTTGCGCATGTTAACATACTCTCATGAGAGTATGTTGGTTTAGTCTGTGGTGGGTTCTCTATTGGAAGGCATAAAGTCATTTGTACAATTATTGTTACGCATAATTGCTTTTCGCCGAAATAGTGATGTGCATAATTCTCATTACGCATAATTATATACGCATACCATTAAAAAGCATAAATACTGAAAGCATAATCTTCATGAAGACTAATGTCAATAAGCATAAGCACAAATAGGCATAATAATCAATTGGCAATATCAAAATGCATAACAGTAATGTCCTAAACAAAAGTTGTGTAAACCAATGTAAACCTAACCTAACCGCCAGAGCGTGTCGACGTCACCCCGCTTCGCGGGGTGCCTATTTCCGCTCTAAGGGACACAAGCAGACCCTAACCTAACCTACGAATGATACCATTGTTACGATTTTTTGGGTTTTTCTACTACGGGGGGCTTAGCCCCCCGAACCCCTCTCGTGCCCCGTCCCCGGGTCCTTCCAGAACCGATAGCAACGTGGTTTAGCAACTATCATTCATCTAAGAAAATAAGTCAATATTTTAATAAATGTTTTCACAATAATAATAAATGCATTGTATTGTAACAACGAAACTGAATTTTATTCATTTAGAAAACTGAAATTATGGATAATGACAGACATACCAAATAATTATTAGCCCAAACAATAATATGCGTAATGTGTATTTGGCCAATATAGATTAGTTCAACTGAAATTATGCTATTAGCGTACTATGACAAAAAAGTAGTAGGCCAAAGTATTACTACGAGTATGCGAAAGTACTATTATGCCAAAACAAATTATGCCGCACAAATTATGCGAAACAACAATAGCCTAAATAACATTATGCGATCCAAGGGGATCCCTCTGTGGTGGGCAGTGATGGCGGTTGATTGGCGCTTCGAGTGCAATTTTGACTCAAAACTTTAAAAAATGCCTTCTTTTGCATTGCGCTATTGCACCAACAACAAACCCAGCAATAGTAAAAGTACGGGAATCACTTTTCATCAGCAAATTCACAGTTTTTAAATAAAATGAATTTTTCTGTAATTTATAAGATACGCGCCGATAGCGGCCATTATTTCAAAGATTAAAAATGTAGAAATGACAATTACCTAAGACTATTTTGCCTTATTAGTAGAACATTAAACTTACTAATTTTATTGGCAACGATTAGTTGCTATTTAGATCGTAAGTCCTACTTAGGTATTTAAATCCTAGGTCAATTCTCTTATATAAATAATGTACGCGGCGCGAGTATGGTCTCCGAATTATGAACCCATTATCAATTTAGGAGAATATATTATAATAATTATATTAAATTGATTTCAAAATCTATATCTGAGGATCCCGTGGGACCTTAAATGTGTTTGGATCTGACTGAAACTGAAAATGGTCATAATTTAGTTTTTTTGTCTTGCTGCAATTGCTATCAAAAACGATATCGGAGGATCCGCATAGGCCTTAAATAAGACGCATGGTCATCAAATCCGGCACAAATTGCTGAGACAAATTGCATCAATACAGTGCATCCTCGGGAACTATAAAGGTATCCAGTATAAAAAAATTACAAATAGCAAATGTCAGTGATTAAATCAATAAGTAGTTTTTTTTATACAAGTGTATTAAATCACGATATGGCCATAACTGAATCCGAACTCAGAAAATTGTCGCATCTACTGCACGTTTACATACTCTTTGATTTTCCAAGATGGCGGCCTGATTGGAAGACGTCAAGAAAAATGTTCTGGGTTGCCAGTCTATACGTAGTAATAGTAAGTCAATGTAATATTAATAGGTCAAGAAATACAGAAGGTCAATACAAAGAGATAGAGGTCTAGGTTATTAATAATACAGATTACGCAGTTATGGAGCTAGGAGTAGCAACTTTCTCTAGGTATTGATAGGCGGCTGCTAAAAACTTTGGTTTTGAGCTTAAGAATATGTCCAGTTGGCTATCACTGTCCAGTATAATATTATTTAACAGCTTTAGTACTTGCATGCAGAGGGGAAGAGGTTAGTGCGCGAGTCCTAGTTGGGGGGACAGCGACGAGGGCGTAGATGCTTTGCGGAAACACATGGAACTCCGAAGTCCAATAAGAGCAAGCAGCTGTGGGTTGGTCACCAGGCCGCGTATTAATTTTTATACATACAAGTTATTGGATAAGATGGATTTTGATTGGATGACGCTCGTGATCGTCTAATTTCCATTTTTTTCTTATACAATTCATGGTACAAGACAGTTTTTTTTTACAAAACGAATCAGTCAACAGTATATGGCCAGTCTTTATTGGTCTAGCGTTTTCAGTGTCACTCTATTCATTGGCAGTAAGTTTGTTAATCTAGTGTTCGTTTTGAACAGGGTCGTCCCCCGGGTCGGACCCGTGGAACTACTGGTCGCTGAATGACGGCGCGGGCTGGGAGGTGATCTTCCTCGCCGGACAAACCATCGCGTTCTGCGTAAGCGCAAATATATGAAGTGTGGCAGTATTGGCAAAGAGTAGTGACCTAGTAGTAACCGCCTTGCAACCTCGCACTGGTCAATACTCACTCTGTGTACGGCCTGAGTGCACCCTCCGCTACGGCACTGGAGTGTCTAAATTGCATTTGTTTTATACGGGCGCTCCACGCCCAGCTCGTAGCGGAGCGGCCAGACCCGGTTTACTCTACTCTCTACTGGCCCTACTAGGTGTTGACCCTGCTAGCAGACGACGGCACGCTGGGCAGACTGCGCGCGCGCTGCTGCCGCGCCGCGCCGCCGCCGCCGCGCTTTGTCGACACCGGCGCAGAGGCGCAAGCAGAGGCGGTCTACGTTTCCAAAACTATTAAGATTCGTAAGTGTATTCTCCCTCTTTATTAAAAGATGTTGACAAACAAGCATACGGTCTATGGACGCTTACGATTCCAGAAGAATCATAAGCTCGTTGCCGGCTCTTTATTGATTTGAGGATTGTGGTTGATGAACGCGGGTGCCTCACTCTCAACACAACACATAGTTGGGCATTCTGGCGACCTTATCATGCTCTGCAGAATGCTATGCATGCCTACTTACTTATCCATTCTTTCACCCTATTATTTAATAGCTGGATACGCGGATTCGCGCGCATAATAAACAGAACCCAGGTGGAGACACGAAATAAAATATAGCCTCTATGTCTATCTTGAAGGTCCATGCTATACCTATACTGTCAAAGATTTTTGGAAATCTGCCGATTTGTTCCGGAGATTACCGTCAACTGTACAGTGTGTAGTGACAGCGCCATCTCTCGCGCAATTGAGTAGCGAATTTATTAGTAACAGTGGTTGTACAGTCTAGTTCTCTAATACCTACACAGACAACCTATACAGCATTGACTTACTATTACTACGTATAGACCCAGAACATTTTTTTTGACGTCTTCTAATCAGGCCGCCATCTTGGAAAATCAAAGAGTATGTAAACGTGCAGTAGATGCGACAATTTTCTGAGTTCGGATTCAGTTATGGCCATAGCGTGATTTAATACACTCGTATAAAAAAAACTACTTATTGATTTAATCACCGACATTTGGTATTTGTATTTTTTTTATACTGGATACCTTTATAGTTCCCGAGGATGCACTGTGTTGTTGCAATTTGTCTCAGCAATTTGTGACCATGCGTCTTATTTAAGGCCTATGCGGATCCTCTGATATCGTTTTTGATAGCAATCGCGCAAGACAAAAAAACTAAATTATGACCATTTTCAGTTTCAGTCAGATCCAAACACATTTAAGGTCCCACGGCACGGGATCCTCAGATATAGATTTTAAAATCAATTGGAAACTAATATAATTATTACAATATATTCTCCTAAATTGTTAATGGGTTCATAATTCGGAGACCATACTCGCGTCGCGTACATTATTTATGTAAGAGAATTGACCTAGGATTTAAATAAGTAGGACTAAAGATCTAAATAGCAACTAATCGTTGCCAATAAAATTAAGGCTAGTAATGTTCTGTTAATAAGGCAAAATAGTCATAGGAAATTGTCACTTCTACATTTTTAATCTTTGAAATAATGGCCGCCATCGGCGCGTATCTTATAAATTACAGAAAAAACATGTTATTTAAAAACTCTGTGAATTTGCCGATGAAAAGTGATTTCCGTACTTTTACTATTGTTGGGTTTGTTGTTGGTGCAATAGCGCAATGCAAAAGAAGGCATTTTTTAAAGTTTTGAGTCAAAATTGCACTCGAAGCGACCGCCATCACTGCCCGCCACAGACTAAAGCAACATACTCTCATGAGAGTATGTTCACATGCGCAAACTTATGCTAGGTGATGTCTACTCTAGTAATATAACTCAATGCTATACAGAGACTTTATTGTTACTGACATAAGACACATGTGTTGATATTTTTGAAAGGTTATCTGTATAGATATTGGAGAACTCGACTGTACACGGTGAGTTTTTGCAACGATACGATACAAACGCGCGACTGTCGCGCGACGCATGTCATAAATCCCCTGTATATCGATACTGTATCGCGTTTGTAACACTGCAAACAGTCGCCATGTGTAATAACCGCTCTTACATCTACAACAAATTATACACTGCAGCCAAGGAGCAGATCCCAGACGCAATCTTGTGCCACAACTTGCAGAAGAACTTTCCGAGCTGCTGCACGCCCAAGAAGCCCTTCTTTGCTGTTAATGGGCTCACTTTCTCAGTCAAGAAAGGTCAGTTCACCGTCGCTTATGGGTGAATCAACTTTTAAAGTACTCATTTCGTGTCCCCACAAAAACAAAAAAGATATCTTCAAATGCGTGTCAGAGTTCATTATATTTTTATATAATAAACAATATCAGATCCATGTCTGTTATGACCAAACATTCAAAATAACAATCCGATTAGAAAATAGTATTTTTTTTTACAGTAACGTAGTAGACGAAACTCGGCCCCCATACAAAAATTGTCTGTCCCCAGCCATAGGTACCGTTACAATTATAGCAATTTCTAAATTTATTCATATAGTGACCTATTTACTTAATACCATTCTTAAATACACCACGAAATGACGCATGAAACCTTATCTAATTAATCCAGATTTTCGTAGCAACGATTTTTTTTTTAAAAATCAACCAGGTGTCCCCAAGAATGCGTCAAAAGTTGAGTCTCCCGCGTTACTATACAAAGTTGTCATAATTCCGGAGAGATGGCGTTAGTCGTTGCTCACGGGCAAGCGAAATGTGCCTAAGTTTCGAAGACCCGAGTCCATCAAGGTCGGGCGGCCGGCGGGGGGACGCCAGTCAGCGACCAGTCGCCGAAGGAGGTGCGTGGCTTAATTGTTGTTCTGCTGCGTTACGGTACATATTTCGGTAAGTTTTTGCACAAAATGGTTCAAACTATTGAAGTGTGTGTTTAATGTCTAATATTGATGTGATACATACATAAATGTTGTTTTAATAATAACCAATGTAGAAACTTGCAGTTTATGTTAAAATGTCTCCCGCGTTACCAATAACGCCAGAGACATCGTCTCTCGAGTTACCGGTAACGCAATAGACTGTATGGCTAATCACATATATCTCATGTTCATACTATTAATTTTGAAAGGCAGGCAAATTAATAAATAATATATAAAACATCTTTATTTCGAAGAACAGACTTCATAGTTGTTAGTAGCACAAGCCACACATGAGATCAGTATCACGCTAAGAATGAGATCAACATTAAACTAGGCTTAACATCAAATTACTTGAATCATTTAAAACTTCTGATAAAAACACAAATCGTCTTAAAAACTTCTAAGCAAATGTTTTAAAGGTAGCAAACAACAAGTAAGTACTGCCTGGGAAATCAAAAAAATCTATATATTATAATGAACACCCAAAATTACAGTAAATTTACTTTTCGAAAACGTTAATAGATGTGTTGAAGTCGTAATATATACCCCTGCCCCTTTTGACGATTTCGGGATTTGGTAATCTCTCAATAACATCTTTGCAATCTACATAAGAAACTTCTTTTTCATCCAATCGAAAACGTTTAGCACATTGAGCACTCGTTTAGCACATTTGTCAAAATATAATTGATGTACAGAAAACTCTACCAAGTAATATTCCGAGACTTCTAGGAACCCTCAAAATACATCTAGTCTCCAGTAACTGTCATGGTATGTTAATGCACAGGGAGCTAAGCTGTTTTTGCGAAGATAGTCCTTTTGAATGTAGGGGATTTTGCATGTGCCTTGAGCCTAGAATGTATGATATGAGGAACTTTAATGAGCACCAAAAAGATAGCTCAGCCGAAATCTCTTTACCAGAATTGGTAAAGGGAAGTATGATCTCCAACACTCCAAGAGTTTCAGAATCTTCAGACGAAGACACACCTTTGCTGGCATTGAAAATGTCTAAGGAGTTGCAAGATATAAGTAACAAATAGCAGAAAAGCATATTTAAAGAAGTAACTATATAGTGAGTTTTCAGATGACCAACAGCCCTGCTCTAGTTACGGCAAAGAAAACTCTTTAATAGGGATAGGGGACTTTCTACTGGTAAATGTCTACGTTGACGTAACTAAAACGAAAGTCAACACTTACAAATATGTGTGTAAAGCATTATCTGATATTGAAGACGATGGAGAAATTAAGGTGGTGTTCCTGCGTGTAATAGACAAATGTGGTAAACGTTTTCGATTTGATGAAAAAGATGTTTCTTATGTACGAGGGCTGTTTGATAAGTCCTTTTAAAAACTATTTATAAAACCTTTTTTCTGGTAAATGGCATTAACACTGGCAGGCACAATCTTTCAAATGAAGACTGTCAAAAATTCAGCAAAAAAGAACAAGTTTTTGTCTGTTTACAAATTGTTTGATTGTGATCACTCGCAAATTTTCGAACAAAAACGCGAACGAAAGCGAATTTCAAAACTGTGTTTGGATAAGATGAAGCGTAATCGGAATTTTTTGAGTCGATTTGTCACTGTGGACGAATCTTGGGTCCATCATTATACACATGAATCAAAACAGCAATCAAAACAATGGATGGCGACTGGTGAGCGTACCCCAAGACTGCCAGACCGCTGAGAGGCCAAGACTGTTTTGTCGGCTGGGAAGGTGATGACGACAGTCTTCTGGGATGGCGAAGGAATCATTATGATTGATTACTTAGAAAAGGGAAAGACTAGCACTGGCCGTTGTTACGCAGAGTTATTGGACCGTTTTTATGCCGAATTGTTGGAAAAACTACCAAAATTGTCCCCAAAGAAAGTCCTCTTTCATCAAGACAATGCCCCAGTGCATACGTCAGCTATTGCAATGGCGAAAATCCACGAGTTGGGCTTCGAGCTGGTTCCGCATGCTCCGTATTCGCCGGACCTAGCTCCGTGCGATTATTACCTATCCCCAAATCTGAAAATATGGCTTGGAGGGCAAACATTTTTGACAAATGAGGACTGCATCGCAGGTGTAAACGGCTATTTTGAAGACCTCGACAAAACGTATTTTTTGGAGGGGACCAAAAAATTGGAAACTCGCTGGAACAAGTGTTTGGCCCTCAAAGGAGACTATGTTGAGAAATAAATGTAAATTGTTAAAAAATATAGATATTTTTTACTTTTTAAAATTACTTATCAAACAGCCCTCGTAGATTGCAAAGATGTTATTGAGAGATTACCAAATCCCGAAATCGTCAAAAGGGGCTATCGTATATATTACGACTTCAACACATCTATTAACGTTTTCGAAAAGTAAATTAACTGTAATTTTGGGTGTTCATTATAATATGTTGATTTTTTGATTTCCCAGCCAGTACTTGGTGTTGCGACCTTAAAAAATATTTGCTTAGAAGTTTTTAAGAGGATTTATGTTTTTATCTGAAGTTTTAAATGATTCAAGTAATTTGATGTTAAGCCTAGTTTAATGTTGATCTCATTCTTAGCGTGACACTGATCTCATGTGTGGCTATTTTAGGAATCCGTCCTTTATTGTTTAATTTTATTATTAAAATATATAGTGGTTGACGTTTTATTATTTTAAGATTATGGAAGTTTGCATTGTTTAAGTTTGATTACGAAACTATAAGAGTTTTATTTTATGTAAAGGTTGCTAACATTCTCTGGTGTTACCATTTTTGTCTCTTGCGTTACTATTTTTTTCTCTTGCGTTACCGGATATCCCCAAGTAATTCTTGCTATTAACTTAGTTTGTTTTTTAACCAACACTGTATTTTTTTTGTGAATTAGTAGTGACTGATGTATATAAGATTTGCCTTCATTTCAAAGTAAAATTATGAGACTGATAAGAATATAATGGAAATTATTTAGAAAATACTGTTCTATAAAATACAAGAGTAACGCAAGAGACTAAGAAATTTCAATTTATTCACTTAATAATACTATTTATAACAAACATATTGTATGGAAATGCACGTCTCGAATGTTATAAACAAATAAAGAATTCAGACTTGACTACAGCCTTATTTTTCTTTGTGTCATACGATTTTTAATTAGGTAACGCAGAAGACTTTTTGACTGCAACAATTGCAAAATCTGGTTAAATCCGGAGAATTAACAATGTGTCAAAATGGCTACTGCAAAATTACGTAAATTCAATAAATAATGTTAACGCCTATATAATTTTTTTCTAGTATTTCGAAAAAATATATTTAGATATTTTTTTTCCAAATCGCTTTGAAATGAGTACCTTAAAAGTTGATTCCCCCTTATATCAATTTCTAATAGTTCGAGCAGGTTTTTAACTGACTTGAAAAAAGGATTCTTCTTCTCTATACGTCGGAATCTTTAATTTTTAGGGTCCTCTAGTCAACAAGGAACCTTTATATTTAGTTTCGCTGTCTGTCTATCCGTCTTCGGCTTAGCTCAGTAACCATTACTACTAGAAAACTGTGATTCGGCGTGGGTATATAAATCAATCACGCCGACAAAATAGTAGGTACAATAAAATCTTGCATTTTTTTTATTGGACAGTCAGCTACAAAGAGATTGATACGGCCAAAGTTACAAAAATATGTATACACGACCTTAACGTTAAGGTAATACAGTCGTGTATACATATTTTTGTAACTTTGGCCGTATCGATCTTTTTGTAGTCTACTGTACCTCCCCTACACCTAAAGCGGGTATGTGGGGTATCGTTGGATAACCATTAACCATTTTTCAAATTAGTAATTGCGAGATATTCGGCTTTAAAGCACTAATTTTTGTTCGAGTCCTGACAAATCGAAGGTCTGAAGTATCTGATGCAGAACCTTTAGCTGGTCTCAGCTGTATTAGACATATGGTAATGCCCCCTTCTACTATTGGTACATAAAAAAACGATTGTCATTGAAAAAATCCAGCGTAGTGGGACTCATCTTCTAAGAAAACCTAATAAAATAAATCAATAAGCCCACGTTTCTACTATATCTGGAAAGGAATCACTCACAAACTGCAACACTGAACTCACCACACCTAAATAGATATGGGAGCGTGGGACTCGCTAATTTGAATTTTATGTTTTATTTTATTTTATGTTTTATTAAATTGTGACATTTGAATGTACTAATAATTGCTTAAGTTCACAATGTATACTAACCCATATGGGTCAGGACCAAATTCTTGGTCAGCAGTTAGCATGGTTAATTGGTAGTAGTTAAAAAGTTCCGTTGTGACACGAAAATTAACGATAGAATTGTATGGCTAATTTTCGTGTCACAAAAGAACTTTTTAATTACTACCAATTAACTAGGATAACTACTGGCCAAGAATTTGGTCCTCGCCCATATGGACTTACGTCTGAAATAAATTATTCATTAATTAATTCATTCATTCATTCATTCATTGATTCATTCATTAAGCACGCACAATATACACACAAATACAATATGCGCTACAATGAGCACTTACTTTCTTTTTCTTTTTAATACTAAGTAATATTCTAGTTTGCTAGTTGGTTGTAATTGAATACTTGTAATCTGGATAATTCGCGTCAAATTTGGTAAATTTTGTAACTTGGCTGTAATCTGGTTTCCTACGAGATAGGCCTTGCCTAGTGTAGGAACCAGGCAAAACTTTGTGAATGGTACATACCAAATCTTGAAGATTCTGTATGTACGTATTATAACTAGTATGTCTTTATGTAAACCTGTTTCAGAATTTGTTAAGATAAGTAAATCCCATAAAAAACATTCCATGTAAAAAAGAGGCCAAGTCTCGAAACTCTTCCACCGTAAAAAGTTGTGAGATATTTCGTAGAGCCAAGTCTCAGGCATTCTTATTCATCTTTATTTGCTTGCTAAATAAAATTCTGTAACTTGGCAATAACACTACTTTCCTGCATTTATGGATTTCTGTATACCTAAATCTATGTAGTATTGTGTGATTGCCAGATACTTTTGATGATCGGTGAGTCAGTGAGTGACAAAATTAAGAAACTTTGACTAGTTATCATTCTTAAACCACTGGTTCAAATTGGATGAAATTTGAAATATATCGTGGTTTTACAATGCGTGCTTGGTTACTGAAAATTCAGGCTTTAAGTTTTATCCACAACGAAGTTATACGGGGGTCGAAAATGGCCTGAACTGCTTCGAGAAAAGGATAGTACGGCCGTGCCGCTCGCTGTTTTGCTCGACTTGGCGGGGGCACTGCCGTGCCCCCAGATAAATGTTTTATGTTTTTTTTGTTTCTGTTTCAAACATAACATAACATATTCACTGTTCACAGGAGAGTGCTTCGGATTGCTGGGAGTGAACGGCGCAGGCAAAAGCACGACGTTTTCGATGCTGACGGGTGCGGCCAGCCCCACGGGTGGTGACATCTTCGCCAACGGACATCGCGTGGGCGAAGGGGTCTCGGTATGTATTAGGTACTTGATGCTAACGGGCCAGGCCAGCCCCATGGGCAGCGATATCTTCGCCAAAAGACATTGCGTGAGCGATGATCCCACTAAAACAGAACCGATTATTATGCCCACTTTGCACTCTTGAGGAAAATTTCCTCTTATGTAAAACAATGCATCTATATACTTAATCACTCCTCGTGACGCACTGCGTTAAAACTGTACGAGCAGCAGCTGCAGCGGCATCTACCGAATTTGAATTATATTTTGAATGGAATTACGGATCTGATCGTAAGCATGGCAGAACACACCAATAAGTAATTAAAAAAACCGGCCAAGTGCGAGTCGGACTCGCGTTGCAAGGGTTCCGTACTTACATCACAAGTTTTTAAACAATTTTTTTTACTAACGGAGCGTTTTTGACGTTTCATAAAAATAAGCTGATTTGATTTTTGTCAAATACCGTATTAAGTCCGACTCACGCTTGACTGCACATTTCTAATAGGTTTTCCTGTCATTTGTAGGTAAAGAACTATTTTGTGTATTTTTTTCAAAATATTAGACAGTATAGGTAGTTTCGGAGATGAAGGGGTGGAATGGTAATTTTTTGGCTATTTTCTTAAATAATTTCTAAACTGATTATTTTAAAATTACAAAAAAAAAATATGTTTGCGTTACATGTTCCTCTTTGGGTCACAAACTTACATATGTGCACCAAATTTCAACGTAATTGGTTCAATAGTTTCGGAGAAAATAGGCTGTGAAGGACGGACAGACAGACGCACGAGTGATCCTATAAGGGTTCCGTTTTTTCCTTTTGAGGTACGGAACCCTAAAAAACTTGACACGTGTTTCGTTTGTAAACATTTTTTTTTCAACAGTACATGCGGACGTTCAGCTACTGCCCGCAGTTTTCCGGGGTGGACGATTTCTTAACGGGTCGCCAGAATCTGGCGCTGCTGCTGACGATGCGTGGCCTGCTAGCCACGGCGGTGACATCTGCGGCCGCCTATTGGATCGAGGAAGTTGGTATGTGCGAGCCACACAAGGCTAGTGGATTCAGGGGGATCAAGTCCCCCAAAATCAGCTAAGGCCTTACTAAAGCCGGGCCAAGTCAAGCCCTTATTTTGGAATTTCGATAATTATATAATTGTAGGAAACTTTTGCATGCCGCAGTTGGGGTGTCACCCGGTCGAGGGTGTTGGGACTTTATACGTTCATCATCATCATATCAGTTGACAGACGTCCACTTAACAGAATGTCACAATAACCGGTCCTTCGCCACTTTATATGATGCTGCAGATAAATTGTCAGCTGTCACATACGCGCATCGCGGCGGACATTATCCTGCGAAGATAAGCCATGAAGCTACCTCTCACCTGTAGCTTAATTCTAGTAAAGTAGCTCTCATCACCAACGGTCTCCCACAGACCTAACGAAGTCCGCGGACAAGCCGGTGTCGTCGTACAGCGGCGGCATGGCGCGGCGGCTGGCGGCGGCGGCGGCGCTGTGCCAAGCGGCGCCCACAGCCGTGCTGGACGAGCCCACGGCGGGAGTGGACCCGGAGGCGCGTCGCCGCATGCACATGGCGCTAATACGGGCGAGGAAGAACCGCTCGATCATTGTGGCCTCCCACAGGTTAACGATCAGTAGGGACATCTATCCAACTGTCCCAAGGGGCAACATCGGCCGCGCTAGCCGAACCTACAGCAGAGGTGGCGCGCCACCGCATGAACTTGGCGCTGATGCGAGTGAGGCGAAACCGGTCCATCATATAGTCGCCTCGCGCAGGTCAGCTCTCGACTACTGTACTGAGCTAGTCAGCACGGACGTCTATCCCAATATGCGTGTCCAAACATCTGAGCACGGTGGACGGCATGAGCGGTACGATGTTATGCCGTGCAGCCTGCAACTTTCAACACGGAACGGATATACGCGGTGGACTGTCAGTGTGCCATGCTCCCACGTGGGGATGTGCCCATTGGCCACTCTGACGTACACGCATAAACGCGCGCGGATTCGCACGTGACGTCGCGTGCGCTTGTCAGAATATATCGAAATTACGCTGTGCGTGTGTAAACGCGATCTAATAAATAGAATGGACATTGATCTCCTTTAGACTAAGCATTTGCTCCCTACACAGCATGGATGAGATGGAGGCTTTGTGTCACCGCATCGCCATCATGTCGGGCGGCGAGCTGCGCTCGCTGGGCTCGGTCGCCGCACTTAAGGCGCAGTTCGGAAAGGGCTACTCCGTTGTCTTCAAGCTGACGACTGATCAGGACGGTGAGCCTCTACACACAAAAACTAACCAGGTTAAACCTACCGCAAGACCTCTTGATGGTGTCAGACCACCTAGTTAGAATCCGGTCTCAGTGTGATGAAGTAGTGTTCAGTACTACTTATTCATTAAAGTGGTTGTCCATTGCTGGTTATATACTTCTCCCAACATGTTAGTTTAACTAGTGGCTTCCTTTTCTCATCCAACGTACGAACAAATGAGAAATTATATTCCCAATACTTAGGTACTTCGCAGCCGCGACCTGAAGCTGGGACTAGCCCCGGTTGAGTAGGTGCGGACTGCAGCGTAACTGCCTTATTCATAGAACTTAACAGACCAACTAAAATGAGTGCTGCCCTATCTCACAAACACAAATGATAAAGTGACAGTTAATAAACGATTTTTAACGGCATTTTAACTAGAATAGGTTTGATGGACGGTTATGAATATAAAATAATATTTTATGTGGTCGCAGCCGCGATGCTGGGAAAGCTCAAGAGCCAGGTGTCCACAAGTTTCGAATGTGAACTGCGGGACGAGCACCAGGTTAGTTTTATAGCCCACATTTATAAGTAGATTGCTCTAGTAAGTTACTCGGGAAATGAGGCTATACTCGTAGTCCGAGGCAAAATTTTCGTCAGTAATTTATCCCAGGCGATGACTTGTAAAACGCTTCAGAAAGTTACATCTTACAGCAAGAGGAATTCTGGATTTAGATTGTGATTATTGTGACCTAGGCCTATATACGTTGATGCCAACCGCGTTGCGTATTCCAGGGTATACTGAGCTACCACGTGAAAGAATCCCTCCGCTATAGCGAGCTATTCTCCCAGCTGGAAAAGCTGCGCGAGCAGTTTCCGACGCTGGTGGAGGACTACATGGTCACAGAGACCACGCTCGAAGAGGTGTTCCTCATACTGGCTAAGGAGGCGCGCGCGACGCCCCCGGCGCTGCCGACGCCCGCCGTCTGAACTAACATATACAACCCAAAAAGTACTGCGTTCTCAAAATGGCGCCAGTCTATTAATTTATTCAGTAACTAGTTTGTGAACGGTGCCCGGTGGTCGCGACGGACTAGTCCCAGTTGCCGCACTCCGTACCCGCGATGTTAAGTTCGGACTAGTGAGAATTTGCATTCCCATAGTGTGTTTTCCGATTTGTTTGCACCGTGGATAACTGGGAAAAGCAATAACGTGGTCGTCGCGTTTCGGTTGATTTTGACACTCCCACCCGTAACAGCAGCCGATGTAGTTGCACCCTTGTCTTAGGACTCTAATAGCAACTGCCAATGTAAGTAATAGGACAATAAAATTTCACAATTTGACTGACCCTCATGATCGAGCTTAATTTCATTTCATTTATTTAATTGTAAAGTCATGTATAGCCCGACAAGTCTCTATTTAACCCTGAGGTAGTAAATCGCAGTAAACCGTATGCGGTTGCGTTGCGATTACTTATATTACATATATTATGATATATGGCAATAATATACGTATACGTCATGTATAGTCGGGACAGTGTGTATTGGCATTGTGTTGCTTGTTGATTGTAAAAATTCTATGCTGTACAATAAATACCTATTCATCCATATCTGGTTCCAATTTTACTTGGGTACGTATTCGATATTTAAGTATTTTTCAGATTGTGACTTCGAAGACTTCCGACTCTGTGTGTCGCTTTCAAGACCGCCGACCTCAATAATAAAACGTTCGGTCTGGGATTCGATTAAAGGAACTTTTTCTATATTAGTCTTAAATTTTTATTACAATCCATACTATACTAAAATTATAAATGCGAAAATGTGTCTGTCTTCCTGTCTGTCTGTCTGTCTGTCTGTCTGTTACCTCTTCACGCTGAAACCGTATTCTGATTGCAGCATGCAGCCTTGTTCTAAAGTAATTATTCCAGACGACGTCATTGTGTGTGACGTCACATCTTCTTCACATATGACCCGTAATGTGCAGGTATCGCAACAAATGACGAGCCAAGTGTTCGTTGAATGCAACTCGATCCAGGCGTTTTTACATGACGTATGTGTTATGTCACATGGAGTTGTGGTGCGATGACCTATTAGTTTGGCCTCGCATGGGGTCTTATCGTTATGTAAGTTGAATACTGGCAGATTTTTTTTTTTTTTTTTTTTATGACATAGGAGGCAAACGAGCAGTCGAATCACCTGATGGTAAGCGATAATCGACGCCCATGGACACTTACAACACCAGAAGAGTTGTAGGTGCGTTGCCGGCCTTTAAGATGGGAGTACGCTCTTTTCTTGAAGGCTTGAAGGTTATAACGGTCCGGAAATACCGCAGGCGACAGTTCATTCCAGAGTTTGGCTGTGCGAGGCAGAAAGTTTCGGGATTTTTGTTGCATATAAAGTTGTCAAGTTTTAATTGGACACATTGTTGAAGGCCTTGTTCTTTAAATGAAATGTAGGTATTTTTCTGTAAGTTCACAGCTATGTATCTTGCGCTAGTCTGAACTATGACGTAGTCTTGAGCCGTTTTGACAGGTAACGGAATGGCACGATGTAACATAAAATCTTCGTCCGAAATGAGTGGTATATGCAGCTCGAATAAAAAATATTTGTCACTGACTCGCGCTTTGACGTATAATAGTTTGTATAAGTCCTTGATGTCTTCTCGTATGTTATCCACGGGCAGCGACAGAGTTCTGGCTAGTTTTCCCGCAACGACGTTCATCTGTTCTATCAGATTTACGGGCGTGACGAGGTGCACGTCGATATGACCTTTATAGACATCAGTTAAAGTGTTAAACAGCATTTCTTGCATGTTCTTCAAGTTATTAATAAGTAGATAGGCTGACAAAGCGGCAGAGTTAAAGTAACTTGTAGCCATTGCTATTTCCACTGCCGACTCAACTCTGGCGAAGCTTATATCCGTTTGATTCATGAAGTTTTCTATGACCTCAAACTGTTCCTGGATGTTGACTTAATTTTTCTTCAAAACCTTGTTTTCCATCTCGACACTAGACGTTTGGTTTTTCATAAGTTCAAGTAAGAAGTTTTCGTTGTTATGCACGGCTTCTATGTCGGTTTTATATTTTTCGGCGAATCGTTGATCCAGAATTCCGAATAAACTGTTAGTTATGTATCCCACCCCATCTATGAGCCCTCGTTTCTTTCTGTCAGTTAGATGCTTCTGCGGGGTGAGTAACATAGTGTTGTAGTACTGCAAGAGATCCATTTCATGGTACAACTGGTGAAGCGTAGTTTTGCAGTACCCGGGTCTGTTTTCTGGCACCAGTCGTCCCCTCCTTGCAGGTAAGTCTCAATGCGACGAATTCCATCCCAATAGTTAGTTAAGTTATAGTACATCAGTAATATCCATTTGTTATGAATAACTTGTACTTTGCCTATCGTATCGTAGTATATAGGTCGCTCGGGTTCCAGGTTCGTAATTTGAGCTGACGTCGGCACGCCGGCTGACCGTGAACTTGTTATGAGTGCGCACATGGTTATGAAAGTTGTAAACAGTGTTAGAAAACATTGTTTTGTGTTTTTATTCCTTAGCATGTATCGTGCAGGTTTCTTCGAGTTGCTTTGTGACGTTTGTACGTCGTTTTGTGTACTGTTTGTTTCCAATGGTAATGCTGAAAGTTTGAGGATGGGCCGTTTGAAAGTACCCGTTTGAGTTTTGATTGTCGTTACACGTACGTAACCGTCGGAGCCGGGGTGGACCTCTACAACGCGACCCAGGGCCCATTTTCCTGGCGGCATGTTGTCCTCTTTCACAAGCACGATGTCATCCTTTTTAATGTTTTTTGTAGGTATATTCCATTTACTTCGACGTTGAAGTTGAGTTAAATAATCGCTAGACCAAGTTTTCCAGAATCGTTGCATCATTTGTTCAGTTAGTTGCCAACGTCGTCGCAGATCGATGTTTTTGGAGTCCATGTGGTCTGTGTGAGGCAGTGAAAGTGTAGATGTACCCGTCAGAAATGTCCCGGAGTAAGACAGTTGTAGTATTCATCGGGGTCCTCAGTAAGAGGACACAACGGCCTTGAATTCAGACACGCTTCGAATTTCGTCAGCAACGTGGTGAATTCTTCAAAAGTTAGTTTTTGCTCCCCAAGTACTCTTTTCAAATGATACTTCAAGGACTTTACTGCAGCTTCACAAATCCCACCTCCGCTGGGAAACGCCGGTGCGTTAAAGTGCCACTCTACTTCCATTTTTCCAATTTCATCGAAAAAAATTGAGTTTGTCAACATTTGTTTGAATTGGCCGAACTCTTGCCGTAAAATTTTGGATGCTTTAATGAAGTTTGATCCGCAGTCCGAGTAGACATGTTTAGGCTTGCCTCTGCGAGCGCATAATCGTTCAAACGCGGCAAGGAAGGTTTCCGCGCTCATGTCGGATGTGAGTTCTATGTGCACGGCCTTGGTGGTTAAGCACACGAAGATGACTATATATCCTTTCGACGTTTTGACACCTCGTCCCTTGTTTATTTTGACCTCAACGTGTCCCGTAAAATCTGCTCCCGTGTGTGTGAAGGACCTTGATGGGTTAGTTCGTTGCGGTGGTAAGTCCGCCATTAGTTGGTAATTATCGGACGGTTTATGCAGTATCGGACGGTATATAGCGTATGCAGCCTCGCAGTTGTTCTTTTACCGCCCTGTTTCCATCGATTATCCAATAACGTTGCCTTATGTAGTTGAGGGCTTGTCGCGCCCCGCCGTGTAAAGTTGCCATATGACCATGGTGAATGACAAGGTAAGTTAAACGCCCTTTCCTGGGTAAGATGAGAGGGTTTTTCATTCCCGGCGGTAAGTTAGAGTTGCTTAGACGTCCTCCAATGCGAAGAAGTCCCTTTTCATCCAAGTAAGGTTTCAGCTTGTACATACAGCTCTTTTTAGTTAAAGTTTAGTTTTTTAATAGCAGTTTATATTCCTCCGGAAATGACATTCTTTGAGCGCATGTAGTTATTTCGTCATTAGCGGCGAGTAATTCGTTTGTAGTTAAATAGCTGCTATCAGGTTTCTGTTTGCGACGTAAAGTTGCAGTAAATCGCAATATCCACGCGGTGATTCTTATTACTCGTGTTAGCGAGCTGTGATTTTGAAGTAGGTTATTAATAAAGTTATCTTGATTTGTAGTTAGGGTTGTCTCTTCTTTTTTCGCAGTTCCGATGTTAGTTGTAAAGTGACAATTTAAGTTTGGAAGTGCTTCTTTTTGTTCAATTTCGTCAAGTGACGGTCCATGCCACCAGAGGTCAAAGTTAATCAGCTTGCTCGGGTACATTCCTCTAGAAGCGCAGTCAGCAGGGTTCTGCTCAGATTTGATGTACTGCCACTTCTCTGCTGGTATTACTTGTTTAATTTTCGTCACTCGGTTAGCCACGTACTTTTCCCAACGTGCCACATCTCCTTGGAGCCAAGCTAGAACTATTTGGGAGTCACAAAATGCTTGTATAGTTATGTCGTAGTCTTGGTATGCTTCCATCACTTTCTTCATGAGTTGCGATAATAAAAGAGCTCCGCAAAGTTCCAGTTTCGGCAGAGTAGTTTTTTGAGATATAGGGGCAACCCTAGTTTTGGCAG
This sequence comes from Epinotia bilunana, assembly GCA_947049275.1. Lineage (NCBI taxonomy): Eukaryota > Metazoa > Arthropoda > Insecta > Lepidoptera > Tortricidae > Epinotia > Epinotia bilunana. Next base: position 12,424,541 of record OX346274.1, on the reverse strand, counting down.
TTAGTAATGTCGTTCTTGGTTTTCCGTTTTCGTCGTTGGTGCGAGTGTAAATGACGCAGGAAAAGGCTTTTTCGCTTGCGTCACAGTAGCCTAAAAGTTCGATCTGTTTTGTTGTGCCGCCGATCCATCGGTTAGGTTTAACCTTTTTTAATAGAGGTAGTTAGTTTTTTAGCTTTATCCATTGTTCTTGTATGTCGACAGGTAAAGCTGCGTCCCAAGTTAGGTGAGGGTTGGTCCACACCTTTTGAAAGATTAGTTTAGCTGTCACCGTGACAGCACTATACCAGCCTAAGGGGCATAAGGAAGGGGTATAGGCGTGATATTTCTGATAAGAGATCCCGTTTAGTTAATGGGTATCTAGTTTGTTCGGATAGGTTCCAATTGACCACAAACGTGTCCAAATTAGGATTCCAGCCAAGTCCTAAAGTTCTCGTGGAGTCTTCATGTTTGAAGTCGAATACCGATTTGGAATTACCCAGTTTTTCTTCGAAGTTAGCGCGCATTGGCATTTTCACGGTGTATTTTCCATCGGGACCTCTCTGAACCGTTTTCTGGTAATCGTTTTCGCAGTAATAGTCTTGAGAGATTTCCTCGTTGTTTTGAGTGATTTCTTCGTTCTCCCAAAACTTTGTAAGTTCTTTCATGTTAATTAATGTTACATGACAGTTATAAGTTTGTAGTTTGCCGCAGAGTATTCATTCCAAACGCGTTTGTTGGGCGATAGGAGCTTGTTGATCGGCCTTCAGTACACCCTCCATAATAATGTCGGCGTAAACGTCCGCCCCAAGCAGTAGGTCTACGGGGCGCGACTCGTTATAATCGATGTCGGCTAGTTTCAAGTTTTCTAAATGCGGCCAGTTTCCTTTTTTGAAGGTGGAGTTAGGGAGATTGTTCGTTATTTTGTTGAGAATCAAAGCTTCAGTTTTAAATGAGTAATTGGAGTATAATGACTTGCAGGTCAGTTGTACTTTTCCTTTAGAGTTGCCAGATAAGTCTCCAATTCCAGATACAGTTGCAGTTAGTTTGTTTCTGGGCAGTTTTAGTAGTTGTGCTGCGTTCTGAGACAGCAAGTTCACCTGCGAACCCTGGTCCAAAAGAGCACGAAGCTTGATGAATTTTCCATCATGAGATTGAATTTGAAGTTGAACCGTGGTTAGTAGGACTTCCATATCCTTTGTAGCCAAGTGATGGTTCGATGCTTGTTGACTTGTAGTAGACGGATTAGGCTCGTAGGTATTTTTTCTGTTATAAGAGTTAGTTATTTGTTTCTTCATTGCGTTGTGCAACAATGAATGGTGTTTTAAGTTGCATTCCTTGCAAATTTTATTCGAATTGCATTGTTTGTCGCCGTGACTGAACAAGCAATTTTTGCACACTTCCAGTTTCGCAACAGTGTAATTCCGCTGCGGTATGTCTAGGTCGATGAACTTCTGACATTGCATCAACACGTGTGCCTCGTTGCAAAACGGACCAATGTCCGGCATATGGTCAATACCATATGCCGTATGATATGTTCTTGAGTTATTTTTGTAGAAGTTGTAGTTAGTTTTCTTGACTGGGTAAGAAGCTTCCTTGTTGAAAGTTTTCACGTTTGCTGGTTTTTGCTGGATGGCGACTTCTTTTTTAGAGCGTTTCATGGTTTCGTAAGCCATGTATTTACTCTCGAGAAAGAAGAGAAAGTCGTGCAATGCCGGAACTTCCCTATGATCCTGGAGGTCTCTTACATAGTCGGTATGCGTAGTGGCGTCCAGTTTCATTGTTATTAAATGTACAATAATCGGATCCCAAGTTGATGTATCTAAGCCGATGTTTCTTAGTCCTCTTAGACATTCAGTTATGACGTCATGCATTCTTTTGAGATTGTAGGCGTCCGGTTGCTGAATAGTAGGTAAATTCAGCATAGTGTTTATGAAAGAAGTAAATTGCAGGCGTCGATTGTCGTACCTTTGGTTCAAAATGTCCCAGCATGAGTTGTAATTTTCGCCGTTGATAGTTAGATGCTGGACTAATCTGTCCGCCTCGCCTCGAAGCTTAGTCTTGAGATGCTGCATTTTTTGCGCTTTATTTATCGTTGGGTTGTTATGGACGGTTTCTATAAAAAGATCCTTAAAAGAAATCCATTGGTTGTAGTTGCCTGAAAATTCGGGAATCTCAATCCTCGGTGCTGATCGCTGGTAGTGTGCAGTTGACCAAATCTTGCTGTTAAGTTCTTTTCGCATACGGTCGTACTTGTTCTCGATGTCTACGAACATGTTGTAGTAAGTTTCGTGCGATCCTTTAAGTACGCCATCTATTTCCCAGTGTAGTTTATCGATGTCTGACCATTTTGATTTCAATATGTTGAGATTATCCTCTAGGTCCCATTTTTCATTGGTAGAGACGGTGTCGATTTTTGACATCGCACGATCAATTGCTTTGAAGTTACATTCTTGTTTATTTAGTAGCAAGATGACGTTGTCGTTCGCCTCGTCGTCCATTAGTCCCGTCAGGTCAAATTTGATTGAATACTTCACTGAACTTTCAGTTAGTTTATGCATTAATATTAGCATATCCGACTTGGTGTCTTCATACATGGCCTTAGTTTTGCCGTATATGTCTTCCAGGAAGTAGTTGATGCTTTTGTCCTCGATTTCCTCTTCAAGAACTGCATGTTGATTTTCGAAGTCCGCCCAAAGGGCGTCGAGGGTTGAAAGCCGCTTGTTTAAGTAGTCATGAGATTTTCTTGCTGCGGAGTCTTTCTTGTAGTTTACACATAAAGTTTTGATTTTTTCAAAGCAGTTCTGCTGCTGTTGAAGCTGTCCAGCCATGTTAAGTTAAGTTGGATAGTTGACACGTCAGTTAAAGTTAGCTTGGAGTTAGTTTACAGTTGAGTTTGACGTTAGTTTAACGTTTATAAGTTGCACATCAGTTGAGTTTGATGCAAGTTAAGTTAGTCTGAGTTTGACGGCAGTTCAGTTGTGTTGAGTTAGTTAAAAGTTGTAGTTATGTACCGTATAGTTATCCGACGATAGTTCTTGATCTTCGCTGGTTAAGTTGTTCCCGGCACCCTTCTTCAGTCTTCTAAGTCCGGACCGGGATGGCCGCGCAGTGGTTTTATTCGGCCGCACTAGTTCGCACAGGTGAACAGTGCCCCTGCACTCTATACACGATATGTGCGCCTTCTCAATTTACTGGTGGAACCCGCTTGTGGGAAGCCAGCAAACCGAATCGCTATCGCAATAGTCATAGAAAACACCACATACCTGTTTAGGTTCGAAGGACCATTATGTATGAGCCAGTTAGCCCAGACATTTGTTGTTGTGTTGGAGTGCGTTGAGAGAACGGAGAAGTTAAGGTATTGTTATTAAACTGATTTATTACTTTTAAGATACAAAATAGACTTATTGGCTGTTCCCTCAGTTGATGCTTATCGCACGACAGTTATGTTTGCACTAATATACTCGTAATTTACTTCAGAATGTCATATTATAGCGCGGCCTAAAGTAGGTCGCAACGTAAACAGAAAAATGTACAGTGGTGAGACTGTACAACGCTTCGAGTTCATTCATGGATACAAGGGATTTCATAGTTGTTGTTGTAACCCCTACATTTTTAATTTTGTCTATTTCGATTCCATTCGGTTCATATCGAATATCTTGAAATAAATGGAGTATAGGGTTGTTTGTAAAGTGTACAGTTTTTACCTCTGCTTTCGTTGTTCTATTGAATACGGCTATAGTACCCTCTATGTATAAAGTACTTGCTGATGGTAGTACGTAAAGGTCTTGGCGGTTAATGGGTATCCGTATTTCATCATTGAAATCAAAACTAGTTACGTACGGCTTATACGAATGATATTCAAAACTCTCGATTGAGTTGTCAAAGGTAAAAGGCTCCTGTAAAGTACACGACGACGCCTGGCTTCCACCTGAAACAGAAAATATAATAAATAAATAATTATAGATGTAGGTACTTACCTGGTCTGTTAACCCGCTACTGCCGTGTCTGTAACGAAATGTAAATGTGTGAATAAACGCTCGTGTACGGGCGCGAGTCTATGTGTGCGTCGCCTAGCCTTGTCTCAGACAGTGACCCTTTGACCGCCAACCAAAGCACATGTACTCGCTCCTTAAGCACAAGCTACCAAAAATCGCTGTTTTACTCACCGAAGTCCTTACCTGTCCTGCGCCTGCTTCTGTCAGCTACATCTGGTCCATCGAGCCAGGATCAAAAGGAACCCGGATAAAACGGCAAACGAAATGTTCAGCACACCGCCACCGCACGCAAATGCTACATCTCGCAGTGAGCGCGCTCACATACGTGAAAGGCTGAAACATTCCATAGCAAACGCTAGTGAAGTGCTCTCAGTGAAAACATGCCCTCAGGCAGGGAAACTCACGGATTTAAAACCACTGGATACCAATTTTCTACAGAAAGAGAAAGCTACAGAAAAAGAGGGTACCTTGAAAACAGAGGTCGACGAACGCCGCGCCTCAGGTTCCTCGGCAAGGAGCTCCAAAGCTTCAGTGCTGGCCCGCAGAAAACAATTAGAGCTAGAGGCGGCCGAGGCCAAGGCGAGAATCGAGCGGGAATTGATTGATAAGAAGCTGGCAGCTGATCTCGCCGCGCTCGATGACCGTTCCTCGAGAAAAGGTCGCTATAGTGATAACCAATCAATGCAAACAGCATCACAGAAAGTGGAACAATGGCTCGAAAACAGTGTACAGGAACCGGTCGTGGACCATCCCGCCCATGAACCTGCTTTAGCGCCCACCGCCATACCCACTTCAAATGATTTTTTGCAACTGTCGCACGCGATTGCCAACCTTGCCACTGCGACACAGAGCGCAAATAAGAACTTCGTATCAAGATTAGCCACGTCTAAGGACCTGCCACCATTCTACGGCGACCCACTCGAATGGTTGCAATTTAAAAGAAGCTACGAAGACTCAACAGAATTGTGTAATTATAGTTATAGTGAAAACATCGCAAGACTGAACAGATGCCTCCGCGGTGAAGCCAGGGAAGCAGTTTCGTCGCTGCTCATGAGCGATACTACTCCAAGTACCATTTTAGGAGCACTCGAGTTACGTTTTGGACGTCCTGAATTAATTATCTTCAAGTTGGCTTCACAATTTAAGAAACTGCCCTCCTTGCCACATAACTATCATAACGAGATCGTGAACTTCGCAGTTAAAGTGAGAAACTATGTCGCCGCCGTACAATCAATAAATCAAAACGACTATTTAAGAAGCCCAGATTTGCTCAACACTGTTTTATCGAAATGCCCAACTACACTTCTTAACAAATGGGCTGATTACATTTACGACAATAACGACAGCATGAAGGCAAAACTTCAATATTTTTCCGAATTTTTACATAAAGAAGCAATAAAAATCGCCTCAGCTGGAATAAGCCACATTCACGCGCAGCCTGAAAATAAACCGTTCAAGCCGAAAATCGAAGACCGAAGAGTTTATTCACATGCAGTTTTGAACAACGACAATAATAGCGACGCTAAATGTAAATTCTGTCGCACACATGTTCACCCGATTTCAAACTGCGCGAAATTCAAACGCGCGCTGCGTAAAGACAAGTGGCGATTTATTAAAATACACAGAATGTGTCATAAGTGTCTATTAGCGGGGCACGGGAAAGAAACCTGCCCGGCCGCGCCGTGCGATATTGAAGAGTGCGGCCTACCTCACCATCGCTTGCTACACTGGCCCCATAAAGTAGCTTCACCTTCCAGCGACGAGGCTGTGAATGAAGAATCTAGTGCTACCCAATTAACGACAACAAACAGCAATGAGCCCACCAACGACAGTGAAACTGTGACAAACACCATTGCCGCCCGAAACAGTGCTAGTGTAATGCTAAAAACAGTACGCGTGAAAGTACATGGACCGAGTGGTATAGTTACTACGTACGCTTTACTAGACGACGGTGCTACAGTCTCCCTAATGTCAGCTGATCTCGCGGACAGTATTAACTTACAAGGTCAGCCTGAAACATTACGTATGAGAGGCGCGTGGAACTCTGACATCGTTTGTCAAAGTGAAATTGTGAAATTTAAACTTTCTAACACAAGGGACCAAATGTATGAAGTGCGTGCGCGTAAAATTAGTGAACTAGACCTACCTACACAAAAGTTATCTAAAGTAAACATAGAAGACTATGAACATTTACGAAACCTGAAAAACTATGTTACCTGTGCTGATATAAAACCTAAATTATTAATTGGACAAGATAATTTCCATCTGATCATGACTCTGAAGACGATTCATCGCAAGACAAACGAACCGTGTGCTACCCTAACACCTCTGGGGTGGTGTTTGCACGGAATCGTACCCGCAACCTCGCGCGAGCTGCTAACCACTGAGCATACGCTAACTACGACGCTGTACGAAGCGCGCGATCGGCCGATCTGTCTTATCAGCGGTCCGCCCGGCGCCCCCGCCACGCTCTCTGGCTGTTCCCAGCCGGAGACGCACACATGCGCGGGCGCACACGAGCACACAGCGCAATCAACGCTGCAACTCTCAAGCGATGCACACAATGACGAAGTTATGCAACTACACGAACTGGTTCGACGCTCGTTTGCCATAGAATCAATTGGAGTAAGCTCTACGCCACGTTTAAATAAGGATGAAATTCGAGCGTTCAATACGGTGGATCAATCTGCGAAACTTAATGATAACAGATGGGAAGTTGGCCTACCCTGAAAAAATGGCTCAAAAATGCCAGACTCTTATGCAACGGCGTTAAGAAGATTTCTCTCTATTGAACGAAAAATGAAACTAAACAACGATTACGCGTCGAGATACCGAGACCGAATGCATCATTTATTTGAAAACGGCTACGCGCGGGAGCTAACTGATTACGAGATTTCGGCACCTAGGGAGCGAACATGGTACCTCCCACATTTTGGAGTGGATAACCCCAATAAAAGCACACTTAGACTGGTTTTCGACGCCGCAGCTAAAGTAGCTAACAAATCGCTGAACGATCTTTTATTGCAAGGCGCAGATCTCCTACAATCATTGCTGGGTATCCTACTGCGATTTCGTGAGAAACCCGTCGCCGTAATGGGAGACATTAGAGACATGTTCCTTCGTATTCAAATAAAAGAAGACGACAAACACGCCCTACGATTTTTGTGGCGCGAAACTAATGACAGCGAAATCAAAACATATGTCATGACGTCTTTGTTATTCGGTGCAAATTGTTCTCCGTTCATCGCACAACACATAAAAAACAAAAATGCGATCAGATTCAAAGACGAGATGCCTGAAGCCACCGACGCGATCCTGAAGTCCCACTACATGGACGACTATATCGAAAGTCTGGACGACATCGAAACTGCAAGAAAAATTATCAAATCTATATCCTATATTCATCGTCAAGGCGGTTTCGAGATAAGAAATTGGATTAGTAATAAACAAGAAGTTTTAATCGACATGCCAAAAGAGACCTTAAGCGATAAGGCAATAAGGATCAAATCCGCTTGCGACGAGTTACCAGAGAGAACGCTGGGACTGTTGTGGTTTCCCGCCAGTGACTCATTCGGGTTCGATTTATTGCTCAAGCGCATACCTACGGACATTCTGAAATTCCAAAGAAAACCTACAAAAAGAGAACTCTTGCGCATTTTCATGTCCATATTTGATGTTTTTGGTTTTCTCGCTCCGTTCACAGTGAAAGCAAAAATAATGCTACAAAATACATGGAAAAGTAATATTAAATGGGACGACAAGATTTCGGACAATGAGAATAAGACCTTCCAAGACTGGATATTAGAGCTCAATTTGCTACAACACTTGAGAGTGCCTAGATATCACTTCGCCACTTCCAAGGCGAGTGAGCAAGACAAAGCAATGAATGCATCGAGCAGTAGCGACTGCCAGAATGAGATGACACTTGAACTGCACGTTTTTTGCGATGCGTCGCCCGCTGCATACGCGGCCGTTGCTTATTATCGACAGACACTCGCAAACAAACAAATCAATGTTTCATTCATCGCTTGCAAATCCCGAGCCGCTCCGATAAACAAATGTATAACTATACCTAAACTTGAGATGCAAGCCGCTGTGATAGCCTGCCGCCTCGCCGATACAATTACGCGCGAGAACCGATTAGTAATAAACAAACGCTTTTTTTGGACGGACTCACAAATAGTGTTATGTCAAATAAAGAATAACACGCGCAATTATAAAGTGTTCGTCGCTAACAGACTCGGAGAAATTGACGAGTTGTCTCAGCCTCAAGATTGGAATTATATACCTACGAAGTTAAACATCGCCGATAAAGCTACAAAAATTAATACTTACAAACTGAGTAACGACGGGGAATGGCTGCGAGGTCCACATTTTCTGCACATGCCGCGCGAGGATTGGCCGTCCATGAACCCTGAAAAAATCGAGAAATATGATGATGAGACGTTACAAGTCAACTTGATTGTGAAAAATTACAATAATTACGTACCGGTTCCGGAACCAACAAGATTTTCCTCCTGGCTCCGCCTGTGCCGATGTATGGCGAACGTGCTATTATTTATTGAAAAATGTAGAACGTCTGGAACTGCTGAACTTACCTCAGAAATTATGCAGCGCGCTGAATATGAGTTATTGCGCTACTCACAATTACAGTCGTTTCCTGAGGAGGTAAATCTGATTAAAATTAATAAACCTATATCAACGGTTAGTCGCCTGAGAAAACTAACGCCAGTTTGGAACGAAAATGGGTTACTGAGCGTCGGCGGGAGAATAGAAGCTGCTGCGAACGTGAACCCAAGTGTTAAGCGACCGGTAATTTTGGACGGACGTGACTATATCCCAAAATTAATAGTTAGACACTACCACGAGATGGCAGCACATGGCTGTACCGAAACAGTAGTTAATGAGATTCGTCAAAAGTACTGGCTATTGAAATTGCGACCTACTGTGCGAACAATTGCTGCGAAGTGTTTGTACTGCCGTATAAGGAAAGCGAGACCTACCAACCCGCGAATGGGAGACCTGCCCGAAGCCCGCCTTGCCCATCATCAGAGACCCTATACCTATTGTGGCGTCGATCTGTTCGGCCCAATGGAAATCACAGTCGGACGCCGTCGAGAAAAAAGGTACGGTGTTCTTTTCACCTGCCTCACTATTCGCGCCATACATATGGAACTTGTGCCGTCGCTGTCAACAGATTCATTTATAATGGCACTGCGGCGAATGGCAGCGCGGCGTGGCTGGCCGTACAGAATTTACTCAGACAATGCTACGAACTTCAGAGGTGCGGAGGCCGAACTGAAAAAATCATTCCAAGCGATCAATGAAGAAGCTACTGTAAAAAACGAGTTAATCAACCGTGGACTAGAGTGGTACTTCATATCTCCGGCAAGTCCTCACATGGGTGGAGCATGGGAGCGGCTTATTGGTACTGTGAAAGCGGCCTTAAGAGTAATCCTGAAAGAAAGGGCTCCGCGCGAAGAAGTGCTGATAACATTACTAGCTGAGGTGGAAAATATAGTCAACAGCCGCCCCTTGAGCCATGTTTCAGTGGACCACGAATACCCTGAAAGTCTAACACCCAACCATTTTCTTATCGGGACCTCCTCGAACTTACCTGTGCCTGGGAAATTTGATAATGACGACTTCTATAGTAGAAAATCATGGAGAATCACGGAGAGACTTGCAGACATGTTCTGGCAACGCTGGGTGCGAGAAGTCCTGCCAACTATGTTACCACGCCAAAAATGGTTTCAAGAAGGTCATCAGCTGAAACAAGGAGACGTAGCTGTCATAGTTGACCCGAAACTACCACGAAATACTTGGCCTAAAGGAATAATCGAGAGCGTCCACCCCGGCGCCGACGGCCGAGTACGCATTGTGGACATAAGGACAAAGACGGGACTACTTACCAGACCGGTGACCCGCGTGGCTTTACTCCCTACTGCAGCCGAGAATGATTGTCCTGAAAGGACAATGGGGGGGAATATGATGTAAAGTACACGACGACGCCTGGCTTCCACCTGAAACAGAAAATATAATTAATAAATAATTATAGATGTAGGTACTTACCTGGTCTGTTAACCCGCTACTGCCGTGTCTGTAACGAAATGTAAATGTGTGAATAAACGCTCGTGTACGGGCGCGAGTCTATGTGTGCGTCGCCTAGCCTTGTCTCAGACAGTGACCCTTTGACCGCCAACCAAAGCACATGTACTCGCTCCTTAAGCACAAGCTACCAAAAATCGCTGTTTTACTCACCGAAGTCCTTACCTGTCCTGCGCCTGCTTCTGTCAGCTACAGCTCCGTTAAGTTTGATATACTCATTTTAATTGACCTAGGCTTTGGACTAACTAACTAACTAATTTGGCTCAGGGACCCAAAGAGGGTCTTGGCCTCCGAAACGAGAGCACGCCATCTGTCCCGATCGTGCGCAAATTCTTGCCAGTTGCCGACTTGAAGATGTCGCAGATCTGCCTGCACACTGTCCTCCCAGCGGTACCTGGGTCGCCCAACCGGGTGGCGACCAGTCGGTCGTCCCACGTACGCTCTCTTGGCAGCACGATCCTCTCCCATTCGGAGTAGGTGACCGAACCAGCGAAGTCTGTGTGATTTGGTTACGGCGATGATGTTGGGTTCGACCACCAGCTCCTGGATCTCTGTTTTTACGGATCCTCCACGTGCCGTCGTCTCTCTTGACAGGTCCCAGGATCTTACACAAGACCTTCCTTTCCGCTACAAGGAGTTGACGTTCCTCTTTTTGTGTTAGTGTCCACGCCTCACAACCATACATAAGGATGGGTCTTATGACAGTTTTATAGATCCTTAACTTTGTATTCCTGCTGAGAAGCCTGGACACTAACACCTTGTGGAGGGCTGCACTGCATCGCAGGGTGTTTTGGGTGCAGATGTTTATCTCCTCCTCTCTGGTATTAGTATCGGTTACGGTGCAACCAAGATACCGAAATTTGTCAACTCCCTTGTAGAAGGTACCTCCTACGTGAAGACTACCGCGCTGAGCCCGTGAATTTTTGTATCGTTTCATGTGGAGGTATTCTGTTTTTGCCTGATTGATCCTGAGACCTATTTTGGACGCCTCCCGCTCCAAGACCCTGGCCGCTTCGGCCACCTCTTCCCGGCTTTCCCCTAATAAAGCAAGGTCATCCGCGTACCCTATCACCTTGTGCCTGCCGCTCAGCTCAACACCTACGTCCAGTGCTAAAACACCTGACGACATGTTCAAGGGCTAAGTTGAAAAGCACTGGTAATAAGGCATCCCCTTGCTTTAGACCGGTCATCACCGGGAATTCTTCCGAGAGCTCTCCCCCTACTCTGACACGCATTGTACTATTCTTCGTTGCTGTAGTGATTACAGCAACTAGTTTTTTTGGGATGTTAAAATTCACAAGAATGGCATATAGAGCCTCCCGATCTATGCTATCGTAGGCCTTCGTAAAGTCCACAAACAAAGAGTGGATGCTCTGTGCGTACTCCCATCTTTTTTGCATGAGCTGTCTCAGCAAGAAAATATGGTCTATCGTGCTGCGATTTCTGCGGAAACCACATTGGTAATCCCCAAGGATTCTTTCAGCATGTGGTTCCAGTCTCTTAAGCAGCACATTAGACAGGATTTTGTACGCCGTGGTGAGAAGAGCAATGCCTCGGTAGTTGGTGCACTTCCTCTTAGAGCCTTTTTTGTGGACAGGGCAGATGACGCCTACATTCCATTCTTGCGGCTGTTCTTCTAGTTGCCATATCTTAAGCACAAGTTCGTAGATTTTAGACTGTACAATACCCCCACAGTTTTTCCATATTTCTGATGGCAAGCTGTCGATTCCAGGTGCCTTATTGTTCTAAGATATCTTCCATGTACAGACTTTTGACTGTCTTTAGCTTTATTATAGTATGTACTAGCTTCTGCCCGCGACTCCGTCCGCGTGGAACTCGTTTATATATCGTAGCTCGATACAAACTTTCATCCCCCATTTCACTCCATCGGCGGATGATTTCCGGGATAAAAACTAACCTATGTCCTTCCTCGGGATTTAATCTATCTCCATACCAAATTTCATCTCAATCGGTTCAGCGTTTTAAGCGTGACGAGGTAACAGACAGACAGACAGACAGACAGACAGACAGACAGACAGACAGACAGACAGACAGACAGACACACTTTCGCATTCATAATATTAGTATGGATAGATAAGCACTATACTTACATATTTTGTCTAAGTATAATGATAATACAATTTGAAAGATCTTAGAACGTTGACGTTGTTGTCTTTGGTTGTTGTGACAGCAAAACTGAATCATAGACAAAATTGTACCACTTTTAACCCTAAAAGAATGAATGGAATAGCCCAACCCTAATACCGATTCAGTGTTGTCATACGAAAATATCTTGACTTTTATACATTGAATTCAAAAGGCAACACCGGTAAGTCGCGCCGCGACTTTGAGTTCTCGCCGTGACTGACTGTCGCGGTGGCAAGTTGTGCTGCGGAAAGCGACATATTTGACAGGAGCGAGAGACTTGGCACGAGTCGCGATCGGAGTCGCGGTGCAAGATGTGCTAGGCCCGCTGTTTGGCACTGACCCCCGGCCATTGTCTCAGGGACTTGCTACGAGTCGCGATCGGAGTCGCGGTGCAAGATGTGATAGGCCAGCTGTTTGGCACTGACCACCGGCCTATTGTCTCAGGGACTTGCTACGAGTCGCGATCGGAGTCGCGGTGCAAGATGTGCTAGGCCCGCCTGTTTGGCACTGACCCCCGGCCATTGTCTCAGGGACTTGGCACGAGTCGCGATCGGAGTCGCGGTGCAAGATGTGCTAGGCCCGCTGTTTGGCACTGACCCCCGGCCATTGTCTCAGGGACTTGGCACGAGTCGCGATCGGAGTCGCGGTGCAAGATGTGCTAGGCCCGCTGTTTGGCACTGACCCCCGGCCATTGTCTCAGGGACTTGGCACGAGTCGCGATCGGAGTCGCGGTGCAAGATGTGCTAGGCCCGCCTGTTTGGCACTGACCCCCGGCCATTGTCTCAGGGACTTGGCACGAGTCGCGATCGGAGTCGCGGTGCAAGATGTGCTAGGCCCGCCTGTTTGGCACTGACCCCCGGCCATTGTCTCAGGGACTTGGCACGAGTCGCGATCGGAGTCGCGGTGCAAGATGTGCTAGGCCCGCTGTTTGGCACTGACCCCCGGCCATTGTCTCAGGGACTTGGCACGAGTCGCGATCGGAGTCGCGGTGCAAGATGTGCTAGGCCCGCTGTTTGGCACTGACCCCCGGCCATTGTCTCAGGGACTTGGCACGAGTCGCGATCGGAGTCGCGGTGCAAGATGTGCTAGGCCCGCTGTTTGGCACTGACCCCCGGCCATTGTCTCAGGGACTTGGCACGAGTCGCGATCGGAGTCGCGGTGCAAGATGTGCTAGGCCCGCTGTTTGGCACTGACCACCAGCCTATTGTCTCAGGGACTTTGTTTAATTTTATGGCGTTAAGGAAGGAATGCCAAGCCACAAACGTGACACAGCCCTGGGCATCGAGCGAAAGTAGGTAACGAACGCTCCTAAACGGCCTCTGATTAATTACTGTATAAACGACAACACTGTTAACTGACCATCCTGTGTTTATATAGAACCTTATTACAATGCGTTTAAGGTGCATGGTCAGTTAGCTGTGTTGTCGATAGTATTATTCTTCTATACTGTGGTTAAACCACACCACCACCTATATACTTACTTTACTCTTTGAACTGACACTTTAAGCTACATACCAGTCTTGTCAAATCGCTTAGTGTCTGCAATACGGCCACATCTCAAGAATAAAATACATTTGAGATGTGGCTCTATTGCACAGTGCAATGCGGTCACATCTCGAGAGTAAAATACATTTGAGATGTGGCCGTATTGCAGACACTAGGCGAAATAGGGTGACCATAAGGTTGGTGTTTTTGCTATTTATAATGTTTGCTTCTAGAGTTGATCCAATTCATTTACCTTAAAATACTGCAATAGAAATAAAAAATTCTGTATACGACTTAGGTTTCACCCTGTTTCAGCTCTGGGCGCTGGGCGTAGCGCGAGGCAAGTATAGTGAGTGGCAGGTTTTACTGTCAAAGTGACGTGACAGATCAATTGTTGACAACCGACAACGCATTGTAAGATTTATTTTAGTCATGTTTTCTTTGTATTTATAATGGTTTTATTTCTTATTTTGTAGTAAGTTTATACGATTACTGAATCTGGCAAAGGCCTTGATTGAGTGGCGCACTATACATACATTAATAACATAGTATACATCAACATTTTATGATTCATTTTGAACTCTGCAAAAGCAGTTTGTCTAATGACTAACAAACGTGTAATTTATCATGGAAAGTGAAGCTAACACTTGTGGATGTGTTCGCGAGCTTGCTCTATCATTTGGAGCCCGCTACGGCAGCTGGCCAGTCTGGAAGAAATCTCTGTGCTGTATAATATTCTTTATAATAATGTGTTCAATTTATTATGGCCTACACTATATAAATAGTCGCCATAGGCACAATAATGTATAGAAGATAGTCTATCTCTTATTATATGGAAATTATAAAATAAAAAATCCAGTCGTATTTTCGGTGTATTTTCGGTTAGGGTGTACCTTTTTTTTTTCGTGGAGAAAACCTGCGAATCAGGTACCCAATCACCGGGGGATGACTGGGATATGTGGTGTTTCTATCCACTAAAAACTCCACGGTGCCCTGCATCTGCGCTCTCATGCAGAGGACTCCAGGATCTCATGTTGAACGCACTGGAGCCCCCTTTGCGCCTCGCCACATTTGGCTCGTCCTAGGGCAAAGGATCTTCAATCTTCACCTTCTAGGGTGTACCTACGTAGCAGAGGGTCAGAAAAAATCGTCGATGGGACATCATTATGATTATGACACATATTTTATACGGTTCTGTTGCGCAGAATGCCAAAAGAAGCATGTTTTATTTAAATACCGTTCTCTAACATCAAAAATGGCAGAGATGTTGTATCCATCGCATTCGCGAAACACTAGGTGGGTAAGTAAGGTTCGTTTGGTAGCATCAGATGCCCAACAGGCAAATTTCCCAGAAATAGGAGACGTGTTAAAATTTAGATATTTGCACTTCTGATCGTTTTATTTTTTCGAAGTCATTTTTTGCGTTACTCTTTGGTACACTCCGCCGACCGATAGCAGTTCTATAAACCCATAAGTATTCAAAAAATACCTTATTGATGCCCTGTAAATTTTTTAATAGTAATATAAAATAATGTAGAGTACCTACCTATACATTGTAGATATTTACGACACCACTATATTATGTTAAAGAGAAAAGAGACTGTAATTTTGACTCCACAGTCAAACTATTGACGTATAATTTGCGGAGCAATGTATCTTACTATTCATGTCTAATTTTAGTTGTTAATAAATAAATAAAAAACAATTAAATTTATATTACCACTTACTTTAATTTACATACTAGCTTCCGCCCGCGACTTCGCGTGGACCTGGAATAAAATCTGTCCTTTATTTTAATCCAGGTTATAAACTATCCTTGTGCAAAATTTCATCCAAATCGGTTCATCTGTAATCGAGGAAAAAGCCTGACAGACTCTCCTGGATGAAGAATTTATCGTGTAGAGAGAATGGTGTGACGGAATACGAGAACCGACATTCCCAGTTCATTGTATTTGCGATAGGAATGGCTCGCGAGTTCTACAGTCCACAGAGCCACTAGTTTGTAGATTGTAGTTCAAAAGTGGTAGATCACTTTCTTGGCTTACTGTACAGTCACCAGCACTAACATCTGCCACAACAAAGTGGCATTATACTACAAGACCGAGTGAGGAAAGCGGAGATCCGACGTCACACTAAAGTGCGATTAATGCTAGTGTCTATACCTACTATCAATTTTAGACGAGTTCCGTTATCACAAAAAGTATTGCTTACATAATGCAGACATACATACCAACATAAGGTACTGACTACTCCTACTGTAATAGTAGATTGGGTGCAAAATTATATATTTACGGTAAGGGCGGAATATTCAATCTTTCACTTAGGTGGAAAAGATTCTACAATATACAATACAATACAATACAAATACTCTTTATTGCACACCTCACACAAACAAAGCAGTTAAAAAGACAAACAATACAATAACATGTAGGTAGAGGTAGACAACAGGCGGTCTTATCGCTGAAGAGCGATCTCTTCCAGACAACCTTTGGGTATCGGAAAGGAGATAAACTAGATTATGTAGTAGGTGGTGCAGAGATTATAATAAGCCAAAAATCAAAATAACTATATTAATGCACGTACATAAATAGCTCTATATATAAACATACATACACAATCATACATATATACACATAACACAAATAAAAATATATAATACCTAAACAGTCAGCCAATAATAATAATAGTAGGACAATCAGGGTTAGGGGAAAGACAAATAATGTTCTTTAAGAAGAGATTTGAAGTTGCCGATAGATTTAGCTTGTCTTATATGAAGAGGGAGAGAGTTCCACTGTCGAATAGGCTTAAAGGTGAACGAACTACTGTACGATTTGGAAGATGACATAGGCACAGTTAATATTAAATTGTTAGAAGATCTAACAGAATTCAAATAACTAAAACGCTCTTTGAGATAGCGGGGAGTTGCAGAGTTCAAAAGGATACTAAACAGAAGCGAAATAATGTGAGAGTTACGGCGATAACGGATAGGGAGCCACTTGAGTTTGGAACGGAAACTAGAAACGTGGTCATATTTGCATAACCCAAATATGAACAGAATGCAGACATTTTGGAGACGCTCAAGCTTATTAAGCTGCGATATATAGTCCAGAGCGTGGGATTCTAAAGTAGAATCTTGAGCATAACGAGAGATTCAAGTGTTTACGCCTGAGATCTCACTGCTTTTGACAACTTCTCTTCTCTACTCTTATTTTCTGAATAGCAGGTGTGTTTTTTTTTTGTTGTGTAGTGTACATCAAGTCCCGTTCGCGGGGCATTTGCGTAGGCTCGCTGGTGTCCCGCCTGGTGGTGCTCACGGCGGCGGTGTGCGTCGCTGGGCTCAACGGTACCCTGTACAGTCAGCTACAGAGAAACGTGATCCCCTGCATACAACTTCTATACAGGAGAGTCACGTTTCTGACAGACTATACAACTACTGTCTTAAAAACAAAGTAGCGTCCATCGACGTTGGGAACACAAACACGGTATAAGCTTAGAAAGAGTACATACTTAGTTTCCTCGTGGATTGATCAAATCGATCAACCGATCACTTACGTGTGGAGAAATGTATGCGTTTTATACATTTTGGATCTTACACAACGGAGACGGGCTGGCAATTAGGAACGCAATAATATTGAGTCGAGACATGGTTATTTTTACAATCTTTTATTTAACTTTATCTACGCAAATATCATTAGTGCTCTTAAATGCGTTCAGAAACCGTAGGAAATGACCCGCATTGTTCGGGCATTGTAATCTCTTTAATATGAAACGGAGGGTAGACACACATTACCTTCAAGACATAGCCCGGCTCGCTCGGATTAATCGCACACGCGTCTTGCAATAATAATTTCGGACACTCATTCGGTGCTATATATCGGACAGAATGTTGGTTTTTACGGTGATTGAAAGACTCTCCAAGGTGTGGTGTTGCTGGCCAGCAGAAGATTTCATCAGGACGACGGACTACACCAGAGTCGGAGCCTGCCAATACAAGGTTGGTGGTTTGCCATATATTTGGGGATTTCAATGCCCGTTCAGTTTAACGCTAGGAGACCTAGGGCCAGTGCATGAGCTTATCGAAGGGTTCTACGCGAACATAAAATTTGGTCCATTTCGAACCGAATTCGGTTTTCATTACAAGGCGTTTTAGTTAGGGCAGCCATGTTGTAATGGTACGGTCTTTGTTAAAACTTAAGTTTAGCTTTTAATTTCTTTCGCTTCGGTTTTATTAAATCTCTTAGAATTGATATCGGTTAAAATGGTTAAGGTTCTTGAAAGTATGTTTAAAATCAAATATGATTGGTTTAAAAACACTTTGCAAATTATAAACAGC
Source organism: Epinotia bilunana (assembly GCA_947049275.1). Classification (NCBI taxonomy): domain Eukaryota; kingdom Metazoa; phylum Arthropoda; class Insecta; order Lepidoptera; family Tortricidae; genus Epinotia; species Epinotia bilunana. The sequence goes on along the minus strand of OX346274.1, from coordinate 12,406,493 downwards.
AAAAGTTACACTTCGAGTGTATCGGCGCGGTTACGTAGGTTAGAGGAGTACTTAAACATGTTGATGGAAGTGTATGAAAATATATTGTGTGCGGATTTGTCCCAGGATATCGTTGCTAGTTACGATGAAAGGTATAAGGAGGCCACAGATGCCTATAACCAGCTCGATGCGGTGGCGGCGGCCTATCCCAACTTGGATGGAACCCACTTGCCCACGGAGAGTGTCGCGTCATCACGGTTGCCACGAATTAATTTAATGTCATTTGACGGTGACGTATTTTCGTGGACGAGTTTCATTAGTCTGTTTACGTCGCTAGTGTTATCGCGAAAGGATATTTCTATAACGGAGAGACTGACTGACTGACTTTCCGTAGCCACATCCGTAGGGTACGCAACCGCGCGTTGTTCGTACTAGGAAGGCTTGGGCCGATGATCAACAAGTTTAGTAAAATGTCACTTAGAAATAAGCTGACACACTACAAGACTTGTGTTCGTCCAATTATGACAATGCAAGTGTAGTATTTGCTCACGTGCCTATGTCATCGCTCAAGCCGCTTCAGGTCATTCAGAATCGTTTTCTCCGTAGGGCGACTGGTGCCCCGTGGTACCAATCGAACCTCAGCCTGCACCACGACATGGGGTAATTAGCACCATGTATGGTTTCTTTAAGCAGGCTGCCAGACGTTATTTTGACAACGCTCCCCACCATAGGGGAATCCGTTAGTTAGGAAGGCTGCTGATTACGTTCCCATCCCTCCCCCCTCTGTCGTTACTCGGTGCTCACTGATTAGGGGCCGCACGGTTCGGCGTCCTAAGCACACACTCACGGACCCGGACGACGAAATCACAGCGTCCATCGAAAGATGGAACGCTGCGCTTTCGGCTTTCATCACATCGCGTACACTTCGGCGTTCCCGGCAGCGGGGACGTCCACCGCGAGATCGCGACAACACAGACACATAAAGTTCCTATTCGTCCCGGTACCGCCGCATACCGGGTAGAGTAAGTCCGACCCAAGTCGGGCCTAGCTGAATTTCTTGCTCTCAGCTAGGCTAGGTTTTAGCGAACCAGCGATAAAACTCCCAGTAGTTCGACACCACTCACACCAGATTCGGTTGATACCGTTCAACCAATCTCACTGGAGCGCAAACTCGTAGAGTATTCCGGAGGCTTCCCCTGGATTTTCCCCAGGCTACCCTCCAACCACGCAATTCGACCGCTATATTGGGACGGATCCTATTATAGCAACAGTCAGGTTCAAAAAAAAAACCGATACTTCACTTCATCACAGACAGCGGCGGCGTGCGGTCGCAAGGCGCGGCTATACACTCTACACAGTTTTACTTGAGAGTACTTCTTTACACTCCCGGTAATCCTCGGTTCCTGGTTATGCTGGTAATGGTGCTCAGCTGGAAGCCCGAATAGTCTACACTCAACAATAAGTCTGCTTTCAAAACTATACAGGTAGCCCGGAGTAACGTGGGTAAAATTACAGGACGGATTTGGAATGTAGCTTTCTTTAATACGTTACGAAAAAATATACAATGTATGCAGAAACGTCTCTTGATGATTCTTAAGATATTTATATTTGTAAAAACGGAGTTTTCAATTTTGCAATTTAAACTAATGAAATCATCTCAACTGTTACCTTTTCGCTTTATCCCTGAACGGATTTAGATGAAATTTTCCGTACAGGTATTTGGTATTTGAGACCATTGGAAGGAAATTGTCTCTTAAGAGATGGTAGAACTTTGTTTGGGTCGGCGATAATTAAGGTTCCGCCTATAATAATTTAATAGCAATCATTTTCTAAGACGGTAACAAGTTCTACGCAGACGAAATCGCGGGCAACAGCTAGTCTTATATAGACTATGATGATAATAAATGATGATAGATACTTTTACTCGACTAGTTTATACAGTAATAACTCAGCAATACAACACTGTCCGCAACAGTGATTTAGAGCAAATTAATGGTAGGTATATTAGATACAAACGGTGCTCAACTGCTCATATACAACTAGGTTACTGTATTGTGGTTTCTAAGTTGCTGCAATATCGCTGATGCTGTATCTAGCACTACTGGAGCTAACCCGTGGTATATTAAAGATAAGATAAGATAAGATTTTTTTTTATTAACGCCACAATAAACGATTATACACAACACAACATATCAATACAAGCGACACACTACAAGCGACGCTAAAAGGAGCCCCCCACTCAGCATATTGCCACGACAAGCCGGTGGCGCTGATTTTCAGTGGGGCCCTAGCTATAAACTACTATAGTATAATTAAAACTAAAACTAAACGAATGACAAATCAACTAAACGATCAACCAAAACTATAATAAAGGGGGCCGGGGACTTAAAATTTTTTCGAGTGAAGTGGTGTTATTATGACACCTATTTTAAATGATAGTTTCGTGTAGAGCACATTAAAATAAGCTTCTTTTATTTGAAAAACTTTTCTCTAAAATGAAAAATGGCGGAAATATGGGGCTTCAAATATTTTGTTTTTCAGAAACTTGGAATAGTTTGCGTCAAAGTGGTGTCATTATGACACCTATTTTAAATGATAGTTTCGTGTAGAACACATTAAAATAAACTTATTTTATTTGAAAAACTTTTCTCTAAAATGAAAAATGGCCGAAATAGACGCCTTCAAAGATTGATATTTTAAAACTTCGAAAAAATACGTAGAGCGCAGGGCACGTCCGCTCACCACGGTGCCCAATCGCGCGGTGTGCCCGCGCGGAATTATGTTCAACATGAAAACTCCCCACCACTTCTCGGACCGAGGTGATGTAAGCGTGTGTATATCAAAGAAATTTTCATACTGATTTCTTTGGATTTTAAGTGTTCTTGGGTTTTTCGTGTTTCGTTGTTGTTGTTTGCTGTTAGTTCTTTTGTTTGGGTTTGTTTATTTAGTTTCGGGGTTTATAATTACTTTTCTGTTGGTTTAAATTGGGTTTGCTTTGTTTAGTTTTGTGGTGTTTCTTAGGGGGTTGTTTTCGGGTATTTAGCTTCTTTTCGGGGTTTTTTTTGGGTAGTTTTAGGTTTTTTGTTGTGTTGTGGTTGCTTCTATAGTTTTGTTCGAGGTAAATTAAAATAAAATGTTGCCTTTAGAGGTAATTTTAGCGCGCAATTTCAATTTTTGGAATTATGCACTCACAATAGCAACAGAGGAGCAAGCCATACAGGCTGCTCAAGAGTGGCTCTTGTTGCCAACAAGAGCTAAATGCCCATCGTGCAAAAAATACATGCCTAAAGAAAGAAAGGCATCCTACAAGTTGGGATTTCGCTTTAGGTGCAAAAAAAATACATGTAAAATTATTTTGTCTCCGACAAAAAATACGTTTTTTGATCGGACCCATGTTTCGGTGAAGGTGACGCTGCGTCTATTATTACATTTTTTTAGGCGAGATAAAGTCACACAAGCGGCAAAAGACGCCTGTGTGACAGACCAAACTGCGGTACAGATGTACCACTATTTTCGAGAAGTCTGCGAGGTGGCAGAGGCTCATGACCGCGTCATGATTGGTGGCGATGACGACATTGTCGAAGTGGACGAGACCCACTTATACACTCGGAAGTACCATAGAGGGCGCCTACTTCAAAACCAAACATGGGCTTTCGAGTGTATAAGTCGTCTTACAAAAAAATTCCACGTCGAGATCATATCCGACAAAAGTAGGGCGACACTGGATCCCATAATGGCGGCCAACATAAAAGAGGATACATACCTTATGTCGGATATGCATCGCTCATATACTGGCGTTCACCTTCGTTTGGGTATGCGTGGACATTCTACGGTAAATCACAGCGTGGAATTTGTCAACGCAACGGTGGATATACCGGTGAACGCCAGTCTAGGAGAGCCAATTCCTGGGACAGGTATGACGCGTGTCAAAGTACACAGTAATACGGTGGAACGGCAATGGCTAGAATTGAAACGCCATTGCCGCACATGCCGCAGTGACAGGCGTATTAAATGGTACATGGGCGAATATATGTACCGCCAGAATGTCCTGCGGCATCTGCCTAGCGATGCGGCGAGGTTCCGCCGCTTACTCGCCGATATCCACCGTGTGTACCCAGGGATTGGTCGACGTGGGATTAAGCATACCAACTGTAGGTGCAGGCGTAATTGTCCTCGCCGAAACGCCTAACTCAGGTTGGGGTATAGCAAAGGGGGCGCGGGACTTTTTTTATGATGCCATCGTATAGAGGACGCTAAAATAAACACGTTTTGTATGGGCAACCCGAATCGGAGCACCCCACCATCCACGTGGTCTTGTCTGCCCTACCCCTAGAGTGTATATAAAAGAGAACGGAGGCGCGGAGGGACAGCAGCCCTTGCCCGCCGTGATGAAGCGCGGGAACGAGCGAGGCGAGCGGCTGAGGCTGGTCGCCGAAGGCGACCAGTAAGCCGAAGCTGCGGAGCCAAGCGAAGTGACCGTGCTTCGTCACGCAAGGGCGGAAGGGCTGCTGTTCCCGCAGCGTCGGAGCTACGCGAAGTCACAACATTCATCGAAAATTTTACAAGTCCCAGCTACCTTAACAACATCAAAAATCCCCCCCTCCCCTAGCAAACCTCCCACAACTCCCCCCCCCAAATACCTACATCCGCAACCTGTTCTACACGAGACGCAACTATCATTTAAAATATAAATTTCTGAAAAACAAAATCTTTGAAGCCCTATATTTCGGCCATTTTTCAATTTAGAGAAAAGTTTTCCAAATAAAAGAAGCTTATTTTAATGTGTTCTACACGAAACTATCATTTAAAATAGGTGTCATAATGACACCACTTTGACGAAAACTAGTGCCTGAAAAACAGAATCTTTGAAGCCCTATATTTCCGCCATTTTTAATTTTAGAGAAAAGTTTTTTCTATAAAACGCTTATTTTAGCGTTTTGATTGAACATTTTCTAAGTCTTTTATGATTCCTATATATTTTTCACTTTTGGTCAAAAAAAATCTAAGTCTTTTTAACGGGCCCCCTTTGTCATAGTCTGACCAAACTTTTCAAACATACCGTCATGTTGCCAATTTCCGACCGCTACCCAAGCAATTACGAGTACAAAAAAGAAAGAAACAACGAGTACAAGAAAGAGAGAAAATAATCAAAAAAGTACAAAGGAAAAGGAGATTGCATATATTGAAAATTGAAGGTAAGAATTATGAATTTAATGCCAGTTCTAAAACATTGAAAGTGAGAGCGTATTAGATGTATATTTACACATATTTAAAGATATTTATTTATTTAGCTTCGCCTAATTGAATGTTTAAAAAATGAAGTCTACATTTAAATTTAAACTACAAAATGAACTATAACTATTCATTTCTTTTTGCTATGTGTATGGGGAAGCATGGTAATAAAATATCTGAACAATAGGGTATATTCATGCATTGTTTATATTTTTTTAACTATTCTATAAGTAATTATATAACCGGAAAAAAATATAACACTCACAATATTATTGAATGAGCTAAAAGATAATAATGAAAACTACTGTCATTTTCGGACGATTAAAACGCCGCCATTTTGGCGCGCTCATTTTGTGACGTCACCGTGCACTTAGAATAAATAAACAACGAAGTGTTTGATTCACAGTTTTAGTAAAAGCTTGTAAGATCAACTTATTGTAACGGAAGAGCACACAAGCTTATTATAAATATTGTATTGCCCCTATTTGTGAAAATAACACTAAAACTGCACCTGACATGATATATTTTCATATGCCCAAAGATGCAAAATATAAGGAAAAAGGGGTGTGAGGCGATGAGGAGATAAAATGTATCGTGTTTGAGTAGTTTATATTGTTATGAACATCCTTTCGAAGTGATTATTAAACATGTTTGTACCTAAAATCTTTTTTATTAGCTAACCTAACTAATAACCTAACCTAAAAATGTATATACCTACTTATTCATAAAACTATTCTGATTCCCATTTTTTTAGTTATTAATGTTACAAAATATTATGATTTTTGTTGATCAACAGCTGACTACGAGTGTTGATTTTGATCACGAAACGTTTTAGCTAAGTTTCTATGTTTGCACTGTTGATCGAAGTTGAAAGAATTTAATCCTTTCTACTGAGTGTCCTACACAAATTTGTTTTATTTATAAAGATGTTCTCACCATGTAACATTCCTAATACCAACATATCTTTGATTAGGTATATAATGAACATATGTACTAGTTTTTTATTCCACTTATTTAAGAAAGACACCTACGAGGTACGTACTTAGTCATCATGAACACATCAATTTCAGGCAGATTATCCGACTTTGCCTTGACAAAACCGGTTACAGTCATTGTGGCGAGTCTTTTTTCACAAGGAGTCACTGCTTTCAGTTAATAATCCCCAAAAAACACTGATTGTTTATCATAAACAGCGGAAAAACAATGCGAATAACTTTCAATAATCATACAAACGACCTGTTAACAGTAGACACCGAGTGCACGGCGACGTCACGATTCGCTCGGCCAATAGCGTTGCGTTTTGAAAATTTACGAGGGAATTTGAAAAATACTACTTTTAAATAATTAAGTTTGTTAATAGAAACATGATCATTTGTAAAAATAATCATGCGCTTAGTGTCTGCAATACGGCCACATCTCAAGAATAAAATACATTTGAGATGTGGCTCTATTGCACAGTGCAATGCGGTCACATCTCGAGAGTAAAATACATTTGAGATGTGGCCGTATTGCAGACACTAGGCGATGTGTGTATATTTATTAAGCAATAAAGATTACTCATGATTTTTTTTGGCCATTTCTGAATCACATGCATATTCCCTATTGTGGTAGATCAGGACCATTTATTTTAACTATTATAGATAGGATACACTGTGAGTTAATTTTGTTTGAACGGGCATAGCCGACTGTGGGTGTCAAAAGGTTAAATACTCAAAGGTACTCTCACTAGATTAGGTGACTTTCGCATCAAACTTATGCAAGGGGACATTTGCGTTATACTATTGATAGGACATAGGACATGGTATACCTGAGGTATAGTTTTATTTTTGGTATACTTTCGAACTTTTATAGACTAACGTCTTTATTCCAGTAGGACTAGCTTAGCACGCGTGCCTAATACAAGAACGCAAGTAAAGCCGCTTGATAAAATATAGCCATGTTCATCCTAAAGGTTCATTCTACATTATATATACCTACTGTGAATTTTTTTATAGATCTACTTATGGTAGAACCGCAATCAAGATGAACATCATTTTTCATCTTAATTACGGTTACCTATCTGAATCACTAAAAATTGTTTCCCAACCGTATCGTGTAGCGAAGGCTACATACATTTGTGCCGAAATTGTAGGCATGTTTTTCTGAATCGATTTTCATATAAACTAACATAGTCTCGTTGTGGAGAGGTACAGGGAAAGATTACTGACCTTTCAAATACTTAAGTTAAAGCCGCATTAGCGGTCAATACGTCGCACGACGGCTCCAGTAACCCCAAGATAGACACACGTGGTTGGTAAACTTCACACACGCATTTCAATGGCTTCCTAGCATAGAAACCCAACTTCAGGCATACCAAAATCATCGCCGCGAAAAGGCGCATACATTTATAATAACTATTTCATAAATCATTCCAAATTCAGGGAAATTAATTCTTAAATAAACTGAACTTAAATTGACGGTAAATAAACATAAAACTCTGACAGCTATCTTGAATTACGGTCCGTTTCGCGCTTTTTATTTCAAGGAATTGGATTAATGTCACTTGTTTAAAGGTATTAATAGTAGTTAATAACTAACTCAAAAAAAACTACTACTCGAAGTAATTTATATTTTATATAAAAATATAATCAATTAAATTAACGCTGATTTGCAACATGTAGATTTAGAAGTAGCGTTTCACCTCCAAGCGCGAATTGGAGCGTAGTCTTCAGATTAGACGAGACATTTTGACGGACGACAGAGAGTTCTGGAACGCGAGACGATACGCAGCTCACGCGCAAGAAATCGCGAGGGTTTCCAAATAACGTGGGAATTCATCCTAGTTTATCCGACATGTGGTAGATTTGGCCACAGAAGGTTGTGGGCAGTGGTTGTTTAGTTTAAGCAGTGTGTGGGTGCGGTGATGTGCATCGTATGTGCGCGTGTCGCGCTATTGGCGCCATAAGGGCGCTCAAATATCTTCACCGTAGGCTGCGAGCTTTACGGACCTGTGGGCTCGCGACCCGTCTTCGCGCTCGCCTTGGAGGCGCAGCGTAGTGGCCCCGCGCTCCCAAGGCGACCGGCGAAGGCCGGCACGCCGAGGTGCTTCACGCAGGTCCCGTCCACCACCATCGACACCGCAGACCTCAGGGATCTGGTCCTGAGCCCTGAGCGTGGCTGGGTGCGCTCGCGACGGAGCGGCACCGCCACTCGCCGTCCGGCCGCGACCGCACCGGTTACGATGTCAAGGTGATGGGACAACGGGACAACGGGACATCAACGAGTCGTCGCATCGCGTCACGCCTCTTTGCGTCTCCCGTCAGCTCAGGCGAGCAGATGAGTGATGACATAACCAGCTACGTAGCAGCAACGAACGTGTGCGTGATATCGGACGTTTTCTGACGTAAGTGACTTTACTTATACGTAGCCTGACCAGGTCCGCGTCGCGATGTGCTGTCGTTTTCGGTAGTCGTAATATGGGATCCCCGCCTTTATTCTAGTCTGCGGACACCCGTGCTGTTCGCGTTTAATATAAATAGCAGCGCTCTGCGAGCGCGTTTAAGTATTCCTTTGAATACATTTGCATGTGTCACAATCTGGTTTTTTACATTGCATCCCTGTAGGTACCTCAGTCCAAGACGACGTTAAAGAGGACCCTTGAAAACAATAGTTCAACAGTTTGGTCCGACTGAAATCCGAGCAAGTTTTAGAAGATATGTAGCACCTGATACAATATTAAATAGGCTAAAATGCATTGGATCATACACATGCAATATCTCATATGATACAATGCATAAACAACCCCATATATGCCACAAATACACCTTCTACATGCTACAATGGCGTCCGATTTAAAGCATCTTAACAGATAAAACAAGCGTTTGCTTGGACTGGTGTATGTGTGGGATGGTTATTAATCTTATTCATGACAATATTACCATGTTTTTTTGATACAAATTTTAAATGTCAGAGCAAATGTGTTTTGATTAACTAAGTATTAATACGAAGTGAGCGTGTGTGATTTTTGGGAGAGCTAAATAATATTATTTTAATTATTTAGGCCAGTGCTATGGATAAATAGCATAGCAACTGCTGCCATATGTTAATGATAGCATCCTACCAAGAGTGTTTGCTAAATATTTCACATTTAATTCATAAAATCTTCTCATTATAGAAGTAGTTATTACTGAACGCTCTTCCTGACTCACATAGGCGCATTTTAACCGCAAGCATGCCGGACGAAGAGGATGAATATCATGAATCTGATGACAAGGTTAAAGTTACACAACCTATGACCACGACTCAGGACTTGACGCCAACAGAACCGACATTTGTTAATACCCGACCAAGAGGAAACATCGACACACGATTGTCCACTCCATCTACTTCTGCCTTTCGCGGTAATACGCTATACAGCAACATGTACGGATTAAATGCACCCAACTTAGTTTCACAGGCGGATGCACACAGGTCAGATAGAAACGAACAAAGGTACAGTTTAGACAACAACGACCATGTTGTTCATGTATTACGAGAGGATAGCTTACGGTCGTGGAATTTAAAATTCTCGGGGGATTCTGATGTGGCAGAATTCTTTCTTAGGATTGACGATTACATGCGTAGTCGAGACACTCCAGAGCATAAGATTCTTAAATGCTTCTCTGACTTACTAAGCGGTAAGGCGTTGGATTATTACAGACACATTCGTGACAGAATTACCACACTATCGGAATTACAAGAACAATTTAAATCATTTTTCACATCTATTGATGGTGACTATGTACTGGAAAAAGCGATCAGGGAACACCGACAATCAGCAGGCCAGTCGCTGCATTTTTACATATTGGAAATGCAGACTATGAATGCACGGTTATCATGTCCGTTATCAGAACTAACATTACTTGACATAATTAAGCATAATATACTGCCAATCTATGGGCACCTGCTGGCTGTCAGTGATTTAACTAGCATACAGAACCTTATTGCACTAGGCAAACGTTTTGAAGCATACACGGGTCCATCAACTAATGTGGCTGAGCAAAAAGTTAATAAACAGCCAAGACATATCTCAGCTGTCAATACACAGCAACATAGGAACTTTTATAACAGTAACACAAGTAGACAACATATCAACAATTATAAAAGTAAACAAAGCAATGTCACTTGCCAAAAATGTAAAAAGAATGGCCACTCCTACAGAGAATGCCGTACCATTCCAGGTATTGCCTGTTTCCAGTGTGGACAACAGGGCGTTCTAACAAGCACTTGCAAGAAATGTAACCCCTCAGGCAGCCGCTCACATCTGGAAACAGACAATATTTCAAAAAACGAGCCAGTCCGGGTGTCGCCAAGAACAGAGTAAATTTACCACACTTAGGTGCAGTGACTCCCGGTATAGCCGTCGTAGAGGAAGATAATAGAGTGTTTATAAATTTCAATATTGGACAAACACTATATAAAGGATTGATGGACACGGGTGCAAATTTAAGTATTATAGGTAATAATTACCATAAAAATATATTAACTTTAGGATATGAATTAATCCATGACAATTCAAGTGCCATCTGTGCCAATGGTTCTGTTGTTAAGGTTATAGGAAGATTACTATTACCAGTTAGCTTCAGAGACAAAGTACATAACATACTGTTTATGGTAATACCATCCATAACAGATGACTATATATTAGGTATGGATTTTATACATACATTTGAGATATTGAAATTATTTAATCTGACAAGTACTGAGACTCCAAGTACAAATGAGTCACAAGACTTGAAACTACATAACTCTATATGTGCAATTATCCCACAACAAGACCTAGGTCCTTTGCAAAAAATTGAAATAAATAAAATTATAGAAAAATATAAAAAAATTAGTGCAGAGGAGCGGGGTCTCGGAAAGACATCCTTGGTTGAACACAGGATCAGAACAGCGGGCCTACCAATAAAACAAAGGTACTATTCACTCTCACCTGTCAAACTAAAGGCTCTTAACGAGGAGGTTGACCGTATGCTGGAGCTGGGTGTGATAGCACCTTCTAAATCACCATGGTCCAACCCCGTTGTTATGACTCCAAAGAAAGACGGCTCATTAAGATTTTGCTTAGATGCAAGGAAACTTAATGAAGTCACAATCAAGGACTCGTATCCCTTGCCATATATAAACTCAATTTTAGATAATTTGCGCGGTACGCGTTATTTAACGTCGATAGATTTGTCAACTGCGTATTGGCAGATTTCACTGTGTGATACCGATGATGTGGACGGTTCCGGCACGTCGTGTCAAAAAACGGCTTTTGTAGTTCCAAATAGGGGACTCTTTGAATTTAAACGTGTTCCATACGGAATTAGTAACGGAGGGTGTGAGTTACAGCGTCTGGTGGACTCCTTATTTCACCACAGGTATGGCGACAAAATATTCGCATATTGCGATGATCTATTAATAGCCACTAGTACATTTGAGGAACACATCACTATATTGGACGAGGTGTATGAAACTTTACGCAAAGCCGGATTAACAATAAATTTCCGCAAATGTCAATTTTGTAAGGATGAGATAAGATATCTTGGCTATGTGATTGGATCACAAGGCTTACAAACGGACCCGCGAAAGCTAGATTGTATTAAAAACTTTCCGCGCCCAACAACAGCTAAACAGCTGCGCGCGTTTATAGGGTTGTGCTCATACTATCGCAGGTTCGTTGCAAATTTTTCATCAATAATCGCTCCAATGACCGCGTTGCTAGGAAGGAAGAAGGGTAGAGAGATTGTAGCTTGGGGTGAGGAAGCAGAAAAGTCATTCATAGCATTAAAAGAGGCCCTCACTCAGGCTCCAGTACTCGCCTGCCCTGATTTCACAAAACCGTTCGAAATTCATACCGATGCCTCCAGCGTGGGAGTTGGAAGTGTTCTTGTTCAAAGGATAGACGGAATAGAACATCCGGTAGCATTTTACTCACGTCTATTAACAAAGGCCCAGTGTAATTACAGTACTACTGAACGTGAATTATTAAGTTTAGTCCAATCAATCAACCATTTTCGTCCATATATAGAATGCAGCCATTTTATTGTAGTAACAGACCATATGAGTCTAAAATGGCTCAGAACACTAAACAATCCTTCAGGTCGTTTAGCGCGATGGGCAATGCAGCTTTCATGTTTCGATTTCGAGATACGACATAGAAAGGGTTCTGCACATGTAGTCCCCGATGTCTTGTCTCGAATCGAAGTGAAAGTGGTGACATTTACAGGTCGCGACAGTTCTAAAGATGAGTGGTATAATAAATTGTTTAGAAACGTGGAGTCAAATCCAATGTTCCACAAAAACTATACTATAAATGATGGAATATTATTTAGATACAGTAAACCAACATCGCAGTTACATAGTGGAAATGAATGGAAAATAGTATTACCAAAAGAATTAGTAATAGAATGTATCAAGGAAAACCATGAAAAATTTACAGTACATCCAGGTACACAAAAAACAATATTAAAAATCAAGGAAAATTATTATTGGAAAGGCTTGTATGAGGATGTGAAAAACTATGTGTCCACATGTGAGAAATGCAAGGCTTATAAGCATTCGAATCAACCTCCACATGGACACATGACAAACCAGAAAAAATTGGACAAGCCAATGCACACATTGTCAATTGACCTAATCGGTCCAATTACAAAATCTTACTCTGGTCACATCTACATACTGTCTATTGTAGATGTATTTACAAAATACTGTTGGATACACCCACTTAGAACTGCAACGACTAAAACTGTTACTTCATTTATAGAATCAGAGATCTTAGCAAAGGAGGGCATCCCATGTGTAATAATTTGTGATAATGCAACAATTTTTCAAAGCAAACAATTTAAAGAATTTTGTAAAACACATTCAATTCCAAGAATATTTTACAATGCATTCTACGCTCCACAGTCAAACACGATTGAGAGATTCAACTCTACCATACAAACTTGTTTAGCAATATTAGTGGGAGAAGACCAACGAAATTGGTCTAAATACTTACCACAAATACAGCTGTCTTTGAACAGCACGGTTAATTTGGCGACAGGTTACACACCGTTCTTTTTGGCAAAAGGCCGTGAGATGATAACGGATGGCGCGTTACATTACATACATAATGGCGCACCAAGTTCGTTAGACAATCTCCAACTCACTAACCGCTCTGATAAAGCAGAAGCTTTAACAGAATTGGCAGATATTTTCCAACGTGTTACAGACGCTCTGACCAAAGCGTACAAACAAAACGCGGTGCGGTATAACTTACGTCGTCGGCAAGTACGGCTAGGCGTAGGGGATATCGTATGGAGGCGTAACTTTGTACAGTCAAATGCAGCACACTTTTTCTCCGCTAAACTGGCTCCGCGCTTTATAAAATGCAAAGTCATTAAAAAGCACTCGGATGTCGTTTACGACCTTCAGGAGATAAGCACAGGAAAAACAGGAAAATATCATGTCAAAGATATCATAAAACTGCCATTAGGTGTGTCCTAGTTCCGCCACAATATAACCATTAATTTAATGAAAATAAAGATTTTTAAATAAATTTAATTTTGTGCGCACAAAAGTTTTGACAACAAATGTCAAACTTAAATTTATCCCGGGAAGTAAAAATTTCTCAACAGAGGTACATCCTTGCCTACCAGCAAATACAAGTGGAATCTTTATTGGGCCACAAGTTTAGAAAAAATAAGGAAAATTAAGTTTTTTTTCCTCTATACTTATAAAATAATGAGCTCAAGTTAGTAATCAAAAATATTCATAACACTAAGTAGAGTGTTATGATAAGATTAACACCACAATGGACGCATTGGGGTGGTATAATTATATATGCATAAGGCATGATAGCATAAAATATAAAATAATAATTAGAAAAATATATAGTAACATATATGGCCAAACCATGCTTTAAGGCAGGCAGAGTCAACCTAGGGAAATTTAAGTCAGTAACTGTAAAAACTAATTATATGTTTAGAAAAGCTAGGCATAGTACATAACTAAGGCTTAAGATATAAAGTTATTTAAAATATAGTCTAGCATCCAGATAAGAATTACACTTATGGTAAACATTATAAGCTAGGAGATAGAAATAAATTTCATAAGTCGAAATATACAATAGTCTAAGAGACGATAGCGGATAAGGCATGTCGTACAAGTTATAGTTCAAGAGACAAACTTTTGTAGGCCTAAGTCATAATATATAGTTGCTATATTTTAGAAAAAAATTCGAAGTATTAAATGCTTCGAAATTTAGTTTCAAGCTTAATCTATGTGCATGCGAGTAGTAAGGGATAATCGATTTCACCCGGTTTCCCCGGCTGCCTCGGTTAAGTGGTACTTAACCTTTTTTCCCGAAAAAAGGGGTACTGTAGCGAAGGCTACATACATTTGTGCCGAAATTGTAGGCATGTTTTTCTGAATCGATTTTCATATAAACTAACATAGTCTCGTTGTGGAGAGGTACAGGGAAAGATTACTGACCTTTCAAATACTTAAGTTAAAGCCGCATTAGCGGTCAATACGTCGCACGACGGCTCCAGTAACCCCAAGATAGACACACGTGGTTGGTAAACTTCACACACGCATTTCAATGGCTTCCTAGCATAGAAACCCAACTTCAGGCATACCAAAATCATCGCCGCGAAAAGGCGCATACATTTATAATAACTATTTCATAAATCATTCCAAATTCAGGGAAATTAATTCTTAAATAAACTGAACTTAAATTGACGGTAAATAAACATAAAACTCTGACAGCTATCTTGAATTACGGTCCGTTTCGCGCTTTTTATTTCAAGGAATTGGATTAATGTCACTTGTTTAAAGGTATTAATAGTAGTTAATAACTAACTCAAAAAAACTACTACTCGAAGTAATTTATATTTTATATAAAAATATAATCAATTAAATTAACGCTGATTTGCAACATGTAGATTTAGAAGTAGCGTTTCACCTCCAAGCGCGAATTGGAGCGTAGTCTTCAGATTAGACGAGACATTTTGACGGACGACAGAGAGTTCTGGAACGCGAGACGATACGCAGCTCACGCGCAAGAAATCGCGAGGGTTTCCAAATAACGTGGGAATTCATCCTAGTTTATCCGACATGTGGTAGATTTGGCCACAGAAGGTTGTGGGCAGTGGTTGTTTAGTTTAAGCAGTGTGTGGGTGCGGTGATGTGCATCGTATGTGCGCGTGTCGCGCTATTGGCGCCATAAGGGCGCTCAAATATCTTCACCGTAGGCTGCGAGCTTTACGGACCTGTGGGCTCGCGACCCGTCTTCGCGCTCGCCTTGGAGGCGCAGCGTAGTGGCCCCGCGCTCCCAAGGCGACCGGCGAAGGCCGGCACGCCGAGGTGCTTCACGCAGGTCCCGTCCACCACCATCGACACCGCAGACCTCAGGGATCTGGTCCTGAGCCCTGAGCGTGGCTGGGTGCGCTCGCGACGGAGCGGCACCGCCACTCGCCGTCCGGCCGCGACCGCACCGGTTACGATGTCAAGGTGATGGGACAACGGGACAACGGGACATCAACGAGTCGTCGCATCGCGTCACGCCTCTTTGCGTCTCCCGTCAGCTCAGGCGAGCAGATGAGTGATGACATAACCAGCTACGTAGCAGCAACGAACGTGTGCGTGATATCGGACGTTTTCTGACGTAAGTGACTTTACTTATACGTAGCCTGACCAGGTCCGCGTCGCGATGTGCTGTCGTTTTCGGTAGTCGTAATATGGGATCCCCGCCTTTATTCTAGTCTGCGGACACCCGTGCTGTTCGCGTTTAATATAAATAGCAGCGCTCTGCGAGCGCGTTTAAGTATTCCTTTGAATACATTTGCATGTGTCACAATCTGGTTTTTTACATTGCATCCCTGTAGGTACCTCAGTCCAAGACGACGTTAAAGAGGACCCTTGAAAACAATAGTTCAACAGTTTGGTCCGACTGAAATCCGAGCAAGTTTTAGAAGATATGTAGCACCTGATACAATATTAAATAGGCTAAAATGCATTGGATCATACACATGCAATATCTCATATGATACAATGCATAAACAACCCTTTATATGCCACAAAATACCTTTTTATATGCTACAATCGGTTGTCCAAATTTTCATTTGTCCTAAAAGCCGTTTTTCTCTGAAGCCATGACATTTTCAGGATTATTGTAAAACAAACCTACACGGCTATCACAAGACGGCGCGCGAACTCTCTTGATTTTTCTCGCACTATACGTCTCATTCTAAGTTTTCTAATAAGAGGGAGAACTGCGAGAAAAATCGAGAGAGCTCGTGCGCCGCCTTGTGATATCCGTGTTTTTGGGTTTTCAAGATAATTAGCTTTTTGCCGAAATGAAAATTCGGACAAACTGTAGAATTGGGAAATGAAATAGGATACTTGATGACATGATTGCGATAGGATACCAGCTCCATTATTTGCTTTAACTACGTGAAACAAATGCAAACTTATACATATTTGAGGGGGTTCATTAATCAAATATATAACTGAAGATTGAAGGTTAAAGAATTAACTGAGCGCGACGAAAGACGCCCATGTCATTATTTTCATTCCGTCCTTGGACAGCTTGAGTTTGGCCTCGTTATAGGGCACGTAGTCGTCCCGCAGCGGATGATGGCGCGTGGTGATCTGGCGTGGCTCGGCGAGCATGCTCGGCTTGGCGTTGGAGCTGGAGAGCATGCGCGAAGCCAGCGCGTTGCTCAGCGTGTTCAGCGCCACTGGCACCGCGTGACGCGCCGTCGTTGTGTACATTGCCTGCACATCAAATTTTAAATGAATTTAAACATTTTAAACATTCGTGAGTTAGCCTATGCTAGAAGTCCGAGCGCGGCGGATGGCATCAACGGTAGGGTCATTTCGCCGGTTAGCGACCACCTAATTTCATGTACACCGGTTGGCGACCACTTAGCTGAGTTGGTGAACTGAAAAGACATTTTCTCGGGTTTTTAGTAGATTTCTATTCTAAAACACCAAAAAAAAACATGTACTTACAACTAATTGTCTCAATAGGGTCTGTAGAATTGATGTCATCTACTACGTGTTTTTGACAATTTCCGTTAATTGCAAGGGGGCATAGTTTAGATCAAATAAAGTTAATTTCTCCAAGACAGTAGTATCTTAACTCTTCCTATTATCAAGATATTCAATATTTTAATTTAATCAGTTTCGCAGATTTAACCAGTGTAAATGGCTCTTAACTGTGACGTCATAACAGCTTTTTAAACTTTGTACGGTTCCTATATTTATTTATTTATTTGTTTATTTATTCACAATACATTGAAAGCTTACAGTGTAAACACCAAATCGCTTACATGCTAAAATAACAAAAAAAAAAAAAAAAGAAAAACATTAACTGGTAAAAATGTCACAAATCGTAATTGTAATGTCAATCGTAATTATAATGTCATTCCATTCATTAAATGCCAATTCAAAAATATCCTAGCAATATTGCACAAGTATGTCAACCGATCAGCGAACATGTCAGCGTGTTCGTGCTGAGTGAGCATTCGATGCAGCCACGTCATGGCACGGGCGGTAGGCGCGTGGCTCGCGAGTATATACGAGTACAGTACAAGGAGGTTTACAAAGCGAGTTCGTTCGATATTAGGCACGAACTGACTCGGTGGTACATATTTTTTATTTCATTTGTTTCAAGATTGTTGTACAATAAGACAATAACCGTTAATGCCACATAAAATTATTTTGTATAAAAGAAGGATTTTTTTTTTTCTTTTTCAAGAAATAATTATGCAAATATGTTTCTGTGAATGGACTCTGCAATATGCCGAAGTTAACGGAAATTCCCGGGAACACCGTGTATATGTATTCCAGTTATGAAAAAATTAAGAAAATAAAACCGTCAATTTTTTTTTACATAACTGGTATACCTTGGCGTCTCACCCGGTACCAGGTTATCGTTGAGTTCCGGGACACCCTGTATAAATAAAAATAAATTAGTAGTTTAAAAGCACTACAAAAACACGCTTTTATAAATGCACGTAAAAACCAATAATAAATTATGGATCGTTCAAGTTGTCTCTATTTCTGGGCTGAAGTGTATTATTATTATTGTGTTATTGTGGGCCTTTATATGCCGCTTCGACCAGCAGGTGATCTATTGTGGCAGCCCTTTGTTTATATTTCACCGTTTAGACCCGTTGCCTCTAAGAAGTTCCAGATTCTTTGGGCGGTGATATGTTGTACCTCTTCTGGGTGCACTACGTGCCGCCCTAGGTAGATACTTCTTTTGTGCATGAGTGGTCCGCAGGAGCAGAGAATATGCATTGCTGTTTCCTCCGTCTCCTGGCAGAACCTGCAAGTTGCGTCCTGTTTCATACCCATTTGAAACAGGTGCTTGTTTAATTTGCAATGTCCTGTCAGAATTCTCGTTACTGCGCAGGTTTTGTGCCTTCTGAGTTGCAGTAGCTCTTTAGACAGTTTGTTATTGTATCCTTTAATCAAGGCTTTAGCATGTTTTTGTCCTTTGGCGAACTTCCACAGCTTTATTGCCTCTGATTTTTCTGTGTTGTGTAGCAGAGAATATGCTTTCCGTTTTGTGATACCACAGAACGGTTCTGGGCCGACCAGGGTTGTGTCCGCGCCCTTCCTTGCAAGTTCATCTGCTTTTTCATTCCCAACTATGTCGGAATGTCCTGGTACCCATCTAAGTATGACTTTGTTGGTATTGGCCAGGGTGTTTAAATTGTTTTTACAGTTCTGGACTAGTTTAGAGTAGGACTCTAGGGATTCTAGTGCCAGCAGAGCAGCTTGGCTGTCTTGAGTTGATGTAGATGTATTGGTTTCTTAGGTTTCTCTCAAGATTGATCTCCACGCATTTATTTATTGCGAAGAGTTCAGCCTGAGATTGAGGCCTCTTTCCCCATGCTGACGCTAGCTTTGAGCTTCGGCCTCTCACCGTAGATACCACATCCAACATCATCACCCTTTTTTGATCCATCCGTGTACCACACGTGGCTTCCCTCCTTAAAGTCCATTTGGTCGTTTAGCCATTTGTCTCTCGGAGGTATTTCCACTGTGTACAGTTTGGTGAATTTGCATTCCACGTAAGTGTCGTCAGTGGGCATGCTTAGTTTTTTGTTATCAAAGACAAGGGCCTCTAGTTTGGTAAGCGCTTGAGAGCGCCATTTTGGCCTTGTTAGTGTGCATATCCTATAGATGCACTGCTTCGCCTCCTTTTGCACATGCAGGTAGAGTGGCGTTAGATCGAGCAGTGCATCCAAGGCTGCCCCCGGTGTTGAGCATAAAGCTCCTGTTGCTGTTAAGCAAGCTGTACGCTGTAGACTGCTTAACTTTGTGATGGCTGTCTTTTGGTTGGCTTTGTTACACCATACTGCAGAGGCGTATGTGATTACAGGCCTCACTACCGCTGTGTAAAGCCACAAAGCAATTTTGGGTCTTATACCCCATCTTGCTCCTGCCATTCGACAGCAAGTCCACATGGCCATTTTTGCTTTGTGTATTATGCTATTCAAATGAGCGTTCCAAGTTAGCCTTTGGTCAAAGGTAACCCCTAGGTACTTGACCTCATTTGAGTATGTTATTTCCTGTCCATTCAGTTTTAGTTTGGCGAGCTTGTCTAGTTTCCTTTTTTTTGTAAAGGGCACTAGTACTGTTTTGCTCGCATTGATGGACAGGTCATTCTCTTTGCACCATTTATTTATGGTGTTAAGCGCTCCTTGCATTAAGTTCGAGATTGTGTGGAGGCACGGACCTTTGATTATGACTACAAGGTCGTCGGCATATCCTTGTGTGTCATAGTCTAGGTCCTTCATAGTTGCTAGGAGTTGGTCCACTGCTAGGGTCCATAGTAGTGGGGATAGTACGCCTCCTTGTGGACATCCTCTTGTGGTGTAGAATGTATGCTCAATTGCATTGAGGGTCAGAGTGACTATTCTATTTGAAAGCATGCTCTGGATCCATCTGATGGTGCTTTCGTCCACGCCCTTTGATGCCAATCCCTTGAGGATAGTTTCTGTGGGTGTGTTGTCGAAGGCACCCTCGATGTCAAGGAAAGCACATAGAGCTGTTTGCTTGTCCTCTAGGGTTTTTTGCACTTTGTCGACCAGATCAAGTAGTGCAGTTTCCGTAGATTTCCCCTTTTGGTAAGCATGTTGGCTCAGACTCAGTGGTCTGGCTACCAGATATTTCGCTCTAATGTGCTGAAGTGTAAACTATGTGCTTTTAATTATAATATTTTGATTGTAAAAGCGTGGGGCGCTGGAACAGGAAAGACTTTTTGTATAACTTGCTGAGAAATCAAGTTAAGCGATGTTACGGGAAGCAGGTTACAGAGATCGGCGCTCCAACTGGAGTTGCAGCACGACTAGTAGGTGGCTCTACAAGTCTCTATCAAACAGCCTGTTCAAAGTACCAGTTTGTCAAACTCAGACAAAACATGCGCCAGCAGCGAGGAGACACGACATTCATCGACATTTTGAATGCCTCTTCTTTCCGGCAATTAAGTACAGCATAAACGTTATGCTCTTCTGCGACCTCATGCAGCTTCTGCCAGGAAGTTAGTATTAGTATTTGTTTACAAGAAAGTCTTGAACAGACTTTTTGTATAACTTGCTGCGAAATCAAGTTAAGCGATGTTACAAAAAGTCTTTCCTGTTCCAGCGCCCCACGCTTTTACAATCAAATATAATAATTAAAAGCACATAGCACATTTACCTGAACTGTAGGCATGTTGGTTTTGCCATGTAACAGAGCGGGCAAAATCTTCTGCAACTAGGAACGGCGGCAAGAAAGATGGTGACGTTAAAGGACACGATGATGGTGATAATGATAACACTGCGACGGTTCAACCTCGCAACACGGGCCGCAGCGCGCGCCGCATGACGCACGCCTGCACCAAGACGCCGTCCGGCTACACCGCCACCTGCATACACCGGGGCCGACCGCAGCGCGTCAAGGCACGGTCCGGCTACCACACGCTACACGAACACATGGAGCCGGCCGCATCGCGTCACACGCACACACCGGCGCCGGTCGACCACATAAAAGGGAGCGCGCGCAGCGACACTTGGCGGGGACGTCCACCGCGAGATCGCGACAACACAGACACATACAGTCCCTATTCGTCCCGGTACCGCCGCATACCGGGTAGAGTCAGTCCGACCCAAGTCGGGCCTAGCTGAGTTTCTTGCTGGACTCTCCTCAGCTAGGCTAGGTTTTAGCGAACCAGCGATAAAACTCCCAGTAGTTCGACACCACGCACACCCCAGATTCGGTTGATACCGTTCAACCAATCTCACTGGAGCGCAAACTCGTAGAGTATTCCAGTGTACAAACTTTCCCGCGTGGTCGTGCCGGAGGCTCCCCCTGGATTTTCCCCAGGCTACCCTCCAACCACGCAATTCGACCGCTATATTGGGTTCGTCCTATTATAGCAACAGTCAGGTTCAAAAAAAAAAAAAAAAAAAAAAAAAACGACACAGTCAGTCGGTCTTTGCCATTGTCCCGAGACGGTCGCAGGGGTCGACTGCACCTAGAGCGCGGCCTGGGCTTACCGAGTGCGTGCCTAGGTATTTAGGTAGGGAGTTCTCAGCAGGCGCGGCCTGGGCTTACCGAGTGCGTGCGGCTGAGACTCCACCGTAGGGCTCCTGACGGGCGCGGCCTGGGCTTACCGAGTGCGTGCCTGCCAGGATTAGATTAGGGAGCTCAGCAGGCGCGGCCTGGGCGTACCGAGTACGTGCGGCTGAGTCTCCACCGGGAGATACCTGAAGGGCGCGGCCTAGGCTTGCCGAGAGCGTACCCATCAGGGATTAGTTTAGGGAGTTCAGCAGGCGCGGCCTGGGCATACCGAGTGCGTGCGGCTGAGACTCCACCGTAGCATCCTTACCGAGCGATCCGCGACCGCGTTCCCGAAACGTCCTACGGGACCCGTATCTTGCTGGTGCATGAAGCACCTATCCAGCCATTACTTAGGTTAAGAGTTTGTTCCAATAAAGGGCATAAAAGACCCATATTTGTTACCGAGTCCATCTGTGTTTTCTATTTACCCTAGTGGACATCCCTTCTACCCCTGAGTTAGCCTGGAAACCTTCACTACGCCCTTCAGGCGGAAGGATATGTGTGGCTCGCCCTAAGCGACAACCATCACATTTGGCGCCCAACTTAAAAACTCACGTTTTGCTAGCTCACAAGGGGTCCACTAGCTAGAAACAAGTAAAGTAGAAACTTTCGCAGTTTGCACCATATTAGCCCATCCGGCGCGTAGGAATAACTAACAATTTAATCCCGCCTAGCCCGCCGTTCACCCGCCCAGCGACAGAGACCCGATCACCGAAGACAAGCCCGCCCCGTCCGGCCGGCACCGACAGAGACCCGATCACCGAAGACAAGCCCGCCCCGTCCGGCCCGCACCGACACCGACCCGATCACCGGAGACAGCGCAGCAACATCCCGCCCGCCGACACCGACCCCGCCACCGACGACAGGTTTGCACGGTCTCCGGACCACTACCGCCGAACAGGAGCAACAGTGAGTACGTCAGAAACTATAATATCTGTTGCATTTGGTGGAAGTATCACATTTGGCCCAACCACTTCCGACACCCCGAGGGCGAACGTATTGCCCACACCGTAACGAGCGCCGCCCGACTCGCCAATGCCGACAGCTTGGATATATCGCCTGAAGAAACCGGAACTTACGATAGAGGCCGAGAAGAGAGGTTTGTCTATAGACGGTCTGACTGTAGAAGAGATCAGGAAGCTCCTCGTAAAATCCCTGATAGCCGAGAAGGAAGTCAAAGACACCAGATTTAAGTCCCCACGGAAAGAACCGGCTCGACAGATGGAGAGCGACGAAGACAGTCACAGGGCGAGAAACCTGGGTAAACTCATAAAGGAATGGAATTTGTCATTCAGGACAGTAGACAACGCAGTCGAGTTCATAGAGAGGCTCGAGGAACTGCTGTCGGCAAGCGCCATCGAGAAGGATGACGTGCTACCGGTCCTACCCCGAATCCTACAAGGTAAAGCACTATTATGGTATCGGAACAATGCCAAGTCATGGCAAACTTGGGACGAATTTCTCGAATTATTCAAGCTGCACTACTTCCCGAGCAATTACGAAGAGGATCTGATCGAAAGGATCGTAGCGAGGAAGCAAAGGTATGGAGAAACCTTTACAAATTACCTGACCGACCTGCAAACGTTAATGCGCAGATATAACAGGCTCACAGAGAGTGAACAGATATACCGGATCCACGAGAATATGTTACGGCAATATAAGTTGTACATCAGGAAACAGGACTACGAAAGTCTTTCCGGACTCCTCAGACTCGCCACAGAATACGAACGCATATCCACAACGCCAGACAGGAATCGTTACGCGACCAACCGAGACATGGGCACCGACGAGGCAAAGGTAGACCAGAGACCGCAATGGGGTCAACACCGAGCGCCGACATACCCAGGGCCGAGCAGGGAAAGGTACCAGACCCAGGAGGAAACCCCACACAGCACCGGACCAGAGAATGGAGCACAGACGAAGGTACATCCCAACTACGACACGAAAACCTGCTGCTGGTCGTGCGGAAAGCCTGGTCATGATGCAAGGGACTGCCGCTCACGACGCCAGATGTTCTGCAGCGGATGTGGAAGGTTGGGTGTCCTAAGCACGAGCTGCTGCAGGCGAAACCGGCGAGGAAGAGATTCTGTGGGAGCAGCCAACGACCAGTACAGACAGGATAACAGGCTATATGTGGAAGTACGCATAATGGGCCATAAACATCGATGTTTGGTAGATACCGGCGCGACAAACACATACATAAACCAGGAAATATACGAGGAGTGCTTAGCTCAAGGCGCGTTAGTAAGTGACAGAACAAGAGAAGTGATCCTGGCAGACGGAAGAACCACACAAGTGGGAAATAGCGTCCTGGTAGACCTGGAAGTAAAACACGCTAATATAAAACATTGGGTAAGAGTACTACCATCAGCATCATGCACGATCATAGGCATGGATGTGCTGAGACGAGTAGGAATGACAATTAACTGGGCAGGAGATGAAATGGAACCGGCAGAAAATAGCGAGCAACAACAAGCACAACCAGAACCGAGTAAAAGTCCAGAAACACGGGCCGAGGCACCCGTCACAACCGAGACCAACGGGGAGGACACGACACCCGAGGTCAGCAATGACAATCAGGCGACACAGACGCAACAGGCCGAACCAGCGCACCTAGACGAGGACGACACAATGCTCAAGTACCAGTTTGAACTGTGCGAAAAGAGCCCCATGGGGAACACCTGGGTGGAACACAAGATAAAACTAAAACACAACGAACCGGTAAAACAAAAATATTACCCCAGAAATCCGAAACAGCAACAAATAATAGATGAACACGTCAAACAAATGCTCGAACAGGGTATCATCGAGAGATCAGACAGCCCATATAGCTCACCAGTGGTCTTAGTGAAGAAGGACGATGGGCAGTACAGGTTCTGCATAGATTTCAGGCAAATCAACGAGATATCGGAAAAAGACGCGTACCCGCTACCACAGATCGATGATACGTTAGAAAAGCTAAGGAATGCACAATACTTTTCCAAGTTAGACCTGAAGAATGGATACTGGAACGTAAAGCTCGATAAAGCCAGCAGGCCAGCAACAGCATTTACGGTACCAGGGAGAGGTCTATACCAGTTCAAGGTCATGCCATTCGGACTCCACTCGAGCGGCGCCACGTTTCAGAGACTATTAGACAAGGTAATTGGACCTGAGTTGGAACCAAACGCCTACGAATATTTAGACGACATTATCGTGTGCAGCGCCACCCTAAAAGAACATGTACGACATTTAAAAGAGATATTTGAAAGGATACGCCAAGCAGGCCTACGAATCAACAAAAAGAAGTGCGAGTTCGCGAAAACCGAAATAGAATACCTGGGACACACAGTCACCAGGGAAGGCATTAAGACAAACGAGGCGAAAGTGAGAGCAATAAAAGAGTTAAGAGCACCGGAAAACACAAGAGAACTAAGAAGGTTCCTTGGAATGACATCCTGGTACAGAAAGTTCATACCGGGATACGCAGAAAGAACAGCACCATTAGTTAAACTACTAAAGAAAGACGAGAAATTCATATGGCAACCGCAACAACAAGAAGCAATCGACAAAATTAGCTGATCCTCACAACAGACCCCGTATTAACGAGA
The DNA here is from genome assembly GCA_947049275.1 of Epinotia bilunana. NCBI lineage: Eukaryota > Metazoa > Arthropoda > Insecta > Lepidoptera > Tortricidae > Epinotia > Epinotia bilunana. Next base: position 12,381,090 of record OX346274.1, on the reverse strand, counting down.
GCAGATTTCTCAAAACCATTTACATTACAAACCGACGCAAGTGACGTCGGCTTAGGGGTAGTACTCCTACAAGAACACGACAACATACCGAAGGTCGTGATGTACGCCAGCAGAACCCTAACGCCATCTGAGACACGGTATTCCACGACAGAGAAAGAGTGTCTAGCGATAGTATGGGGGATAAGGAAAATGAGACCATTCTTAGAAGGCTACCACTTCAACGTAATCACCGATCATCAGGCGCTCAAATGGTTACACAAGCTAAAAAATGGCGCTAGAACTCCAACAATACCAGTTTGACATAACCTATAGAAGCGGGAAACAGAACCTTATAGCGGACGAACTGTCACGGTTTGTACGGCCGAGGAACGGGAATGGATCGAAGAACGTCGAAAGCAAGCCGAAGAGACCGGATACCAGTCACAGGAATACTGCACGAGAGATGGAAAACTATATAAAAAGAGAATAAACCGCGCATACCACGACCTGGCAGACCCAGCGTCAGAGTGGGCAGTATGTGTACCAAAAGAGGACAGAGAACAGGTAATCAGACAGAACCACGACGTACCGAGCGCAGGACACCAAGGGAGGGCTAAAACAATTAGGAGAATAGCACAGAGATATTACTGGCCGGGAATGAGGCGCGACATAATAAACTACGTAAAGAAATGCGACACCTGCCAAAGGAACAAAGGCTTACAACAAAAGAAATATGGCTTAATGCACATAAAAAACGCGGAAGCTCCATGGGAGGTAGTGACCACAGACCTTATCGGGCCACTACCACGATCGTCAAAGGGATACATATGGATAATTGTATTTCACGATAAATTCACCAAGTGGGCAGAGATAGCGCCGTTGCGGAACGCAACCGCCAACGCCGTAGCCAGGGCATTCGAAGAAAGGGTAGCCCTACGACACGGAACCCCGAAAACACTACTAAGCGACAATGGAAGACAATTTGTAAGCAAAATATTTACCGACACGCTAAAAAAGTACGGCACGGAACACACCCTAACCCCGCCATACGCGCCGCAGTGCAACCCGACCGAGAGGGTGAACAAGTTCCTAGAAACAATGATAGCGACATTTATAAACGAGAACCATAAACAATGGGATAAATACCTACCAGAATTCAACTTCGCAATTAACACATCCGAACACGAGTCAACAAAATTTACACCGGCTTTCTTACTATACGGCAGGGAACTAAGGAACCCACAGGACGCAAATACATTTCCAACTCCCCAGCTAAAAGAGAAAGGAAAACTACAGCAGATATACTCGCGAGTTCACGCTTACCAGAGAAAGGCGTCAGAAAATCAGAAACGAAATTACGATAAACAAAGGCAGCGGTGGGAACCGAAAGTCGGAGACCTAGTGCTAAAAAAAAACCAAGTATTATCAAACGCGAGCAAAAACTTTTGCGCAAAATTAGCACCAAAGTATGTAGGACCGTATAGCATAATTTAAAAAAAATCACCGGTTGTATATGTACTTCGAGATAAAAACGGGAACCGGCGAACCATAACAACACACGTAAAAGATTTAAAGGCATATACGCAATAATATTAATCCAGAGGGTTCCCCACGGCGAACCAAGGAGGATCTACCCACAAGATGGGAAATAAAATAGAACCCGGCCTATATAAGGCGCTCAAGGACACAGGCGCCCACAAATCTCAACGATGTACCCGTGGGAGAGGAAACGGACGAACCCGACACCGATGCCGACTAAGCGGCAGGTCGCGGCTCGACCCTACGAGACCTGCCGAGGAGCCGGCCCTACGGACCCGACCGCACCATCCTGCAGGGGACGGCGAGGACACTGCGCATAACTGCGGAGCGCGGAGTGTACCTCGAGGGAGGAGCCGCCCTACAGCAGACGCCGGGGAGCCACCACCGGGACCCGAAACCACCGCCACAATCAGCCTTCCAATCCTGGCGCACAGGTCCAGCTCGAGGACGACGAGATCCTCAGCGGCGACCAGACCGAATACCTCGCCTTCTTGAAAGAGGAGCTGGGGGAAGACGGCCAGACGGACGAGGGGCCCCGCCAGCAGGGGGTCGGGCCAGGTACCGACCCGCCACACCCACGCCGTCGGCGCCGATCCGGGAGAAGGCGGAACGGCGGGCAGAAGCGGGGCATAGTCCGGCTAGCCCCAACCAAACAAGGGCCGCGGAAATAACGAGAACCAGGCCGTGTTTCTTATTGTATTTTTTTTCATCTTTGTTTTTTTTTGTTTTTTTAAATTTAATTCTATCAATATATATATTATGGTTTTTTTTTGTTAATGATTGTTTCCGTTAGTAAATATAAAAAATAAAATAAATCCAAACAACAGTAATGCATATCACGATAACTAGAAACCCGAAGGAAAAGAAAAATGATAAAACAGATAGAAACAGTGGTACTACCCACATCCGAAACCGGCACGAATGGACCGTCAGTATAGTTACATAGGTATAGCGAACGTTAGGGGAAACGTTGCATTAAATCAACACAGTAATAGGTGATTACAGAAAACAGCGGCCCATCACGGCGTAGTTATCGTCTCATGGCTTGATTAATCATACCTATAGGGACATCAAGAAAAGTAAGTACTTATCCGGGGTACATGTAAGTCCTAGACAGCAGAAACATAATACATAACCAGGTTACCGAGCTAACACGTTCATTTAAATGTTTTAAAATGCCCAGGAAAAGGCAAAACTATTCCGATATTTAGTTTATTACCCTACATCAGCCGGCGGGGACACGGTAGGTACAATATTACAAGTCACAGTTTACGCTGGCTTAGGAATGCACGCTGTTGTGACGAACAAATAGGTAGGTGGCATTCAATAAGAATTATTTACAGACAAAGGTAATACTTACTAGATATTAACCGAAGACTAACACTACATACTTGTAGTTATGATTTTAATTATTAGGTATTAGATTGTTAGATTACTTCTCCCGGTAATGAGAGGGAAACCATGATTATACGGGGGGTAAATCAGGAAACATAAGATAGCGAGTGGGCGGAATTAACATATCCTTACAGTAAAAGTGATGTCAGGAGAAAGGCATTCACATTTAATTGTCAAGGTGAATCATTAGAAACATTAGCGCAAAAGCGCGTCACGCCGCCACCAAGGAACCCTGTAATTTCTTTTATTTTCGGCGATTTTTCCCCCTAGGTAAAAATCTCCTGGACGGGGAAGGCAATGCGACGGTTCAACCTCGCAACACGGGCCGCAGCGCGCGCCGCATGACGCCGTCCGGCTACACCGCCACCTGCATACACCGGGGCCGACCGCAGCGCGTCAAGGCACGGTCCGGCTACCACACGCTACACGAACACATGGAGCCGGCCGCATCGCGTCACACGCACACACCGGCGCCGGTCGACCACATAAAAGGGAGCGCGCGCAGCGACACAGAAGCTGCCGCCGCCACTCTGTCTCCAAGGACAGGACATCCCGTGGTCCAACACCGTGAAGTACCTGGGCGTCACGATAGACAGAGGGCTCACAATGAAGAGTCACGTGGAAGAAACGGCACGTCGAACAAAAGCCGCGAGAACGCTGTTGAGGCCAACTCTTGCCAGCAGCCTCCCCATGCCAACCAAGCTGGGGATATATGACATACCTGCGGTCCCGCCTATCGTATGCGGCGCCAGCATGGTATGGACTTGCAGCAGAAACCAGCAAAAAGATGCTCCGTGCGCAGGAGAACCAGGCCCTGCGCACCATCACCGCTGCCTCCCGTTTCGTCAGAAACAGTGTGATCCAGCGCGACCTCCGGTGGGAGCCACTGGACGCCTTCATCAGCCGCCACGCCCGCGCTATGTTCGACCGTGCCGACAACTCAAGCTTCCCGTCCCTGCAAGGGATCGCGCCGCTGCACGCGCGCCCCCCGGATCGACGCTCACGTGCTCTTCCAAGAGAGCTCGCGCCCAAACAAGACGCCCCTGTTACGCCCAGGAATCCACAATGCCAAGACCGGCCAACGTGACCCCAAAGCCGCTGATAGGCCAACGGACCACTAAGCCAAGACTGGCCAACGACGCCGCCTAACTCGGCCCCCGAAGACCGGCTCGTAATTACGGGCTGTGAAGAAAACCGCCACATAGGGCCAATGCCCTGAAATGGCAACCTCCACACCCAGACAGGTGTGTGAGAAGGCAGCAGAGAGGACACAGTCAGTCGGTCTTTGCCATTGTCCCAAAACGGTCGCAGGGGTCGACTGCACCTAGAGCGCGGCCAGGGCTTACCGAGTGCGTGCCTAGGTATTTAGGTAGGGTGTTCTCAGCAGGCGCGGCCTGGGCTTACCGAGTGCGTGCGGCTGAGACTCCACCGTAGGGCTCCTGACGGGCGCGGCCTGGGCTTACCGAGTGCGTGCCTGCCAGGATTAGATTAGGGAGCTCAGCAGGCGCGGCCTGGGCGTACCGAGTACGTGCGGCTGAGTCTCCACCGGGAGATACCTGAAGGGCGCGGCCTAGGCTTGCCGAGAGCGTACCCATCAGGGATTAGTTTAGGGAGTTCAGCAGGCGCGGCCTGGGCATACCGAGTGCGTGCGGCTGAGACTCCACCGTAGCATCCTTACCGAGCGATCCGCGACCGCGTTCCCGAAACGTCCTACGGGACCCGTATCTTGCTGGTGCATGAAGCACCTATCCAGCCATTACTTAGGTTAAGAGTTTATTCCAATAAAGGGCATAAAAGACCCATATTTGTTACCGAGTCCATCTGTGTTTTCTATTTACCCTAGTGGACATCCCTTCTACCCCTGAGTTAGCCTGGAAACCTTCACTACGCCCTTCAGGCGGAAGGATATGTGTGGCTCGCCCTAAGCGACAACCATCACAACACATTTCTCGATGATTCATCAGTGGATTTCAAAAGAATTTGGGAGGAAATGAGGGCTGCCCGTAAGGATATGTCCTATTTTCGATCGACTATCTCCGACTTGATGGAAGTTATTCGCTCACAAAACGACCGCATCGAGTTACTTGAGAATCGAATAGGATTTCTCGAAGCCAAAGACAATGGAGCTCAGAGCTGCAAGATAACTGTGCTAGAAGACACTATATACCTAATTGAAGGCAGAAATTGAGGGCCGAAACCAGGAAATGCTGGGAAATGATATCGAAATAGCATGTTTACCTGAGGCTAGCAATGAAAATGCTACACACGTTGTCCTAACCATCGCTAAGAAGTTGGGTGTCGCACTGGACGAGCGAGACGTGGTTGAGGCGCAGCGTGTCGGAGCGCCTCGCGCACCGGCGGCCGGCGGCGGCGCGGCGGCCCGCCCGCGGCCCCTCGTCGTGCGCCTGACGCGTCGCGCGCAGCGTGACGCACTGCTGCACGCCGCGCGTGTGCGCCGCCGCCTCTCCACTGAGGGCATGGGAGCTACCCGGCAACTCACCCAGCCCCTTCTACATCAACGAGCGTCTCACACGATTTAATAGACAACTCCACCAGCGGGTGCGCGAGACCGCTAAGAGGCTGAGCTGGAAGTACGTGTGGACGCGCGATGGTAGTATTTATGTGCGACAAGAAAACGGAAAGGCACGACACCAAATTCGATGTGATGGAGACTTGGTCAAGGTTTTTGGCGGCAATCCTGTTAGTGAGTAGTCATTTATGTGTTATCTTTGATCTTCATGAGATCCATAACTGTGAGTCAAAACAATATTTGCTTTGTTTAACTTCGATATATTTTATTGGATGTTTCCTAATTAGTAGGTATTTACGCAATTGGAGATGGTCAGCTGACTATAAGTATATTAACATGTTATGTTTAATGCATCAAAGTATATTATGTGATTTTGTTACCTGGAACTCAAATATTGTACACTCGCTTGAATGTGAACCTGGTTCTCATACAGATGTCCTAAAGCTTATTGTCCATACTATATTCTCCACCTACTTCTTTTTGTTACCATAGATCGACGTCACGCGACAATATTACGCCATTTGTTGCTACATTGCATGTACATTCGTAACATACATTGTTTTATAATCACATTCAAATTTAAATACCTTTCTTTTGGCTTTTTAAATCCTGGTTCTCTGGGCACTAGACATGATGAGTTTGTCGCTGCTTTGACTCGTTTCGATGTGGACATCATGGCTGTTAATGAGACATGGCTGCCGGTGAGGAGGAGCGCGCGCCGGCGCCGCCGGGCTACCGGCTGCGGCGCGTGCCGCGCGCGCCCGGGGGCGCCCGCGCCCGCGGCGGCGGCGTGGGCTTCTACCTCAAGCGGGGCGTCGCCGCGCGACTCATCTCGCATCCACGAGTGCCGCTCGTAGAACAAATGTGGCTCAGCCTGACCGTTAATGGAAATCGAATAGCGATCGGTACGGCCTATCGCCCGCCGTGGCTTTATATTTATACTTTTCTAGATGCTCTCAGTGAATCGATTTCGTCGTTGGCCAGATTTGATTATATTATTCTTGTTGGAGATTTCAATATTAATTTGCTAAATGCACAAGAACCGGACGTGAAGAAACTTCAAGACTTTCTAAAATCTATGAACTTGATTCAATATACTGACCAACCACACTTTACCGATCACAGCGAAACCCTAATAGACCTAGTTTGCTCGAATACCTGTGTCACAAATTTATGCGTTAACTATATTAAAGATCTTAGCAGTCATGCTTTCATTACATTTGAAATTTCTGTCAAAGCAAACAAGCTCTAACTTCATTGGATAAAATATCGGCCCATTAAGCGAAGCGAACGGGTCTAAACGGTGGCTGGACCATATTTTGGGTACAAAATGTGCCACAAAGAGTATAATTAATGTTGATATTATGTATGACGTCATGTGGTCAGACCACTACCTCTTGTGTATAGAATGTAATTTAGTAAATAAAAAATAAAAAAATAAGCCGGTGACTAGTACAATATTGTGGGGAGAGAGGAAATGTGAGCAAATTAGCCTGTATAATAAACAGTGATCGGAATTAGGTGAGCCAAAATACCTATTATTCGCAACAGGACATAATGTAGAGTGGATACAACCGGGTAGAAAAAATTTTTTTTTCTTTAATACCGGGTAATCGATATTTGTCCGGGTACTATAAGTAGTCGTAATGTTAAACATATATATTTTTACTAATAGTACGGGATTGTTTATGTTAGTTTGCAGTAAAAAGGGAAGGAAAAAGTATGAAATGGTTATAACTTTTAGATTAACATTAAACATCCCGTTCTATAAGTAAAAACATATATGTTGAACATTACGACTGGTACCCGGAAAAATAACGAATACCCGGTATTTAAGAGAAAATTCTGTTTTCCTACCCGGTTGCAACCACTTTACATTATGTCCTCTTGCGAAGAATAGGTATTTTGGCTCACCTAATTCCGATCACTGATAATAAAATTTGTCATGATGCACTAAGGGAAATTGATTTTCCGTGTGAGTTTCGTGCATGTTATGATAGTACCTGTAATGAAGTTAGCCATAAAAAACTTATCGAAAGTCTTTATGTGAAAATAATAGATGTGATAAGCGGCGCTGCCTCGAATAGCTATTCATTGAATCGAGTATCAGAAAAAACCTATAGTTGGGTGGAACAGGCATGATAGAGAGGCACACAGGGAGGCCCGGGAAAAATTTAGGATGTGGGATTGGTACGGGAGGCCCGGGTCAGGTTATTTTTATGATGAGATGCGGAAAAGTCGTAGTATATTCAAGTCGAGGTTAAAGTGGTGTCAAAAGTATGCCGAAAAGATTAAAATGGATATCCTAGCATCTCATCATTCTAGACTTGATTTTCGGGCTTTTTGTAAGTCCACAAGGAAACTAAACAGTAAACCTGGCCTCCCTGCGAGCATTGAGGGCATTAGTGACCATAATTGCATAGCTAATTTATTTCGAAAGCAATTCACTGTATTGTCACCTTTGCAGCTACCATGTTCTTCACCTGAGGATGAGCCACGTGAACAGGAGATTTCAATTAGATTTACTCCAAGGGATGTAGACAAAGTTATAAAGTCCATGTCAAGGGGAAAATCTCCTGGTCACGATGGCCTCAGTATAAACACCTCAAACACGCAGGCCCTCATATGCCGCGAGTCCTTGCATTGTTATATAACCTCTGCATAAGCCACTCGTACTTACCAGAAGCTAATGATGAAGACGGTAGTAGTACCAATTGTTAAAGATAAAAGTGGTGATGCTGGAGATAAAACTAACTATAGACCGATCTCACTAGCGACAGTGATAGCAACTTGATAGTCTGCTTAGTACACAATTGGATAAGTATCTTAACATGCACCAAAATCAATTCGGCTTCAGGCCTGGTCTCTCTACGGAAGCTGCCATATTGTGTCTAAAGCAGACTTTGATACTGAAAGACAAACAGGTGTTTATGCATGTTTTCTCGATTTATCCAAGGCGTTCGACCTGGTGAATTATGAATTTCTCTGGAGGAAGTTAAATGGCACCAATATTCCAACGGAACTCTATAGAACGTTTAAATATTGGTACCTTAACCAGCGTAACGTAGTGCGATGGTCAAGCGCATATTCGGAGCCATACAGGTTGGAGTGCGGGGTGAGGCAGGGGGGAGTGACCTCACCCAAGCTCTTCAACCTGTCAATGTCAACGCGCTATTGGAGGAGCTCAGCAGCACTCATGTCGGCTGCCACATTGCCGATACCTGTCTAAATAATATTAGTTATGCAGACGACATGGTGCTGCTGAGTGCCTCCCCATGTGGGCTGTCCATGCTGGTTAATATTTGCGAAAAGTATGCACTCAGTCACGGCTTAATATACAATGTTAAGAAAAGTGAATGCATGGTATTTCAGGCCAGAGGAAAATATGTACCGCCGGTACCTTCTATCAGGTTGTATGGAGTGCCCCTAAATAGGGTAAACCAATTTAAGTATCTGGGACATGTGGTGACCTCTGACCTGAAAGATGATGTAGACATTGAAAGGGAGCGAAGGGCGTTGTCTGTCAGAGCAAATATGGTGGCCCATAGATTTAGTCGTTGCTCGGTGGATGTTAAGCTCACACTCTTTAGAGCATTCTGCACCAATTTCTATACGGCTAGTCTATGGACTCACCATACGCAGAAACAGTACAACGCTCTTCGTGTACAATATAACAATGCCTTTAGTGATGATGGGGCTACCCCGTTTCTGTAGCGCATCAGGGATGTTCGCGGAAGCCGGGGTAGATTGTTTTTACACCATAATGAGGAAACGCTGTACATCCCTGGTGCGCAGGGTCCGGGCTAGCTCCAATCCTATCCTGAGGGCATTGTCGGAGAGATTTCATTGCCATTACATGAATCATTGTCATTTGATTCACGTAGTGGCAAACAAATCCCAGTAATCAATTTAATGTACGTAACATAAGCTAATTATAATGATTCCTCGTTTGTAATATGATCCCAGTTGGTCGAAATAAATGATTTTATTTTTATTATTTATTTATTATTAAACACATTGATTTAACAGCATTTAACGAGCGCCTCGGTCTATCTCATGGAACAGTATAGCAACCAATGATGTTAACTATATGGTTAACAAGTTTAATACCTATATATTACAGCTTTTTGATGAATTCGCGCCAGTCAAATCAGTTCGCATTCAAAACAAATCATACCCGTGGATAACTTTTACAGTTAAAAGCATGATGAAGCTTCGCAATGATGCGCATGCTCGGAGCAAACTAACAAAGTTAGACTCACACACTAAATATTACAAAGATTTAAAAAACATAGTGACTTCAGCCATCTACAGCGAGAAAACTGCATATTTCAACCAAGAAATCAACAAAAACTTAACAAAACCGCGCGTTTTGTGGAAAAACATAAAAAACGATGTTGCCAATTTCAAACGTAAAGGACTTGAACTTCCAGTACATTTAAGTAACCCGGACAAATTAAATGAGCATTTTCTGACTCTACCGGGAGATAGCAGCGTACACCTCTCTCTTAACCAAATACGAGTGACAGGTTTGGTACCTCAGTTTTCTCTCTCAGACCAGTCAGCGAAACACATGTACTCAACACAATAAAGTCGATTACCACTAATGCACAAGGTAACGATGGCATTATGTTAAATATGATTTTGTTGACGCTACCTTATACGCTTTCAATAATTACCTCTATTATCAACAAATCTATTGAATCGGGTGTATTTCCTGACTCGTGGAAATATGCTACAATTAAACCAATCCCTAAAATACCTAACCCAACTTGTTTGAAAGATTTCCGTCCGATTAGTATCCTGCCATTCCTATCAAAAATTTTAGAGAGAGTTGTGTGCTTACAGCTAACAGATTATTTAGAGGCGAAAGATCCTGCCTAAGAAACAGTCTGGTTTTAGAAAAGCTCGTAGCAAAACGACAGCATTACTAGACGTAGTAGATGACATCTTGGCTGCTCGCGATGATGGTAAAGATGTTATGTTAGTATTGTTGGATTTTTCTCAAGCCTTTGATACTATAAACACTACACTTTTACTATCCAAGCTGGCTTTCTATGGAGTTGACACAAGTTCTATCAGCTGGTTTGCGAGTTACCTTACTGGGCGAATCCAATCTGTCGAAGCACGTGATGAAAACGGGAATGTATCAGTCTCCAGACTTTTGGCTGTGAAACGGGGAGTGCCACAAGGCTCTATTTTAGGACCGTTATTGTTTATTTTGTATAGTGCTGATATTATAAAGAATATAGAATATTGTAATTATCATATGTTCGCTGATGATCTTCAAATATATGTATCATTTAAACCTCACGAAACCAACTCAGCAGAAAAAAAATTAAATTCAGATTTAGAACGTATTGCTCAGTGGTGCAAGACCAATAATCTTGTCTTAAACGCGAGTAAAACCAAATTAATGATGTTTGGTACAGACAAACGCTTACGCGATCTTGCGCCTTACGAACCCAAGGTATCCGTTTTGGGCGATCGCTTAGAGCGCGTCTACGTAGCTCGTAACTTAGGCCTTGTCATGGATTGCAGACTACGTTTTGAAGAGCACGTCTTAGAATTGATGCGTAACTGCTTTTACAGACTTAAAGTGCTTTATCGCGTCCGTGATTTCATTAGTGTGGACTTACGCATTAATCTTTGTGACACTCTTATTCTGTCCAAGTTGAGTTATGCTGATGCTGTTTTCGGCGGGTGTTTGCTTGCGCGTACTCGTACCTTGATACAACGTATCCAAAATGCATGTACGCGTTTTTGCTTTAATGTCCCACGCCGATCTCACATCATCCCATTTTTAAATAACAGCAAATTATTAAACATGGCCGCCAGACGAACCTCACACTGTGCTTCATTAATTTTTGGGATCATTCATACCAAACAACCATCATACTTGTACAGCAAATTAAATTTCTCCACACGTGAAAAGCGAGGACCGTAAAGGCTTGTACACCCGCTAAAGTCCTTGAGCGTATGGGCGGAGCCTCGACCCTCTCCCCGCGCAAGTCGCACAACCCGCCGTCGTTTATTAAGCGTTACATAGATTAAGTTAGGTAAGACATTGGTAACGATGCGCGTCATCGCGCATCGTTACCAATGCAAGGGTGGACGTGGGTGGGTGACATTCGTCATGCTTAATTGAAACGTGATATTTGTCATACATAAATTAAATAATTGATTAAGTTCAAACATTATGTCCCTACTATTATAATACTATTTACTTACGATTAGTGTAGTTCCGTCAGCACGGCTAGCACGAGACGGCCGCGACATACTCTCGATTTTTCTCGCACTATCGGTCTCTCTCTTATTAGAACATTAGGAAAGAGAGGTAGTGTGAGAAAAATCGAGAGTATGTCGCGGCCGTCTCGTGCTAGCCGTGCTAGTGCAAACGAAATTCGTTCGAGTAACTCTCATTGTCGCTCGAACTAGCAAGCGCGACAGAGAGGAGGTAGGCCCTCAGCACGCCTAGCACTAGACAGCCGCGACTATACCTCTGTTACTAAATATTCTAATAAGAAAGACGGATAGTGCGAAAAAAATAAAAAGGTAATAATAATAATCCATACCTACTGTTGCCCTTAGGCCATTTTTTAATGTCGCTATTAATAGGGGCCCATCTAGCAGTTAGCGAGTCACCGTCTGCCAGAGATAAAATGTGAAACAGTTTTATTGGGCAGGCGTCCGATGTTTCATCCAATAGCCCAGCTACTAGTCACCCAATAACCCGTTTTATTTAGATTCCATCAACTAGCAATAGACTCTTACACCCCAGCGGGTGCTGTTTCTGTGTGCGTCCCATGACACGGGCAGAGACAGCATCCGCTTGGTGTACTCCTTGCATTTCATTAAATTGTCAAAAGGGCCTCTACGTGTTGGCTCAGAGCTCCACGCACGCCTCCCAAAGGTCCGGGACATCATTGTCCCGTGAGCGGGAAAGACATATAATCCATACTATCCATACTTCCATATCCATACTCCATACTAATATTATAAATGCGAAAGTGTGTCTGTCTGTCCGTTACCTTTTGTGTAAGTGTAAGGTTGTTAAGTTTTAAACTAATTTTCGGTATATTTATTACGTTCTACTTCCTTGATTTGATGATGATGGCGTGTACAGTCAGCATCAGATAGTTAGTAGCATCCAAAGTAGCCAAATATATCGTAACACATTCCTTACTCCTACTTATAGTAACAAAGACTATTTCGATGAATGTACGTTCCGATATATTTGGCTAACTTGGCTGCTACTAACTATATTATGCTGACTGTACAGAAATCGGCCTCGGGTAAATATATACTTATAGATTAGTTGTACCTTAACCATACTTTGTTTCATATCAAATAATAACTCTGTATCGAACTTGGAGTTGGCATGCAACCCATAGGTACTTACAATATTTGCCAAGCCCACTATTTTTATTAGAACTTATTCTATTAACACTTGACAGTCATTAATACGAGCAGATAAAACAATATTGTTTCTATAATTATTAATGCTCCTAAGCAATAGATATTGTAAATATATTTACTAATAAAATGACTGATTTTAGCGATTTCCCAATTTTGATACTATTTAGATATTTGATACTTTGATAGAATAGGTATTCACTTGTGTATTCTTTTTCCTCTTCTCTTCTAAAATTTCTTGATATTACGTATTTTCCTCCTGCGCTTATTTCCCATCTTGAACTAAAAAACAAAATCCAAACTATACCTACGTAAATGTTAATTAGGTACAAACGCCAACACAGTTAACTGACCAAGTAAAAAGGGTTACAGGTTACGTTACGTTATACAGGTATTTATACAAGAACCTTATTACAATGCACATAAAGTGCACGGATGGTCAGTCAGCTGTCTTGTCTATATTACCTACTACTTTACAAACCACGAAATAGATTGTCCACTCTATGCAACAAAATTATCTGTCACTAAAAACTAAACTATACGCAAATGTTTATTAGTTACCTACTATACGAATCACAAAACGGACTGTCCACTCTATGCAACAAATATAGTCCACAATTTCCACAAATATTTAAAAATTTCGGCGCAGCGCAAATTGACACAGGTCCGTCATGCAACGTGTCTCGTCCCGCACTGACCGTATGGTCGAAAACGGGGAGGCGTAGGAACTTTGGCGGAATATTTCAGAAAACGAGATTTTTTAAAGAAAATTAAGAAAGTAAGAAAATGATGCCCTTGTTCATTATTGTATGAAGAAAGTTATAAAATTTCATATTATTCTGATAAAAAATGGAGCAGTAAAATGGTTACAAGTGAAAAAATAGGGGTGACTTTAGATTTCTTTTTCTCTAATTTTTATTGTTAAAATGGATTTCTACGAAAACTATGACCCGTCGCATATCTTACAGATTATGATATATTTTTTCCGACTGCAAAAATGTTACGTTATAATGTATAAAACGGTTACAAAACAACTCATTTTCACGAAAATTTCGAATGTGCAGCCTTAAGACTGATTATTAGTAACCAACACAACACGTCCGCTTTTCGTGGCAGTTTTCGGTATGCTGCCACGAAGTGTTGGAATGATCTTCCACCACCTATCAAAAACTGTACATCCATTGCATCATTTAAAAACAATATTAAAATGTATCTTATCAACCTACAAATATCTAATGCATAAGCGGACAATCCACACAGCTCTTCATTTCAATATTTGTAAATGACATCATATCTACACATGCATTTCATCATACTTACATTACTTACCTTAGACCTGATTTGTAAACACTTGATTGACCATTGACTTCTCCTTTCTGTTACGTTATAATTATAAGTTATATAGTAAGATCTTTATCTGTATATCTCTCTGGGTGCCCTGAAAACCAGCGCCTTTAGCATGTATTTGCTGGTGGCCTATGCTGAGTGGCATCCATTTTGGTGAATTCCAATTGTAAGACACACATGTAACATGATACCACACCAAATAAATATATTTCTTTCTTTAAAAACTTTGGTTTTGAGCTTAGGAATACGTCCAGTTAGCTGTCACTGTCCAGTATATTATTTAACAGCTTTAGTACCTGATGCAGAGGGGAAAAGGCTACTGCGCGAGTCCTAGTTGGGAGGATAGCGAAGAGATCGCGGCGACGTGGGCGTAGATGCTTTGCGGAGAGACGTGGAACTCTGAATCTAAAAGAAAACTAGTATTTTACTACATATTCCTCCGGGTCTCCAGTGAAGTATACCCTACCATACCAAGCACGAATAAGGTAGGATACATGTAAGGGTAGTTGCCGTACAGTTTTTTGTATAGGAATCGAACAAATATCTTTTGGACTTTTTCCACACGGAGTGTGTACTCTTGTTCGCGGGGATTCCAGATGATGGCGTTTGTTTCCAATTTACTACGAACAAAGGAGTTGTACAATACACTGACAGCATGCCGGGAAGTAAGTAATTTGGACTGGCGAATGACAAATCCCAGACACCTTCTAGCCCCACTACAGATCTCAGTTATGTGAGGGTTGAAGGTGAGTTGGGTATCAAACCATGTACCGCGGTCCTTAATTGCATTTGTACGCTTCAGTTTGCCTTCGATTGTATACTTATAGATAACAGGGAGCCGAACACGCGCGTAAGTCATTATAGAACATTTCTGCTCATTAAGAGTAAGGCTATTATTATTAGCCCAGGCACAAACAGCGTCAATATCAATTTGAAGTAGGGAGGAATCATCAAGTGTGTCAATAGGAAGTGCTAGCTTTAAGTCGTCAGTAAATAGGAGGCATGTTGAGTGATTTAGTGCTGCCGGTAGGTCATTTATGAGGATGAGAAATAATAAAGGCTCAAGATTGCTGCCTTGTCCTATCCCTGATGTTACTAAGAAGTGAGCAGATCAAGAGCCTTCATACTGTACAAATTGATGCCTACGTGAAAGATAGCATGCCAGAAATTCAAGCAAGTCAACAGAAAATTCAGCCATGGCCAATTTCTTAACTAAAACATCGCTATCAACTCGGTCAAATGCCTTCTGAAAATCAAAGTAGGCTATGTCAATTTGCTTTTTTTTATACAAGTTATTAGCTGTACTTTCAGCGTTTCAGAAAATTCCACCCCTGAGGGGGTTAAATAGGGGTGCAAAGTTTGTACGGGGGAAACTTTTTTTTTGAGCTAGAGACTTGAAACTTTGTAGAAAGATTACGTATTAAAAAAACACGAAAAGTACTTACTGCGTATGAGAAAATTCCACCCCTAAGGTGGTTAAATAGGGGTGCAATGTTTGTATGGGGAAAACATTATTTTTAGAACTAGAGACTTGAAACTTGCTAGAAGAATTACTTATTAGAATACAAAAAAAGAAATTTCACCGTTTCAGCAATTTTCACCCCTAAGGGGGTTAAAAAGGGGTACAAGTTTTGTATGGAGGGAACTTTATTTTTTGAGCTAGAGACTGGAAACTTTGTAGAAAGATTCATCATCATCATGAATACAAAAAAATATTAGCATTTTAGAAAATTCCACCCGTAAGGGGTTAAAATAGGGGTGCAAAAGAGGTATGAGGGTAACTTTTCCGTTTGAACTTAAAAACTTGAAACTTTGTAGCCAGATTACGTATTTGAATACAAAAAAGAACTAATTGTTTTGGAAACATCCACCCCCGGGGGGGGTTAAAAAGGGTAGCAAGGTTTGTATGAGAAACACTTTTTCGATCTAGATATTCGAAACTTTGTAGAAAGATTACTTATTATAATATAAACAATTACTTCCAGCGTTTTAGAAAAATCTATCCCTAAGAGGGTTAAAAAAGAGTGCAAGTTTTGGATGGGAAACACTCATTTTTGAGCTGGAGACTTAAAGCGTTGTATAAAGATTTCTTATCAGAATAAATAAAAGTTCTTTCAGCGTTTTGGAAAAATTCCACCCCTAATAACCCCTTAGGGGTGAAACGGGATTCTAGGTCTATTATATGGAAACCAAGAAAATTTTATAGTAAAAGATTTCTAACTTCGGTCTTAGCCTGTATGTTAAAAGACTACAAAACTGATTTCAGAGTTTTTTGAAATTCATGCCCTATATGGGTTAAAGGGGATTCAGAGTTTGTTTGGAGAGCAAACAAGTAAGGGATCTGTAACTTCGGTTAAAAACTAGGAAACCAATTACAGCGTTTTTTAAAATTCATCCTCTATGGAGGTTAAAAAGGGTTGGAAGTATGTATAGGTTACATAATCCAACTGCTAGCAGAAAAATAGGTTAGGTTAAGTTAGAACCACGACCCTTACAGAAGCGAACAGCTACCAGAAATGTAGGTTAGGTAGGTTAGAACTCCCAGAACCGAAATGTAGGTAAGTAGCAGTAGTAAGTAGGTGCGGATTATTTTGTTATTTAAAAAAAATTAGGTTAATCAGAATAATATTATTCTCTAACACCGTTAAATGGGGACGGCGGATGGAGATGGAAATTTCTACGTCTTTTAGCATTAGATTACGTTTGCTTTCAAAACTATTTTCAGCAATGTAGCTTTCTTTAATACATCATGACAAATATACAATTTAAGCTGAAACGTCTGTTGATGATTTTTAAGATATTTATATGTGTAAAAACAGAGTTTTCAATTTAAACTAATGAACTCGTCGCATTGTTACCTTTTACGCTTAATCCCTGAACGGATTTAGATGAAATTTTCCGTACAGATAATTTGAGACTCTAATTTGAGGATATAGGATACTTTTTATCTCGGAAATCATCCCTTAAGATGGTAGAACTTTGTTAAGGGCAGCGATAAATAGGGGTCCGCCTACAATCATTTAATAGCAATATTTTTTCTAAAACGGTAACAAGTTCTACGCGGACGAAGTCGCGGGCAACAGCTAGTTATATGTATAGATAGTGAAGGGGCAATAACTTTACATGTACCTAGTTTTAAAGATTTTAGATATTATTTTGTGCAAATTGACCCAGAACTGAGCTCCGTAGTAGAATGAATGGGGAGAGGGGAGGGGGGATAAAAGTGGTCAGATTCCAAAATGAAAAATAAAAACATTATATAATAATCGTTTATATGAATAAATTCTTTAAAAAAGATAAAAAAGGGTTACTTCATTGTGAGAAAACGCAAAGCCTTATTTCATGTAAAAACCTATTGCGGCAGTCCTGCAGTATTTTTGTTCCAGTCACTTTTTTGACGCAGACATTAAATTAATTAGATTTAAAATCAAAACTGTGGTTTCTTTACGATTATAACAAAAACACATTTTTTTGCAAAAAAACGTGTTTGACGATTTTTTCCGTGAGTGTTTGCATTTTTTATATGTTATCAGTCATCAGAATAGAATAGAAAATCTTTATTTCGCAAATAACAGTAAGTACATTTTAGATTTACACTTAGATTATATGTTAAAACTAAGAACACTTATGTGAAATTATAAACCTTTTGATAAACATACTTTTCAAAAATCAAAACCTATGTCTTCGAATATTGACTTTAGAGGTAAGGTAAGGTAGAGGAAGAGTTTGATTCATATCAGGTGCATATTTTTAGAAAGAATGAAGTTCCAAGCCATAATATAGCACCAGTTAGTGTAAAATTAAATACACGGCATAGATCACGGCTGCCACAAGTGTGACGCAGAAAGCCCTCTTACGACAAAATATAGCGTCTTTTCTCACGTCACCCGCATCTTGTGTTAGCCGTGTATAAATAAACAGTCGCCCACTCAATCACGTCTTTGCTACAAAAGCTAATATAAAACTTACTTGATAATACAAACATTGTTTTGTGGCACTGCAGTCTATAACAGCTATATGGGTGAGGACCAAATTCTTGGTCAGCAGTTAGCATGGTTAATTGGTAGTAGTTAAAAAGTTCCGTTGTGACACGAAAATTAACCATAGAATTGTATGGCTAATTTTCGTGTCACAAAAGAACTTTTTAATTACTACCAATTAACTAGGCTAACTACTGGCCAAGAATTTGGTCCTCGCCCATATACCTCGTAGTGCTTGGCATTGTTATGGATCCGACAAATAATTAAACCAGCCAGTATATTTTAGTTCCATTTTATTATATTTTACATTAACTCGTGCCATTAAACCATAAATGCTTGTGATCTTTGAAATAGTTATGACGCAAAATACTAAAGGCTAATTACTAATCATCTTCTTCGCTCTTGAAATTACTCCATATCAACATAATAAAGTAGATCCTGAATACTGAAAAGGAAATGTTGGCTTTATTAATAATTTCATAACTGCTAACGAGAGAAACCAGGGTATACCTGAAGAATGTTATACATATTGACGTCGAATTGGTAGGTATGCGATGCTTTGCGCGAGCTCGCTTCCTTGTGCGCCAAGCATAAGGGCGAGTATCCAGCAGACTTTTTTTATTAAAGACTGTCCAGTGATTAGCCCTAGTCTCATCTGATGGAAAGCGACGAAAGAGCCTAAAATGAAGCTTACTGGTTCAGTAATAGCTTCTTCACTCTTGTTTTGAAGACACCTAGATGGTATAGTTCTCAGGAAATACAGATGAATAGAGCGAATTCCATTCCTTAGCAGTTCGCATTAGGAAAAACGAGGCAAATCGCTTCGTGCGAATAAATGGTACGTTAACAACATAAGGTTGCATTCGCTCCCCACGCCTGCACGGCTATCATGCGACGGCGCGCGAGCTCTCTCGATTTTTCTCGCACTATCCGTCTCTTTCTTATGAGAACAGAAGAAGAGATATAGTGCGAGAAAAATCGAGAGGACGTCGCGGCCGTCGCATGTTAGACGTGCTGGTTGTTCGGTGATGGAACGGGAAAGTGGAATTTAATTGCGTAATCCTGCGCACACTCCAAAATGTATCCGATAAAACACCGATAGACAAGCTTGTCTGTCGGTGTTTTATCGGATACTTTTATACTGACGGCGAACGCAGAGGCAGTGTAACCTGTACTGTAACCTGTGCGAGGCAGAGGAGCGGTGTGCGTTGACAAAACCCACGTTATTGATAAGTAGGAAGAGATAAGAGCAAGGCTATCGATGCTATTGGTAATTTTTTTCCTCGCACAGCGCTCGGCGACCTTGCATAGCTCTGGTGGATACTTACCCTAAACGTGGCAGAAGAAATGAGCATGAAGCACTCTGAAAGATGCAATTTGGCACGCCATTTGGTGTGACAAATTGTAATAGTTAGGATTGAAGGAATATATGAGCGACTCATTCTAATTCCATAGTAATTTGTGGTGATAAATTGATGCGACCGGTTAGCCTAGTGGGTATAGTGACGCTGCCTACGAAGCTGAAGGTCCTAGGTTCGAATCCCGGTAAGGGCAAATATTTGTGAGATGAGCATGAATATTTGGTTCTGAGTCATGGATGTTTTCTATGTATTTAAGTATTAATATCTATTAAATATATCGTGGTCTAGTACTCAATACATAACACAAGCCTCAATGAGCTTATGGGACTAGGTCGATTTGTGTAAGATTGTCCCTTATGTAAAAACCTATTGCGGCAGTCCTGCAGTATTTTTGTTCCAGTCACTTTTTTGACGCAGACATTAAATTAATTAGATTTAAAATCAAAACTGTGGTTTCTTTACGATTATAACAAAAACACATTTTTTTGCAATAAACGTGTTTGACGATTTTTTCCGTGAGTGTTTGCATTTTTTATGTTATCATATAGAATAGAATAGAAAAACTTTATTTCGCAAATAACAGTAAGTACATTTTAGATTTACACTTAGATTCTATGTTAAAACTAAGAACATACTTATGTGAAATTATAAACCTTTTGATAAACATACTTTTCAAAAATCAAAACTTATGTCTTCGAATATTCACTTTAGAGGTAAGGTAAGGTAGAGGAAGAGTTTGATTCATATCAGGTGCATATTTTTAGAAAGAATGAAGTTCCAAGCCATAATATAGCACCAGTTAGTGTAAAATTAAATACACGGTATAGATCACGGCTGCCACAAGTGTGACGCAGAAAGCCCTCTTACGACAAAATATAGCGTCTTTTCTCACGTCACCCGCATCTTGTGTTAGCCGTGTATAAATAAACAGTCGCCCACTCAATCACGTCTTTGCTACAAAAGCTAATATAAAACTTACTTGATTATACAAACATTGTTTTGTGGCACTGCAGTCTATAACAGCTATATGGGTGAGGACCAAATTCTTGGTCAGCAGTTAGCATGGTTAATTGGTAGTAGTTAAAAAGTTCCGTTGTGACACGAAAATTAACCATACAATTGTATGATAAATGAGAATCTGTCCTCTGCGGGCGTAGCACGGTTGCCATTTTATCACTTATCGTTGTGGATAAGGCATCCGTCACTCTCGCACTCGCATACTTGTCAGAGCGTGATGGGCGTCTTTACCACAACGATAAGTGATAAAATGGCAACAATGCTACGCCCTCTGGAATAAAAGCTAGTTTATGTTCATGATAATATTAAAATACCAAAATATCTCCTCACAAGTCAAATTTGTGGCACGGACATTGCTATAGCCTTGTTTCCTAAGATTTTTTTTCAATGCCATTCGAACAAATATTTCGAGAGGAACAAAAGTTTATATGGGAGCAACTACAATAAAAGAACATAAATTACCCATAAATTTAATTCAGATTGACATCGCTGGCGGCAGCCGAAATGCTACATTCGATTGTGACGTCACAGTTGCTATTTGTACTAATCGTTGTATGGGGAATCAAGTAAATTGCTGTTTGGGTCCATAGCTGTTGTACAATTTTGTTTCTATAATATCGTAAGGATTCTATTGGTAGCTTTTAATTTACTCTGGGACAATAAAAAAATGCATTTTCTTTCTAAAGTTTGGATGTCCAATATCTTTTGTTGATTTTTATTATTTTTTGTAATTTTTACATTATTACAATAATTTGATGGTTTACTATCCATTTAGCAACATTTCGTTATCCATTTTAACATGAGGGAACTACCTACCCTAAAATAAGTTAATTTGTTAAAAACCACTATCGTATTTACCTACCTATAAGTCTACACGTCTTTAAAATGTTTCTCATCCTAACCTTGTATCCCATTTTAACGCCCTTAGGGATAGAATTTTCTAAAACGCTGAGTGTTTTTTTTTATTGCAATAATTAATCTTTCCATAACGTTGCGAAGTCTCTAGCTAAAAAAAAGTGTTTCTCATCCTAACCTTGCATCCTTTTTTAACCCTCTTAGGGATGGAATTTTGTAAAACGCTGATTGTATTTACTGTTTTTGTATTCTATTAAGTAATCTTTCTACAAAGTTTTAAGTTTCTAGCTCAAAAGGAAAAGTTTCCCTAATACAAACTTTGCACCCCTATTTAACCCCCTTATGGATGGAATTCAAAAATCCCATCTTATCCCTTGCCTACGTCATAAAATGAAGTTCTGGTGTAAATTTCAAGTTTCTAGTCCCAGTAGTTTCGGATACAAACGATACACCCCTATTTAACCCCCTCAGGGGTATAATTTTCACAAACACCGAAAGTACTTGTTTTGTATTTTATTAAGTAATCTTTCTAAAAAGTTTCAAGTTTCTAGCTCAAAGAATAATGTTTCCCCTATACAAACAATGCACCCCTATTTAACCCCCTTAGGGGTAGAATTTTTAAAAAATCCGTCTTATCCCTTGCCTACGTCATAAAAGGAAGTTCTGGTGTAAATTTCAAGTTTCTAGTCCCAGTAGTTTCTGAAACAAACTTAAGAGATTAATTTTAAAGAACACTGAAATCAGTTTTCTAGTTTTTAAACAGTCTAAAACCGATGTTGCAATCTGACTTTGAAAATATCTTGTTTTTGTATCTCCTAAGATAAATAAAAAGACGCTGAAAATTGTTTTGCAGTCTTTTAGCATACACGCTAAGACATAAGTTACAAATCTCTTACTTTAAATTTTCTTGCTCGCCATACAAATTTTTCATCCGTTTTTAACCCCCTTAGGGGTGGATTTTTCCAAAACGCTTCTAGTTATTTTTTTGTATTCAAATAAGTGATCTATCTACAAAGTTTCAAGTTTCTAGCTCAAAAAATAAAGTTTCCTCCATACAAAATTTTGCACCCCTATTTAACCCCCTTAGGGGAGGAATGTTCTAAAACGCAGAAAGAATATTTTTTTGCATTGTAATAGGTAATTTTTCTACAAAGTTTCAAGTCTCTAGTGCAAAATAGTACATTGTGATACAAGTGAGGTATGTTGATAATTACATCAGAGGCGGAATTATCACGCGAGCCGCAGATGAGCGTGATAAGAGAGCCGATGATGTAATTATCAAAGCTCACGCGTTTCATACGACGTTTTTTAACACATTTTGCGAGGAAAAATCCTTTTCATAAGATGAAAATGTTATAGACCTGCCAAGTTATTTTCTTTACTCATTGATGACAACAGGTTTTTACTCACATGTTGTATACATCGCCAAGAATTTCCAGTGGCGTTTATTCATTTTATCACTTTTCTAGTCACCACGAGTCAACATTTTTGTTAATAACCAAACATGCATTAACAATGTTTACAAATATCTGTGAAATAACCTATAATGGTACGCAACAGTTTTTTTTTCGTGCACCTGCATTAGATAAAATCTCTAAACAGCCAATACAAAATAAAATAAATATTTTCGTTTTAAAATGTTATCTTTATTAATTCATGTAAAATGTTATTAAAAGTGAATAGTTTTACTAAATTAAACGATTCTATATCATATCCAAAAAGAAATAGTCAATTAATTAACAAATAGGATTTAATTTGTTTAGTCGAGTAAGAATCCATTTGCCGAGAATTAAAAAAAAGGTGTACATTCTGTATAACCAGGTTAATTTAAGAATGCACCGTGTGCATGCATACATCTTGCTGCAAGGTGCCAACGTGACTTAATTGGGATATAACCATAACACACAAGTGTTGTAATGTTATAAAACACGCGTTTTTAATATCAGGGATTATGAGCCTAAAAGCGACACAATAAGAGGTACGTTACGAGCAATTGTGTTGAAAAATTATGTTTCCCCCATACAAACATTGCACCCCTATTTAACCCCCTTAGGAGTGGAATTTCCAAAAATCCCGTCTTATCCCTTGCCTACGTCATAAATGGAAGTTCTGGTCTAAATTTGAAGTTTCTAGTCAAAGTAGTTTCGGCTGTGCGTTGATGAGTGAGTCAGTCAGGAGATAGATAGATATCAAAAAAGAAATACTTACATACTAACAAACCCGTTACAATTATCAATGATATGTCATGTTTATGGATTATAAACAGAACGAAAAAAAACACAAGCTGCAGAATTACAATCAGTACTACTACTGTGTACATATAAGTCGCCCAGGGTGCCTGCGGTAAAAAAGGATTGGTCAATGCTTCTTTTTAGAAAACGTATGAATAAGCAGATATGGGCGAGGACCAAATTCTTGGCCAGTAGTTAGCCTAGTTAATTGGTAGTAATTAAAAAGTTCTTTTGTGACACGAAAATTAGCCATACAATTCTATGGTTAATTTTCGTGTGACAACGGAACTTTTTTAATTACTACCAATTAACCATGTTAACTGCTGACCAAGAATTTGGTCCTCACCCATGCTAGTTAAATATGTACAATGAATGAATTAGCATTACAAAATAAAGGAAAAATTTAAAAAAATATATGTACCGAGCTGCATTCGAGCCGCCGACCACACGCATACATGGCCTATCGCTCTAACCAACTGGGCTATAGGAACAATCTGTTTCGGCCCCTAAATCTTTCAATCAGTTCCCTCTTAGTAGCGTCATCTACTGACACAGGGACGTCCATAATGCAAACTTTAAAAAGATAGAGCGTCAGTCTCGTTCTATCGAACGGTGTCGCCCAGTGACGGACGCTCTATCCTGTCACTTATCGCGTGATAATGCCGATCATGATGGGGTCTGATGATAATGCATACTTGAGATTATTTAAGCGCCAAATTGCGTCAAAGTAGTCCATTCAAAACGCAACTCTACATTTTGAAATGACAGTTTTACAAGAAATCGGCCAAGTGCGTGTCGAGCCACGCGCAGTGTAGGGTTCCGTAGTTGCCTGTCTGTCTTAGATACATCGATACGCGCGCTCCAACTAAATGGTACAGTTGGGTCGGCCCAATTTGTACAAAAGTTGGCCTTTATAAGTACAAATTCAATTTATTCAATAACAATATACAATTGTGTTTGAAATCAATTTACATTACCTATAAGAATTACATCAATAACATATTATAACTGACTGGTTCACTGGTAGAGAATGCTTTATAGCATTAAGTCCGCCTTTTGTACTATAAGATATTCTTTTGTGCAATAAAGATTAAATAAATAAATAAACTTAATAAAATTATATTTCATTTCTAAAAAGAAATCTAAATCATCCATACAGTTTTTAGTAGTAAGGGTTACTGAGCTACGCCGACGACGGACAAACGGACAGACGGACGGACATGGCGAAACAATAAATGTTCCTTGTTGACTACGGAACCCTAAAAAGTCGGTCATTAAG
Source organism: Epinotia bilunana (assembly GCA_947049275.1). Lineage (NCBI taxonomy): Eukaryota > Metazoa > Arthropoda > Insecta > Lepidoptera > Tortricidae > Epinotia > Epinotia bilunana. Next base: position 12,356,161 of record OX346274.1, on the reverse strand, counting down.
TAATCTCACCTATATAATACCATACAATATGAAAATATAAAATACCTTTAGATAAACTCCATATCTCATGTATAAATAGGAGGTTAAACCAACAATTATACACGATACGATCATTGTAGGTTTGAGCCAAAACAGCGCTGTAACAATTTAATTTTACATAAGGCTCTCGTCATCTATGTACGCTTCTAATATCTACAATCTATGAAGAGTTTCCCATACAACGATACCGAAAAAGATCTTACTTGGAAAAGCGTACATTGATAAATGCACGTCGCTACTGTGGCCGCTAATAGCTATTGCCAAGTCTCCTATTATAATATACAATGGGTCCATGCACTAAACAAATTCAGAATTTGAAAAAAAAAAATACAATTAACCGATTCGCCGCCACTGACTTGAGCTCAAGTTCGCCACCGACGTCATACGATGTCCAAAAATAATAGGCTTCAATCTTGCGTGGGGGTGCCACCTCGCATTATGGTTTGTGGCGGCGAATGGGTTAAACATTAATGTGAAGTTGAACATTATTAACTTACTCTCAGGAAAAGAATATATGTATTGCATTGTGCATTCAAAAACACTAAAACCTACAGTTGACAATGTCATTATTGCGCAGCCATCTTGAAGAGAGAAGCAGTAACAGCAATTTTTTAAAATACACATAATCGCTGAAACACAAAACTGTATTTAGATTTCTGTAGGTTTTTTTTTTCCTACGTATCCTTCTAATTGTAAGTTGGGCCCGCAAGGGGCCATCAACTAATCGCCGGTAGTGTGTCATGTCATGTGGTATAAAATACATACAACAACACAGAAAACATAACAGTGAAACTATACAAAAGTGCCACAAAACATGCATTGCCTTGTTCCATGCCTTGATCCTACCTTAAAATTATATTATAACCATCATCATCATCATCATATCAGCCGAAAGACGTCCACTGCTGGACATAGCCCTCCCCCAAAGAGTGCCAGTGACCGGTCCTGCGCCACCCGCATCCAGCGGACTCCAGCAACCTTTACCAGGTCATCAGTCCACCTTGTGGGGGGCCTACCCACGCCGCGCCGTACGTGGTCGCCACTCGAGCACCTTTCCGCCCCAACGGCCATCGGCTCCACGTGCTATGTGCCCCGCCCACTGCCACCAATACCTTGGTTCTGCTGCCGATAGCCTCATTTCTGATGCGATCACGCAGAGAAACTCCCAACATAGCCCTCTCCATAGCCCTTTGGGTGACTTTGAGCCTTCTTATGAGGCCCATAGTAAGCGACCACGTTTCAGTGCCATATGTCATCACTGGCAACACACACTGGTCAAAGACTCTCGTCTTGAGACACTGTGGAATATTGGACGAAAAGATGTCCCGTAGCTTCTCGAACGCTGCCCAGCCGAGTCAAATTCGACGATTGACCTCTTTCTCGAAGTTGGACCTACCTAACTGGATAGTCTATCCTAGGTATATATAATCGTCTACAACTTCAAGCGTAAAGTGTCCGATTGTAATGGGAGTTGGTACTACATGGGCATTTGACATGATCTTCGTCTTATCCATGTTCATTCTTAGACCAACTCGCTCGGAAGCTTTACTGAGGTCATCGAGTTGTTTATTGAGCTGCCGGTATAAGGTCGCATCAGCTGAAGACTGTAGAATCATTTCACTCCTTTCCTTCATGATCTTCTGAGTGGAGCAAGAGAGCTTTTTAGTTTTGTTGGTCCCTTGGGCCTTGAAGAACTTAGACTCAGTGGAACGGACAGCTTCCACAAACCCGTCGTTCAGTTCGTCCACATCGCCGCCTAGGAAATCAAAACGGTTTTGGAGTTCCAGCTGGAAGCTCTCGGGGTTTTGAATTTGGATTGATGCTGGACGGAGCATAGACTTCATTAATCGAGAGCGCTCTTGCTTGACGCATATATTCAATGTACCTCTTACCAGTCGGTGATCGCTCCCGGTTTTGACCGTATTGATCACAGAGAAATTGACAACACGTCGTAAAGCGCGCAACCGGCACCGAACCTTTAGTGCAGCGATAGCCTAGTAGTGCGCCCCGCGGCGCGCATGTCGATTTCTGCAGGCTGCGTTGATGAACAAATAACAGCCTACGACCTTGTCCGCATTTACGCGTTAATCACCTTAACCTATTCGCCGGCAATCAAGACGTCTAAAAATGTCACTGTCAAGCCAACATCATTATTACAAGAGAGCATTTACAAACCCGAAACTTGAAAGACTGAAAGTGACAGAGTACGCCATTAAGCCATAACACCTAAGGGCAGCCGGGGCAAAGGCGTCTTCGGGAACAACGTCAGCTACAACGTCTCCTGCCCTCTAGTGATATTCATTTAAACTACATAGAGGGCGTTTTAAATCGTTGTCAAACCATTGGCTTTTTTGAAATTCACCGCCTTAGAAGACAACGCGGTGCCCAACCTAGGTGAACAAATCTGTTTTGATCATGGTTTTTCCTTATGCCAACGTGATGTTTTAGTAATAAACAATTCAACCAATTCAAACAATTCTCCAATCTAAATTTGAAGATAGATAAATTGCAAGTGGTGATTTGTTTGGGTACGTGTGACTTTGATAACGTGTTCCTTCTTTTTTAATTAGTTGCTATGTAGTTTTATATATTTTTTCTTTTTCATGGTGCACTATTCTGTATTAGCAGTGTACATATGCCTAGTGCGATATTGTGTGCTAAGAGTGTTAAACATTTTTCTTTTTTCTATGCCATTTCTATCTGTGATTTCCTTTAATTGGCTTTGTATTATGTAAGACTTATATCATGTTTTTGCAGCTGTTGGTACTCCTTAAGTATAAATAAATAAATAAACGCAGTCGTGGTGAGTTGGTTTATACGGACGAACTATTATTTTTACTAATATTGTAATGCTATACGTACATTTTTAGTAATTTATCATAATATCATTACAATAAGTACAATATAATATTTACACTTTTAAAATCATATATTTTCAATAAAAATACAATATTAATATTAATTAAAACTAGGTTCAACAATATGAACCAAATTATTAAAAATGCAATATAAATTCATCAGCGCAATCAGTGGCCCCGCGGTGTATTGCGCATGCAACATTTTAGTGCTCCTCGTAACCAGTCCTTGTTGTTATCTCGTTGCGCGGCGCAGGCGCAGGTGATCGATCGAATTCGGACGCACGTCACATTTAGTCTGCGGTCCTTAATACGTAGTAATTTTGAAGAAGTATTTAAATAGTCCGTAACGGAGACGTTATTTTATGTTCGTCACTAAGCGTTCCTCAAGTCGACATGTAAATGGGATTAGGTATATACCTAAGTGCTGTTAACGCCAGATATTGGTAAGTGGTATATTTTATTTTGAACAGGGCTTTGCTATAGTTTTAAGTAATGCTTTGATTTCGATTCTTATCCATTGCCATTTATTTGAATATTAAAATAAAACGCTAAATTTGTAATTTAGCACAATTAGTTTCATGCAAATTAGCCGAGTAATTTTAGTTCCACCCTAATTTTTCATTTTACGTTACTAACGTAATTACTTCGGCTAATTCAAAGAAATATTGTAATCTCCGCTTCTGATTGCGACACCCACGGCAACATCACTACACATAGGTGCTTTCCTTTTTACCGCCGTTGCGTGGATGGCCACAAAAAGGAGAACTGGACCATTTCTAATGCTCTCGGACGACGCGTTACAGGGTCCAAAGTGCGGGCAGGTGACCGGCTGTTTTATAATCCCGATTTCTTCGTGGCAAGCCCACCACCTTCGCCCTGTCGCTGATCTCCAGCTGACGCCGCATGGAGTAGGAAGCTTGGCGCTACTTATGATCTGATATCTTTATAAACGCTGAAAGCTATATATGAGCTAGGGACTCTTGGCAATAATTTAACATGTAATGTTTTTGGTGGTTACATAACCAGGAATAGGTAAATTTGCGAAAGCATACTCAAATTAAATAATTGAAACGTATGACATGTATCATTATATTCTTTTATATCATCCTGTATTTGTAACCTTTATTTAACAACTTTCTGCCACTGCACTGATATGATTCTGTTCACACGAGATTAAGTGAAAAAGAAATATTTGCAACTTTTGGAATTAGCTGTGGGAAAATGTGTCTCCAAAATTACTGACGCATTTTGCCCAATTTTACCAATGTCTATCTCTTTTTTTGCCAAAACCGTCAATATACTGGAAGATATTACGAATACGTGCCACGCAATATATAAGGGAAAGTCTTAAAGGTTACTTAAAAGTTATTCGAAAAAGACGCATTTTGCAATAAAGGGGAATATGCGTGTAAAATTCACATTTATTTTGAAGCTTCCACCGTTCTCTTAAATAATATGATGTAGCGAAGAAGTTGACTCGAGAAATTGATTAATGAAGAGTTGCATAAAACATACGTTGTAAAAATATTTTTATACATTTAATACTTTTTGAATAAATGCAGGTTGATAAAACTGTTGATAATTAGTGACGCCTTTGCCCCGGTTGACCTTATAAGCGTTCTTGGCGCTGCGGGCACGACAACACGCGACACCATTAACTAATCTTGGCGTTCAAAGAGCAGGATTAATACTACGCCTGTACAAAGTCTAATAGCAAATATGCTATATAAGTTAACTTCCCGCAGGCGCAATATCAATTATCGCACTCACAAGGAAACTTCCAGTGACCTTTTTACCCCTTTAAGGGATAAAAAATATTCCTTGTCCTTTCCAGAGTATCAAACTATCTCCATTCCAAAAAGAAAGACAAAGTTACTTGCGCATTTATAATATTAATCTATACATATATATATAATAAACAGGAAGTCTGTGAGATTGTACCTTTATAAATTATATGTTTGTAAGTGTGTCTGTACTGGGTAATATCTGGAACCGCTTATCCGATTTCTAAAACACTTTCACTTGCGTGTAGTATGGATTTTCTGAATTGATAGAAGCCGCGCGCGCAGCTTGTATATATATTGTTGTAAAATATAGCTTATAACCATCCAGACTATTCTACACGCTATAGTGAAAGAATAATAGGTTCCGGATATTAGGTACCCAAAACATACAATCTTACCAAGCTACAATCTCACTTCCTGTTTATATTATCAGTATAGATTAGAAGGAACACCGAGATTGAAATAATTTTATGTATTCAAAAACAAACGTTATATCTAGGTATGCAATAGGTATGTAACAAATTACTTAAGTAGATAAAATTTATATTATGAATTTACCGTGTTAAATTCTCCTAGACAATCAAAATATATTCTTTTTATTTCGCTTCAAATACGTCTTGTAAATCTCAAAAACTTTGTATAAAAATAATTGTACGTATGAAAATGAATAAAATGTATCTGTAAAACTACTAATGTCAAATGAAATTTTATGAGACAAGTCAGTTTTTGTTTTAAACCACGAACGACGATAGTTCTGCTTAGGCCTGCAACACATGTCAGTCAGCATGTGCATTAGGGCCGGTTTACACATTGATTAGTGATTAGGGTGAGTCCATACAAAAGCTAGTCGTACTTGCAGCAAATTTATGACTCGCACTTATCCCTAATCAGTGTGTAAACCGGCCCTTATAGGTGAGTAGCAGGTGATCATTTTATATATTTATTCCGTTTTAAATGTATATCTTCAAAAATCATTTTAATTATAAAAAATAACATGAATACAAACGACTCTAAATAACTCCGAATAAAAGACACGAAAGTTCAGTTCAACTTAGGCCTGCAGCACACGTCCGGGTCATGCTTCTAGAATCTGATCTGGGAACCTGGCGAGAGCGTTACGTCCTTAGGCCCGCAGCACACGTCCGGGACATGCTTCTAGAATCTGATCCGGGAACCTGGCGAGAGCGTTACGTCCTTAGGCCCGCAGCACACGTCCGGGTCATGCCTCTAGAATCTGATCTGGGAACCTGACGAGAGCGTTACGTCCTTAGGCCCACAGCACACGTCCGGGTCATACCTCTAAAATCTGATCTGGGAACCTGACGAGAGCGTTAGTTCAAATTTTAGCTTATACCTACTCAGTTAATTTGTTTACTGAGATAAATCAATCACGCCGACAAAACAGTTTCGCGAGCGCGCTCAGCGGTGACACACGCATCTGCATATGGTTTATGTTATGCGAATTACTTTTTGACCGGCGCACGAGCGTCGTAAATCAATATGTCGGATACAGTGAAGTGTAGTGTTTGTAACATTGTTATAGACGAAATGTTGTCCTATACACAAAATAAACTGTCATCAATTAGTGAAGATACTGTAGTTCGTCTATGCACGTTAGCATTTACGGCATTTGAAATTAACTTATTACTTACATTATTATCATGTAATAACTGTACATACACAAACTGCATGCATACAGCGTGCTGAAAAGGTGCAATGTCAATAAAGTTTGACCACGAGGAAGCATAATTCCTCGTAGTCAAACCAGTTGGACAAAATAGTTTGACTACGTGGAAGGACCGGATATAATTTTATTTCCTTTTGGTTCCTATATTCATGGGATTCAAGTTTACTTACAGTTTTCAAACATGTTGTAGCAACTTCAATCCTGTTTTCAATATCAACAGCAGCGTCGTCAGTGACTAAAGTTCCAATATAATTAGGTCTCTTATGTATAACAGTTACTATCGGTGGAGGTATCAACCAGTTTTGGTTAATATTTAGTGTTCAGCCGCCTACCACTATTTTACATACCGGGCTTTTTCACGTGTTATCTATATTTTGCTAAAAGTTTGAATGGGGTTCTTTTTACTGTCTAGTCACGTATATGCTTGTAAATTTTAAAGTCTTTAGCTCATAGATTTAAGAAGCTCCCATACAAATTTCAACCCCTTTTTTAACCCCTTTGTACCATTATCTTTATAATGCTTTATAGCCTATATGTTGGCAGGGAAATTTCTCGACAGATTAGTCAAGTTTGCATCAAAAATAATCAAAATCCGTTCAGCCGTTTTCACGTGATGCGCGTACAAATAAACAGACAAACAAACAGACAAAAATTCTAAAAACTTTTGGATCGTGTTCTATTATCGATTCTAAGTATCCCCAGCAAACTTTCGACCTGTTACAGGGCAGCCTCCGTGGAGCTTTGAAGAAAACTCTTGTGTATAGGTACCCAAGCAGTTTATTATCCCAAACACTGCACAACTTATAATATCACTTAAAATATTTATATCAAAAATAAAATTACGTCTGACCCATGTTTCCTTAATGTGTGGCAATTTATACAGTCATAATGCTGTCGATGCTTTACCTACATTGGGCAATTTTACGTATAAGCAAAACAGTTATGTGTATATAACATCCCCCCCGATAAGACGAGGCTTTATCTTAAATAGATGAAGCAGAGTAGGAAAATTACAGATAAGTACAGCCTAGTAGTATATTTTACTTTAAGTACAGAAATTATACATTTAAACTTAATTATACGTCATAAATCATATTTAAAACTAAGGCTCTGTTCAGCAGCTAATAGTTGCTCAAGTTCCGGGATGAGTTAAATTTGTTTTGGCTCAAACGAGGTTTTCTATCCGGAATTGGCAGTGATTTAACAGATATCTCATCATCTTTAGAATGTTGTCTTGTCATTTCCATGGAATTAGAAGGCAGAGGTTTAGGATTTTTCGGATAGTTGTCAAATATTTTAGTGCAACAACTGGATGCTGAACGTTTATGTCTATTACTATAACACCAGAAGTGTTTAATACATTTGACAGCAAAGAATAATATAACAACACAAATTAGAGAAAGTGTAACACTAGAGTAGTAATTTCCATATTTTATAAAGTGAGATTGCTGCTGCAAGTTGTCTAGGTCGTTTTCAAGGTTGTCCAACTTATGAGATGCGTATTTCAGGGAATCAAGGTTTATTTTGCTTAAGGAAATCGGAGTCAGTAAGGGTAAAGTGTGATTGAACCTTTCTTTCTTACAGCAGTCATCTTTCAAAATGTTAAATTCAGAAAACCGATTATTTCGAACAGAAACATATTTGGGCATGCTGGGAAGCAGCTTTATTGTTTTAGAGAAACCTACACAATCGTCAGTTAATTTTAGAATTCCTGTACCGGATACAGAGTAATCTTCGATATTACGGTACACATTACATTTTACGGTTAAGTGACAAGGTTTTGATTGTACAAAGATCCATTTTATTGTTGTTTAATACATGCCAAATATCAAATTCACCAAAGATCAATTTGAAATCACACTCTTTTGGTAGAGTTTATATACCTCGGTGAAAAGCCGGGTTTCACAACATGGGTTACTGATACTTGAATAAATAGTTAATAAAGGACAAATTGAATATTCACTGCTCACAGTAGTGCAAATGTTAAAGTCATTTAATAAGGTGTAATGCAGTTTATCATCGCTTATTGCAATGTACGAGCTGGTAGGATGAATGAGAGAGAAAGTATTAGGGTTTTCTATTTCGTGGGGTACTGGCAGTGGAAGGGACTTATAAACGGTGTATCGTTCTGGGTAAATTAGAGGTATGCTCAATACGAAGACCATTTTTTATTGAAATAATAGGACGTCAATTTGGAGATGTCGATAATAGAATGGATATTTTCTAATGTGACCGGGACGGGAAACTCTGAGTGTTTATTCGAATTCTTATTATTTTTGTTAATTCCTGGTATAGCATTGTTGGCGATAAAATCAAAGGATGGAGAATGTTGGCTTTAGAAAATAAAATAGCATTTAAAATTGAATCTAAGTAATTGGATATGGTGAGTAATGAGCTCTCAATGACATTGACTAAGTTGTTGACACGCGACATATAGGTTAATTGTTCATTTACCTTTGTAACTTGAGATATAGCTTGACTCATGTGTTCTAATTGCATGATTATTTTTATTTCATTAGAATTTATTTGTAGATATCCTGGAAGAGAATTAGGTTTTATTTAGGGATGAGCGGGTTTTATCTCATTCACGTGATATTTAGTGTGACGGCGGTTGATACAGAGTGTGACATTGTGTCTATTATCCACTTTAATTATTTTAAAGGGTCCTTTCCAAATGGGAGATAGAGCTTTTCGAAGCCTGTGGTGTTGTTTTAGGTAAACAAGGTCTCCGACCTTATATGAAACTACGTGAGAAGGGGTGTCATAGTAGCGCTTGGAAGTTTCCTTACTTTTAAGGATGTGTTCGAGAGCTTTTTCTCGGCTAAACCGCATGCGGTACTGTAGAGATCGGACATATTCGTCATAGGTTAGGCTGTCGCTGGTTTCATATAGGGAGTTAGGAATGTGTGGCTTGTGGCCATAGAGAAGTTCGTAGGGAGTGTATTGAGTAGTGCTATGAGGAGTGGTATTATAGCAAAGGATTGCTGTAAATAGGTAACTATGCCAATCGGAATGATTTTCATTCACAAATGATTTTAAATATTCTTTCAAGGTCGAATGACTGCGTTCGAGGGCACCATTAGTCTGGGGGTGGTAAGGGGTAGAAAACCGGGCTTTTATCTTAAAAATGTTGGTTATCTGTTTAAATAATTGTGAGGTAAAGCACGTTCCGAGATCGGTTAGTATCATTTTTGGGATACCAAATAGAGCCATGAAATGTACGAGATTACGAGCAACCTCTTCACTCGTGGCGGTGACTTGGGGATATGCGCAGGAAAATTTTGTGAGGTCATCTTGAAGGGTCAAGATGAACTTAAAGTTTTGGGAACTTGCTTCTGGAAGTGGGCCGACTATGTCTAGAGCAAGTCGCTCGAACGGTTTAGTGCTAGAAGACGTTACCACCATAGGGGCTTTATTGCATTTTCTTAAAGGTTTATTAATTTGGCATAGTTTGCATGATTTAACGTAGTGTTCGATATCTTGTCGCATTGTTTTCCAATAATAAGAGGCTTTAATCCGATTTAACATTTTATTTATTCCGGGATGTCCAGCGATTGTTGAGTCGTGGTTTTCTTTTAAGATTTGAGGAATTTCCGCAGGGGTTGGATAGATTATTTTGTTTTTGTAAATGTGTATGGTTATGTTGGTGTTGCGGAAGACATATGAAATCATCCCTCCGGCCGCGATGGCAACTGAGTTTGGTAACCAGTTGCCGAAAAGTAATGAACATTCTTCTTACGCAACCAGTTGCCAAACACGAATGACTATTCTCGTTACAGAACTATTTACTTTTACCTTCGTAGTTTCGCAACCAGTTGCCAAAAAATAAAAAAAGTCTTATTATGCAACCAAAATTACTAAAGGATTAAACATACATTCCAACCTTTTTCAAGCTAGATGTATTCTCGTTACGTTTTCTGTCTGACATAGTTGACATCTATCAATTGATTTGCCCTATTAATAAAGGTTATCGATTATTTGCTGTGTTATATCTATTACAAAACAGTTTACATCTAGAATTTATAGAAGTAAATCAGTCATCTAGAAAGCTAACAACATGTCTACTTCAAATATATACCCAATCGCAATTACGAAAGGGCCCAGTGTTCTACCAAGATAGTTAATAACTGGCATGCTACGATATCGTGATGTCGAGATCCATTACTTGGTTGTCGAATGTTTGCCCGACGGTCATATTCCCACGACGGTCATTTGCCCGAACTTCGTCTGCCCGAATTTCATTTGCCCGAATGTTTCGTTTTCCATAATATTCATTTGACATAATTTTATTTTCCATAATGTTGTATGCCAGAATCATTCATATGCCAGAAACTTTACTTGCCTTAAGATTATTCTTAAATGCAATAATTTTACTTGATAGAATATTCGTGTGCCATAACAAAAACTACATTTCTGCGAGCCGTTAGAATGTTGTGAATGTTCGATACGATATTATTAGTTTTTCCGCTCTTTTATAAAAAAAACCCTCGAAGACGAAAGCGGGAGCGAAGCTCCCGCTTCCGTCTTCTAACCTATCCGCGATCCGAGTCGGTTTTGCCACTAAGCCCCTGTTCCCTACTGCCTACGGATCGCGGAACGCTGCGGATCGCTGATATGTTCGAGGTATTTTTTTTTTAGTTTTATACTTAGTTCAGTTTAATTCTTTTGAAAGAAATGTGACTTTGGATTTATTACTGAGTTGTGAACTGAGAATGTTAAGTCCTGTTAAGTAACCAGATTTGAAAAATTCTTAGGTGGCAACTATAGTTCTGTAACGAGAATAGTCATTCGTGTTTGGCAACTGGTTGCGTAAGAAGAATGTTCATTACTTTTCGGCAACTGGTTACCAAACTCAGTTGCCATCGCGGCCGGAGGGGAAGCTCCCGCTTCCGTCTTCTAACCTATCCGCGATCCGAGTCGGTTTTGCCACTAAGCCCCTGTTCCCTACTGCCTACGGATCGCGGAACGCTGCGGATCGCTGATATGTTCGAGGTATTTTTTTTTTAGTTTTATACTTAGTTCAGTTTAATTCTTTTGAAAGAAATGTGACTGGATTTATTACTGAGTTGTGAACTGAGAATGTTAAGTCCTGTTAAGTAACCAGATTTGAAAAATTCTTAGGTGGCAACTATAGTTCTGTAACGAGAATAGTCATTCGTGTTTGGCAACTGGTTGCGTAAGAAGAATGTTCATTACTTTTCGGCAACTGGTTACCAAACTCAGTTGCCATCGCGGCCGGAGGGAAATCATGTTATAAATTTTTGTATAAGATATATTTGTGAATGGTTCTGTGAAGACTGGCACCGCTAAGTCTGCGAGTGTCGGATTGTTTTGTAATATGATATCGCGTAGTGACTGTAGTAAGTTAAAAACAGTTTTATAACTTGTTTCGTCGTAGTGATGAATTTTAGTAAATAAGAAATAATAGGTTTTATTGTTACTGGGGAATGGATGTACGGTGTAGGGTTCTCGCTCGATGTTTTGCAGGTCTTCTTGGTTTGGTAGAGCACATAGAATTTCTTCGAGGTAAGGCATGGAAGAATCGAAATCGAGAGACGTAGGACATGCGATTGAGTGAAATTTAGACCTGAGCAAGTTTTCTGAGTGTTCCTCGATGTTTGTACTATACTTTTCAGTAGATTTGGTAGATTGTGATTTAATAAACTGTTCATAGGTATTTTGATTTGCAGAATTAAGATATTGGTTATGATTCCGGCTCTGACTACGGGTAATGACGTGGATTGGAATTCGAGAAAGAGCGTCAGCATTAGAATTCAACCTACCTGGTTTATAAACAACATCGTACTCGAATTCTTCTAATTTTAATCTCCATCGAATAAGTCTACTGCCGGGGTCTTTAACGTTGAATAGCCAAGTAAGAGGACGATGATCGGTAACAATAAGAAATCTATTACCGAATAGATAAGGACGGAAACATTTGACTGCAAAACAAATAGCTAGAAGCTCTTTTTCAATAACAGAATAGTTCAATTCATGTTTATTCATAGTGCGTGATGCGTAAGCGATTGGAAGGTCTTTTCCTACAGGACCTTGAGAAAGGACGGCCCCAAGGGCGGTGCTACTGGCATCAGTGGTTACTACAAAAGTTTGGGAGAAATCAGGATATTGAAGTAAGGGAGCTGTGGTGAGCTTTTCCTTCAGATAGTTAAATGCTAACTCTTGTTCTGAGGACCAGTGAAAAGTAACATCTTTCTTTAATAGAGTAGTGAGAGGTTTAGTCACTTTGGAAAAATTTCCTATGAATCTGCGATAGTAACCAACTAGGCCGAGAAAGGATTTCATTTCTTTAGCATTACGCGGGGCGGGGAAGTCGGTGACGGCTTTAACTTTATCGGGATTAGGTTGCACGCCTTTGTCAGTTATCACGTGACCTAAATACATCACTTCATGGCGTAGGAATTCGCATTTGTCGGGTTGTAGTTTTAGATTGTAGTTACGAAACCTGTCAAATACGAGTTTCAATTTTTGGATATGGCTATCGAGATCATTAGAGTATATTATACAATCGTCTAAGTATATGTAACAATGTAGGCCCTGTAGACCTGAAAGGACTAGGTTCATGAGGCGCTGAAAGCTAGAGGGTGCGTTCTTCAACCCGAAGGGCATTCTTTTGAACTCAAAATGTCCTGATATACCATTGGGATTAAGGACCGTGAATCCAGTTTTATTTGCGTCAGGCGGATCCATTTTAATTTGATGAAATCCGGATACGAGATCTAAAGTTGTGAAGTATTTAGAGTTGCCCAATTGATCAAGGATGTCATTTATGAGTGGTATCGGATAGATTTCAGTTACCGTGACGTCATTAAGGCGTCTATAATCGATAACAAGGCGCCATTTTTTTTTACCTGAAGCATCAATCTTTTTAGGAACAATCCAGACTGGTGCACTCCAAGGGGACACGGAGGGTTGAATTATGTCTTGCTCTAACATTTTCTTAATTTGTTTATCGACTTCCTGTCGGTGACATTCGGGGAATCTGTATGATTTCGCGTGTATTGGACCAGCATTGCCGGTGTTTATTGAATGTTGTAGGGCATTAGTATGAGTCAGAGGGTCTCCTTCAAGATAGAAAATGTCAGCGTATTCACTACAGCATTCTAATAATGATTTTCTTTCCTCCTTATTGAGGTGTTCGTGACGTATAAGATTTAATACGCGTTGGATACGGTTGGTCGGCTTTGAAGTCGCAAGATTTAGATTCATGACGGATTCAGCGGAGCTTTCTGAGAACACGGAGTAGTCAATTGGAGTAATGTTAACTTTAAAATCCTTTACCTCGACAGGGGATTCGGTAGTATTGAGAATAGATATATTAACTCGTTTATTGCACTTTATAGTGACTATGCAGTTGGCTAAGTGGACACCCTCGCAAAACGTGTGGTCTAATATTAGACCTTCATTTATTCCATCTAGTTCTGAGTCAGGGTTTGAAATACCGCATTCGATTACAGTCTCTGATCGAGCAGGAATGATGTAAGATGGCTGGCTAAAATGAATTTGTAAATTTTGACCATTTATCGAAATTGAGTTTGTTTTATAATCTATATTTGAATCGAAGAATCGCAAAAAATCGTTACCTATTATGCCGTCATATTTGAGATTTATTTCGTCCTTAATGGCGTGAAATGTGTGTGTAATATTTTTGTTAGCAAGGCAGAGTTGCAATTGTAGAGAGCCAAGTGTTTCACAGTACGAATCAAAATCGTTAATGCCTTTTAGTTTAATAATTTCTGATGAAAGTGGGGGTTTCTGGTCTAAACTGGAGTATTTGACAATACTCACAGTAGATCCCGTGTCCAAAAGAAAGCGAAGAGTTTGTTTGGAATACGGAGTGGTGAAATAAGTATGTGGTAAGGATATTTTTTTACTTAAGGTTTTAGTTTCGTAGCAAGGTAAGGAGTGGCTAGTATTTTCCTTTTCCAATTTGTTTTGAGACGATGGCAAGGAGATAGGCAAACTTGGCTTATAAGACTTTTCCCTACGTTCTCGTTTGCAGGGTTCGGATGCTACTTCAGCGTAAGACCTAGAGACCATTTTTGCACAGGGTTCAGAGGAAGGATTAGTGGGGTGTCCTTGGTTAGAGGAGTGAATTGTTGAACTAGTATGATGGTCTGTTTCGATTTCGTTACGAAAAGATTCAGTGAGAGACTTAGCACGAGATTCAGTGGAGGAATTAGAATACGATTCAGTGTAAGATTTGGTACTAGATACAGTGGGAGATTTGGTAAAAGATTCAGTGGAAGATTTATAAGATTTAGCAATACTTCGATTAGGATAGACATTGGATATAGTAGGTATCAGCTGTGTTGGCTGATAGGAATTAGAATGTAAAGTTGGATTAAGATTTCGCATAGTATGAGAGTCAGTGACCGTGTCATGAATGGTTTGTGATTTCGGCAGACACGAAACCGAAATCTCATTTAGTTTAAATGCTCATCGCAGTGACCATTTTCGAATTGTGATTCGCACAAATACGAGCTCGCTTGATTATTCGAAGTACTTGCACTTGAAACCGGAGCCCGCGTGATAGCTGAATGCGGTGAATTAGCTGAGTTGTTAAGGCGAAGGTTGTTATTGTATTGCCTTTTACGACATTCGTCGATAGAATGACCTATATTTTTACAATATGCACATACTTTTGGCCTATTTGAATATTGCAACTGGGTTTGAGTCATAGAACTGGTAGAGGGCTGATTAAATGAGCTTGTGGAATGTTGTGGTTGTACATGGAAAGAATTGCGCTCCCTTTTGGCGCGGAAACATTCGGATGAGGAGTGTCCCGTTTTGAGGCAGACACGGCACGTTTTAATCGGTTTAGGATGAGCTCGATTGAGGTTAAATATTTTTTCTTCCTCAATCGCAAATGAAATACCTTCGTTAAGATTGGAAGGGTTATGACATCGGACTATAGATGAAAAATTGGGATTTAAGCCGAGTAAGAATGTGTTAAGGGCAAGATCTTCCATGGCAGCTATGCGTCCAGGAAGTTCCTTTTCATCTGTATGAGAATACTGGATATCGGCTAGTATTCGGGTCAAACATGATTCTATGCGCAGTGAATATTCCGTTACCGATTCAGAGATAAGTTGTTTGCAACTTTGAAGTTCTAAGAGAAAATGTGTGGAATGTTTTTTCTCGCCAAATGTTACTTTAAGAAATTGTTTTATTTCAGCCCATGTTTGGAAAGTTTTCAAGCAGCAGGCTAATTGAGCCTTACCTTCGAGTTGTGATATAATAAATTTACACAAAACATTCTGTTGTTCTGGACTAGCTAAACTTATAGCATTTTCACAATTGGTTAAGAATGCGGGCAGAGATTCACGATCCCCGTTATAAGGTTTGATGAATTTAGTTAAGAAGGCTAAGGTGATTTTCTCACTCATTTTTGGTTTATGAAACGGAGAAACTCGACCGAATTCAACTTTTGTCTCAGTTGTGGGAGAGTTTAAATCTATGTGCTCTGTGGATGAGTTTCCTGATTCGTATTCAGATTCGTCTATATCCTCAGTCTTAGGAGAGATCATTAATTATGCAGTCCAGAACATCAGAAAACATTTGAAATAAGGAAAAATAAGTATTAACTAGTTATTAACTAAGTCTGTCCTTTTACGTAAAACCAAGCACTTGAAGGCACTTTTTACTAGAATATAGAGAAATTAGATACTTTCACTGATAATAAAATTTAACTCACAGAATGCTGATGATGCGTAGGAACATCTTTTGCAGCGAAAGGGTTGATGACCGGCCACACGTTGCCTCGTCGTATTGAGGTTACACACGCCGGAAAATACGTCGGTGTCACGTGGTCTTGAAACGTGCGGGTATCAGAATTGAAATAGGTGCGGGCTCGTGAATTGACAAATCCACAAGGCTGATCGTCGACCTGGAGCAGTGCGTGGGGTAAATATGTTGCTGGTGTTCCGGATGCGGGCTCGGCTCGGTTGCCAAGACTGATCGTCGATCCGGGGTTGCGATGCGGGCTCAGCGACAGTGCTGAGACTAACCGTCGATCGGGAAGCTGTCCTAGGATTCGGAATGACGGGACCTGACACGGTCTCTTATGTCATCCCACCGCTGCCACCAATTTGTTACAGGGCAGCCTCCGTGGAGCTTTGAAGAAAACTCTTGTGTATAGGAACCCAAGCAGTTTATTATCCCAAACACTGCACAACTTATAATATCACTTAAAATATTTATATCAAAAATAAAATTACGTCTGACCCATGTTTCCTTAATGTGTGGCAATTTATACAGTCATAATGCTGTCGATGCTTTACCTACATTGGGCAATTTTACGTATAAGCAAAACAGTTATGTGTATATAACAGACCGTCTACAGCTTTATCTTCTATTTATATATATACTGCTCAAAACAAAATAAGGGCCATTGTAATTATTGGACATAAACTAATTGATAAGTGGCTAATTAATAAACTCCCGTATAAGGATACGAATGTATTCTGAAGTCAGAATCATTATCATGTGTACCTCTTTCATACTGGAGTTTAAGTCTAAAAGCTAGAAAAAATATATATTACTGTTTAATATAATTTTCACGTAACGTTCACCATACTTGTGGCCCCTATTTTCTTTTGAAGAGTATATATAAAAGAAGACTTCCTGACTGATTCATCACCGCATAGCCGAAAGTACTGGGACTAGAAACTTGAAATTTACACCAGAACTTCCTTTTATGATAAGACGGGATTTTTGAAAATTCCATCCCTAACGGGGTTAAATGGGGGTGCAAGGTTTGTATGGGGGAAACATTATTTTTTAACTAGAAACTTGAAACTTTGTAGAAAGATTACTAATTAAAAAACACAAAAGTACTTTCAGCGTTTTATAAAATTCCACCCCTAAGGGGGTTAAATAGGGGTGCAATATTTGTATGGGGAAAACATTATTTTTAGAACTAGGGACTTGAAACTTTCTAGAAAGATTACTTATTAGAATACAAAAAAAACTGCGTTTTAGGAAATTTCACCCCTAAGGGGGTCAAAAAGGGGTGCAAGGTTTGTATGAAGGGAACTTTATTTTTTGAGCTAGAAACTTGATACTTTGTAGAAAGATTACTTATCAGAATACAAAGAAAGGCCTCTCAGCGTTTTAGAAAATTCCACCCGGGTTAAAAAGGGGTAAATAGTTTGTATGGGGGAAACTTTATTCTTTAGGTAGAGACTTGAAACTTTGTAGAAAGATTACTTATTAAAAAACACGAAAAGTTCTTTCAGCGTTTCAGAAAATTCCGCCCCTAAGGGGGTTAAATAGAGGTGCAAGGTTTGTATGGGGAAAACATTATATTTAGAACTAGAGACTTGAAACTTTGTAGAAATATAACTTATTAAAATACAAAAATTTAATTTCAGCGTTTAAGAAAATTCTATCTCTACGGGGGTTAAAAAAGGTTGAAGGTTTTGTACGGGGAACACTGGATTTTTTAGCTAAAGACTTGATCTTTGTACAGATTACTTATTAGAATACAAATAAAGTATTTTCAGCGTTTTAGAAAATTCCACCCCTAAAGGGGTTAAAAAGGAGTGCAAGGTTTGTATGGGGAAAACTTTATTTTCTTAGCTAGAGACTTGAAACTTTGTAGAAAGAATACTTATTAAAAAACACAAAAAGTACTTTCATTGTTTTAGAAAATTCCACCCCTAAGGGGGTTAAATAGGGGTGCAATGTTTTTATGGAGAAACATAATTTTTTGAACTAGAGACTTGAAACTGTAGAAAGATTACTTATTAGAATTTCTGCGTTTTAGAAATTCCACCCCTAAGGGGGTTAAATAGGGGTGCAATGTTTGTATGGAGGGAACTTAATTTTTTCAGCTAGAAACTTGAAACTTTGTAGAAAGATTACTTATATGAATACAAAAACAAAATTAGCGTTTTAGAAAATTCCACCCCTAAGGGAACCCCTTAGGGGTGGAATTTTAAATAGGGGTGCAAAAGTTGTATGAGGGAAACTTTTCCGTTTGAGCTAGAAACTTGAAACTTTGTAGCCAGATTACGTATTTGAATACAAAAAAGAACTTTAATCGTATTGGAAACATCCACCCCCAAGGGGGTTAAAAAGGGTTGCAAGGTTTGTATGGGAAACACGTCTTTTAAAACTAGAGACATGAAACGTGGTAAAAAGATTACTTATTAAAAACACGAAAAGTACTTTCAGCATTTCCGAAAATTCCTCCCCAAAGGGGGTTAAACAGATAGATGTCCTAAAGCTTATTGTCCATACTATATTCTCCACCTACTTCTTTTTGTTACCATAGATCGACGTCACGCGACAATATTACGCCATTTGTTGCTACATTGCATGTACATTCGTAACATACATTGTTTTATAATCACATTCAAATTTAAATACCTTTCTTTTGGCTTTTTGAATCCTGGTTCTCTGGGCACTAGACATGATGAGTTTGTCGCTGCTTTGACTCGTTTCGATGTGGACATCATGGCTGTTAATGAGACATGGCTGCGCGCCGGTGAGGAGGAGCGCGCGCCGGCGCCGCCAGGCTACCGGCTGCGGCACGTGCCGCGCGCGCCCGGGGGCGCCCGCGCCCGCGGCGGCGGCGTGGGCTTCTACCTCAAGCGGGGCGTCGCCGCGCGACTCATCTCGCATCCACGAGTGCCGCTCGTAGAACAAATGTGGCTCAGCCTGACCATTAATGGAAATCGAATAGCGATCGGTACGGCCTATCGCCCGCCGTGGCTTTATATTTATACTTTTCTAGATGCTCTCAGTGAATCGATTTCGTCGTTGGCCAGATTTGATTTTATTATTCTTGTTGGAGATTTCAATATCAATTTGCTAAATGTACAAGAACCGGACGTGAAGAAACTTCAAGACTTTCTAAAATCTATGAACTTGATTCAATATACTGACCGACCGACTCACTACCGATCACAGCGAAACCCTAATAGACCTAGTTTGCTCGAATACCTGTGTCACTTTATGCGTTAACTATATTAAAGATCTTAGCAGTCATGCGTTCATAAGTTATATAACTAGCTTATATTATTATTTTGAATTGTTAGCTGTTGGTTCTCCGAATAATAAATAAATAAATAAATAAATAAATAAATTACATTTGAAATTTCTGTCAAAGCAAACAAGCCCCAACCTCATTGGATAAAATATCGGCCCGTTAAGCGAAGCGAACGGGTCTAAACGGTGGCTGGACCATATTTTGGATACAAAATGTGCCACAAAGAGAATAATTTATGTTGATATTATGTATGTCGTCATGTGGTCAGACCACTACCCCTTGTGTGTAGAATGAAATTTAGTAATTGAAAAAAATGATTTGTTGTATAATAAGGCGGTGACTAGTACAATATTGTGGGGAGAGAGGAAATGTGAGCAAATTAGCCTGTATAATAAAATTTGACATGATGGACTAAGGGAAATTGATTTTCCGTGTGAGTTTCGTGCATGTTGTGAAGCCACCTGTAATGTAGTTAGCCATAAAAAACTTATCGAAAGTCTTTATGTGAAAATAATAGATGTGATAAGCGGCGCTGCCTCGGATAGCTATTCATTGAATCCAGTATCACAGAAAAAATCTATAGTTGGGTGGAACAGGCATGATAGAGAGGCACACAGGGAGGCCCGGGAAAAATTTAGGATGTGGGATTGGTACGGGAGGCCCGGGTCAGGTTATTTTTATGATGAGATGCGGAAAAGTCGTGGTATATTCAAGTCGAGGTTAAAGTGGTGTCAGAAGCATGCCGAAAAGATAAAAATGGATATCCTAGCATCTCATCATTCTAGACTTGACTTTCGGGCTTTTTGGAAGTCCACAAGGAAACTAAACAGTAAACCTGGCCTCCCTGCGAGCATTGAGGGCATTAGTGACCATAATTGCATAGCTAATTTATTTCGAAAGCAATTCACTGTATTGTCACCTTTGCAGTTACCATGTTCTTCACCTGAGGATGAGCCACGTGAACAGGAGATTTCAATTAGATTTACTCCAAGGGATGTAGACAAAGTTATAAAGTCCATGTCAAGGGGAAAATCTCCTGGTCACGATGGCCTCAGTATAAACACCTCAAACACGCAGGCCCTCATATGCCGCGAGTCCTTGCATTGTTATATAACCTCTGCATAAGCCACTCGTACTTACCAGAAGCTAATGATGAAGACGGTAGTAGTACCAATTCTTAAAGATAAAAGTGATGATGCTGGAGATAAAACTAACTATAGACCGATCTCACTAGCGACAGTGATAGCAAAGGTACTTGATAGTCTGCTTAGTACACAATTGGATAAGTATCTTAACATACACCAAAATCAATTCAGCTTCAGGCCTGGTCTCTCTACGGAAGCTGCCATATTGTGTCTAAAGCAGACTTTTAGGTACTATACTGAAAGACAAACAGGTGTTATGCATGTTTTCTCGATTTATCCAAAGCGTTCGACCTGGTAAATTATGAAGTTCTCTGGAGGAAGTTAAAGGGCACCAATATTCCAACGGAACTCTATAGAACGTTTAAATATTGGTACCTCAACCAGCGTAACGTAGTGCGATGGTCAAGCGCATATTCGGAACCATACAGGTTGGAGTTCGGGGTGAGGCAGGGGGGAGTGACCTCACCCAAGCTCTTCAACCTGTATGTCAACGCGCTATTGGAGGAGCTCAGCAGCACTCATGTCGGCTGCCACATTGCCGATACCTGTCTAAATAATATTAGTTATGCAGACGACATGGTGCTGCTGAGTGCCTCCCCATGTGGGCTGTCCATGCTGGTTAATATTTGCGAAAAGTATGCACTCAGTCACGGCTTAATATACAATGTTAAGAAAAGTGAATGCATGGTATTTCAGGCCAGAGGAAAATATGTACCACCGGTACCTTCTATCAGGTTGTATGGAGTGCCCCTAAATAGGGTAAACCAATTTAAGTATCTGGGACATGTGGTGACCTCTGACCTGAAAGATGATGTAGACATTGAAAGGGAGCGAAGGGCGTTGTCTGTCAGAGCAAATATGGTGGCCCATAGATTTAGTCGTTGCTCGGTGGATGTTAAGCTCACACTCTTTAGAGCATTCTGCACCAATTTCTATACGGCTAGTCTATGGACTCACCATACGCAGAAACAGTACAACGCTCTTCGTGTACAATATAACAATGCCTTTAGTGATGATGGGGCTACCCCGTTTCTGTAGCGCATCAGGGATGTTCGCGGAAGCCGAGGTAGATTGTTTTTACACCATAATGAGGAAACGCTGTACATCCCTGGTGCGCAGGGTCCGGGCTAGCTCCAATCCTATCCTGAGGGCATTGTCGGAGAGATTTCATTGCCATTACATGAATCATTGTCATTTGATTCACGTAGTGGCAAACAAATCCCAGTAATCAATTTAATGTACGTAACATAAGCTAATTATAATGATTCCTCGTTTGTAATATGATCCCAGTTGGTCGAAATAAATGATTTTATTTTTATTATTTATTTATTATTAAACACATTGATTTAACAGCATTTAACGAGCGCCTCGGTCTATCTCATGGAACAGTATAGCAACCAATGATGTTAACTATATGGTTAACAAGTTTAATACCTATATATTACAGCTTTTTGATGAATGCGCCAGTCAAATCAGTTCGCATTCAAAACAAATCATACCCGTGGATAACTTTTACAGTTAAAAGCATGATGAAGCTTCGCAATGATGCGCATGCTCGGAGCAAACTAACAAAGTTAGACTCACACATTAAATATTACAAAGATTTAAAAAACATAGTGACATCAGCCATCTACAGCGAGAAAACTGCATATTTCAACCAAGAAATCAACAAAAACTTAACAAAACCGCGCGTTTTGTGGAAAAACATAAAAAACGATGTTGCCAATTTCAAACGTAAAGGACTTGAACTTCCAGTACATTTAAGTAACCCGGACAAATTAAATGAGCATTTTCTGACTCTACCGGGAGATAGCAGCGTACATCTCTCTCTTAACCAAATACGAGTGACAGGTTTGGTACCTCAGTTTTCTCTCTCAGACCAGTCAGCAGTACCTGATGCAGAGGGGAAAAGGCTACTGCGCGAGTCCTAGTTGGGAGGATAGCGAAGAGATCGCGGCGACGTGGGCGTAGATGCTTTGCGGAGAGACGTGGAACTCTGAATCTAAAAGAAAACTAGTATTTTACTACATATTCCTCCGGGTCTCCAGTGAAGTATACCCTACCATACCAAGCACGAATAAGGTAGGATACATGTAAGGGTAGTTGCCGTACAGTTTTTTGTATAGGAATCGAACAAATATCTTTTGGACTTTTTCCACACGGAGTGTGTACTCTTGTTCGTGGGGATTCCAGATGATGGCGTTTGTTTCCAATTTACTACGAACAAAGGAGTTGTACAATACACTGACAGCATGCCGGGAAGTAAGTAATTTGGACTGGTGAATGACGAATCCCAGACACCTTCTAGCCCCACTACAGATCTCAGTTATGTGAGGGTTGAAGGTGAGTTGGGTATCAAACCATGTACCGCGGTCCTTAATTGCATTTGTACGCTTCAGTTTGCCTTCGATTGTATACTTATAGATAACAGGGAGCCGAACACGCGCGTAAGTCATTATAGAACATTTCTGCTCATTAAGAGTAAGGCTATTATTATTAGCCCAGGCACAAACAGCGTCAATATCAATTTGAAGTAGGGAGGAATCATCAAGTGTGTCAATAGGAAGTGCTAGCTTTAAGTCGTCAGTAAATAGGAGGCATGTTGAGTGATTTAGTGCTGCCGGTAGGTCATTTATGAGGATGAGAAATAATAAAGGCTCAAGATTGCTGCCTTGTCCTATCCCTGATGTTACTAAGAAGTGAGCAGATCAAGAGCCTTCATACTGTACAAATTGATGCCTACGTGAAAGATAGCATGCCAGAAATTCAAGCAAGTCAACAGAAAATTCAGCCATGGCCAATTTCTTAACTAAAACATCGCTATCAACTCGGTCAAATGCCTTCTGAAAATCAAAGTAGGCTATGTCAATTTGCTTTTTTTTATACAAGTTATTAGCTGTACTTTCAGCGTTTCAGAAAATTCCACCCCTGAGGGGGTTAAATAGGGGTGCAAAGTTTGTACGGGGGAAACTTTTTTTTTGAGCTAGAGACTTGAAACTTTGTAGAAAGATTACGTATTAAAAAAACACGAAAAGTACTTACTGCGTATGAGAAAATTCCACCCCTAAGGTGGTTAAATAGGGGTGCAATGTTTGTATGGGGAAAACATTATTTTTAGAACTAGAGACTTGAAACTTGCTAGAAGAATTACTTATTAGAATACAAAAAAAGAAATTTCACCGTTTCAGCAATTTTCACCCCTAAGGGGGTTAAAAAGGGGTACAAGTTTTGTATGGAGGGAACTTTATTTTTTGAGCTAGAGACTGGAAACTTTGTAGAAAGATTCATCATCATCATGAATACAAAAAAAATATTAGCATTTTAGAAAATTCCACCCGTAAGGGGTTAAAATAGGGGTGCAAAAGAGGTATGAGGGTAACTTTTCCGTTTGAACTTAAAAACTTGAAACTTTGTAGCCAGATTACGTATTTGAATACAAAAAAGAACTAATTGTTTTGGAAACATCCACCCCCAAGGGGGTTAAAAAGGGTAGCAAGGTTTGTATGAGAAACACTTTTTCGATATAGATATTTGAAACTTTGTAGAAAGATTACTTATTATAATATAAACAATTACTTCCAGCGTTTTAGAAAAATCTATCCCTAAGAGGGTTAAAAAAGAGTGCAAGCTTTGGATGGGAAACACTCATTTTTGAGCTGGAGACTTAAAGCGTTGTATAAAGATTTCTTATCAGAATAAATAAAAGTTCTTTCAGCGTTTTGGAAAAATTCCACCCCTAATAACCCCTTAGGGGTGAAACGGGATTCTAGGTCTATTATATGGAAACCAAGAAAATTTTATAGTAAAAGATTTCTAACTTCGGTCTTAGCCTGTATGTTAAAAGACTACAAAACTGATTTCAGAGTTTTTTGAAATTCATGCCCTATATGGGTTAAAGGGGATTCAGAGTTTGTTTGGAGAGCAAACAAGTAAGGGATCTGTAACTTCGGTTAAAAACTAGGAAACCAATTACAGCGTTTCTTAAAATTCATCCTCTATGGAGGTTAAAAAGGGTTGGAAGTATGTATAGGTTACATAATCCAACTGCTAGCAACAAAATAGGTTAGGTTAAGTTAGAACCACGACCCTTACAGAAGCGAACAGCTACCAGAAATGTAGGTTAGGTAGGTTAGAACTCCCAGAACCGAAATGTAGGTAAGTAGTAGTAGTAAGTAGGTGCGGATTATTTTGTTATTTAAAAAAAATTAGGTTAATCAGAATAATATTATTCTCTAACACCGTTAAATGGGGACGGCGGATGGAGATGGAAATTTCTACGTCTTTTAGCATTAGATTACGTTTGCTTTCAAAACTATTTTCAGTAATGTAGCTTTCTTTAATACATCATGACAAATATACAATTTAAGCTGAAACGTCTGTTGATGATTTTTAAGATATTTATATGTGTAAAAACAGAGTTTTCAATTTAAACTAATGAACTCGTCGCATTGTTACCTTTTACGCTTAATCCCTGAACGGATTTAGATGAAATTTTCCGTACAGATAATTTGAGACTCTAATTTGAGGAT
Source organism: Epinotia bilunana (assembly GCA_947049275.1). NCBI lineage: Eukaryota > Metazoa > Arthropoda > Insecta > Lepidoptera > Tortricidae > Epinotia > Epinotia bilunana. The sequence goes on along the minus strand of OX346274.1, from coordinate 12,331,104 downwards.
ATAGGATACTTTTTATCTCGGAAATCATCCCTTAAGATGGTAGAACTTTGTTAAGGGCAGCGATAAATAGGGGTCCGCCTACAATCATTTAATAGCAATATTTTTTCTAAAACGGTAACAAGTTCTACGCGGACGAAGTCGCGGGCAACAGCTAGTTATATGTATAGATAGTGAAGGGGCAATAACTTTACATGTACCTAGTTTTAGAGAGAAAACATATTATTACCGGTGTGAAGTTAGCGGCCAAAAGTTGGCGGCTAATACGCGGCCAACATTGGCGCCAACTTTTGGCCGCCAACTTTTGGCCGCCAACTTTTGGCCGCCAACTTTTGGCCGCTAACTTCACAGTAAAAAATACCAACCAAATTAAGAAGTCCTCAAATACTGTTTACTCCTCAACTGTCTTTTATTAAAAAAAACTATTCAGATCAGCTTTTAGTTTAGTAGAGCTGAATCTCGTTTGGTGTGGGCGTTATTAATTACCATTATTCTAATTCTATACCACATTTTATTCTTAATCAATGGTATTTGTAGATCGATGAATGGGGTTTCACTATGCGCATATTATTACGCATCTAAAAGGCTACTAAGATCAGTTTTTAGTAGAGCTCTACCTCGTTTAGTTTGGGCGTTATGATTTAGTTAGTTCCCTATTCACAAATTATTTTTTCTGCATTATTTCTAGATCGATGAATGGGGTTTCACTATACGCATATTATCACGCATCCCAAAGGTTACTAAGAACAGTTTTCAGTAGACCACTACCTCGTTTTGTTTGGGCGGGGCGTTATGGCTTACCGGCCGAATTTATTGTAGTTCCCTATTCACAAGTTATTTTTTCTGCAGTATTTGTAGATCGATGAATGGGGATTCACTATGCGGATATTATTACGGATCCCAAAGGCTACTAAGATCAGTTTTTACTAGAGCTCTACCTCGTTTAGTTTGGGCGTTATGATTTAGTTAGTTCCCTGTTCACAAATTATTTTTTCTGCATTATTTCTAGATCGATGAATGGGGTTTCACTATGCGCATGTTATCACGCATCTAAAAGGCTACTAACATCAGTTTTCAGTAGAGATCTACCTCGTTTAGTTTGGGCGTTATGACTTACCGGCCGAAATTATTGTAGTTCCCTATTCACAAATTATTTTTTCTGCATTATTTCTAGATCGATGAATGGGGTTTCACTATGCGCATGTTATCACGCATATAAAAGGCTACTAACATCAGTTTTCAGTAGAGCTCTACCTCGTTTAGTTTGGGCATTATGACTTACCGGCCGAAATTATTGTAGTTCCCTATTCACAAATTAATTTTTCTCCATTATTTGTAGATCGTTGAATGGGGTTTCACTATGCGCATATTATCACGCATCTAAAAGGCTACTAAAATCAGTTTTTAGTAGAGCTCTACCTCGTTTTGTTTGGGCGTTATGGCCTGCCGGCCGAAATTATTGTAGTTCCCTATTCACAAATTATTTTTTCTGCATTATTTCTAGATCGATGAATGGGGTTTCACTATGCGGATATTATTACGGATCCCAAAGGCTACTAAGATCAGTTTTTACTAGAGCTCCATCTCGTTTAGTTTGGGCGTTATGATTTAGTTTGTTCCCTATTCACAAATTATTTTTTCTGCATTATTTCTAGATCGATGAATGGAATTTCACTATGCGCATATTATCACGCATCTAAAAGGCTACTAACATCAGTTTTTAGTAGAGCTCTACCTCGTTTTGTTTGGGCGTTATGGCCTGCCGGCCGAAATTATTGTAGTTCCTTATTCACAAATATTTTTTCTGCATTATTTCTAGATCGATGAATGGGGTTTCACTATGCGGATATTATTACGGATCCCAAAGGCTACTAAGATTAGTTTTTACTAGAGCTCTACCTCGATTAGTTTGGCGTTATGATTTAGTTAGTTCCCTATTCACAAATAATTTTCTCTGCATTATTTCTAGATCGATGAATGGGGTTTCACTATGCGCATATTATTACGCATCTAAAAAGCTACTAACATCAGTTTTCAGTAGAGCTCTACCTCGTTTAGTTTGGGCGTTATGGCCTGCCGGCCGAAATTATTGTAATTCCCTATTCACAAATTATTTTTTCTGCATTATTTTTAGATCGATGAATGGGGTTTCACTATGCGAATATTGTTACGGATCCCAAAGGCTACTAAGATCAGTTTTTACTAGAGCTCTACCTCGTTTAGTTTGGGCGTTATGATTTAGTTAGTTCCCTATTCACAAATAATTTTTCTGCATTATTTCTAGATCGATGAATGGGGTTTCACTATGCGCATATTATTACGCATCTAAAAGGCTACTAACATCAGTTTTCAGTAGAGCTCTACCTCGTTTAGTTTGGGCGTTATGGCCTGCCGGCCGAAATTATTGTAGTTCCCTATTCACAAATCATTTTTTCTGCATTATTTCTAGATCGATGAATGGGGTTTCACTATGCGCATATTATTTTGCGTCTAAAAGGCTACTAACATTAGTTTTCAGTAGAGCTCTACCTCGTTTAGTTTGGGCGTTATGACTTACCGGCCGAAATTATTGTAGTTCCCTATACACAAATTATTTTATCTGCATTATTTCTAGATCGATGAATGGGGTTCCACTATGCGGATATTATTACGGATTCCAAAGACTACTAAGACCAGTTTTTACTAGAGCTCTACCTCGTTTAGTTTGGGCGTTATGATCTAGTTAGTTCCCTATTCACAAATTATTTTTTCTGCATTAATTCTAGATCGATGAATGGGGTTTCACTATACGAATATTATTACGCATCTAGAAGGCTACTAATATCAGTTTTCATTAGAGCTCTACTTCGTTTAGTTTGGGCGTTATGGCCTGCCGGCCGAAATTATTGTAGTTCCCTATTCACAAATCATTTTTTTTGCATTATTTCTAGATCGATGAATGGGGTTTCACTATGCGGATATTATTACGGATCCCAAAGGCTACTAAGATCAGTTTTTACTACAGCTCTACCTCGTTTAGTTTGGGTGTTATGATTTAGTCAGTTCCCTATTCACAAATTATTTTTTCTGCATTATTTGTAGACAGATGAATGGGATTTCACTATGCGCATATTATCACGCATCTAAAAGGCTACTAACATCAGTTTTCAGTAGAGCTCTACCTCGTTTAGTTTGGGCGTTATGGCCTGCCGGCCGAAATTATTGTAGTTCCTTATTCACTAATATTTTTTTCTGCATTATTTCTAGATCGATGAATGGGGTTTCACTATGCGGATATTATTACGGATCCCAAAGGCTACTAAGATTAGTTTTTACTAGAGCTCTACCTCGTTTAGTTTGGGCGTTATGATCTAGTTAGTTCCCTATTCACAAATTATTTTTTCTGCATTAATTCTAGATCGATGAATGGGGTTTCACTATGCGCATATTATTACGCATCTAAAAGGCTACTAATATCAGTTTTCATTAGAGCTCTACTTCGTTTAGTTTGGGCGTTATGGCCTGCCGGCCGAAATTATTGTAGTTCCCTATTAACAAATCATTTTTTTTGCATTATTTCTAGATCGATGAATGGGGTTTCACTATGCGGATATTATTACGGATCCCAAAGGCTACTAAGATCAGTTTTTACTAGAGCTCTACCTCGTTTAGTTTGGGTGTTATGATTTAGTCAGTTCCCTATTCACAAATTATTTTTTCTGCATTATTTGTAGACAGATGAATGGGATTTCACTATGCGCATATTATCACGCATCTAAAAGGCTACTAACATCAGTTTTCAGTAGAGCTCTACCTCGTTTAGTTTGGGCGTTATGGCCTGCCGGCCGAAATTATTATAGTTCCTTATTCACTAATATTTTTTTCTGCATTATTTCTAGATCGATGAATGGGGTTTCACTATGCGGATATTATTACGGATCCCAAAGGCTACTAAGATTAGTTTTTACTAGAGCTCTACCTCGTTTAGTTTGGGCGTTATGATTTAGTTAGTTGCCTATTCACAAATAATTTTTTCTGCATTATTTCTAGATCGATGAATGGGGTTTCACTGTGCGCATATTATCACGCATTTAAAAGGCTACTAACATCAGTTTTTAGTATAGCATTACCTCGTTTTGTTTGGGCGTTATGGCCTGCCGGCCGAAATTATTGTAGTTCCCTGTTCACAAATATTTTTTTCTGCATTATTTCTAGATCGATGAATGGGGTTCCACTATGCGGATATTATTACGGATCCCAAAGGCTACTAAGATCAGTTTTTACTAGAGCTCTACCTCGTTTAGTTTGGGCGTTAGGATTTAGTTAGTTCCCTATTCACAAATTATTTTTTCTGCATTATTTCTAGATCGATGAATGGAGTTTCACTATGCGCATATTATTACGCATCTAAAAGGCTACTAACATCAGTTTTCAGTAGAGCTCTACCTCGTTTAGTTTGGGCGTTATGGCCTGCCGGCCGAAATTATTGTAGTTCCCTATTCACAAATAATTTTTTCTGCCTTATTTCTAGATCGATGAATGGGGTTTCACTATGCGCATATTATCACGCATCTAAAAGGCAACTAACATCAGTTTTCAGTAGAGCTCTACCTCGTTTTCTTTGAGCGTTATGGCCTGCCGGCCGAAATTATTGTAATTCCCTATTCACAAATTATTTTTTCTGCATTATTTCTAGATCGATGAATGGGGTTTCACTATGCGGATATTATTACGGATCCCAAAGGCTACTAAGATCAGTTTTTACTAGAGCTCTACCTCGTTTAGTTTGGGCGTTATGATTTAGTTAGTTCCCTATTCACAAATTATTTTTTCTGCATTATTTCTAGATCGATGAATGGGGTTTCACTATGCGCATATTATTACGCATCTAAAAGGCTACTAACATCCGTTTTCAGTAGAGCTCTACCTCGTTTAGTTTGGGCGTTATGGCCGAAATTATTGTAGTTCCCTATTCACAAATTATTTTTTCTGCATTATTTCTAGATCGATGAATGGGGTTTCACTATGCGCATATTATTACGCATTTAAAAGGCTACTAACATCAGTTTTCAGTAGAGCTCTACCTCGTTTTGTTTGGGCGTTATGGCCTGCCGGCCGAAATTATTGTAATTCCCTATTCACAAATTATTTTTTCTGCATTATTTCTAGATCGATGAATGGGGTTTCACTATGCGGATATTATTACGGATCCCAAAGGCTACTAAGATCAGTTTTTACTAGAGCTCTACCTCGTTTAGTTTGGGCGTTATGATTTAGTTAGTTCCCTATTCACAAATTATTTTTTCTGCATTATTTCTAGATCGATGAATGGGGTTTCACTATTCGCATATTATTACGCATCGAAAAGGCTACTAACATCAGTTTTCAGTAGAGCTCTACCTCGTTTAGTTTGGGCGTTATGGCCTGCCGGCCGAAATTATTGTAGTTCCCTATTCACAAATCATTTTTTCTGCATTATTTCTAGATCGATGAATGGAATTTCACTATGCGGATATTATTACGGATCCCAAAGGCTACTAAGATCAGTTTTTACTAGAGCTCTACCTCGTTTAGTTTGGGCGTTATGATTTAGTCAGTTCCCTATTCACAAATTATTTTTTCTGCATTATTTCTAGATCGATGAATGGGGTTTCACTATTCGCATATTATTACGCATCTAAAAGGCTACTAACATCAGTTTTCAGTAGAGCTCTACCTCGTTTAGTTTGGGCGTTATGGCCTGCCGGCCGAAATTATTGTAGTTCCCTATTCACAAATTATTTTTTCTGCATTATTTCTAGATCGATGAATGGGGTTTTACTATGCGCATATTATCACGCATCTAAAAGGCTACTGACATCAGTTTTCAGTAGAGCTCTACCTCGTTTAGTTTGGGTGTTATGACTTACCGGCCGAAATTATTGTAGTTCCCTATTCACAAATCATTTTTTCTTCATTATTTCTAGATCGATGAATGGGGTTTCACTATGCGCATATTATCACGCATCTAAAAGGCAACTAAGATCAGTTTTCAGTAGAGCTCTAACTCGTTTTGTTTGGGCGTTATGGCCTGCCGGCCGAAATTATTGTAATTCCCTATTCACAAATTATTTTTTCTGCATTATTTCGAGATCGATGAATGGGGTTTCACTATACGGATATTATTACGGATCGCAAAGGCTACTTAGATCAGTTTTTACTAGAGCTCTACCTCGTTTAGTTTGGGCGTTATGATTTAGTTAGTTCCCTATTCCCAAATTATTTTTTCTGCATTATTTCTAGATCGATGAATGGGGTATTACTATGCGCATATTATTACGCATCTAAAAGGCTACTAACATCAGTTTTCAGTAGAGCTCTACCTCGTTTAGTTTGGGCGTTATGGCCTGCCGGCCGAAATTATTGTAGTTCCCTTTTCACAAATTATTTTTTCTGCATTATTTCTAGATGGATGAATGGGGTTTCACTATGCGGATATTATTACGGATCCCAAAGGCTACTAAGATCAGTTTTTACTAGAGCTCTACCTCGTTTAGTTTGGGCGTTATGATTTAGTTAGTTCCCTATTCACAAATTATTTTTTCTGCATTATTTCTAGATCGATGAATGGGGTTTCACTATGCGCATATTATCACGCATCTAAAAGGCATCATCAGTTTTCAGTAGAGCTCTACCTCGTTTAGTTTGGGTGTTATGACTTACCGGCCGAAATTATTGTAGTTCCCTATTCACAAATTATTTTTTCTGCATTATTTGTAGATCGATGAATGGGGTTTCACTATGCGCATATTATTAGGAATCTAAAAGGCTACTAACATCAGTTTTCAGTAGAGCTCTACCTCGTTTTGTTTGGGCGTTATGGCTTACCGGCCGAAATTATTGTAGTCCCCTATTCACAAATTATTTTTTCTGCATTATTTCTAGATCGATGAATGGGGTTTCACTATGCGCATATTATCACGCGTCTAAAAGGCTACTAACATCAGCTTTCAGTAGAGCTCTACCTCGTTTAGTTTGGGCGTTATGACTTACCGGCCGAAATTATTGTAGTTCCCTATACACAAATTATTTTATCTGCATTATTTGTAGATCGATGAATGGGGTTTCACTATTCGCATATTATCACGCATCTAAAAGGCTACTAAGATCAGTTTTCAGTAGAGCTCTACCTCGTTTTGTTTGGGCGTAATGGCCTGCCGGCCGAAATTATTGTAGTTCCCTATTCACAAATCATTTTTTCTGCATTATTTCTAGATCGATGAATGGGGTTTCACTATGCGCATATTATCACGCAGCTAAAAGGCAACTAAGATCAGTTTTCAGTAAAGCTCTACCTCGTTTTGTTTGGGCGTTATGGCCTGCCGGCCGAAATTATTGTAGTTCCCTATTCACAAATTATTTTTTCTGCATTATTTCTAGATCGATGAATGGAGTTTCACTATGCGGATATTATTACGGATCCCAAAGGCTACTAAGATCAGTTTTACTAGAGCTCTACCTCGTTTGTTTGGGCGTTATGATTTAGTTAGTTCTCTATTTTCATTTTCATTTCAAAGTCTAATATCTCTAAAACAGCTGAACAGATTTTCATGAATTTTGGCTATGAACACTCGGGATAAAATTATCTATGACACGAAAAAAACCGCATTCAAATCGGTCCATCCGTTTGGGAGCTACGATACCACAGACCGATACACTGACATACACTTTAAACTTATAACACCCCTCTCTTTGCGTTGGGGGTTAAAATATTATGGGTTAGGTACCACTCAAAACCATTTTTCAACTCAGTGGTTCATATGTTTGATATTGGACTCTTAAGGTGGTTTGCTTTCAATACAAAACGTTATTTGACATTCGCAGGGTAACGGCGCGATATTTTAAGAAACTTATGTATCAAACTTTCATAGATTGGTTTTCTATTAATATACTTGTATAGGATAGACCGAGGACAATAGAAACACGTCATGATTGAAACAAGGCAAATTTCTTGAAAACTATAATACCTACGCGACGGACGTCACTCAGAACACGCTTGAATTCTTGGCCAGTGTAACACTCAAGCTACGGTGCGAGATGGGAGTGTACACGAGCCAAATCAGTTTTTCGCAGTAAATACTAAGTATTTGTGCTGTCGTATATTTTCTTAAAACTTTGTTTACTTTTGTATTTTGACAGATCAAATTATTTTGGTATTGTTGGATCTTTGACGGTTTTAAAGACGCCTTAAACGGCCCGGTTGACATTAGCTGTCATTTTACGCGGGAATAGCCTAGATTGTTACATTGTGTTTGTGATGGATTCTTGATTCTTGTATTGTAATAGGTAGTTGGTTTGTTTAGAAGTTGCTCTTATGATTCTTATTGTAAAATAGTTGATTTGATGTAAATTCATTTATTATTTGTAGAAAAAGTGATTATAATTGTTATCTTTGATCCGTGTGTCTTTTAGAATAGAATAGAATAGAATAGAAATTTATTCGGATTGCACATACATTATTACATTATTTTTATTGCTAAAATGAGAAATGAGACACGGTATTCATTAGCCCACAAAGCGTTAATACCTACGGCGCGCTTAGCTAACGTGTCGTGTTCTAAGCTGAAGTAGCTAGTCGCTAAGTTCAAATTCTGTGTTCGTATCAGCGTTAACGAACATGACAACCGGTGTGGTTATGTTTCGGTCGGTAACTACAGAGAATTAAGCGTGTTATTAATGATTGGTTCCGAAGCGATCTTCATAAGTGTCCACAGGTCAGATGTCAGGAGGGTCATGTCACAACTTCCCAAGGTACAACGGGAGCTGCCTAGCAACTACACCTACAGCAGCCAGTGCCAGACTCCATGGGTTTTTTCTTGAGTTGTCCAGTGTACAGTGAACCATACAACCTCATTTCCTGAGCTGCGGATGCTCCAGACTTAGCACAGTGATAAACAAGTGGTGATACACATGGCAAGTAGTGAGACTGGTAAGTACTCATCTTAAAAAATGAGTACTGCCTATGGATCAACCAGGTATGACGGAAACTTTTAAATCAATATGAGGATTGATTTGTGGCATGTTGTATTAGGACGTGAAAAGGCTCTAAGCAAAAAATATTTGGCTGAAGTGAATAATCTTCTAAACGAGAAGAATTTCAAATTCAGTATTTCTAAAATCAACACTGTGAAACACACAATACAAAAAGATATGTATAATTGTGGTCCCATGTTGATTTTCTTTTTGTGTAAAAAGAACCTCGTTAGTTAATGAACATTTTGATTTTGATAGTTACAGGCACGAATTAAAATACATGATCTTGCAGAAAAGTGACCGAATGGACGAATTGTGCTTTTTCTGTTCAAGAAATACACAAGACATCACCAACGAGATGAACAATTGTTTTCAATGCCATTTCTGTTATAGAAAAATTCATTTGAAAACTGATTGCATTATGTCAATCGCAGAAAAACGGGCGAGTGACGATAACAGAAAAACTAAAATCCCTAAATAACATGTGTCACTTGTGCACTGTTTATTTGGGCAAGTCAAAATCAATGTAATAAAATTAAACTGTGGTATACTTAGGCCTATGTCCAGCAGTGGACGTCTTTTGGCTGATATATGATGATACTTATACCTATTGTCTAATAAGCAAACCCATGTGTTGTGTCCATGGGCGTCGATTATCGCTTACCATCAGGTGATTCGACTGCTCGTTTGCCTCCTATATCATAAAAAAAAAAAAACCCCGTTATCAGTGTTACAGATCCATTCAATTCAAACCAAGGATTAGACAATCCTGACATTTAATAAATATTGAAAGATTAACATATTTACTAAAAGCCAATCAAAGTAGCCTATTAGATGCGAAATAATATGCGCATACAGAAACCCAATTCATCAATCAACAAATAATTCAGAAAAAAAAGATTTGTAAATAGTGCACTGTAATAATTTCGGCCGGTAAATCATAACGCCCAAACTAAACGAGATAGAGCTCTAATATCATCTGATCTTAGTAGCCTTAGATGCGTAATAATATGCTCATAGTGAAACCCCATACATCGATCTTTATATAATGCAGAAAAAAAATATTTGTACATTGTGAACTATACTAATTTCGGCTGGTAAATCATAACGCCCAAAATCAACGAGGTAGAGCTCTACTAAAAACTGATCTCAGTAGCCTTTGGGATCCGTAATAATATCCGCATAGTGAAACCCCATTCATCGATCTAGAAATAATGCAGAAAAAATAATTTGTGAATAGGGAATTACAATAATTTCGGCCGGCAGGCCATAACGCCCAAACAAAACGAGGTAGAGCTCTATTGAAAACTGATCTTAGTTTCCTTTTAGATGCGTGATAATATGCGCATAGTGAAACACCATTCATCGATCTAGAAATAATGCAGAAAAAATGATTTGTGAATAGGGAACTACAATAATTTCGGCCGGCAGGCCATAACGCCCAAACTAAACGAGGTAGAGCTCTACTGAAAACTGATGTTAGTAGCCTTTTAGATGCGTAATAATATGCGCATAGTGAAACCCCATTCATCGATCTAGAAATAATGCAGAAAAAATAATTTGTGATGTTTTTGTTTTAAATTAAGTTGCACTGCCCACATTTTATCTGCTTTGCCTTAAGGTTGACTGGTAGAGAATGCTTTATAGCATTAAGTCCGCCTTTTGAACTATAAGATATTCTTTTGTGCAATAAAGATTAAATAAATAAATAAAGAAATATGCGCATAGTGAAACCCCATTCATCGATCTAGAAATAATGCAGAAAAAATAATTTGTGAATAGGGAACTAACTAAATCATAACGCCCAAACTAAACGAGGTAGAGCTCTAGTAAAAACTGATCTTAGTAGCCTTTGGGATCCGAAATAATATCCGCATAGTGAAACCACATTCATCGATCTAGAAATAATGCAGAAAAATAATTTGTAAATAGGGAATTACAATAATTTCGGCCGGCAGGCCATAACGCCCAAACAAAACGAGGTAGAGCTCTACTGAAAACTGATCTTAGTTGCCTTTTAGATGCGTGATAATATGCGCATAGTGAAACCCCATTCATCGATCTAGAAATAATGCAGAAAAAATGATTTGCGAATAGGGAACTACAATAATTTCGGCCGGCAGGCCATAACGCCCAAATTAAACGAGGTAGAGCTCTACTGAAAACTGATGTTAGTAGCCTTTTAGATGCGTAATAATATGCGCATAGTGAAACCCCATTCACCGATCTAGAAATAATGCAAAAAAAATAATTTGTGAATAGGGGACTACAATAATTTCGGCCGGTAAGCCATAACGCCCAAACAAAACTAGGTAGAGCTCTACTGAAAACTGATGTTAGTAGCCTTTTAGATGCGTGATAATATGCGCATAGTGAAACCCCATTCATCGATCTAGAAATAATGCAGAAAAAATTATTTGTGAATAGGGAAGTAACTAAATCATAACGCCCAAATTAAACGAGGTAGAGCTCTAGTAAAAACTGATCTTAGTAGCCTTTGGGATCCGTAATAATATCCGCATAGTGAAACCCCATTCATCGATCTACAAATAATGCAGAAAAAATAATATGTGAATAGGGAACTACAATAATTTCGGCCGGTAAGCCATAACGCCCAAACAAAACGAGGTAGAGCTCTACTGAAAACTGATCTTAGTTGCATTTTAGATGCGTGATAATATGCGCATAGTGAAACCCCATTCATCGATCTAGAAATAATGCAGAAAAAATGATTTGTGAATAGGGAACTACAATAAATTCGGCCGGCAGGCCATAACGCCCAAATTAAACGAGGTAGAGCTCTACTGAAAACTGATGTTAGTAGCCTTTTAGATGCGTAATAATATGCGCATAGTGAAACCCCATTCATCTATCTAGAAATAATGCAGAAAAAATAATTTGTGAATAGGGAACTAACTAAATCATAACGCCCAAACTAAACGAGGTAAAGCTCTAGTAAAAACTGATCTTAGTAGCCTTTGGGATCCGTAATAATATTCGCATAGTGAAACCCCATCCATCGATATACAAATAATGCAGAAAAAATAATTTGTGAATAGGGGACTACAATAATTTCGGCCGGTAAGCCATAACGCCCAAACAAAACGAGGTAGAGCTCTACTGAAAACTGATGTTAGTAGCCTTTTAGATGCGTGATAATATGCGCATAGTGAAACCCCATTCATCGATCTAGAAATAATGCAGAAAAAATTATTTGTGAATAGGGAACTAACTAAATCATAACGCCCAAACTAAACGAGGTAGAGCTCTAGTAAAACCTGATCTTAGTAGCCTTTGGGATCCGTAATAATATCCGCATAGTGAAACCCCATTCATGGATCTACAAATAATGCAGAAAAAATAATATGTGAATAGGGAACTACAATAATTTCGGCCGGTAAGCCATAACGCCCAAACAAAACGAGGTAGAGCTCTACTGAAAACTGATGTTAGTAGCCTTTTAGATTCCTGATAATATGCGCATAGTGAAACCCCATTCATCGATCTACAAATAATGCAGAAAAAATAATTTGTGAATAGGGAACTACAATAATTTCGGCCGGTAAGTCATAACGCCCAAACTAAACGAGGTAGAGCTCTACTAAAAACTGATGTTAGTAGCCTTTTAGATGCGTGATAATATGCGCATAGTGAAACCCCATTCATCGATCTACAAATAATGCAGAAAAAATAATTTGTGAATAGGGAATTACAATAATTTCGGCCGGCAGGCCATAACGCCCAAACAAAACGAGGTAGAGCTCTAATGAAAACTGATCTTAGTAGCCTTTTAGATGCGTGATAATATGCGCATAGTGAAACCCCATTCATCGCTCTACAAATAATGCAGATAAAATAATTTGTGTATAGGGAACTACAATAATTTCGGCCGGTAAGTCATAACGCCCAAACTAAACGAGGTAGAGCTCTACTGAAAACTGATGTCAGTAGCCTTTTAGACGCGTGAAAATATGCGCATAGTGAAACCCCATTCATCGATCTAGAAATAAAGCAGAAAAAATAATTTGTGAATAGGGAACTAACTAAATCATAAAGCCCAAACTAAACGAGGTAAAGCTCTAGTAAAAACTGATCTTAGTAGCCTTTGGGATCCGTAATAATATCCGCATAGTGAAACCCCATTCATCGATCTAGAAATAATGCAGAAAAAAATAATTTGTGAATAGGGAACTAACTAAATCATAACACCCAAACTAAACGAGGTAGAGCTCTAGTAAAAACTGATCTTAGTAGCCTTTGGGATCCGTAATAATATCCGCATAGTGAAACCCCATTCATCGATCTAGAAATAATACACAAAAAATAATTTGTGAATAGGGAATTACAATAATTTCGGCCGGCAGGCCATAACGCCCAAACAAAACGAGGTAGAGCTCTACTGAAAACTGATCTTAGTTGCCTTTTAGATGCGTGATAATATGCGCATAGTGAAACCCCATTCATCGATCTAGAAATAATGCAGAAAAAAATATTTGTGAATAGGGAACTACAATAATTTCGGCCGGCAGGCCATAACGCCCAAACTAAACGAGGTAGAGCTCGACTGAAAACTGATGTTAGTAGATTTTTAGATGCGTAATAATATGCGCATAGTGAAACCCCATTCATCGATCTAGAAATAATGCAGAAAAAATAATTTGTGAATAGGGAACCAACTAAGTCATAACGCCCAAAATAAACGAGGTAGAGCTCTAGTAAAAACTGATCTTAGTAGCCTTTGGGATCCGTAATAATATCCGCATAGTGAAACCCCATTCATCGATCTAGAAATAATGCAGAAAAAATTATTTGTGAATAGGGAACTACAATAATTTCGGCCGGCAGGCCATAACGCCCAAACAAAACGAGGTAGAGCTCTACTAAAAACTGATGTTAGTAGCCTTTTAGATGCGTGATAATATGCGCATAGTGAAACCCCATTCATCGATCTAAAAATAATGCAGAAAAAATTATTTGTGAATAGGGAACTACAATAATTTCGGCCGGCAGGCCATAACGCCCAAACTAAACGAGGTTGAGCTCTACTGAAAACTGATGTTAGTAGCCTTTTAGATGCGTAATAATATGCGCATAGTGAAACTCCATTCATCGATCTAGATAAAATGCAGAAAAAATAATTTGTGAATAGGGAACTAACTAAATCATAACGCCCAAACTAAACGAGGTAGAGCTCTAGTAAAAACTGATCTTAGTAGCCTTTGGGATCCGTAATAATATCCGCATAGTGAAACCCCATTCATCGATCTAGTTTAATGCAGAAAAAATAATTTGTGATTAGGGAATTACAATAATTTCGGCCGGCAGGCCGTAACGCCCAAACTAAACGAGGTAGAGCTCTACTGAAAACTGATCTTAGTTGCCTTTTAGATGCGTGATAATATGCGCATAGTGAAACCCCATTCATCGATCTAGAAATAATGCAGAAAAAATGATTTGTGAATAGGGAACTACAATAATTTCGGCCGGCAGGCCATAACGCCCAAACTAAACGAGGTAGAGCTATACCAAAAACTGATGTTAGTAGCCTTTTAGATGCGTAATAATATGCGCATAGTGAAACCCCATTCATCGATCTAGAAATAATGCAGAAAAAAATAATTTGTGAATAGGGAACTAACTAAATCATAACGCCCAAACTAAACGAGGTAGAGCTCTAGTAAAAACTGATCTTAGTAGCCTTTGGGATCCGTAATAATATTCGCATAGTGAAACCCCATACATCGATCTAGAAATAATTCAGAAAAAATGATTTGTGAATAGGGAACTTTAATAATTTCGGCCGGCAGGCCATAACGCCCAAACTAAACGAGGTAGAGCTCTACTGAAAACTGATTTTAGTAGCCTTTTAGATGCGTAATAATATGCGCATAGTGAAACCCCATTCATCGATCTAGAAATAATGCAGAAAAAATAATTTGTGAATAGGGAACTAACTAAATCATAACGCCCAAACTAAACGAGGTAGAGCTCTAGTAAAAACTGATCTTAGTAGCCTTTGGGATCCGTAATAATATCCGCATAGTGAAACCCCATTCATCCATCTAGAAATAATGCAGAAAAAATAATTTGTGAATAGGGAATTACAATAATTTCGGCCGGCAGGCCATAACGCCCAAACAAAACGAGGTAGAGCTCTATTGAAAACTGATCTTAGTTTTCTTTTAGATGCGTGATAATATGCGCATCGTGAAACCCCATTCATCGATCGAGAAATAATGCAGAAAAAATGATTTGTGAATAGGGAACTACAATAATTTCGGCCGGCAGGCCATAACGCCCAAACTAAACGAGGTAGAGCTCTACTGAAAACTGATGTTGGTAGCCTTTTAGATGCGTAATAATATGCGTATAGTGAAACCCCATTCATCGATCTAGAAATAATGCAGAAAAAATAATTTTTGAATAGGGAACTAACTAAATCATAACGCCCAAACTAAACGAGGTAGAGCTCTAGTAAAAACTGATCTTAGTAGCCTTTGGGATCCGTAATAATATCCGCATAGTGAAACCCCATTCATCGATCTAGAAATAATACAGAAAAAATAATTTGTGAATAGGGAATTACAATAATTTCGGCCGGCAGGCCATAACGCCCAAACAAAACGAGGTAGAGCTCTACTGAAAACTGATCTAAGTTGCCTTTTAGATGCGTGATAATATGCGCATAGTGAAACCCCATTCATCGATCTAGAAATAATGCAGAAAAAATTATTTGTGAATAGGGAACTACAATAATTTCGGCCGGCAGGCCATAACGCCCAAACTAAACGAGGTAGAGCTCTACTGAAAACTGATGTTAGTAGATTTTTAGATGCGTAATAATATGCGCATAGTGAAACCCCATTCATCGATCTAGAAATAATGCAGAAAAAATAATTTGTGAATAGGGAACTAACTAAATCATAACGCCCAAAATAAACGAGGTAGAGCTCTAGTAAAAACTGATCTTAGTAGCCTTTGGGATCCGTAATAATATCCGCATAGTGAAACCCCATTCATCGATCTAGAAATAATGCAGAAAAAAATATTTGTGAATAGGGAACTACAATAATTTCGGCCGGCAGGCCATAACGCCCAAACAAAACGAGGTAGAGCTCTACTAAAAACTGATGTTAGTAGCCTTTTAGATGCGTGATAATATGCGCATAGTGAAACCCCATTCATCGATCTAGAAATAATGCAGAAAAAATTATTTGTGAATAGGGAACTACAATAATTTCGGCCGGCAGGCCATAACGCCCAAACTAAACGAGGTTGAGCTCTACTGAAAACTGATGTTAGTAGCCTTTTAGATGCGTAATAATATGCGCATAGTGAAACTCCATTCATCGATCTAGAAATAATGCAGAAAAAATGATTTGTGAATAGGGAACTACAATAATTTCGGCCGGCAGGCCATAACGCCCAAACTAAACGAGGTAGAGCTCTACCGAAAACTGATGTTAGTAGCCTTTTAGATGCGTAATAATATGCGCATAGTGAAACCCCATTCATCGATCTAGAATTAATGCAGAAAAAATAATTTGTGAATAGGGAACTAACTAAATCATAACGCCCAAACTAAAGGAGGTAGAGCTCTAGTAAAAACTGATCTTAGTAGCCTTTGAGATGCGTAATAATATGCGCATAGTGAAACCCCATTCATCGATCTACAAATAATGCAGAAAAAATAATTTGTGAATAGGGAACTAACTAAATCATAACGCCCAAACTAAACGAGGTAGAGCTCTAGTAAAAACTGATCTTAGTAGCCTTTGGGATCCGTAATAATATCCGCATAGTGAAACCCCATTCATCGATCTAGAAATAATGCAGAAGAAATAATTTGTGAATAGGGAACCAATAATTTCGGCCGGCAGGCCATAACGCCCAAACAAAACGAGGTAGAGCTCTACTAAAAACTGATGTTAGTAGCCTTTTAGATGCGTGATAATATGCGCATAGTGAAACCCCATTCATCGATCTACAAATAATGGAGAAAAATTAATTTGTGAATAGGGAACTACAATAATTTCGGCCGGCAAGTCATAATGCCCAAACTAAACGAGGTAGAGCTCTACTGAAAACTGATGTTAGTAGCCTTTTAGATGCGTGACAACATGCGCATAGTGAAACCCCATTCATCGATCTAGAAATAATGCAGAAAAAATAATTTGTGAAGAGGGAACTACAATAATTTCGACCGGTAAGTCATAACGCCCAAACTAAACGAGTAGAGCTCTACTGAAAACTGATGTTAGTAGCCTTTTAGATGCGTGATAACATGCGCATAGTGAAACCCCATTCATCGACCTAGAAATAATGCAGAAAAAATAATTTGTGATTAGGGAACTAACTAAATCATAACGCCCAAACTAAACGAGGTAGAGCTCTAGTAAAAACTGATCTTAGTAGCCTTTGGGATCCGTAATAATATCCGCATAGTGAATCCCCATTCATCGATCTACAAATACTGCAGAAAAAATAATTTGTGAATAGGGAACTACAATAAATTCGGCCGGTAAGCCATAACGCCCCGCCCAAACAAAGCGAGGTAGAGGTCTACTGAAAACTGTTCTTAGTAACCTTTGGGATGCGTGATAATATGCGTATAGTGAAACCCCATTCATCGATCTAGAAATAATGCAGAAAAAATAATTTGTGAATAGGGAACTAACTAAATCATAACGCCCAAACTAAACGAGGTAGAGCTCTACTAAAAACTGATCTTAGTGGCCTTTTAGATGCGTAATAATATGCGCATAGTGAAACCCCATTCATCGATCTACAAATACCATTGATTAAGAATAAAATGTGGTATAGAATTAGAATAATGGTAATTAATAACGCCCACACCAAACGAGATTCAGCTCTACTAAACTAAAAGCTGATCTGAATAGTTTTTTTTAAATAAAAGACAGTTGAGGAGTAAACAGTATTTGAGGACTTCTTAATTTGGTTGGTATTTTTTACTGTGAAGTTAGCGGCCAAAAGTTGGCGGCCAAAAGTTGGCGCCAATGTTGGCCGCGTATTAGCCGCGAACTAGTGGCCGCTAACTTCACACCGGTCATATTATTTTGTGCAAATTGACCCAGAAATGAGCTCCGTAGTAGAATGAATGGGGAGAGGGGAGGGGGGATAAAAGTGGTCAGATTCCAAAATGAAAAATAAAAACATTATATAATAATCGTTTATTCATATAAACGATTATTTTTTTATTCTTTAAAAAAGATAAAAAAGGGTTACTTCATTGTGAGAAAACGCAAAGCCTTATTTCATGTAAAAACCTATTGCGGCAGTCCTGCAGTATTTTTGTTCCAGTCACTTTTTTGACGCAGACATTAAATTAATTAGATTTAAAATCAAAACTGTGGTTTCTTTACGATTATAACAAAAACACATTTTTTTGCAAAAAAACGTGTTTGACGATTTTTTCCGTGAGTGTTTGCATTTTTTATATGTTATCATATAGAATAGTATAGAAAAACTTTAACAGTAAGTATTCTATGTTAAAACTAAGAACATACTTATGTGAAATTATAAACCTTTTGATAAACATACCTTTCAAAAATCAAAACGTATGTCTTCGAATATTGACTTTAGAGGTAAGGTAAGGTAGAGGAAGAGTTTGATTCATATCAGGTGCATATTTTTAGAAAGAATGAAGTTCCAAGCCATAATATAGCACCAGTTAGTGTAAAATTAAATACACGGCATAGATCACGGCTGCCACAAGTGTGACGCAGAAAGCCCTCTTACGACAAAATATAGCGTCTTTTCTCACGTCACCCGCATCTTGTGTTAGCCGTGTATAAATAAACAGTCGCCCACTCAATCACGTCTTTGCTACAAAAGCTAATATAAAACTTACTTGATAATACAAACATTGTTTTGTGGCACTGCAGTCTATAACAGCTATATGGGTGAGGACCAAATTCTTGGTCAGCAGTTAGCATGGTTAATTGGTAGTAGTTAAAAAGTTCCGTTGTGACACGAAAATTAACCATAGAATTGTATGGCTAATTTTCGTGTCACAAAAGAACTTTTTAATTACTACCAATTAACTAGGCTAACTACTGGCCAAGAATTTGGTCCTCGCCCATATACCTCGTAGTGCTTGGCATTGTTATGGATCCGACAAATAATTAAACCAGCCAGTATATTATAGTTCCATTTTATTATATTTTACATTAACTCGTGCCATTAAACCATAAATGCTTGTGATCTTTGAAATAGTTATGACGCAAAATACTAAAGGCTAATTACTAATCATCTTCTTTGCTCTTGAAATTACTCCATATCAACATAATAAAGTAGATCCTGAATACTGAAAAGGAAATGTTGGCTTTATTAATAATTTCATAACTGCTAACGAGAGAAATCAGGGTATACCTGAAGAATGTTATACATATTGACGTCGAATTGGTAGGTATGCGATGCTTTGCGCGAGCTCGCTTCCTTGTGCGCCAAGCATAAGGGCGAGTATCCAGCAGGCTTTTTTTATTAAAGACTGCCCAGTGATTGGCCCTAGTCTCATCTGATGGAAAGCGACGAAAGAGCCTAAGATGAAGCTTACTGGTTCAGTAATAGCTTATTCACTCTTGTTTTGAAGACACCTAGATGGTATAGTTCTCAGGAAATACAGATGAATAGAGTGAATTCCATTCCTTAGCAGTTCGCATTAGGAAAAACGAGGCAAATCGCTTCGTGCGAATAAATGGTACGTTAACAACATAAGGTTGCATTCGCTCCCCACGCCTACACGGCTATCATGCGACGGAGCGCGAGCTCTCTCGATTTTTCTCGCACTATCCGTCTCTTTCTTATGAGAACAGAAGAAGAGATATAGTGCGAGAAAAATCGAGAGGACGTCGCGGCCGTCGCATGTTAGACGTGCTGGTTGTTCGATGATGGAACGGGAAAGTGGAATTTAGTTGCGCACACTCCAAAATGTATCCGATAAAACACCGATAGACAAGCTTGTGTGTTTTATCGGATACACTGACGGCGAGTAGCTACTCGCCGTCAATGGTACCTGTACTGTAACCTGATAAATATTTGTGAGTTGAGCATGAATATTTGGTTCTGAGTCATGGATGTTTTCTATGTATTTAAGTATTAATATCTATTAAATACTAGCTTCCGCCCGCGACTTCGTCCGCGTGGACCCGGGATAAAAACTATCCTATATCCAGGCCATAAACTATCTTCGTGCAAAATTTCATTCAAATCGGTTCAGCCGTTTAAGCGTGATTGAGTAACAAACATCCAAACATCTAAACTTTCGCATTTATAATATTAGTAGGATATCGTGGTCTAGTATTCAATACACAACACAAGCCTCAATGAGCTTACTATGGGACTAGGTCGAATTGTGTAAGATTGTCTCTTAGTATTTAATTTTAATTATTATTTATTCATATTTGAGAAATTACCAGAATTATTGGGCCGAAGGGTACCGACGAGACTTGAACTATGGACGTTCATATATTTTTGCCAAATTATCTATCGCTTTGCCAAATTGACACTTTATCTTACCATATACATATTATGTGATAAAAAATATAGAGGCAGTAGTAAAAATATACATAAACTAGCTGTTGCCCGCGACTTCGTCCGCGTAAAACTTGAGAAAAAATATTACTTTAATATTTTTTAGGCGTAAACTTAACTATCGCTGTCCCGAACAAACCTACCATCTTAAGGGATGATTTTCGAGATAAAAACTATCCTAAATCCTTCCAAGGGTCTCAAATTATCTCTATGCCAATGTTCATCTAATTCCGTTTCAGGCTTAGGCGTAAAAGGTTTAAATTGAAAAATCTAAATTGAAATGTCCGTTTATAGAAATATACATATTTTAAGTATTATCACACTTTTCTAACTACTTAAATTGTTTGTTTTTTTTGTAATGTATTAAAGAATTTTTATATCTACTAAGCTACATTACCTACAGATTTTTTTTGCCTAAATCCGTTTAGTAGTTTTAATTACGTTAGTCCGGGCTGCCTGTATAGTTTGGAATGTAAAATTATCATATGCCAAAAGACGTAGAACTTCCCATCTCCAAGACATGCACAGTCTAAAATGTAAGTTACAAATCTCATACTTTAAAAATGTCTTGCTCATCATACAGACTTATAACCCCTTAAGAGATTAATTTAAAAAAAAACACTGAATTCAGTTTTCTAGTTTTTAAACAAACAGTCTAAAACCGATGTTGCAATCTCTTACTTTGAAAATGTCTTGTTTTTGTATCTCCTAAGATAAATAAAAAAACGCTGAAAATTGTTTTGCAGTCTTTTAGCATACACGCTAAGACATAAGTTACAATTTGTAACTTACAAATCTCTAACTTTAAATTTTCTTGCTCTCCATATAAACTTTTCATCCGTTTTTAACCCCCTTAGGGGTGGATTTTTCCAAAACGCTTCAAGTTATTTTTTTTGTATTCAAATAAGTGATCTGTCTACAAAGTTTCAAGTTTATATAGCTCAAAAGAAAAAGTTTCCCTCATAAAACCTTTGCACCCCTATTTAACCCCCTCAGGGGTAGAATTTTTTAAACACTCACAGTTCTTTTTTGTATTCTAATAAGTAATCTTTTTACAAAGTTTCAAGTTTCTAGCTCAAAAAATAAAGTTCCCTCCATACAAACTTTGCAATCCTAATTAACCCCCTTAGGGGAGGAATTTTCTAAAACCCCGAAAAAACTTTGTTTGTATTCTAATAGGTAATTTTTCTACAAAGTTTCAAGTCTCTAGTTCAAAATAGTACATTGTGATACAACAATGTTTTTAAACACATTTTGCGAGGAAAAAATCCTTTTCATAAGATGAAAATGTTATAGGCCTGCCAAGTTATTTTCTTTACTTATTGATACTCATTGATACTTTACTTATATTATTATTTACAAGTCTCTCACATGTTGTATCATCGCCAAGAATTTCCAGTGGCGTTTATTCGTTTTATCACTTTTCTAGTCGCCACGAGTCAACATTTTTGTTAATAACCAAACATGCATTTACAAATATCTGTGAAATAACCTATAATGGCGCGCAACAGTTTTTTTTTTCGTGAAGATTGCGCAATGCGCGCGCATTAGATGAAATTTCTAAACAGCCAATACAAAATAAAATAAATATTTCCGTTTTAAAATGTTATCTTTATTAATTCATGTAAAATGTTATCAAAAGTGAATAGTTTTACTAAATAAAACGTTTCTATATCATATCCAAAACGTAATAGTCAATTAATTAACAAATACGATTTAATTTGTTTAGTCGAGTAAGAATCCATTTGCCGAGAATTAAAAAAAAAGCTGTACATTCTGTACAACCCGGTTAATTTAAGAATGCACCGTGCGCATGCATACATCTTGTTGCAAGGTGCCAACGTGATTGAATCGGGATATAACCATAACACACAAGTGTTGTAATATTATAAAACACGCGTGTTTAATATCCAGGATTATGAGCCTAAAAGCGACACAATAAGAGGTACGTTACGAGCAATTATGTTGAAAAATATGTTTCCCCCATACAAACATTGCACCCCTATTTAACCCCCTTAGGAGTGGAATTTCCAAAAATCCCGTCTTATCCCTTGCCTACGTCATAAATGGAAGTTCTGGTCTAAATTTGAAGTTTCTAGTCAAAGTAGTTTCGGCTGTGCGTTGATGAGTGAGTCAGTCAGGAGATATGCATTTATATGTATAGATATCAAAAAAGAAATACTTACATACTAACAAACCCGTTACAATTATCAATGATATGTCATGTTTATGGATTATAAACAGAACGAAAAAAAACACAAGCTGCAGAATTACAATCAGTACTACTACTGTGTACATATAAGTCGCCCAGGGTGCCTGCGGTAAAAAAGGATTGGTCAATGCTTCTTTTTAGAAAACGTATGAATAAGCAGATATGGGCGAGGACCAAATTCTTGGCCAGTAGTTAGCCTAGTTAATTGGTAGTAATTAAAAAGTTCTTTTGTGACACGAAAATTAGCCATACAATTCTATGGTTAATTTTCGTGTGACAACGGAACTTTTTTAATTACTACCAATTAACCATGCTAACTGCTGACCAAGAATTTGGTCCTCACCCATGCTAGTTAAATATGTAGAATGAATGAATTAGCATTACAAAATAAAGGAAAAATTAAAAAAAAATATGTACCGAGCTGCATTCGAGCCGCCGACCACACGCATACATGGCCTATCGCTCTAACCAACTGGGCTATAGGAACAATCTGTTTCGGCCCCTAAATCTTTCAATCAGTTCCCTCTTAGTAGCGTCATCTACTGACACAGGTACGTCCATAATGCAAACTTTAAAAAGATAGAGCGTCAGTCTCGTTCTATCGAACGGTGTCGCCCAGTGACGGACGCTCTATCCTGTCACTTATCGCGTGATAAGGCCGATCATGATGGGGTCTGATGATAATGCATACTTGAGATTATTTAAGCGCCAAATTGCGTCAAAGTAGTCCATTCAAAACGCAACTCTACATTTTGAAATGACAGTTTTACAAGAAATCGGCCAAGTGCGTGTCGAGCCACGCGCAGTGTAGGGTTCCGTAGTTGCCTGTCTGTCTTAGTTACATCGATACGCGCGCTCCAACTAAATGGTACAGTTGGGTCGGCCGAATTTGTACAAAAGTTGGCCTTTATAAGTACAAATTCAATTTATTCAATAACAATATACAATTGTGTTTGAAATCAATTTACATTACCTATAAGAATTACATCAATAACATATTATAACTGACTGGTTCACTGGTAGAGAATGCTTTATAGCATTAAGTCCGCCTTTTGTACTATAAGATATTCTTTTGTGCAATAAAGATTAAATAAATAAATAAACTTAATAAAATTATATTTCATTTCTAAAAAAAATCGAAATCATTCATACAGTTTTTAGTAGTAAGGGTTACTGAGCTAAGCCGACGACGGACAAACGGACAGACGGACGGACATGGCGAAACAATAAATGTTCCTTGTTGACTACGGAACCCTAAAAAGTCGGTCATTAAGTAATCTCACCTATATAATACCATACAATATGAAAATATAAAATACCTTTAGATAAACTCCATATCTCAAGTATAAATAGGAGGTTAAAGCAACAATTATACACGATACGATCATTGTAGGTTTGAGCCAAAACAGCGCTGTAACAATTTAATTTAACATAAGGCTCTCGTCATCTATGTACGCTTCTAATATCTACAATCTATGAAGAGTTTCCCATACAACGATACCGAAAAAGATCTTACTTGGAAAAGCGTACATTGATAAATGCACGTCGCTACTGTGGCCGCTAATAGCTATTGCCAAGTCTCCTATTATAATATACAATGGGTCCATGCACTAAACAAATTCAGAATTGGAAAAAAATAATACAATTAACCGATTCGCCGCCACTGACTTGAGCTCAAGTTCGCCACCGACGTCATACGATGTCCAAAAATAATAGGCTTCAATCTTGCGTGGCGGTGCCACCTCGCATTATGGTTTGTGGCGGCGAATGGGTTAAACATTAATGTGAAGTTGAACATTATTAACTTACTCTCAGGAAAAGAATATATGTATTGCATTGAGCATTCAAAGATACTAAAACATCCAGTTGACAATGTCATTATTACGCAGCCATCTTCAAGAGAGAAGCAGTAACAGCAACTTTTCAAAATACACATAATCGCTGAAACACAAAACTGTATTTAGATTTCTGTAGGTTTTTTTTTCCTACGTATCCTTCTAATTGTAAGTTGGGCCCGCAAGGGGCCATCAACTAATCGCCGGTAGTGTGTCATGTCATGTGGTATAAAATACATACAACAACACAGAAAACATAACACTGAAACTATACAAAAGTGCCACAAAACATGCATTGCCTTGTTCCATGCCTTGATCCTACCTTAAAATTATATTATAACCCTCATCATCATCATCATATCAGCCGAAAGACGTCCACTGCTGGACATAGCCCTCCCCCAAAGAGTGCCAAAGTGACCGGTCCTGCGCCACCCGCATCCAGCGGACTCCAGCAACCTTTACCAGGTCATCAGTCCACCTTGTGGGGGGCCTACCCACGCCGCGCCTTCCGGTACGTGGTCGCCACTCGAGCACCTTTCCGCCCCAACGGCCATCGGCTCCACGTGCTATGTGCCCCGCCCACTGCCACCATAGCTACCTTGGTTCTGCTGCCGATAGCCTCATTTCTGATGCGATCACGCAGAGAAACTCCCAACATAGCCCTCTCCATAGCCCTTTGAGTGACTTTGAGCCTTTTATGAGGCCCATAGTAAGCGACCACGTTTCAGTGCCATATGTCATCACTGGCAACACACACTGGTCAAAGACTCGTCTTGAGACACTGTGGAATATTGGACGAAAAGATGTCCCGTAGCTTCCCGAACGCTGCCCAGCCGAGTCAAATTCGACGATTGACCTCTTTCTCGAAGTTGGACCTACTTAACTGGATAGTCTATCCTAGGTATATATAATCGTCTACAACTTCAAGCGTAAAGTGTCCGATTGTAATGGGAGTTGGTACTACATGGGCATTTGACATGATCTTCGTCTTATCCATGTTCATTCTTAGACCAACTCGCTCGGAAGCTTTACTGACGTCATCGAGCATCGTACTTAAGTCCTCCATGGTCTCAGCCAAGACTACTATATCGTCAGCAAACCGAAGGTGAGTGATGTACTATCGACAACACAGCTAACTGACCATCGGTGCACCTTAAGTGCATTGTAATATAATAAGGTTCTATATAAACACAGGATGGTCAGTTAACAGTGTTGTCGTTTGTACTCGCCGTTGATGTTGATGCCTAGCCTTTTCCAGTCCAGGGTTTTGAAAACGTCCTCCAGTGCAGCGGTGAACAGTTTTGGAGAAATAACATCTCCTTGCCTGACTCCCCGCTGCAGCGGAATAGGTTTCGAGTTCTGGTACTGGAGTCGAACTGACATAGTGGCGTTCTCGTACAAACACTTCAGCACTTCGATATGGCGATAGTCAACTTGGCACCGCTGGAGAGACTGTAGTACGGCCCAGGTTTCAATCGAATCGAATGCTTTTTCGTAGTCCACGAACGCTAGGCAGAGGGGCAGGTTTACTCCTCGGTCTTCTGTATAACCTGACGGAGCGTCTGGATGTGGTCTACGGTACTAAAGCCTCTTCGGAAACCGGCTTGTTCGGGAGGCTGGAAGTCATCTAGCCTGCGTACGAGACGATTTGTAATGACCCTCGAAAACAGCTTATAGACATGGCTCAGAAGTGAGATGGGTCTCTAGTTCTTCAGCAGAGTGTTGCCACCCTTTTTTAAAGAACAGCACCACCACACCTCCGTTCCATGCCTTTGGAGTTATCCCTTCCAGTAAGACGGATTCGAACAACACCCGCCTTCAGGAGTTCGACTGTTATTCCGTCTTTACCGTGTGCCTTGTTGTTCTTGAGCTGTTTAAGTGCCATTACAATCTCGTACAGGCTGAAGTCCAGGATGTCGTCGGTATAGTGCCGGGTTAGTCTAGCTCTAGGGTCTTCCGTCCGACCAACTTCGGGTCTGCGTGTTGATGTGTATAGCTGTCCGTAAAAGCGCTCTATCTCACTCAGAAAATCAGTTTTAGAAGAAACGATTCTAAAACTGATCTTCAGTTTTTAACTTCGCGAGCTGGCTCTGCCCTATAGACAGATCTCTCGAGAACACTTTAGAGCCCTTATTACGCTTGATGACCTCTTCAATACGATTTGTATTGAATTGGCGCAGATCGCGGGAAAGGGACTTGGAGATCTGTTTATTGAGCTGCCGGTATAAGGTCGCATCAGCTGAAGACTGTAGAATCATTTCACTCCTTTCCTTCATGATCTTCTGAGTGGAGCAAGAGAGCTTTTTAGTTTTGTTGGTCCCTTGGGCCTTGAAGAACTTAGACTCAGTGGAACGGACAGCTTCCACAAACCCGTCGTTCAGTTCGTCCACATCGCCGCCTATGAAATCAAAACGGTTTTGGAGTTCCAGCTGGAAGCTCTCGGGGTTTTGAATTTGGATTGATGCTGGACGGAGCATAGACTTCATCAATCGAGAGCTCTCTTGCTTGAAGCATATATTCAATGTGCCTCTTACCAGTCGGTGATCGCTCCCGGTTTTGACCGTATTGATCACAGAGAAATTGACAACACGTCGTAAAGCGCGCAACCGGCACCGAACCTTTAGTGCAGCGATAGCCTAGTAGTGCGCCCCGCGGCGCGCATGTCGATTTCTGTAGGCTGCGTTGATGAACAAATAACAGCCTACGACCTTGTCCGCATTTACGCGTTAATCACCTTAACCTATTCGCCGGCAATCAAGACGTCTAAAAATGTCACTGTCAAGCCAACATCATTATTACAAGAGAGCATTTACAAACCCGAAACTTGAAAGACTGAAAGTGACAGCGTACGCCATTAAGCCATAACACCTAAGGGCAGCCGGGGCAAAGGCGTCTTCGGGAACAACGTCAGCTTCAACGTCTCCTGCCCTCTAGTGATATTCATTTAAACTACATAGAGGGCGTTTTAAATCGTTGTCAAACCATTGGCTTTTTTGAAATTCACCGCCTTAGAAGACAACGCGGTGCCCAACCTAGGTGAACAAATCTGTTTTGATCATGGTTTTTCCTTGTGCCAACGTGATGTTTTAGTAATAAACAATTCAACCAATTCAAACAATTCTCCAATCTACATTTGAAGATAGATAAATTGCAAGTGGTGATTTGTTCTGGTACGTGTGACTTTGCTAACGTGTTCCTTCTTTTTTAATTAGTTGCTATGTAGTTTTATATATTTTTTATTTTTCATGGTGCACTATTCTGTATTAGCAGTGTACATATGCCTAGTGCGATATTGTGTGCTAAGAGTGTCAAACATTTTTCTTTTTTCTATGCCATTTCTATCTGTGATTTCCATTAATTGGCTTTGTATTACTATGTAAGACTTATATCATGTTTTGCCGCTGTTGGTACTCCTTAAGTATAAATAAATAAATAAACGCAGTCGTGGTGAGTTGGTTTATACGGACGAACTATTATTTTTACTAATATTGTAATGCTATACGTACATTTTTAGTAATTTATCATAATATCATTACAATAAGTACAACTTAAATATAATATTTACACTTTTAAAATCATCTATTTTCAATAAAAATACAATATTCATATTAATTAAAACTAGGTTCAACAATATGAACCAAATTATTAAAAATGCAATATAAATTCATCAGCTCAATCAGTGGCCCCGCGGTGTATTGCGCATGCAACATTTTAGTGCTCCTCGTAACCAGTCCTTGTTGTTATCTCGTTGCGCGGCGCAGGCGCATCATTCATTACCGCTGAGAACACTCCTGGTGATCGATCGAATTCGGACGCACGTCACATTTAGTCTGCGGTCCTTAATACGTAGTCATTTTGAAGAAGTATTTAAATAGTCCGTAACGGAGACGTTATTTTATGTTCGTCACTAAGCGTTCCTCAAGTCGACATGTAAATGGGATTAGGTATATACCCAAGTGCTGTTAACGCCAGATATTGGTAAGTGGTATATTTTATTTTGAACAGAAGAGAGTAGAGAACTATAGTTTTAAGTAATGCTTTGATTTCGATTCTTATCCATTGCCATTTATTTGAATATTAAAATAAAACGTTACATTTGTAATTTAGCACAATTAGTTTCATGCAAATTAGCAGTCATTTTAGTTCCACCCTAATTTTTCATTTTACGTTACTAACGTAATTACTTCGGCTAATTCAAAGAAATATTGTAATCTCCGCTTCTGATTGCGACACCCACGGCAACATCACTACACATAGGTGCTTTCCTTTTTACCGCGGTTGCGTGGATGGCCACAAAAAGGAGAACTGGACCATTTCTAATGCTCTCGGACGACGCGTTACAGGGTTCGAAGTGCGGGCAGGTGACCGGCTGTTTTATTTGCGAAAGCATACTCAAATTAAATAATTGAAACGTATGACATGTATCATTATATTCTTTCTGATAAAATAAACCAACACAAGGTGGAATTTGTGATGAAACAGTTTAATTATACCATAAAATACCAAGACTATGACATTGTCACGGAGTGAAAAATATGAAGAGAGAAAACAAAAAAACTGGCTACAAAAGGCGGGAAATTCAAATTATATTTTTAACACTCCCCTTGAATTTGAGCCTTACAAAATATACTGGGCATCTGAAAATTAACATATAGCTTCTTTAGCATTTCCTATTTTGCAACATTTCGACTATTTCATTATATAGAGCCATATGAACACATTCCAAGTTTGGATCTTAAAAATTTAAATTTATCTTTTGGCAATGTTTTAGTGAGTATATCAGCAATCTGGTTTTCACTACTGACATATTTTAACGCTATTATTCCTTGATAATATTTTTCTTTGATAAAGTGATACTTAATCTCGATATGTTTACATCGTTTGTGAAAGTTCAAGTTTTTGATGACACTAATGGCACTTTGATTGTCCAGGTGAAGACATATCGTGTCTTGTTTGTAATCACCGATACCACTTAACAGGTGTTTTATCCATATGGCTTCTTTTGTGGCCGCACAGGCTGCCATAAACTCCGACTCCGTAGTAGAAAGGGCAATGGTTTGTTGTTTTTGGCTGGACCAAGTTACAGCAGCTTCACTATTTAGGAAGACATATCCAGTGACAGAACGGCGCGTTTCTGGGTCGTTTGCATAGTCGGCATCACTATAGCCAGTCACTTCTGACGGTTTTGTAGTGTTTGTATAACACAGTCCGTAGTCCTTTGAGTCTTTCAAATATTTGAAAATCTTCTTAACTGCATTCCAATGCACTTGGCTATAACAGATGAAAAATCGACTCACCAGATTGACGGCAAACATTATGTCTGGGCGACTCACAATGGCGAGATGCATGAGGGAGCCCACTGCTTCTCTGTATGGAAGATTCTTCTCAGGCTCTGTCTCTCCCTTTTGCAGCTTCGTGTGAGGGTCGGCCGGAACACTGTTGGGGTTAGCATCACGCATATTAAATTTATTCAACATTTGTTCTATATATTTAGTCTGATGTATAAATATACAATTACTTAACCGTTTAATTTGCATTCCAACAAAGTTACTTGGCGTGTCCAACACTTTGATTTCAAATGTAGTTTTCAAGTCCTTGATTATTTCTTTAAGTGCTAAGTCGTCCGTTGAGAGTAATAGTCCATCATCAACATACAGGCATAAGTAGCATTTCTTGTCATTGACTTGACCGACATAGACACACTGATCGGCCTCACTATTAACTAACCCATACTTTTTCAGCACAGAATCAAATTTACTGTTCCAACAACGTGGAGCTTGTTTTAACCCATACAATGACTTATTAAGTTTACATACCATGTTTTCTTCACAGGGAAGTCCCTCTGGTGGAGTCATGTATATGGTTTCCTCGAGCTCGCCGTACAGGAATGCTGTCTTGACATCTAGTTGGATCATTTTGAGATTTTTCTGAACGGCTAGAGATAATAATAGCCGTATGGAGTCATACCTGACGGTTGGTGCAAAGGTTTCATGATAATCTATACCCGCGGTTTGTGCATATCCTTTGGCACACAGACGCGATTTGTAGCGTGGACCTGTTGGTTCATCTTTTAATCGGAACACCCATTTGTGACCTATTACTTTGGCATTAGGGGGTTTTGGAACCAATGTCCAAGTATTATTCTTTTCGTGGGCTTCCAGTTCTTCTTTAATCGATGCTTCCCATTTTTCTTTGTTTACTGATTTCATTGCTTCTTTATATGTTACAGGGACATCTGACAGGAGTTCGTCGTGGTGACAAAGATAAGTGCTTTCCTCAGGATCATCTGTAGTTTTAATATCTATTTTCTTTCTAGGTCTCAGCATCATCTTGCTCACTGTGGGAGTATCCAGACTGGTATCAGGCGCATAGTCACTATCTGAAGCAGATCTGTGTTCACATACAGTGTCATATGAGCTATCTGAGCTTGTGTCATGTGCTTCTTCAGTAACTTCTTCTGCTGTTTCCTCTGGTACATCATTATTTGTTGCAGGTTCGCTCTCAGATAATTTTAGAGGAACATAATCTCTTTTGACAGTTGACTCTAGAAACACAGCGTCTCTGCTTTTTACTACTGTTCGAGTATTAGGCACTATGATTCGGTAGCCTTTAGTATGGTCACAATATCCAATAAAGATCATCTTTTGTGCTTTCGGATCCCATTTTCTTCGTTTTTCTTTAGGCAGATGTACCATAGCTTCACAACCAAATATGCGCATGTTTCACATTTGGCTTCTGACCGGACCACACTTCTTCAGGCGTCTTGAATGATAGGGACTTCGTCGGAGAACGATTGATCACATAAGCAGCAGTGTGTGTTGCATCAGCCCAATATTGTTTTGGTAAATTGGCATTTTGGAGCATACACTTCGCTCTTTCGACAAGACTACGATTCATTCTTTCAGCGGAACCGTTCTGAGCTGGTGAATATGGTGCAGTCGTTTGGTGTATAATACCAGCGCCTTTTAGGTAGTCAGACAAACCCTTGTTGACAAACTCAAGACCGTTGTCAGTCCGTAGAATTTTAATTCTGGCATCAAGCTGGTTCTCTACTTCATGTTTATATTCTTTAAACTTATCCAGGGCTTCGGATTTGTTTCGGAGAAAGTACACATACACTTTCTTTGAGTATCCATCCACAAAAGTGATAAAATATTTTGCACCTCCTAGTGTTGGCGTTTCCATTGGTCCACATAGATCTGAATGGATTATTTCCAGAAGCATTTTAGCCTTTGAGCCTTCACTTTTAAAAGGTAGTCGAGTCTGTTTACCTTCCTTGCAGGTTATACATGTCAGACTTTCTGGTTTTGCTGAGAAAGTTACATTTTCAGTGTTTTCTTTCATTTTCTTTACACTCTGAAAGTTTAGGTGGCCCATTCTCTGGTGCCACAGGTAAGTATCTTCTTCTTCAACATCAGACATGCATGCATAGCCACTTCCAGGCATATCTAGCCGGTACATGTTGTTGATAAGACTCGCTGTTGCTACTATCTGACTGTTATTGTTTAAGATAGCACAGCCTCTTTCGTTGAACTTTACTTGGCCACCACTTTTGATAATCTGACTAACAGACAGCAGGTTTGTCGCTAGTTCAGGCACATACAGCACATTTGTAAACAATACCTTGCTTTCTTCACCTTTGCCATCATAGGTATCTAAGCTCACTTGTCCCGAGCATTGCACTGATAATAACTTGTTATCTGCCACTCTTATATTCCGTACGGCAGGGGCCGTCTCATTATGCAGCAAGTTCTTGAATTTTGTAAGATGAGACGATGCACCCGAGTCTATAAACCAAGAGTCATCTTGTGATGATGTTGCAACAAAGACTGCGGCATATGATGAGCTGCTTGATTTTTGATGCCCGTCCTTGGATTTGGACTTGCATTCTGGACTTTTATGGCCATATTTATTACAAGTGTAGCATCTAGGACCTTTAGATTGTCGCTTGTAATGATTACGAAACTTCTTGTTAGTTGCAAATGCTGTAGATTCAATTTGAGAGTGCCTAACATCTTGTAATAATTTTGCTTTTACAGAATCTGAAGTTATTTTCATGCCAGAGCTTTCCATAGCAATTATCATAGGCTGATACGATTCAGGTAGACCGGAGAGCAGCAATGTGCCGAGCCACTCGTCGTCTACCGTAAAGCCTATGTTTCGGAGCTTATGTGCTGTATTCATTATTTTGCCCACATATTCTTCTACATTTTGACATTCGGATAACGAGGTATTGCAGAGATCACGCAGTAAGCCAACGCGGCGTGTCAGCCCAGAGTCGTCAAACGCTTTTGACAAGTTGTCCCAAACTTCTTTGGCAGTGTTCGCTTCTTGTATGTGGACATAATTTAACGGATCAACCAGGAGAATTATCTTCGTTTTAGCCTTTGTGTCTTGTTTCGCATCTATTTTACCGTCCACAGGCGGTTCGACGCAATGCCAAAGCTCTTCATGCTGCAAGTACGTTTTTACTGCAAACCGCCAAGTTGCGTAGTTATCACGACCGGTTAACTTTTCAATTAATGCCATTTGATTACTAGCAGACATTTTCACAGGGATTTCGGAGTACAAACACGAATTACACAATCAAGAGTTCAATCAAAGATCACTGTTCATTGTTAAGATTATGTCCATCACACGAATTATGCAGTGACACTTTTGCACTACGAGTTTTTGCACTGAATTTATTTCTGGGCTTTACTGGGGCCTTAACCTGATAAAATAAATCAACACAAGGTGGAATTTGTGATGAAACAGTTTAATTATACCATAAAATACCAAGACTATGACATTGTCACGGAGTGAAAAATATGAAGAGTGAAAACAAAAAAACTGGCTACAAAAGGCGGGAAATTCAAATTATATTTTTAACACTTTCATATCATCCTGTATTTGTAACCTTTATTTAACAACTTTCTGCCACTGCACTGATATGATTCTGTTCACACGAGATTAAGTGAAAAAGAAATATTTGCAACTTGGAATTAGCTGTGGGAAAATGTGTCTCCAAAATTACTGACGCATTTTGCCCAATTTAACCAATTTCTATCTCGGCTTAATATGTAACGTTTTTTTGCCAAAACCGTCAATATACTGGAAGATATTACGAACACGTGCCACGCAATATTGTATAAGGGAAAGTCTTAAAGGTTAAGTCCTTAAAAGTTATTCGAAAAAGACGCATTTTGCAATAAAGGGGAATGTGCGTGTAAAATTCACATTTATTTTGAAGCTTCCACCGTTCTCTTAAATAATATGATGTAGCGAAGAAGTTGACTCGAGAAATTGATTAATGAAGAGTTGCATAAAACATACGTTGTAAAAATATTTTAATACATTTAATACTTTTTGAATAAATGCAGGTTGATAAAACTGTTGATAATTAGTGACGCCTTTGCCCCGGTTGACCTTATAAGCGTTCTTGGCGCTGCGGGCACGACAACACGCGACACCATTAACTGATCTTGGCGTTCAAAGAGCAGGACTAATACTACGCCTGTACAAAGTCTAATAGCAAATATGCTATATAAGTTAACTTCCCGCAGGCGCAATATCAATTATCGCGCTCACAAGGAAACTTCCAGTGACCTCTTTACCCCTTTAAGGGATAAAAAATATTCCTTGTCCTTTCCAGAGTATCAAACTATCTCCATTCCAAAAAGAAAGACAAAGTTACTTGCGCATTTATAATATTAATCTATACTTATATAATAAACAGGAAGTCTGTGAGATTGTACCTTTATAAATTATATGTTTGTAAGTGTGTCTGTACTGTACTTAATGGGTAATATCTGGAACCGCTTATCCGATTTCTAAAACACTTTCACTTGCGTGTAGTATGGACTTTCTGAATGGATAGAAGCCGCGCGCGCAGCTTGTATATATATTGTTGTAAAATATAGCTTATAACCATCCAGAAATACTATTCTACACGCTATAGTGAAAGAATAATAGGTTCCGGATATTAGGTACCCAAAACATACAATCTTACCAAGCTACAATCTCACTTCCTGTTTATAATATCAGTATAGATTAGAAGGAACACCGAGATTTAAATAATTTTATGTATTCAAAAACAAACGTTATATCTAGGTATGCAATAGGTATGTAACGAATTACTTAAGTAGATAAAATTTATATTATGAATTTACCGTGTTAAATTCTCCTAGACAATCAAAATATATTCTCTTTCTTTCGCTTCAAATACGTCTTGTAAATCTCTCAAAAATTCTGTATAAAAATAATTGTACGTATGAAAATGAATAAAATGTATCTGTAAAACTACTAATGTCAAATGAAATTTTATGAGACAAGTCACTTTTTGTTTTAAACCACTTGAACGACGATAGTTCTGCTTAGGCCTGCAACACATGTCAGTCAGCATGTGCATTAGGGCCGGTTTACACATTGATTAGTGATTAGTGTGAGTCCACACAAAAGCTAGTCGCACTTGCAGCAAATGTATGACTCGCACTTATCCCTAATCAGTGTGTAAACCGGCCCTTAGGTGAGTAGAAGGTGACCACTTTATATATTTATTTCGTTTTAAATGTATATCTTCAAAAATCATTTTAATTATACAATAATAACATCAATACAAACGAATCTAAATAACTACAAATAAAAGACACGAAAGTTCAGTTCAACTTAGGCCTGCAGCACACGTCCGGGTCATGCTTCTAGAATCTGATCTGGGAACCTGGCGAGAGCGTTACGTCGTTAGGCCCGCAGCACACGTCCGGGACATGCTTCTAGAATCTGTTCTGGGAACATGGCGAGAGCGTTACGTCCTTAGGCCCGCAGCACACGTCCGGGTCATGCCTCTAGAATCTGTCTGGGAACCTGACGAGAGCGTTACGTCCTTAGGCCCACAGCACACGTCCGGGTCATACCTCTAAAATCTGATCTGGGAACCTGACGAGAGCGTTAGTTCAAATTTTAGCTTATAATTTGTTACTGAGATAAATCAATCACGCCGACAAAACAGTTTCGCGAGCGCGCTCAGCGGTGACACACGCATCTGCATATTGTTTATTTTATGTGAATTACTTTTTGACCGGCGCACGAGTTTCGTAAATCAATATGTCGGATGTGAAGTGTAGTGTTTGTAACATTGTTATAGACGAAATGTTGTCCTATACACAAAATAAACTGTCATCAATTAGTGAAGATACTGTAGTTCGTCTATGCACGTCAGCATTTACGGCTACCGAAATTCAAAAATCGAAGTCATTACTTTTCGACGCTGCTACAACGAACAAACAAAATAAACAACGGCGATCTGATGGAAAGGATCAACGTGATATATATACGACATAATTGAGAAAGAAAGAAAGATACATTTATTCACAAACACACAGGACACACGTGTTAAACAATAAAATAATCAAAAAACAGAAAACAGATAAAACATGAAACCAGTGTGTCTCTGCGGCAGTGAACCGGACACTGGCTCAGCATTATGCTGAGGTGTCAGACACCTGCAGCGCTGATTTTCAGCCAGCACCGTCAGTGACTCACGGAAACAAAACAAATGTAATAAATAAACTACCTACAGTATTGGGACAGGCGAAAGAGAAATAAACATAAATAAAAAGTGAGATAATACATGTACATACTACCTAGATGCAGCTTCAATAAAATATTTATATTTACAGTACACATTAAAAACAAAAACTAGATAAGAAATGAGAAATTGGCATATTTATTGCTGTCACAGTGCTGGGGATTAGGATTTTGATTTCTGGAGCGTCAACAAATAGCCTTTAAGCATACGCTTAAAGGTGTATCTGCTAAGCGCCCTTTGGATAGGAGGAGGGATATCATTCCAGCACTTAGACGCCGCAAACTTGAAACTACCTCTGAACGCAGCAATTGCCGTCTTCAGAACAGAGGACCCCAGTTCAAAGCCTGTGTTTGTGGCAAAACAGTTAGAAAAACTGCCACCATCATCATTTTCGACCATCTGGACTGCACCAAATTATTGAAAGCTATTGTGCGTTTGCAGAACGAAATGGCCGCTGTTAAGGCGAATTACGTTACCTCGGATGAGCTAGATGACCAAAGAAAAGAGTTTCAGGCTACTAAAAATGTTGCACCAGCACGGTTGTCGGTGTGTAATGTCAACGGAAGACGGGGTGCTTGGTGTTTAGATAGCGGACCCTCGGGCATATCGAATCACCATAACTCTACATTAAATGAAACATCGGACAGACAGCAAAGAACAAACATTGTCAACTACAAGCGTAAACACAAGTGAAAATGCAACGTATCGCTCTTTTGAAATGTCGGGTGGCCGGCCTACCGCTGTCGCTGATTGTGTCGCTGCCGGCGGCCGTTGGAACGACGAAGGTTTCATCGCGCCGAACAGCTGATTACACCGGCCGGGCCAACGCCTAACGAATCCCCTATCCCGGTCCCAGTTCTGCGCAATTGGGTCGCATGTTGGTGCTTTTACAAAAAACATTGAAACGATGCAAAATGATAAAGACGATTACCAGATCGTGCAGTCCAAAAAGAAGGTCGAATAAGCGATTTGCAGTTTGCAGGGCATTTTGGCGACGGCGATTACGACTCACGGAAACTTTAAGGCGGTGGAGCGCAGTTCCCATGTTCATTACGAAAGTAGATAAAAAAGCAATAGTATCGGATATTACTGATCACATTAGGAGTGAAACTAATGAATCAGTGACACTGGAAAATTAATAATAAGAAACGAAGATTAGATTTTTGTCGCCGAATCGAAAGTACCGTTATTTTTGAACAGTGATTTGTAGGTATTATTTTATTGTTATATTTGGTATTATTTTCCGTAAGTTTGTTCATTACAAGCTCAAGGGACCGCGCAGAACTGATTTTACTGACGGCAATGAACCAACCTCATAAGTACCTACTATGGCAAGCAGTTTGTTTACATTTGCAAGTCTCAACTGTAAAAATGTTAAGCGTTGTATTGACGGTGTTAAACACCTGTGCAAAACCTCAGACCAAGAAAAAAATACAGACGGAGCGTTACGAACAGTCAAGTGATGCCAAATCACAGCCAAACAAAACCAAGCTACACCAAGTTTAGCACGCGCTCACGCACATTGAGTTTACACATTGGACTTCCGGTCATTTTGGAAAGCCACAAACAACATGAAATGATGACCCTCATGCCCTGTCAGTGTAAATGGCAAAACTGACACCAAAGACATAGCTAACACTTCAAAGATCATTTCATTGTTAAATCTCCTCTTGGACTATTGCAGGATGGGGTGAGCTATGCTGAGACCAACAACGTGGAACCTGGACCGGGATACTCTGCTAAGGATGTAGCCGAGGCTAAAATCTATCTCCCGAGGTTTGCCTCCTTGGATTTGTCCCCAGGGCACGATGGCCTCAGCATCGAACATCTTCAGAATGCGGGTCACTACATCTCGAGTGTTAGCTTTGTTTTATACGCTGTGTGTAAGGCACTGTTATTTGCCCGAGGACATGATGAAAACTATAGTTATTCCTGTACCTAAAAACAAAACTGGAGATATGTCCGACACCAATAACTACAGACCTATATCCCTTATTATTGCAAAGGTATAGTGTGCTTAATGTTCAGTTAAATAAATGCGCAAGTCTGAACCCCAACCAGTTTGGTTTTCGATCAGAGTTATCTAAGGGAGAGTGCAATAAGCAGTGCCTTAAGCACACTCAAATATTATTTAAGTAGAAAGACGCCCGTTTACGCGTGTTTCTTGGACCTGTCTAAGGCTTTTGACCTGGTTTCCTACAATATCTTATGGGAGAAACTAGACGCCATTAAACTACCTAAGGAAACCATACAAGTTCTGAGGTATTGGTATTAGAATCAGTTCAATAGTGTTAGATGATCAGGCACTTTATCAGACCCGTACAGGTTGGAGTGTGGGGTGAGACAGGGGGGGTTTGACGTCACCCACACTTTTTAACCTTTACATAAATGAGCTTCTCGAGGCGCTCGGCAAAACACGTGTCGGCTGCCATGTTGACACAGTTTGTCTGAATAATTTTAGTTACGCCGACGATATGGTTTTGTTGAGCGCATCGGCTTATGGTTTGCGAAAACTTTTGAACATAGAATAGAATAGAATAGAAAAACTTTTGTGAGACATACGTCATCCAACATGGGCTAAAGTACAATGTAGGTAAATCACAGTACATGGTGTTGGAGCCCGCTGGTTATCGGGCACCCAAGGTACCTCCCATCAATTTGTATGGTAGTCCGCTGGAAAAGGTGGGATCTTTCAAATATTTAGGCCATGTTGTCACCTCAGAACTAAAAGACAACATGGATATCAAGCGCGAACGGAGGGCCCTGTCGGTGAGGGCTAACATGATTACGCGTAAGTTTGCACGCTGTACTAGGGATGGGAAATTAACTCTTTTTAGAGCGTATTGCACTTCCCTGTACACGTGCAGCTTATGGGTGCATAGAGCAAATATATACTTGATTATGATTACGATTATATACCCCTCGTTTAAGAGATATAAAAAACTGACAACACATGAAACGTAATTTTACTCCGTCGAATTAAAGAACAGACCTTAGTGATTTATTTTGTGTAATTACAATATAATTAGCAATGTATATCCGCTATAGATACATATAATATTAACCTATTTTCTCTCGCTTGTAAATATTTACCCTGTTTATTTACCAACCTTGGCCGCGATCTGCCGTGATATTAGGTCCTTACCTATAAAATTGGCGTTTTGTATGGAGAATTTTATGAAAACTGTGATTTTCATACATTGAATTTTGCGGATTATTCAGCAATGTCAAATTCAAATAAACAAAATTTTGGTAGGAATATAGAAAATTTTCAAGCTACGTTACCCATATCTTAATTACTTAAAATAGTTCGCATCATAAAACTATACGTAATTGAAACACTTGGATCGGCAGCACATGAAAAGGGTGGTTTTTTGTTAGCTTTAATTTTAAACCCTAAATAAAAAATGAAAACCTATTATTTGTATTTAAAACCGTTGTTACATAGTCTAATGCTGAAATGAAAAATAATTTAGAAGTGGAATGAAAGAAATGAATAAATTACGTGCTAAATAATATCTAGACGATATGATACAGAGAGAAAGAATATAATGGAAAAATAAACCATCTTCGTCTGTAGCCCCCGACATGATTCGAACCTGCGACCTTTCTATTAACGCTAGACTGCTCTGACCAACTGAGCTACGAGGACAGTGACGGAAGTTGTATACTTTTCAATAAAATTCCCGCTAAGACTAAAAAATATATATATAAAATGTTATAAAGGTAAAATTATATCTTTGAAAAAAACGCCACTTTCATAGATAAGGACCTAATATTTCTTAGTACTATCATACCATATCTTTCTATCAAACTGTTTATTACTTATTTTTAATTGACAACATTTGGTTAATATAAATTTATTTACGGCAAGTTAATATATATATTATTTTATAAAAGCTTTACATTAACTTCCAGTCAAATCAATAATAATTTACTTTAAAAACAAAGTTTTAACCGACTTCAATTTAGTACTCCGCCAAGCCACGAGAACATTTCTTTTCCAATTTACCTCATGAACTGATTTCCGAGAGCAAATGCGTTGATTATTATAGAAAAAAAACCAATCGCTGTATGTGACCCGATAATATTTGAGGACTTCCGTCAATTTCACAAGGATCACCCTTGGCACTTCATTAGTTGCTATTTCAGCGGAATCTTATCAGAATCTGTGATATACTTTTGTACTTTCAAGTACATAATTGAGGAATTCCATAAGTCATCTGTGGTCTTCATCATCAATTCCACTCCACCAATTTATGATTTCCGTATGTAAATACACGAGTTATAATAGAATATACCAAAATCACTACACGCGTGCCTAATATAATTGAGGAGTTCCCTCAATTCCTCATGGATCCCATCATTCAATTGAATTTTCAAAAAAATGGGACCCACCTGGAAGCATATACTTACAAACAAAAAAAAAATTTATGAATCGGCTCATCAATGACGGAGTTCTGAGGTAACAAACATTGAAAAAAAAAAAAAAAAAACAACCGAATTGAGAACCTCCTTTTTTTTGAAGTCGGTTAAAAAATCGCCGTGAGTTCTATGCCTATGTGGTGGCATGCGATGACGCATTGTGTTTAGCGTCAGAAATTCCGTATGCGAACCACGGGAACGGACCCAGTCAGTAGTTGGTATTGGAGCGGCATAGCGAACACACGAATAACCATTGACCCGCCTGCGCCCGGTCCTGTGTCCTCGTGATTGTAATTAAGTCAGTTCAGTGTTCAATCAGTCTCAGACGCGAATAAATGTAGTAGACATTCTCAGTTTTCATTTATCTCACTACCACCTGAAATACCACCACCACCACCTGAATATAAGCCGCACCAAAACCTACACCTACTGAAAACT
Source organism: Epinotia bilunana (assembly GCA_947049275.1). Taxonomy (NCBI): domain Eukaryota; kingdom Metazoa; phylum Arthropoda; class Insecta; order Lepidoptera; family Tortricidae; genus Epinotia; species Epinotia bilunana. Next base: position 12,290,087 of record OX346274.1, on the reverse strand, counting down.
AAATTTAGGCGAATCAATAGTTTAAAACCCGCACAAATTTACTCCGAATTCAATGTACTTAGTGGATTTATGAAGCTATAATACAAATAAGACGATCCATGGCGAAATAATGACAGCACGAATGGATTTTCAACTTTTCTAAGTTATAGTTATACACGGTGTTCCCGGGAATTTCCGTTAACTTCGGCATATTGCAGAGTACATTCACAGAAACAAATTAGCATAATTATTTCTTAAAAAAGAAAAAAAAAATTTTTTTCCTTTTTTTATACAAAATAATTTTATGTACCTAGCATTAACGGATATTGTCTTATTGTACAAGGGTCTTCAAACAAATGAAATAAAAAATATGTACCACCGAGTCAGTTCGTGCCTAATATCGAAACAACTCACTTTGTAAACCTCCTTGTAGTGTATAGGAATCTTACAAAGTTTGAAAAGCTGTTATGACGTCACAGTTAAGAGCCACTTACACTGGTTAAATCTGCAAAACTGATTAAATTAAAATATTGTTGAATATCTTGATAACAGAAAGAGTTAAGATACTACTGTCTTGGAGAAATTAACTTTATTTGATCTAAACTATGCCCCCTTGCAATTAACTGAAATTGTCAAAACACGTAGTATAAAGATGTCCTTGAAACCTTGGACGGAGACTTGTTTTATAAAGCTGTCCTTGAAACCTTGGACGGAGACTTGTTTTATAAAGCTGTCCTTGAAACCTTGGACGGAGACGTTTTATAAAGCTGTCATTGAAACCTTGGACGGAGACGTTTTATAAAGCTGTCCTTGAAACCTTGGACGGAGACTTGTTTTATAAAGCTGTTATTGAAACCTTGGACGGAGACTTGTTTTATAAAGCTGTCCTTGAAACCTTGGACGGAGACTTGTTTTTATAAAGCTGTCCTTGAAACCTTGGACGGAGACTTGTTTTTATAAAGCTGTCCTTGAAACCTTGGACGGAGACTTGTTTTTAGCTGTCCTTTAAACCTTGGACGGAGACTTGTTTTATAAAGCTGTCCTTGAAACCCTGGACGGAGACTTGTTTTTATAAAGCTGTACTTGAAACCTTGGACGGAGACTTGTTTTTATAAAGCTGTCCTTGAAACCTTGGACAGTTACTTGTTTTTTGAATGGAATACTTGATGCGATTCGGCCAACTCAAATAATATCAAGTATACAAAGGCCCTTTTCATAAAAGAACATACATTCGAGTATAAAGTGTGGTTCTAAATTCGATTGGCTCATTCAAATAAATCAAAATATTATTATTAAAAATATTCATTAAATTTATTTAAAAATATTCATTTTAACAAAACAAGGAACGTCTGCTTAGAGAAAAAGATATACATACAACTTTCAACATTAAAGTAATTCGTATCACTGGTCCCGAGGCGGCTCCAACACTACCTGGAACAGTAAACAGTTTTATTACCCGACTGCCGCGGAAGGAGGGTGTTGTTTTTCGATCGTATGTATGTATTTATATGTGTGTGTCTGTGTCTGTGCCTGTGTGCGTGCGTGCGTGCGTGCGTGCGTGCGTGCGTGCGTGCGTGCGTGCGTGCGTGCGTGCGTGTGTGTGTGTGTGTGTGTGTGTACAAGAAAATTCTATTTCACGGGCTGCAGTCCAAACGGCTCTATTACATGGATTTTGACATATGAGGTGTCGTTGGATTCCTCTTCATCGTATTAGTGACTAATCGTATCGACCGTGGTGAGGAAGTGTCTTGACTTGACCACCCGGTATGGACCGCGCATGCCAGAGTCGAGCTTGCCGGTTGATTGTGCCTGTTTAACCCCCTTATTCATAAAACTTAAAATGCCTCTGCTAAATAAAATGTGCTTCGTCCCTTTCTTACGAACACACAGTTCAAAGTGAAAGATAAGGACAAACGAATTTTAACGCCATATTAGTTAAAACAGGCTTGTAGGACGTTTATGAATACGGCCGTATCGGCTGTATATATCTGCCTGATAAATAATTTTATTTTGATACTAGCATTTCTGCCCGCGACTTCGTCCGCGTGGAATTCTAACAAACTTTCGCCCCCCATTTCATCCCCCCAGGGGGAGATTTCCGGGATAAAAACTATCCTATGTCCTTCCTCGAGATTCAACATTTGTAAGTTTCTATGTTTTGTGTAAACTTCGGAACCGCTTATCCGATTTCATTTATTTTTCTGTTCATTTTTGTGGTTCGAGGGACAGCAAATATCTTTATATTTTGTTTAAAAAATTCTGTGACTAGCGTGTGGAATGGATATCCTGGATGGTTATAGGCTATACAATTTTATCCCGGTGGTTTGCCTGCTTTCTTTGCAATACATACACGGGGGCGAAGCCGCGCGGGCAGCTAGCATTAGTATAGAGCAAGTAGATGACGACACGCCTGCGTCAGTCGGCGTGCTAGCTGTCGTGTACGGAGTTAATTATCATATATCGTTATCGCGCGCTAACCTTGCTAATTCCTCGCATTACATGGCGACCTTGCCAGGCAAGGTGTCGGGTTCGCCGTGTAAAACGCACATTCATTGAAGTTTGCCGACACCCGCGCATTAAATAAGATCTAGATCAGGTCAGGTCTTGTCCAGATTCTGTCATTTCGGCTCGAAGACCACCATGGCTCGCTCGGGACTAATCTTTTTACAAATAGATATCAGAGTTGACGACACACCTGCGTCAGTTGGCCGCGTGCTGACAGTCGCCCTTGTCCAGTTGTCGTTGTTTTGGCTCGTACACAAGCATGGAAACCCGCTCCGGACTAGTTTTATTCCGCATGTCTACGAACCAAATTACAAAAATTAAGTACCATGCAATACAATAAAAATACTCTTCAACGCACACCTCACATCGATAGAGCAGTTACAAACGAAAATACAGAGATACAAGGAGAACAGTAGAGGTTAAGTTTAGGATGTATGAAGGAGGCTACCAAAATATTTTTCGGTTTTAAACATGTTTTCACCAATATTTTGGTGGTTTCCGCTATTATTCAGAGCCCTTTGACGTTATTTTCATTACATTTATTTTATTTACATTTATTCATTTATTTATTTTATTAAATGAATGGGTGAGCGAGCATTTTTCGTCGAGTTCAACCGATCGTCACTGAACAAACATGTTCGCTCCCTCAAATATTTGAATCCACACGAGCTGCGAGCCGTCTATGTATGGTACTCACAGCGTCACAGCGCAAGCTGAGCCGCCGGCGGTGCGCACTCAGCTCGAGCTGGCGCCGCACGAGCTGCGAGGCGGACGCGGGCATCGTCGACACCTCTCTATATCTATGTACCAGGTACTCACAGCGCAAACTGACCCGCCGGCGGTGCGCACTCAGCTCGAGCTGGCGCCGCACGAGCTGCGAGGCGCACGTGGGCATCGTCGACACCTCTCTATATCTATGTATGTTATTCACAGCGCAAGCTGAGCCGCCGGCGGTGCGCACTCAGCTCGAGCTGGCGCCGCACGAGCTGCGAGGCGCACGTGGGCATTGTCGACACCTCTCTATATCTATGTATGGTACTCACAGCGCAAGCTGAGCCGCCGGCGGTGCGCACTCAGCTCGAGCTGGCACCGCACGAGCTGAGAGGCGCACGTGGGCATCGTCGACACCTCTCTGTATCTATGTGATACTCACAGCGCAAGCTGAGCCGCCGGCGGTGCGCACGCAGCTCGAGCTGGCGCCGCACGAGCTGCGAGGCGGACGCGGGCATCGTCGACACCTCTCTATATCTATGTATGATACTCACAGCGCAAGCTGAGCCGCCGGCGGTGCGCACTCAGCTCGAGCTGGCGCCGCACGAGCTGCGAGGCGCACGTGGGCATTGTCGACACCTCTCTATATCTATGTATGGTACTCACAGCGCAAGCTGAGCCGCCGGCGGTGCGCACTCAGCTCGAGCTGGCACCGCACGAGCTGAGAGGCGCACGTGGGCATCGTCGACACCTCTCTGTATCTATGTGATACTCACAGCGCAAGCTGAGCCGCCGGCGGTGCGCACGCAGCTCGAGCTGGCGCCGCACGAGCTGCGAGGCGGACGCGGGCATCGTCGACACCTCTCTATATCTATGTATGATACTCACAGCGCAAGCTGAGCCGCCGGCGGTGCGCACTCAGCTCGAGCTGGCGCCGCACGAGCTGCGAGGCGGACGCGGGCATCGTCGACACCTCTCTATATCTATGTATGGTACTCACAGCGCAAGCTGAGCCGCCGGCGGTGCGCACTCAGCTCGAGCTGGCACCGCACGAGCTGAGAGGCGCACGTGGGCATCGTCGACACCTCTCTGTATCTATGTGATACTCACAGCGCAAGCTGAGCCGCCGGCGGTGCGCACGCAGCTCGAGCTGGCGCCGCACGAGCTGCGAGGCGGACGCGGGCATCGTCGACACCTCTCTATATCTATGTATGTTATTCACAGCGCAAGCTGAGCCGCCGGCGGTGCGCACTCAGCTCGAGCTGGCGCCGCACGAGCTGCGAGGCGCACGTGGGCATTGTCGACACCTCTCTATATCTATGTATGGTACTCACAGCGCAAGCTGAGCCGCCGGCGGTGCGCACTCAGCTCGAGCTGGCACCGCACGAGCTGAGAGGCGCACGTGGGCATCGTCGACACCTCTCTGTATCTATGTGATACTCACAGCGCAAGCTGAGCCGCCGGCGGTGCGCACGCAGCTCGAGCTGGCGCCGCACGAGCTGCGAGGCGGACGCGGGCATCGTCGACACCTCTCTATATCTATGTATGATACTCACAGCGCAAGCTGAGCCGCCGGCGGTGCGCACTCAGCTCGAGCTGGCGCCGCACGAGCTGCGAGGCGCACGTGGGCATTGTCGACACCTCTCTATATCTATGTATGGTACTCACAGCGCAAGCTGAGCCGCCGGCGGTGCGCACTCAGCTCGAGCTGGCACCGCACGAGCTGAGAGGCGCACGTGGGCATCGTCGACACCTCTCTGTATCTATGTGATACTCACAGCGCAAGCTGAGCCGCCGGCGGTGCGCACGCAGCTCGAGCTGGCGCCGCACGAGCTGCGAGGCGGACGCGGGCATCGTCGACACCTCTCTATATCTATGTATGATACTCACAGCGCAAGCTGAGCCGCCGGCGGTGCGCACTCAGCTCGAGCTGGCGCCGCACGAGCTGCGAGGCGGACGCGGGCATCGTCGACACCTCTCTATATCTATGTATGATACTCACAGCGCAAGCTGAGCCGCCGGCGGTGCGCACTCAGCTCGAGCTGGCGCCGCACGAGCTGCGAGGCGGACGCGGGCCGCGCCGCGGGCATCGTTGACACCTCTCGCACCGGCGTCACGTCCGAGGACGCCGTCTTGTTGCACTCTGAATCAGAAGGTTGTGTGTCTCAGGGAGCTAAATGAAATATTTATGCCGAGGGCGGTATGTTGAATCCTGAGTGACGCGGAAGATTCTTCAATAGAATAGAGGGTGAGGACAGATCATATTCTCTTACGTTTAGTACCTTCTAATGACGCCTATAACTACTCACTTAATTTCAGATTTTAAAAAAGCCCAATTTTTTTTCACAGGCATATTTCGTAAATGACATAGGGCACAACCGTTAAACAGCGCTGGGAGGGTGTTTACCTCGATCTGCGAGCAGGATCTCCCTGCGCAAGACCTGACCGTCCCTGATCACGCGGCGCGGGCGCTCGCTGCGGCCGTCCTCATCCCGCGCAGTCTTGTCAGAGTCTTGCATCGAAGAGTTGTGACTCAACGGCTCAACCTAAAAAGTATACCGGCGTGAATGAGCTTCTGTATAAATATCGTGTGGCATTTTAGTGGCTAAAACTACTACTGTTTAAGCGCTCTTTTGCTGAATGTCATGTCCCTTCGATTTGGAAATCAGCCTACATTACACCCGTCCATAAGAAAGGCCCCAAAACTGAAGTAACTAATTATAGGCCAATTTCAAAACTTTGCATACTTGCTAAAGTACTTGAAAAAGTAGTTCATGCTCAATTATATGCGGCAATTAAGAACTATTTTAGTCCTTTCCAGCATGGTTTCCTGCGTTGTAAGTGTACCATTTCGAATCTGATACTCCTTAACGATTATGTAACTAAAGCCATGTCCGAAGGTAGCCAAGTGGATGTAGTGTACACTGACTAGAGTAAGGCGTTCGATAGAATTGACCATAAACTGCTAATTCTTAAATTAAACAACATAGGTATTCATGGTGATCTATTGCGATGGTTCGCATCTTATATTGATAACAGGTCGCAAGCTGTTGTCATTAACAACTATATGTCTGGTTGGGTAACTGTTCTCAGTGGCGTCCCGCAAGGATCGTTGTTGGGGCCATTGCTTTTCAATGTATTTGTTAATGACATCAGTGATTGTTTCCACTCTTCCAAATTGCTATGTTTTGCTGACGACATGAATTTTTTTATTAAAGTGAATTCATTAGATGACTGCCCTTCTACAAGATGACCTTACGCGTTTTGTTGCATATTGTCAGACCAACAAATTAGACCTTAATGTATCTAAATGCTTTACTTTAACCTTCACAAGACAACTTAGTATAATCGGTTTACGCTGATAATGTACAATACGCAAAATGCTAACTGCACGCATAATGTACAAACAGTCAAAATGCACATACGCAAAATCCACATCATGATAAATGTACAGAACGAGAAATGTACAGTACGCACAATGTATTAACGCTGAAAGCACATAACGCCAAATCGCATAATCCGCAAAATGTTACAAAAGCTAAATGCTCAATCGCCAAACGTACAAAACGTAAAATGTACACAAAGCAAAATAAAATAGATTCCAACGGACACTTATTTGCACCAAAAACTATAATTTATAATTTATCAGTACATCTTGCGTATTGTTATTTTTCCGTAATGAACTATTTGCGTGTTGATCATTCTAACTTTGCACATTTTGCCACTACCGGGTGGAGTACATTTTGCATATTGTACAATCGTCATGTAAATGTAATGTACATTTTATTGCTTGTACTATCTGCGTATTTTACATTTCTCGTTCTGTACATCTATCATGATGTGGGTTTTGCGTATGTGCATTTTGACTGTTTGCACATTATGCGTGTAGTTAGCATTTTGCTTATTGTACATTATCAGCGTAAATCGTATAATCCTGACCATCTACAAGCTTAATGATCATGTGCTCAAAACTGTGTCATGCATGAGGGACCTGGGAGTCACCCATGATTCTAAGCTTTTATTCGAAACTCATGTTGATAGTATGGTAGCTAGTGCTACGAAGGCATTAGGATTTATTATGGATAGTTCCTTACATTTTACCCAAACTAAAACGATTAAAGTTCTTTATTGCACATTATGTCCGAAGCAAACTTCAATACGCAGTCGGTCCCAAAGTTCTGTCACAAATGAAAATAATGATAAAAACAAAAGTAGCAATCAATTTTTAATAAATTTTATACCGATTTAAAGTACATTTAATAAAGAATTAAAATTACTCAAAATTATTCAAAATGACCTCCTTTGTTTTTAATACAGGCCCTTAATCGGTGCGGCCAGTCGTCTATCGCAGCACGCACCATTTTCATATCTATCTCAGTGACTGCTTTTCTTAAAGATGACTTTAGGCTCTCCAAATTTTTATGTGGTTTAGCACAGACCTTCCCCTCTAAGACCTGCCAAATTTTATAGTCCAAAGGATTAAGGTCCGGACTAGAGGAAGGCCAATCTTCGTGTCTTATAAAGTCGATTTTTTGACGGTCAAACCAGGCTTGAGTGGTCTTGGCTTTGTGTGCTGGCGGAGAATCCTGCTGGAACACAAAATTATGTCCCGAAAATAGCGTGTTGGGCAGACCTTTGACAACCTTATCCAAAACTGTCTCTTGGTATACTTTCGCACTGATTTTGACACCTTTTTCGTAAAAATGAACCTCAGTTGGCCCGTAATAAGATACACCCAACCAGACCATCACTGATGATGGATGATGCGATGCCCATGTTGCGCCCGCGGAACTCTTTTTCCTGCTTCTTCAGAGCTCCTAGCGTACACTCTATCATTCTGTTTATTGTACTTCTCTTCAATATCGAAAATCTTTTCGTCTGTAAAGAGGATATCACGGTGTCGATTTTTCGCGTACCGCTTTAACAACTTCCGGGATCTTTTAAGCCTTATTGTTTTTAGACGGGCATTAAGTAAGTGCCCACGCTTTTTTTTGTATGTTCGTAGACTAAGATCTTCGTTTAAAACCTTTTTGACGGTTTTTCTACTGACACCCATCTGCAAAGCCATCAATTTCTGTTTTCGGACAGGATTTCCTGCTATGCGCGCCTTGATCGCTTTGATCCCTGCTGGTGTTCGTACGGAGCGAGGCCGGCCAATTTTTTTCTTGTCCTCAACACTGGAGACTTCATTGTACCTATCAATAGTACGGTACACAAACCTAAGCGTTATTTTTAAATTTTCGAGCAACTTGAAAATGGTACTTGGCGAGTGCCCACAGCGGTGCAATGCTAAAACCGCTATTCGGTTTTCTTTCAATGTCCACTCCATCGTGAGAAATTGCAACGAATGACTGTTTTTTGTTTTAAAATAATTGTTAAACATTCAAAAATGGAATGCAATAAAATTTTCTTAAAATCATCTTCTAAATTTAAAAATAATATGCCAGTGACAGAACTTTGGGACCGACTACGTACGCGTCTCAAATCTGGAACCCCTCTTACAATATCTACATTAACAGGTTAGAACGTATACAGAAAAAAAAAAAAATACCTCTGCTTTAAGCTAAAAACCCCTTAAAATTCATCTAATTATGAAAATATTTGTAAAAAACATCACCTCATTCCATTGCATAAACGTCGTCAAATTGCAGATATTATTTATATACTAACGCCCTTATTCATAAAACTTAAAATGCCTCTGCTAAATAAAATGTGCTCTGCCCCATTCTTACACACACAAATGTCAAAGTGACAGATAAAGACAAACGAACTTTAACGGCGTTTTAGTTAAAATAGGCTTGAAGTACGTTTATGAATACGGCCGTTAGTATCTTAAATGGTAACATTAGAATTACTAGCTAAGCTCTCTTTCAATACTCCATCTAGGTCTAAAAGATACTTCCCTCCCCTCTCAATTCCATTTACATCACGTAATTATAGAAAAAAATGCTTTTTATTGCGAGCTGGTAAAAGCCTAAATGAACTAACGAAGGAGCGGGATATTGACATTTTCAATAGCAACATCACCACTATAAGACGGATTTTAACAGACGTTTTTTTTAAGTGAGCGAGTCGCATGCGCGACAGCATGTTACTGTAACGGTTGACTTATATCACCTAATAAATAATACGTTTTTTTTTCTTACATAGGCATTCTTTGTATGCTTGTGGGTAACACGTTGTAAAATTTTGTGATAAGCACCAATTGTATGTTAACCTGTTGCTACTGGTGGGAACCTTAATTGGCTGTTACTTTTTTTTTATCTTATTTTAAGGAGCTTGGTCCGCTAGTGGAGGTATAGCTATCTCATACACAATTTGTAGGCCTTATACAATGATTTAGCTGGCGCTGACTCAGGATCAGCCAGCGCCGTATTACAAAATCCGGTGTGGTAGGTGGCGCGGAGGGACCCCCCGTACACATTCCATCAAGATGTGATATACGTCCTCTATTACCTGGCAGTCAGCACTTAAGGAAGGCACACATAAGGAACTTAAATTTATTAGTGGGAACATGTCCAGAGCGGAGTCTCAACGCTATTACAACATCCTGTCGAGAAAGAGAACACTGGAGTTATCCAAGGAGACTGCAACGGCTCAGGCTGGATAGTCCTGTACCAGATACCTTTTTCTTGGGACCGTTTATGGGCTTTCTGTTACTTAAGTTATATAACTAGCTTATATTATTATTTTGAATTGTTAGCTGTTGGTTCTCCGAATAATAAACAAATAAATAAATAAAAACAAAAGAACGTCAATTGAAGGGCTTGGGAAATAGATGTCTAAGAATTTACATTATGTATTAGCTTTTTAGCAAAAATATATGAAATCTCCAGTGACGACACCCCAAGCTCCAGTAATCGATTCCCACATTCATAATATCAGCCGAAAGTCGTCCACTGCTGGACGTAGGTCTCCCCCAAAGAGTGCCAAAGCGACCGGTCCTGCGCCACCCGCATCCAGCGCACTCCCGCGACCTTTACCGGGTCATCAGTCCACCTTGTGGGGGCCTACTCACGCCGCACCTTCCGGTACGTGGGCGCCACTCGAGAACCTTTCCGCCCCAACGCCCATCGGTTCTACGTGCTATGTGCCCCGCCCACTGCCACTTAAGTTTAGCGATTCGGAGGGCTATAGCGGCTACCTTGGTTCTGCTGCGGATAGCCTCATTTCTGATGCGATCACGCAGAGAAACTCCCAACATGGCCCTCTCCGTAGCCCTTTGGGTGACTTTGAGCCTTCTTATGAGGCCTATAGTAAGCGACCACGTTTCAGTGCCATATGTCGTCACTGGTAACACACACTGGTCAAAGACTCTCGTCTTGAGACACTGCGGAATATTGGACGAAAAAATGTGCCGTAGTTTCCCGAACGCTGTCCAGCCGAGTCGGATTCGACGTATGACCTCTTTCTCGAAGTTGGACCTACCTAACTGGATAGTCTGTCCTTAGTATACATAATCGTCTACAACTTCGAGCGTAAAGTTACGTTATTCAAAAAATATTTATAGCAATCCATGAAATTAACTTTTAAGTATATTTAATATTCATTCAGTCATTGACAACTCCATCCCTTAGCGATTTTTTAAAAGCGCTGACGCCACCTCCTTTAAACAAAATGAAGATTTCCAATGTCCGTCTCGATCACTCTTTAAGCAAAATATGAGACGCAAATACACAGTGGACAAAGATCTTGGACAAATAGAATACCACACTTAGGGAGATATGTGATGGACGGAACATCTCTACAGATTTCATTTCATTTATTCATTACAAAGAAATTGTGTAGAATATTACAGTAAACATATTTCAGTAAAAAAAACCTAATGTCAATGTCAGTACAATAAATTCAAATAACAATACAATATGTTCTGTAAGATCTGGCTATCTCACCTTCATCTTCTTGGTAGGACTGGAATGCGGTCTATTCATGAAGTCGATGTGGTTCACGCCGCTCCTGTTGCGGGCGATCGGTGACAGCTTTCTGAATTCCACCCGCGGCTCTAGCTCCACTCTACAAAATTCATACATTTCAGGGAATAGGTGGGTACTAGGTACACATATTTATATACAGGGTGTACCAAAAATGGGGTGTGAACCGATCAAGGGCTCAACAGGTATCGTGTTCTGATTGTCTTGATATGTCAATTTTTTGACGCGATTTTTTTTTACATTTCTATGGAACTTGTCGCCCCAGTCAGCCAACGCTTCATACTAAGGTAAAAAAACATCGCGTCAAAATATTTTTTTTCTGTTTTTTCTTATCAGAACACGATACCTGTTGAGCCCTTGATCGGTTCACACCCCATTTTTGTTACACTGTATTTATATTTATTTGCTTTCGAAAACTACGAAGTTTTGTTCGAGACTTAGGCTACGTAGTGCTATGGAATATCTTCCGTTCAGGAGAGAAAATGTCGGGAGAAGAGGAATAAGAGTATCCGCGCGTTTCAGCCGTCTAATTTCTTTGGCCGCATTTTTGCCTTTTTCAGAGTATTTTCAGTCGTTTGAAGAACTACCAAACAGTCAGATATATGTGGCAGTACAAATCAAAAGGGACCCACAGATTAGGGTTTTGTATTACAGCAACGTCGATAGTATCGAAGTTTTTTTTTATGATATAGGAGGCAAACGAGCAGTCGAATCACCTGATGGTAAGCGATAATCGACGCCCATGGACACTTACAACACCAGAAGAGTTGTAGGTGCGTTGCCGGCCTTTAAGATGGGAGTACGCTCTTTTCTTGAAGCCTTGAAGGTTGTAACGGTCCGGAAATACCGCAGGCGACAATTCATTCCAGAGTTTGGCTGTGCGAGGCAGAAAGTTTCGGGAGAAACGCACAGTTGAGGACTGCCAACCATCTACGTGGTGAGAATGGAAAAGCTGTCGCGTAGGGCGATGGCGGAAGGAAGCGGCGGGGATTAATCCGAACAATTCTTCGGAACACTTCCCATTGTACATGCGGTAGAAAATGCAAAGCGAGGCTACATCTCTACGCAGTGCTAAGGGATCAAGCCGATCGGAAACACGCTGGCAGCCGACAATTCGAATCGCTCTCCGTTGAATGCGGTCTAGAGGGAGGAGTTGGTACTGAGGAGCCCCTGCCCACAGATGACAACAGTATTCCATATGTGGACGGACCTGCGCCTTATAGAGCTGTAGGCGGTGAGCCGGCGTGAAATACTGTCTCGATCTGTTGAGCACACCGAGCTTCGTCGAGGCTAATTTGGCCTTACCCTCCAAGTGGCCGCGGAACTGGACTTCTTTCGAAATGTCGACGCCAAGGATACCGACGAAGTTACGCATCAGCTATGATTATTTTCTGTTTGGCCTAAAGGAGGCGTAATGCCTCATGGCATTAAGTTCGCCTTTTCTATTTGTAACTATTGTTGTGCAATAAAGTTAAAAATCCATAACCATACAAAAGTGTGTCTGTCTGTCTGTTACCTTTTCACGCTTAAACCGCGGAACCGATTTAGATGAAATTTGGAATAGAGATAGTTTGAGTCCCGGGGAAGGACATAGGATTGTTTTTATTCCCGAAATCATCCCGTAAGGGGCTGAAATAGGGGGTAAAAATTGGTATTGAGCTACGATTTAAATCAATTGTACGCGTACGGAGTCGCGGACAGAAGCTAGAAACTAAATAAATAATAAATAGTGGCAAGTGCTTACCGCCGTAAGTCGTAAGGCCCTTTTTGATTCTGATAGCCACGTATCATCAAAATGTATTTCCACAAAAATTAAGCCTATATATCCACTAATGTAGTAGCCACGCACGCTAAAGTCAAGTTTATATACCTTGGGAGCATCACCTCCGAGCTGTGGGCCGAAGACCTAGGACAGCATGGCTTTTCCATTCTATGGTCACTGTAGTGTCCGCGTTGAAGTGTGAATATCTCTCCGCGGGCATCGACTCCGTACTGGCGCTGCCGAACAGCGGGAACGATTTGGGCTTGTCCACCCTATGGTAAATGTAGTGTCCGCACCGAAATGATTTGTAGATACTTCACAGAGGGGACGTCGCCTCCAGACTGGCGCGATAGTAGTATCACATTAAAGTCAAGTGGCAATACGCTTGGGCTTGTCCACACTCTATGGTCGGTCACTGTAGTGTACAAGCTGTCGTGTTTGTGAGTGATGGACTACATTACAATCACAATTAAAAATACCTCACTAGGGGCATCGGCTCCGTACTGGCGCGATCGAATGTGACAGAGGCTTGCCCATGCTATGATCACAGTAGTGTCTACGCTGAAATCAAGTATATATTCCTCATCGCAGGTATCGACTCCGTACTGGCGCGGCCGAACAGCGAGAACAATTGTGGCTTGTCCACACTGAAATCATGTATAAATACTTTAGAGGGCACAACACCTCCGTACTGGCGCGATCGACTGAGACAGCTTAGTCTTTTCCACGCTATAATCATTGCAGTGCCCAAGCCGAAATCACGTGTAGATACATACCTCGCTTCCTTCCAGTGCAATCGGTGGGGAGAGCTAGTCTTTGTCCACGCTATGGTTACTATAGTGCCCACATTAAAGTCAACTGGAAATACCTTGTTGGGGGCATCGTCTCCGTGCTAGACCGTCCAAACAGCGGCGACAGCTTGGGCTTGTCCACACTCTCTATGGTCACTGTAGTGTCCAAGCTGTTGGGTTTGAGTGTGATGGGCTTCACCACAATCAGGCCGGGCTCAGAGTCCTTGGTCTCGAGATAGTTTGGGTTCTCAAAGCCTGTTCAACAAAATCACTCTATATCAAATGGATAATGGTATTTATTCTGCCTATAAATCCGTCTTCACCGTACAGGCTTTATGTTTAATTATCTCACTTCACGCAGGGTGGTTCGTCTTTGGAACGGCCTTCCCCGCGCGATCAGGAAAGCCCTGAGCAATTTATTTTGCAAGAAATCTGTGCGTAATTTCTTTGGCAGATCCGAGAAGTCTTACAGTATCAGGTTTAAATATATGTAGCAGCATTAAGTCCGCCTTTTTTACGATATGTTTTCCTTTTATGCAATAAAGTTTTAAAAAATAGATTTGTTACGCACCAACATGGAGTGGCGAATTTTCGTAGATTTTGACGATAACGACGATAACGACTGCCCGCGACCCCGTCCGCGTGGAACTCTTTTATATCGCAGCTCCATACAAAATTTCATCCCCAATTTCACCCCCTCTGGGGATGGTTTCCGGGTTAAAAACTATCCTATGTCCTTCCCCGGATTTCCAACTATCTTCATACCAAATTTCATCTCAATCGGTTCAGCGGTTTAAGCGTGAAGAGGTAACAGACAGACAGACAAACTTTCGCATTTATAATATTGGTATGGATTTTTTTACCTGTCTGAGTGTCCTCGCTAGCAGTAAAGGTCTGCGACGCCGTGTGCTTGCTCTGCATTCTCCTCCGCTCCAGCTCAGAGTGTATGTCTGTCTGTACGCGCAGGTTGATGTCGCCGTAGCGACGTACGATGTAGTTTAGGAGCCAGTGATACCCCTTCTTTAGGCCGGGGTCGATTTTGGGCTTTTTCTTGTTCGTTTCCGTCTCGGCTGTATAGGATTCCACTAGAGTCGGGCATCGGTATCTGGAATATAGACAAGTGAAATCGAAAGATTAAAAAAACCCAACTGCTTTTTTCAAATAAATCTTATGGGCATTAAAAAGTTGTGTACCCAATCAGCGTGAGTTGTTAAAAAAAAATTTACTCAGTGTCAGTTCTGTGATGAAAATTAACACTTTCACTGCCAGGAACCCGCCTTGCTTGCTCGCTTTCCGCTTCATACGAGAAAAACCACGGGATCGCGATTCTTGGCAGTGAATGTGTTAAGCGTACAAATCATACGAAAATGAACTTGTTTCACATTTAAATAACGTGCTTATGCATATCTATCATTTATAAAATGAAAAGAAAAAGTTAACTTTTATACGAACTGAATACTTAGTTGTCGTCACAAAACTGACACCGAGTTAAATTTTGTTTAAAAAAGAGGAAAGGAAATATTGAAATAATTTTACTTATTTCGATCTTGTTTATTTTCTAACATAACAATACTATGTTTATTTACGTTTCACAAGGGTTTTCCTTGAAGTCGCATGCCGGTTAACGAATTATTTTCTAATCTTTAATGGAACAGCGTATAAGTAGATTGAAACAATAAACGCTGTAAATGGTGTTAAATGAGCGACACTAAGTGATGGCTTTATGTGAGATTAATGAGAATTATATGCATACAGAGGTTTATAAATCCTACTAAAATTATAAATGCGAAAGTTTAGATGTTTGGATGTTTGTCACTCAATCACGCTTAAACGGCTGAACCGATTTGAAAGAAATTTTGCACGAAGATAGTTTATAGCCTGGATTAAAATATAGGATAGTTTTTATCCCGAGTCCACGCAGATGAAGTCGCGGGCGGAAGCTAGTTTCTCATAAACGTTTATAAAACTCATGGTCAATGACTACTCGTATAGGTCATGCCTCTACGAGCGCTATTTACATACAATACACAGAACAATTTCATTGCCAGGAACCCGCCTAGCGGGCGCCTACGCCGTAGCCACTTTCCTCTACTTAGCGGGATGACCGCAGGATCAGCTGTGTACGAGCGTAGCGCTATTGTGTTAACTAACAGTGTACGGACGTAGCACCCGTAGCATTTTCATCCTCGAATTGGTTAAAATGGTCTCTAGAAACGACGACGCGGCTGATATTGATCAACTTCGAGGACGTTCACACAGTAGATATATACATGCAGTAAAACAAATCCGTGCAAACGTGAGATGCGACACACTCACACAGACACGCGTCGATACAGCAAACTTAAGTGCAAGTCGGGGTAGTCGGCGGTACAGTCGAGTTCTCCAATATCTATAAGTACAGATAACCTTTCACACTCACGCACAACATACCTATACATGATGTAAAATATGGTTATTATATGTTATAGATCTGTCATTGGCTAAACCGGTGTATTTATATTGTACGAATATCACTATATGTTAAAGCTGTTGGTTTTCTAATAAAATAAATAAATATCTAGACATTGTCTTTATTGTTACGTACACGTAAATCAGTCCGCGTGACGCCTTTTAAAAGGAGTGCAGTTGTAGAAAGGTCTGCAACGGTATTTGAGATACCGATTTACCTAATATATTGTATTTACCCTGCACCGTGACATTCGCCAGTGGCCTAACCTAACCTAACCGTTTTGGCTATACCGTAGACCCATGTCTACGGTCTCCCCCGCCGGTCTTAGAAGGCGACCATAGGGCATCGGGGTCGCAGTGCTCTGGCGCGGCCAGGACACTCGCGTAAAAACCACTGGGAAGGCGAACACTTTCCCACCCTAGGATTAGCCAAATGGGCGGTTCCAGCGCGTTCAGAATTAGATCATGGATCCCTCCGCAGATCGCAGATGCCGGCGGCCATGGAGTTTTTAGGGGATTGAAATGCCACATAAACCAATAATTTCCGATGAAAAACAAAGGCCATTAACGTTTAAGTAATGCCACTTCCACTATTTCATACTGCGCGTTCGTGCAATGACAATGGCATTGCCCCCATTCAGATAAGCAGAAGACTTACAAAACTAAGTATGCGGGTATTAGATAGGCTTAAAATATTGTCCATTATGTCATACTAACAGCATTATATCTGAGCAAGGAATCTAGTCTACGGTCTTAGGCATTGGTCCCACCGTCGGCTAAGTAGTAATCTAGAAAAGTTGGGCGAGTAACGGTTCATTGCGTGCTGACCAGGCACAGTGTGATCAATCGACCTTTACAGATCCGCAATGTACTGCTACTCGCCCAACTTTTCTAGCTTACTAGCCGGCGGTGGGACCAGTGCCTAAAGGGTGGGTTGCAAACCGTCTGTAGAAAATGTAAGTGGTGTTCGTTAAAATCTGAATGTACCTATGTTAAGTTTGAGAAGTTCTATAGAATGACAGCTGCCGACCATTATTTAGCGTTGATCAGCCTGTAATCGTTGTTCTGTAACCTGCCCTTAGAAGAACTGAGGGCGCATATTAGCTGTCGTGGAACCAATCATATAATTTCGTAACTCAGTTTTGATCCGCTTACGTTTCTGATGGAAATTCAGCCGCACGTTAAACCATTCAAGGCCAATGAGCCCTATACGAGTCGCGCATCTAATAGCCGCATTTCCGTTACGAAGCAGGATAACGCTGCTACGCGCTACGGCGTAGCACACATAGCGATCCGTGAGACGCAGCGCTACGTGTGCTATGCCGTAGCGCGTACCAGCATTTTTTCTCTTTGTAGTGAAAATAACCCACCCATATGAACAGTATATTAAACTGTTATTTATATTAATGTATGTCTAACCTAGAGACTGCCGTTCCCGCAGTCAAACTGTTACTACAGTTTTGCGGGGCTATGTTTTAATTTTTAAATATTAATAAAATTTACTTATTAAATAAAATAATAAATAAATAAATAATAATATGTGAGTCACACGTATTTTTCCCCTTATTATCCTTGTGCAAAGAGCGAAAACAGATTAGGCGTATTTAAATTTCCTTGAATGCAGGTAGGCAGGTAGGCTGAACCACTCTCGAAATGAATTATTTACCGGGTTATTATTACCTCGTTCCAGCTTCGGCGAGTCCGTCATACCCGTCCTGCCTCCCCGCACGGGAGCGGGAGTGAGGAGAGTAATTTAAGAGAGAGAGGGTCATATTTTTTTAACATATAGCCTTTAGACTCATTAATATTTGTACAAAATTTGAAATTCGTCACTTTAATAGTTTAGGAGAAAATAAATAAAACAGTTTTGTCCCTCTGTTACCCCCTGGCGGTGTTTTTCACCGCCAGGGGGTAACAGAGGGATAAAACTTTGTGCAGGCTTATTATTACCCCCTCAAAAGGCATCGTTTGATTATAGTTTCGACCCAAAAACGCTCGGGGTAATTTTTCTTAGGTTATCCTGCTTATAGCCTTTAGATGTCAAGTCTAATTTTAAGGTTCGCATGTAACTTGAATTATCATGTAATGTGACGTTGACTAAAGTTTTTCTATTCTAATTCTATTCTACTTTATTTGTGTTGTGTCAGTCGGCGGCGGTGTCAGCCGAGCTCGTCGGGTGAATTGGCAGCTCGGAGGTGTGCTGGAAGCGAAGTAGCAAGAGATACTTACTTGTTGACGAGAGGCTCTATGTTGAGTTTCTCGACGACATCTATGTCGTCCAGCGCGCCTGTCTTATCCTGCTTGTTGGCCAACACCAGCACTGGCTTGCCTTAGGAGAAACATAGTATAGTGTAATATAATATAATCATTATCAATTGCTAACAATTGTCGTTTGCAGGAGAGAGGCCTGGATCCCCGCTCTGGGTCATTTCTGGTGCAAAGGTTAGCCATAGCTGTGCAGCGCGGCAATGCGGCTAGCGTGATGGGACCCTTTGCACCTGGAGTGGCGCGGGGCGGGTTGTTCGATACTTAGTTTTTAGTTTAGATTAGTAGGCTTAGGTTTCTAATTTTAATGTGTTGTTTTGTTGCGATGTATTGTGTGACATGTATATTATTATCTCAAATAAATGGATTCTATTGCTAACAATTCAAGTTTATTAAATATATAATTCAGTTTAGTACATTACGTACCTAGGGCGGTGAATTCGTGAATGGCCCAGATCGCAGGTGTTATATAAATATGCGATCTGGGGCTTTACGAATTACCGCCTGGTGAGTACACAATTTTACGTCTTCAATCAATCAATCAATCAATCAATCAATCAAATATTTATTTGCATAAAATACAGTACAAGTGGATGTCATAGTATTACGAATAGTGTCATGTATAAGCCGGTTCAGGCGTGCAAATATTCAATACACTCTAAAATTAATTTTACATCATTATTTACATTATACTTATATTATTATTTACATTTATATTACATGTCAAAAGGAAGAAATAATTCATATAATCATAGTTAATTAAATTTTAGGTCTATAATTAAACAATCTTATATGTCTCCAAAAATAATCTTATACTATAAAAACATTTATCCAGCAGCCAGCTATTCAACTTAGATTTGAACAGGTTACCCTCTAACTTCTTTAATTCCTCGGGCAGACGGTTGAAGATGGCAATACACATCATCTGGCCACAATGCGAGTTTTACCGTACGCGCAGCGTGCAGTTAAACTCGCATTATGGCCAGGTGTGAAGTAAAAACATTTTACCACTAAACTTCTACAATACAATACAAATTACTCTTTATTGCACACCTCACACAAACAAAGCAGTTGCAAAGAGAATCAATATAACAACATATAGTAGCTACAGTCAGCAACATCTATAGATAAATAATAATAATAAATATTAGGGGACAATCTTACACAAATCGACCTAGTCCCAAACTAAGCAAAGCTTGTACTATGGGCACTAGACGACGATAAACATACTTATATAGATAAATAAATACTTAAATACATAGAAAACATCCATGACTCAGGAACATATATTCGTGCTCATCACAGAAATAAATGCCCTTACCGGGATTCGAACCCAGGACCTCTCGCTTCGTAGGCATGGTCACTACCAACTAGGCTAAAGCGGTCGTCGTATATGTAGATATCTCAACTCTCAACACATATTATCATATATTACAGCACAGCTATAACGGAGCGGCTCGCGGGCTGTGTAGCGGCGAGATAGACTACCCGTCTCTTTCTAATTAGGACGCTTAGAAAGAAACGGATAGTCTATGTCGCAGTCACGCAGCTCGCGGGCGTTCTGTGATAGCTGTACTATCGACAACACAGCTAGTTAGCTGATCAGTTGACCATCCGTGCACTTTATGAGGTTCAATATAAATACAGGATGGTCAGTTAACTGTGTTGGCGTTTGTAATGTGCAGTCGTCTACAAGAAATTTGTATGAAAAAGATTGCCTTTTAAAAAAGTACGGCAGTGTAGGAGTTAAGTCTGTGAGACTGGAATTAGCTGTCAAATTTACTGTTGACCGCCACCGTGGGCCGCGCCAGTGTGATTCAGGCCTAAATATGTGATACGTAGGTAATATATATTTGGCTGCTTTGGTTTACTATTATGAATATGTCATGACATGATGCTGACAGATACTATATGTCAGGATGGAATGAGGTATTATCATGAAATAAGACGTAAGTGTGCGAGAAGGATAGAGTGAGATGACATTTGAACGAGGTCCGAACGCGAGTGTGAAACTTAAAAAGTTGAAAAAACCCCGACATTTTCATTTCAAAGTTCAATACTTATCTCAAAACCGGCTGAACTGATTTTGTTCAAACGTAGCTAAGAACCATCTCAGATAAAAAACCGCATTAAAATCTGTCCATTAGTTTAGGAGCTACGACGTCACAGACAGACACACAGAAACGTCAAAATCATAACACCCGTCTTTTTTCATCAGTTATAAACTGAATACATTTTAATCAAACAAATATAAAATAAAAATCGGCCAAGTGCGAATCGGACTCGCACACGAAGGGTTCCGTACCATTATCTATAAAAACGGCAATCACGTTTGCTGTATGGGGCCCCCTTAAATATTTATTTTATTCTGTTTTTAAGTATTTTTTGTTATAGCGGCAACAAAAATACATCTGTGAAAAATTCAACTGTCTATCTATCACGGTTCATGAGATACGGCTGTATCCAGCCAGTCTTGGTGACAGACAGACAGACAGACAGACAGACAGACAGACAGACAGACAGACAGACAGACGGACAGACGGACAGCGGAGTCTTAGTAATAGGGTCCCTTTTTTACCCTTTGGGTATGGAATCCTAAAAACAAATTCATTCTCTTTGATATCACTGCGTTTTGTATGAATATTTTTTTAAAGATATTGATGATCCTTAAAACGATCTGTTTAAAATTTATCAAGCTTACTGCCCGCGCGGGTTCACCCGCGTATTACAGAGAACGCAGGCAAACCCGCGGGATAAAAAATAGCATATGATAGAGAATAGAGAAACTTCATTCTATACACAGGTCAGTTTTTTTATTGGTTATTTAGTTCCGGAGATTACCCATTAAGTATGTATAAACAAACAAATTTACAAAGCTAAAATCTCACAGACACTTTCCTCTTCATAATATTAGTATAGACTAGTTAAATTAAATTGTGGTTTTTAATTTTTATTGTTCTAGACATAACAATAAAAATGTACCCAAATGAAATAATGTAATCCACAATACATGTACCGAATCTTGACCTGTAAACAATTACCTTTATCAATAAAATTCTGAAAATGAAATAATAATGTAGTCCCTAATAAATAATAAGGTATTAAATAAAATAACAAATAATATCTAATATCAATCTGATAAGGATGATGTCATTCTAACAAGATTTAGTAACTTTTGGACAATATACCTACTAAGTATTGAAGATAAATAAATAATTCAAAACGAAAATGATTTAAAAAAAAAGCAATTTTTTTTAAAAAAAAAACATACTATTCACTTTATGTCAGCAATCAATATGGTCAGTAACAACTAAGCATTAAGTATGGAATACCTACTCCATCAACAGTTTTAGGAAGATCAAAAAAATATTAACAATCAACAGTTACTTTCCTGTCTCCTTTACTTATTTGCCGGATAGTCTAGCTAAACTAGTAATACCTCTATGAAATGATTGCAGATTCTTTATTCTTTTTAGTTGTTTCTATTATTAATGGCTTCCTGCCTGCCAGGGTTTTCCTAAGTATGATTTGTTCTTTTGACCATACCTATATTTTTTAAAACCACATCCTAAACCCATGGTGAGTGTGATTTGTTCTTTTTGACAATACCTATATTTTTTTAAACCACATCCTAAACCCATGGTGATGACTAAAAGTTGGCGTTACTAAGCAAACTACCACCTACACGATATAGCAATCACGCGATAATCAACCTTATTACCTAACGCCGTAGCACATTTTTTTATCAAGGAAAATCATGGGTCATTTCTGTTATTTTAACCAGTAAGTATTTAATTAGTAATTTAGTAGGTAACTATGTACCTATATGGATTACACCGCCGCAGTTTGCCATCAATAAGTTTTAATTATTCACAGGCGAACATCAATCAATTATTTATAGTAAGCTGCCGTGAACTGTCGTTATCGCAAACACACAAATAATTATTAATTAGTTCCAGTACCTACTCACCTGATATTTTATCGTGCGATAATACATCCTCCAACACTGCTCTGCACTCGTCTAAGCGTGAAAAATCACTTGAGTCGATAACGAATATTACCCCATGTACTTCGCTATAATATTGCGACCAAATCTGCCTAAAATGCGGCCCTCCACCCAAATCATATATAGTCACGGGCGTATCCTTATGAATCAAATTAACAGCCTTAAAACCTACAGTCGGCAGAACCTTATCATCGTTTTCTCCTGCCAAATTATTAACGGTTTTCGTTTTACCCGCGTTGTCTAGACCTATCAATATTAACACTATACGCCTCCGCACGCTTCTGCGGCGACACACGCTCGCCCAACAATTACCCATCACTGAAAACTAATATTTAAACTAAAATAATACTTTCACATCGTACGGCACGGCAACTTTGAATTTGTCGCCAGTGGCCATTTGTAAACAAAAGTTGTGTTGACACAACCGTTACCAATGGCGATCGAGGTGAATGTGGCCAGTATCAAAATGGGTATGTTTTCGTTGCGCGCCAGTTCACTTACTTCGATAATATAATAAGTTGAATACTCGTTGAATATAATAATTTCATTTTATTGACATCGTAATCGAAGGGCACGTACGAGGTTACAGCTGTTTAAATTATTTGTACGACAATGTAAAGAAACATCAACAATGAAACGCAATGCGGGTATTTTATAATGTAATTAATAATAATGATACAATGATGACCTGCGGTTGAAAATAATGTTAACACTTTCACTAGCCAGTAGCCCGACTTGGGGGCGCTCTGTTCGTAGGCGCTTTACGCTATTTAGGGGGAAAACTAGAGCACGGTTAGCGTAGCGTAGTAAGTTGTATTGTTATTTTAAAGGTTTTCAGAAGTCAACCTGATGTGTCTACACTACAGGGATTTGATTCTTGGCAGCAGTGCCAATAACGCTTTCTGTCGCTTTTGCGCGTAATCTGTTTAGGAATCACAATACTGACAGGATTAACTTGTGTAGTTGGATTTACGTCTAAACGTTATATTTTGTAACCATCTAGAAACCATTGAAAACTAAGATGTACATACGTGTCAAAAAGGTGTCAAAAGGATTCTGCATGGTTACGAAATCGAAAGTTTGAATATAATTCGTAATGTCAAATAGTTCTTGCCCTCGCCGCGGCCATCTCTTTCGTTTCGCTTCGCTACCGCATGCGAATGCGTAGGTGGACTAAGGGCGTTACTGCCACAGTGCGACGAAAATAAAACGAATAATAAAAATACCATAATGACATTTATTTGTGGAAATGTTTTTGCCATAATGAAATTTGGACAATGTTATTTACAAAGCCAGATTATACTGAAAAATAAATAAATGCGCGCCAATTCTACCTTATCTTCAGGGTTGCCATATGAGAAGCCAAAAATCGGTAAATTTATCTGAATTTAACGAGGATAATGTCTCCGTTTTTCACAGAATAATATGCCAGATCTTTCATATTGTTATCTAGGCATATTTCCGCTCCTTTCATTTGATCGTCGAGTAAATATAGTTTGGGTATTCCAGTGTAACCTCCTTTGCCGAACAGCCTGTGAGCCAGTGTGACCAGTTTTTGAACGGCCATAGTGTTGGGGAATTTCTTTTTCAGCGTTTTTCCGTTTTCCACTTCGAGCGTAATTTCTAGGAGTTGTGATGTCAGCGTGGATGTTTTCGGTTGTGCCACGAGTAGGCTGTCTTCTGGAATGCCGTATTCTGAAAATAAAATAAGTCAAACTATACATACAGAACTTTGCTCTTTTAAACCGGGCGATACAACTTCTGTATGATTCAAAATTAGGGAATGAAAGGATGTTTAAATCTAGAGCGCAGCGAAACGCTCCGAATTCTAATAAAGTGGTAAAAGCGTAACAGTTTACTTTTCAAAAGATGCGCGCGCATCCACTATGTAGTCGTATTATATAGTGACGGAGATGTGAGCTTACTGTTGACGAGGTGCCGGAAGCGGCAGTGCTCGAGGTCGAACGCCGTGCTGCGCTCGGCCTGCGCGCGTTTCCACTCCAGCCCGTACCGCTTCATGTAGTCGTATTCGGCGCCACTGCGCAGCTCACGGGTTATCAGGGAGCCGTTCAGTTCCTGAACACAAAGATAAGCATTAAATTAAACCATTAAAGAAAAAAAATCCAAACTTAATATTATAAATGCGAAATTAACTCTTGTCAGTCTGACTGTTACGGATCGACACACGTAAAAAGAGCTCTGGCGGCCATACGTATAATATGGCGCGCAGAGCTCTTTTTACGTGTGTCTACTTATACCTTTTCACTATGGTATAGAGACAGTTTGAATACCGGGACCTTTCCGGGTATTCAAATTCCTTATATAAGATAGTTTTTGTCCTGGATATCATCCCAAAAGGGGGGGAAAGTTTGTATGGAGCTACGATGTAAACGAGTTCCAAGCGGACGGAGTCGGACGCTTATGATCATTAAGTAGCCGTATTATGCTGCAAGGAGTTGTGCTGGGCTGCGACCTGGAAGGGGACTTCCCCAGTTGGGCAGTTAGTTTGACGGCCTCTGTGTCAGAGGTCAATTTCTTCTTGGAGTCATCAATGGGAGGACTATTTAAATTATAAAAATGTTTTACATACGAAATTATCACAATATTGAATATAATTTTTTGATACAAATTGTGGGTAAGAAAGACAATATTGTACCTGTAATGTGCCAATTTTCGCCATAATCATTTGAGATCCAGTGTCATAGTCTTCTGTGGTCTGTATCGGATTTTTCAGGAAGTAGAGCTTCTTCAGGTTGTTCAATTTGTCCAGCTCGCTCACAGACCGCCACTGAAACAGCAAATAATAACGTCTTTAGTCATCATCCTCCAAGCGTATTACCCATAGTACCCTAAAGCAGCCTCGGATCCGCTTTCGAACCTAATCCCAAAATTTTGCATAGGCACTAGGTTTATGAAAGCGACTGCCATCTCAGCTTCGAACCCCTAAAGGGAACACTAGACCTAGTTAGGATGATTTCTCACATAGAATAGCTACTGTTCAATCATCATCATCATATCCGCCGAAAGACGTCCACTGCTGGACATAGGCCTCCCCCAAAGAGTGCCAAAGTGACTAGTCCTGCGCCACCCGCATCCAGCGGACTCCCGCGACCTTAACCGGGTCAGTCCACCTTGTGGGGGCCTACCCAGGCCGCGTCTTCCGGTACGTGGTCGCCACTCGAGAACCTTTCCGCCCCAACGGCCATCGGTTCTACGTGCTATGTACCCTACTATTACTGTTCAATATCAAATGTACTTTCATACATAAGTCATTATTTAACCCACTGGCCGAGCCGAGCCGCGATTCGCAAAACCTCCACATTTAAAGTCGCGTGACAGCTCGGCCACGGTATCTCTTGCTAGTCTCAAAATGTATCAATAATATAATCAACCAATCATATATTCATATAATCAAGTCAAATCCTTGTCAAATGTTTGCGGGAAGAGGATGACCACAAGTATTTGTTCCTGAGTTTTAAATGTTTGTTTTCCAACTCTCAACTGAAAAAGATTTGTTTAAGGGGCCAGAGATGTGGGAAGATGTGTTTTCATAGCGATACCATACTTCACAATCGTACTAATTACGGGGAAAAAAGCGGTGTAATTAGTATGATAGTGCTCAAATCATAATTACAATTTCAGTGACAAAAATAAATGTAATTAGTACGACTGTGAACTAGGGTATCGTTCGATTTGACACTTAGCATGTTTGACCCTGAGTGAACCTGGTAATCTTCAGTCACCGGTCAAATATCTATTATAATACGTGCCTTTTCTAACCTTGACGTTGGCAGAATCATCGACAATATCGATGGAGCCATAAAACCAAAGATTGATTGATTGATTGACGGGGCTATACTTTTCCGGAAATGTGTGGCCGGCAACTATGGGCATCTTGTTCTACCATGGAAGAGGAAGACGCCTATAGTTGCCAGGCACACATTTCCGGAAAAGTATAGCCCGTCTAGAAGCCCCATAATAATGAGAATAATAAAAAGTATACTTACATCATTAATTTTGTTCCTGTTTAAGAAAAGCACCTCCAGAGTCTCAAACAGATCCACCTTAGCGTTCCCCGGGTTATCATTGAACCGGATTTGCTCTATCTGACAGTCATTCAAACTGAGCACCTGCAAGCTCGGCAGCCAGCCGAGATTCATCACCTCGTACCAGGAGTCTATAGGGTTCCCGTCGAGGCGTATAGTGGTCAGCGTCCGGAGGGTGACAGAGGGGGGTATTATAGTCCTGACTCTGTTGTAGGCGGCGATGATCTCCTGTATTTTCGGGGTGAGGTGCGAGAGGGAGAGGATATCGTTCCAGTCGTAGTCGCATAAGGAGAGGTTAAGTTTCTCCAGGTTGGACAGGTTGATTGAGAGTTGGTCGAGAGTTTCTTCGGACATGTCGATGGTCATGCGGTTTTTGCTGTAACAGATTTATAAAATGGTCAAACCGACTTGTAACCAGTAACCAAGGATAGGTGGTCGCAGTAGCGGCTCCAGGGGTTGAACCCTTTGATGTACAGGACGCAACCAATCTAGGCTGCTCTCTGCCATCTGTAAACCACTCTTTGCAATCTGCAGCCAACTGACCTGACGTCAAGCTCCGTGAGGTCCGGCAACTGCGCGCTGAGCTGGATGACCTCGCGCCAGTTGCTGAACAGGTTGCGAGACACATCGATACTGCGCGCGCGCGGGCACAGTGCGGCAACGTCGCCCGCGCGCGACACGGAGCGGTCGCGAACGCACACTTCTAGCAGACGGTCGAACTTTCTGTATTGTATAGAGATTCATTCATCAAAATGAAGGATAGAACTGACTGGGCCCCAGTCAAGAGTCGAAATCGAAATACATCTACACGCTCGAGTCACGGCTATTGCTCCATTCATTTTTACCCAATCGCCAATGACGACATACATATTTTTGGAATCGCAATACGGTACCAAATATGGCCTTGATCGGTTCACACCCCATTTTCGTTACAGCCTGTAAATAAGGAGTTTAAGCTGTTACAAACTGCAGCGTAGCGATACGAGCGAAGCTTAGCTTACTATATCTTGAGTCACTCTGTACTTCTCTATTATACAACACAACAAATCCTCAAAACAATAAAGGGTCGACAGCACGCTTCTGATTCTCCTGGCGTCGCATGCGTCCATAAGCGACGGTGTTTGCTTACCACCAGGCAGGCTGTATGCTTGATACCAACATAGTATAAAAAAAACATTGTTTCTTACTCTATCTATACTATACTATATTATATTATATCATCTATACTATATCACATATACTTCAGCACACCACACCCTTATTTCGACTGCATTCACTTCACTTTGATGTTTCTTCTGCCATACCCGATTTTAAAAAAGTACCGCAGTGCGTAAATACAAGGATCTTACTGCTTCTGATGGATCTTCTCGAAGCCGACCATTTCAATGAAAGGTGCCCCCATCTCGCGCTTCCACTCGTTGATGACCGTCCGGCGGTGAGCGGCCACAGTCTCATCCTGCAATTAATTAAAAAGTAAGCTACAGTCCACGACAGTACAAGACAGTACTGTTCTGTGCATTCAAACGGTAGGAGTACTGTGCTGCCCAATGTTCTGCCCTCGTGTGAAACGGGCATTACGCAGTCATGAAGAACCACCAGGTAATCAGTCCACCTTGTGGGAGGGGGGGTCTACCGACGCAAAAACAAATAAATGCGAAAGTAAATCTCTGTCTGTCTGTTACGTTTTCATGCTTAAATCACTGAACCGATGAAATTTGTTATGGAGATAGCTTTAATCCCGGGGAAGGCCCGGGGATGGGATACTTTTTTATCAAGGAAGTCAACTATCAAAGAGTGAAATGGGGGACGAAAATTTGTATAAAACTACGATATAATCTTGTTCCGCGGGGACGAAGTCGCGGGCGGTTGCTAGTACAAATATATATCTCGCTGTCCGGCTGTCCCTGTTCTCTTCTAAAGGTCGCATTTCTTAAACGATTTACGATTCTCATGAAATTTTGTGACCAGATTAAATAAATGTATTACTATAAAAAATAAACAGTTTTTGGAAGTTTAAAAAAAAGTTTGAAACAAATAATAGACTGGCGAGTTTTACAGAGCCACTAGTTTATTTATGTGTGAAAATCATCAGCATGTGACCCTAATATAATATTTATTTATTTATTTAAATGGTGGCCATAGGAATTGATGATACATCAAAAACGTGTCAGAGCTTTTTAGTATTGTCTCAATGACTAGTAAGTGCAAAACAAGAACAGTCTACCAATTTCAATTCATGTTCTCTTTCAGCTGAATGGACTTTTCGGATGGACATAGGTTATATTTGATCCCGTGCATTCGCCTGCGTTCTTTGCAATACACAGGCAAAGTGGTGCAGGCGAATATTCTATAATCCTACTAATTTGTTTGGATGTTTAGATGTTTGTTACTCAATCACGCTTAAATGGCGCAAACAATTGATGAACATAAAATTTTGCACAAAGACAGTTTATAGCCTGGATTAAAATATAGGATAGTTTTTATAAAAAAAAAAAGGCTTAAATAAATAAATAAATAGTTTTTATCCCGGGTCTACACAGACAGTCGCGGGTGGAAGCTAGTAATATTATAAAGAAGAAAATCTGTGAGATTGTAGCTTTGTAAGTTATCATATTTTAGGCACAGGCAGCTTTTAATATTATAAAGAGGAATATTCTGAGAGGTTATCACTTTGTAAACTTGCAAGTTTTTATGTAGTTGTAGTCTCTTTGAAAGTAATCAAAAATATTTTTAAAAAATCTTCCATCATCATCATCGGCCTATACACGTCCCCCTGCTGGGCTCAGGCCTCGCACCAGCAGACGCGGCTTGTGACAAAATTGTATGAGTGTTCACTTGAAATAAAACAATGAAAATACATAGCGTTAGCAGATTCCGTAATTCAGGGATTCCGAAGACTCATCGTGCACAATCCATTAACCTTCATAAAATATGCCTGTTTTCGTCAACACGGTCATTGAACTCGCGTATAGACTTTCGGTACTTACGCGGAATCTAGTGCCTTGCGAATATCTTGTCGTCCGATAGACGCTATAATAACTGCAGTTCATGTAACAAATAAATGGTACCTACCGAGATTGTGAATGTTATTTTCATCTTGATTGAAAGATGAGCTAGGTCATTAACGCCCGTTTCAGCCCAAGCAGAAAGACACGGAAAACAAAATAGTTTGTTACTCTCATCACCACCACAGAAGTACGGTGTTTTCACACTTTTCACGGATTTAAACACACGCGTATATGTTTTGGTTTTCGTCGTACATGTTTGCGTAAGGTCAAGTTCAGGCCGTCGCAGTCCCTTTGCCTTCAATTCAAGCCGAATTTGTAACGTTTTTTCACATTTTTTTAAGTAAGTAATAACTGAGTAATAACTAAGTACAGGCTATTTCAACACGTATTAAATGATTATTAATTAGAAAATACCCGAATTTGCATTCGCGCGCATGCATTTAATGACATGACTAGTGTTTGTTTATATAGGAGTGGCAACGTCGCACGCAATCGCTATTAACCGGCAACGTCGCGTGAGCGGCGCTCCGAATTTGGCTATTTTTTCATAGAAAATCTTCTGTTTCACGCGCAGGACTGTGGCGAAATTTCTCTTTCACTCTTATTGGATTTCGTATTAGGCAATGTACTGAATCTTGTTTCATAGGAGCGCAATCGTGAGCACTCCGCCTTGGGTGTTACCTATGAAATGATACAGGTGTAAGGGATGATGGTATATCGTATGGTCTTGTAATGTGTAAAGGTAATTATTTTATTGGTACAGTCGTTTTTTAAGATAGATTTTAAATAGTAATATTAATAATGAGTATAATTTTGTTATAATTATTTATGGGCGTTCACTGCACCAGCGCTCCTTAGGGCGAGCCGCCTCTGCACACCAGTATGTACCAGCATATATTTGGGGTGGACATAGGCTATATTTTATCCCACAGCTCCACCTGGAGACACATAAGCAGCTAGTACTAAATATAGTCGATTTTTTTATTCTACCACCTACATACACCAACCTACCTTAAAATACCTGGTGGTTATCTTAATAGTAATCAATTTTATTACAGTATTATTATGCTTTGTTTACTATGACTAAGCTAAGACGCTTAACTTGTGTGGGTGGATGACCTAATTTGTTCACATTGGCTCAATAGAAACAATACCAAGCAATAACTTAGGAGGCCATAAATAAGCAAAGTAATTGAAAGAGTTGCCAAGTACCTCTCGATCTCCGTAATACTTCTTGATGGCTTCAGCGCAACTGGTACTAGGTGCGATTTTGTTAGGGCGAATAAACGACCCAGCGCCTGGCTTCGAAGTTTTAAAATACTGAATATCATCCAAGGATCCGTCGTGCTTCCCTCTCGCAGGGTCGTCCCATTCCACACCGTACCAAATTCCTTTGTATCCCTGCACATCCCCTATATATTTAACTGTGGCGAAGTCATCATTGCACCTCACACGACTTCCAATTCTCACTTGAGACTCGCCTTCCTCGGTACCATTCCGGCTATCCATGGTACCGTTGCAAAATTTAGGTATCAAATTAACAGGCATTGCGCCCACCATTATCTTTAAATTTTCGAAAAAGGAATTGTTTATCAAAAGAGAAGCAGGCTGATTTTCACGGAAAACAAACTGTCAGACAGAACTGTTTGCTGCTGTCATAAGAAACAATGGGTGTTGCCTTTCAAAAAATAATGTGTCTTCATCTTTACCATAATTTGTCAGAATACTCATTTATGGCTGGAATATGGTATTGGTTTTTGTTTAAAATCGTCGTAATACGCAATCAGTGGCTCTTATGGACTTATAGACATTTTTATTGTTAAACCAAGTGGGGTTTGAGAATACAAAATTGCCAGTAAAAAATATCCGTGAGTCATTCAAATATGTTAACATAAGTCAACGATAGATGGCACTAGTTGTATCAACATCGGAATACGTTTCAGTGATTGGTCTTCACAGTGTCGTCTATTATGCGACCAAGAATGGTAGTCGCATCACTTAAGGACGAAAGTTCGAATGACAGGTCCGAACCGTACGCAAAACTCTTCTCTCATCCTTTTTTGCTGGTGAACGTATCGGTAAAGTTCAAAGTTGAGCCCTTTTGCAGACAAAACTTAGTGACGTAGCATAGTTCGGACCGAGTTTGCGCCGACAGTCGCCGGTTCAATGATCCATTTATTTTAATTCGTTCGTTGTGTCGGTACGGTGTTAGCGTCCTCTCGCTCTCCTCTTTCCGAACCGAAATGGGGATCGGGAAGTAAAACTAAAAAAATACTTTTTGACAAAAATGGCTACCCAATGTAGTGTCCCGGACGTGAGCATTAGTCGATAATAGGGATATGTTCTGTTGTGCCTGTGGAAATATGCAGTTTTTAAGTGAACAATTGTTGCGTGCTGTGCATTAGTGTATACGGATTGGTCCCTACAAAGGATCGAGCGTCAAAATGAGGTACGTAGAGTTCATCGCTCGAGCTTTCCTTAGCAAAACAAATAAATAATTACACAGTTAGCGAAGCAGGCGTGGTACTATTTTTAAACGGCGATAATTTACTGCATCGATGAGCTTTTGATCAGTGTCCGTGTATGTGCAAGCGATATAAAGAAACGTAAACACGGGCGTGTGGACGTCACGGGTGATCGATTATTTGATTATGTACGTAAATTTTGCATTTTATGAATGACAATGCTTCGAAGGCTGTAGTAAAATAGCAGTGCGAAGCCACTGCTACACAATCATAATATTTTCTTGAACATCCGCATATGCTATCGATTTTTCTTTGCGTATTCATTCGGCCCCACACGACGATACTTAGTGGCGGTATCTCCAGTTACCCTTAGTTGAAAATAGAATTCAGGGCTGACCTTGTGGTAGGTTTAGAAGTAATTTATTAAATGGATAATTTGGGGCTTTTTCTGTCCTCCTAGTGGGGTAGGAGTGTAATAATTCCTAGTATTGGGGTGGCAAGGGGTGTCCCTAGGGGAAGCTCTGTTAATATTGTTAGTGCAAGTGACTAATAAACATCAACACACCCTACCCTAATTTTCGATTAGAATTATCTAGAATTATTTCTGGTTAGTACATAGATAAGCCATTAATTTCATAAGTTATCTTGTAAGCAGGATAATACATTTTACTGATAAAGTGATTTATAGTGTTTAAAGTCAATCAAAATTGCATAGCCTAGTCTTACATGTCTAGAACCAAGTTTTTGATGTCTACCTACATCTCTGCTTAATTGTCAACATTAAAAAATATGAAGTATTGATTTCTGGGGTCAAAAATTTCATTTTCAAATCAACAATCATTCTAGAATGATTTTTAATAAAATCAATGACATATAGATAGTTTACTATCATCAAAAAAATCATCATTTTTACTCTTGTTTGTTGAGTTTGATGTAGGTATACATCAAACTCAAAAAACAAGAGTAAAAAAAAAACACATTCACCAAAAAATCTAAATCAAATACTTATTCTGCAAATAGCCCACTAGGGTGTCTCTAGTCCAGCCCACAGCCTGTGTCTAGCCCACATGTGAAATGGTAATTTACAATGAAAATAATAATCTTACAATTACAACAATAATCATTCCAATTGAATTCAACTAAAATAAAACAAAATAGCGAAATATTTTCCATTACATTACAGGCTGTGCCCGTGTGGTGTCAGATTAGAATTTCACCAGCCCCTTTCTTCCCGTGGGTGTCATTAAAGTCGACTAAGGGATCAGGGTTGAAGTGTGTTGTGGGTGATGGGCTAGCAACATGTCACTGCAATATCACATTTTGTCAATCTACCCACATTTATGCTAAAAGGCACTGGAACATAAGTTGCATGTGCTCTGCCTACCTCTTTTGGGAATAAAAACGTGAATGTATCAATGTATGTATGTATGTACATTGGATAAATAAGGTCTCTATCAGAATTAACAAGAATTTTATGGAAGTAACCTGATAATTATATAAAGCTGATAACACTCCTTTAAAGAACATTTGGTTAAAGTTTAGCTTTCAGTAATTAGCACAACACCTGGCCATTTAAAGCCACCTGTCCTCAGCCCAACTGGCTTAAGGAATGGCAGCAAAAAGTGCAAACCTTTAACATCTGCTCTGGCCTTCAAGGTTTCTATGTGGCTTGTTCCTGGATAAAACTTGATACTATCATTAAGCTATTAAGGAAATAAGATAATAGCTTTTATTTCATTTATCAGATTTTTTATGCATTATAAAATTTATAAATGAAATGTTTTTGTATCAAATATTCTATTACAATAGTCCTATTGTATTGTAGTCAGTTTGGAGGAAGATTTCACCGCTCTGGGTGGACACCCAGAGCGGTGAAATCTTCCTCCAAAGCTTCCAGGTTTCTGTCTTTAGATTTTCTTGTCAAACAGCATCCTGCTTTCTTTCAGATATCATGACTCCAACTTGAGCAAATAAATAATTATAAATACACAAAAAAACAGTACAGTCCATATAGTCTTTAAGACTAAATTTTGGCATAAAAGAGCAGACAGAAGAATAAAACCAAAATGCCCTGGGTCACAGTCATCAAAATTAAAGAGGTGGACTAAAAGGAAGGAAAATCAGCTGCTACTCCTTTTATTTGTTGTTAAAGCTCAGTACATCAAGGCTATATAATATACATACATAATGCAATTTAAAAATAATGTACTTCAAAAACAAAGTTTTAACCTACCACATTTCAGTACTCCACCAAGCCATGTGACCATTTCCAAGTTTATTTTCCAATTTACCGCATGAACTGATGTCCGAGGAAAAATGCGTTGATTATTAGAGAAAAAAAAAAACAAATTGCTGTATATGGGCCAATAATATTTGAGGACTCCCATCGATTCCTCAAGGTTTTCCGGGTGTGGACAAGTTAAAATGGAAAATACCGAAATTACTACACATGTGCCTTATATATTTGAGGAGTTCCCTAACAATGAGACCAACCAGGAGTCACATACGTTCACTTAAAAAAAAAAACCAATCGGTTCATAAATGCATACATAGTCTTATCTTATGGGGGGGGGCTTCCCCCTTCACATCATAGTTTATAAAATCTTAAATGTAAAAGATTGCAACTATAGATGTAACGTAGAATTAAGCTTTTTTAAATGCAATAAACAGCTTAATTTTTATTTTTTTCATGAGTTCTAAAAAAAATTAAAAAATGTACAACTGAATTTAGAACCTAATCTTTTCTATTCAGTCGGTTACAATACTAAATAAATCTGCTTTAAAACTAAGAATTTTATTAAAAAAAAGTGATACATTATTTTTCCTTTTTGGTTTTTACTCCTTGCCGACTTTAGCAAGGTTTATTTGCCAACTAGGCCCTAAGCAAACTGCGTTTTTTTCACGCGCCGTCGACGCGCGTTTCCCTACTACCATCCGCTAGGTAGTAGGGGAACGCGCGTCTACGGCGCGTGAAAAACTTTAAACTGTTGAAAGTTATACTAATAATTATGTAAGATCAATGTCACATTTTTCTGGGTAGTTACAGTCTATTGTTTATTTCTTACCTATTTAAAAACGTTATTTTCCGTCCGCGAAACATAAAAGGTAAAAATCCTCTTCCTCGACATTGTAATAGTGTAGTGTAATACAGGGCCACTTTATGTCAAAGCAATATGGGTTAAATTCGAACGAACAGGATTTTTCTTCATTCAAATTTAAGCCATGTCACTTTGACATAAAGTACCCATGTTTCACACTAGTGCAACTTCGAGGAGGTTCGACTTCATGTTTACTAATCGTTTCTCATTCACAAATTACACAGGAAAACCGCTAAATTGATACATAATTGGATGTAAATAATAATTGTGATTACGGATTAATCACCATTGTGTAGAGCTCAGCTAAAAAATGTGCACAATATGTTTAGATGATTTGGTTTATAGAAGTTTCACTCAGCTTGCAACCAGGGTATGTAATGTAAAAAGGCATACAAGGAGGGGTCATATTAATAGAAGTAACAATTGGAAATACCAATAGGAATAGAATACACATTATTTCCTTTTTGAAATTAGCTATAATGAACACTGAAAATGGAGTAAAAATAAAGGCATTCCGTGTTTGTATTGAAACATTTTTGTATTTATAATACTTTGTTGTAACATAAGTTATCTAATAGGATATATGAATCATATTAATACATGAATCCTCATCACATTGATAACATGAAATAGGTCTCTGTCAGCAATGTAGGTACATACCTAACTACGATTAATGCATGCAATTAAAGCATGTAAAAGCTATATTTAAATAAGAACCAACAATACTAAGCTGAGGGTTTTATATATTTTTTTTATACGGATTCAATAGAAACATTTAAATCGATTCAGCGGTTTGAGCGTGAAGAGGTAACAGATAGACAGACAGACAGACACACTTTCGCATTTATAAAATTAGAAGGAAAACTTAGCTCATCTCTGGTGGATATTCACCTTAGGAGTGAGTGTGAGGGAAGATGTCTGGTAGTGATTAACGGGTTCTTGCCGGGGTGAAGACAGACTAGCTGAAGACCAAAGAAACTTTATTCTAGATTTGTCCAATAGAACACCTTGCCTAGTTTAGTTTTTACAACGATAACATGTAACTTGGCATTAAAGTTGCCAGCTTTACACATGTTGCCTGCACGGCACCCGAGCTGTCTCGAGGCGAGATATCTATCATATCTATCAATATCTATCCGTTTCTATCAAAGAAACAACATAACGCTGAATAAGTTTCTGTCAAACAAATAATTTTGGTACTAACCCTTTTTCCAACTGTAATTTCTGTATACCATCATCAACTACCCGTTGAGGCGATTCGGACGAGCCGAAACTCAACGGGGTCAGGTCGGTTGAGTACTGAATTCCCATGGCCACCTTCTGTCTCCATCATCAGATCAGCTCGATGGTACCATAATATTGAATTGTCATCCAAACTATATTAACACCCAAAATTTGAGCTCAATCGGTTGAGGTTAACTGATTCAAAATTCAGTTCCGAGATTGGTCCCGCACTAACAAATTAACAAAGAAACAAACATGTCAAGTTAAGTAAAAGTTTATAAAAAGAGACGATATTCTATCTCGCCACGAGACAGATCGGGCGCCGTCTTGTGCTAACCATGCTGGTTATCAGACTAGCTTTGTCCTCATAGAATCACAATGCATGATGGTTTGTAGGTAAGGATATGTTAATAAAAAAATAAAAAAACCATTTATTTCAGACGTTTTAGGTCCATAGTTCTTGTTAGTTACATATGTTTTTACTACCTAATTAAAACTTTTACTATATCACTAATTCATTAGTGACCTTCAAAAGTCACGTGTAAGAGGTATAGCATGTTCCCTGGCCATATGCCTACGTATTTCAGTTCATCTACAAATGTGTAATTACAATTAGCTGACTTCCCCTCTAATTTAGGAGTGGAACAAACAATTGATGACAATTAACATTGTTTTACAAATGGGTGTTTCTCATGCCCGTATGACAGAAATTGACAATCAGTGGAGAGGGGTTCCCTAAAGTCTGGGCCAACGGGATACTCGACTCTGTTACAAACGTAGTTTGCTTATTATTTTAAAACGGCATATCTATTGGAAAACGGGAAGATGCGGTAGCCTAGTGGTTCAGGCACGCGGCTGTCAACCGGCGGTCGTGGGTTCAAATCCTGGCTCGTAACCAATGAGTTTTTCGGAACTTATGTACTTAATATGGATTATACGCGGATTGCCTAGAACGCAAAATGACTAGTGTGTTGTTTTGCCCACATTGCAGTTTGACCACCGAGCATTGTGCCTAAAACGCAAAATGCCTACATCATATTCGTCGTTTTATCTTTACGTTAGCGATGCCGACGGAGCCCCGTATTTCTGGTCTGCTTGCCCTTCGGGCATCTGAAGAAACCTAACGAACCTAACCTACCTATGAGTGGTCATTTTGCGTTTTAGGCACAATGCTCGGTGGTCAAACTGCAATGTAGGCAAAACAACACACTAGTCATTTCGCGTCCGGGCAATCCGAGATCATCCGCTTAATATTTACCTTTAGCTTTTCGGTGAAGGAAAACATCGGAAACAGGTCTAATCCCAATAACTTCTAGTTTTCCTTCTGGGTTGGAAGGTCAGATGGCGAAACGCAGCCTGCTCGCAGACAAGTGTGTTACAAGCGTAACTTTGATTGGGACTGCCCATAACAAAAAAGTACAAAAGGCGAACTTAATCCCTCAGCGCATTCTCTACCAGTCAACCGTATGGCCAAACAGAGACTTTCAAACGGTGGGTGCAAGAGAACGATATCCAATATAACTATATAGAACTGCCATCAATGCTTAAGTTGATTAATACGAATATAACAGGTAAATATAATAATACGAGCTGATTGGCTGTGACGTAATTTCACGCCCCTTTTAATTATAATATTTTGATATCTCAAACATACATATAAACTCGTGACTTTAGAAAATGTATTTAAACAATAAAAAGCTTTATGAAGTTATTTTAACATAATAACGTTATTTGAAAGACTGACATATTGGTTTTCACATCCTTTCTAGCTAGGTTTTCCTAGGAAACCTAGGTTTTACAATATAAAACCTATCTAATGACATATAAATCTCTTCTGTACTATAAAAGGTTACAAATTGGTCGCTTTGATAACTTTATACATAGATTGTAGGTTACAATTTATGATTTATATTGATTGATATTTAGATCTAGTTCCGAACTAAGCCAGGCTTGTCCAATAGGTACTATAGACGACAATAACACACATTTACCGGGATTCATGTATCTGGACCACCCAAGCTATGCGATTCCCCAAGTGTTCCAAGTTCCATCACTGGAACAATGCAGGCGACATAGTGCCATTTTCCAGGCATTTAGCGGAGGTGTCATCTATAAACTATGCTAGGAACTGGGGCAGCAACGAGATAATATTCTGCCTACGTCGCCTTACCGTCGCGCACACAAGTGTGTCGAGTCGTTTATTAATATCGGTTTAAATAACCGATTAAACTACAGTACGATTACTGTTAGTTAACCGCTGACAGATGGATTGCCTTCATTTAATTTTCAACTTTAATTTCATACAAATAAAGCATTTTTCAGAATAATGTTACCCACATCTACCGATTTAGTAATAACTATTTTATTTGTATAAGATTAAAGTTGAAAATTAAATGAAGGCAATCCATCTGTCAGGTCTTAACTAACAGTAATCGTACTGTAACATAGACAAGCTTTGAGTAAGGATTCATATAGGGAGCACAGAATAATTTATAGTACTTAAAGGTACAGAAGGTCCACTGTCTTAGTGATTGATGACGTTAGCTGTAATTTTTTGCCAATATACAATCATAGAGTGGGATAGGGTTGTCGACGCACCACAAACCTAAACACCCAACATTATAATTGTTTCAGTTATATCGGTTACCTTGGCTCTGCTGCGGATAGCCTCACACAGGAGGAGGTTACCATAGATAATAAATGTGTCACGGCATACCATGAACAACCTGCTTAAGAGTTCGAAGTAAGCTCGAATCTCCATACAAACGTAATTACGTTCTCATTTTAAAACTAAGAGTTGGATTGTAACGAAACTTTGCATATACAATGACATGAGGTATATCTAATGTCTGTAATTCGTTTATGTAGCTTCAGATACCATAGTAAAAAAATACAGCAAATTTAAGTTTTTCATACAAAACTTTTTTTTGCTATATTTAGCTTGTTTTATACACTGGAACCATATAAACTAATTACAGACATAGATATACCTCTTGTCAATGTATATGCAAAGTTTCGCCACAATCCAACGTAGTTTTAAAATGAGAGCGTAACTACGTTTGTATGGGAAGGTGAAATTCGGCCGAGCTTACTGCGGACTCTTAATTTGGGCGGGCAATGGCTTGTTTGCC
The DNA here is from genome assembly GCA_947049275.1 of Epinotia bilunana. Classification (NCBI taxonomy): domain Eukaryota; kingdom Metazoa; phylum Arthropoda; class Insecta; order Lepidoptera; family Tortricidae; genus Epinotia; species Epinotia bilunana. The sequence continues at coordinate 12,250,717 of OX346274.1, read as the reverse complement.
ACAGCCTCGTACTAACCCGATTGCGGCAAAAAGGTGGAACGATGACAAAGACAACAAATGAAATATCTCATCCTATCACGCTAATTCAGTTTTGGATACAACCATCTCGCTCGGTAGTTTTACAAATGGTAACTGTGAGCAGGAGGAATATATTGCAAATTTTGTACATTGCCATTTTGAGAAGACTTAATCTGAGGTTATGCGTTACGTACTCACCTGTACCGCGAAGCATGCGCGGATGTCATTGTTACTGCCATTATGCCCAGTTTCATAATAGTAAATATACTCATATCATAGTATTCATAGTAGTGTCGATGCATATATTTTTAATTTAACCCTCGACGCAAAAAGAGGGGTGTTATAATTATAAGTTTAACGTGTCAGTGCGTCTGTCTGTGGCATCGTAGCTCCTAAGCGTATGGACCGATTTTATTGCGGTTTTTTTTGTCCGAAAGCTGACGTCATCTAGATGGTTCTTGGCTATCTACCTTTCAACAAAATCGGTTCAGCCAGTTTCTAAGCGTAATTTAGGTATTTCTACTTTTCTAATTACCGCGTTAGTCTAGCTCAGGTCGGCTAGCTAAGTTTCAACCAACGATAAATCTCCCAGGAGCTCGTTTCCACTTATATCCCAGAGTCTTATTATCATCATCATCATCATCATCATCATCATCATCATATCAGCCGAAAGACGTCCACTGCTGGACATAGCTTGTGAGACCCTGGTAAATATAATGGTTTTTTTTTTTTTTAATGAACGATCGTCCGTATTTTCGTGCTGGAGGTTTTCCCTACATTTTCCCAGCCTACGCTCCAGCCAGCCTCGTGATATTTACGATCTCTTTAAAAGCAACGGGCCAGGTTAAGAAAAAAACATACAATTTCCGCCTTGTTACAAAGGAGTACAGTGCGGAAGTGAGGATGATTACACATCGACGTCGACTGTACCTAGCTATCTAATTTGGCAACGTGCGAGCCACCTGGCCACTCTAAGCTGGCCATAACAGACGCATTACTCAACATCAGCCGGGCAGTGGACGTCTAAAGTGGTCCACATGGATGCGGAATCGAACGGTTATACTAACAGTCCTGAATGAACGTGCTCTGGTACGTGAGAAAATCTTTTTCACCCATTGATAGCAAAATCACAGAATTTCATAATGAAGTGATTTGTCAGCTGTCTAAAAAAATACGGTTTTATATCCTACTATCCTACTAATATTATAAATGTTAAAAGTTTAGATGTTTGGATGTTTGTTACTCATTCACGCTTAAACGGCTGAACCGATTTGAATGAAATTTTGCACGAAGATAGTTTATAACCTGGATTAAAATATAGGATAGTTTTTATCCCGGGTCTACGCGGATGAAGTCGCGGGCGGAAGCTAGTTACACATATAACTTGTCTGCTCTCAGTCCTGAAGTTCCATGTTATCTCTCCTATTGGGTTAAGAGACTCGCGAAAACTACCTGTTTATAATATAAAATTTCTGTCAAAAAAATAATTCATTGTCTACTTTAATTTTTGCACAGTCACCAACCGCATATTGAGAGGGTTCCAATGAGCCTAAACACGACAGGTCTATCTTATGTAATTTAGGAGATGCTATGACCACCTTCTATCTCCATGATCAGATCAGCTCGATGCTGCCATAATATTGCAGAGTCACGACTCTTACATAAGTATGCCAAATTTCTGCTCAATCGGATGTATAATAGGCTGGCTTAGTAGCTGAAAAATCGTCTGCACATTACGAAAGACAATTCTGACAAGGACAGTGTAAGTTAAATTATAAGCATAGTTGTAATTATAGTAGTTATTATTATGATACCTAGAAAGTGACACTGAACATTTAATTTAATGTTCTCTGCCTGTCCCTTTTGGAAATACAGTCGTGTTTTATGTATGTATGATATTCTGACATGATAATATACCCAGTATGCACCTCGAAAATAAAAACCCTATGTCTATTATGCATCATTGGTCACCGGAAGTCAAATCCAAAGGAAGTGCCAATTGTTAGTCTTAATTAGGCAAAGGCATTAGCTATAGTGTCCGTAAGGACCTGGGTGTCTATTTGACGTGCGTATTGCAGATGTTATGATAAAACGATCAGAAGTAATTATCCTCGGTGACATCGCGTGTAAGAGTGAAATCAAGAGCATAGATGCAATCGCGTGTGTCTTTAACTTAAGGGGCTCCACGCGCTTTTTGGCTAGTTTTGACGAGTTTTGAATTGATATTCCTCCGTCAAAACTATAGATATATTTATGGAACAAACACCTATCGGTTGTTTAGTTCTTTATCTACATTTGCACGAGAGTTTTTTTGAAAATAATTAATATTTATTTTTTTATGATTTATTCAAACATGGTCCAAAAAAGCTCTGTTTTCGATATTATTATGTTGTTCATGCATTTTTATATATGAAATCTACATATAACTGTTCCTTATTGACGTCTCTAACAACCCAAGAGAGATTTTTATTTTATACTCATTTTCACAAAAGTTACGTCCATAAAACTGGTTTTTTGGCCTGAAATTGCCAAAGTTTGGTGCCATATATCCCGAAAACTGTGAGGTTTGAAGTAAATATGGGATACTATTTCGGTAAACCTCGTTGTTGTTAATACGATAAACCATAAAAAACACAAATAAACCGACAGTTATAGATCGAAGGTCATTGGCAGCTAGGAGCCCCTTAACGCAAACCGACTAAGTAATCTTTTATGAACTGCTATCACAGTATAGCAACTACGAGTATATTATCAGAAGTAGCTAAGTACCTATTAGAGAATAAAAAATATCATCTTGTACAAAAATCTCGATCTCCTCTTGAATAAACTGTTTTCTGTGCCCTCCAGGGTGTCATGTTGTACACAATGCTATGCTAAGTATAGGTTAAGATACAATGTGATATGCAATAAATATTATGAGTATGAGTATGAGTAGAAGAATGAAGAGGAGTAGGTAATTATAAGACATCTACTAAGATCTTTTCGTGACTATTATAGAAGATGGGAAAATTGATGGAACGAGAGGCAGCTAGGGGATGGCCAAGAAGTAACAATGTCTAACAAATAAGGGAGCAAGTTAAGGTATTGTCAGATCAGGAACTAAAGGAAATGACAGAGGACACAAACTGGCTGTGCACTGTGGCTGGCGATTGCAATACCGACAAAAGTGCTACTCTTAAGGGTCGAACACACAGCACCGTCGCGGGCGCGCAGCGCGATATTTCCCTACAAACCGCTAGCGTGGTCAAACAGGCTGCGCCCCGTCGGCAACGCGCCCCGCTTCTGTCGCGCCCCGCCAGCCTCCCGCCGCGCGCCCGCGACGGGCGGGCCGCGTGACCGCGACGAGTGCGCGGCGCGTCAGTGTGACGCCAGATAACGGAGCGCGCGGTGCGTACGTGATGCTGGCGGGTCGATGGCGCGAGGCCAGCGCGAGGCGCGCGTCGTTGCTGGCTGGTTGATGGCGCGATGCGCGCGTGCTCTGTGTGACCGGCCGTCCCGCTCGCATCACGCGCTCGTCAGCCCCGCTACCGTCCCGCTGGCAGTCTGTTCGACCCTTTAGGTTGAAGGACAAGATCACAGTATAAGTATAACTGATCATGCTTGTACAGAAGTCCATTAAAGGTCAGGACAAAATCAAGACCTGATATCCTGTCTTTGTAAAACTGAAACCAAAGTAGGTGTGATAATTCATCAGGGTAGGGTACCGAAAGTGACGGACTTACGGCTTCACAAACCGGTTTTATTTTATTGTTACTAAATAATTAACTTATTTATTTACCTCTGAGTTTTCCCGACGTTTCGGATGTGTCGCAACATCCATGGTTACGGAACGACACCCGTGATTTAAAAATCGCGTTAATTATACGCTAGTCGCGTTTAGTAACAATAATGTGTGAGAATCGCGAAAGTTTAAATTATTTTTATTCTATTGTGTGCAATGTGCAATAAATTGAAGTACGAAAAATACGAGGAAGTAAAATAAAATAAAATAATAAAAATAAATAAAGTTTAATTTTCAGGCATAAAACACCCATATCAAATAAGCAAATAACACATCAAATCAAATACACTTCAAATAAAGTAAAAATAAAACATAATAATTAATAAAATTGAAAAATTCTAAAACTACTACTTTTTGTTATTTTTCTGGTGAACAGAAAGCCAGTACCTAAAGATAGGGGTGTTCATATCGCGATATGCGTTTTCCACGATAGTATTCCGTGAGCGTCGCATTCCCTCCCAGAAGGAGGCAATGCGGACGCGGATCACGGCGAAGAAGTCGGGGACTCCGGCTTCAGCGAACATGGAGGAGGCACTGCACGAACGCGGCAGCCCCATCAGGGCCCTAAATATATTATTATACTGAACCCTGATGGAGCTGTACGCTTTCCTGCTGTGTCTTACCCACAGTTGACAGGTGTAGAAGGAAAGACAGTATGCGTTGAATAACGTACACTTGACCTGCCTGCTACTCCTGGCAAACCTTCGGGCAATCATGTTCCCTCGTACTGCCAGCGCCCTTCTTTCGCGCTCCATGACCATGTCGTCCCTTAAGTCTTCGTTCAATATATGGCCTAGATATTTGAACTGCCGCACAACACGAACTGCCTCGCCATTCAGCCTTACCTCAGGCACATTATCCGGACCCCTTCCTGACTTAAAAACCATGAGTTCGGTTTTGCCACGTTGTATATTAGTCCGTGCGAGTTTACATAACTCTCACAAACCGATACCAACTTTCTTAGGCCCTTAATGGAGGGGCTCAGCAGCAGCATATCGTCAGCGTAGCTGAGGCTTTTGACACAAATGTCACCCACGTGACAACCAATTCCAGTGCTCCTGAGCCTCCCCATCAAGTCATTGACGTACAGGTTAAAGAGGTCCGGAGAAGTAAGCCCGCCCTGTCGAACACCGCATTCTAATATATAACTATTAGAGGTCGTGTCACCCCATTTCACACAATTCGTTTGGTTTCCGTACCAGTACTCGAACACCCGTACCAAACTTTCAGGGACACCAGAGCCGCGCATTTTGCCCCACAGAATTTCGAAATTCACAAGGTCAAATGCTCGACTAAGTAAAGTGCGGTTTGGCGTCACAAATTAAATAATACCCATACCAATACCACAATTATATTCTAACGCGGGGGTTAGTCCACAAGTCAGCCTGTCGGTGGTCGTCATTACTAGGGCTTAATACTTTCAAGCTTTCGGGCTGAATACGAGGACTTTTACACCATAACCTAAGACCAAGTATGAAACTGTATTCTTACAAATAAATTATTTTGAATTTTTTGAATTTTGAAGTGTTTGGACAAGATGTCTTCTATTTTGGTGTTCTTCGGACGAGGAAGACGAAGGAAATGAATATATATAAAGATAAGCGTTCAAATTTACAAATGGGTAGGAACATGTCACTATCATATCAGTCGAAAGACGCTCGCTGCTGGACATAGGCCTACCCAAAAGAGTGCCACAATGACCGGTCCATCCATCCATACCAGGTCATCACTCCACCTTGTGTGACCGGCCGGCCTTTATAGATAATGGAAAGGGTTCCGTACCATTATCTATAAAGGCCGGCCGGTCACACAAGGTGGAGACCGGCCGGAAACCGGCAAGCAAAAAAAATACTCAAGGATAAACATTTGAAAAATGATTTAATTTTTATTAAAGACAATTATAGCTGTTTATGTGACGCAATAGTGAAGTTACAAACATCTTATTTATCTTTGGTAGAATCATTTGAGATTTTAGACCATGTGCGAAGTATTATAGATTGGAGTGGATCCAACACAGTCAAATTAAAACTGGAAAAAGTAGTGGACAGGATTACTGTTTATTACCCTTCGTGACTACGCCGATTTAATAAAAACAAATAAATACGAAGATAGCGTAACTGAGTTCTATAAATATGCACCTGTTACATCATCTGAAGTAGAACGCTCCTTCTCTACGTATAAATGGATTAACGATGAAAAAGGAACCAGTATGCAGGCTGATCATATGGAAAAAATTATGACTATCATGTATTATTACAGAGAAGACGAGGAAAACGTCATTAGCACAGACATAGATTACGATACTGTTTTATACGATGAAAATTAGTTCACAGGTGATTTGAATCCTTAAGTTGTATTATTGAAACTTAAGTAGTTTTAATAATGCAGTACTAAGTTAAGTAGTTTAAAAAAAATGGTTTTATATTGTCTTTTATTTAAATGTTATTCCGTAATGTTCATATGAAGTATATTATTGTTTACTTATGGATTTGAGGTTTAGTTTTGTTAATAAATAAATAAAGATACGCTAGGTAAATATGATTTCAGTTTATTCGATAGTCGATAAAATACAACTTTCCAACTCTAATGACGTTTGATTTTTGCCATGAGCAATTCCGCCCTCTGGCTATAGAGATAAGTAAATGCAACATCCTACAGGTAAAATCAGATGAACAAACTATGTATAGGCTCTATACACTCTCTCAGACAGAAGGCGACGTCCCTAGGATATCGCTTTTGTTTCATGTAAGTACCTTAACACTTTTGTATGTTCTTTCGTACTACGGCGCCAACACCGTAGTCGTTTTCCGCTACATACGAGGAAAACCACGGGATCGGCTACCAGCATAGTGAGTAGCGATTCTTGGCAGTGAATATATGTTAAAACTGGCTGACACAGGAAAGTGGGGAATTGGAGCTATCCCTGTTATATGCTTCGGGAGACAAAAGTGAAATCGGGCCGTTGCAATGTATTTAACCAAATCATAACACCTAACTCTTCCTAGAAGATAGCCGGCTCCAGCTAGACTAGTATTGTAAAAGACTCGAGTTCTGGAGTCCCAATTTTATAAAATTGACTCTCTTAGACGACTCGGTGAAGACTCAGAGTCCCGAGTCGCGACGAGCGTAAGTCATCTGTCGAGCGTGAGTCCAGCAAAGAAGTTTTCTGTAAAGCGAGTCTTCAAAAAAAACTGGAGTCCTTCACTGCGACTATTAGTTTCCAAATAAAACTTTCGGCTAGATTTACAATACGACTCCGAGTCTCGCTGCGAAAATGTATTGTATTGAAATTTATTAAGCAAAATGAGCTAACTTAAGGATTTAAGGCAGTTTCCCTCCAGGGCCCTTTTCTTTCACCCTGTATATATAAAAACAGCTACATAAGCTACACCGCTGTACTAAGAACTGTACTATAATGTAAGTATCATTGTTGAAGGTGAGGTGGGCTCAAACAATAGTATTATTGGCTCGAGCACGACTCGTTGCACCAAAGAACTCTGAACGCAGAAAAAGGACTCGAGTCCTTTGCGAGACTCGCTTAGTTTGCGAAACTTGCTTGGTTGGGAGTTCTGCAATAAAGGGAGTCCTATGTACTGAGTCGAGTCTCGCCATTTGAGTTCCGAGTCTAATAAAAAGGACTCCCAGTACTCGAGTCCTTTGCAACACTAAGCTAGACTGACCGCGCGGTATAAGTAACTATTTAACAGTACCATTCTCACGATTCTGATGAGGCCGGTTGCTACACCACCATCAATCATAACAACAATGGGAACTCGCTCCAACACTTTCGACACTAGTGGCCGTTTTCGATGTACGGTCGGAAATGAAGATCAGTTTTGCAATCGTTCACTATATGCATGCCATACCTAATCTGTATGTGTCCACAGTTTAATGTTTTTGCTGTCATGAATCAATACTTTCTTTCTTTCTAATGTACTAGATGCCCGCATATTGTAAAGGACGCTGGCTAACCAGCGGAATAAATAATGGTATATGTCCATCGTGAAGGCCTACAAACTGAAAATACTTGAAAAAGGAACATGCGTTTTAATAATACGGGTATAGATTCTTGCATGTATGCCCAGGAACGTTATGATACGTTATTGGGCATTTTCAAACATATTTTTACCCAGTTATCGTGAGTTGGTAAACGAAAATTAACTCCGTGTCAGTTTTGTGACTAAAATTAAGCATACAAATTGCAAAAGAACTTTTATCTCATTTTCATATGTATAAAAGCGAACATGTTATTGTTCGCTTTTATACGAACTGAATACTTAATTATCGTCACAAAACCGAAACTGATAAAAAAAAATTACGACTCACGCTAATTGGGTACACGTTTTTTTTAAATACCCTTATATAGTAAGTTATTTAATAGCTGGTAGCAATATCTTTAAACGATTTCAATCATATTACATTTAAATTTTTCTCGCAAAATGGGAGTGAAATGTTCTTCATAACCAAAAGCTAAACACAAACAAAGGCCGAACGAAATGTGTTTATAGGCACATATACCACTTTAATTACCAACATAGCTACTATGTGAATCAGTAGGCAACGCAATCGTACATTACGCTGTTTATATTTACTCTAAAGGTTCACTTTAATTAATAACATGCAATCATTTACGCTTAATTACCTCTCTAAGTTATTATTAACTCGCTATTATTACCGATGACTAGATGTTTACCAGCGCTCTGCACCAAAATGCCGTGCCCGTGACTAAGTTTCCGAGATGGGGTCCAAAACGACAAACAGAAGAAACGTGAGTCGTTCTTAAAAGGGTCAATGTTGCTGTTGAAACCGTTTTAAGCGTGCTTAGGTCATAGACCCGTCGTCTAAATGACCAGCTACTTTTGAGTGATTTTCCAGTAAGTTGCAGGAATTGCAACGCTGGGAACTCACGAAAATATAAAAACTTAAATAATGTAGTGTCAAACCGTCTAACTACTCTGCCAAATTAGAAGTTATGTCGTCAAGTAACTTATTTTTTTTATCTATACTAGTACGGCGGCAAACAAGCACATGATCTGTCCGATGGTAAGCAAACACAGTAGCCTATGGATGCTTGCGATTAAAAAAAATCACAAGCGCGTCGCTGACCCGTTATTAATTTCAGGATGCGTTGTTTTGATAGCTAGAAATGAACGCGGGAACTCTCAACACTACACAACCTCGGGGGCTTTGGCGAACAGGAACACAACACCACATACCTTCAGAACAGCAGTGGCTTTACTATGGCTGCGGTCTTCTGTATGGTACTTCCCAGTTGGGCTGTTCCAAATATGACGAGTTGACATTTCGCTGTGGCCTCTGTTATGTTGGCGAATTAGACGTTTGCTCATTAAAGGTTGATACAAGCCGTATTTAACCACGTTTACGGTTATTAACGGGCCACAGATAAGAGCTGGTTATCTGAGATCTCGTAATTAGCTTGTTCCGCAAACCATGGTGCGCACGCTTGGCCAATTTTTGTACTATCGCTCACTGTGAGCCGTGCTTAGGACGGTCTAAGTCATGAACTCGATCGCCGTTAGGTCAAAAGAATGTTACGAGAAATAAATTAAAATCCCAATAAACACATAAGAACATGTCGATGGACAAGACTTACAGTGAAAAAACCCGCACTCAAATAGGTTCATACGCTTCGGAGCTACGATGCGACAGACAGACACACACATACACATGTCAAAGCGGTTCCACACTGCGACTTTTTTGCAGCGTTACAAAGGCGATACAGGTAAGGTAATCTAAGGCCACAGTCGTGATACAGTTGAGTTGTGCGTTTGTCAAATTCGCGTCGTCGTTTGTATCGCTGCAAAAATCTCAGTTTATAACCTGTTCTTTAACTTATACGAGTAACACCGCTCTTTAACGACGGAGGTTCAAACATTTTGTAGAGTATGTGAGCACTTAAAACTATCATAGTTTTAACTATCATCGGATCTGTTGTTCTACAGTTCTCATGCCAAAAGAAACGATTACATCCGAACCCGAAGACTATTCCATGTGCACACAGACCGACTTCCCGGAGTCCAACTGACAGCCCGGCAAAATAACAAGTCATTTTTTGAATAACCCTTGTCTTATAAATGTTTTTTTTTTACGTTTTTCATTGTGACCTCTCCGCTAGTTCGCATGCCTTAGGCCATTGCCACCACATAAATACAGTTAGCGCCGGTGACCACACCGCATGATTTAATGGGCTCTTCCGTTGTCATCGCGTGCGTTCACCCAGTGCACCCGAACTTTAGCTCGTTTGTAAGAACGAAATGAACTTCCGCGGTTGCGGATGCGAATGTCTGCAACGACCCAGAGCTGGAATATAAATCTGAATAACCTACAACTTAGAAAAGTTGAAAAACCCCCGACATTTTCATTTCAAAGTCCTATATCTCAAAAACGGCTAAACAGATTTTGATGATCCCGAGTGTTCTTAGCTATGTAAGAACACTCGGGATCACATCAGCTTTCGAATAAAAAAATCCGCATTCAAATCGGTCCATCCGTTTGGGAGCTACGATACCACAGACAGATACACAGACACGTTAAACTTATAACACCCCTCTCTTTGCGTCGGGGGTTAAAAATACATATTATCCTTGCATATTTCATTAATAATCTAAACTATGCCAGCGAGCCATGGAGCGCAGCATATTAGGAGTAAAACTGATTGATCGCATTCGGAACACCACACCAAAACTCAAACAGTCGACGTTGTTCGGAAGGCGGCCAAGTTGAAGTGGGACTGAGCTGGTCATGTCTGCCGAGGGAGCTGTGGGCCAAGATCGCCACTGAGTCCCGAGCCCGACAGCTCGAAACGGAGACGTGGCAGACCCCGTCGGCGATGGCGCGACGAACCTACTTTTTTAAAGAATGTCCGGGGACTGTTCAAAACCGGCAGGGTTGGAAAAAGAGGGGGGAGACCTTTGCCCAGCAATGGGACACCATAATCTAATCTATAGAACTTTTTTCACTCATCCCTATACGAGTGTTAGCCAGTGTCGTATACCGTTCCTGACTAGATTGCGTTTCATTCCACATTTGAATGCAATTTATCAAAACGAGCGGCGTCGCGGCCTCACAAGATGAGGGTGTGACGGGTAGGATGACTCATGTCACATCCGTACGGTTGTATTTGTTTTGTACAAGCATAACTGAAAGCTTTTTGTGGCCAATATAGTTCTGTTCACAAACAGGGTTCGCATCGAATACGACCTACATGTATACTCTATCCGAAACTCTAGTCAATTCTGTCAAACGAACGCAAATAAAAAATGTCAGTACTCTCAGAATAGTCTTTTTCTGCTTGCTTTTTTTGACAAGGTTTTATCTTACAATTTCGAACGTACTATACATGAACATGGCCAAATGGGATGAACTTGCACCCTAATTTATGGGTTGCCAGGACGCGCGACACCATACAAACGTAGTTTGGTTCTCATTTTAAAACACGCTAGAATAACATGAAACTTTGTATAAGTACACAATGGAATCCGCCGTATCTATAGGTCAGAAACTAGTCTCTGTGTGCTGGTGCCTGGGTGGGGGGGGGGGACTTTTATTTAAATCACATCTAAACTTACTTGCTCTGTTTTGTTACCGATAACTCATTAATAGTTCAATGAATATCCCCCAATCCCCCATCCCCCAATCCCCCAATCCCCCAATCCCCCAATCCTCCAATCCCCCATAAATGCGAAAGTTTGGATGTTTGTTACTCAATCACGCCTAAACGGTTAAGCCGTTTTGGATGAAATTTTGCACAAAGATAAAAGAAAGAAAAAAGAAAGAAAGATACATTTATTCACAAACACACAGGACACACGTGTTAAACAATAAAATAATCAAAAAACAGAAAACAGATAAAACATGAAACAAGTGTGTCTCTGCGGCAGTGAACCGGACACTGGCTCAGCATTATGCTGAGGTGTCAGACACCTGCAGCGCTGATTTTCAGCCAGCACCGTCAGTGACTCACGGAAACGTCATACAAATGTAATAAATAAACTACGTACAGTATTGGGACAGGCGAAAGAGAAATAAACATAAGTAAAAAGTGAGATAATACATGTACACACTACCTAGATGCAGCTTCAATAAAATATTTATATTTACAGTACACATTAAAAACAAAAACTAGATAAGAAATTGGCATATTTATTGCTGTCACAGTGCTGGGGATTAGGATTTTGATTTCTGGAGCGTCAACAAATAGCCTAAAGGCTATTTGTTGACGCTCCAGAAATCAAAGCGTTGGAGCGTCAACAAATAGCCTTTAAGCATACGCTTAAAGGTGTATCTGCTAAGCGCCCTTTGGATAGGAGGAGGGATATCATTCCAGCACTTAGACGCCGCAAAATTGAAACTACCTCTGAACGCAGCGGTTCGGTGCATAGGTATAATGGCCATTGCCTTAAACCTGCGCGCACTTTTGGACCATACCAGTTTATGAAAAAGGTAGGTGGGGGTTTCCTGTTTTACCACCCCGAACAGCAGAGTGGCCAGGTGCAGGCGCCGGCGTGCAGGCATGTTAAGCAAGTTAGCGGCGTTCAAGTATGGAGTGATGTGGGATCGGGGAGGGACTCTGAAACAAAGACAAAACAAGATAGTTTATAGCCTGGATTAAAATATAGGATAGTTTTTATTCCGGGCCCACGCAGACGAAGTCGCGGGCGGAAGCTAGTATAATTATATGTTCTAGAATATATGGGCGAACTAGTGACATTTCCTCGTTATATAACTGCAGGCCAATGATGTCATTTTTATCTTTTTAATTAAAATATTCATCAAGTTCTTCGAACAGATGATTCACAGATAGCATATTTTATCCTTCCGGTTGGATTGTGCTTATCCATTTTAGATATACCTACACCTCCTATTAGGTAGGGTTAGGTAGGCTATTAGTATTCAAAGGCAGGATCTTTTTGATAGCTTTAGGATTTGGCCGATTTTTGTGACCTGGCGTTAAAAATTAGTTAGCCAAAGAAAATTCGTCGATACTTATATAATAACGAAGTAATGTTTGTGAGGCTTTCATTTTGTAAGTTTGTATGTAGGGGGTAATCTCCGGAACTATACTCATACGATTACAAAAAATCTTTCACCTGTGTATAGAATACACTTTGTGGATGCACATAATCCCGCGGGTTTGCCCGCTGATGCGCGGGCAGCTACTTGATAGATAAAGAGTTCACATTTCATAATCATCGAACGATTTGTCATAAATAAGGCTAATGATAGCTATCATTAAAATATCATAAATGTGGCGCAAGCCGTTTTATGGTATCCAAGATAGAATCTACTATCTTCCACTACTAGCCTTTGCCAAAAATATAGAGCATTACGAACAACCTAGTGAAGCCGGTTTTTAACCATGCCATATATAAGTTCATGCTCTTTCTAACTTTTTTCCTTGGTCTGAGGACTTTGTCTGCGATTTCGTCCAAAACTCTTTAACCGCACTCCTGTCCAAACTTCCACCCCCATTTCATCTTCTTAGGGTGAATGTCCACCTCGCATGCTTCACAGAGGCGGCAAGTTTATGACAACACATTCACCCTTAAAGTAATATTTTCAGTACAATTAGTATCCTAGTTCTTCTGTGGGGCTCATACTATCTCTATACGCAATTTCATCAAAATAGATTTAGCGAAAGGTAAAAGACATGCTCGAATCACATTTGCATCTATGATATTGGTACCTATTGGATTATATTCTATATAGTATTTCATTCCACTTAGTGGAAGTTACAAGGCTATCTCACTATGAAAAGGACACTTGGAAATGGCCGTTTCAGAGAATCATCGATCAAAAAAAACCGGCCAAGTGCGAGTCGGACTCGCGCAGAAAGGGTTCCCTACCATTATCCCATGAATGAAAGGTAAATTGCGGTTTACGATTTAAGGCGTATTAAAAAAAAACTACTTACTAGATCTCGTTCAAACCAATTTTCGGTGGAAGTTTGCATGGCAATGTACATGAATATATTTTACCACTTTGGAAGTGTCTCTCGAGCAAACAATTCAGTTTAGATAAAAATGATAGGTATTAGAAATGTGAATATCACGTATGGATTTGATGAACAACATTTTTTGAGTTTCAGTTTTAAGTATGGGTTCCAAATTTTTTTTTTCTATTTTTGTGTGAAAATCTTAATGCGGTTCACAGAATGCATCTACTTACCAAGTTTCAACAGTATAGTTCTTATAGTTTCGGAAAAAAGTGGCTGTGACATACGGACAGACATGACGAATCCATAAGGGTTCCGTTTTTTGCCATTTGGCTACGGAACCCAAAAAAAAAAAAGTGTGGCGTAAAAATGCGTCACGTCGGTGAAAGGGTGCAGTTGGCCAATAGAGTGAGCCGAGTGCTGACGACGGTTACCTTCAAGTACCTAAACAAGTTTTTTAAGGCATGGTGAATCATTGGCATTTTTACGGGAAACTGTCGTTTAATCTACACTTATGTTTTCCTGATTTATCTTTCTCCATATTATAACAACATGGGTAGAGTATTTTGACACACCGTACAGCACGGCTAGCATGCGACGGCGCGCGATCTCTCGATTTTTCTCGCACCATCCGTCTCTTTCTTATTAGAACACTTAGAACAGGAGATATAGGGCGATAAAAATCGAGAGTATTTCGCGGCCGTCGCATGCTAGACGTGCTGGTTTTATGTCGAAGTAGTAGATTTACTGAATGCAATGTGTTTGCAATAATTAAATGTAGGTAGTAACAGAAGTGAGAATAGCTCACTAAAATTCTCATTTTTTTTATACCACGTCGGTGGCAAACAAGCTTACGGCCCACCTGATGATAAGTGGTTGTCGTAGCCTATGGACATTCATTCATCATTCATCAATGTATTTGTAATTTTTTTATAGTAATACCGATGAGGTACTTAAGTATATTTTCAACACATTTGCTCGTAGCGTACCTCTTATTATGTCGCTTTTAGGGTCATAACATAATCCTGGGTATTATACACGCGTGTTTAATAACATTACGACACTAGTGTGTTATGGTTATATCCCGATTAAGTCACGTTGCCACCTTGCAGCAAGATGTATGCATGCACACGGTGCATTCTTAAACTAACCGGGTTGTACAGAATGTACAGCTATTTTTTAAATTCTCGGCAAATGGATTCTTACTCGACTAAACAAATTAAATCCATTTTGTTAATTAATTGACTATTTCTTTTTGGATATGATATATAATCGTTTAATTTAGTAAAACTAATTCACTTGATAACATTTTACATGAATTAATAAAGATTAATAGAAGATTTTAGATTGCCTTTAATTGGCTTTCTGTTACTTAAGTTATATAACTAGCTTATATTATTATTTTGAATTGTTAGCTGTTGGTTCTCTGAATAATAAATATAAATAAATAACATTTTAAAACGATTTTTTTATTTTGTATTGGCTGTTTTGAGATTTCATCTAAGTCTGGCTTAACACATGCGCGCGCACTGCGCAAACTTCACGAAAAAACTGTTGCGCGCCATTATAGGTTATTTCACAAATATTTGTAAACATTGTTAATGCGTGTTTGGTTATTATCAAAAATGTTGAGTCGTGGTGACTAGAAAAGTGATAAATAGAATGGACGCAACTGGAAATTCCTGGCTATGTACAATATGTGAGTAAAAACCTGTTGCCATCATTAAGTAAAGAAAATAACTTGGCAGGCCTATAAATTTTTCATCTTATGAAAAGGATTTTTCCCTCGCAAAAGTGTTGAAAAATGTCGTATGAAACGCGTGAGCTTTGATAATTATATCCTCGGCTCTCTTATCACGCTCACCTGTGGCTCGCGGGAATAATTCCGCCTCTATGTAATTATCAACATACCTCACTTGTATCACAATGTACTATATTCTAACTTGTTAAATTTATGTTTTTTTTGCTGTATCACTCCTATACAGAAAAAAAGGCATTAAATTTAACTCCTATTGTCACAAATTAATGACGAAATCTATAAGTTAACATAAACGCCGTCGTAAGTCAAAATGCCCAGTAAGTGTTATAGCAAAAAACTAGTAGCAAGTTTCATAAATTCATAACACAACACAGCATGTCGAATATAAACGTCCATCTATCTAGTGTTTGTGGGCTGGTGTTTATCTCATTATGTAAACAGCAGCTGCGCCGGAGTGGAATCGCCGGGTGGCGCCGCCTCGCGCCATCTATCGCCATTGTACTGAACTAATTGGACGTTTGTGTTGCTGGGTGGTTCATGAATCGACCGCACCGGTCATATGTTGGGTTCGTATGATTTTTATGAAAGTGTCAAATAGGAATGCAATTTGAGTTGTCTGTCAATCAGAGGGCCCGAGAGCCCGTGATTTACTCTCATCTCAGCTATATTTATGCATTTCTCTTCTGTGCAATGTAGTCGTAATTTTTTTAATGTATTTCGGTTTTTGAAAGACGTGCAAGTCAAAGTTCGTTTATGTTATAAATATTCTAAAATTCTCAAGATGTTCTCTTTTCGCACATCTGTCATAAGTAACTCAATACTAAGCCACATGCCCTGTTCGATCAAGTGATGTGTAAAATCATAATTGAAGCCCCACTGATGCTCCATCGTCAACCTGTTGTCTTTTGGCATACTTGCAAGTTGTCAGATCGTAACATATTTACCCCCGACGCAAAAAGAGGGGTGTTATAAGTTTGACGTGTCTGTGAGTCTGTCTGTGGCACCGTTGCTCCTAAACGAATGAACCGGTTTTAATGCGTTCTTTTTTGTCTGAAAGCTGTCGTTATTGAAATGGTTCTTAGCTACGTTTCAACAAACTCGGTTCAGCCGGTTTTGAGATATTGAACTTTGAAATAGAAATGTCGGGGGATTTTCGACTTTTTTAGTTGTTCATTGTTCGATATCAATATGTTATTTCGATATATCCCGTATCACAGTTACAGATGCTTCTATCGACAGATCCAGTTTCCTTTTTTGTGCTAAAAGCGCACACACGAGCCTTTTGATAAATGTTCAGAGTTTTACGTACGCCCTTGGGAATTAAGTAGTGCTTCAATGCTTCAGGCACTACGTGGGCAAAGCAGACTTCGGAATTGGTACATGGGATGTTTTATTCAAAATTTTCCGAGGCTTGCATTGCATAGCAGAAACTATGTCACGAATCGGTGTTTTTTCTGAAGTCGACTCAGCGTCTATGAGTGACTGACGTTAGTTGCTCATCTCAAAAATTATGAGACAAAACAGGACAAAAAACCACGAATCAGGTGACCAAACACAGAACTTGTAATCCTCATAAACCCTGTTTCCCGAGGGGTTAGGCAGAGGTCACGGATCCATTTGCTACAATCCCGACAAAGTTCTTTCTCAACATAATACAAATATGAATTATAGTTTCAGAACCAACGTTTCGCGCCACAAAACAACGCACAAGGCTTTCGTCGCGGCATTCACCGTTTATCCCTATATGGGTTAAAAGTATTTGAAAGCCTCCTTCAAACTCGGAAAAGTTAAAATTTTAAATCGGTGCATTAAACATTGCATCGCTGGCGGAAATTAAACTCTGGAACCGGGACGCGCGGGCGATGGCCTAGATACGATGCCAAGCAGTCTAGCTAGACGAAAAAGACGTATATCCGGAATGGTATCATAGACGCATACGGCTTTTAGATTAGGTTGGTTTACTGAAGTACCTTGCTTGCTAAAAACCTCGTGAACTGTGTAACTTGTTGAGAGATATGACTTTTTCAGTTTAGGTTGAGCGGTAAAATAGTCTTACATCGTAAAGTAGTCATCATCATCATCATATCAGCCGAAAGACGTCCACTGCTGGACGTAGGTCTCCCCCAAAGAGTGCCACAATGACCGGTCCCGCGTCACCCGCATCCAGCGGACTCCCGCGACCTTTACCAGGTCGTCACTGTCATCAGTCCACATTGTGGGGGCTTACCCCCGCCGCGCCTTCCGGTACGTGGTCGCCACTCGAGCACCTTTCCGCCCCAATGGCCATCGGTTATACGTGCAATGTCGTGTGTGTGTTACGTAAAGTAGTATCATATTCATGTTCCTTCGTCTTAATGGCATAGGATCCCCTAAAGCTTCGGGCAAGACATCGAGCGACGGCGACAGCGGTACACCATACGTTGGAGCGAGAGATCAGACCGCGGCCGCTTCCGCTCTACGTCGTAGCCGAGCCCTTACGGCCTGTTTAGACTTTGATTAGTGTTTATCTTTCGTGCGAATACATAGAATAGGAACGTGTTCTATTTTTTGGGAATATCCTTTTAAGTATGATGAGACGAGTCACTCACGATTTTGAGGTCGGATATCGCTCGACGTGTTTTGAATATACGACCTCTAACGTGATTGGTCCGTTTTTAACCCCCGACGCGAAGAGTGTTAATAGTACATTAATTACCTTGGTAAGTAATGTACTATTAACACTCTTCGCGTCGGCCCTTGGGCCATAAAAGAAAGAAAGCCCGAAATCGCAGGTATTTGTGACCCGAGCCGCAGGCGAGGGTTGTAAATATGCGATAGAGGGCTTTCTTTTTAACTGCCCGTAGTGAGTACACAATTTTACGTCTTCACCTGGCCACAATGCGAGATTTACCGTACGCGTAGCGTGCGGTAAAACTCACATTATGGCCAGGTGTGACGTAAAAGTGTTATAAGTATAACGTGTATGTATGTGTATCTGTCTGTGGTATCGTAGCTCCCAAACGGATGAACCAATTTTCGTTTTTTTTTGTGTCATAGATAATTTTATCCCGAGTGTTCTTAGCCATGTTTCATGAAAATCTGTTCAGCCATTTTTGAGATATTGGACTTTGAAATGAAAATGTCGGGGGTTTCTCATCTTTTCGATGTTGTAGTTATATTACATTTTAATAGGTCTAACTGAAACTCACGGCAGTTTTCTACATAAAATCGAATAGCTTTTGTGTGGACATGAACTAAACACTAATCAATGTGTAAACAGGCCCTCAGATGGGCTGAATAGACTTTGCTAACTACCCTGACTGAAATGCTGTGCTTGTTATCCCGGTGTGTATTGTTCACTTCAAAGTGAGGATCTTTAGACGTCTATTAATATTTCATCTAAATAAAAACTACAGAACGCACTCATCAAAATACCATATATAATTTGAAGGAGTGGAAAGTCGCAGGCAGAAGTTAGTTTATGATGGTGTAGCTAGCACGGATTGCTTCATCTATGCTACATTTCAGCTTCCTATGTGAAACAGTCTTTGAGAAAACTGTCTATTGCAGATGTATATCTGTCTATAGACTCCGAGTGATTGCATAAGTGTTCTATTGGACTATTTTGGTACAGAATACGTATTAAAAATACGTGAAGATTACAGGCTAAACGACCTATTTAAAAAGTTCCATATTTATTCCAGTTTCAGAGATACATACGTCTTTCTAGACTAGCATTGTCCCGAAAGCCTCGCTGAATGGAGCCAAGCTCCAGCTTCCAATATCCGGAGATATTGATAGGTATTCAATGGACTATGAAAAGGCCTACGTTCAACGGACTTACAGCTTAGCTAACCGCCAAGATTTAGTTGACAATCTGTGTATTAACGCTGTTCATCTTGCGAAGTGCAATTGTTAGGGTCAGTAGTAGTTTTTAATCCCCGGCGCAAAGAGAGGGGTGTTATAAGATTAACGTGTCTGTGTATCTGTCTGTGGTATCGTAGCTCCCAAACGGATGGACCGATTTGAATGCGGTTTATTTTATTAGAAAGCTGATGTGATCCCGAATGTTCATAGCTATGTTTTATGAAAATCAGTTTAGCTGTTTTTGAGATATTGGACGTTGAAATGAAAATGTCGGGGGTTTTTCAACTTTTCTAAGTTGTAGTTATCTCTAAAAAATATGGCCCTGGATAAAAGTCATGGAGTAGAACCCGTTTATGTCGTAGCTCCATACAAACTTTCACCCCAATTCATCCCCCTCAGTATGTATCAGTACTGGATCAGCTATTTCCTAAACCGTGGGTGTTATTTCCTAAATTGCATTCAAATGTGGGCACATAGGCACAAGCAATTCTAAAATCGCATCCTACCTAATTCTGCGCCTTGAATAGCCCCTATAGAAATTTGGAATTGGCAGACTATTCATTAGACAGCACCATACGTGAACCTGGCATCGGCGCCTTTCATAAATTAGTATCTAAAATTAGTTTAGCGCGGGTAAAAGCTATAGCCAATCTATCAAGCTACGCATTGTGGTATTAAGCGCGATAGGCAAAGATGTTATATCTTGATTAATGTAGCTAAATACATAGTTTATTGTCTGTTGATAACTGCTGGCGTCTTCAGTTGTTTAGTTTATTTTAGGTGAAAGGCAATCGGGTCGAGCAGTGGGTGGCGGGGAATGAGTTATTAGACGGTAGTAAATTGGTTAGACGTTTAATTTATTGCTTCACTGTCAGGGGAAATTGATTTAGTTGCTTCGAGAGGTTGTGATTGAAATAGTTCTTTAAGGAGTCTTGTATCGGACGTACGCAGAAATGTAATAAAGTTGGTATATCATCGATCCTCTGTGACTATCGTTTCACCTCACCCTTTACCCCTAGTACTTGACTTGATGCCGGAATTCTTATTAACAACGCGTAATCGGTGGTCTGACTTCCCCACTCCGGTTGATCTGAGGTGAAGCGTTGTGAATAACACCTACACTATTCTGTAACTTGTTTCAAACTCACTTCACCGTTCACCTACAAATATATCTAGACGCCGCGATTCGTAGTAACTAAGCGTAAGTAGAGGTCGATAGGCGTGACGGGTGAGGTGAGGCGTATTAGCGCGTTTCGAATAACAGCAGATAATTGAGTCCTGGCAGGCGTTGCGTCGCGCGCGCCGACATGAAAAAAAAATGCGTTTGTACACAATATAACGAGCCGCGCGACTTAACACTTAACACATGATTCATAAATTGTCTGAAAGAAATCAAATAGTATGTTGTGGCCCGTAAACTACATATACCTACAGTTGAAATTTTCTAAACTAAGCTCATGAATGGCCATTGTACTGAGCTCATGAATGCCTTTGTTTGTGGTCCGAACAAAGGCTATTCAAGACGCGCGCGTACCAAATTTGCAAAAAAAAATTAGCTCCACATAAAATGTTCTTTGAATAATGAACTCTATCTTCTTTTACAATAGATTCCAAATTACCATAGCGCCTTGTACCTGGCTCGCTGGGAGCGGGTTTTTGTTATCTTTTAGTCCATTTTGAATCTATTGAATAAGACGATAGAGTTCATTATACAATGAACATTTTATGTGGCGCTAATTTTTTTTTGCAAATTTGGTACGCGCGCGTCATGAATAGCTTTTGTTCGGACCGCAAACAAAGGCATTCATGAGCTCAGTACAATGGCCATTCATAAGCTTAGTTTACAAAATTTCAACTATACTTAAAGCACAAAAACGACTATAGGAAATAAGTTGCGTTCCTGATGACTATAAGATGAAATATTAGATACTGTGACTGTAAGCACTGTTATTCACAACAAGTGAGAAGGTAACACAATGAGTTCCTTGGGGATGATTCAGGAAGACGAATTTGGATATTTCGTCCGAACTGGCACACGCTAAATTGAATTTTAACTCTTAGTTTAGGTATATATAGCTTTACTTTTTATAGCTTACGGTTCAATATGCGTATATTGTATGGAATTCAAGTGGATTCCAGAGATAATTACTAAGACTAGAGACCATTGGTGACCAGAGAGAGGACTGGCCAATATTTCGCACAGCGAATCAGCATAGCCATTTCATCATGGCAATTGGCAATGCAGCCAGCCTTCTAGGCACACTTACTGATATCGATTTGGGTCAAATTTTGTATCTAGTTTTTTTTATTGTAGCACTTTAGGCGAGGCCTATGTCCAGCAGTGGACGCATTGGGCAGTGATGAGGACGATGATAAAGTTTTTTTGTAGTACCTAAACATTTTCTGTGTCTAAGTAGGTCAAGTTTTATTTATTGCTCGTCTTTCTGATTATTATAAACTAAGTACTGACTCAAACAATTGTCAGATTAGTTATATTATACTATGAATCAGATAGCCAGAAATATCTGCTCGCTGGCAGATGCGCGTGCGCTGTCAACGAGTAGGGGAATTGTCGGCCGGGTTCCACATCCGGCGGTCGGTTGGCCTAGGTCGTAAAATCAGCGCTAATCGTGTGAAGTCACTGTATTGGGATGCTAGACTGTAAATAAATGACTTAAGGTCAGTCGACTAACGCAACGGGGTAAATGGGCCTATCAAACAGGACCGATCATTGTGGCACTCTTTGGGGGAGCCCTATGTCTGGCACTTGACGTCTTCTGGCTGATATGATATGATGATGGCGTTTATCGCTTTACAGTGACAAGATAAAGGATTATTCGCATTAGTTCCTTTGGAATCGTCTCCCAATTCATAGGTTTAGTCGCAAGAGTTCCTTGATGTAAAAAGTTATCTCTTCACAACTTTAATCCTATACAACTGCACTGAATTTGTATAATAAATAAGTTCACATGCTTTTAGTTAGTTTTAGTGTGTTATGATTATGACAGTGTACGAGTATGCAGTTTGTCGTCGCTCTACAGGGTGTATTATTCAAACGGCTGCCGCGTTTAAATAATACACGGCCCCTTTCTGTAACAAAAACTAAGAAATACGGTATTTTCCTACGTTCAGACTCTCATAACGATAATTGTTCCTTACATCGAGTACTATTAATTTAGGCAAAAAACGAACTACTACTTTTTTGACCGGGTTCGATTTCCGGCCGTGTACGAGTTTTTAAAAAATATTTAAATGTAGTTTTTATTGATTTTAGAGTTGGTCTCGTGACTCCTAAGCCCCGTGTATACTTCTGTCACTTTATTTTTAGTATCTATGCGCGAGAGCAACACAGGGATAAATCATATAGATATGTAACCGTGACATAATATTTCAACCTTTCTGCATCTCTGTTATATTTCTATTAGAAGCAAATGTATTGCAGTTGACGTACCTAACAACTGAAACTGCTGACGGACTTTTGGACAGTTGTATTACAGACCACCGAACTGAATTCGGACCGCATACAGCTATGCAGTAAGCGAACTGTGGAATCGGTTCGAAGTTTATAGTTATTAGTTAGTTTAGTGGAATCGCTTCGAAGTTAAAAGTTCTTAGACCACCCTGTTAGAGTGTTCGAAAATTACAAAAACCCTCTGTTTGAACTAAGCTATGACAGTCTAATCTTTCAGCCAACGGTTGTATTTAATTTAGGTATTTTAAAGAATCAAATAGGTGCGGACAACATATTTAACAAAGTGATTGGCGAGAAGTGGTCTGACTATCTTACTATTTTTACTGATGCATCTAAATTGAGCGACGAGGGTTCCTGTGGGATCTGCAGTGTGGATTCCCAGGTACAAAATCATCTTACATTTTAAACTCCCTCCCGGAAATTCTGTGTTTTCCGGAGAAGCCATTGCGATACTAGAAGCGGTCACTTATGTGCATTCACACCATCTTAATAAATCTCTTGTTTTAACAGATTCTCTAAGTTGCTTGCAAGATTTAGTTAAACGCCCATTCCATGCAAAAGAAAACTTCCCAGTAACGTTACAAATTAAGGAGCTTCTCCACAAGTGTCACATGGATAACATTGATGTTGTTCTGGCCTGGATCTCGGGCCATGGCGGGATAAAGGGTAATGAAACCGTCGATCTTTACGCAAAGGAAGCAACCACGCTTGGCAGCAATGTGTATGACCGATGTTTTGCTCGTGACCTCAAAACACTTGCCCTCCCACACATGCGTGATCTTCTAAGTTGAATCCACATTGCAATCTAAAACTAGTTTATTCTCGCTATTTGGGCACACTATCAGTTGGGTCATACACAGTCTACACAGATTTAGGTACGTGTATGGATAAGGACCAAATTCTTGGCCAGCTTAACTCAGTCAATTACATTTTCTATGAAAGTTTTCTGTTGTGACACGAAAATTAACCGTACAACTTATGGTAAATTTTTGTGTCATAACGGAACTTTGGGCTAACAACTACCGACTAACCAGGCTCGGACAAGAATAGGTCTACGGTCTCCCCCGCCTGTCGGCGGCTAAAGGGGGTCATCGGGGTCGCATTGTTCTGGCGGGGGCTGGGGCACTCGCTTAAAAACCCCAGAGAAGGTGAAGGTTGAAGATTCTTTGCCCTAGGAGCCAAATGTGGCGAGGCGCAAAGGGGGCTCCAGTGCGTTCAACATGAGATCCTGGAGTCCCCTGCATGAGAGCGCAGATGCAGGTCATCGTGGAGTTTTTTAGTGGATAGAAACACCACATAACCCAATTATCCCCCGGTGATTGGGTACCTGATTCGCAGGTTTTCTCCACGAAAAAAAAAAAGGCTAACTACTGGCCAAGAATTTGGTCCTCTCTGTATTTCCTGTGGACATTGTCAAAGTTAAGGGCTACAAAGCATTATTTTTGGTTGGACTCTAAACCCGCATCCGCATAAAGGGCGTTTCCTCTTATATTATAAGCGGTATAAACATTATTTATATGCACATAAGCTCTTAACACATTCACTGCCAAGAATCGCTACGCGCTACGCTCGTAGCCGATCCCGTGGTTTTTCTCGTCTGTAGCGTAAAGCGACTACGGCGTAGGCGCCCTCTTGGCGGGTTCCTAGCAGTGAAAGGCATTCTTAAATTGTGTAATTATATTGTTATTTGCACCTATGGACTCTGTCTGGAATAAATAATTTTCATTTCATTTCATTTCAAAGGTCTGGTGATGATTTTTGGCTGGATGGATGCTTTGCAAAATTAGTTTTCACTTATGCCGGCACTCCCGGAGTGCAACCCGGTCTTTTTTTTGTATAGACAAAGAACAGTGTCTGAACAGGTCTACAAGCCACAAGCGGGGTTTGAACTCGCGAGTTGTTTGTTCGACTTGTAGGTGATTATTGCCTTTCGAGCGCTCGGCTTTTTCACTTGAAAACTGTCGAAAACTATGAATTGCTATTTTGAAATGGCTATAATACCACCGTGTGGTGTCTTATTGTTGTCTCCTTTCTTCCTGTGGGTGTCATAAGAGTCAGACTAAAGGTTTTCCTTTAACGTGCGTTGTGGGCGATAGGCTAGCAACCTTTCACTGTGATATCACATTTAGTCTATATTTTATGACCACGTTTATGCTAAAACTGGCACTGGAACATTAGTTTCATGTGCTCTGCCTATCCCTATTAGGAATGGAGGCGTGAATATATGTATAATAAATATACTCAATAAACTTTCATTTAATACGCCTATACTCGATCTAAAAGACACTTTCCCCCTATCTCTCTTAAATGTACCTCGTCTAATTACAGGCAAAATAGTTTCCTGAGTCGCGCTAGTCTCACTTTGAATAGTTTGTCAAGAGAGATGGATATTGATGTATTCAACTGTTCGATTCCTTCTGTGAGGCGAAAACTAGCATGTCGTTTTTTTCATGATAACAATTCTCCAATCTAAATTTGAAGATAGATAAATTGCAAGTGGTGATTTGTTCGGGTACGTGTGACTTTGCTAACGTGTTCCTTCTTTGTTAATTATTTGCTATGTAGTTTTATGTATTTTTTTTCTTTTTTATGGTGCACTATTCTGTATTAGCAGTGTACATATGCTTAGTGCGATATTGTGTGCTAAGTGTGTCAAACATTTTTCTTTTTTCTATGCCATTTCTATCTGTGAGTTCCTTTAATTGGCTTTGTATTACTATGTAAGACTTATATCATGTTTTTGCAGCTGTTGGTACTCCTTAAGTATAAATAAATAAATAAATAATAAAAACGACTGGTAATGACCACTCGCATACAATTCTATCGTTAGAAAGTAAGTGCCTACAATTTTGACACTACAATCCTATTTACTCGTATATGATCTTCGATATAAAATCGTCCCCTGGGACCTAACATGAATAAATTTTCAAGCTGGCTAGTACTATACAAACTACAAACTTGATCAGAAACATCTCTGAAGTTGACGTATAGCATGCAAAAGGTAAACATTTATTTCTTTTTGCAGGTAATTCTTCACCAATGATGGATGGTGCGAGCGAGTAAGCTAGCCGTAGGAAATAAGACATTAAGCTAACTTCTCGAAAGCTTCCGAGTTTGGTTGCGGAAGCCATTACGCTATTAGCTAAAAGGTGGAGCTTTTTCATTAGAATGCGGATTTATAGCAAGCTTTGGACTTGTAAGGTGTAACTTTAGAGATCTAAGTTGAGGTGAATTCGACGCTGTTTCTTTTAGAGTTAATGGATATAAATATTCGATGCCATGTATAATACTTAAATAGATTTTTTCTTTACGACCGTTATAAATCTCGGTTTAGCCCAATGGTTTACTAGTAGAGAATGCCTTCTGACATTAAGCACGCCATTTGTAAATTTCTGTGATATATCCAATAAAGTTTGAATAAATAAGAGAATGTGATGATGTAACCCTTTGCTTCTCGAATTAAAAAAAAACGCGTTTGCAACATACATGAGCAAAAACAAGTGTACATTTTTTTTAAAGAGTGTTAAAAACTATGTAGTTTTTACTTTACATTGCGAATTAAAGGGTTACCTAATAAGAATAAATAATAGTACTAAGTACAAAAGGTTGGTCTGTTAACAAATGCCCTGTTTAGGTATGCCGAACAAGCCTAAGCGTGGCCATCCCTTTCTTTCGTATGCAACGCGCTGCGATAGAACGCATGGGTGCCGTAGCAGCGCTAACATACCCCCTGAGGCCGGCAGGCCGACATGTACTCCGTGATTGGTCGCGCCGCTAAAACTATCTACTTGTTATAAATAAATATTTGGCTTGAAGATAATCCTGTTCCATAAATATTTACCTTTAAAAAAGGTAACCACTTCAGATATGGTTACCTTTCTTATATATAATAGTACAGTCCAATGCAATCATATCTGAAACTACAAAGCGCACATTCTTACAAATAGTTGACACTCGCTCCAACGGCTCTGCAAATATGTAAGGTAAACGTAAACGTCCAAGTGCTCGACGCTGTACTAGTTTATGGCATGGACTATGTCAAAGCAATATGGGTTAAATTCGAACTAAGAGGATTTTTCTTCGTTCGAATTTAAGCCATGTCACTTTGACAAATATGTAGTTGTCAGATATTTTTGAGTGTCTTGTCTTGCCCTGGCATATTTTATTGCAGGTGAATGCACAGCAGTGACGGCGTTTTACTTGCTAGTAGGCATGTCGGAATTGATTTGGCTTACTTTTTACCGGACTGCCTCGGAAGAAGAGTAATGTTTTTTCGAGCATAAGTTGTAGTATAAAATATTGCTCAATTGACTTTTTAATTAAAATAGTAGGAGGAGGATAGGGTGTCTTTCAATTTACATTTGATTGGGCTGTTGCTTTGTGAACACAGATAATTCGTTACACTTGACGCAAATAGCAAGTCAGGATGGGTGGCACCAACTTATGATTACTGACCGATTAACGTTAAACATGTCGCCGGCTGCTGTCATTCCATAATATATACAGCGTGGAACGGAACGATGGACTTTCCCGCAAGAGGGGGATTATTGAGCGCTAGTACGTCACATTTTCCAGATAAACTATTTTTTTTGACGCGATTTTTTTTTTACCTTTGTATGGAGCGTTGGCCGACTGGAGCGACGAGCTCCATACAAATGTAAAAAAAAAATCGCGTCAAAAAAAATAGTTTATCTGGAAATTGTGACGTACTAGCGCTCAATAATCCCCCTCTTGCGGGAAAGTCCATCGTTCCGTTCCACGCTGTATAGATACTTGTCAAAAGTTTGATACAATCGGATTTTAACGAAAACCGCTTATGATTACAGACGTCTGGTGAAACCTTCCAGACAAAACATCATTTAAAG
Organism: Epinotia bilunana; assembly: GCA_947049275.1. Classification (NCBI taxonomy): domain Eukaryota; kingdom Metazoa; phylum Arthropoda; class Insecta; order Lepidoptera; family Tortricidae; genus Epinotia; species Epinotia bilunana. The sequence continues at coordinate 12,223,021 of OX346274.1, read as the reverse complement.
CTCTATCGCGACACTTACTTTCTCAGGACTGATAGGATAATGTCACTTATACAACTGATAGTATAATGACTCGTTAGTTAACTACCGTGTAATTAGTCGACGCGACTGTTAGATAGCGCAGAGTTATTTTCCGTTACTTTAACCTTTGAGACAGGTGTTTCAGTTCACATTGTCGGGACTCACGAAGTTATAGTATCTAGAGGATGTTGCCCGTTGAGTAAGGGACATCTTGACTTACTTTTTCTTCAAGGACGGTACTGTAGGGTGATGGTCAGATGTCTTAAGCCGTTCATGCTTCGCCGTTGCTTGTAGCAAGCTAAATCTCGTATACCGAAACTACCGACATAAAACTCGGCGAAGGCTGAAAAAAAATATTGCAGCGTAGTGTTGTTAACGGAATAGGTATAGACAATATCAATCAAAATTGTTATTTAGGTTAATATTAACGTTATTAACGCTAATTAAGCATTACGATTGAAATTCGTTATACCAATTTCGTTAACAACACTACGCTGCACCAAAAATGTTACAAAAGATACGATCACCGATTACAGGCTTACCAGTCATTGACAGCTAAGCAAAGATTGGTCAAATAGGTTTTGCCCACCACGTCGTGCATTCTCCTAACTTGCAAACGGCTCAGTTCTAATTATTACCTCAAACATCTTGCATGCTGTGAATTCCCATCTCCCCTCTGGACTGGTATGCCGGCTGCAATTTTTACGAGCTTAATACCAGCTTGCTTTGTAAGTACGTTCGTTACTATATGTGCGGGTCGCATCTTGCAAGATAAATTTCACCAAATTCTTTAAGTCGAATCGAGTTGAAATTTTGTACAATTATGTAAATCTATAATGTCAATACGATACTATTGTACCTATCATAAAGCTGATCCGATGATGGAGACGGAAGCTGGCCATAGGAACTCCTGAATTACATAAGTTGTTTTGTTTGTTCTTATGCTCCTCTCAATGAGTACCTAGTTAGTCGAAGACTGCAAAAAAGTACAGTCAACAACAAAATCGTGTATTAAAAATGATTTATTTGACAGAAACTTATTCAAACTAAATTGCATTTCTAATCTAGTCTGTCTTGATCCTGCGCAGACACAGCTATTCCACTACACAATCATTAACCGGAAACAATCTTCTGTACATAAACACTACATCGCTTACAAAGCATATCTCCGTCTCGTTCCGTCGTTGTTTACAATTTTACCGCAAGTTAGTCGCAGGCCCGCTGTGCGCACGGGCAGCCGCGATCCATGATCTATAGATCTTATAGATACTCAGTGCAAGTGATATCAGTGACGAAGCTATTGTGCATGGTTAAGGATCGACAGTGTATTCTTGGCTGTGATGTGTTGATTGTTCGATTTTATCGATGGGTTTGACGTCAATTTGTGCGTAAGGTGGTATATTATGTCCTGAAATTATACATTACAATGCTAATATTTTTTTAACACCAAAAAGGAATACGACTAAGTACGATTTTTTTAAACGTATACTTATTAACATATTTAAAATTTATTTATTTATTTAAAATTGTGCCTACGCAGGTAAATACAGAGATTTAAGATTATAGGAAAAGTAAGAATAGAATAAAGATTGCTACGTTGTTACGCTTCACAGGGTACACATTGATTTGTATAGTCAGGGGTAAGTATTAATATACGTGCAACATATTAAGGACATAAAGGCGTGTACAGATATTTATGTACATATATCATTTTACCAGCTAATGCCCGCGGCTTCGCCCGCGTGGTTATAGAAAATGTAACATATTGAAATTTTCCCGTGGGAATTAGATGTTTTCCCGCTGGAAAAAGTAGCCTATGTCACTCTCCAGCCTCTAAACTATCTCCATACAAAAAAAACACATAATACGACGCTCCGTTGCGACGTGAAAGAAGGACAAACAAACACACACACACACACTTTCGCATTTATAATATTAGTAAGGATTACCCCTGACTGTACATATTAATATAATAATATAAAAATAATAATTAGTATAATATAAAGAACGACAGACAAAGATAAAATATTTTACCGTTTTGCCTTTCTACATTTATAGGCTGGTAAACATGGACATGAAATAAGATCTGGCGCATTAATGATATACCTATTTCATAAATATTATCAAACGTAGGTATACAATAATTTAATTGTTGCTACAAATGCTGATCTTATACCTACATCATAGATCATTAGATCACACTGTAGGTATAGTTTATAAGTTCATCACGTACTTGCTCTGTTATCAGTGCTATGTTCATTTCATAACGATGCTTTAGTAACATGAGATCACAAGCTACATGTTTGATGAATCTCGCTCCAACATAATTTATAAAACAACCACCTTTGTTCTTTTAACTTACAATCCGAGATTCCCTGCATCTCGGATCTGTGGACGACGTAAAATTATACATCGTTCTGAGGCTCTAGTATATATAAGTTTTACCGAAACAAAACTTTACGATCGCGTTTGCGTTTTACCCTCCAATTTGTATGGGATTTGACAGCTAAACGCAAACGCGGTCGTAACGTTTTGTTTCGGTAAAACTTATACTAAAGTCGCAGATAAATTTACACAGTACAGTCAGCATCGTATAGTTAGTAGCAGCCAAAGTAGCCAAATATATCGGAACAAACACATACTTCCTTACTCCTACCGTAATGAAGACGTGTTGCGGCATATTTGGCTGCTATTAGCTATATGATAAAGACTGTACAATACTTAATTATTATTCAAAAGAATCTATTTTGATCGTCAATAAATTGAATAAAATACATGAGATTAATTAAAAAAACGAATCAGGAAAAGCATCACATTAATTAACATGTCAAATTTTTATGCAAAAAAATCGTCTTCGTAAGGTGCCACACCGCTGCTCAAAATACGCACCGTAAAACGCAGCAAAATGTATGAAGAATACGTGACGCATACGACACGTCAACGCGTATACGCAGCGTTAAGGCGATGCCTTGATTTGAGTCGAACACGCCCCCTATAGTCAGAGACGCGCTGATGCCTTCCGCGCACGAGGAAAAGAGATGTAACACTCTTCGGGAATGGCTTTTTTGGACAAATATAATACCTAACTTAGAGAAGTATTATTTAAATTTCATAAAGTGAGATTTTAGATGAGATAAAATACTATAATATTGACTTGATTGTGTCGTACAATAATGTGACGTTTGAGTAGGCTGAGTAAAAAAAGGAAAATACAGACCCAACTTTGGAAATTTTAAACAATCATGTATCGATAAAATCAGATAAACAATCATATAGTCAAGTAACATATATCTGAAAATCAGACCTGATTGTTTCTTAATCTAGTCAGAACGGCGTTTCAAAGCACGCGATAATTTCCAATGCACAGCCTTAAGCACCGGTGTGGTCGCTCCCTTAGTGATGTAGCTATTGTTAACAATCAATATAAATCTACAAAGTCGACACGAAATCGGCTATACAATCTAAATAAGCCCAAATTTTACGAACATGATATAATTATCTTGTTCGTAAAATTTGACATTGTTACACGGTGAATGTGGTAATCCACATTCACCGTAGTTCCGAGTCCATAAGTAACAATGTCATGTCCCTAACTCGCTCTCGGTCAGCGTGGGGACTACTGCCGTTCCCTCTAATCCAAGAGAGGAGACCTGTGCCCAGCCACACGATGGTCCGCGAGCTGTGTCGCGGCGACACAGCGCGCGGGCTGTCCTGTGATGTGATAGCCGGGCTGTAATCGAAGTAGGGACCGGAGGGGCTACCGCGAAACGAAAACAAATTTCGTTCGTGTATCACCGTCTCTGTCGCTCGAACTAGCAAGTGCGACAGAGAGAGATACACAAACGTAGTTGGTTTTCGTTTCGCGGTAGGCCCTCAGACTCGCCCTCCGTCACTTGGAACCTTTCTAAATAATCAACACTGTAAACAGAGAATTTTCATTACCAATAGCCCGTTTCACGAAGCTGCAAGTTACAATTTTACAAGTGTGGACTGGCAACACTGAGGCGCTTGACCGATAACGACTGACCCTTTAACCAGTGTTGCCGTTTTACACGCGTAAAATGGTTAATTGTACGTACGTTTTCATGTTGTTCAAATATGAGCCAGACCACGAGACACCTAGTACTTAAGAGTTATGAGTATCTATCGATACAATAAATCAAGAGTCGTGATGTTACGATTCATTAAAATCGTACGGCCACCGAGAAGCGGCCTAGTTCTAATTATTTTCCCAACCTCGGCTACTTATCGAGCTCGACAGATTTCAAATTTTAAACCATAAACACAAACAGCAAGGTCGATTTTCATAAACACAGCGGAAACATCATACGATGTTGTGAAACACCAATTTAATTGTTGAAGGAAAGGCGGCGGAATTAAGCCACTGTATAATTACGTTCACAAGTGCTCTACAATTATATCCGTTCTCATATACATACCCTTATTGTTCTCGTAAAAGAATGCGGTAGGATGTTTAATCTGCGCTAGGGTTTATGTATTTGACTTTTAAATTAGGAATTATCCCATGATTGAAATAATCACACGTTACTATACGTTTTTATGTTTTTACACGACTGCCCAGCAAAAAGGATTGTAATGTTTTTAAACTTGCATCATTAATTAAAATGTATACACAAAGTAATACCTACACTAAATTTCGTAGTTTCGACATAAACCGTTTCCAAGAAAATCGAGCGTGACACACACAATACACCCCTCACAGCATAAAGCTGTAATAGGCTGTTTAAGCCTTCTACGGCCATTATTTGATGGCATAATAAAAGCTACTTGTGGTGCTGTTTGGGATGTAGATCTGCCATACACGCGAGCGGTCTTATTAAAAAGCCGAATGTTAATTCCAACTTTACTGATGTCAAAACTAAGTGTCGCAAAGTAGGTATGTACGCTACACTATTGAATCCTATTGTCTAAAATATGGTGGTAAAGTAGCGCAGGCATACCAGTTATACTTTAGCAGCATAGCCGATAATTTCATTCATCAACGTTTGTGTCTTTCCAAAGGCAACATTTCAGTATTGAAAAATGAATAGCGAAGCCTGTAGCTGTGTAGTGTATGCAACGGCAACTAGGTCGCTCGCAACGGACTCAAACTGTCTCAAACAACGCTAATTAGTCAACTTGCAGCTGCGGTTTCGAAAATTGTGAAGTTAAAGCTTTCCGTGGGTCGCTATTGATAAGGATATTTTGTTTGTTTGTTCACACATATTTCCATTAATTAACAATGGTAAATAACCGTTACTAGTAAATTGCGCACGCCCTTTTCGAGTAGTTTTAGGACTTAATTGCGCTCAGAAATTGCGTAATACTAGTAAAATGTGTAATTAAGAAAGCCTTACTTAGTGTGAAGAAAAATCTTAAATCTTAATTAACTATTTAAAAAAAAAGACAAATCTATGATATATATATATTAAACTAAACGTAGCTAATAATCTTTAAAAGTTAAGATTGTGCTAATTCATAAAACATATTTGTGTAAAAATTATTGAAATACAGTTAATTTTTTTTTTTGTGACCACAGAAAATGCTGGCCAGGAATTCAGTTACTAAATCATAATCTGAATCACTCGAGAGCAAATAAGTCGGTACACTTTGTGCAGAATTTCTACCAAAGGGTGTACCTTTTTTGCTCTTGAGTGGTCCAGATACTGAATTCAGTGAATGATTCCGACTGCCGGCCGGCCTTAAAATGCACTTAGGCAATATCTGCTCAAAAAATAGCCCGTTTAAGCGCGTCTTTACAAAAACAACGCGGCAACTACGACGAGGCACGAAACAAGCTACCAGTCGTCACGGCTATAGCAGAATGAGGGCAGTAGATAAATGAAAGCACTTGTGTCGATCATATTACCCTGAATTGTTTGGATATCGCCAATAATTGACGTCGCATTTCGAGCCAAATATCCCGAACGAAACAGGGCATCGCATTTTAGAACGAATTCTCTTGTATTGTTAATTCGTGAAGTCAAGTAGGTATCTTAATTGAGCAGAACGTGATATTCTGACTACTTACATACTCCTATACATTCAGTAAAAATATCAGATGTAACTAATACAATCGTAATTGGTATATACTTTGTAAGTTTTACGTAATGGGTAATCTACCTAATCCGATTTCACCTGTATGTAGATTGGTCTTTCTAGATTGTTATATAGGCTATATCTTATCCCGCGGGTTTGCCTGTGTTCTTTGCAATACGTGGGCGAAGCGACTTTGAATTGTGCTTTAAAGGAAAGGCAAATTCTATAGCGTTTAACAACAATATAATAGTAATAAATACTCTTTATTGCACCACGACATGAGAGAAACATCTTTCAAAAATAATTGCTTAATAAATAATGGTAACAACAGGCGGTCTTATCGCTTTAAAGCGACCTTGGGTCAACTATATATTTTTGGTTAGGTTAACTATATATTTTTACATTAGTTAAAATTGCTTAAAATGGCTCTAGTTAGTAATTTCCGACTTTATCGAAATATATTTGGTACAGGTCTATGAAAAGAAGTTACGTAGTCAATAAACCTAATTAGTAATTTTAAATTATTTGCATGCTGCATATGGCAAAATAGTTGATCGAAATTTGTATTGTTTATCTTATTGTACCTATACTATTTACTGCAAATAAATAACTTTGACTTTGAATTTAATCAAACCGATTAACTAATTATTTTATCGTGCCCCTGTATACGTATATTGTCTGTTTTTGGACTTCGTTTGCCATGGTTACGGAAAGCGATATAGCGTTGGACAGTAAAAAATTTTCAAAGTTAAAGTTTCATTAACACAGAAGTTGCTATTGTTCTCTGATATGTTTCTAAGCTGTATGTAATCACAGTCATTGTTAGTAATACTTTTAATGTTATTTGCTTACTGGCATGAAATTTCTGAATTTAGACAGCTGATTACTTGTCATTAGACCAATCAAAGTAATTTCATGATAGAGACGTTACAGAAATTATGAGTGTGGCATGTAACGTATTTTTAGAAACATTCCTAAATACTTCACAGTTTAGGAATATTATATCATCAATAAGTGTTTCAGAAATTGCCCATCACTGACAACGGACTGAAAATATTATAAAAATAATACATCTTAACGTGTATTATACCTAAGAGTGCAGTAGAAGTTATTTTCCGCCTTGCATTGCTTGCGAACTTCCCTGTGCAACTTTATTTTTTTTGACTGTCGCGACAATTTCGAACTTTGTCATACGAACTGACGTTTAAAAGTAAATTATTTTGATGTAAGTTAGTGATAACCACCTTTTTTTCTGTTAATTCCCATTTAAAGTAAATGATTTTGATGTAAGTTGACATCTCTTAAAGTATTGGCGTCTAATTTGGAAGTGTGTACATAACACAGCTGAGCTGTGATATATTATACACTCTATCACATATTGATAAAGTCCACATTTGCTCAATAAAGGAAATATAGCACATATTTGATTACAGCAGTGTTAGTAAATAATTCGTCTGGACAGCGATAACAGAGTTTCCTCTAACACGGTATGGTGTGTAAGAGTATTTACTTTATAAATAAATAAATTAATTAACGTTTATTTCAAGCTTGTGGCTCATAAAGTGTTAGTTACAATAAGACTTAAAAACTATGTTAGTAACGTTTATGTACCTACTTGTGCGATTTCTCAATTAGTAACTTTAATAGGTCACGCTGATTACATTCATATGTTTTAATTAAATTAATTGTTTGGGTAATACAATTTATTTTATCTCTGGTACGTTTCTTAGTGTATTTTCCTTATAACGGTAATAAAGTATGTATAGTACTACTAGGTAGGTATGCAAGGTATAAAGCTGACAATCACAGTAATAAACGAGGCAGACAAAGTTATGAACAGACAACACAAACGAACACTACAAAGCAATGGTCCCATAAGTCAAAAGTTTATATCCAAATTGATCTTTTACATTAAACCCGTAGCTTATACAGCTGCTGCCGGATTTATAGAATATAGAAGTCGTTTTAGAGCGGTTACACCCGGCGACTTTTAGAGCGGTTACACCCGGCGACTTTTAGAGCGGTTACACCCGGCGACTTTCAGAGCGGTTACACCCGGCGACTTTTAGAGCGGTCTTACCCGGCGACTTTTAGAGCGGTCACGCCCGGCGACTTTTAGAGCAGTCACACCCGGTGACTTTTAGAGCGGTCTTATCCGGCGACTTTTAGAGCGGTCACACACGGCGACTTTTAGAGCGGTCACACCCGGCGACTTTTAGAGCAGTTACACCCGGCGACTTTTAGAGCGGTTACACCCGGCGATTTTTCACAGCGAGCGATAGACATGCGCGACTGTATCGCGACTAGTGATGTGCCGGGGAATATTCCCGGGAACAGGAATATTCCCGTATGGGAATTTCCCGGGAATATTCCCTTGTTCCCAGGAATAATCCCCAAACAGGGGTATATTGAAATACAAACTAGGAAAATTAAAGTTGTAATAAAAGTAAATAAAATGAATAGTGCCCCGACAAATAAAGGGCCATTCGCCAAAAACTGCATTATTATACAAATTTTGACTTTTTATCTCAATTACCATTTAATATGTAAATATTTTCGTATTTTGTATTCGTATAATATTTTATTGTGGTTTTTTATTAACTTTGTATCGTTTTTGTTACTTTCAGAAGTACTTTTGTAAAATTTGTTTTTTTCTGATGGGGGATATTCTCAATAACTGGGAATATTCCCATTGTTCCCGGGAATATTCCCATTGTTCCGAGGAATATTCCCGGGAGCATTGGGAATTTACTTTTGTGGGTAAATTACACTGGGTAATGTCTTGGTAAAAAAATCAAGGGCCCAAGTTATCATGGAATCCCTAATAGCAAGATATATAAACATACACAATTTCAATATTCCCGTATGTATGGGAATATTCCCGGGAATGTTCCCGGGAATATTCCCACCTGGGGAATATCCCTGGGAACGGCACATCACTAATCGCGACACTAGCCATAGAGAAGATAGTCGCCTGCAGCCATACTAAATCGCCTTTGTATCGCGGCAAAAAGTCGCCTTATGTAACCGCTTTTAGTATTCCAGTCAATAAACTGACAACTTGTATGGAAAAATGACAATTTTGGAAACAATTTATAATAGCTTATTTTTTACACAATTTCTTATTAATATATTTGACAAAAATTTCAGGCATAAAAAAAATTATAAACTAACCTAGCTTCTATAAAGTGAGAAAAAAATTAAATAAAAGATTTTTTCTTTATTTTAGTTCAGTTACATTTGCTGTATAATATTCAAGATAAATCATACTAAAAAGACAATGCATGCTTCATTTAAATTTATATAATTACTTCCAGGTGGAAAATTTGTCCGATTCTTGAATAAAGCATCTTAGAATAAAATTTTAAGATGAAATCAACAAAAAAACGCTATTCTATTATAAATTTGATTATACATTTGATTGAGCTCGAGCTATGAACGCTCGCTCGTCGTCCCGCTGCCCGCTGACGTCCAGACCGCGGCCTTATACAGTCTTTACCGTATACATTTACTACGTGCGGTTGATTGTAACACACGCAAAACAATTTCTTGTAACAGCCACTGTAGTTTACTGTACTCGCGCAAATTTACTGTTAATTATTTCTGATTTACGCTCCTTCTGTAACTTTATCATTTTACTATAACAGCTGTATACCCAGAAAAAAATTCAGACTCCTTACCGTACAATTAGTGTCAGACACCCGCCAATTATCAGCGGATCCGCCAGCATCTAAATCACTCTGCTCACTTCCTCGACCAGTCACGGCGACTGGTCACGTGTCCATCTTACCTGTGACCCTCCGTGGGAAGCGATCTTGTAACGTTTTTACATTGTTTGTTCTGTACCCCGTGTGGTGTCGGGTTAGAATTTCACCACCCCCTTCCTTTCCGTGGGTGTCGTAAAAGTCGACTAAGGGAGCAGGGTTGGAGTGTGTTGTGGGCGACGGGCTAGCAACCTTAAAGAGATTTCTTTTAAGTAAGATTTCGCTCGCGCGAAGTGGCAGTGGGCGGGGCACATAGCACGTAGAACCGATGGCCGTTGGGGCGGAAAGGTTCTCGAGTGGCGACCACGAACCGGAAGGCGCGGCGTGGGTAGGCCCCCCGCAAGGTGGACTGATGACCTGGTAAAGGTTGCTGGAGTCCGCTGGATGCGGGTGGCGCAGGACTGGCCACTTTGGCACTCTTTTGGGGAGGCCTATGTCCAGCAGTGGACGTCTTTCGGCTGATATGATGATGACGATGATGAAGAATTCGTTTTATTATTTCTAATCTGTTATCTTTACTAATATAATAAAGAGGAAAGTCTGTGAGATTGTACGAGTAGCTTTGTAATATTGTATGCAGCTGGAAGTAATCTCCGTAATCGCATATTCAATTTAAATCTGTCATTCACCTGTGTGGAATGGACACAGGTAATATTTTATCCCGCGGGTTTGCCTGCGTTCTTTGCAATACGCGGACGAAGCTACGTTATGCAATAAAGTGTCTTCATCAGTTACAACATTAATAATTTTGTGACCGACGACTGTAACATCGATTTCTATATTTTCTATAAGCCAACTGATCTGACCAAAACTAAATGCAGTTGGCTCACATCTGAGGCGAGTGACGTTATCCACCATCCATTAAGACTTGAACGTGCAACTTCTTCCTACGCAATGACTGTTCTGAATCTTAAGAGTCCGCAGTGAGCTCGGCCGAATTTCACCTTCCCATACAAACGTAGTTACGCTCTCATTTTGAAACTACTTGTTGGGTTGTGGCGAAACTTTGCATATACATTGACAAGATGTATATCTATAGCGAAATACAGCAAAAACAAGTTTTTTATGAAAAACTTAAATTCGCTGTATTTTTTTTACTATGGTACGAGTATCTGAGGCTACATAAACGAATTACAGACATAGATATGCCTCATGTCATTGTATATGCAAAGTTTCGTTACAATCCAACTCTTAGTTTTAAAATGAGAACGTAATTACATTTGTATGGAGAATCGAGCTTACTGCGGACTCTTAATTTGGTAAATAAGTAATAAATTATGGCGGAAGACATTTATATCGCATACCTAACATTCTAGATCATATTTTGGGGTGCAATACGAATACCGTTTATTGCACACTTCGATATTAACGCTAACACATAATATAAACAATTATGTTCAGTTATAACTGTTATAAATATCTGTGTGTAGCGCCATTAAACTGCTTACTACAACACTTTGCGCAATTATTGTAATAACTACAACTTGGAAAAGTTGAAAAACCCCCGACATCCAATAAAGTCCAATATCCCAAAAACGGCTAAACAGATTTTCATGAAACATGGCTAAGAACACTCGGGATAAAATTATCTACGACACTAAAAAAACCAAATCGGTGCATCCGTTTGGGAGTTACGATACCACAGACAGATACACAGACACGTTAAAATTATAACACCCCTCTCTTTGCGTCGGGGGTTAAAAATACACAAATCGAACTAGTCCCATAGTAAGCTCAATAAGGCTTGTGTTATGGGTACTAGACGACGATTTATTTAATAAAATATTTAAATACATAGAAAACAAAACATCCAAGACTCAGAAACAGATATTCATGCTCTCCACGTACATATTTTTCCTTACCGGGATTCGAACCCTGGACCTTCAGCTTTGTAGGCAGCCTCACTACCCACTAGGCTAACAGGTAGAGTGATTGTTTTTTTTTACTTAAATAAATTATTTAACCCGTGTGGTGTCGGGTTAGAATTTCACCACCCCCTTTCTTCCCGTGGGTGTCATAAAAGTCGACTATGGGACCAGGGTTGAAGTGTGTTGTGGGCGATGGGCTAGCAACCTATCACTGCAATATCACATTTTGTCGATCTTTTATACCCACATGTATGCTAAAAGTGGCGTAGGAACATACGTTTCATGTGCTCTGCCTACCCCTTTTGGGAATAAAGGCGTGAATGTAAGTATGTATGTATGCATGTATGTAAATTATTTAATAATATGATACAATAAAACCTAGAAAAATGCATTAGCACTGCAAATCTGGAAGTACAGAGTTGGCATTGCGTTTCCCATTCTAGTAACAATTTACTATACCTGATACCATTCATTACAATTTTATCGGACAATTTCGTCCACTTTTCTTTGTTTATCTAGTTTATCAAAGGGCCAATTTAGAACTAGTCTTACTTATTTCGATTATTAAGTACTTTTCAAACATAACAATGCAAAAAAATGCATTTTAATATGGTTTTCTTTGAACTCGCATGACGACGCACGATTCTTCTAATCGAACGAGCGGGCGAAGCGAACGTAATTCCATACTTCAGCTTGGGCCGAAAATCGTTTGTATGCCCGGTGTCTGTCCGCCCGTAGCGACTTGTAGAGGACTTTTACAGGCCCCTATTTCACCAAATTCTTGGCCAACTTAACTCACTCAATTAAATTGTCTATGAAAGATTTCCGTTGTGACACGAAAATTAACCATAAAATTCTATGGTATTTTTTTGTGTCACAACGGAACTTTTTTCAGTTCTTCAATTTGTACGGCTAGCCAGGCTAACTACTGACCAAGATTGGTCCTTACCCAATTGTCGCCTGACAATGACAATTCGCTTTACATGGCTGCGTCGACAGGTTAAGTTGGTTGCTGGACAGCTTATTGACCCAGCAATGTACGTGGAATTGTCATTGTCAGGTGACAATTTTCAAGGTGGTGAAATAGGGCCCGGGTCGCATTTTTCAACCGATTCTCATGTTTTTTTTAATACAGTTTCGTTAATTATATAGAATATTTTATCAAGTCACTTTAGTTTTTTTTCTACAAAAAGACAGGCTTGCAAGTTCTGCAGCTCACAGATTCACAAATTTTATATGGAATAGGGTATAGGTATAGTTAGACCCTTTGTCTCGGCACTAAGGAAATATATTATGGCAATTTTCTTCTCAATATACGAACTACTACTACTATACTACTGTGTATACGAAATCCGTGCTAATTTGTTTAGTAGTTGTTAGAACTGCCGCTCGTAAAGTTTCTCTACATTTCCGTTTGCTATTGGAAAAGCTGGTTGCCGAATGCCGAGTTAGGTAAATGCTATTAGACTAACTTGGGCGAATGTCTGACGTTTAACTAGGCAAGTGGGTAGTTAATTGCCTAAGCGGGCTAAGTGGTAAATATTCGCCGCTGCGGTGGCTAAATAGACAGTAGCAACAATTTTTAAAGTTTGATAATTTTCATTTGTACTTCTCTTTAACCCGACTGTCGAAGGAGAGGAGGGTTATTATGACGACCAGTTTCCGAGTCTTCAATGTTTTCTATCTATTTAAGTATTTATGGGTAAGGACCGAATTCTTGGCCAGCTTAACTCACTTAATTAAATTGTCTATGAAAGTTTTCCGTTGTGACACGAAAATTAACCGTACTATGGTAATTTTTTGTGTCACAACGGAACTTTTTTCAGGTCTTCAGTGTGGACGGCTAACTACCGACTAACCATGCTAACTAGGTACTGGCTAAGAATTTGGTCCTTACCCTAATATGTTTTATAGATATCGTTATTTAGTTCCCATAACACAAGCGTAATAAGGCTTGTGTTATGGGAACTAAATTACGATATGATTATGTTATGTGTAATCGAACCAACTCCCCATGATATTTTTTGTAAGATTGTCCCCTAATATTTATTTATTTTATTGACAGACAAGGCCGAAAGATCTGTCTGTTTTGTAAACGGAAACTATAGCCTATTGACGCTTGCTACTCCCGAGGCCACGTATGGACAATAATTGACAGCAAGAGGCAACAAATGCTGGTCTCTCAGCTCAGCAAAGCGTATTCTCGGGAGCGCTGGCGATCTTACCACTACGAACACAACACTACATAACCACAGAGAAAGCACTTTTTTTTAACGTTGGGGAAGTGCATTTACGCATCCTGTCCTGTACGGGGCAGGACGCTATAAAGCTGTGGACTGCCGTCTAAAACTACCGGGATCCTGCCTGAAAACCAGCGTTGCAGTGGCCTTACTACTGTAACATTATGCTGAGGCAAGCCCCTTTTTAACATCACTTAATGATAACTGTAGGATTAATTTTAAATTTTATATGTTAAGTCTACTTTGAAGGTTCCCATGTAACTAGAAATGTCATGTGATGTTGAATAAAATCTTTCTATTCTATTATATTATATTCTAACAGAGCAAGCACCTAGAAGAGTTAGGGCTTCTCTTCTGTAAGCTGGAAGTCTCTCCCAGTTCTGATGCTCTAAATATGAACGAGATTAAATTTCGATGTGCCGTACCTCTGTAATATTAAGCAACGCTTTTGTCAAACTATCCGCACTACAAATGCATGAATACTTGGCAGAATAAGCATACTACACATGAATCTAATTAAACGTCTGCACAGTTGTATAATAACGAGACGTATTGCGGTCGATTCGACCACGAACCTGATCCATTGCCTTTGACAGAGACCTACATGCGTGCTTCTCATTTTCATATCTTGTTGCGAGTCTGTAAATATGTGTATTTAGGTAACGATTTATATAGCTAGCGCTGCGTTTCTATGTACGCTATTGACAAAACAGAACATAATGATGAGTGAATAATAGTTATGGGAAGTAATTCTCTAACATTTTCTACAAAATTCACCTAGAATTACCAAATTTACCATCCGTTCAATATCTTAATACCTTATTCTATCATCATTAGTGAGTTGGGAAAGATATTACATATGGAAATACCAAAACTAAAATAGACGGAAGCTACCTCTATATATTATGTCGTGAAACTTAATTAAAATAAGAGCTTTGGTCTCCATTTTATCTATACTTCTATATCAATATTATAAAGAAGAAAAGTGTGTGAAATTTTAGCTTCGTAATTTTGTATGTAGGGCTTAATATCCGGAACCACTTATGCGATTTCAAAAAATCTTCCATCTGTATAGAGAACTTTCTGGATGGATATAGCCTATTTCATCCCGCGGCTCCCCCTGGGTTCTCTGTAATACGCGAGTGAAGACGCACTGGCAAATAGTTCCAAATAAAAGTACCTACATGTTATTATAATGTAATGTAACCTCATTATCTTTCTTACTAGCGCAATACACCATTAAGACCATAATAGATTAAGATCACTAGACATGTCTAGATTGCACAGATGGTTGCAACTTGCAATAACACTACCCACGCCAATTGCATCGTCTCGCGCAATGTGGGTAGTTCTACTTTAGAGGTGTCGGTGAAAGCGGTTAGTCGTGCGTTGGCGTGCCGAGTGAGCGGTCTAGTGGGACAGATTGCTAGAACAAAACGCTGGACCAAATCACGTTTTTTAGGTATTAGATTAACTTTGAGTTTTTGATAGGAACCAACTCCTCCGTCGGCCATCTTTTTTTTATGGTGGTCAGTTTGAATATAATTGGCTACTTTGGCTGTCGATAACGGTTTATCTATGTCCCATAAGTTTCTGTTGAATTGATCATTCAAAGCAAAATAGTAAGTGCACAGCGAAAATTTACATAGTATATCTTTCACCGCCGGTATGTATACCGGCAAAATCGTCGCGTATGTCTCAAATAATGCAAATTCCTCCCTACCTGCCTTTGCATTATTATTTGACACGTCAAATCATGCGAATCGAACGAAAATAATCTGGCAAAATCCAATACGTGTAAGACTTCCCCGCACTATAGCACGCGTACAAAACGATTATAAATGGGCTTATCTAGTCATGCGCGATGCCTAGTGAAACAGTTAAGACTGGCCAGGCGAAGTTAACACTTATGTCAACGTCGTCAAGACCGGCATGTCACTATGTGTACCTATAATTGTCCTCGGTCCCACATCGTTTGCCATACTGCCGCCTAACGATGATAACCTGTAATAGTCAGGATTCCCAGCATTTCTTGGGCGCAACGTCCACCGCGACCAATCTGCTATGGCGGTGGAACTTTTTATTGCTACACGTCCGGTCTGAGGCTAGAACTGAAAGCGAGTTCATGTAATAAATGTGCAATCCTTTATGAAAATAAGTGTTCGCTCAGGAACGGAAAGTTAGAACGAGTTATTTTTCCCAGAGATGTGACTAACTGGTCTACTCTACTCTCGCTGGATACATTACGTTGTCTAAAGAAACGAATGCCTGAAATACGCTGACTGAGTCAAAATTTTGTAATCACTGTCATGACAAATTAAGTAACAGAAACTGTTAGAGAAAGACCATTTAAATGAAGAAGGTGAGAAGAAAACCTAAAAGCTCAATTGAGGATTCAGTTCCTTAAAAGCCAAGTGGTCACTTAGAAAATAAGTTCAGTAGGTACACTATTCGTGTCTAAATTTTGTGATTGCTGTCATGACAAATTAGGTTACAGAAACAATGCAATGAAGAGAAATACGATTTAAATGAAGAAGATATAGTAAGAAAAACCTCACTACACGCAACTAGTGCCACAGAAATTGGTCAGGAGGGGAGAATGCCATTGTGCCTTCCTGTAGGTATAAAGGCATCGGTGGAATTATCCTAGCTCTCCATAAAAAAACTAATAGATACTTCTTTAACTTGGACCAAACCCAAGTCACGCATCACTTCACCAGATAGCTCAGCTCAGTCACGTTGTGAGGCAACGCACCCGACCGTATCACCGCGGCTTAGAGTTCACACTACAACAAGTTTTTTCAAGGAGGCTATTGTTAATGTCACAGTATCTTTGTGATTCTGTCACAGATTTGTCTGGTTGCTTGCTCGATTGGGTTTTCGATCGATCTCTTGAAATTAGATAGTGATTAGTATTGATGGTCTACTTGGTACCATCGCTTGGGACATCGAAAAAGGACGGACTATTCAAGAATCAAGAAAAACTATTTTTTAAATAGACTCTCGGGTTATATAGCTCACAGAGCCACGTGAGTTGTAGAACCGGAGTCAGTATAAAAAAAAATGTTTTGAAAAATTACCAAAAAAAGAATCGACAAAAATAGTTATTCTATATTATTATCGAACCTGCTCACCAAATTTCACAAAAATCGGTCTGTATATGCCACCTGTAGAGGAGAACAGCTGGTCAGGCAGACAGCGGGATAGCGGGATAGCCAGACATACGAAAGAATTTTGACCCAAACTGAAACGGAGAACTTGATTCTCTTCGCTCGCTCGTTCAATTACTGAACATTTTGAATATTGTCGATTGACATATCTGACACTAACAATTCCCACCATTAATGTACGGTATAGAGTTTCCGTACGGTAGAGAGAGGTCAGTTTTGAAACCTGTAACTATAGGTTCGTTACCACATTCACTACCAAGAACCTCTACGCGCTACGCTCGTAGCCGATCCCGTGACTTTCCTCGTTTGTAGCGGAAAGCGACTACGGCGTAGGCGCTCGCAAGGCGGGTTCCTGGTAGTGAAAGTTTACTTTAGCAATGTACGTGGTCTGACAGCCTGAGTGTTCACGCCACCCCATTTTCCACCACTCCGTGTGACCTTAACTATGACACCGGATGTATGCTATTAAGCTAATTTCCTGTTTCTTTAAAAGCGCTAAAAAGCTTCATAATTCATTACAATGTAACTATATACAAGCGAACCAAATATATGTCGTTTTTAGACATTACACCAAAAATGATTTGTAAAGGAAACAATGTTACATTACTTAGGTACCTACACCTGTCTATACTTAAGCTTCGCCCGCGTTTTGCACCTAGAAACCTAGAAACCTTTTCCTGGAAACTCCATTTTATACACAGGTGAAAGATTTTTTGTGATCGGATGAGTGGTTCCGGAGATTACCCATTACATACAAACCTGCAATCTGACAGACATGTCCTCTTTATAATAAGTACTAGTATTAGATAATGCTCTTGATTTTGAAAATCTTTTGACACCATTGCCTAATAGAATATCATTTCGTAATAGCGTCTACGGCTTTGAGCAATTTGTCCATCTCCGTGAATCCACGGTCGAGTCGGTTCTCGAACTCAACACTCACGTGATACTTCACAGTTAATTATCAGTTATCCTTATCTACGTGATTAGTCTTCAATGTTCTCGGATTAATATCTGCATCGAAAGTGGACACGGTTCGTTTAGTTTATGCTTTCTTTATCGTCCCGCTCTGCTTGCTGGTCGTTAATTGGGTTTTATGACGTAATAGTATTGTTTAGTTTGTCCATTGACAGGTCTAGAGGACAAACGAACGACAGTTTCCATACAATTTGCTACGGTTTAAGCTCTACTGAATTATCTTGTTATTGACCGCTGCGCTTCAATCCTTTTAGAAGTGGTTACCGGAAAGTGAGCTCAAAACAATTTGTATTGGGTAGAAATTCCTTTGTTAACATGCGAAGAATACGTTTGTTTCTTTATCGCTCTAGTAAAGCCGGACACTAGGAAATTCGTATTATTTTGAGCATAATCTTTTAGCTTTTTTTCACTATTACAAATAAAAGAGCCTTGTTATCTTATCGGCGATAATCCTTTGTTATTGTTTAGTCTTATCTCTGTAATATCTGGGTTAGTTCTAGTAATTCTCACAATTTCATTTTAATTTCTTTACGAAAGGGTTTATGTCAATACTTAAAGTTTGGAGCTGGGGTTCCCCTATTTCCTCCGCCAGATCTAAAACTTTTCAAATGTTCTTTGTAACATTGATTAACACTGTTCCATTTTATTTGATAAATGATAACTTAACTGATTTTTTTAATGAACTACAGCCGCTTGTAAAACGCTAAACTACACTAAAGTTCACCATCACCTACAGATGTCAAATGTAAAAACATAGGAGCATAATAAAACTCTACATTAATCTATGTTAGAAAATTCATTTACATACATATGTCTAAATTTTAACGGAGAAAATGGGAGACTAAAGCTTGAAATGCAAGTTTTTGTATGGACAGCGCGCCGGCCCGCATTTCCTCTTGATGATGACAGCCAATTATTTTTATCTATATTGAATATCGCAAAGTATAAGACCCTCAGCGAGCTATCATAGATTGTGGATGTATACTGCCACCACCACCATAATAATGTACCAGTATCATTATAATGGTACATTTATCGAAATGTGCGTCATTGGTACGTAATTTTCTAAAACCCATTGGTTCACATCGCTCTGCAGTTCAGATAAGCTCACATGCGTTTGTAGTCGAGTAGTTCAGCGCCACTGCACAATGTCACACGTGCGAATTTCCTGAGCGGCGATTTCCGATATCAGCACAAGCGTGCGGTGTGTCACTCGGCGGGGCCTATCTGTTGCGCTTGCGCCACCGCGCTTCCGCCACCATGTAGATAACAAAAAATAACCGCTGCCACTTCTGCGGGCATATAACATATTGCATGCGACACACAAAGACATTGCTTCTGCAAAAGGAGCAGTGGGAGTGAGATGACGCTGTAAAACCAGGGATCGGAACCGGTTTCTTGCAAAAACCTCGAAGTAACCACATATCTCGAACTATATTATACTTCATATGTAGGACTCAGGTGTGTTTTGAGGTAACGACTGCGTATTATGAGATTGCCCAACTAGAAATGAAATAATTAACAAAGAACGAAAAAATAATGTTTTCGTTCCCATACAAAAAATACCGGTTTCCGATCCCTGTGTAAAATATCGGTCAATTGTGAGAGTGCGTCTTCATCCTAGCGATTCCCCGCTTGCATCCTAATGGTGAATCCACCAGATATGTGCGAACTGCGAAGCGTTGTTTTCATATATTTGACATTGACTAAATACATAACAACAGATCATCGTACATCCACAGTAGATATAGCGTAGCGAGCGTATTAATCCGTACAAGAATTTTAAAATGAAAAGTAATTAAATTAAATCGAATCGAGTCTTCTGTTATATATATATTGGCACAGAAAGCTTTAGCCATAAATTACTATATGTGAATTAAAATCTTTTAGCTTTAAGTTAGTTTATAAATATTGTGATGCCCTTACAGGGTGCATGTTTGAGTCTGTTATAATAGCATTTGTCACCTGTATTTGTAACAACATGTATGCAATAAAATATTTGATTTGATTTGATATAATCCTAAAGGAGCCTGGGTCCCGCTTGGTCCCTAAACCCAAGTACGGTATAGGAGGCCGATGTAGTGCGTGCGCGAGAGAGAGACACAGGTATAAAGAAGGCACTAGTTTTACAGAAGCGACTGTCATCTAACCTTCTAAACCAGAGGTAAAACTCGACCGACCTTATTTGGATTTAGAAGTTATCCAGCCGACCGAAGGCTTCCAACTCAACTAAACGACTTCCTTAGACAATAGTCAGGACCCGCCTTGTGCCATTCACAGCTCAGAAGCGCCTAATTAGCTGTACCTTAAAAAATAGTAATTAGTTTCCAAAACCGATCGATATTGTGGGGCCTCCCAATTTTTTGCAGCAGGCTGTGTCTATAACCGAACAAATCATGTCCTTTGTCCGGCGACAAATCCTTCAGTTTTTAGGGTTCCGTAGTCAACAAGGAACCCTTATAGTTTCGCCGTGTCTGTCTGTCTGTCCGCTAGTAGCTCAGTAACCATTACTACTAGAAAACTGTGATTCGGCATGGGTATATGAATCAATCACGCCGACAAAACCAGTACAATACACTGGAAAATGATTTTTTTTTGGGTACCTCCTCCACACACCAAAAGCGGGGATGTAATTTTTTTTCTCGTCAAACCCATACTGTGGAGTATCGTTGGATAGCTCGTTCAAATATTATGAGTTTTCTAAAACCATTTTTCAAATCAGTAATTCGTTTGCGAGATATTGGGCTTTAAAGCCCTAATTTTAGTTCGAGTCATGTGTCGTCGTCGTCCCCGTAGGGGGGGCTGCCGGCTAAATGGATACTACAGCACGGCTAGCACGCGACGGCGCGCGAGCTCTCTCGATTTTTCTCGCACTATCTTATTAGAACACTTAGAAGAAGAGGTATGGTGCGATAAAAATCGAGAGTATGTCGCGGCCGTCGTGTGCTAGACGTGCTGGGGATGTGAAAAAAATCGTGGTAGTAGTACATATAATGAATTTAAAAGGAAAACTATCACGAAGTCGACCAACTTAATGTGTAATTGAAAAGGCCAATTTTCGTACAAATTCGGCCGACGCAACCGCACCGCACGTCGATGTAACTAAGACAGACAGGCAACCATGGAACCCTACCCTGCGCGTGGCCCGACACGCACTTGGCCGGTTTTTTTGTTAGAACAACGTGCCGGAGCGTTATACTTATGTTACTAAATGTTTGCAGCGCACTGATTGTACGTGTTATTGTGAACCAGTTGCATTATAGTAAAGAGTGGACAGTAATTTCACCACAATTACGCGGCGGATATGCATCGACAGGATGCGACCAATTCAGCGCGGCCATTGGCTCCCAATTAACATTGTTAGCTGTGCGCCTGCGACGCGGAGGATAATTAGAAATAAGTTAGGTCGAGCCGTGTTAAGACCTCCCACTGGTCAACAGCCTTTTCCTATGTCCTATGTCCTGGTTACAGATAGAGGTAATCCGGATAATCGGCAATTATTCTACTATTTCGGTACTGTATTGGGAAGTCAAATTAATAAGTTTTTAAATAAACTAAAGATAGGTTGGATATAAATTCCTATACTATTTATTAAACGAGCAATATTTGTATATATTGTATTTTAAATCACGTTCTCGAAAACGGCTCTAACGATTACCATGAAATTTTAAATATAGATGTTTACGGAGGCGAAAAATCGATCTAGGTGGGTCTCATGTCTGGGAAAAATTGTATTCTCCGTAATTTATCTATTTTCACCATATCAAAATAAATAAACTTCACACAATCACGCGTTAAGACGGCAAGGAATATAGAGCCAGTTGTTACAAACCGTCGGTAAACGAAAGTTGTGTCCGTTAAAATCTGTTTGTTTGTCGGTTCGACAGTTCTCTATGAAATGACAGCAATCAGCCCAAATGTGGTTGATGCAAATTCCAATCCGTCCTTAGTACAGGTACTCTGCATGGAGTCTCTTGGTAATGCGGAAATCATTATAGTTACCTGTATAAGTCGCATGCGCAAGAGGTGACACAAGAGACTCACATTTTTGGGATTAATATTTGAATATCTGAGTTTGAGTTCATCGTATAGGAGGCAGAAGAGCGCATAATAATATCATGGACACTCTTCGCTCCTGAATCCTGATCCAGTCTTAACGAGGACTGGAATGACCCGCGATCATTTGAACGTCGTCAACTTGTGGACCTGGGGCCGTAGACAAGGTTACAATCGACAAGCGTTAACGCCAATAGAAAACTAATAAAATGTAGGGGAATGACTGATGCCGATGAAACACTTTTCGTTAACATCTGTCATTTCCCTACATGTTATTAGTTTTCTATTGGCGTTAGCGCTTGTCGATTGTAACCTTGTCTAGGCCCCCTGGTGTCCCCCCCCATCTATTGCTTAATTTAACGCATCCACGCTTTTATGATTAAAAAATGGCACATGTGTGTCAGTCAGTTTAAAGCTACTCGTTAAATTATGCATAAAATTTAACTAAGTATGCGTAAGTGCACTTTTATCGCGGTGAAATGACAAATACACACATTACCATTGCATCACTCATTTTTCAATGTATTACCCATTTGTGGTAAAAATAATGACGTAATTACGAATAGTTAGCAATCATAATCACTGCTGAGTAATGACGGATTAACTGGATCCGTGGGTGCTATACTAATGAATTCTTATCTCTTTATATTGACTGAGTCATTGAAATCTAGGGGTACGGTAATGCCCCCATCCTTTTCTCAAAGCAGTTCAGGCCATTTTCGACCCCCCTATAACTTCGTTGTGGATAAAACTAGAACCCTGAATTTTCAGTAGCCAAGCAGACATTGTATAAATTGTATAAACACGGTATTTAATTTAATTTGAACCAGTAGTTTAAGAATTATAACTAGTCAAAGTCACAAAATTTTATTTAGCTAGCAAATAAAGAAAAAATGATTGTTGCTTTATCTTAGGCTTCCATTCCTGGGGTAAAATTTGTAGAGGAAACGGCAAAGTTAGAGGGACAGTCCACAATTAAATGTCAAAAGCATCTGACATGGTGTCTGAACAGCTACAGAAATAAGTTGCCAGATATTGCGCGCCATATTCTGCCGAATGCCGTACATTATCACAGGTGACTATGTCATTAAAGTGCATCATGACTATTTCCCTGATAACAAATACTTCTTATCTACATACTAATTAATAATATTATACACAAGTGTGAGATTGTAGTTTTATAAGTTTGTTTGTAATGAAATTCTTTCACATGCGTGTAGGATGGACTTTCTGGGTTATAGGCTATATTTTATCCCGCGGGTTTGCCTGCTTTCTTTCCATTATGCGGGCGAAGCCGCGCGGGCAGTTACTGTATAATTACTCGATCGATACGGAAATGGTCATGTAAATCAACATTGCCGGATACGTCGCGTCATGAGAGGTTCCAATAATGACAAAGTAAAGTGCAAACACACCGCTGCTCAAAATACGCTAACGCACCGTAAAACGCAAGAAAACGTATGGAGAATACGTGACGCATAAGACACGTCAACGCGTATACGCAGCGTTAAGCACCGGTGTGGTTAACGCGTGGCTCCCTAAGTGCGAAGTGATGGCTGTTCCCAGAATCACTGTCCATTATTGGTTGTTGGTGAACCTTGACGGCTAGATTGCTTTGCTATTTGCTACTAAAGAAAGTTTCACGAAATATTAAATACTTTCTTGAACCACTGAAGCGATTTAGTGTAACCTAGATTTCACAGGTAATTTCGTCAATTTAATTCCCTTAGTGTCAATGTCAATTCGACCAAACTGGCATAGAATTTATACCGAGGTTAAGCTCATACAAACTTTGACGTTTAATTTCAGATTGAACGTTTTGGTCGAATGCGGCTTTAATTTTTTTTAATCTAGATTTTAAATAACTGGATTGACTCGTTCAGGCTTTTGGTTTGCTGTCAGACAATAACGGTGACATATACCTAGGCTAAACACCTTCATAAATTTTAAACCTCGACTGGTTGAAATGCTTTAGTCTCTTTCTTACAAACACAAATAACAATGTGAGAGGTAAAGACAAACTAATTTAAGCGCCGTTTTAGCTACTGCGCACCACAGTTTCTTAATAGCTATTATGGCTATCACACTCGCTCTCGACATATCACGGTGTATTTGTCGCCAAAACCGAAGATTGACGAGATACATTAAGTTAATAGAAGCACTGAAAAGAGGTTTAATGGACGGCAATACGAGCAAAATGGTTTTCACTTCGTAATTTATTAAGGAATAAATCGCCGTTGAGCAGAAAGCGTAGAAGTTAATCAGTTATTTTACCTCGTGAGATTAAACGCAGTATGTTATGGGAACGTTTCAACGAGTATTAATAATTGAACGTTACGACTCATCAAGTGTCAGGCCTTGTTTATGAAGAGGCGAAGCGTGGAGCGGCGCGACATGCGCTTTGTTAGGCGACTATGGGTTTATGGTAACGCTTAGGCTGCGGTCTGGACGGCAGCGGGCAGCAGGGCGGCGAGCGGGCGTCCATACATTAAACTCGCTCGAATGTATGGAGGACGGCCAGACTGCGGCCTTAAACCTGTACGGTCGAGGTCAAAAGTATGTAATAAGGTGCCTTGTAATAAGGTGCAAAGGTGTAAACATGTCTTTGACCTCGACTGTACACTAAGGATGAGTTGCACCAACTTACTATTACAGACCGATCAACGTTAAATATGGCGCCGGCAGCTGTCATCCTACTAATATTATAAATGCGAAAGTTTAGATGTTTGAAAGAAAGAAAGAAAGAAAGAAAACATTTATTCGTGGACAAAACAATGGGTATACAAAACAAAACACAGTAAAGTAAAAGTAGCAGGGTCCACGAAAAGGCCCCGACTCAGCATGGTGCTAACCTAGGAGGCCAGCGCTGGTCTTCCGTCGGAACCTTTACATGAGTTACCTCCTGGAAGGCAACACAAAACAAATACCTACGCTAAAACATATTTTAAAGAATACATAGGTATCTTAAGTAAAAATAAGCAGTATGTAAGTGCGATAGTTTGGATGTTTGGATGTTTGTTACTCGATCACGCTTAAACGGCTGAACCGATTTGAATGAAATTTTGCACTAAGATAGTTTATAGCCTGGATTAAAATATAGGATAGTTATTATCCCGGGTCCACGCGGACGAAGTCGCGGGCGGAAGCTAGTTTCGTATAAACTCGTCAAACTTTCCATATATTGAGATTTTAATGAACACCACTTACGAATACGAATAAGAGGGTTGGTGTTTTGGTGACTTCGGACGCGGAGTCCGCACGCGTCGCTTGTCCGATAAACGCGGCCTCAGTTCACTTATGACAGTGTCAATTCGTTAATTAATAGTTAGACTAGTTCCCCAGTTCGCAAATCAAAAGGGCAATCAAGGCAATAGAATCATTGTGCCAACAAATCTAAGCCAATTACGCTGCCTACGTTCCTGGTATAGGTATGATTACATCAACAACTGTTTCAATTGGGTTCACATCTCAGCGACATTTTAATATGATTTCCGTACTCGTTCTAATACGTTAGAAGAGAGAGAACAGATTGAATTTTTTTATTTATTATCGGCTAAGACAACAAAATGGACCTCCTGATCGCCTATATCGGATAGCAAAATACGTTCAAGATTGCACGTTTTGGGCCGGTTGCATCGACTTAACTTTTTTTTTTTTTAGCCTGTTTAGGTGTCCCACTGCTGGGCAAAGGCCACCCCTCTTTTACTCCACACAGCCCTATTGCTGGCATGCTCCCGCCAATCCAAGACTTCACTTTACTGACTGGTAAACGTTAAATATGCCAGCAGGTGTCATCTCATAGATAACTGCCAAAATTCCCATATAAACTGATCTTAACGGGCGCAACATACGATTACCGATTGACCCTAGCCTTAGTGTCTACTCGATCAAACAAGAGTAGAGCTTATTTCATTCAATTTTGACATTTTACTTCAGTTTAAGTCCGTATTCCTATTTGGTTAAATGCAAGTTGACGAACTATTATTTAAATGACATGTACTGAGATTTATGAGCATATATATAGATTCAGTGGGTGCATTGTCCTTACTTATAGGTAAATTGTTTTGTGAACTGAGTCAATCAATGTTTTGTCAGGTGTCAAAGGTGCCTAGAATAGCTGACACACACGGTATAGAATGTGTTTAGTTAAGGCTTCTAAATCTATTAATGGCCGGTTCTAATAATCAATCCACCGATAGTTTTCCTTACCAACAGTTACATTTTGACACATTTGCTACGGGTAAAAAATGTAACTGCCGGTAAGGAAATCTATCGGTGGATTGATTATTGGAACCGGCCGTAAGTGAATCAATTCATATTAATATTAAGATTCCGAATGTGACTCGGTTTTTTGTCTAGAACATTTTACACCGATTCGTTTTGTTTAAAAGATGCTCAATCCACGAAGACACGCCTCTCTCCTTCTCATTGCTTACTAGTTTTTGTAATGTGTATAGTGTCTGTATAGAAATGGGTTCCAGGGTTTGTTAGACCTGTTGAAAACCAATATTAAGACCAAACGGTCATTATAAAGTATTTTTTTTTTTTTCCAAGCCATATAAGCTCACATCAAGTTTTCACCGTAACCCACTTTCTCACGTGAACTAGGAACCTATTCCTGGCCGCAGAAAAACGACTGCAAGCTTTTCTTTAGAAAACCGTAGCTGATTATCCGTATTCCGATGCAATAAGGCTGAGAATGCCAAAGTAATGTAACAATAATATGATTCTGTCAAGTTATCTGTATCGGATGTCAAGATAACGGGTGATGTGCATCGAGGTTAAACTTGTGTTACCGTCAGATAAACATAGGAATAGGATACATAAATACTTATCATTAATATTGTAATATTCACGCGTACATATGTTCTGTATAGAAACCCTTTAACTACATGGGTCTCTGGGGATCCGTCATAAGGTTTTTTTTTTAATTACTGTGTGCGCTGGGCCATGTACATGGTACGCATACAATACATAGAATCATGTCACTTTGAAATGAGACCTTCGTTTCATCTAAAGCCACGTGATGATAAAGTTTAATGTTAAATTCAGTTTTTCTTATACAAAGAAATAAAATGCTGAGCATTTTCGTTGGCTGGCAAATCTGGCAATACAATTCGTAAACCTCAAGCTCTTATGCAGGTTAAAAGAGGTAACAGATAAGAATATAATTTCTAAACTATAGAAACACCTTATGTTGACCCAATATATATTTATTATCATACTCAACTCAATGTAAACAAAACAATATATCGAGTGATTTTACACAACCAGTTACATATTGCAATTTGCAATCGTAAATTAATAAATTTGTCAGTTGGTTGCGCCTGCGACGCTTCGTGCGCGGAGCCTTGCCCTTAATGTCCGTCAATCATCCCGCAATCAGTAGTACTCGAGACGTCGGCGCGTACGGACGTATCGCAGCTCCTTTAAAAACCATGTAAATCGCGTGAATCGTAGAACCCATCGATAAAATCCATCTTCTTCGTGACAGTGAACTGTGATATTCAAAACGATACATTCCAAAAGTGATAATGCGACGTGTGAAAATGAACATAGACCCCGACTTGGGCGACCTGGAGGAAATGCTAGCCCACGTCCAGACCCAATTGGAGAACGAGCTCGACATGGAAAAGGAGAGCAAGATGACGTCATATATAAACGTCCAAGAGTCGCCCAAGATGGTAAAGAGGACGAGCTCCTTCAGTAGAGGCGAGAGCTTCGAATACAGAAGACCGGCCCCAAGACCGCCGCTAGCCAGAGTTAATAGTGAAATAAACTCCGGCAGTCAATCACTAAACGGTGAATACGGTGCTCTAGAGAAATACAACAATCAGAACGGGATTAAGGGGTCCCAGAGCAGTTTAAAGTCAGAAGAAATGGGCTCACAGATCTCCTTCCAGTCGTTCCGATCTGAGCCTGTACAACGCCTCTCTCTACTGAGTCTGCCGGAGAAAAGAGGGTCGTCATCGTCCCTCAATGGAAGAGGGAAGACTGCTACGCTACCCAGAGGATACGGGTCGAGCAAAGAGAAGAATTGGGAGGAATATTGGGCACAGTAAGTTGTTCTCGTGGTAATTTTAGCTCATTAATGTTGTCTACGAGAAAGTGATGATTAATGCGTTTAGGGTTGGTACTTTCTTTATTTCCAGCTATGTAGGCGTAATTTAAGTGTTTTTGGCAAAACGGAGAAAGTTCGCACACTAAAAGCGACATGCGGGCGGATGAATGACGTAGGAGTCCCTTTAGTGTTTTGGAATGGACTGCCCTAATACCGCAGAAAATACGTGACTCAATTCGGCATTTAACTGTGTTATTAGTCATTCATAATAATCTAACCCGTATTCGATTCATGGTGACGTAAATATTTGTGACTTTTACTTACGCTTTATAGGTAGCTGTGACTGTGTAGTCCGATATGAGTGTCAGGTAAGGATGAATTCGTTTGAGATAACACCTGTTTCCGAACACGGATAAAAGATAGGGTTACTCGTGTAACGGAATGCAATAATATTCTCACAATCAGACCATTTTAGTTATAATTGCCTTAATATTCCTATTTCACGAAGCCGGTAAAACGCAGTTTTCAAGTTCTGTCGCAATATATAATCGATGTAACAGTTTCCCTTGCGTGAGGGGTGCGACTGTTGACTAGTTCAAGTAGTTCATCTTTGCCCAATTATATCGTTGAGGTTCGATGAAGCAATATTTTACAACTATTACAAGCTAACATGTAGGTATGAAAATTAAGTCTCTTCTTCATTTTGTATACAGATTTGCTCACAAATTTATATCCATACTAGCTTCCGCCCGCGACTTCGTCCGCGTGGACCCGGAATAAAAACTATCCTATATTTTTATCCAGGCTATAAACTATCTTCGTGCAAAATTTTATTCAAATCGGTTCAGCCGTTTAAGCGTGATTGAGTAACAAACATCCAAACATCTAAACTTTCGCATTTATAATATTAAGTAGGATCCATACTAATATTATAAATGCGAAAGTTTCCGTCTGTCTGTCTGTTACCTCTTCACGCTTAAACCGCTGAACCGATTGAGATGAAATTTGCTATGGAGATAGTTTGAATCCCGGGGAAGGACATAGGATAGTTTCTATCCCGGAAATCATCCCCTGAGGGGGTGAAAGTTTGTATGGAGCTGCGATATAAACGAGTTCCACGCGGACGGAGTCGCGGGCAAAAGCTAGTAATATATAGAATCTACACTAACACATGGTGCGGGTTGTATTCCGTTTGAAAGACCCGTACGACTCAGTGCTTACGTCAAATTTTATCAATGTTAACCACTTATTTATTTATTTCTACGTATTATTTAAGTTAGTATTTTTTATGCTATATTGCAGTGCAGAAACTTAATAAATACTAACAGGAACATCCTACTAATATTATAAATGCGAATGTTTGGATGTTTGGATGTTTAGATGTTTGGATGTTTGTTACTCAATCACGCCTAAACGGCTTAACCTAAAATTTTGCACGAAGATAGTTTATAGCCTGGATTAAAATATAGGATAGTTTTTATCCCGGGCCCACGCAGACGAAGTCGCGGGCGGAAGCTAGTATTTCATATGGTCAGATATAGAGAAGCGAAGCGTAATGTTTGTGACCTCATTATATAAAAGATAGTAGCGTAATAACAGATAAGAACAGAGTGTTTTTGTTTACGCGTCGTTTTGCGATGATTGATAACGGTGACACTATACAAAAATATCATAATTTTGCACTCACTGCGACTACAAACTGGACTATACACTGGCGAAAATTGCGCATAACGTATGATACAGTTTACCATTTGTTCAACTATGTTAATAATACCTACTCGATAATATTTGTGATAGTATAACAGACACGGTGTTGGACAGATTGACTGCAATGAAACACTATCCTATTCTGTCTAAAACTGGTCATCTAATCGCGAACCAATATAGCATAAAATCTATAGATAGATCTATGTCACATTACCATTTCAATACACGACGCATGTCCACCATTGTTATGCAGTTGAACTTCGACAAATGATAATATCTCGCGTAGGACAGTGAGTACAAATTGTAGTACAATTGACGCACGCAACATGTTACACCATAAAAACCATTTTCTAAAAGGGCTCTTGACTATTCTGGGCCCCTTTTTCTAAGTACGCGTTGCAAAAGCTGTTTTACCGCGATCATTTCTCTATTGTTATTGTTAATTTACAAACTGTGCCTGCCGTTTGAAAGCAGACCTTATTCGATTGAAATACAGTTAAAATAGCATGTTTGATGCGAGTAGTTTGGGGGTGATGGTGTGGGCTTGTCATGGCGAAACCGAGATGCGGGCCATGTGTGGGATGCTGTAAACAATGCTGAATGCTCGGGGTTTCCTGATGATGTATTATCAAGATTATGATATGTTTGTTGGCTAATTTATCCAATTGACTGTATCGCGAACGACCTAGTTAATCTTTAAAGTTCAAAATTAAATCTGATTGAAAGTGGTATACACTGCATAAACAAACGGTTTTTTAAATTAAAGGATGGGCGATTTTTCATCAGAGCATTTAAAATGTCAATAAATGTGTGGCCAGTGGGGATAATTACGATTTTGGGATTAAGTATCGTTTAAAATACTGTGAATTATCGCATGATTAAATGATTGGATTTAATGATCCACACGACTGCAAGACGTCATTTCACTACCCATATAGCTGAGGCGCTGAGTGCATCGAACAATGGAACAATAAATGACCTCACATTCAGTGCCATAAGGGTCCCCAGGACGCTCGAATCTATAGCAACAGAAACTTGTTTCCGACCTAGATAGGGGGGATCCCATTGTGTATAAAAAAAATCACGTTATTCCAGAATGCCGTACAACCAAACTACGTTTGTAGGGACTAGGGACTCATAAGAGCCAGCCATGCCATCTTCAGCTCCCTCTAGCCCTACGTATTAGTAATATTAATGACCCCCACGTCGGCCTACGTATTTCTAAACGGGGCCAGATCCGAACCTTTTTTATGTCGCAAAAGTAAAAGTGAAGTGTAGGCGCCGCCGTAACCCACGCCGAAGGTAATATGTTTGTGTTAACTTGAGATTTACTGATACCATAACTGATGGAGCGCTCGATATGTTGTACATTATTTCAAACCTCTGGCTCAAAGTAATGACATAATATATTGCATTGCAGGTCTTCCAAGTACGTACGCTAGCTTCATCAGTTTTGTACGAACATTTAGTGACTACAAAACTATACCGCAGATAGCCATTAAGGATGAAATAAAACCTTTCTATGGAAGTCTTTAACGTTCTGTGTCTGTGAGATAGCTTTGTAAGTTTGTAATGTTATGTTTCGGGGAAACCCGAACCGCTTATCCGATTTCAAAAATTATGTCACCTGCGTGTAGAACTTTCTAGATAGTTATAGGCAATATTTTATCCCGTGGAGATTTTTCGCCGTATCTGAACTCAATAATCAGGTAAAGAGTGTATTATATATGACCGAATTGATTCAATTCAGTGCAAACGGAAATCGGCATTTGGATCCGAGCCATCGACGCGTCTGCATAATTGAAACGATCGCGATGCCGTACCAACCAACCGGTGGATAGGTTATGAAGGAGAATTTAATATTAATGCGGTGAGCTCGCTGGAATATGATTATGAATAGGGGTACCTTCTAAACGGTTTAGTGGTGAATCGGAGTGATGGTGGCCATTTCAGCCAAAGATTCCTAGACATTTTAAGAGTTGAGGTTGAGTTTGATCTTTTCTTTTTCCTTCCCGAATATTTGGCCGAATTACTCGCATCAGCCGTTCTAAAACTCACAGATTCAGTGGAAAAAACTTGTTTCTTTTTAAAGTACATTTAGTTAAATAACAATAATATTCCGTTTAAGTTAAATTATTTTACAAGGCAATGTTATTGTATTTTTTTATAATCTGTAGAGAATCACCTCTAAAATTATTCAGTAAATATTCGGCAGTTGAAGCAGAATAACGAAGATTCAAAAATATGCCGAATACCGAATAATTACCAAATAAATCTCTCGTTGTTTTACATATCGAATTATCATTAAATAATGACTAGCTGCTTTGTGCAAAACAATGGCCACTCGAACTCTTCATTAATTCCTTTCCACTTATGCGGAATGAGTGTTAATAAATTTAACCATAAAATTTCATAATTGTAATCTGTTCACCAATTAAACTTCAGCAAAAAAGAAACAAAATGTGATTGATATTATCGTGGCCAACTTTTTATAAAACTGTCATTGGAATTTAAATGTTTTATCATGGACCGTAGAGTTGCTTTTGAATGGACTACTTTAAAGCAATTCGGTCATCTTAAATAATCTCAAGTACATATGCGATATCTGATCATAACTTCATAACCTTTACGGCACTGATATGCTTGATGGACACCGTCCTAGTAAAAAAAATGCAAGAAATTCTTATGTAACACATACATGTTTAGGTAAGTAAGTACCTATTTGTGCTAGCACACTGATTTCACGGGCCCCCGATTTCACGAGTACCTGTCACTGTAGGGCATATATAATTGAGCATCAATTCGGTCTTCCTGTCATATCTAGGGAGTGAGGTACTTATATTTACTTGCGAACTTTTAAGTTAATGTAAGTGGAAGTTTCTTAAAGAGTTACTTTCATACATACTGATATAAATCACACCTGTGTATTCATTTATCTATATAAGTAGGTATGTATATCATCGTCTGGTACCTACATATAGTACAGGCCTTGCTTAGTTTGGGACTAGGTCGATATGTGTGAGATTGTCCCTCTATATTTATTTTATTTATTAAATAGTAAGTAACCTTGACTATTTCGATTTTTCGAATACCTTATGAAGATTTAATAAAATGTACACTACGACTACAATGATTACGGTGAAATGTATTCATTTAAACTTTCACGATTCTCACACATTATATATACTAAACGGGACTTAATCGCGTATAATTAAATTATTTATTTACCTCACTGAGGTCACGTCGGGAGACCCCAGTGAGGTAAATAAATAATTTAATTATACGCGATTAAGTCCCGTTTAGTATAAATAATACGGTGAAATGGTTGCGTAAAATCCTTTTAATCTCATGTTTCGTTCTTCCATAACTCGGTTGAATTTGAAATATCCCAGTTAACACATAATGCGGACTGTTTCCCCGCAGTTAAGACAGTGTTCACATAGTAGGATTATAAATCGTCTAGGCGCCGCGAAATAATTTAACCTAGGCAAAGAGGCAGAACCTCTTTTCCCCCTTTTAAAGAAATAAATCAATATCAAGGTGGTTCGACGACCATACAAAACGTTTTTTGACATTCGCAGGCTAACGGCGTGATATTTTAAGAAACTTATGTAACACACTTTCATAAACTGGCGTTTCATTTGCTCGAAATTCCCCCTTTCCTAGAATAAATTTGTATAAACTAGAATAATCTAGAAATTTGGTTGTCACGTGATACTTTGGGAAAACTTTTATTCTCAAATTATTCTAGTATGTGTATGGTCGTCGAACCACCTTAAGGGACAATCTTACACAAATCGACCAAGTCCCAAACTAAGTAAAGCACTTTGGCTACTAAGCTAGTCCTAAGTCCCATAGTAAGCCCATTAAGGCTTGTGTTATGGATACTAGACGACTATATATTTAATAGATATATATTCATGCTCATCATATATTTAAGAGCTTGGCTCTTGTCGGTGGAGTAATTTCCATTCTGTTGTATTCACTGCCTTTTCCTTCAACTCTCTATATGATTCAACTTCAATATTTTCCTTTAACTGCTCCAAGTAAGCTCTTCGTGGTCTTCCTCTTTTTCTTCTTCCTTCTATAATTCCCTCTATTATAACTTTAATGAAGTCATCGTGACGAAGTAGGTGTCCTATCATTTTTCCTCTTCTGTTTTCAATAACTTTTAATAAAGTTCTGTTTTCATTGACTATACACAAGACCTCTTCATTCGTCTTTTTCTCCGTCCAACTGATCTTTTCTAACCTCCGCCAACACCACATCTCAAAGGCTTGCAACTTTCCCTGTACCGTTGCGTCATGGTCCACGTTTCGCAGCCGTAGAGAGCAATGCTCCAGATTCATGCTCATCACACAAATATTTGCAATTGCTGGGATTCGAACTCAGGCCCTTCAGCTTCATAGGCAGCGTCACTAACCACTAGGCTAATCGGTCTTCGGTCCTTTTATCATTTGATTTTTACTAGTAGCTTATCGTTGATGGAAAACATCGTGAGGAAACCTGCACACATCTGCGAAGAAATTCAAAGGTGTATGTACAGTTGTGAAGTCCCCAAACCGCATTGGGCCAGCGTAGGTACCCATCCCCTCTTATCCACGAGAAAAGGCCTGTCCCAGCCATCAGTGGGAGAAATGGTGGTGGTGCTATCATTCATCAATTCCTCAGGCGAACAATTGAAGGTGCTTTGTATTTTGCTTTTCGTCCTTGAACGAAATGAATAGGTTAAAATATTTCTTGGATCTAAATCCAAGAAATATTTTGAAGGCAGGTCTAAACCTGCCTTCACCCCCAGCTAATATTTTTATCTGTGTGTCCTGTTATTAGTTACTAACAATTACAAAATTTTCGAGAAATCTTTACAACTAGCTCTTAGTCCACAGAATTTTAATATGAGTTGCAGGCTCGGAATGTCTTGATAACGCTTTAGCATAATTTTATTCGGGTCTGCGCTATATTTCACTGCCCCGGATATATAATATGTAGTAGTTAAATCCCCCGGCGCTACTTATTCCTTTAGGTGAGGAAATATTGTGCCCAGTGTGAGGTAGTACAAACGACAACACTGTTAACTGACCATCCTGTGTTTATATAGAACCTTATTACAATACACTTAAGGTGCACCGATGGTCAGTTAGCTGTGTTGTCGATAGTACGCGTACGTATAGTTTGCTTGATACTATTGACTTATTATTATATGTACCTACTACCTTTAGACTGGCTACCTAGAACTTTTGTCTTGACGTCTTCAATTAGGCCGCCATCGCCATCTCGGAATATTAGTAGGCAGCGCCCGCAAAAGTCAAAGCAAATAGAGGGCAGCTCGCATCAATGGCATGCGCAAACTTAAGGCTGCACATTCGAAATTTTCGTGAAAATGAGTTGTTTTGTAACCGTTTTATACATTATAACGTGACATTTTTGATGTCGGAAAAAATATATCATAATCTGCAAGATATGCGGCGGGTCATAGTTTTCGTAGAAATCCATTTTAACAATAAAAATTAAAGAAAAAAAATCTTACTAGATTTAAAAAAAAAATCTAGTCACCCCTATTTTTTCACTTGTAACCATTTTACTACTCCATTTTTTATCAGAATAATATGAAATTTTATAACTTTCTTCATACAATAATGAACAAGGGCATCATTTTCTTACTTTCTTAATTTTCTTCAAAATTTACCTCTATTTCTGAAATATTCCGCCCAAGTTCCTACGCCTCCACGTTTTCGTCCATACGGTCAGTGCGGGACGAGACACGTTGCTTGACGGACCTGTGTCAATTTGCGCTGCGCCGAAATTTTTAAATATTTGTGGAAATTGTGGACTGTATTTGTTGCATAGAGTGGACAATCCGTTTTGTGATTCGTATAGTAGGTAACTAATAAACATTTGCGTATAGTTTAGTTTTTAGTGACAGATAATTTTGTTGCATAGAGTGGACAATCTATTTCGTGGTTTGTAAAGTAGTAGGTACTATCGACAAGACAGCTGACTGACCATCCGTGCACTTTATGTGCACGTAGAGGAGAAACAGGGTGACAGAGCGAGGAACCTCCTGACAGTCCTGACTATCCGTGCATTATTATTTACTAGCTTCTGCCCGCGACTCCGTCCGCGTGGAACTCCATTATATAGTAGATTTCGTAGGTATCGATACAACTTCTCACTCCCCATTTCACCTCTTTGGAAACGATTTTCAGGATAAAAACTATACAAAGCCTTTCCGCTTTTCCCGGGCTAAAAACTATACAAAGTTTTCCCGGGACTAAACTATCTCTAAACCAAATTTCATCTAAATGGGTTCCATCCAAATTTTTACCCTCTATTTCACCCCCTCTGGAAATGATATTCGAGATAAAAACCCTATCTCCTTTCCCAAGACTCAAACTATCTTTAAACCAAATTTCATTAGTAGGTATGGGTTCCATCATTCAAATCGATGCAGCGGTTTAAGTAGCTCCATAAAAATCCCCCCCCCCCCATTTCACTCCCTAGGGGATTATTTCTGGGATAAAAACTATCCTTTGTCCTTTCCCAGGTCTCAAACTATCTCCAAACCAAATTTCATCTAAATGGGTTACATCCAAATTTTCACCCCCGAATTTCCCCCCCTCAGGGGATGATTTCTGGGATAAGACTATGTTTTGTCCTGGGACTTTAATTATCTCTATACCAAATTTCATCCAAATCGGTGCAGCGGTTTAAGTAGCTCCATATAAATTTTCACCCCCCATTTCACCCCCTTAAGAGATGATTTACGGGATAAAAACTACCCTATGTCCTTTCACGGGACCCAAACTATCTCTATACCAAATTTCATCTAAATCGGTTCAGCGGTTTAGGCGTGAAGAGGTAACGGACAGACAGACGCACTTTCGTATTTATAATATTAGTATGGAGTATGGATATGGAAGTATGGATAGTATGGATTATATGTCTTTCCCGCTCACGGAACAATGATGTCCCGGACCTTTGGGAGGCGTGCGTGGAGCTCTGAGCCAACACGTAGAGGCCCTTTTGACAATTTTATGAAATGCAAGGAGTACACCAAGCGGATGCTGTCTCTGCCCGTGTCATGGGACGCACACAGAAACAGCACCCGCTGAGGTGTAAGAGTCTATTGCTAGTTGATGGAATCTAAATAAAACGGGTTATTGGGTGAAAATGATGGACTATAGTAGCTGGGCTATTGGATGAAACATTGGACGCCTGCCCAATAAAACTGTTTCACATTTTATCTCTGGCAGACGGTGACTCGCTAACTGCTCGATGGGCCCCTATTAATAGCGACATTAAAAAATGGCCTAAGGGCAACAGTAGGTATGGATTATTATTATTACCTTTATATTTTTTTGGCACTATCCGTCTCTCTCTTATTAGAATATTTAGTAACAGAGGTATAGTGCGAGAAAAATCGAAAGTATGTCGCGGCCGTCTAGTGCTAGGCGTGCTGAGGGCCTACCGCGAAACGAAACCGAACTTCGTTCGTGTATATCCCTCTCTGTCGTGCTTGCTAGTTCGAGCGACAATGAGAGTTATTCGAACGAATTTCGTTTTCACTAGCACGGCTAGCACGAGACGGCCGCGACATACTCTCGATTTTTCTCACACTATACCTCTCTTTCCTAATGTTCTAATAAGAGAGAGACCGATAGTGCGAGAAAAATCGAGAGTATGTCGCGGCCGTCTCGTGCTAGTCTAATCGTAAGTAAATAGTATTATAATAGGAGGGACATAATTTTTGAACTTAATCAATTATGTAATTTATGTATGACAAATATCACGTTTCAATTAAGCATGACGAACGTCACCCACCCACGTCCACCCTTGCATTGGTAGCGATGCGCGATGACGCGTCTGTAATCTTACCTAACTTAATCTATGTAACGCTTAATAAACGACGGCGGGTTGTGCGACTTGCGCGGGGAGAGGGTCGAGGCTCCGCCCATACGCTCAAGGACTTCAGCGGGTGTACAAGCCTTAAGATAGCCTGCTCTATACTTATCTAACTCAACTCAATGGCTTACACCCAGGGAATTTGTCCCAGTCACTTTACTTTTCTTTCATGGTATTAAAGTCTCGTAAACTCGGC
Organism: Epinotia bilunana; assembly: GCA_947049275.1. Taxonomy (NCBI): domain Eukaryota; kingdom Metazoa; phylum Arthropoda; class Insecta; order Lepidoptera; family Tortricidae; genus Epinotia; species Epinotia bilunana. The sequence goes on along the minus strand of OX346274.1, from coordinate 12,185,022 downwards.
CTCGTTCGTTGGCTGTCAGTAACTCACTAAAAATACTCTTAAGGCCAATAAGCCACAGCACGATTTTCTTTGTGAAAACGCGACAGTTTAACAATAGGACCTTTCCCTTTTGTGAGTTATATTGTCATCGTTTCTGACCATCCCATTCAGGCCGGGCAGCGTGGTACGTTATAATTGCGATTCACTGTTTGCTACGCTTTTTATGTGTTAACATTTCATCTGTTCTGCATACGTAATCCTATGTGTATATACTATATAGGTCATTTAAATCTATAAGGAAGTGTCCTACTTCTTCTCTTTAGGTACTTACCTACTAGTTTCAGACGTAGTCAAAGTCTTAAGAAAGTAAGATGGTTCGTAGCTATGTTTTTAATGTGTCGCGGAGGAATCGGAGGTGTTATACAATTTCACACATTTTCATATACTTAAAATTTTACAGACGTAGAGTCTGGCCAGGGAAAGATGAGACAGATTTATTTAAAACTTATTATAATACAACAGTAATATCATTGTCTAATGTGTCAAACGTCTTTAATTTGTACTAAACTTGATATGCTGTCTAAGAAAGTAACTGTTCCATAATAAGTTACTGTTTTTGCTTTTTAAAGAGAATTATAGGGTGACTTACTGCTAATATTATTCACATTGAAGAATATAATTAAAAGTTCAATTATTATGTCTCGTCAAAATTGAAATTTAGGATAGTGGTTTTGATTATTCTAGTTTAAGTAGAATGAAGTTAAAGATCTCATATATCTTTACTTCCTTCTGCTTGATCAGTTGCATTGTGTCAATTGATGAAAAATAATGATTGTTCGAGTATTATTATTATTTTATTGCATCATGAACGGCGTTGCAAAGTCGCTGTATTTTTCTAATTTACCGCTCCTTCCTAGGCTCATCTTTCCCTATGATAATATTATGTATTTATAACATAACAACATGAAGGACAGTTTTGTGATATGAACATAGTCATCCGATACACCTAACCCGTTAGCATAATGTCGCAAGCTTGCTTTATATGCATTTATTGGGGCATTAGACCAGTTTAGATGCATCTACTTATATCTTTATTGATATGTAAATTGTCTAGTGATGATATCGTTATTGCATATTTTATGTAAATATATATGGATGCAGAGATAGATGTCGTTGATGCATTGACATAATGTTTAATTCCTGGATTCAATGATTCTTTAACAATGCCTACGAAATTTCAATATTATATAAAATATAGTATATACAGACAGACTTGGTTTGTCAATTTCATTTATTACTTCGATACGTACGTACTGCATCACGCTTATTTGGCGAAGGGTTGGGCAGAAATGAAAATGATTTATTCATAACAAACAAAACATATCTATTACATACATATGTACATAGCTATAAAACTATTTTAAAACTTAAAACTATTCAAATCAAGGTCATCTATTTGCTAAGATCGTGACAAACTTCTTTCGCTTCTTTCACATACATAACAACCATTACCATGACAACGCGAATTATGGGTCGGCAATGCGCATGTGACATCCCTGGAGTTGCAAGCCTCCATAGGGTACGGTCTCTGCTTACCATCAGGGGTACACTTGTTTGCCGCCGACGTGGTATTAAAAACGAGCCCATTCTTTCGACCTTGATTCACGTGACAATCAAACTTAAATTAACATTTAACACATATCAATGAGTGACCAATTGACATTTTGCCGTTATTAGTCAATATTGAGCCCACTCGCGTGTTCAGTAGGCGGGCCGACCTTCTAGGGCATTCGCCGCGTCCGTCCGTTACGTAAGAACCACCAGAGCCGCTATTCTGTATCTTGAAAATACTATAAAACCAAGTTCCTATAAAGGGCTATTCTCAAATTTTGTGTCTGCGTCTAATTACCACGACTCCATATAAAATGTTCGTAAATGGTCGTGGTAATTAGACGCAACCGCAGACACAAAATTTGAGAATAACCGTAAAAAACATATCTATAAATAAATGTGCAAGAAACAAATTTTGATCCTTAAATTTAATGCTCTTCATAATTTACACATTGCACAGAATATACAAATTATAAAAAGCAGAACTTTACATAAGTATGTAAGTCGTCTTCTCTTCACTAATTTTGCGGTGCCCAACAGGGTCCACAATTAAGTTTTATTCTCATCACTTAGCAACTAAAACTTAAGTTTACCTAAAACCCTGTAAACTAACATTGTGGAATGCAATAAATGATTGAGCATTGAGTATTGATTTAACCTCACCTCACCGTTCATCCGCAAATGTTTCTGCACGTCTATCATGAGACGGCCGCGACATACTCTCGATTTTTCTTGCACTATCCGTCTCTCTCTTCTTAGAACACTTAGAACAAGAGGTATAGTGCGAGAAAAATCGAGAGTATGTCGCGGCCGTCTCATGATAGACGTGCTGGGCGCCGCTCGTATTAACGTTCTTATTCTTTACGCGCTTATGCGCCTCACCCCACCCGTCACGCCTGACGAAACTAGACCTCTACCTACGCTCAAGATATTATTTGTGGGTGAGCGTTGAGGTGAACTTAAAACAAGTAAATAGAGGGGCACTATGGTGAGGGTGAGGCGTATGAGCGCGTTCCAAAAACAGCCCGGAGCTATAACCACGACCTTCGAAATTCGAAGTTCGGGTATCTCCATCTTTATCGCACTTATTACTCGAGTGACAGGGATACAACTCAAATAATTTAAAGTATAACCGCTGTTATCTTTCTTAATCGGACCTACCTAATCCAAAGATTCTCAAGTAGCGTAGGCGCTATAGGGACTTAAGTAGGAGAGTGACTGCAATTGTAGATTTTTCATAACTTTTTATTTTATTTTAATACTGACATACATGCATATATTTACGTCTTTGTTCCCAAAAAGGGGAGAACAGAGCATAGGAAACGTATGTTCGAGTGCTACTTTTAGCATAAATGTGGGTATAAAAGATCGACAAAATGACACATATATATATATATATATATATATATACATATATTTAGGGGCCAATCTTACACAAATCGACCAAGTCCCAAACTAAGCAAAGCTTGTACTATGGGTACCAGACGACGATAAACATACTTATATAGATAAATACATACTTAAATACATAGAAAACATCCATGACTCAGAAACAAATATTCGTGCTCATCACACAAATAAATGACCTTACCGGGATTCGAACCCGGGACCTCTTGCTTCGTAGGCAGGGTCACTACCAACTAGGCTAAAGCGGTCGTCATATCTTATTTTTAACCGACTTCAAAAAAAAGGAGGAGGTTCTCAATTCGGTTGTATTTTTAACCGACTTCAAAAAAAAGGAGGAGGTTCTCAATTCGGTTGTTTTTTTTTTTTTCAATGTTTGTTACCTCGTAACTCCGTCATTGATGAGCCGATTCATAAATTTTTTTTTGTTTGTAAGTATATGATTCCAGGTGGGTCCCATTTTTTTGAAAATTCAATTGGATGATGGGATCGATGAGGAATTGAGGGAACTCCTCAATTATATTAGGCACGCGTGTAGTGATTTTGGTATTTTCTATTATAACTCGTGTATTTACACCCGGAAATCATAAATTTGGTGGAGTGGAATTGATGATGAAGACCACAGATGACTTATGGAATTCCTCAATTATGTACTTAAAAGTACAAAAGTATATCACAGATTCTGATAAGATTCCATTGAAATAGCAACCATTAGAAGTGCCAAAGGTGATCCTTGTGGAATCGACGGAAGTCCTCAAATATTATCAGCCCACATACAGCGATTCGGTTTTTATCTCTAATAATAATCAACGCATTTGCTCTCGGAAATCAGTTCATGTGGTAAATTGGAAAAGAAATGTGGAATTGTTTTCATGGCTTGGCGGAGTACTAAATTGAAGTCGGTTAAAACTTTGTTTTTAAAGTGAATTATATTTAATGTCCTTTACAATTGTCGAAATAATGTTCATGTGTAGGTCAAAACTTGTACCGTTAAGTTTAAATGAGCGATACATATTTTGATAGACAGTGCTACAGCATGCTAAAATGAATCAAACTGAGCTGAATTAATACAATTATTTGTACTCAGCCTTTTTTTTTACGGGTGTCCAGCGACTTTCTTTCGGCTCCCTTTATTCCTTAGGTTGATAACTATGCTATTCGTTATCCTTGTCTTACCTTACAAGGCCGCTAAGACACCGCATACCTCACACTCGCTACATCATATCGAGTTCAGAACTCATTTTACATCCGTCGCCATACCAACCGACTGCCATTTATGGACCTTATTGCAAAGGAATAAGATCTACATCTGGTCAACTGCATCTTCGTTTGTGCATGCCGCTGCGTTGAGCAAGCACTATTCCGACTAATCTCGTCTATCGCGTTATGTCAAAATTGACGTATCTCCATACAAAGTTCACGGTGGCATACGTCCTTTTGACTTTTTACGGTAGTAGTCCAATTTAGGAGCGCTCGCGCATAACTGGCTCCTTTAAAAACTATGCTCAAAGTATGCTTGTTGCCTCGTGCAGGTCTGTACTCGTGTACTTACAAACACATACACATACTGACGCCCATATCCCATTGGGCTATGCATCAAGGAACGCCAAATATTACGGTCCTTGTCTACATCATCATATCAGCCGAAAGTCGTCCACTGTTGGACATAGGCCTCCCCCAAAGAGGAGTAAGTCTACATACTTCTATAGATTCGACCACATCCATACAGCTCCTCATACAGGCTCATCGGATGCGGATACTTCTTGTATCAGATTTATCCGTGATGAAGTACTCTCTTTCTCTCTCTCTCTCTCTCTGTGTGTCAGTCCCTCATGTCTGAGCATCGTGGTCAGCATCTGGGTTGCATCTGTAGCGGATGATCTGCCTCCACCGGTTTCAGTCCTGCGCGTCCCATACGACCGTGTAGAATTTGAAGGAGGACGAGTTTTTTACTTGATCCGTCCATCTTGTTGGTGATGAAATAGTATAGCAGGCTTAAGACAGCTAAGTACCAACATCAAGGGCGTAGCCAACTAGCCAGGGTTTCGTTCAGAGGGGAGCAGGAAACGTAGAAACTCTTCGGAGGAAGAACGAAGGTCTTCGGTTCAGGAGTACCCTGAATGTGGCCTGACCCACTATACAACGTACATCAACTAGTAAATAGGATAGTCAGCTGACTAACTCTGATTGTAACTGGGCTATGATAGACGCACAAATTTCCTATCTGATTTGACAGTGACGTGGGTAGGGTACCGGTGCGTTGATCAATGTTATTTCTTCAAGAGACTAGCTTTTTGCGCTGTGTTTACAAACGTGTTGGTTTGTCTGTTGTGTTTCAGTGCAGAGCTCGGAATTGACAACATATTTGTGGGTTTTAGATTGTACTTAAATAACCCACCCGAATACTCACCTACCAAAGTGACATTGACTGTTCCGTTTACCTACTCCATGTAAAAACAACCTATTGCTACTAATGCAGCATTTACTTTCTAGTTTACTGTATTAGAACAATCCTTCGCATGCTTAGAATAATTTCTAAGCATGAGCATATGAGGTAACCCTCGTAATATATCCTGTTTTTTTCCTTCCTGCATACGCAAGGTTGGACGCATCACATATATAGTTGAGAACGTTTTATAAAACTGGCAATGCAATTGGAGTCTCCTACCTTGGGTGGTAAAGCTGCTTTTCGAATGAACAACTTTGATGCAATTCGGCCAACTCATTGAATCTCAAGTAAACAGTGTTTGTTGTAAACCAGTGGCGTGCAGAAAGGTAACGACATGAATAACAGTCGTTTAAGTTCTGTTCTGTTCCTCACGTATAAGATTTACACCGAAGATATTTGTTTTCCGATTAATTGTCATTGTCTTGAGCAATGAGCCTTAGTAAGATGGATTGATAGTTTGGTTAAAATAATTAAGAGGGTTATGAATACTTATGAAATATGTTATTGTAGTCAACAACTAACAACTTCAGATAGATATATTACCGTAAGCTATCATTGTTATTAATGTTGTTATGACAGGGTTCTATTCTAAATAATATTATATTGTATGTATAATATTATTTAGAATAAAGAGTGATAACCATTTATTTCAGGCAACTAAAGCCGGGATTATATTAGAGCCAGGCCGCGTGTCGCAACGCAATCGGTTACATACATGTTGTATGAACGTGGTTACATTAGCTTAGTCCCGCGTGTCGCCACGTTCAATACAAAGTACGCGTTGCGACACGCGGCGTGGCTCTAATATAATCCCGGCTTTAGTTGCCTGAAATAAATGGTTATCACTACATAATAAAACAAAGAGCCGATGCCGTAGTACGAGACTGGCTGCGCCATTCGAGTTAGCGAGAAAAAGGGCGCAAACGCCATGCAATCCGCGTCGCTTACCCGTTCGGCCGACACACAATAAGTTCTCACGCGCTAATTTGCAAGTGAAATAGTTTACTTCTGTCGCTACGATATTCGTCGATTCGAAATGTCAAAATATTCAAGTTTTCACTTCTGCCGTCAATCCCGGAGTGCAACCCGGTCTTTTTTTAATAGATAGAGTGATTTAAGAGGAAGGTTTATATGTATAATATAGTACCCATGCGAAGCCGGGGCGGGTCGCTAGTTATTAGGTATTATAACATTAAGTCTATACAAGCCATTTGTTAATCACTGCCGCAAGTTAGACAAGACGCACATAGCGACTTTAGTCTCTTTTGGCGCCATCGACTAGGGTACTTGACTTTACCCGACAGGGGCGTTGTAAAGACCAATTAGATATGTACAAAGGACGTCGCAGACTGTTTGTTCTTCAGACGTTCATTTGTCTTCGCCTTCCAAAAGGTCTATTTCAATCCAATGACCAGCTCTTGTACCTGGACAGGTTGACGTCTTAAAGTAGAGGGCTTACTGTAGCTTAATTGAAATGTTTGTAAAGCTTCAGTGTAGTGTAGAGCTATTTATTTTAGGGAAAGTTATTCATTATTCATTTGCTTCTTTTAGTTACATAATACGTCTGTCGTTTTTCTCGTATTGTATGAGAATTTCAATTGTAATTGGCTATTAATTATTACTGGAATTTTACACGCAACACCACTCTCTGCACGTATGAGTTGTTGTGTTCCTGGTGGTAAGTCAGGTCGTCAGAACTCCTAAGGAGTTGTTCTTTGTCGACACAAAAAATCGTCAGTTCAATAAAGTATCCTTCGATCACGCATGTGTCTCCTACGGATTCGCAAACGTCCAAGCTTAGAAACACAGAATAAATAATAGTACTTAACTTACAGAAGGTCCTCTGTCTAACAATATGATATTTCACTAATTGGACAGCTAGAGAACTTAAATACTCCCACTATACCGTATATCACTAGTTTGCTCTTTTGTCTTCGTTGCATTTTGTGTGCATTAGGGTGAATTTGCACCTCTGAGGTGTTCATTAATAACAAGTCTCGCTCTCAAACGGCAGCGTTTGCTTTCGTTGATCGCGAACACAGCATTCGTGTTCCACGTTGTAATTGCCTCTTAATATTCCTTAACAAACCAATTGCTACTTACTACTGCTAGAAACAAAACGTCTCTTGGAGCTATTGCTATTATATGTTATTACATACGGCGACAATCTGTGCGATAAAAACGCGCGTTTCACGAACGCGCGACACTCGCTCGCATCGATACTGTTTCGCGTTTGTAGTGCTGCAAAGAGTCGCTGCGTTAAGGACGATAAGAATGTATTACATCGACGGCGAACCGAGAGCAAAACCGTCCGTCATTACATTCCCCTGCGTTTAGTTGACCCAAATCTTGTTTGCACTGAATTCGCCATGATCCGTCGACACATAAAGCGGTTGATTCAGTGGAACCGCGTCGAATCACGAATACCTAGTGATTCAGGTGGTCGAAGATATGCAGAAGGAACGTCCTTTGTTCTCTGCTCAGTAGCAGCACGCATAGAAGATACTTTCCAATGCGGTTAAGACAGCCTTGTTTTGAAGTTTGAAGTGACAGTTTTTGAAGCATACTTGATTGTTTTCATTTTTCTTATGCACCTAATTATAAAATGCAGGAATATGAAAGTGTAGGAAGTCTAGGTAGTCTGAATAACACAAGCAGATACTATCAGTTGGAGGTTTAATCGAAGACTGATTTGCCAAAGATACACGCCTACCCTATTCTATAATATACTAATTTAGATCTACCCACAATATATTACACTAATGATGCATAATGTATTGATTTAAGCTTTCACGTTTGCGAAACTCACACATTTTTTTTTACTAAACGGGAGTTAATCGCGTAAAACCGCCTCTCTGAGGTATCCACGGTCACGGGCGGGACATTATAATAAAAGTGATGAAATCAGAATGCAATCACGAGAAACATGTCTCATAGATGTTTAAATGGGTGCGCCAGAGTTCATATAAAATTTGAACTTCGATTATTGTATTTCCGAAAAAAATCTCATACAATTTTATCTCATAATCATCACTATTCATAATTATTTGTGCTAATAACTATCGTAACTCCGAATTGTCTAATATTCATAATGTTATTCAACATAGGTATCTCTGTTACTATTTTCTATATTTATATAATTTTGTATCATAACGATTTTTAGCAATATAGTTTAAGGGGCTCCTAGCTGCCAATGACCTTCGATCTATAACTGTCGGTTTATTTGTGTTTTTTATGGTTTATCGTATTAACAACAACGAGGTTTACCGAAATAGTATCCCATATTTACTTCAAACCTCACAGTTTTCGGGATATATGGCACCAAACTTTGGCAATTTCAGGCCAAAAAACCAGTTTTATGGACGTAACTTTTGTGAAAATGAGTATAAAATAAAAATCTCTCTTGGGTTGTTAGAGACGTCAATAAGGAACAGTTATATGTAGATTTCATATATAAAAGTGCATGAACAACATAATAATATCGAAAACAGAGCTTTTTTGGACCATGTTTGAATAAATCATAAAAAAATAAATATTAATTATTTTCAAAAAAACTCTCGTGCAAATGTAGATAAAGAACTAAACAACCGATAGGTGTTTGTTCCATAAATATATCTATAGTTTTGACGGAGGAATATCAATTCAAAACTCGTCAAAACTAGCCAAAAAGCGCGTGGAGCCCCTTAATATCATAATTATTTCTATATATACTAGTAGTTATTGCTAAATTTTGTATTAATAAAAAACAACCACTATTTTTTTCTTTTTTTTAATAAGCATCAAACGTCAAATAAACTTTTCTCTGAGATTAACTAATGCCAAGATAGTGGGGTATAAGTTCAAGTAGGCAGTAGAGAACAGGCATTTAGTGGCAAGACCGACTCGGATCGCGGATAGAGAAGACGGAAGAGGGAGCTTGGCTCCTGCTTTTGTCTTCGAGGTTATTTTTTTATGAAAGAGCGGAAAAAGCTTATGCTTACATTAAAGTTATGATCTTAGTTATGATATTAGGACTAACAAAATTATGATATAAAGTGGCCTTCAATAGAATTTGCTAACTATGTAAACAAACCGCCATTGTCTTTCACTATGGCGGTTTGTTTACATAGTTAGCAAATTCCATTCACGGCGACTTTATAATATGTCCATTATGAAGGAAACTGTTATGAAAAACCAAATTATGCGTTCAAGTCTGTTCTTAGTAATGACATTATGAAGGAACGTTTTATGAAAACTGTTCGTTTTGAGTTCCGATGACAGTTACAGAAATTTAGGAACATAAAAGGTAGGAAGAAAAAAATTAGGAAGTGATGATTGTGATTACAAAGCGGTATTACTAGAAATCATCGACACATCAAGTTTATATGAGCCAATATGGACCCTATTTAAATAGATGATTACAAAACAATTTAATATGTATCTTATGCGTTTACCTTACACACACGGCATTGTCATTCATAGTCATTTAACATATTTAGAGTAGTTAAGCTTTACTTAAGTCTGATTACATGCGCATTAAAAACAAAGACATCAAAAATTACTACTCATTTCTGCTAATTTCGACAACATAGAAAAGAAACATGAGTATGATTACGTGCTTGGCAATTTAAATGCAGAAGATTACTGCAGGCAGAGGTCAATAAGGTCGCCAGAGCTCCCGAGGATGTTGTATTGAACGAGGGAACCGCGTTCGTCTCTAGCTAATCCACACAGCGAATCCACAAATCAATAAAGGGTCGGCAACGTGCTTGTAATTCTTCAGGCATCGTAAGCCTCAACAGGCTTCGGTATCTGCTTATCATCAGACAGATCGGTTGTTTGCCAGCGTTGTAATATAAAAAAGGCAGTCTTTAATATGACATTTTGTCCACAGCGAACAGTCGATAAGCAGCGCGCGCGCATCCGTGATGGTGTACGACGACGGCCTGAAGCGCTGGGTGCCCTCGGGCAGCAGCTCGGGGCTGTCCAAGGTGCACATCTACCACCACACCCAGCACAATACCTTCAGGGTCGTCGGGAGGAAGCTCAACGACCATGAGGTTAGTATCGTTGTAAAATAACAGTCGTTGCTACCCAGAGGAGTTAGTTACTCAAATTACATTATAGAATGTGTACCAATGAAATAAAATGGAGATTCTTGGAGAAACCTACGTCTACCAATTGCCGTCTTTCGGTTGAAATTATGAACTTACGGCTTTTACATTTTTCCTAAACCTGTCAATGTTGTGCGCCACAAATTGAGCCCCCTTTGTCTAGTTAAACCGTTCGTAAAAATCTCATATTATTTAACTAATGTAACTGGAGGCTGCTTTCCTCGAGATTGTTTGTGAGTGTTATGCAAAGGTCACGTCCCGTTGAGGGAGGAGGGAGGTAGGTACCTAGCAGTCCCAGCTGGACCGTTCTTTTGGCGAGGAGAGGACCTGGATCTACATATTGATTCATGAATTATTTGCTATTCCAGGTGGTGATAAACTGCGGCATAGTCCGCGGGCTCAAGTACAACCAGGCGACGGCGACTTTCCACCAGTGGCGCGACGCGCGGCACGTTTACGGGCTCAACTTCTCGTGTCGCGAGGACGCGGACAGTTTTGCGAGAGCCATGATGCACACGCTCGAGGTAGGAAGTTGTTTTGCAGACTCTCTAGGTGTGGTTCTTGAGGTTTTTTGCGATCGAAGCTATGTATGTGATGCGAAAGACGAGATTGCCGCCACAATGAGAGTGCGCGATCGATGTGGATCGTGCGGCGGGCCGGCCAGTATCTGTTTAACATGAACGCCACGCGCCCCGCCCCGCTGTGCGCCCAACTCCAGCGGGCACTCAGGCCGTACACTAAACTAACAGATGTTCTAGCTAGAGGCAGGAGTTACGCGTGACTTCGTGGGGCATTTTAGCGAACCTGGTCGTGTAAAGTTAGTAGCAGACGAAGCTGAATAACACGCAAAATATTATTTGCACAGAACCTTATTCATCATTTTTATTACAGATCCTGGCAAATAAACCGAGTGGCAACTCGGTGCCGCCTCCAGCCCAGCCCCAGCCCCCGAACCCGCCCGTGCCGTTCAACGGACACAACAACCAGCAGTACGACGAGGACATGGGCTACAGGTAGGACACGCACACGGCTGTCTCTGGGCCACATTTCGGCTATAGGACATTTGGTCACGGGCCAATAATAAAATGAAAACGGGTATAGGCTAGTGGGTGACGCCCCTGAGTTCGAATCCCGGTGAGGGCAAATGTTTGTGTTAAGACATAATTTAAATATATATATATATAGACATCATCATCAATATTAAGAGGGCCTGGCCCTCTGTCGCTGCAGCATTCTACATTCCAGTTTATCTTGGGCTCTCGTCTTTACTTCTTGGTATTTGGGGTCAATTTTACACAAATCGACCTAGTCCCAAACTAAGCAAAGCTTGAACTAGGGTACTAGACGACGATATGCATACTTATATAGATAAATAAATACTTAAATACATAGAAAACATCCATGACTCAGGAACAAATATTCATGCAGCTCATCACACAAATAAATGCCCTTACCGGGATTCGAACCCGGGACCTCCGGCTTAGTAGGCAGGGAAGTGGTGGCAACTTTGCTGGTAGGTATAGCCTATCGTCTTAGTATTAAGTAAATTTATGTTTCCTTGTTTTTTCACTTTAATTAAATTTTAAACTAGCAAGTATTCACATTGTTAGTTTTGGTTACTATCCTTGTTAAAAAAAATGTATTATTAAGTGGTGGCAACTTTGCTGGTTGATGTATATCCTATCGCCGTAGAATTAAGTATTAAGGTGCGTCCACACCGCTGCTCAAAATACGCTAACGCACCGTAAAACGCAGCAAAATGTATAAAGTATACGTGACGCATCCGACACGTCAATGCGTATACGCAGCGTTAAGCACCGGTGTGGTCGCTCCCTTATTGTACCGTTGTTTACCCAAATAAACATTAATAGGGAATTTACTCTTACATGTTATCTCGTGAATAAGACACAAATAAGATGCACTAATTTTAGAGTCATAGTAAAGTAGCGCATGCGTGAAATACTTATCAGGGTGAATCAACTTCTTCCTGTCACGTGTTGCCTCGGTTACGTGTCTTGGGTCACTTTTATGTGGTTAATTTGATGGACTTAAATCCAACCTACATGCGCGGTTTTCTTGACATTTTCAATCCCATTTTTAGTGGCGATTATCGGAGCATATTGTCATTTCGATAACGGGACAGGATAACAGTAAGAAAGGCGTAGACTTTATAATTATTATTACTCCAAAATGAAGAACGTAAAAAAATATGCCAAGTGACGAAAATCACATTCAGATATCTCAAAGAATTACGAAGCTACAACCGTTTTAATATTGCTTTTTAGAGAGAGCAAACGCTCGCAGTCAGTGACGTCACAATCTGCGAGCGTCATAGTAAATGACAATCGTTTCATAACAAGTTGCGTTTTGCGGAAAATGGACAGAACATACCCCTTCTTACCTTTGGACACTTATAACTCTTGCGTTGCTTTTTTCTCCATTAGACTACATTTTTAATCCTTTTTCGAGAAAATACGACATTATTCATTATTATATTTAGTGTCTACACCCCTATTGTTGATTGATCCATCTGCTAGTCATCCGCTGGTGGGTCGTTCAATCGTTGTATCACTTAAGTGGCCTGCCAACTCAAATGACAAATAGTCAATGACTTATCTTGAAACTCACCCAATTGTCGTTTGATCGAATGATGACTAGTTTGTATGTGTCCCAGAACGATGACGCGCGAGGACGCGGCCATACTCCAGCAGCCCGCGTACCACGCGCCGCAGCACCAGCACGCGCAGTACCACCCGCCCAGCCAGTACCACGCGCCACATCACGCGGTAATACCACTAACTACCAATTTACGAGGAAATACCTTTCTTTAGTAATATTTTTCCGTCGCAGCCAGGCCCGAGCGCGGGGTAGACTAACCGTCTCTTTCTAAAAAGAAGTTTACCTAGAGATAGACGGGTAGATTATCACGAGCGAGATAGCTCGCTCGCGGTCTTGTACGAGTCGAGTCTGACGCTACTGGTCTTGTGTTGCCTTTTCCGGAAGACACTTTGACAACCTTTAAACCTCTTTTGAAACTATGTACATACAACAGATAATAAAAGATGTTTACGGTTAATTTATTTGTTTACATGTAATTAGTAAAGTACTTATTAGTAAATTATACTATTAATTTGATTGGCTATATTTAAACATTTGTAAACTTCTGACTTAGTATGCGATCCTATGTGAACCATGGCTGTTGTGCTCGAAACTGTAAGATTTTTTTTTCTACTTTGGAGTTGACATATGTGTTTTTTTGAACTGTCAATTACTAAATATACAGAAATAGTAGTGTTTGCACAAATATCATATTATATACATACGGACTCGCATGCGCGTTGCCGACCCTAAGGGCTCGGCCATATGTCCAGCACGTTGCGACGCCGTGGATTTTTGCGGTGCCACGCTGCGAGTTTCTACGGCGCCGCGTTGCAACGTGTTTTTCTAAGGTGCCGCGTCGTGATAGTTAAAATTAATCTGCGCCGCTACGTGCGTTTCTACGGCGCGCGCCGCGTCGTGAGTTCACACGACGCGGTGGAGCGGATTTCGTGGCGCCGCACCGTGAGATCCTACGGCGCGCGCCGCGCCGGGAAAGTAAACGACGTGATGTTTTGCGGCGCCGCGCTGCGTCGTTTCACAGTGAAGACGATGTCCACGACATGTGGCCGAGCCCTAACTAAACAGAACTGTATACAGAAATAGTAATGTGCGTGTGTTTGCAGCACCAGCAGCCGATCCCTGGCGCCGCGCCGGCGCCGCCGCCGCACGCCGCGCCGCACGCCACGCACGCCGCGCCGCACGCCGCGCCGCACGCCACGCACACGCTGCCGCACGCGCCCTCGCAGCCGCAGCACACGCACCATCGCACCTCCAGGTACGCACATGCCACGTCACCTCACAAATAACAACTTGGTACTAAACAATATTCTCGGACAAAATCATTGAATCAATTTAAGGCCGTCTCGCAGGTACAGCAGAGAACGTGTAAAACGTGTTACTCAAATGGTCTCGCCGGAAGACCAGCGCTGGCTTGTGAGCTAGCATTGTGCTGAGGCGGGACCATTTCGTAACAAATAAATAATTTTCATTTTATTTCATTTTCATGCGCTCTCGTTCTCAGGAAGTCTACCTGTACAACAGAGCGGCCACCGCGAAAGTCAAACTTCGTTGGTTGTCAATCTATCTTTATTGCACGAACGAAGGTGTGGTCCGCTTTGGCGTGCTCGGGATGATGTTGGTTGGATAACAGTCTATAGCTATTATTATGTGTTGATATGTAACAATAGTCGCTTAACTTCAATCTCGGGTAAATCCTATTCTGTTTTTTTTTTAAGATTTTGGTATGTAATAAAAGGGTAAAAAACTAGTGTTGTTACAATTTTATTGGTTAAGTATAATTCCGTGTGGTTTTTGAGAAAAATACAGTTAAAATCATAATATTTTATCAAAATTACATAAATCTATATGACAGTTGTTTTCAAATGTAGGTAAATCCATCCAAGCCAATCAGCGAAAGAAGAATTCAACATGGCTGTCAATTGACGTAAACTCTGCAATCGTATTTATTTTCAATAAGTTCTAGATAAATATAGGTCTGTTCATCATTCTTTTTTTTGTTAAAATTGGATGGTTTTAATGCTGAATTAGCCGAACAGGATCGCTTTTTAGGGTTCCATACCCAAAGGGTAAAACGGGACCCTATTACTAAGACTCCGCTGTCAGCCCGTCTGTCCGTCTGTCACCTGGCTGTATTTTATGAAGCGTGACAGTTCTGATAGTTGAAATTGTCACAGATGATGTATTTCTGTTGCCGCTATAACAACAAATACTAAAAAACAGAATAAAATAAATATTTAAGGGGGCTCCCATAAAAGAAACGTGATTTTTTGCCGTTTAGTTAATGGCACGAAGGGTTGTGCGCGAGTCCGACTCGCACATTTTTTTTTTTTGTTATGGCTATAGCCATAACAAAAAAATACTGCTTTTCAAATCACTGAATTAACGTTATTATCAGTTATTTTCAATGATGAGTGGTTAGAGTGTGTGTGGGTTTATCCGAGTTAGAAGTTAAGCGACACTATGTAATGTGTGGTCCCAGCGCGCCGATGCCGCCCAACATGTCCCTGGCGGCCGCCGGCGGCCCGCCCGCGCCGCCCGTGCCGCCGCACCAGAACCTGCCGCACACCAACGTGAGTCGACTCTTACCTTATCTTATCTTATCTTATCTTATCTAGATACGGATTATATATCTTTCGGATACGCGTCGACCCAGTGGGATCTTTTGTGCATATGCCTAGTCCCAAAGCTCGCTCCATCATTTCCACAAAACGGATGATGCAGCTCAGCGGGAGCACCTTGAATTCCTTTGGTTGCGGATAGCAGTTGCCAAAGTAATTCATTCTTTGTCTGGCAAGGGCATGACATTCACACAATAAGTGTTCCATAGTCTCGTCCTCCTCGCCACACATTCTAGTCACATCTTGGCCAAGAGATCCTTGACCCCGAAGTGACCCGTGAACACCCCAGATATAATTTTGAGTTGCTTACTCCAACGTGAGTAAATGCTTAGGCTACCTTCACGCGGCGCTATTTTTCTCGTATACGGACCATATACGAGATTTGGTCGAATATCGTTGCGCTTACGCACACCAAAAACTTGAAGCCTAATCAGGCTATCGTTTATAACGTTATTTTTCCTAAAAAGCGTTATACTTAAAACGATATTTGACGCGCTGCATAGCGGTATCCATTATAACGTTATAAATCTAAACCAATATATTCAATTCAAGTCAATTCTTTATTTCGGACATTAATATCCATAAGTTGTTAGTATACAATCACGACTTAACTAGGGTTATTTGTAAAAATTACGAGATAATATCGAATCGAATAGTCGCCGTGTGAACCTAGCCTTAATACGATACTTCTATGGTACACATTACTTCAAAAATACCCTAGACGGTTCATACCTGAAAATGAAATACTAGCGTAGTTAGTCTAACAACATCTATTAGTGAGAAATGGCGCGATATCGTGAGGCGAGCAACAGCGGCCAGCCCAGCAATTGACACTACATTTTGACCACGAACACTGACGAAAGGGAACAGACAGAAGAAGAAGATAGACTAGGGGCGAGTTGCACCACGCTATTTGACAAAAGTCAAATCAGCTTCTTTTTATGAAACGTCGAAAACGCTCCGTTAGTATGGAATTTGCAGGGATTACAGGCCAGTGACGTCACAATCAAACAACGTCCCTGTTGTTAGTTTTTAACCCCCGACGCAAAGAGAGGGGTGTCATAAGTTTAACGTGTCTGTGTATCTGTGCTGTCTGTGGTATCGTAGCTCCCAAACGGATGAATCGATTTAAATGCGGGCTTTTTAATCGAAAGGTGATGTGATTCCGAATGTTCTTAGCCATGTTTTATGAAAATCTGTTCAGCCGTTTTTGTGATATTGTACTTTGAAATGAAAATGTCGGGGGTTTTTCAACTTTTTTAAGTTGTAGTTATTATGCATTTAAAAATCTTAAAATCGACAACTCAAATGAAAGATTGATAGTTTCCCAGTATTTTCGTCATTTGTATCTGTTGCTAATGACAAAGCAAATTATTTTCACTGTTGTCAAATACCCTATTACAGAGCGATCCTTTTCCACATTGCACCGAACAACGCCATCTACATATAGCCAATACAATACAATGACATGAATCAGCCTATATGTGTCCCACTACTGGGCACAGGCCTCCTCTCATGGATGAGAGGGATTTCCCTCTCATCCATGTACAATACAATACAATACAAATATTCATTACTAGCTTCCACCTGCGGCTTCGTCTGCGTGGACCCGGGATAAAAACTATCCTATATTTTAATCCAGGCTATAAACTATATTCGTGCAAATTCGTCTTAATCGGTTGAGCCGTTTAAGCGTGACTGAGTGACAAAACATCCAAATATCCAAACATCTAAACATCCAAACATTCGCATTTGTAATATTAGTAGGATTGTTCACCATAAAAAATAAAACCAACACAAGGACCTTACGCTGTACAACGGCAGACAATAAGTAACCTTTTAGACAGACAGTCAGACAATAAGTAACTTTAATGAGTATTTTAGTGTCAAGGATGACCCGTTCAGGTATAACATACTAGGTTCTGCCCGCGACTCCGTCCGCGTGGAAGTCGTTTATATCATAGCTCCATACAAACTTTCCACACGGAAGTGGGGGGTTAGAAAGAGACGAAAAGTAGCCTGTCACTCCATCCCTTCAACTATCTCCACTTAAAAGAACATGTCAATTCGTCGCTCCGTTTTGCTGTGAAAGACGGACAAACAAACGCACACATACACTTTCCCATTTATAATATTAGTATGGATGTTCATAACTTACTATCGCATAATACTTACTTTAAACGAATAGGAGAGTGGGCTGTTTTCCTGACTACTTTACACATTCACTGTCAGGGAATTTGTATCAGAGGCTCTAGTATAAGTTTTACCGAAACAAAACTTTACGATCGCGTTTGCGTTTTACCCTCAATTTGTATGGGATTTGACTACCAAAACATTTGCAATATGGTCCGATAAATTGCGTAAAAGGTTTTTGAAAACAGAACTATGCGTAACGGAAGTGGAGTTCTTATTTCAAAGTTTCATCGGGTCCACTTTATTTTGTAACCTGTGCTTAAACAACTGCGCAAGGAATACCCAAAAGTTTCATTATTCCACCCACAAGTTTTCTATTAGTATTCAAACCTCTCAAATGTCACTTCATAGACTTGCGCAAATCAATAGGCCAACCGCTGAACTGTAACGAAGCGCTAGAGACCTTTTGTAATGTTTGATAATATGAAATTCTACTTTTAATCTACGAGTAGTATTCATAGTTGTATAGTAAATAAATAAATAAATAAAATAAATAAATAGCAGGGGACAATCTATATAGTTGTTAATAAACTTGCTATTGGATTCGGAGTAATGTGTGCTTTATGAACAAGGTAGACGATTTAAATTAGCTCGCTTATATGCTAAAAGGGAAGCCCGTTATAAGGCTAACCCATATAAGGTATTGGTGAGCGGGTGATAAGGGTTTTGTAAGGGTATTGGGATACCGATTGCTGATATAGGTTAGCGTGTATATAGGGGCTTTAAAAGCAAAATGAATGGGTTTCGTCGGGCAAAGGGTGAGTTAAGCCTTATGCAAAACCCATACAAAACCCTTTATAAGGGATAGCGGACCGGTCCCTGCATCGAGCTATACTGACAAGAGCTTAGCTCTTACATAAGAAAAAGAAGAAGCACCAAATCATCTGTAACCGTAAGGGGTCATCGTTAAAGTCTGAATGTATGGTAGACAGTCTGCTTCCGGCGCCATATTTAACGTTGTTGATCGGTCTATAATCGTAAGTAGGTGCAACCCACCCTTAATGTGGGTGTCGCTTCCGGTCATCATGGCACTCTTTGGGGGAGGCCTATGTCCAGGAGTGGGCGTCTTCCGGCTGATATGATGATGTTGTTTTTTTAATACGGAGGCAAACAAGCGTACGGCCCGCCTGATGGTAAGCGGACACCGCAGCCTATAGACGCATGCAACTCCAAAGGAGTAACATGGGCGTTGCCGACCCTTGATATGTTTGAGGATTCGCCGTGTCGACAGCTGCGTGCAGCGTGTTTGTTGAGTATTAATATGTTTATTTTTATTACACAGGGAGGTACCGTTGCGCCACCGACGCCTCCGGCCGCGCCGCAGCTACCACCTACGGTTAGTATTCAATGCTTTGAGGTTCGTTAAGGTTCTTTACAGTACATATAATGCTACTTTCCCGCACTAGTGCGGAAAAGAGCACTTTTCGTGCATATGTCGAAACGTTAAAGAGCCATATGTACAGTAAAACGTTGTACGATACACGTGCGAATGGGTAATTCGCAACTCGTGTCGATTTAATTTATCACTACTCGTTGCGAATTTTCTATTTTTGGCCCTTGTATCGTAAATAACTATTGTACGTTACACTTGCTGTAACAGGCTCGTGTGTGGCCTGTAACAGGAGCAAATATTGAAAAGGACGCTTCCTTAGACCATCTGCAGTGACCAATTGTGTCCAATTTTTTTAATAATGTTTTAATTCGGAGAAATGTTGATCTAAAGTTATGACCGTAATGTATCTTGGCACCACGAGATCATAGCACAACAGTTAATGCAGATTTTTAGGTAACATCATGTAATGCTAATGTGTCATAATAGTTTTTGCATTTTTGTTTAAAAAAAATACTTTTGTGATTTTTTAACGATATTGATATATTTTTTTGTGTTTTTAAAATGAAAAGAAAAAACTACTTGTGTCACCCCAGAAGAGTAAAAAGTACTTACACTAAGTTTACAAGGTTTAACAAAAATGGGGTATGAACCAATCAAGGGCTTAACTGGTATCGTGTTCTGATAAGAAAAAACAAAAAAAAAATTTTTTTGACGTAATTTTTTTTTTACATTTCTATGGAGCTTGTCGTCCCAGTCGTGCAACGCTCCATACTAAGGTAAAAAAAAACGTGCCAAAAAAGATTTTTTTTCTGTTTTTTCTTATCAGAACACGATACCTGTTAAGCCCTTGATCGGCTCATACCACATTTTTGTTACACCCTGTATAACGCTGACTGTACATGATTCTATTAGATTAGACTAACATTATCACGGCATCCCCAGGTTTTGTAAACGTGCTAGATATTATTTTGATTTGTTGACAAAAACCGACACCGACGCCGATAACTGTCAAACACAAACAAAAACAGGCAAACACCGCTCACGTTCGTGTTCGTTGTTTGGTGTTCGCTGTTTGACGTTGTTTGCCGAGCATGCGGAGGCGGCTTAATATCTGGGGGCACGGCAGTGCCCCCGCCAAGTCGAGCAAAACAGCGGCACGGCCGTACTATCCTTTTCTCGAAGCAGTTCAGGCCATTTTCGACCCCCCTATAACTTCGTTGTGGATAAAACTAGAAGCCTGAATTTTCATTAACCAAGCACGCATTGTATAAACACGATATATTTCAAATTTCATTCAATTTGAACCAGTAGTTTAAGAATGATAACTAGTCAGTTTCTTAATTTTGTCACTCACTGACAGACTCACCGATCATCAAAAGTCTAAGGCACTTCTAGCAGACATAGAAGCTTCAAATTTAGAATACAATTAGTGTTTAAAAATCAAGGCAAGGCATTTTTATAAATCAAGGGAAACTTAAAAAAATGCAATTTCAGTCCAGTTTTCTAGATACACTAACTGCACAAATAACTAGCTAAATAAAAAATTGTGACTTGGCAATCACACAATACTACATAGTTTTAGGTATCCAAAAATAAATGCAGTAAAGTTGTGTGATTGCCAAGTTGCAGAATTTTATTAAGGTAGCAAATAAAGATTAATAAGAATACCTGAGACTTGGCTCTACAAAATGTCTCACAACTTTTTACGGTGGAAGAGTTTCGAGACTTGGCGTCTTTTTTAGATGGAATGTTTTTTATGGGATTTGGTATATGTATACGTTAGTACCTACATCTGATGGTCGTTCCACAGCTAGTACAAGTCCCCGTAGCGCCGCCCGCGCCGCCCGCCCCCGCGACGGTGGCGGCGGCGGTGGCGGGCGGGCCGCCGCCGCCGCCACCGCCGCCCGGCGCCGCCGCCGCCGTCAGCTCCCCGCCGCCGCCGCCGCCGCCGCCGCAGCCCGCGCAGCCCGACCTGTCCGGGCTGGCCGCGCAGCTGCAGCAGGCTAGGCTCAAGCGACAGGCTAAGGTTTGTTGTGTTCTTTCCCTCCCGACACCCGCCTATCGCGCCATTGTAAATTCCACCGGCACTTTTCGGACGATGGTCGAGCGCGGGGCTAAAGCATCGAGTATTTTTGACTCTCACTTTCTCCGCTGGCTCGACGACCCAAAGTGGATCTTAGCCTCCGATACGAGATGGCGCCAGCGCGCCCTATTGTGTGCGATCTCCCAGTATTCTGCGTGCAGGGCGCGAAGGTCTTTCTCTACCACGTCCTTCCAACGATATCTAGGCCGACCAACCGGTCTTCGACCGCTCTGCCGTCCTACGTAGGCTCTCTTGACCGCCCTGTCTGCTGGCATTCTCTTAAGGTGTCCAGGCCAGCGGAGTCTTGCACATTTGATTTCTCCTATGATATTGGGCTCGGACAACATATCTTCCAGTTCCTGCGGTTTTTGCGGATTCTCCAGCTACCATCTTCCCTCCGCACTGGCCCCGAGATCTTCCGAAATATCTTCCTTTCCGCAATGAGTAGCTTGTTTTCTTCCTTTTGTGTCAGTGTCCACGATTCGCGACCATCCATTGGGACCGGTCTAATGACAGTCTTATAGATCCGAATCTTAGTTTTTCGGCGCATGATCTTGGACACTAACACTTTGTGAAGTCCCGCTGCACACCTTAGAGCACCCTGGACGAAATTCAATATCCTCTTCTCTGTCGTTAAAGTATCATGTCGCAACCCAGGTGTTTGAGTCTGTCACCCCCTTTATATGAATCACAGTTTACATCCAGGTTTTCTCTGGGTTTTATACCTCCGCATATGTTCTTGAGACCGACCGTAATGGCTTCATCTGCCAGAGCCTTTGCCTTCTCTGCTACAGCCGCGCTGTTTTCTTCCAGCAATGCAAGGTCGTTTGCGTCCCCAATGATCTTGTGTTGACCGTTTAGCTACTCCGCCGTCTAGTATTTCTACTTTTCTGATGACGTATGCGAGTACCAGGTCAGCATGGGTGACAACGGATCGCCCTGCTTGAGACCAGTGATGATATCAAACTCATACCAGTAGCAACAATCATCATATTTACGAGTTTGTCGGTATCTTTAATACATGACCATAAAATTAAAAGAAAGATTCTATAAGTTTCAAAATCATAAATATATTTTCACTTTGTCATCGTGCTAGGAAATATGTTTCGTGATAATAAACCAACAGGCCTGAAAAAATACTTATTTACAATAGTAGGCGTTTTATACGATTAAATAAATAATTTTACAGTAGTAATCTATAAGTATTTACTTACATTTGTTTAGGTATGAGACTTTCCAAATCAAGTGACTTTCCATATCATAAAAATAGTGTCTACAGCAAATCTACGAATTATACGTCAAAGCGAATCGGCTAGAGCCGCTGATCGAATCTCGAAGTTCGTATATCGTTGGAGTACCATAAAGTATAAGTGCGTTAGAGACGAAGATATCCGAACTTCGTAATTCGATTTTCGCGGTAGAGCGCCGCCGGTCTGGTTCAGGATACTACCGGGAAAAACGCAAAAAAATTTACTTTGTTTTGTTAACATGTACCTCGCTTTTTTTAAAAAGCTCTCCATTTACCTCGACCGCAGCATACCTTATCTATCTTCAACAACTAAAGCCTCTCGACCTGGCAGGCACTCGGCAAATGATCCCTCCTTTCCCAAGCTTTTTAATATTATCAATTATCATCCTCTTAGTGTTATTCCCGGTTGTGTCCTAAAGGAGCCTGGGGTTCGCTTTGACATCACAAGATTTAGCATAGACACTAAGTTTTACCAAAGCGACTGCCGTCTGGCCTTCTAACCCAGAGGGAAAACTAGACCTTACCTGATTCCTCAAGATGTTTTCCTTCACCGAAAAGCTAACCGCGTGCGTGCGTGGTAAGAATGCCGAGTCTCTAGTATAAGTTTTACCGAAACAAAACGTTACGACCGCGTTTGCGTTTAGCCGTCAAATCCCATACAAATTGAGGGTAAAACGCAAACGCGATCGTAAAGTTTTGTTTCGGTAAAACTTATACTAGAGCCTCAGGTGCTTGCTCACCCTATTTCGACTTATTACTAAAGTTTTATTTATTTATTATTAATGGAACTCCAGATTTGTTCATGTATATTATAAGATATGTCTTTTCTTTCTGTATACGAATGTCTGTTTCCTAAAAATAAAAAACATATAATTATTCCGAAAGGTCATTGGTATAAACGACAACACTGTTAACTGACCATCCTGTGTTTATATAGAACCTTATTACAATGCACTTAAGCTGTGTTGTCGACAGTAGGAGCCGGGAGTCGAACCCACGGCCGCCGCTCGGCAGCCGCAACTGCGACTGCAACTATTGACCCGTTCCCTCTTGTGCAGCAGGCGACGGCCGCCGCGGCCGCCGCCGCCGCGGACGCGTCGCCCCCGGGCGGCGCCGAGCACTCGGGCTCGTCGTCCAGCTCGGGCGGCTCGCGCGGCAACCACACCAACATGCACTGCATGATGCACGAGATGCAGCGCACGCTGGCCCGGCGCCGGGCGCACCTGGACCGCGCGGAGGTATCACTCATTGTAACATTACATTATTTATTTACCCCGTGTGGTGTCGGGTAACAATAGCACCACCCCCTTTCTTCCTGTGGGTGTCGTAACAGTCGACTAAGGGTACAGGGTGGAAGTGCGTTGTGGCCGATGGGCTAGCAACCTGTCACTACGATATCACGTTTTGTCGATCTTTTATACGCACATTGATGCTAATAATGGCACTGGAACACAAGTTTAATGTGCTCTGCCTACCCCTTTTAGGGATAAAGGCGTGAATGTATGTATGTATGTTATTTTATTTAGAAACAAACGGTCATTTACAAAATAAATTTTAACAATGAAAGGTATTATGTTAAACTAGACCTATAGATTCCTTATTTAACATAGCAGTACATAGTAAATTTACATATAAAAGTAAGAACATATGTATGATTATCTGCTTAGATATGAAAGTAGCCCCCTTTTATCCACTGCCATGATCTGGGTAGCTGTAGTTACCTACTGTCACTCTTATTTTACATACAAATAAAGTTCAATCAAAAATATCAAACATGTGAGTGGCTCTAAAGGTGGGTAGACGAGATGAAAAGACAGGCAAAGATAAAGTTACTTGATGTATAAAATACTTATTAACTGGAACTTGTAATGTAAGTAGGTATTAAAAATATTACACTGCTCATTCCAGCTAGCTAAATTAATACACATGAACACTAAAATCGCATATTTTAATATAGTAAGATAAGATTTCTTTATTTATTTATTTGCACGAGGTAGAAAATATATAAACTTTTTGTTAACAGCCATTTCTTGAGCTTGTTTTTAAATCTGATCCCATCTTGGGCCTTAATATGTTCACGCAGGTGGTTAGATATTTTTATTCCCGAGGCATATGTGCTCCCAGTATGAAACTAGACAGTCTAACAACGGCACAAACATCGTATTTATATTGCAATTTTATATTAGTATTTGAGTCACGTTTCTTAATAAATATGTAATTTTCTTCCTTAACTAATACACAAATTTCCAAAATATAGATACATGTCAGAGTTAATATTTCATTGTTCTTAAAAACTTCTCTAAGAGATTCCAGACGCCAAAGCTTAAATATTATACGAATGCATCTTTTTTAACCCCCGACGCAAATAGAGGGTGTCTGTGTATATGTCTGTCGTATCGTAGCTCCCAAACGGATGGACCGATTTGAATGCGGTTTCTTTTATTCGAAAGCTGATGTGATCCCGAGTGTTCCATGTTTCATGAAAATCTGTTCAGCCGTTTTTAAACCCCGACACAAAGAGAGGGGTGTTATAAGTTTAACGTGTCTGTCTGTGTATCTCCCACACGGATGGACCGATTTGAATGCGGTTTTTTTATGTCATATTCATAGATAATTTTATCCCGAGTGTTCTTAGCCATGTTTCATGAAAATCTGTTCAACCGTTTTTGAGATATTGGACTTTGAAATGAAAATGTCGAGGGTTTTTCAACTGTTCTAAAATGTAGTTGAGATATTGGACTTTGATTGAAGAATGAATGGCGTTTCTACGTTTACCGAATTACATAAAATTCCTTCAGAATCAATGACGATATCAGCCGAAAGACACTGTTGAACGTAGATTCCCAAAGTGTGCCACAATGGCAGGCTCATTCTTTAGTTCGGGAAGCTCACGAGGCAACAACATGTCCAAAAATTTCCTTAAGTTTCAACCGAAAAGCCGAAATACGTCCACTGCTGGACATGGGTTTCTCCCAAAAAGTGCCACAATGCCAGGGCCTGCGGGAGTCAGAATCGATAACAATATGAGCCGCAAGGCCACTGCTGGACATGGGTTCCCAAAGAGCCACAATGACAGGCTCAATAGGCTCACGCTCTAGGCCGGAAGGCTCGCGTGACAACAACTGCATGGTGCACGAGGATCAGCGCACTCTGGCCCGACGGCGCAGATGTATGCTGATAAGAATACGCAAATATCCTTCTGAATGTATGGTTACCTGGCAGAGTTATAAAACCCAGGCCATTTGGGGTAACAAGCTTGAGCGTAAGTGCCGTTACACAAGATAACGCATTTATTTTTTGCGCCGTCAATATAATCTGCAAGTTCATTACACGCGGGAAGCACACGGCCGCCATTTTGAACTTTTTTGTCTATGGTCCCATTTTGTGTGCCTATACGATAACGATAATTCGATCTCCTTTCACATTTCGTGACTGCTACACATACATCAGCAATATCAGCATGCTTTCCAGACCTACATCTTCGAAGACGACATTTACTCGTAGAGTCGCCAACACAGTTAAATGTCCATCCGTGCACTTTATGTGAATTGTAATAAGGGTCAATATAAATTCAGGATGGTCAGTTAACTGTGTTGGCGTTTGTACAATATCCTACCCTTTAGGAAATTTACCGTTGAACATTTCTGTTCCAGGAATCGTCTTGCGACAACAGCGGTAACTCGACTCCTTTGAAGACGTGGGAGCGCGCCGCTACGCTGCCGCACCGACTGCCCAACACCTGCAACGGCACCACGCGTGAGTACACACCCTGAACACTACTGTCTCCTCGCGAGTTATGAGCGCCTGCTACTTTTGCGGTGAATGGTTGAACTAGATTGTACACTGAAGACGTGGAAGCGAGCCGCCACAGCCCAACGGGTCCACGCGTGAGTATTCCTCGCGAGTTATGAGCGCCTGGTAGTTTTGCAGTGAATGGTTGAACTAGATTGTACTTGTAAACTGGAATCCTCACGAGTTATGGGCGCCTGGTACTTTTGGGGTGACTGACTCAGTTTGTCAAAATCAGATAAAGAAGGCTTTGATGGAGTTTCGATATTTTTTTTTTCGTTATTTCGAAGGTTAAAAGTACCACAAGTTCATTGGTTGCACACGGGCAACCGTACTACTTTTAACACTTTGTTTTGTCACAATTTTTGTTGTCCTGCAAGCCGCAAATTAGGCATGAACTCATAATATTTACGAAACGAAAACTTTGTATAATGTCGTACACCACCATCGGTATCTGCTCTTGTTCTTATGTATGTAATTTTCCTCGCAGCTAACTCCGAATCACCGGCAACGCAGCAGCCACAGTCCCCGCGCTCCGTTCGCAAACGCTTCGGCTCCGCCAGCGAGGAGACCATACTTAAAGTACGTATTTTATACCTAGCTGATTAAACATCTTTGCCATGATACTGTCCAGTCAATTATTTAGAAGAAGAAAGCCACTAGACGCATGTGGCTCGGCCGCGGTCTCTAAACGGTCAGTGTGCGCCGATGCCATATAAAATGTACTATCGACAACACAGCTGACTGACCATCCGTGCACTTTATGTGCATTATAATAAGGTTCTATTTAAATACAGGATGGTCAGTTAACTGTGTTGGCGTTAGTACAACTTTATTTCTATTCTATTCGTTACAAACAAAAGTACATAGTATTTAATTAGTTAAGACGCGGTACAGAAACCTACTTTAGGTTTATATGTGGCGCGAATGTATTGCTGAGCTCACAACAAACAAAAAAACTTGTGGCGGCCACCAGTGTCTCAGTTTGCGGCCGCTCTCATTGGCTGTGCCAGCGTAGGTACTTCGGCCCATTCCCTCTCATCGTATATAGTCTGCTGAGGATCGTGAAGAAAAGATTTGTTAGAGTCCACCACAGTATATTAAAAGAATGCACAATTTTTAAATTTATATCCACTCTCAAGAAATGGTTTACTACCCTTTCTTATAATGATACTGAAGGTCTCCTATGACCGTGTATTTCGGAGTCTCACATTTATTTAGTAGGTATGTTACTCGCTCTCATATCCATATATTTACAGGACACACACATGATACACACGGTTACCTACCTGCTTTAAAAAAAATTAAGATATATATTTAGCGGTTTAATGTTTTCAAGTAATAAACGTCTGTCATGATTTTTAACACAACTTCTGTTACGTAGCTAATAATTAGCTACACAGGTGTAACTGATAACTCCACGAGTTCCAAGATACAGGCTCAGCCTAGTTTGGGACCCGCCGGATATCGCTTTTCTGTTATGTAACAGTGTCGTTGGTAAAATAAAGTAATTGTTATTAGATGTATATGTGTGTGTATATATTGGCAGCAAGTGAACGGCGGCGAGGCGAGCGGGTACGTGTCGGGCGCGGAGTGGGACGCCTTCAAGCAGGACATGTTGCGCGAGATGCGCGCGCAGCTCACGCAGATCAAGCGCGAGATACTCGACGGTACGCGACATGCCATAATGTCTGTCGGGGTCTACTGCCCTGTCTGTGTGCCCCTTAACCTAACCGCGGACATGTCAATTGCACCATCCATACTAATATTATAAATGCGAAAGTGTGTCTGTCTGTTACCTCTTCACGGTTAAGCCGCTGAACCGATTGAGATGACATTTGGTATGGAGATAGCTTGAATCCCGGGGAAGGACATAGGATAGTTTATACCCCGGAAATCATCCCCTAACGGGGTGAAATCGGGGGTGAAAGTTTGTGTAGAGCTACGATATAAACTAGTTCCACGCGGACGGAGTCGCGGGCAGAAGATAGTCTAGTTATATTCCTTAACATGATGATGTCAACTACACCATTTATCTAGGTTGCTTAAGGTGGTTCGATTTCCACACAAAACGTCTTTCGACATTCGCAGACTAACAGCATGATATTTAGAATAATTTGAGAAAAATCGAACCACCTGAACTTTTCGTAACCTATAAACGTTGTCAACTAGGCAATCCAACGAAAAATCCCATAAACTAACGGTGACAACCGCACCACCTGTCTATACCTAATAATATACCATCTATCTGCATTAACATTTTATATGGATAACCATCCGAAATAAAAACTTTGAATTTGAATTACCTTGAAGCTGTCATGCTGCGGAATTTCAACTGTTGATAATCCAAGCATACCAAAGAACTCTATCAACATTTTAAGACATGGCGAACGGTTCACCTTTCTTTTAGGCACAATACATAGACACTAGGTTATATGATATTTCTAAATCAAAATCAATTATTTATTCTGCAAATAGGCCACAAGGGCACTTTTACATGTTGAACGGTAATTTACAATAAAATAATAATAAAACTATAATTTAAAATTTGCAGTAAACGGTTAACAAGCTAAATGTCACTAAGTAAATGAAAACAAAACAAAATTGCAAAATGTGACCATTACATTCGATATAAAGTCTGTATCAGCATTAACAAGAAGTGAATGATATTAATTCAATATTCCAGAGATGTATAAGGTCTCTGAGCGTCCAAATACAATGAATAATTATTCTAATGTTCTTAGAGATATCTACGCCCTAAAGCATATCTTTAGTATACTTTCTATGATCTAGCTACTAGAGACTCCCTTTATAATATAGTATTACTTGAAACTATACTACGTAAAATATAGCTTGAGCCCTGCGACAGCTGTCATCTCAGTACAATTTATAACCTTAAAACGTAAAATTGTACTGAGATGACAGCTGTCATAGGGATCAAGCTATATTTTACGTAGTATAATTGCCTATTGCACTTTGTTTGACTCTTGAAGACCAGGTACCATTGACGCCACAGAAATGTTGTTATATGTTGGCGTTTGTACATATCTTTGACGTTGACCGTTCAAAGCATTTTTTTGCTTTGTGTAGCTATCAAATGTGAACCTTATTGTTACAGCCATGAAAGCGGAATTCGCGCGCAGGTAAACCATGCCGCCACGCATCGAGTGTTAACTAGTCCATCGCAGCCGCACGCACACTGGTGAACAACATGCATCCCCCTCCCTCCAATGACGTTAGATAAGGACGACTACATCACCCAGCTCGCAGTGTCGTGTGAATATTGATCGAAGTTTGAAAGAATTAATGTATTGTACCACTGTTTTCTATGGTTAGTATCGCAAAATTTGTTAATGATAGTGTGCATATAGATCAATGAGGCAAAAATACAATGGAATTTGAATCAACTAGTATAGGAAATAGAGTCGAGTTTGCTTTGTTTCAAAATCAAAAGACGAATGCAACTCTCAATTTGGAAAGGTACGAATTTCATTGAAAAGAATGTCTTTGGGTTAAAAGAAAGAGCGTGATGTATCACGCTCTTTCTTTCAGTTGTAACTGAGAGTGAATTTTCAATTTATAGCGAATTGTTTTCTGGTTTATGTTCAAATCTGATGTTTATTTTATTTACTGGACATAGTAAATAATACTATCAACTGGCATGGTCCAACGTCTATTAGTTGCGTTGAACGCGTTTTCAAGATTTGTCAGAGATATTTAGCGCAAGATATTTAGGGTGCTATTCCACTTATCCAATGTGCATTTGATCAAAGAAATTGTATGATTTGATCAAATATATGAGGAACTACTTCTACGTCAAAGAAATTCGATCAAAGTTTGAATATAGAAACTGAACAAGTGGAATAACACCCTAAATCACAATACATTAGTTTCTCGCACTTACCTGACATACTTTAGAGAGAGACCAATGCTATGATAACGATAAAAGCAGTGCTACAGAATTGGAGCTTTTACGTATGAAATTGTCGACATCAGCTTGAAAACTGTACGTATGTAAGCACTATTGTATGAACTCAACATGTTAAAACATAAAAATGACATGACATGTGTTGACTGAGGTGAAACCCTGAAGTTTTTATATAGAAAGTATTTAATTGCGCAGGTGTACTGTATATGTGTGGGCGATTGTTCACCAGGAGGCGGCGAATTGTGATCACATGACGTATGTTCGTGTAATGTTAGTCGGCGCCGCGGGCGCGAGCCTTAGAGCGTCTAGTGACTCGTTTAATTACTAAAAGTTCTAAGTCCGCGGACAGAGCCTGTTGACGGTCTATCAAGCCATTCAGTGTGATTTTATTGTGTAACAATATTCTAATGTAAACCAGTATTTTTCAAAAAATAACGGTTTAATGTTATATGATAAAATCTTAGGAGCCTATCGAGCGAATAATAAATAAAAATGTAGCATTAGCGCACGGAGCAGAAAGCAAGTTGTGTTTTTTTTTAATTTTATACTTAAATAAATATTTATTCGGGTACGGCGATGTAGTTGGTAAGGTTGCGGCCCTGGCGACGTTTACTATTGATTCGTGTTGTATTTCCAACCCTCTTTTGTACAAATATCTTATTCGCTAATTTAAGATTGTATAATATAAAGTAACTAACGAACGCATACGTATCTCTACGATCATGTCATAAATTCGTACTATAATTACGAAACGTTGGTTCTTCGACTTTTGTAAATGCGGTATAATTTATTATAAATTCGTTAAAAAATCAATAGTAAATAGTGCAAGGAGCTTAAAATATGTGTAATATTCATTTAGCGTCAAGTTATATCTAGTATTATTCGATATTTATTGAATATAAACGCGTATTTTGTACGCCTCACGTAGTATAGTACTTTATACATAATACGTGTAATTAATGTATGTTACTAGTTTTTTTTACTCTGTTGCCGGGAGTTTTATATAAACTTGTTGACACCCAAATCTTCCCATAATAGTATTAAGTCTTCCATAAATCATAAGTTTCTACAGTTTTCGAAAGGGATTGGCACATGACACGCATGTATAGCATATTTGCCCCCAATGTCTTGATTATCTTACTTCAAAATGGGATTCATGTTATAATTTAGTTGTTGCAATTTTAGTGTACTAAAGTATAAGTAACTTTAAAAACAAAGTTTAACCGACTTCAACTCGACTACTTATTTACGTACAATTGGACTTATTTGAAGTGTTCCCTCGATTTCACCAGGGTCCCATAATCAGGTCCTGACCTGGTGACCGCGCGGCCACCTGGGAACGATACCTTTCCAAACAAAAAAGGCTTTTCCATATCAGTCCAGTTGTCTTCAAGTAACCGGGGAACACCCATAAAAAAAAGACTGATGAATTGAGAACCTCCTCCTCTTTGCTGTTGGTTAAAAATGAGAATTCGTAACAGTGGTACATATTTTCACAATATGCCGCTCCGCTTCCGCAGCCTATCTGACGGAGCTTTTACATCATCCCGTGGCAAATATTTTATATTTTTTTATGATAACCTAGGAGCGTCCAGTCATGTAGTGCAACCATTCATAGGCCAAACTAGAGTAAGTGCTTCGTAGTTCCCTAGACTAGCCAGCTTATAGCTCCCTTCCCGGCAATGGGCGAAAAAAACTAACTATATTACGACAATGTATCACATATTACTAAAAAAAAAACGAAAATTCAAAAGTACATTGCGGTACACTTTTTTTTTAAATGTAGCAACTCAATCGGCTTGAGGCAAACTGTTAGTTTTTAAGAGTACGTTAAACTGACTGATATATCATTCCACTAAAGCGAGGCAGAATCGGCCTATTCGTTGCTTGTACAAAATAAACACCAGTATACAATTTAGAGGTTTTTTACACTTT
The DNA here is from genome assembly GCA_947049275.1 of Epinotia bilunana. Classification (NCBI taxonomy): domain Eukaryota; kingdom Metazoa; phylum Arthropoda; class Insecta; order Lepidoptera; family Tortricidae; genus Epinotia; species Epinotia bilunana. The sequence continues at coordinate 12,152,739 of OX346274.1, read as the reverse complement.
TTTTTTACTTTCTTAGAACCGTATCCTTTTTGGGATTTTTGAAGTTTTTAACAATAGATGTTTTAACTTTGGCGCTCGCGGTTGCATCCTGTGCAGACGTCAAGAGTGACGCAATACATTTTGTATCATTCATTCCACTTCATAAAACCTGAGGGCCTACCGCGAAACGAAAACGAACTTCGTTCGTGTATCTCCATCTCTGTCGCACTTGCTAGTTCGACCGACAGAGAGGGAGATACTCGAACGAAGTTCGTTTTCACTTCGCGGTAATGTTCTATTTAGTTTACAAATTAGATCTCTTTTCTGGCGACACCCTGTGTGGTTCACATAACTAAAGGGAGTACAGATGTAGAATAATTCCGTTTTAAATGGCGACTGATGCATTTATGTGTTGCCACAAGTATTATGCCTAGCCTAACCTTAAAATAGTAAGTGTTTAACCACATTACTATTAAACATTTTTGAACTTGGCAACACTTATCTGTCAAAATAGCAGTATTATGGATTACATTTGTCACTGTAAAAATGTTTCTGTACGAGTATGAAAACGGTTTTTGGTGGTGACATTGTTTTATATTATTCTGTATTGAGGAGGCCCGTGCATAATTGACGATTAATAAAAAAACATTCATTCACTAGAAGTGATTACACTTAGTGATATTTATAATATTGTAATGTATGATAAAAAATATTAGCGATAATTTTTTTATTAAAAAAAGAACTAACCAAATTTAGTTGGATTATATTGTTCATTGAACTATTATTTTATATTGGTCTCAATATGTCAAAGATGTGTATTTATTGTATAACATAATAGTTGGGTTTTATGCCGTTTTGATGAAAATATAGTGAATTTTATGCCACATTGTGCTTAGGTAATTTCTCCTATGTGTATAATCCTTGGAATTATTGTGATTTTGGTGGGTATAATGCCACTAAAGTCAGAAATATGGCAATGTAAAAAAAATCGTTCAAATTTTTATTCGATTGCATTAAGTTGTTCAGAACTGTTTTGTTTCACTATGAGATGGAAAACGAACTATTTCTGTAAATTACCTCAACCATCATATTCATAACGAACTATACCGACAATTTACTCGTATTATAAAAATGACATAACTTTCTGAATGTCGATTTTTGCAAGATTTTGATTTATTAATTATTTCCGTTTACATTTGTTTTGCGTTGCGACGCTAAGTGATTTAGTGGTTAAACACTGTCAATAAAAATGTATTAACCGGGAGATTAGAAAATGTAAACATAAAAGACTGGAGAATTTAGTAATGAATTGTTTAATATTAATATTTCGCGCTCAGTAAATCATACAAATACATTCCAAATTGCAACTTATGATATTAATTTCTTTTACTCTTTTTTTCTCGTACATTTTGTATAGCGCAGTACCGTTCTCCGTTTTGCAGACAGGAAGTTTAGTTTGCTTTGTTTTAAAATGTTTATTATTTACTTGAAACGAAAACTCTTTCGATCGTCTTTTGATCGTCTTCACAGCTATTATTAATATTGCCAGTGTTTGACCCACTCTATGTATAATTTGTAATTTATTTCGAGTGCTTGAGTATTGAGTTGGTCGCTAGTTTAGTGTTACCATGTAGATTTACAATGTCCTATTTTTTTTTGTAGTCAAGCGTAACTGTACATAGTGATAACAAATTATATTTTTTCGTGATCGTACTCTTTTGTTTTTTCTTTTTTTACCTCAAAAATGGCCATGTCATAGTTGTTACTGAACTTAAAGGCCATTACACACTTTGCAATTTGTCACAAAAACTTGCTATAGTTTGAGGGAGACACATACCTTTCGTTCTAAGTATAGCAAGTTGGTGTGACGTATTGAATCTTTTATAGTGTGCTTAAAAACCAAGTTGACTTACAAAGAAAGAGAAAGCTGGTTTTTATCACGGGACAAGCACAACTGACGCCGTTACGCGACATGTTACGAGAAAGTCTACCCTCGTCTTTCTATTTGCACAGTGCGAGTGAGACGGGAGTTGCTGTGTCGTTCGCGATGCGTCTTTGCAGCCAGTAAAGTTTGCTATAAGTACTGGTATAAGGACATTCTTCTTTATCAGACTTTACTTGTTAGAAAGAGTTGAATACTTCATATGATAAATAAATCATTTACGCTACTTACGCACTTATAATATCTGACTATCCTTTGCCACTGCATTAGTGTAAAACCTGAGCGCACGCGGGACGTGGAGCGTCCATATAAATTGAACGCTTGCCCTCAGGCCTGACAGTGTAGACAATTTGTGTGCTTTAGTAGCGCAGATATTTTTGCAATCGGCAACATTGCCGTGAGAAGTGATTTCTGAAGGTTAAGTACACATAGTACCCATCCTGTTTTAAAATCATATCCATTCCAAAATGAACTGCCGTAAGTACTATCGATTTTAATTTATTTATGTATAATATAACCTGTCGATATCGGTATTTAATCGAAGCTAGAGAGTTGAAATTGTCAATAATACAAAATAATAGACTTGATTATTGTAATACCAATCTTATGCACTCCGCAATAAGGTGGGATTCTGTACGTTGGTCAGCGTCTACCAGAGGATATGATCATTGTAATATCACCCTAATGTCCTCCGCAGTAAGGTGGTATTCGGTTCGTTGCGTTGTCAACGTCTGAATTAACTATTGTATTGTTTTACATGAAGTCAATAAATCGATAAATGAAATGTATATGTGATTTCATTTGCAAAATTCCTACTACTTACTACCACTGTAATGGTATGGCTCAACGCTTGGGACGTCATTGATGCTGAAAGGGGTTAAACATTGGGGTCCTGTCACTTGACCTGTAACCTCTGCCTTTCATTAAACTTTTTACGAGTTTTCTTCGAATATCATCAAATAGAAGTCATTTGGTTAGGTTTGTTTTACAATAATCCTATAACGTTCACTGTTAAACAAAAAATGCATTAGGTAAAATGAAACATTAGGTCGTGAAAAAAAAAAAATTTTTTGACATGTATGCAAATTTGTAATGTAATTTTTTATCATGAAATAAATGATTTAATGTAATCTAATGAAGTAGTTAGGTCTTACAAGGGAGAACATTAGACCTTTACCTTGGTTAAAGAGGGTTTTCAGGTCACCAGCTTTTAAAAAATCACCAATCAAATTGATGATGATTAAACATGATTGGTGTATTTGACACCTAGATCCAATTATCCTACTTAATATTATAAATGCGAAAGTTTAGATGTTTGGATGTTTGTTACTCAATCACGCTTAAACGGCTGAACCGATTTGAATGAAATTTTGCACGAAGATAGTTTATAGCCTGGATTAAAATATAGGATAGTTTTTATCCCGGCTCCACGCGGACGAAGTCGCGGGCGGAAGCTAGTGATATATAAAAAAGAGGTAGATAGGTTATAAAGCGCTCTAAAATGGCACATTAAAACTGAGTCAATTGCATTAACTTGCTTCAGTTTCGCGTCGTCATTAGAAACGAATGCTGTCAGATTTGGTAGCCATTTTTAAACACGGAATGTCGTATCTTGCTCTTTTTATATTACATCAAATATCACTACCATATGGTAGGAAATAATTAATTTTTGAAACCTTAGTACAATAGCTTTAGTTTGGAGTAGCAGCTGTGTTTTCATATACATACCTATATGACATATATACATATCATATTTGACACTTGTCATGTTTGACAGCACAAAAACTGTTGTATAGAAATATCGCTTACCACATCTAGTGGACGTGCGGATTAATCCCAATAAGGTATATGTAGTGTATTTTTATAGTACCTGGGACGCAAAGCCCGGCGCCCGCACGCCGCGCGCGCCCCGTTATCGTCATACACCAGCTACGGCGAGCCGCGCAGGCCAGGACCGAGTTAAACGGTCTACCTAGTCATCCAGTTTCGTTTGGGTTAGGTCAGATATCAGTCGGCAGTCGCAACCGGGATGTGTTTAGGTGCCTGATCAAGGGATTGAAAAATCTAAACAGTCTTAAAAAAGGCATTTCTTTTATTAAAAAAGAGAGAATTAAATTACAGAAAAAACACATTGCGCAACATTTATAAATTATATCTATCGGACATAACCACATAGAACATTATGCGTCAACAATTATTGAAGGTTACATTTACATGTCATTGTATATTATTCATTATATTATAAATGTCTGTACTGGATACTACAATATTTAATGAAAATTACTAAAAGTATCAGAATTTATAAGTAGACATTCAAAGGGTTAAAATAGCGATAGGCGATCGACAGCGATAAAAAACTCGACAGTAGGACTGTCAAATGTAGTATCCAGTACTAAACGTTCAAGTCTTACTAGTAATGAGGCCGCAGTCATGAATATATGGTGGCATCTCTTTCTTACCTCGGGTTATCTCACAATAACCTTATTGAAGAGAGTAGAGAAAAGTTACCAGTTGAACAGTTTACTGATCAAGATAGCTCGCCTAGGGCTCGTGCGACAAACCGCGAATTAGGGTGTTTAATTTAAAATGAAATTGGGTTTTTAACTATTCCAAGACGAAATTTACAGCAATAGTCTTCTAATTACACAGAGAATATCTTGTAGTAGTGGTTTTCACTTGTCATTTAGCATTTGAATATAGCTTGAGATTCTAAAGGTCCTTAACGTGTTGAAGGATCGAAAAAATAACGCTGTCTCGTTTTCACTCGAGTTGTCCACGTATTTCGCAAAAGGGACGGCACGATAAAATTTCCAATTTACTAGTTTCTCATAATTTTATTGATTTTGTAATCAATTTGACGACGATTATTATGACGATTTAACTAAAATATTAGATCCTTCAACTCAACACCTCTTCTTAGAAGGAAAAGGTCCTTTATTCATAAAAAATATTCGAGTAGTGGAAAAATTTAATCATACAAGTGTACATAGCGCCGCTTAAGACCAAGGCTAGTAAAGAATACTGTCAATCAACAGTTTATCTAGATGGCGTTGTTGGAGGCCACACTTGCGATGTACGTGGCGCCGAGACTTCGCTTTACGGCTGAACTACGTGGCAAGAGTCTTGGCAGTAGCGACCTTCATCTCGATGTAATGTAGCTACGATTCTATCCGACCGGGCCGGGCCGGAGCGCGCCTGAGCCAAAGGAATCCGAAGCTTTAACATGTTACATGGATTTGAATGGATTTACGCCGGTCGGCTCCTCGCGGACGTTGACGGCGGCGCTCGGCTGTCGTCGCATATGCCCGGCTCCGCCCGGCCTTTGCCCGCTGCACTCTATTAAAACGCGGTTTATAACGCCGGGTGCTCGCACATCTGTTGCGATGCGGCGCCACGCGGCCCGGACAAATTCGATGCGTAATGAAATGCGTCATCGGATTACAATACTTTAATTAATGCTAATGAATTGTGACGTCAGGATGTCGCAAGAGTGACCGCTATTGCCATGACTTCTGGCATGTAGCATATCTAGTCAATCTGTTGAGATTGCCATTCTTTTATCCTTCACTATTTTCCTTCTGTTAAGTGTAAAGTGACATAACTATTAAGTAAATTTTTAAAGTCTGGTCCTTGTCGTAGTTAAGTAACGATATAGAAAGCTGAAGCGAGTGAATGTTTTATGTAGATTAAGTTATTGCACATTAACCGTATCAGATCACAATTAGTGCAAAATAGCACTTAGTTCACTAAGTATAAGGTTTAAATTACCACGATACAATTCCATAGGACCTTAAGTTAGATAACATCATAAATTAACAAAAAAATGTGATGTCTATTTTGGTAACTAAATTTTCTTGATTTTCAGGTAGGTAAGTTAGAGATAATTAAAAATATCTCCTTGCTTTGGCTGATTTGTTGAAAAGGTTCTGGCTGGGTGCATTGTTGCTTTAAATAAATAAACCTCCTTCATGCATGAGACATAGTTCAAGTTTATTCTCATTTTGTGGTTCCAGTAAAGATTTGTTGTTTAAAGATCTGTTTGCATCCCTCATTAGTGAGACTTAGTTTGTTGTCAAAACATTATTAAGCCACTATTAATATTTTTTATGCACGCAGCCAGGTAGGTAAAATTCAATTTTGTTTTTCATGTATCCATATAATGTACAGCCAATAATAATCGACGTCCCCTATATCTTTCTCTTTTTAACGCATGCATAAAGAGCAAGAGAAAGATACGTGGACGCGGATTATAGGGCCGTACAGTATAGGAATCCGTTTTTGCTCGGGTGGGTTCTAGCGATACCTAAACTAATTCTAACTTTACGTCGGAGAAGCGGGTATCGGATAACGCTCGCATTCGATTTTAATCTTTTTGCCCATTAACTAAGGTTCATTTCTCTAACACTGAACGTTACCCAGCGTTTTGAGTCAGCATTCCGAACCACTAATACCTTATAAACTAGTTTTTATAACATTATTATTGTAAATATATTTGTAAAAAAGCCTATACATATACAAAGTATACAGAAGCGTACATAAGTGTTGTACTTAGAGAGATTTGTGTGTCTTATAGTCCGTTTCAAACTAACTCATACAAAAGGTGATTGACCTATCAGGAAATAAATTCTTAATCGCAAGGTTTAATAGCTCAAGCCGAAGGCAGAGGCGATGAATATGCGATCAGAAGCTTCCTTTATTACCTTCCAGCATGTGTATTACTGTCTTAATCATTTATTAAACACTGAAAAAAGTGGGGCCATTTAACTTTTTTACCAATGTATTTGATACGGACTATAACTAAATTTGTTGGTTTATGCCTTGTGCGTCGAAGCGTTGGAGTCTGAAAAATCACAACATCCTTATATTCTTGTCTGTGTACGGCGATGAGATGTAAGCCCTGCAAATAGAAAAATACGTTAATAAGTATCTACTGCCAAATTAAAATTTTAGTCATGTATCAAAAATAAAACATGCAAAAAATAAAATAGAAAAAGGAAGTTAGTTTCGGAATAGCAATGCGCTACCGAATATGGCCATAATCGATTCTCACTCCTTTTTTGTTACACACTGTATAATACTTTACATAGATAGATTCACGCCTTTATTCCCAATAGGGGTAGGCAGAGCACATGATACTTATGTTCCAGTGCCAGTTTTAGCATAAACGTGGTCATAAAATATAGACTAAATGTGATACTTTCTACCTTTTACTTTACCATTTTTAATAAATAAATCAATACACTTTCGTGGTGCCATGGCTGATGCATTAATTACCACAGACGTGTAAAAATAATGATGTTAAGACATCTTTCGCATTAATACAGTGAAATAAGGTGCAAAAGTGTATACAATAAGATTGTTTTCTGTCTTCTCTAAATACCAAATCATTTCAAAATATTACTCCATCAACGAGACGATGTCTTCTTACAAAACAAAATGCGCAAGCAATCAAGAAAAAATACATTAGGTTTGATTAATCGAAAATAAGTAAAGCTGGACAACATCATAAAAACATTCATAAGGGATTAATAGTGCCATGCAACGTACATCAGATCATACCTAAAGGGTTGGGGCTCAAATGCTAGTCTAATACGTGCGCTATAAACTAAAAACAATAGACACAATAGGCCATCATGGCGCGGGCGCAGTTATGCGTTGGAATGCGATGGAAATATGTCATTGTCCTAACGCATAGTTGCGTCCTGCGGGCGTAGCATGATTTACATTTTATCACTTATCGCTGTTGATGAGACATCCGTCACGCTCTGACAAGTATGCGATTGCGAGAATGACGGACGTCTTATCCACAGCGATAAGCGATAAAATGTCAACCATGCTACGCCCGCTATATGATGGCCCATTGTGTTAAGGACCGGAGGAAGGACGAAGGAGGAGGAAGGAGGATATTACACGCATGGGAAAGAACTATTGAAGTGTTTCTTTTCACCCGCAAAGCGGTCTAATAGGGCGCGCGTGGGATAATGGCCCAATATACGCCCAATTCCTTGTCGCCTCCTCTTTTGTTCTAGTGCAGGTTGGAGGGAATGTGCTTTCGTCGAAGCTACTGTTAAGCTAACTTCATGCAACTGATGTACGTATCTACGATTGTGCGTTGTTAGATTTGAATACTAATGCAATCAAATAGTTTCACTTTTGTGGGATTATACACTTGATACCTATAAAGCTGAACTGACCAAAGAAATTGAGACACTGTTCTAAATAACGCAAAGCATTGAGTGGGGATTTGGACTTTCTCCGGATTTATTTTTGGTCTAATTTCCGTGGCACTATGCACTACTTGTGGTAAATTTAATAGTGACACGGTAATTAGACGCATAACCCGAGAATGGCCACACCATCAATATTAGGTACAATTTTAATGATTAAAATTAAATTATGTTTTTTTCGTGCTTCATTAGCTTAGATCTGTTTAATTTAAACAGAGCTACCACTTCTCATTAAATCTACTCCATTAACTACCTATTATTTAGTTTGTTTTTTAGTTTTAAAGCCTTCGATTTTTCGATATTTATGTGGCGTGGCTACTTTTTCTTCAAGATCTGAAGATAACAGAGAAGTTGTTGAGAAAGTGCTATGAAAGCCACGCTATATCTTGTTTTATGGTTCCGTACCAAATAGGTAATAAAGTGACTCTTACGGTGCGGTGCGTACTTTGTCCGTTTTTTCATCGATAAATATGCCAGGAACTACTTAAGCTATCGATTTGAAATCTGGAACAGTTATGAACAGGGATAGCGTACTGAAAATGTTTTTTTTAATCTATTTATTTATAATAACTGTTTCAGTGTCTCACTCCCCTGGTCAACTATCTACGAACAACAAAAGCCACACAGTAGCGTACAAACTGTGACATTTTCAAAGAACCTGAGTGGAAATTGCTTGGTATAATAAAATGTTCTTTTCTTGCAGTCTTCTCGGCTCACTATTCGTTTAGCACGGGGAGCATGGATCTAGAAGAATATTTATACTATTTTAGTAGTTGTATGTACATTGCAACATTATTAAACAACATAAAATATCTAGTATTTACTGAACCGAGTATTCGAAAATATCCGATTCGAAGGACCGTTTTAAGAAACATTGTATTCATAAACTAATTACATAATAGAAATATGATTGAAAATATGTATCACTTATCGGAATAGTTTATCAATGATATAGTATGTTTTTTGCATGAAAGCAAGTTCAGCCTACCAATTCATCTGCTGCTTGCCATACGATCATACTATATGGAGTATTAAGTATACCTTAGTATACGACCCTTTCGCTATGAATTCTAATAATGAACAGCTAATCAAAAATTAAAATACCTACTAATGACAAAGGCGGACATTGATAAATTGGTAGGCCGACCCGCCGCAGACGAAGCACAATGACAACACATATTAGTAAACAAAACATAGATACCTTCCGTTTCCAAAGCTATGGGAATGGGACCTGGCCGCGGTGGAAGTAAACATACATATAAGCGATATGCTATACAGTAAACAGTTCACGAGATTGGCGTGGAGAGACAGACCAGCGGGCGTAACGTGGTTGCCATTCACCATTTTATCACTTATCGCTGTTAATAGGACATCCGTCACGTTCCGATGACGATGCGAGATGGATGCCTTATCCACAACGATAAGTGGTAAAATGGCAACCAGCTTAGGCCTGCAGCCCGCCTAGCACACTAGGTTTTATGTCTGACGTAAAGCATTCGTCCCTCTTGCACTCGCATATTTGCCAGAATGGGACGAATTCTTTATGTCCGACATAAAACTTAGCGTACTAGCCCTCCTGAGGACGGGAGGAACTTGTTTGAAGATTTTTAGATACGCACTACGCACCTCTGATCCGTTCACGGTGCTAAAAGTCACAATTTTACTGGCAACACTGTCCAAAAGGCCAATCGTTATTGATCAAGTGCCTGTGTTAATTGGCAATACGGTTTAAAGAGCCAGCCGTTATGGATCATGCGCCTCAGTGTTGGCCACTGGTGTTAGACAGTTTGAACTTTCAACACTGTCCAAAAGGCCAAACGGTGTAGACTTGTCTAAATCGGCCACTCACAAGCACTTTGGCCAATAGCAAGTGGCGTTTTAGACCAGTGTCGCCAGTTCAGATTTGTAAGATCGTAACTTTTAGCTTCCCAAAATCTAAAGTAGTTAACATTGGCACGAGAGAAACATCCATCTTTTTCTTGAAACATATTGAATGCGAGGAAAAAGAATGGACAGTAAAGTAAAACGATATCATGATAAAATGTACGTAAATTATATGAATATTCTTTAAGGTTTGCTTTTTGTTCCGAATTTTGGGACTGGTACTATTTTAATGGTACTATTTTACACTAATGTCTTTATTCATCAAACATAAGTTAAAATTTCAATAAAGAGCCAATCTCGTAAACTTATAAATGTAATTATGTATAAGCCTGTTTTTATTAAATCACATCTGCTAGGGTAGACACCTGTAATTCCAGTACGTTTTGAGGTTATAAGTAAATTGTACTCAGGTGACAGTTAAATGACAGAAGCCATTTAAAAGGCACATTATGATAGATATATATGTTTTAGTTAGGGCATCAATGACAAAACAGGCCATACGTATCGTATAATATTATTATCTACTTCAGATACAAAAGTAGCTACATAGAATTAAAATGATTAATTCTGACAATCAACATAATTTTCGTTATACAGAGTCTGTTATCGATTAACGCTTATATGGATCATGTGCATATTCTATGCTTTAATATTTTTTGTAAAACGTGAACTGTTCGGGTTACCTATAAAAAATGTTTGACAAATAATCACTTCCCAAAAAATTTTTCGTAGAATTTCATTTGCCAAATAATCGTTTGCCAAATTAACACTTGACAAATAATTCTTACGCAAACTTATGTTTGGCATATTCATGTTTAAGCAATATCTCGTTTACCAACTGGTACTTTGACCAAATTTCATTCAGTCAAATATGTGTTGGCATAATATGTTTTAACCAAAACAAAATAAAGGCAAATGGTTTGTATCGTCAATATTTAATTTACCATTTCTCCTCCGTCGGTTAATCAGTAGAGGAACTCTTCAATGACAAATCATTTGCATCTTTATTTTAATGGTGTATAAGATACACAATAAAATAAAATAAATTTTGTTGTGGGAAGGCAGTATAAATGAATTTGTGTAGAGGTCGCAATTCTAACCTAACCGGTGCCTATTTCCGCTCTAAGGGACACAAGGTAACCCTAACCTAACCTACCAAATGATACAATTGTTATGATTATTTGTTTTTTACTGCGGGGGGCTTCGCCCTTGTAGGCGGCTTCTCCCCCCGTCCCCCCTTTTTGGCTGCCCTAATTTAACGCCCTTGCCTACCGACCTACCTTACCGTGCATTTTTTATTTAAGGGACCGTGCCGTTTTATTAATAGTATTTTGGTAAAATTTCATAACCCAATTAAATGTGAATTTTGTCTATTTATAGTTTGCCATAACAATTACTTGACTAAATGTTTATTGTCTAATATTTTTTTGCCTTATTAAAGCATTTGCTAAAAGACCAAATGCCATAATGTAATTTTTTCGTAATAATATTATGCTGAATGAAAATTTGACGTAATGAAAATATTCGTATTAAAATTGTGCCAAGTTTGCATTAGCAAACAAAATATTGCTAAATTTTGTTTGAGAAATGAAATTTGACCAAAATAATTTTGGTAAAACGGCAGGCTCCCGAACTGTTCACATACGATCGTGTGGATTGCCATAATTCTATAAATATGAAATAAGTAGTCTAATATGTAGATGAACTGTGTAAGTATAGTTTAGATACAAAATATGAGAAAATTAGTATGAGCTGCAAGCATGAATTAAAGTAAAGATGTTAATTATGTTAGGTATACGTATACATTAGGTACATAATAACGCAATGCTGATTCTCATTAGAGCATTTGCCATATTGCACGAACTGATTCTTCAAGTTTATAAACACTGTGTTGTGGTGACGTCATCTACGTGATAACGTTTACATATTGTATGTAATTGGTCAAAAATCTTTAATAACTGCATTTGAATGCACACAAACTTATCAACCAGGTACCCAAATGAAATCCTCGCCTAGGCACGGGTTAAGCCTCTCGCAGACTAGAGCGCGGCCTGCGGAGGCGGTCAATAGTAAATTTGGCAATAATTATCGAGTTTACTACGGCCGCGCCAGTTTGTGACAGCTTATTCTGCTTTAGCAGAGCCGAAATGAAGTGTATGTGTGTGTTAACACTTTCAGTACCAGAAACCCGCCGCGCTTTGCTCCCAGGCGCTTTTCTCAACAAACGGAGTTCCCCATGTTATCGGCTACGAGCGTAGCGCTAAAAACCGTTGGCACCGAATGCGTTGCCAAAACTCCCAAATCTCCCGATCTAGCTATAAAACTCACAGCTCCATATTGTGCACCGACGACGTGGCGCAGGCGGCGGCGGCGCGGATGTGGCAATGCTTGTGGCACTTCAGCGCGCAGTCGCGGCACTCGTAGCCCTGCTTGCCGAGCCGCCGGGCGATCGTCTTCTGGCAGACCTCGCACATCGTGCCGCTGGAATGGGGACGTTAATGTAAGTGCTTAATAAAGTACCAAAGTGCGCTACCGATTAAGACCTTAATCGGTTCACACCCCTTTTTTATCACACCCTGTATACATACGTATAGGACATCGGTGATCGGGACTGTGGTAGCGGTTAATAGTAAACTTGGCAACTATGTATAATAAGTTAATTAACCGGACTAAACTGAGAATTATCAGAAACAATAATGTCAAGTTAACTATTGACAGCCACTACCGCAGGCCGCGCCAGTCTGATTCAGGCTTTATTTTTCTGATAGTTCTCAGTTTAGTCAGGTTAACTTATTTTCACCCCTTTCGGGGATTCGCTATAGGAATTCCATCTCTCTATGAAATCCTCTATTTATCTAACCGCGATTGAATGGGAAAGGTGACAGTTTTACGTTTTCTATAAATGCACAACGAATGCTGCTGGTTCGTGCTAGGCCCATGTACCTACTGTTGCTAGTAAGTAGCGAATTTTTGCGGCGACGGAAAGTGTGTTTCGTTTGGCGGGTACAAGGACAATAATTTTCGGGTGGTGTTCGATGCGGCGGCGAATGTATACGATATATTAAGAGTTTTGCGTATGGCCTATTAACGGATAAAAGACAATTTTGCGTAATGTATTTTACTAAACGTGATTAAAAATTGTAACTAATCAAACTGGGAATCGAACCTTGTGCCTAACTAAGTAATAAACATTCGACACATGTCGGGCATACCCAGGAGCTATTTATGGCAACGTGATGGACTGATATAGCAAGGGAATTTATTACTCTCCCTTATTTAGGTATGTTTCTTACCTAACATACCATGCCATGCCCAGTGTGTAAGTATGCTGATTTATAAAGTAGGTAAAGGAAAATCTTTAGCAAGGTCTTTAACCCTTTTCTTGGCTTTGTGTCTTATACGATACCTACATTTTCTATAATGCTCTACTTAGTAACGACTCTTACTAGCATATTTCTTTGATTTGTCAAGAGAAAGGTTTTTTTTGTGTCCATATTTGTATAATAAATACAACTAATCCAGACCGCCAGGTCGCCAGAGCCTCCGAGGATACATTGAGAGTGGGACCAGCATTCTTTAGATGAACACAACGAATCCTCAAATCAATGACGGCAGCGCGCTTGTCATTCTTCTAGTGTCGCAAGTCCAGAGGCGACGGTGTCAGGCAAGCCGTATACTTATTTGCCACATCGTAGTGTTAAAAAAACTCACCCGCTCAAATGCTTAGCGATGAACGTGTGCTCGTTGTAAATGTGCAATTTGACGCCCTTCCGCCGCCACCGGGACCTCTGAGCCACGGCCAGCGGCACGAGGTAGTGCTTCTTGATGCCAGCCTCCAGGGTCTCAAGCACGAGCGTCGAGGCTTCGTGCACGAACGTGCGCGCCGAGGCCGTGCTGAACCCGGACATCTCGCTGAGGGAGGATCTTTGTAGTTTAAGGAGAAGATTCGGGTGGCGTTTGATGCGGCGACGGAAAGTGTGTTTCGTTTGGCGGGTACAAGGACAATAATTTTCGGGTGGTGTTCGATGCGGCGGCGAATGTATATGCGTTTCGACATATTCCGTAAAATCACAACAATTTGAAGAAAATTGTTTGCAAGATTTACAAAATAATAGTGTGTTCATGTTAAATAAAAAGGTTGTGGTGTGGTGTTGTTTTTCATGCATTTGCCACAATTTGAATGATTTTGCGTTGTTGAATACGATATCGAAGTAAATACAGATGGGATTGATTGCATTATAAAAGAGAACATTTTAGATCAAATTTATCGAAATATGTACAGATGATAAAATTTATAAAAAAAAAGCATTTAAAATATACAGATAGTAAATCAAGTTGTAGACAAATAATTTTTTTTATTGAAAAGTGAATTAAAACATTAGTTAAGTGCCGAAAATCAAGCATGGACAAGCATTTTGATCGTCGTGTTGATACGATAGAAAGATTTAGTATGAAAAACCAGTGTTACCAGATTGCAGTGCGATTACCCCCAGCGCATGAGTGTTGAAAATGGAAAGAAAGAAAATTTACCATTAGTGCCGTAATGTTACCAGCTTATATAGGTATATAAACCTACAAATATTTGTTCATGGCAAGACAGCATTACTCGTGAGGTTACTGTTATAAGCAAAATTCAGTTAGTAATTGTGTTTTACATAATACAATACGTATAAGTATATATTTTTTTATGTGATAGTTAGATTAGTGTAATATAGTCTTGCCATGCCATAAATCGTTAAGTAAAACTACGATTTTTTGTTCTCTTCTCGAGTCACTCGGGTTCTTGAACGAAGTGAATCGATGAAAGAAAAACAGGCTCAATAACTTCCTCTTACAAATACCTACCTAATTTAAATTCAAAATGATCAATTATTTTTAAACAATACCAGGGAAGGCAGTCTTGCATATGTACATTTCCATTGAATACCCATTATTTGCAAAAACTTTCGACTGGAGAGGGACCTCTTTGAACTAGACTATTGACTACTCTAATCAAATAGGTAGTAACTCATCGTGAAATAGTGCAAAAAGCATTTCTCATTCCAGCCCTCGCTCTCCGAACTACATCCGTCTCTCTCAAACTTTAAGCTTGCTTTTAAAGATACGACACATGCAAAATAGTGGCAACAATCGTTGCTGTTATTTTGAAAAATTCATTATAGAGTCTGGCCAGCAAGCCGTGCTACAGGCAATTTTTTTTTTCAAATTATATGGCACCAATGTTACCTATAAAACAAGCTGCCAGTAATAAGTACTTATTACGCCGCTATGCATTTCGTGTTACCAGCATGAGTATTTTTCTAATTTGCCGCATTTTTTTGTGACTCGACTTGCTGGTCAGACTTATTTATCGGTGCGTCAGCGAGTGTTGCCAGCACGTACCTTCTGGATGTCCTCGACTCATCTCCGGATTGTGCGGGCGACGCCCCCGCCGAGTATACGTTTCTATTGGGGACGGACAGGGCTTTATCTGAAAAAAAAAAAACCATTATGCTTTGATTTTATGAATATAGTCTGGCAAGCGAAAGTTGAATCCACTAGATTAAATTCGTCAACAATTCCTCATGAAAACACCTGTTACGATTCCTATTACCCCGGACGTAAGGTCGACATGTGTTTAAAACTGGGCATTCACCTAGGCACCGCACCGCACCGCAAATGGATGATCGTAATAATGTGATTACAGCGACAAAAGATGTGTCCAATGTTGACGAATTTTGACATTCCCGAATTTAAATGGCAAAAAGGTGCGTCGCCCATGCGTTATTGACAGTTATGGACCGATTTTGACGCGGCGCCGCTTCATTAGGCTTGTCTGAGTGGTTGGCCTAAGGTTCATGCTGACCTTGGTGGTTCCTCTCCGCGCTTATGCTGCGCACGCGGCTCTGGTCGACGTCGCTGTCGCTCGGCAGGTCCAGCGACGTGCCGCGCGTGCGCGATCGCCCCAGCCTGTATCAAATGGGTCAACATTATTACAAAACATGTATCAGATATATCATATAATGTAGGTAACACATTTAAAGTTAACAAACCATTTTGAAAAATGCTCTGAGGGTGTATAGGTGGCGAGAGGTCTTTTTGAGAGCAGCTTTGAAAATCCACCCATCAAATTATCAAATTGATGAATGATGATGATTACAAGATTGACACATCATTCTGAAAATCCTTCATTGACCTGAACACAAAGGCGTAGAACAAAGTTGCAGATTAATCGTCAATTATCTCCGTCATAACATAATGCAAATGCATGCATGGAACGCTTTACGTTTTTCTAAAGATAAAGCACTATTAAAGTAACTAAAGTTAGGTACAAATTAGGTTAGGTCACTGGCCACAGAATTAGTCATACCACTCACACCCACACAACTTTGACGTGTTATCATATGCGTAGAAAGGTAATGCAGTTAAAATATTGAAACTAATGCTTTCATTTTAAAATTATAAGTGTGACTGAATAACGAACATGACCGAGAAATAGTTTAAGTAACTTATCTGTAAATACGCATGTACAACACAACAATATCTCATGTTAATGTCACTAATCACACTTTAAGTTAAATAATTAATACGTAACAGTTTAGAAGTGTTCTGTCGGTTCTGCGTACCTATATATCAGTTAGTCGCTAACTCGTAATTATAATTATATTTGCACCTCCATTCAATCATTTCATTCATTTAGATTAAATTAATCTAAGTTCACTTAATTAATGTGTAACCTTAATAACAACGGAAGCCAACCTAAGTATAGTAATAAGATAGAAACTGTTATTTAGTAGTAAGCTGAAAACAAACTATGTTTAGTCTTATTTTTAACACGCAGTTACCACCTGTATGAAAGAGCGTTTCCTCCTAATACAAGTGTTTAACTTAAAAGGGGGAAACGAACACTTAATGTAAAACCTTTGTTGAAAATAAATAATTTTGAATTTTTGAATTTTGATATATAGGTAGGTATGTGCAGATAAAATGTGTCGAAATATTTCACACAGAAATGTTCTTAATAAACTGTATAGTGACGTAATAAGTGCTCTGAGTAGGGCATCTGCTGAGAGTAAGCTAGACAACTCAAATGAGAATTATAAAGGTAAATATATTCTAGGTTGGAATAAACATGTTTCAAATAGTCATAAGCAGGCGAGGTTAGACTTTATGACATATGTGTTACATGGGAAACCGAAGTGCGGCCCTATTTATAAAAAAATGTGCGCTAGTCGTAAAATATTTAAATCTAGGCTTAAGTTCTGTCAAAATAATCAAGAGCAGATTAAATTTGACATATTAGCTACGCAACATTCTACTAAACAATTTAGTAAGTTCTGGAAAAATACAAAAAAATACAATTATAAACAAAGTGTGCCAGCTAGTGTTGAAGGCAGTAGCAAGCCGAAAGATGTCGCTAACATTTTCAGGGAGTATTTTAAGGTGCAGCCCCCCTATCATTGCGTGCGGGAGGGGTTCAATGCTGAGTCCGTTTTGGCAGATACGTCAATTGTAGTCTCCTCTAAAGATGTTAGACTGGCTATATCTAACATGAAAAGGGGTAAGTCTCCTGGGCACGACGGGCTCAGTATTGAGCACTTACAGCACGCGGGCTCACATATTGCGAGATTATTGTCTATGCTGTTTACACTCTGTTTGAGACACACATACTTGCCTCCTGAGCTAATGAAGACGGTGGTCATTCCTCTGGTAAAGAACCCTACAGGAGATCTCTCAGATAAAGGTAATTACAGGCCGATTTCGTTAGCTACAGTGACTGCAAAAGTATTAGATAGGTTCCTGGACACCGTTATGAGCAGACATATCAAATTACATGATGCTCAATTCGGTTTCCGTGAAGGACTGTCAACGGAAAGTGCAATATTAGCCTTAAAACAGACAGTAAGCTATTATGTCCAGAGAAATACGCCGGTTTATGCCTGTTTCCTAGATCTGTCTAAGGCTTTCGATACCGTGTCGTATGATATACTGTGGTCAAAGCTGAAGGAGACAGGTATAAATCCGGCTGTGACTGGAATCATGTCCTACTGGTATAACAATCAGATTAACATGGTAAAGTGGGCTAAAGAATATTCTGACCCATATGTTCTCAAGTGTGGGGTGAGACAGGGGGGTCTAACCTCACCTAGATTATTTAACTTATATGTTAACGAACTGATTGATGGACTGAACAGCACTAATGCCGGTTGTAGAATTGATGACGTAAGTGTAAATAATATTAGTTATGCGGACGACATGGTGCTGTTGAGTCCATCAGTATCAGGTCTAAAAATGCTTTTAAATAGATGTGAAACGTATGCGCGCCAACATGGTTTAAAATACAACGCTACCAAAAGCGAGTTCATGTTATTTAAAGGTAAAATTAAGTGTCCAGCCTACTCGCCCAAAATAATATTGAACGGAGTGGCTTTAAACCGTGTCACACATTTTAAATACTTAGGTCATATTGTGTCGGAGGACCTAAAAGACAATCTAGATATTGAGCGGGAGCGCAGGGCGCTGGCGGTGCGCGGCGGGATGCTGGTCCACAGGTTCGCACGTTGTAGTGTTCAAGTGAAGCTTACTTTATTTAGAGCCTACTGCCAAAGTTTCTACACGTGCGGTCTGTGGACTAGTTTCAGGCTAAAGCCCTATAGTACCCTGCGAATCCAATATAATAACATTTTCAGGATGCTCTTTGGGCTTCCTCGATTCTGCAGTGCTTCTGGGATGTTTGCCGATGCTAGCATGGATGACTTTTTTGCCATTGTAAGAAAGAAGACGGCATCGGTAGTATTGCAGATGAGAGGGAGCACAAATAGCATCCTGAAAATGATATCAGGAAGGTGGGATTCGGACATTCTCCGCCGATACACCATTTTGCATGTCGTAAGACCCAAAAAATAGATGTTTTAAATTGTAGGTATACTAACATAGTTCTTAAGTGTTTTCTTTTTGCTTTTCTGTTACTAACAATATATGGATCTGAGTTATCTGGAAATAAATAATTTTTATTTTTATTTTTATTTTTATTTTTTTTATTTTATGTGATAAAAGTTTACATCAAAGCTGCAGTGTAAGTAGATTTGAAAAGGTAACGTAAGAGATGTAAAATAATAATTTTCTGTCAAAATTTTCATTTTTGGTACAAGCTTTTATTGCCGACGGTACTTTTCAGTATACCATCATCTCATTGAGACGATTTTAACGAGCTTAATTTCAATGGGGTTACTTCGGTTAAATACTGAATTCCGATAGCCACCCTCTGTCTCCATCATCAGATCAGCTCGATGGTACCATAATATTGAATTGTCACCCAAACTATACAAATACCCAAAATTTCAGCTCAATCGGATAATCAATGAAAAATAGATTGCATGACGGACAACTTACATTCTTTCGTTAATAGAAAGCTTGTAAAAATGAGCGATTCGGTTAACATCTGTCCCAACCGCAACGAATTGTTTTTTTAAATACTGTTTTTATCAAGGTAGGTACATAAATTTGGTCATAATAAGCCCTATTAATAAAAAAACCCGTGAAGTTGAAATCAAAACGTGATAGACGCCATATCTACCACCCACGCTACGTGACGACCGCTTACTGTTTTAGAATAACGTTGTATTTTTAACTAAGTTGTTCAAGCGGGGATATAGCTCAGTGGTAGAGCAATCGACTGCAGATCGATAGGTCCCCGGTTCAAATCCGGGTGTCCCCTGTATGAATTTTTAGTTTTTTTCTTGTGGTGTTAGCGATGACTGTTTTATAGTTTCCGCCGCATACATATATTAAGATTTAGTGCATTTTCAATACTTAAGGCACTGGTCCCACCGCCGGCTAGTAAGCTAGAAAAGTTGGGCGAGTAACTGTTCATTGCGTGTTGACCAGGCACAGTGTGATCAATCGACCTTTACAGATCCGCAATGTAATGCTACTCGCCCAACTTTCTAGCTTAGCTTACTAGCCGGCGGTGGGACCAGTGCCTAATGCAAGTGGGGATACAGCTCAGTGGTAGAGCAATAATCGACTGCAGATTAATAGGCCCCCGGTTCAAATCCGGGTGTCCCCTAGGGGTATACTGTTTTTTAGTTTTTTATTTCTGCTACAAATGCAAGTAATATTATTTTTGAAGTGCTTTTCGTTTTGACGCTCCCCTTTTTAATACATATTTATTATATGAGTCATTCGGTTTAGGTAAATTATGTACCTAAGGGAAATAAATGACCGGCCTAGATAGAACTAACTCTTCAGAAGGACGTATTGAATAACAACATTCCGAACCTATGTAACCTACATTTACTGGGAAAGGTAATGTTTTGTTGCTGGATAAGCAATTCGTTTTTAGGTATTCGTATTCCAACTACGCATTATTACGTTATTAATAGTGTAAGTTCTTGCTTGGTTGCAAAAATTGCTTAACAAGTAGGTACTACTACTATGGTAAACACTCGTAACGGAATATGATTAAAATTCTTCGCTTAAGCAATTTTTGCAGCTAAAATGCATAAAAAAAGGATAAATATTAAATTACAGTACGTATAGTAAACAATAGTTTTATTCTCAAAACTTATTAAAAAACATATAAAATTCAAACACCTATAAAATTCTACTGGCAGTGTAACTAACTCAGGAATAAGCATACATATATATCTCCATCAGAAAAAGCCAACGCTAGTGAAAAATCAAAAATATGTTAGCACGACTAATTTATACATCTACTCATACCAACATCAAAACACAATTTAATGAGTAATTACGAAGGTAACAACGATTGTATGTAACAATAGCAATAACGCTACATCTTCCTTGAACACAAAGTTCACATGCTACATTTAAATCGTATCTATTGGTTCACAAGTTTGACTAGGTAGCGCTAGTGCAAGAGAGCACGCACTAGCCAATACGATAATTTAACTTCAAGACGGTAAAACTGATTGGAACAGAACCCCTGAAAGCGCGTACTATAATTGTTGCCTTTTGCCTTAGTTTCGCATGGGGGCAGCGCCTGGAACGCTTAGACTTGGACTGGATGCTTGTTGAGCCCCCCTAAAACGTAATTAGAAGATAGAAGCGATTGAGAAAGCTACAAATGAGACCCGTGACAGCTAAGTTGGTATGAGCTGTGCACGGAATGCAAAGGACGCGGGTGCAAATCTCCACGTGTAATTTTGAATTTGTGGCTGATGTAGATATGTCAGACAGGACCCGAATTTATTGATCATGACCGAAGGTATACGTCCTAATTCTCGACGTTGCACTAGTGGACATGGCTCAAATTCGAATGAATAAAAAACCGGCCAAGTGCGAGTCGGACTCGCGTTGCAAGGGGTTCCGTACATCACAAGATTTTAAACAATTTTTTTTACTAACGGAGCGTTTTTGACGTTACATAAAAATAAGCTGATTTGATTTTTGTCAAATAGGTACCGTATTAAGTCCGA
The DNA here is from genome assembly GCA_947049275.1 of Epinotia bilunana. Lineage (NCBI taxonomy): Eukaryota > Metazoa > Arthropoda > Insecta > Lepidoptera > Tortricidae > Epinotia > Epinotia bilunana. The sequence continues at coordinate 12,131,287 of OX346274.1, read as the reverse complement.
GTCACGCTTGACTGCACATTTCTAATAGGTTTTCCTGTCATCTGTAGGTAAAGAACTATTTTGTGTATTTTTTTCAAAATTTTAGACTCAGTAGTTTCGGAGATGAAGGGGGGATGGTCATTTTTTGGCTATTTTCTTAAATAATTTCTAAACTAATTATTTTAAAACTACAAAAAAAAAACTGATGCACACAATGAGCATATAATATCTAACACTTTTTTAATTTTCTCATTTCCTCCCCAAAAGTGGCCCCCATGTTTAAAATGCATTTGTTTGCGTTACATGTTCCTCTTTGGGTCACAAACTTACATACGAGTATGTGTACCAAATTTCAACGTAATTGGTTCAGTAGTTTCGGAGAAAATAGGCTGTGAAGGACGGACAGACAGACGCACGAGTGATCCTATAAGGGTTCCGTTTTTTCCTTTTGAGGTACGGAACCCTAAAAACCATCTTAGTTCGAATTGTTAATTGCTTTGTCATAAAGTGGCCATGTCATTCACTAGTGCAACGCCGAGGACTAGAGGATGTTTACCTTATCTTTGCAACAATATTATTGTTTAAAGGCAGTACAGCGTAGGTTCATCTATAAGTAGTAAGTATATTATTCACCTTCTTTTAATGGTGCCGAAGAAGTCTCTCCTCCTTTTCTGTCGCGGCGCGGGCTCTGGTGGTGTCTCTTCGGGTTTCTGGACGTAGTCGCCCGTCTGAAAATATAGCGAAGTCGTCTAGATTTTGGCTAACAGAAACCGGTATAAGCCACAAAGTCTAGTTTTCCTGGGTTGGAAGGTCAGATGGTACTCGCTTTTACAAATGTCCTCGGTCTCCTTCAGGGTACCTACCTAGAACCGGCTAGAAGCTTCAGAAGGCTGATGAAAGATTATAATTTTTCAGAGCTGTTAATGTTTTATGAACAGAAAAATATAGAACTATGTCTAGAAACTGGGCCGGGTAATAAAATTATTTACATAAGAATTTTCTCGTTACCTAACTACTATTCTCTGCTGTCTTTTTGAACTTTTTTCAAAAAACTGCACATGGACTTTTTTTGTTCCAAGATATTAATTGTCCTCCGTTTTTCTTTTTTTCCAGCGCATCACGCCCATACAAATAAAAAAGATGCCATACAATATTGTATCTGAAATTTAATGAGTATTTGGGACACAATTTTCCTTGTTTGCCAACGATTTCTGAAAATATCCTCATCTTGCAGCATCAACTACATCTACCTACATGCCTAAATAATGCAAGAAACATGTGCAAGTAACAACCGTGCGTGTTAATAAAAACCATACCGGCTCCGGCATACTGTCTCCGTTCATCTTAGCGCCATTCTCCTTGATGCGCACTTGTCTGGCCGGCGACATGTTCGGCGTCACATGCTGTTCCGGGTTGTTCTCATCAATGCTCTCCATGGTGGTGCTGGACAGGTCGGCTGACTCCACGCTGTTAAGGGCGTCTTCGCGCTCCACTTCGATGAATTTACCGGAGTCGGTTAGTTCAACCTTTTTGGGGGTTCGACAGGGTTAGTGTGGCAACACAGCACTATTGAGGTGGCATTTTGACAGTGCACTTATATTGCTCAAGGGTTTTCAAGGAAAATTACGAATTATTGTATAGGTTTTTATTTTATTTTAATTTAAACCCCTGACCCGTTATATGCGTCGCTATCCCAACAATTTATTTATTTAGGTACCAATTATAATTTCGTAAGCAGACATTTTTGTACAATATTTGCCACTGTCAAAATGCCTCCTAAAATATAAAACATCACAATCAAAATTCAGGTTAAGTTAACACGAGTTCTAGCAGAACATGCGAAGTAGCAGGTATATCGAATCTGATTGAAAACTTAAAACAATATGGTTTATGTACACTAAAATGAGAATTTTGTATAGAAAATTTTCTTACCTTGATCGATTTCTTTAGCTCCTGATTTGTAAAATCCAATCCAAATCATGCATCATGGCAAAACGCAGGCAGGATGAAAAAAATAAAAACAAAGTTATCAATAAAACTCTTAGGGCCGCCATACACGGACTGCTCGAGCAGTAACCCAGTGATCAACATAAACGGACCTCTCTTGCAGTCAGACCGCATGATGAAATTTCACCGCGCAGCCAACCGCCCGAAGCAGTTGCAACTGCTTGAGCGGTTCGTGTATTGCGAATGACGATTTTGTATTGAAACTGCAGATTACCCAACGGCGACCGCTTGAAGCTGTTCGCACTGACTGCTTAAAGCAGACCGTGTATGGCGGCTCTTAATGTAACTCGTAAAACAAAAACTTGATCACACATTTATCTGGTGTAGGTATCAGAAACTCCCTCAACTTCCGAACGTTCACGACGTTTTACAGGGACTTTAACAGTCAGTGTTCACTTGAAAGAAGTTAGAAACTTGTGTTTAAGCAGCCATTACTAATCAATAGCCAAAAGCTCACCCGCTGCACGGAGTGTATGATGAGGGTGGACTTGTTGGCCGCGCTGGTGGGACTCAACTCCAGCTCTCGCAGCGCCGACTCCGTCAACGCAGAGTTCTCGTGACCTGTACAGTAAAACAGTTAACGGTTGCATCAATAACTAATCAGGCACATAATATCTACGTATATGTGTACTTTGCAATGTTTTCCTGTGCTGTTATTTTACAGAATTATACTATACATTTAACGTATTGATTTCCGCCCAGTAATGAACTATGCATGTTTTCGCTAGCTTAGTTCGTCGGCTCCGAGCTCACGTATATCCGTTTTCACTTCCACCACGTATTTTCATTGATTTTAGTCACGGAATATAGTTCACTATATGACCTGAGGTTCACTACTTTTTAATTCACTCAGACCCGACGTTATCTGCGTAAACGCGCCGCGTAATCCTCGGCGTTGCAACCCAACTAATAAGGCTGTGTGTTGATGTCTTTAAGGTACTTAAGTACTGAAAGTACTAGTTTGCTAAAAGCAAATTAAGTATGTCAATGTCCTCCGAAAAGCCGTTGACAGAGACATCTTGACAAAATTAATGAAGGGGCAGGAAAATTTACGTGCATCGAGCTCGAGCGTGACTTGCAAAACCAAATGTGGTTTGAAAGCAGATAACTCCTTGCTAAAACCGCAGCTTCAGCCTCCCCAAACCAAAATCTTGGATCCGCCACTGCCGACACGCACAATATTGATACGTCTGAGTGCGGACACGGTCCGTTGTAGCGTGATTCTTAAGGCAGTACTGACCATTCTGCTTAAAGATGGTCTTGGTGGTGGTGGTGAGGTGTCCCTGCGGCGACAGCGTCCGCAGTGACTCCTTGATCTTGACGGGCCGCGAACCCAAGTCTGGGATGTCCGCGCCCTCGATGAATAGGAACTGACAACACATGAGTGAGATTAGCTTTTCGAATACCATGTCGATTGCATGCGGCCTGGTACTAGGCACATGGACGGTTGCGGCCTCAAAATAATCACAAGTGATATGTCTTTATTGATTTGTCGATTCTTTGTGCAGCTGGAGACAAAATAGGTTCATCATTCTCAACACTTTGCATCCTCGGGAACTAGTAGCCCATTTCACAAAGCCACAAGTTCAAAAAATACAATTCAAAAAATCAAACCAACTGAGCTGTTGTGGTCTTTTTCTTTTTTTTCATTTCGTTGGCAGACGCTTCTGATTAGTAAAAAAATGTACAAGTACTTATAGAAAATAACAAATATAACAAAGAAAAGACGGCTAATACCTGACGAGTCCTAACGGTCCTAGAAATAGAGTAGAACCTAAATAAATACCGGTAAATTTGAAACCGGGTACAAGCCGGTCAGTGGTCATGTAAGGTGTGTCAGTGAGTGTACCTCTACAGTGAGGGTGCCGGACACGTCGTGCTGCTCCATGGGGCGCGTCTGCAGCGCGATCTGCTGCCGCTGCGAGGGCGCGGCCAGCAGCTCGTCGATGCCCACCAGACCCAGGCCGAGGAACCTGGAGACAGAAGTTCATGGTTATGGAAAGAGTATTCTTAAAACTTTTTAAAACTAAGGTAACAAGGTGGTAGTGGCACCGTCGCGTTCATTAATTTAGATCGCCATATATCAGAATTTAACTCCTGCCTAGGACTTCCTTTGTGTGACTTAAGATAACATTCTGGGATCTGGCTTTCTTCGCGTCATTTTAGCATGATGGAGTATTTAACATATAACAGACATCCTTACAATTTTCGCATCGGACTCTAAGGTCCGAAGGTTTGCGATAGGCAAGGCCACAAACACATGAGACTGTAAGACCGATGTATAATAATGGTCAAGACACATTATAATTTAGTGAAGATACGTTACCTGTGTGTGGAGGGTCCCCCTCCGGGCGAGGGTGGCCCGGAGCGGTCGTACACCTCGAACAACAGCTCCGCGGTTGTCGGCGACAGATCGCTGCAACAGACACATTCATCAACAACTAGCTTAGCCAATGCTTTATTAAATGTAGACATCAGGAACTATATAATTTTCCGAGAGAGAAAACTGTAGCTATCAAGCTCAAAGTACTAATGAGGTAAAAAGGGCCTATGAATGTTTCGAATCGAATTTAATTTCAGGTTTGTTAAAACAAACCTGAACGAATCTAGTGGGTGCTACACAATTTAGCTTTACCTAAAAAGTTATCGGTTTCAAAAAAAAAGCATTCGGTGAAACTTCTGTCAGTAAAATGAGGGGATCCTGGCAAAATGGCCACTTACAAGGGGAAGTGCTCCTCCCACTGCGGCTGGTTGATGTCCTTCTTGAAGGCCGTCTGGTTTTTCTGCGGAGGTTCGTCCGTCTTGACCACTTAGCATGATATAATGATCCGGCTCGAAGGACCACTGAACTAAGGTTACTTACAACAGGAAGTGCTCCTCCCACTGTGGTTGGTTGGTATCCTTCTTGAAGGCAGTCTGGTTCTTCTGCGGGGGTTCGTCCATCTCGACCACGCAGTAGGGCGCGATGCAGCCGGTTTTGCCTGCAGGTTACATCGTTAGAATTCAGTCGGAGGTGTAGCTTCCTTGAATTGCATTGCCTTGCGATTCATTATTTTAGATTTGGTTTTAAGTATATTTACTGTTTGTATTTCTTTATCCTCCTGCTCCTGGGACAATGGTGTAACGGACCTTAGGGAGGCGTGCGTGTAGCGGAATCCATACTAATATTATAAATGGGAAAGTGAATGTGTGTGTTTGTTGTCCGTCTTTCACGGCAAAACGGAGCGACGAATTGACGTGATTTTTTAAGTGGAGATAGTTGAAGGGATACTTTTTGTGTCTTTATAACCCCCCACTTCCCTAAAATGGGGGATGAAAGTTTGTATGGAGCTACGATATAAACGAGTTCCACGCGGACGGAGTCGCGGGCAGAAGCTAGTATTATTATAAAAATGTGATTTTCCAATGAAAACCTAGCAAGAAGTCATTTTAACAACCCAGATAGATTTTCGTATTTGCCACTTTACACCCCGGACTGCCGTAAGTAAGCATTTTAAAGAAGTCAGTGGTGGATGCAGGATTTTGCTTCAGAAGGAGGGTTGACTTCATTTGGGGATCTTGACCTCGAAGAGGTTAGATTTTAGTACGGGCTTAGATGCTTTTGGGGGGTGCTTGGGCCCCTTAGGGTGAGTATCCACCAGAGCTGTGCATCGCTTTCTATTGCTGCATTTTTTCCTCGCTCACCGCTTCGCAACCTCGCACAACTCTGTGTGTCAGTGGATACTCACCCTTAAGGGGCTCCCATACGCCAATGACCTTCGATCTGAATCCCTTAGTTTTCTTATGTTTTTTGTATTTACTTCAAAGTTCATTGTTTTCGAGATATTTGGTATCACAGTTGAACAATTTTAGGCCAAAAAACTGGTTTTCTGGCCATAACTTTTGTTAAAATGAAAACCCTAGACATGTTTTTAGAGACGTCAAAGACGAACCCAAATATGTAGATTTTGTATGTTAGATCACGTCAATAGAGATACGAAATAAGTGTTTTTCTTTAGACAATGTTTTAAAAAATCATACAAAATTAAGTATTAATTTCCTTCAAAATCCGGTAGACAAAAATGGAGATATAAAATTGAAGAACCGATAGCCGTTTGACTTATTCTATCTGTAGTGCAAAAGTAGGAGATACGATTCAAAACTTGTCAAAAATCTATGAAAACCTCGGGTAGCCCCTTAACCTCCTGGATCCGCTAGTGAAAGAAATAAGTAATCACCTCCCAGGTCCTTGGCGCCGACGACCTTGACGAGCAGCCTCTTCTCCCCGAGCTGATGCACGTTGGACATGGACGCCGACGACGGCGTTGACGCGTACAGGCGGTCGTGCGACAACTGGAACGATACGGTGAACTTACAAATACGCACTCTTTTACGTACTTCTATATTTAATAACGTATTCTTGCATGTAATTATCCGTTCAGCCTTCACCTAACCTCGAGAAGGAAGCGACGATTCGCGACTGACAGCCAGTTATGCTAGCTTTCCCGGTACTCAGCTTTTGGAGGAATACTCAAATAGGCAGCCGTCTACGTGGTGACGCGCATTTTGTATTAAGTAACAAGCATTTTGACCTATATTTATTAAAAAAAACTTTCTCTGGCCAAATTGGAATTAATGCTGCTAACTTTTTTCGAGGACTGTATTAAAAAGTGTTCAAGCGACTTATAAGAGGCTAATCGACTGAAATTTGGTTCTAAATACTCATCACTGGTCCTTCATCAAGTGCAGAAAACTCACTATGGACTCATAGCGCGTTTCTTATCCAACAACACAGCCGGTTGTTTAATTTTACCTTCAGTAACTACTGCGGATGGCTGACACTGACGCCATTCTTGCGCCTGGTTCTTTCTGTATCATTGCTAAGTAAGTAAGTCGTAAGTCCAGCTACTCACCATAGAGTATTCTGCTACTGCGTCTAGTTCTTTCTGTTTAATAGCTACTCACCATGGAGTCATAGTGCAGCGGCAGGCGAGGTGAGGAGTCGAAGTGACGACGGAGCCGTGGCACCGTGGGGTAGCGCGACAGGTTGAAGGCCAGCTGCGTGCTGCGGAGCGCGTTCACCACGATGTCACTGAAGACGAAACGATACAATCCTTATACATAAGTAGAAACCATGTCGAACAGCAATTTACGTTCTCAAAAAGATACGAATATTCTCAAAAGTTTCAGGAAACTATTTCGACAACGTAAAGCAAGTTTCCATTTATGAAGTTCCCTTGAGGGATTGCCTTGATTTTTGTAAGGAAAATGTTCATAAATTACCGGTAATTTTCTGCATAGAAACTTGCGAAACTTTCTAGCGTGATGGCCCAGGGTAGCAATACTTCCCCTACTGGTACCAGTAGACAAGTACCCAAGGGCAAGTTGCTCTCCCCAAAATCGTTCTGTCGGGTACCACAGACTAATAAGCCTCCCGGCCAAAGCCTCGGGGGTGCTGGCTAGCACCATACAAAGATAACTGCTTTCTCCGCTGGAATTACAAGGCAATACCTGACTAGCTGCTGCAGGTTGGCTTCGCCAGAGGACGTCTTTAATGGTCCGACTGGCGCGAGGGCCACCTTCACTTCTGGCCAGCCATCGCACCGGAGCTCTCCTGTGAGTTTCTCCGAGATGCAGACCACGTTGAGACGAGCGCGGAACCTGAAATACGTTTTTGGATTCAAATAGAGTAAAACCATGGTTAAACTGTGTGGATTGGAAGTTTAGTTTAGCAGCTGCTAGCAAAGATGGGTTTGTGATTTTTTATTAAGTAGTAAATACAGATGCATTACGTGAAAAGTGCGTTTGTATCGCTGAAAAAGCCGCCGTGTGCAACCGCTCCAGCACGTCTATCCTGAGACGGCCGCGACATGCTCTCGATTTTTTTCGCACTATACTTCTTGTTTTAAGTGTTCTAATAAGAGAGAGACGGATAGTGCGAGAAAATTCGAAAGAGCTCGCGCGCCGTCTCGTGATAGCCGTGCAGTCGTGGAAGTGATTTAGGCTATAATATTGGTAAAATTTTCTTAAAAACCGTTTAATTTCACTTGTCTTATCAGTGGCGGATCCAAGATTCTGGGTTCGGGAGCGCTTGATACCGTTTGGAGGAGGGCTTGACCCAGCTGGGGTGAGGTTTCCCCTTTAGAACCTTGGGCCGCTAGTGCTGCAGAAGCTATCCTATCATCATTATCATCACCTGTTGACGTTGACGCGGTAGTGGGACACCTCGACCTTCTCCCCGCGTTGGCTGAACGCCTTCAGCTGGAAGGCCGGGGTCGCCTCGCAGTCACACGTGATCGTCTGAAACAACATTCGGATTTAACAACATCGTTATCATTGTTAGAGATCATCGATTCACGAAGAAGAACTCCTGTTCAGAGGCATATTGTTATGGGTGTCCTGTCAATTGACCTACTGTTCCCCGTAATGTTTCACTAGACCTTGTGCATTTTTCTCATCGAAACAGTGAACTTTTCGGGTATATTTGATTAGGTTTCATTTGCAATAATCCTATAAAGTTTACTATATATAAGAAAAAAAACATTATACGTCTAATTAAAGATTAGGTCAACTTAAGCATTTAGGGCTAGAGTAGTTAGGTCTGGGAGAGGGAGAACCGTATTATGGGCACACCCTAAGAAGCGTGGAGTGAGGATTTTGTTGAGAGCCCCCTTTCCATAGAGCGTTTGTCAAAGTTGGCCATGAGTTTGGGTGGCGGTGGCGGCGGCAGTAATTGTGCACCATAGAGACTGTGTAAGGTGGGGCAGTTGCCCTCTCTACATGTACCTGGGCTGTTGTTTACAACGCTTCATCTCGCCACACTCTAGCTACCTTAGATTACGCGTTATTATTAAGTGGGTGGGCGACCGAGCCCAGCTCGGGTAAAAATACGCAGAAAACGAATTTTCCCAGACATCAAACCTATTTGAATCAATTTCTCGCCCCCGCTACCCCATATATTCCAAATTTCATCGAAATCGTAAGAGCCGTGTCCGAAAACGTGATTGCTATAGGTTTATAAGTAGATTTGAGTATTTTTTTAACGCCAATCGGTCCCATTTCTATCAAGAATTAAAATACTCTTTGAGACCAACTAACGTTAGAGTACACCCACAAATCAAAGAAAACTTTTTCCATAAAGTTCGTAGGTATTTAGGTTAGGTTACCTACAAAGTGAAACTTTGGTGAAAACTTTTCGTGATTGGTGGGTTTTTTTTTCATGAAGCTGCCTCATTCGACGAGGTTTATCAAGATATTTTCAATAAATACAATAACTTTTTCAGTCGGATATATCTAATCGTGTACCACTCCAAAGCTGACGACAAGTTTTTATTATTTACAAAATAGTTCTAACAAATCTAACTTATCTTGATTCGAACCCATTTTTGATTAACAAACAGACTAAACAGAACGTTTCAGAGAAATACGAAAATTCAAATAAAGCAGAATCTAGTTGTTTCTTTACAATAATACCGATTTTTCTCATTTCTACTATCCTAATTGTCTACAATTTAATGGTCTTCAAGCTAAAGAAAATTTCACTTCGTAATTAATAACGAACGGACGAAACGAACGAACGAACGAACGAACGAACGTACACTGTATGGAAAAAATGCATTTGAGCGTAGCAGCAAGAGATCAAGTAGCTGCCCTTACTGCCCCATCTAAACTTTCTTCTAAACGAGCAATATTTGTATATATATGTACAGGATATATATACAAATATTGCTCGTGTAATAGTATAGGATATGATAATCACAGTGTCCAGATAGTAAGAATAAGTGGTGTGGTGAGATAAACAATTGTTTTTATAGTACCTTACCTTCAGTAGTTTTTGAAAAAAAATATGCTTATCAGTTTTTCCCGCACGCAGGCCCTATCTTATCAACCAATTAACATACTTAGGTACCTTTGCGTTAAGTTATTTATATTACAGAAAGTTTAAAAATGTATTATCTATCAATTACCAGTCTGCCGTGACCCTTCCATTTCAGATGCTTTCGCTAACATGACATTTAATGTCAAAGGTCAACTTTATCTGGGCAGTTAGAAAACTATCGAAATAAACTTACGACACATCGTATTACGCTCTGAGATTAATTTCAATAACGACCGTGCAACGAACACATAAGGTTCAAATTGGGAAAAAGGTTAGAACGTGATAGGTGTCAATGTGTCATCCGCCTACGTGCCTACGATAGCCTTTTGTTATTTAGAATATAGTCGTATTTTTCATAAGCTATATCATGTGGGGATATAGCTCAGTGGTAGAGCAATCGACTGCAGATCGATAGGCCCCCGGTTCAAATCCGGGTGTCCCCTTTTTTTTCCTTTGAAGGTTTTTCATTGTTTTACGACGATTGTGGTAATATTGACTACATATTCGAAGGGAACATAAAGCGGGGATATAGCTCAGTGGTAGAGCAATCGACTGCAGATCGATAGGCCCCCGGTTCAAATCCGGGTGTCCCCTTTAATTACTTTTTTGAGTTATTTAATAGATTTTTTACAGCAGCCATACGTACCTACATTCGTTTTCAACAAACAGCTCAGTGGTTCAAATCCGGGTGTCCATTTTTTTCATTGTACAGACAATAGTGACAATTCTACCAAGCAAAAACAGGGTTTCCAATCTATTATTTTGACGCGGGCGAAGTCGCATCTAACTTTTCAAGCTAAGTCCAATACAATTATCCAATTGACGGTTTCGGGCGGAATGGAATTGTGCCTAAATTATTCAATTCGTGGGGCATTCGTCTAAATCATATACAGCGTGGTGGCAACATTTTTCTGTGAACAACGGAATTATGACAACTTTTGGGCCATCCTGTAGGTACATACCCCCCATTTACTTAATGTTGGTCACTTAATAACGATTTTTCGCACAAGTGGGACCTACCTTAATCGATTTTTCGGCCCCGGGTGTAGCTAATGTAAATCTGACCGAAATCTTTAGAGAGCCGTTTACCAATATAGGATTAGTATCTATATAACTGGCATACATATATTTTAACTAACGACTATCTACACCACGATCCGAGGGGTAAACTCGTAACCTGTCGAACGACCGTTAGGACCATTCAACTGTCATTTTCCCATATAAAAATTGACATTCGGATCTAGACACCTGACGCGTGTACAGTGCGTTACGTGATCGACCTGCCGGTCTAGCTTCCACGTATTCCATCGCTATCGCTGCCGCCGCCGCTCAAAATCATGGCCGACCCCTTATGTACCCCTTAGTTAAGGTTAAGTATTTTTACCTTCAAATATGAAGCGGTACGTTACGAAGTTGATGCTGTGGTTTTCCCGCTAAGTAGAAATCGCGTACGAAAAAAGCTCTCGCTAGACGAGTTCCTGGCAGTGAATGTGTAAGTACCTAAATATCTTCTTCTTTAACTCAAGAGTAACACTGGTCGGCCGTTTATGATCTCTGACATTTCCTTTATTATCTAATATGGTATGACCTTAACTTTCTCCTTTATTTGTTCGAAATAGTTTCGTCTTGTAAATATAGTCAGTAAAACATGTTGTACTAACGACGTCATCCTTGGAGTCGCACTCGCAGAACACGTTGGACACGCTGGGCGGGTTGCTGTCCAGCGCCCGCACCAGCTCCACTCCGATGCCTTGCTGGAACAGACAGGAGAAATACTTAGACATGCACTCAACAACATTCACTCTATATGACCTACAATGAACATCATTTCTTCCGGAAACAAACAATTGGTATAGATCGGTAATTGATAAAGAAGCGCAACCTACTTGTTATGGACAAAATCCAAGTTTTAGTAGTGATTGTCCCTCGCGAGCAATAAAATGAGGCATCAGCACGGCTAGCACAAGCAAGAGCGGGTGCGAGATAAACTAAGTACGCGATTTTTTCAAAGAGTGGGTATCCTTGCGGTGAAGAGGGGAGGCTGAGAGGCTTTCTCATCGATTGGTGATAAAATCGCAGCGCCACGTCGCGCACGTAATCGTACGAGAATCAGAACATTCTTACATACATATACATCCTTACTAATATTATAAATGCGAAAGTGTGTATGTTTGTCCTTCTTTCACGTCGCAACGGAGCGTCGTATTGATGTGATTTTTTGTATGGAGATAGTTTAGAAGCTGGAGAGTGACATAGGCTACTTTTTCCAGCGGGAAAACATCTAATTCCCACGGGAAAATTCAATATGTTACATTTTCCTATAACCACGCAGGCGAAGCCACGGGCATCAGCTAGTATTATATTATATATGAACTTCGAAGGTTCATTTTATTAGTCAGGAGTTATAATGCTTCATCGGTACGTTAAGAGTCCGCAGTAAGCTCGGCCGAATTTCACCTTCCCATACAAACGTAGTTACGCTCTCATTTTAAAACTACGTGTTGGATTGTGACGAAACTTTGCATATACAATGACATGAACTCTTCCGAGTATCTTTTCTTAGACGTGACTTTACATCACTCTAAAGTTCTTCTTGGCGTTTTTTATAGCCCTTCATCTCAAATTAATTATTTTGATTCCCTCGAAAATGTTTTAGTCAATATTAGCCCTCAGTTTGATCACAATATTATTATGGGTGACTTTAACACCTGTCTCCTTAAAAACGACCATCGTTCCTCTAAGCTCCATTCTCTTGCCACTTCTATAAATCTAAGCGTGTTGCCACTTGATGCTACGCATTTTCCTCATAACGGCCCCCCATCTCTTTTAGATCTCATTCTTACTACTTCTCCATATTTGGTATCCCTCCACGGGCAATTCAATGCTGCAGGTTTCTCCAATCATGATTTAATCTACGCCTCTTTTAACATACGTCCCCCGAAGAAGAGACAGAAGATAATCATGCGTAGAAATCTCCGAGATGTAAATTTGGAAGCGCTCTGCGATGATGTTTCACATGCTGATTGGAGCAGTGTGGGGTGTCTTGATGATATTAACCTGAAAGTAAGGGCTTTCAATGGCATATTGCTTGCGATTTTTGATAAGCATACTCCTTTAAAACCAACTCGAGTTAAGCACTTTCCTGCACCGTGGCTCACGCCGGAGATCAAACAGTGCATGGCCAGGCGCGATCGAGCTCGTATTAAATTCCGGCTGGTTCCTTCGGACGTAAATCGTCAGAGATATGTTTCCATACGTAACCGCTGCAACAAAGTCTGTAGGGAAGCAAAGCGCCTCCATATTCACAAGTCGATAGAGGAGTGTCCCCCATCTAAGTTGTGGAAATTTTTAAAGTCTCTTGGGGTCGGCAAAACTCAGCAATGTTCTTCCAATACCCTTGACATTGACGCTATTAACAAACATTTCAGCGCGTCGCCGGTTATTCTTGACCCATCCATTAAACAATCCACTCTATCACTTCTTGCCAGTATTACACACCCTGACTTATCTCCCTTTGAATTTGGTTTGATTTCACCGCAAGAGACGCTTGCCATTCTCAAATCTGTTAAGACGAAGGCCATCGGTGACGATAGCCTCAGTGTGGATATGCTTATGCTCGTAGCGGATTTTATTGTTCCTACCCTTTCGGATATTATAAATTTCTCCTTGTCCACTGGAACCTTTCCGGCTTCGTGGAAGTGTGCTAACGTAATTCCTCTCCCCAAAATCCCTAATGCTGTATCTTTCACTCAATACCGCCCTATTTCTATTCTCCCAGTTTTGTCAAAGATCATTGAACATTATGTTAATCGTCGTCTCCTTTCACACCTTAACAGAAATTCTTTGTTTAATCCTTTCCAATCCGGTTTCCGCCCCGGGCATAGCACGGTCACCGCTTTAGTTAACGTCACCGATGACATTCGTCTTAATATTGAATCCAAAAAGCTTACTGCCCTTGTTCTTCTTGATTTTAGCAGTGCTTTTAATACGGTAGATTTTGATATTCTGCTAGGTATTCTCCGCTCTCTTAACATTTCTGAAACTCCCTTATCCTGGTTTCGCAGCTACCTCTTTGGCAGGCGCCAGCGCGTTATGTTCGATGACAAGATGTCTGAGTGGTGCGAACTCTCCGCTGGCGTTCCCCAGGGAGGTGTGCTTTCTCCATTATTGTTCTCTGTTTTCATAAATAGTATCACCGAATCCCTAACTACATCATATCACCTTTACGCAGATGACCTACAGATTTATGCAGCGGCTACTGTGGATGAGATCTCCTCATTAATCTCGGAAGTCAATCGAAACCTTGAGTCGATACGCTGCTGGGCGTGTAAGTTTGGTTTACAAATTAATGCAAAGAAATCGCAAGCGATTGTTATTGGTAGTCCTTACTATGTAAATAAGCTCTCAGAGGTGGTGGTGCCTGACATCCTTTTTGATGGAATTACTATTCCTTTTTCCTCTACTGTCAGGAATTTGGGTATCACCATGGATCAGACGCTTTCTTGGTCACCCCATATAGCTGAGGTGAGTCAGAGGATCTTTAGATCCCTTCACTCCCTAAGGCGTCTCCAGAATTTCCTTCCAAGTTGACCCTTACTCAATCTCTTTTGCTTCCTCTTCTGGACTATGGTGATATTGCGTTTCTGGACCTCAACGAGGAGCTGCTTGATAGGCTGGAGCGCCTGCAAAATGTATGTATCAGATATATTTTTGGTCTACGCAAGTATGATCATATCTCTGAATTCCGCTCTAAGCTTCGATGGTTACCGATTCGCCGGCGCAGGGACGTGCATATCCTGTCATTACTTTTCAACATACTGTTCAGCCCTACTTCCCCTCCTTATCTTTCTGAGCGGTTTAACTATACGGCAGACGGCAGTGGCCACCGCTTGCGGTCGGGTGCTAACCTTACTCTTGCTGTACCGTCTAGAAAGACGCGAACATACTCCAGATCTTTTACCGCGCACGCTGTTAAGTTGTGGAATGAGTTGCCTTTGTCGCTGAGACAGTCGCGGTCTGTTGCGTCACTTAAGATGAATTTGAAGAAGTTGTGGCTTTCCAATGACTTGTGAATTGGTTGAATATAGTATTTATTTATTTATTGTATATTTGCGATATATATAGTGTGTATTATATTTTATACTGTATATTTATATATGTATTGACATGTTTTTATTTGTCTAGAATTAATACCTATTAGGTTTTGTTTTCATTTTCTCTGTGTTTTTGTACACGGTATAAGTTTGCCTATCTCGGTCTACCTACCTTCCTCTCAATTGCTCAAAGGTTATCTGGAAGAGGGATAAGTTTATAGGGATAAGTTCGCCTTTGTACTTTGATCTATTGTGTGACATGTATATTCTTTAACCTGTTATTGTGTACAATAAAGTGCTTACATACATACATACATACATACATGAGGTATATCGTTGTCTGTGATTAGTTTATATAGTTCCAGTTTATAAAACAAACGAAATACAGCAAAAACAAGTTTTGTATGAAAAACTTAAATTTGCTGCATTTTTTTTACTACGGTATCTGAAGCTACATAAACTAATTACAGACATAGATATACCTCATGTCATTGTACATGCAAAGTTTCGTTACACTCCAACACGTAGTTTTAAAATGAGAGCGTAACTACGTTTGTATGGAGGATCGACCTTACTGCGGACTCTTAAGGGGCTCCTAGCTGCCAATGACCTTCGATCTATAACTGTCGGTTTATTTGTGTTTTTTATGGTTTATCGTATTAACAACAACGAGGTTTACCGAAATAGTATCCCATATTTACTTCAAACCTCACAGTTTTCGGGATATATGGCACCAAACTTTGGCAATTTCAGGCCAAAAAACCAGTTTTATGGACGTAACTTTTGTGAAAATGAGTATAAAATAAAAATCTCTCGTGGGTTGTTAGAGACGTCAATAAGGAATAGTTATATGTAGATTTCATATATAAAAGTGCATGAACAACATAATAATATCGAAAACAGAGCTTTTTTGGACCATGTTTGAACAAATCATAAAAAAATAAATATTAATTATTTTCAAAAAAACTCTCGTGCAAATATAGATAAAGAACTAAAAAACCGATAGGTGTTTGTTCCATAAATATATCTATAGTTTTGACGGAGGAATATCAATTCAAAACTCGTCAAAACTAGCCAAAAAGCGCGTGGAGCCCCTTAAATCAATTAATGTAAATGCCGCCTGGTCTCAATTATTTACAATTCCGTGGTAAGCGTTGGGGTAATGACAATTTCAGCTTGGACCTAATTGCATGTCGATATGAGTTGCTATGGTTTAGAGCACCAACACTGCAAAATTTAGGGTGTCACGTAAAGTTGGAAAATGTAAATATATTAGCTAACGTCACCCTAGTGGGAAGTATATTCAATTAGTGGCATTTGTGGACAGGGTTAATATAACTTTGCTAAAGCTTTGAGCTATTTCTGATATTTGCTAAGGCATCTGCGAATGCTTTACCAGTTTTTTTTCAATACCTTTAGATATTAGTAGGTAGTTGGGCAACAATACACAATGATCTACCTATGTAGGTACTGTTTAGAGAAATGTTATTGTATCTACGCTTTTAACGTATGGAAAACAAATCCGATTCAATCAATAACATTATAGATCGGTAGAAAACCTTAGTCATTTTACTCGACATTGTTACAAGTGAATCTCTTATTGAATCTTACGAGTCTTATGAGTACAGTCAGCAGCAAAAGTAGCGGCCGAGCGAGGCGCTCATAATTGGTTAAACAAGCTCTTATACCAATTAAAAGTGGCTCTGTGAGCTGGAGATCTCGTCACTTATCGTGTGATAAGGCCTTCCATGCTACGGGGTCTGTAGAGGAAAACAGCCGGACAGCCGGACATACGAAAGAATTTTACCCCAAGCTGAAGCAGAGAACTTCGTTCGCTTCGCTAACTCGTTGAATAAAGACTTGTGAAGATTATTTGGTCCTCTAAGTATACGCGTAGCTGCTTCCACTCCTGACTGTACATACAATTAAATTTTACCGCGATGACTCTTGGATCAAGAAACAACTATTAATCTTGGGAATAAACTGTCAGTCTGTTTGCACATAGCGTTAAGTTACTTAAGTTCATTTGATTGCAATACTAATCATTAACGTTAATCTTAGATATTATAAATGCCTCAAGACAAGCAACTAAACAAGTCTTTCGACCTTGTTCGGCTCCTAAACTGGCGTCCATTATCAATCAGGCTAAAAGCTCCCCACTCAATGTCAAATTACGCACGAATTGCTCTTCCAAGTGAGCTCCGAGGTGTTTTTACTTAATTGGTAACCCTTAAGCGTTTTGGGATACGCTCTGGGGCCGGTTGTTTTAGGTCCGTTAAAATCTGATTTCATGGGAAGTTTAAAAGGGTTCTATGGAATGATAGCTACCGTGCCATATTCAGCGATTAACAGCCTATCAAATGTGGTTGATACACGCCCTTTAAGATGCTTTGCACCAACTTACGAATCTGCATTCGTTGCCTGTCTGCACAGCTTGGTGCAACCCGCCCTCAGTCTAGTTGTGTGCTATTGCCGATATTCGCATTCCCATAAATACCGCTACCCACGCTTCAAGAAATAAGAATGCGATTTGTCTTGTTTTGAATCGCAAAATACTGCTTAGTTTTTGATTTCGTATAGGTACACATATTGCTAACTTTTCCCAAGCCCGAAGGCTAAATATTTTCCGTTTTCCCAAAATCATGAGACGACAGGTGGCTTTCAGTCTCCACTCTCAATGTTGCCGGCAAGGGTGCAGTGCAGATCACCATCCTCGGCTGTATCCATTAAACATTCCATGGATTAAAACATACATACAACTCAAGATATCTATCCTAAAGGAGCCCGGAATTGGCACTTAGTCCCAAGACTTGGCGAAGGCACTAGTTTTAAAGCGGCTGCCATCTGACCTTCCAACTCAGAGGAAAAACTAGACCTTTGTTGACACATAGCTGTAAGTTTTCTTATGTTCCCGACTAAGTCGTGCGATAACGTACATCACTAAAACCCCATTAAATTACTCTTTCATAAAACTCACGTCTCTTATCGACGTAGTAAAATGAACCGCAATCAAATTGTTTTATTATTTGGCCACGCTGCGCTATTATTGTTGGAAAGGAATTTCGAAAAGTTAAATCGTATATTGCGCCTTGTATAGGTGTACAATAAAATTGTACAATAAGATAGTTACTCGTATACGTGCATACATGCGAACTTTCATTTCATTTACGCACTCATTTAGGAATGAGCTACCTTACCTATGCTTCAGAGAATTGCCTACCTTACCTATGTAAGGTAGGCAATTCTCGGAAGTTTCTGGATACTATCTCGAGGAATTAAGCCATATTTCCGTTTGGTTAGGTTAGGTCCCTTAAGGGATAATTAATCTATATAACGGGTTTTTTCTAAAATTACCACAAACTTAAAACATAAGCAACTTTAAGCCGAAAGTTTTCTTATAAACTTTGTGAAATATAGCAGCAACTTTAGATATTTTTCGTTAGTACTTAGATATTTCCAGGCTATAAGCACGAAAATCTTTGGAATACTTAGGTAACGCACATGACCATGACCGGTCTGGGTTTGTATAAAATAAATACAAATCATAAATAAGACAAAAAAACTTGACATAATTTCACCTGTTCTATTATAGAGCAGTGAAATCGATAATGTAATTGATTTGGTCACTGGTGAAGGACGTATCGAGGTCGGGATGTCACATTACACACCAGTTACTCGTATTATTATTTATAACTATAAATGAACACTTTCAGTACTGACGGTTTCGTGGCGTTACGCTCGCACCCGTTAGTCAGGGGTTTGTACACCCCTGACTTTAGCTACGTAAATAAGGAAATAAATATCTGTACAGGACTCTATTGTCAAATGTTCGTATACCCCTGACTGTACATACACCGTAGCTCTCGCATAAGTTTAA
Source organism: Epinotia bilunana (assembly GCA_947049275.1). Taxonomy (NCBI): domain Eukaryota; kingdom Metazoa; phylum Arthropoda; class Insecta; order Lepidoptera; family Tortricidae; genus Epinotia; species Epinotia bilunana. The sequence continues at coordinate 12,112,473 of OX346274.1, read as the reverse complement.
AAAAAGGTCTTTATATTTCATTTAATTTGCGAAATTACCCCATGTCGTGTAACTCAGGAACCTGACTCACAGTGTTTCGTCTCTCCTGTGGTCAATAATTAAGAGCTCACGTGCATATAAATAATCTTTTTATCGCATAGTAATAAAGAAGAGGAGACGCCGTTTATGCGGATTAAGAGTCCAACCAAAAAGGCTTCGTAGCCCTTAACTTTGATAATGTCCACAGGAAAGACGCGAACCTAAATCTGTGTATGACCCACATGTTAAATCATTTTCTGATTGCTTTAACGTTATATTTACATTTTTAACGCATTTCTGAGTAAGGCATAACGGTCTAACTGATGAACTTTCGAGTAACTAAAAAGTACATAACTATTTTCGGTTTTACCCGTAGGGATAATCTTCATTTACGAGTATGATAATCTTCTATATGAATATATACCCAAGCTGTAAGCCACCCGCTAATTCTCTTAAAAAGCAAAAACTGTCCATACTTAGCAAAATAAAGTATCAAGATTTGGTCATCACACTGACGTTTGACATATGTGACAATGATATCATTGCCGTATAAAAAGATATACTTTTTAATTAAATATTAAATGTAAAAAAAAAGATATACTGTTGCCATATAAAAAGTTTTAAATAAATCTTATGCTCATCTTTCCCTCGACAAACTCAAGCTACGAGAAGAGCCATCTAGCGACTATGGTAACCCAAAATGTTGTCTCATTCGACCGCCAAACAATGAAGTCAATCAGTGGTAAACTAATATTTTTTAGATTTTTTGGATACAGATTTACATCTAGTCAGTTGCAAAAAACCATTCGTTATATTTACTAGCAGTTATGGGCCAGTAGAGCCACTGCAACTACCCCGACGCTAACTACCCGCTAGACCACGTGAACCGCTACTAAATGCATTAAGCAGGTACCTAATTATAAACAGGCATGAACAAGCACTAGAATGACAAATTATCCGTAAACAATTAACAATTACATAACTTCATCAAGGTAAAAATTACACGATGCATCAGTCCGCCGCTTATCGTATACCTACCTACGTTCCAGCTACGCAATCTTAAAAGATGAATATATTCTTAATGTTCCATAGACATACTACATTTTAGAGTAAAACGGCTACATAATATATCTACACGTCTCAGCCAATAACCTCTGGCTTGCTGGCACAAAAACTAACAATGGCCGACGGCCAATCGTCGAGTTCCATTGTTAGTTAGTTATATTATACAGATTGGACGCTAAAGTTTTCTAGACGTAGATCTTAGATTGGTATTTGTCTAGCTAATTAGATTGCTTTAGCTTAGTCTCGGTAGGTTTACTATGTCATTGTACCATTGATACAAAAACCAAAATAATAAAGAATAATTTACTATAAAAACAAAGTTTTAACCGACTCCAATTCAGTACCTCGCCAAGCCACATACATGCCTACATGGAACATTTCCTTTCCACTTTGCCACGTGAACTGCTTTCCAAGAGCAAATGCGTTGATTATTACAGAAAAAACCCAAGTCACTATAAAGAAATTACCCAAATCGCTTCACGTGTCCCTATAAAATGTCAAGAGTTCCCTCATTCAGATTCTGACCTGTTGCTGGGCTGACCGTGGTACCACCTAAAGGGTCTTTTCGAACAAAAAAATAATTTACAAAATCGGACCAGGCGCCTTCGAGTAATGGGAACATACATAATAAATATAGAAGATTCCGACGAATTGTGAACCTTTTTCAAAGCGGGTTAAAAATTTAAACGTTGAATAGCGTTTTTATTTCAGATTATTCCACACCTCATTTACGCCTCCGTACATGTGCACAACATTTTGATAAAAGGATCCTTCCACATAAACAAACCAGCATAAAGAAAAAAGTCTTGAAAAATTGTTTTTAAAAGGTGGTTGTAGAGGAGAAAACTATTAATGATATTGTAGATTTTGATGTAAACCCACTCTCATTCTCGATCTACATACATACTTACATACATACCTACAGTAGGTAGATGATTTATCTCGAGAATGAGATAATTGTCTGTGGTCCTACACTTTGGTCATTTAACAAGTAAATATGTCTGTATGTATTTGACATTCAAACATATTGAATAGGTACTCTAGTTTTCATTAATCACAGCATATAATATATAACACGAGCTCATCACAACATGTCCATATCGCAGACTCGGCTAGGGCGAGCGCCGACCATGAAACAGCACGTGTCGCCGAATGCCAAGCGGGAAAGAAAGTGTAATAATAAACACAAGCTCTGTGCCGTAACCGTAACGCCGTTGAATGTCAGCTGTTTTAATTACTGTTTGAAATAAAACTCGGCTCAGCCGTGCCAGCAGATTCCAATAGAGGAGGCGTTTTTGCTGACGTTTATTCGGCTATTACTCTTCCAAATATATTATTCATTTAGCCTTTATAAACACTACCTAGTTAATTTGACTACCTAAGAGCATAATGAGATTTAATTTATATGGCATACACATAATGTCTCTAGTTATATATACGAGTAAGTGATATGACACATCGATTGAGACACTAAATTGATTTTTTTTCATTTGGACAAAACTTTGTTTGGAACTTATAAGTTTAGCGAAGCATAGTGACAATATTTAAACAAAATCTGTCTTCATAAGCGTCACACACACTAATTGGCAAAGGTTTCTTTCGTATATGAATTATAATCAAACCGGATGACAATTAGAATCTCAATCAATTTCGTATTCCTCATAGATCAAAGTATCTTTATTCTGATTAGATTATGAGTAGTGCTCGACGATTAGTTATTGTAAAGGTAACTGTGTCAAATCTTGCCGACTATTTCTAGATGAACAATGCAACGTTAAGTTTTAGCTTTCAAGAATAGCTAGCTGTCGGGCGAGACAAGTCTGGTGTCAATACGAAAGTCACGACACGCCTGACGCGTGCGTCACCTGGTCTGCGCATGTCCGATAATAATTGCTTTTATTTTTAGTATGTATAGAGAGGACCACGTTTATGTAAAAAAGTAACCATAGCAAAAAGTTTCGCGCTCTTGTATTGATCAATATTATGGAAAAGTTAACCAATGATAATTCGTTGTTCTTAAAGAAGTGCTTCGGTGCCGTTTGCAGAACTAGAAATGCTGATTGCGCAGTTATTATTTTGGTCATATGCCTCTGCGATTTATGTAAACGCGAAGGAAAATACATTTTATTATATAATTGAACGAAGTTATCTGAAGTTGAGTTGTATTCCAATTATAAGAGATGCTCTATATATTTTCTACGCCAAATCTTGCTTCACTGCGCTCAACCTTGTCATCATCGAGTCTTCACCTAATTTAATGTATTACCTAATAAGCGGTGTGCCTACTCCAACCATGAACAACATTCGCTTTTATCGACATATAGAATTTTCTCATTATTTGCCTTATTGGGAAATAAAATAGTTATAATTCTTTTAACGTGCAAAGGTCGTATGAAAACTTAGATTAGCATTTTATAGTGACCTAACCGGTATGAATGTCGGCTCTCAGGCTACATTCCTCGCTTATCGAACGCCCGCCAATCTCACAGACCTTTTGACTCCCAATCACTATGCTAAATTGAGATGTGAAGTCATCGTTGTTTCTTGTTGGAGCTTCGATTCGATCGATTCATCGATGTTTTCACGTTTTGTAAAAATAACATTGAGATCACACATTATCTCATGAAGGATTGGTCATAGTACAGTCAGAAAAGTAGTTGTTGTGGAGGAGTCTAGGCTTTACACAAAAGCGCTTTTTCCTATTCATAATTCTTCACAGCAGTTCACCACAGGTTTTATTCTTCACAGTTCCTCATTTTTAAACAATTGCGTTTTCCTACAAGCAACTACCTACTTATTCACTAACGAAATTCTTCACTATTCTCTAGGTAGTAGGTAAAGCTCTTCATCAGATTCGTTATTTTTCACAGTCCTCATTTTTAGGGTTTCGGACCAACAAGGTAAAACCCTTATGGTGCGACTCTGTCTGTTTGGACTGATTTTTAACGTATGTACTGAAAAGTGTTACAGGATTCAGTGACAGAATAATGAATGTGATGGATTGCTGTTCTGAACAATTGCGAATCACAATTATTTATTTATCATATGGCAAATCAGTGTATTTACAAACGTGAGATCTTGACTATGCTGACTATATACATGCATATTACTTTTGAGTAGCACGTGTATGTCCACCCTATCCCGGTGGCTTAGAACCGTTTTCCTTAATAAAAAAAGTAAAGATAGAATGATGGAAGTAAGGGGGTTTTCCGTTCACCTACGATAAGTCACGTGAAGCATGCTAGTCAGAAAACACAAACACCAAACAGGTATCTCTTGATAACACTGGACTATTTCTTGCAACGACAGTGCCAAGCATCCTACTAATATTATAAATGCGAAAGTTTGGATGTTTCGATGTTTAGATGTTTGGATGTTTGTTACTCAATCACGCTTAAACAACTCGGCCGATTTTGATGAAATTTTGCACAAAGATAGTTTATAGCCTGGATTTAAATATAGGATAGTTTTCATCCCGGGTCCACGCAGACGAAGTCGCGGGCGGAAGCTAGTAAGAAATAAATGCATATCGTTTTTCTCAAGTTGATATCCACTATATTTATAAGTGATAATGGCACTAGGGCGAAGTTTCGTCTACATTTCATAGATTTTCCTAGACTTTTAGTATGTCAAAAACAAACGAATAACTAAAAAAATCAAACCCCGTCCGTGTGGGAATTATTATGACCCCAAAGGCTTCCACTGCTATTGCGCGCTTCGGGTTTTTAGCACCAAATTTCGGTGGTAAAGCTTTTTGGAATATACAGGGGTATATTCCAAAAAGCTAATCGAATGAATTATAAGATTTCATTTTATTTGTACTGTTCTATATGGATCGTCATGATTAAATAAATAAATAATTGAATTGAATGACAAAAGTTCCATGTGGTGTTTGTGGTGCAGTCAGCGCACGTTGTCTCGATCTGGGTCAATGCAGGAGAATATAATTTTAGACGCGGAATCACAGATGCGGCGATGCGGTGTGGATATCAAAACAAACGTCATCTGGCATGTTTTACTGTTTAATAGGAGTAGATACGCCAGAAGATCGTTTTTGAAACGCTAAAGAACTGGCGAATCAATCTGACAAAATACATGTAAATTGCACTGTAATTAAAAAAAAAATACAAGAGTATTTGATATTTCATTAATAATCTGAACGTTTTAATTTCTTATATAACATTTTTAAATAGGATTGTCTAACGAGCAAAAAAATATTAAAACCACTATAGATATCTGGACTACGCAAAACTAACTGCATGAAAAGCTTTCTTTACATACAAAAGTTGAAATCGTTTGATATCTCAGTTATCAATATCGGTTCAGTATCTTAAAAGCTACGATGGATCACACGTAAATATACAAACAGACGGCAAAAATTTGGCCCTGCTGTGGTCGGGAAAAAAATCTTGATATGAGGCTATTTTCAACTTAAAATTTGCTATTGCTGCTACACCGCAGTTATCATGGTTCATCAATCAAATTTATCTAATATCGGAACGATTGACATTCCGGAATAATCATTATATCGACACAGCATATCGAGCTAGCATTAGCGAATGAGTTAGACAACATTTCGGGGGCTTTCGGAGCAGCGAACGAAAAAACCATAGAAGTCTAAGTAGCGCCGCAAAATGGCCCCACAGAATGCCATTACAATTATGCGGGGATGGGGCCGGTGTGTCAAAACGATGCCAGGCAGCCGTTTAGTTCGAACAGGCGCATACCGGGTTGTAGGCACGTGTTTGTAAAGAGTTCACGTTCACGGCTACGAGTAGGTACAGTCGCCTTAAAGATGGCGCACACTATACCGTGCTGTGTCTACGCTGTTTCCGGTGACTACGATAAATGAGTTTTTAGTCTTAATTCCTTATCTTTTGGAGCAGTGATTGGCTCAAGCCATGGATATAAACAATCTGTAAAATGAAGGGTATTTTAAGACTGCCAAAATGCATCGCTAACTCTAATAAAAGGATGAAGGTTGTAAAAGATCCGTACCTAAACCATAGCAGTTTAAAACGTTCTTTCCTGCCAACTCCGACACCATTTTTCCTAGCTCTTCCATGGCGCTGCTTTTTGGCATAATTTAAACATAGGAATGTCCGCCATAAAACGCCCATAAAAATGTCATAACGGAAATTCCAGGTTATTCGCCAGAATAACATTGTTACTAGGTTTACGACCAGTCCCGCTATTCTGTAACTTGTTAAAAGCTCACCCCGAATCTCGACCACAAATATACCTTGACGCCGCGACTCGTAGTAACTAAGCGTAGGTCTAGTTTAGTTAGGCGTGACGGGTGGGGTGAAGCGTACAAGCGCTAAAAGAATTACAGTCTAGAAAACGCCCGCTGCATTGCTTGCAACGCACGCGAAGTTATATCATAGGAAAACACATATCGTATAAAAACTGTATATAACTATATATTTCATGTAAGTAATTCAAAAGTCTATGTGAAGATTCCAACCCGCACTATTCCAACGTGTGGACTGTAGCTCATTCCATCTTTTCCATAAGAGGCGGATAGCTATTCAGCAGTGGGAGGTACCTATAGGCTGATGATGATTATGATATAGATGATACTATATTATGCCAGTTTAGTGATTAGACTTCCACGCTAACAAGAATCTGGTCAAAAGCTGAAGAACAAAGTAAGTACATAAGGTTAATCGCGTAACTTTAGAAAAAAATAGCGTTAGGACAAGTCAACTGGCACGTTATACTCCAGGAAAAATACGGTGTTGAAAAACATTAATTTATAACAGCGTTTTTTTTTGTTGATTTCATTTTAAAATATTATTCTAAGATGCTTTATTCAAGAATCCGACAAACTATCCACCCGGAATGACCTATGTAAATTTAAATGAAGCATGCATTGTCTTATTTTTTTGTATGATTTATCTTGATGATAGAGCCGTAAATGAACCAAAATAAAGACACAAATATTTATTAATATTTTTCTGACTTCAGAATTTATCATTTTTTTGATGTCTGAAATTTTGTCGGATTCTGTCGCTGGGTAACTATTTAAAAAAAATATTCAATTAAAATTGATAATATATGTGTTACACATAAAAAATAAGCTATTATAAAAATTTTTTTTTTTAGTTTTCCTTTACAGTTTTAATTAATCACATTCAAATAATATACATGTCACACAATACATCGCAACAAAACAACACATTAAAATTAGAAACCTAAGCCTACTAATCTAATTATTCTTATATATTATAAATAATTATCTATTATAAATTATTTTTAAAATTGTCATTTTTTCCATACAAGTTCTCAGTTGCTGGACTGACTGGACTATTACATCTGTAAAAAGCGACAGTTGATATGTCCAAAAGCGCGTTCGAAATATTACTCAATTACCCTGCAGTCATCGTCATCATATATGACATAGGCGTTTTATATATTTCCCCAGAACTGTTATAACATACTTTAAGTGCACATGTGTCGACCCACATCTAAAATACCGCATCATGTGTAATCTTTTCTTGAGTGATAATCTCATCAACACTGTGGAGGGGCGGGGAGGGGAGGCGAGTGCATTGTCATCGCTACCTTGCTATACCTACATAACTCAGTTTAGTGCTTTGAGCTAAAATTAATATTTTTAAGTGCTGTCTGTGTGTAAATCATCTTGTGAAATTATTTAAGTAGCGTCTGCATGAGGCATACAGGCCGTGTGCACTCAGAACATTCATCGGACGTATATTTCACTATTTATTTTAAACAGGTCCATGTTAATAAGTAGGTATATGTATAAGCTTTTTCCCCAAACCCGATTGTTCTATTCGTAAGAAATTACGGCCTACAAATACTAATTTCTTGTGGCTAACTAGCCAATTCGGGAAAGGCTCATCCGCATTTGTATGCCAATTGAGAGAGTGTATAAAAAATCTTCGTGATAACATTAAATAAGACTCATACCTCATACGATGCATCTCTGTAAAATACAGTATTTTATGTCAACAATCTCACGTGTATGGCAACCGTTGATAGGAGACGCATGTTTGACATAACAATCCCACAAGAATCGTGTGTTGAAATTGAGTAAGTACCTATTTTACTTTTACCAAAGATTATTGATAATCTTTGCTTTTACAGATTGGCAGTCGGGAGTTTTCAAACAATATGAAGTGAGTGGGTATTCATGTATACATATACATATAAAATTATATTTATTATATAATAATAATAATAATTCATTTATTCATCAGACAACTTTGGTCCATAATTAATTAATTCGTTACAGAGACTTAACCTAGATGTTAGTACTTATATACTGATATCTTATTTTATTTCCTATACACCATAATATGAGAGAACTGGCGCATTATGGCGGTGTTGGTGTTATATCTAACCGCCACTGTTGTCAGTATTATTGGCATAATTTAGACAGAAATAACCTTTTTTGGGTACCTGAAAACATCAGTTTTTCAGATACAGTGTTTTGCAACTACAGCTCGGCACTGATTAGTATTACATAGTTGGAGATACCTCAAACCGCGGCGACCGCAAGTAAAGGACCTCCACCCACCGAACGCGTGGCGTGCGCGGCGAGTGTCGTGCGCGGCGCGTGTCGGGCGCGTTTGAAGCGGTATATTCACACCGCAAGCGGGCGGCGTGTAGCAACGCGTGTGCAGCGCGGCATTTAATATGTATCTCACTATCTCTATCACACTCAGCAGCGCGGCAGCCCGCGCGGGCCCGCGTTTGACACGCGACGCGCACGACACGCGGCCGCGCTGCCAAATTGTAACTCTAGCGCCGCGGGCCCGCGCGGGCCCGAGTTCGGACCGCGTTCGATGTGTGTTTGAAGTGTAGTTTCAATGCTTTACAACTTGCGCGGGCCCGCGCAGCACACGCGCCGTGCACGACACGCGTTCGGTGGGTGGAGGACTTTACCTCTCCGGCACCTCGGATTATATGTATATATGGAGACAGAGATCCGTCCACTGTAGAATAAAACGTTGATACCGTAACCTGCCAAAGACGAATTATTTGGCCAAAGAAATTGTCGTGTTAATTAAGAGACACGAGGTCATTGCCATTTCCAGAAACGAATACATTTAATGCACACGGATATTATGGACCTATCTGGCTTGAAATCAGGACTAAATTAGAAATACTGACTGACTGGTAGAGAACTCTAATTAAATTCGAAGGCAATTTTTATTTAATATAATTGAAATACAAATTATAAATTATGGCGTTGAAAGAGGTATGTAGGTACAACATATTCTCGCTGCAGTAGAATATCTAGAAATATAAATAAGTAAAGCTGAGGGGTAACCAAGTATCGTTTTGAACTCGCGTCCTAGACAGTCCAACTGTCATCTTTCCATATAAAAATTATCATTTGGATCTACCTGAGGCACGCGCAGCACCAGCATTAATATCCTACTACTATTATAAATGCGAAAGTGGATGTTTGGATGTTTGTTACCCAATCACGCTTAAACAGCTCAACCGATTTGGATGAAATTTTGCACGAAGAAAGTAGCTTGGATTAAAATATTTTTTACCCCGGGTCTACGCAGACAAAGTCGCGGGCCTAGCTTCAGCTGCTATAACAACGCGCGCATAAATATCTAACGCGACTTTATTTATAGGGCCGTTAGGACGTGTCAGATATTTTTGCTGCCTTTATTATGGCAGATCCTAATGCAATGCAAATGCAGTAAAATGCGTTACGTTATCGACCTGCCTAACCTACCTAAGTCCGACTTTTGTACCATAAGTTCTTATTTTGTGCTATAAATAAATAAAAATGTATAACAACCCCGTCTCAAAAAAAAAGCCAACTCGCTTCTGCGGGCAATAAAATAAATTTTTCGCAATAACTTAAGCGCAATAATTTAAATTTTGATATCATACGTCGGGTCTACGATAGACCTCGAAAGTGTACTGCACCGTACGTTCGCGCACGAGACCGACTTACTATGAACACACTGCACACATTGTAATTAGCGTAATAAATAATAATCAAACATATCTTAATATACATGGCGTGATGTCACCGGTGAAATGATTCACGCCGAGCAGGCGCGTGACGTCGCCGTGACGTCATGGACGTTTCAGTCGCGAAATCTCATTAACATAGTGTTCACTTTCCATGAGACGTCGGCTGGTAGGCTATTTATACAATAGGCTACGTGCGAATGTCATTGCCATTAGAAGAAGAAGAAAATAATTTATTAGCGTAAAGATGTCGGTACATAAAAGCAAAAATAACTACAAACAATTTAACCACAATATTACGCTAAAAGGTCCTCACTCCGCTTGGTGTCACGGAGCGAGCCACAAGACGCGCTCCGTGACGCTGATTGTCAGTGAGGCCATTAAGAAGCAAGATGGCACTGACAGAATACAACATACCTACTATACAATATAGACATAACATCAAATTAAGCACAACAAAAATTAGAAACAAAATAATAATTATTAGAATCTCTTTTGAACTAATATTATATAACTACCTACCTATACATTTTATATTCTGTGTATGGCTTCTAAGTATGTGTGTGGATGTGACTGCGCAAGAGTATGAGTGTAAATGTGCAAGATGGCCTAAGTATTATGTTTCTGCTTGGCAATCAAAAATTTTCTGAAGGACATTTTTAAAGAGAATTACGTATTGGTGGTGGCAAATCGTTCCATTATTCATATTTGACGAGGTAATGTCAACTGTGAACATATTTGGGTAATTTGTGATTCAGCGTCTTACGGCAATTTTTATGGTTGCTATAAGATTCGTTCTGGGTTCGAAATATAAATGGAAAGATGGTTGGAGGCAAGTCATATTTTCTATGTGTCATGAAATTGGTTCATATTTAAATCTCAATTCATTGCAAGTAGACCCAGAATAAAATATGTATAGCAGTCAAAGTTAAATCTTTTTACATTTTGTAGGCACTAGCTCAGACAAATAGTCTTATCATAAACCTAAACCGCGAGAGGCAAGTATGGTGCGATTGCACACCGGTTGTTATCAGTTTTATCAGGATTCCTGGTTCCCATACTACGTAACGGGTATATCTGTAGGCGAGGGTCTACTTTATAGCATAGTGATGTTCATGGAATACCAATTACATTAAGATAATTTCAATCGCAACGAGTGCCACTTTTTACGTACAGAAATAAGGTTTCTCTCAGTTCGCATTTCATTGCTACTTTCCTGCCCCCTTATTCTGTAACTTGTTTTAAGCTCACCTCAACGCTCACCCGCAAATATATCATGAGACCGCGATGCGTATAGTAACTATAAGCGTAGGGAGAGTCTAGTTTTGTGACGGGCGAAAGGCGGGGTGAGCCGCATTAGCGCGTCTCGAATTACAACCCTGTATTAACATGCCATAAGAGATTGATTTGTTTTCGAGTAACATTTACAATGTTTTACAGTTTAGAAACGTCAGTATGGGTAAGTAATACGAGGTATAAGAACTTATCATATAACAGTCATAATATATACGCTCACTTTGTATAAGCTTGTTTAGTATAACGTTCACTGCATATAATGAACGAAAGGTACAATTTAAAAATATATATTTTCGTAAAGTATAACGTTATTTAGATATAATATCAATTGCTATATCGATTAAAGCGTATAATATTAAAAACGCCCAAGGTTTAAAACATATATTATTCAATTAATCTAACATCAAAAAGTATAATGCTCGTATAGTATAATCGCCTACAATTATTTTAATAGCTGTAAACGTTTGAAATGTACATTTGTGGTTTGAAAATAAATATTTTTTTTAAACAAACCAATTATTTTAACCTAACCTAAACCTAAGTTAACCGGAAGCGTGTCGACGTCACCCGTCGGTGCCTATTTCTGGACGGAGATGCGGAGCTCGTTGTATGCAAGTACCTCAGTTTGTATATGAATTCCGAGTGGTACGACACACTGCACCGCACCTCCGTCCGGCAAAATATGTATGCAGCTCCGCACCTCCGTCTGAAGATGCGGCGCAGTGTGACATCCGCCTTAAATACCAGTATATGAATAGAGTTAATTTTCCTCCATTATTTTCCTCTATAATTTAGCCATGTTACGGCAATTGTAGTCCCGTGAGTTATCAACTTTGACTAGCTTATTATTGTTACCTTAGTAATTTAATATGTATTCTAACATGTCCTTTATTGTATATCTATATTAATGTTGTGTTATAAAGAAGATGCAGCCCAATGGGTGAAGAATCTAGATTTTAATTTGTAATAACGACTTTGGATTTTGTACGTCATACGATTAAATTAAATATTTATTTATTTATTTTAACTTTATTGCACAAAAGAAAACTTATCGTACAAAAGGCGGACTTAATGCCAAATGGCATACGAATTATAAAAAATAAGGAGCAAAAGTCTGTGTGATTGCAGATTTGGTAAATGTAAGTTTTTTTTAGTTTTCGAAATTCCACCTGTGTATAGAAAGGACTTTCTGGATGGACATAGGATATGTTTTATCCCGTGGGTTTGCTTCCGTTCTTTGTAATACAAATACAAATCATTTATTTCCGACTATAAAATCCATAGTGTTAGAGGTTACATTACAAACTTAGAGCAATGGTATACCTACACGGCGGGCATTATTACCTACTACAATATCGAATGCCAGCTTGACATTGAAACTGTTTGATAACAAATAACATAAAATGTTTACCATATATAATAAACATGTGCCGAGCGGAACTGCTTACTTTACATAAACTAGTTACTGCAATCTTTACGTTGCAAAGAGTCAAACAAATCTATTTATATACTCGTCGACCTTAATATTTGAATTAAGACTTCGTACACCAAACTGAAATCACGTACTTTTTACTATGGAGCTCCCAACTTAACATTTCATAACTAAAATGAAATTGACCAATCGCGTGGCGCCTTTACTGAACTATAATGTATTTGACCAATAGGACGCCGTCATGAGAAAGTCAAAAGGTAATAGACATCAACGCACAAAAAAGTAAACGCCGTTGGTTGCACCTCGTTATCAATAGATACCCAGTTTGTTTAATTAGTTCAGTTGACAATAGTTATATAATTCGATTTTTAAATCTCGTACCTTAAGTAGGCTTTATTTAACGGGGTTTTATTAAACGTGGTACTCGACTGAAAAAGCATACATTATATAACGATTGCGTAAAATACTATTTTAGCTTCTCTTTTAGCTCAAATTCAATATTCAAACATGTAGATTCAAATCAAATGGCTCATCATGCCAATGAGTTTTTCGAGAACATGCATTATGTCCTACTGCCCGGTATGTACAGCCGTGTCGATTCAGTTTCGTGTGTGTGTAGGTGTACGCGAGTGTGTGTGTGTGTGTGTGTGTGTGTGTATGTGTGTGCAACTAAACTAACTAATTAAGCACAATTACCGGTCGCGGTAAGGAAGGGAAAGTATAGCGCCCCCAAAGTTTCCGGTCGTCACTTCATTTTTACTGCAGAAGCAAGATAAACGTCCCAATGTTTGAATTCCCATAATTGAGACCCTGTTGTTCACCTCAATGTTTTATGATTTAAGATGCCAACCACATGCCAACTATTGCGCCAGGGTCAACCCCTGGGACATTTACCTTATGCAAGTCTAGTGATGCAGTGTTGATCTCCCTGGCAACATTCACATCGATTGTTTTCGCAGACGCGAAAATTCGTTTGCTAACCGACCAAGCCAAGTAGACAAACAAAATGTTTAGATTTTTCACTTTTCATGCTCAAAAAGTGCGTCATATTATGCTTAGCAAGCGGGGCTAAATTAGTACATTTAGCCCCTAGGGAAAATATGTATACTTACATATTTATAAAACATTTTAATTTGACCAATTAAAACAGTTCACCGTATTACATCCACCAATCACAACTCTTTAAGAAAACATTTGTATTTGCTATCAACTATCCAGAATACAGCTAGATTTAAAAGTCAACCAATCAGGAAAGACAAATCATTTCAAACATTAGGTGTTTTTTATTCCCTAATTCACAATTATTAAAAAAAACGCCTCTGGCCGTCTTTAGCCACGCCGCGTCCAAACGTTCAAGCGTGGTTGACTGCATACATAAAAAAAAAGGTTATTTATACAGGGATATAGATTTAAACAAAACATGGTTTCTGTAACATACAGACCCCGTATCATGGTCGGCCTTATCACGCGATAAGTGACAAGATAGAGCGTCCGTCACTGGCTGACACCGTTCGATGGCACGAGACGGACGCTCTATCTTGTCACTTATCGCGTGATAAGGCCGACCATGATACGGGGCACGGAACACTGTCATTATAGCTTAAGATTAATAAGATTGCCCGTGTCACCTGCACTATAACATTGTGTTTAATATTAAGTTAGCTTCCAGGCTTTCGCTTCATCAAGCGAGAAGTTAATAGAGTAAGTAATGAATTAGTAAGTAGTAGGTAATATACTACCATTTCGGTACAAAGATTACGAATACTTCTGGCCGTTTGCGAGCATAGTTCCGATGCAAGTCCCAGATTTGGATGAAAAACTTGGGGACCGCTAAATAACATAGACTGTGGTAGGATATAATATTACTTAATCATAATTGGGACTCCATTACGTAACACATTGTATTAACACAGGTAGATCAGAGGGGTAATCGCGTAACGTTTCGAACGCGCGTTACGACGATGCAACTGCAATTTTTCCATATAAAAATTGTCATTTATAGATCTACCTAACTTATGTACAATGCGTTACGTGATCAACCAGCGACTACATTAGTCCTCATTCTAACTTCGGGGTTTGAGACTTCATAGAACTTTTCCATAAACACGCTAATCGTACCTACATCGCTAGCTCTATCGGCGGCGCGAGCGCAGGCCAGAAGAATAAATCAATTAAGCCATTAAGTCATTAAGCTATAAACCGAACTGAGCAAATTACTGAAACTCACGGTCCTACTGTTCGTTTATCGAGCCAACTGTTCTCTGGGAAGTTAATGCTAATGACTTTATGAATCGGTAAGTTTTATATTCACTTGAGACAATGGAAGTATCTTTGTCAATCGACACACAAAGAGGCCAAGAGGTATCTGACAGACGACTAAGTTTTAACTGGCATACCAAACAGTGGTAACCAGGGAACCCATTTTAAAGGTGGTTTTCCACCGGCGCGCGCGCGCTCAGTGGATAGTAAGTCCCATACTAATTTCAATTCTCGCCCATCCACGCCCCGCCTCGCCTCGCCGGTGGAAAACCACCTTAAGAAGCTTCAAGTTACAATTTAATAGTCACCAAGTCACAAGTTCATCATATCAGCCGAAAGACGTCCACTGCTGGACATAGGCCTCCCCCAAAGAGTTGCAAAGTGAACGGTCCTGCGAATCCCGCATGCAGCGGACTCCCGTGACCTTTACCAGGTCATCAGTCCACCTTGTGGGGGGGAGCCTACCCAGCACGCCGCGCCTTCCGGTACGTGGTCGCCACTCGAGAACCTTTCCGCCCCAACGGCCATCGGGTCTACGTGCAATGTGCGCCGCCCACTGTCACTTAAGTTTAGCGATTCGGAGGTCTATATTGGTTCTGCTGCTGATAGTCTCATTTCTGATGCGATCGCGCAGAGAAACTCCCAACATAGCCCTCTCCATTGCCCTTTGGGTGACTTTGAGCCTTCTTACGAGGCCCATAGTAGGCGACCACGTTTCAGTGCCATATGTCACTGGCAACACGCACTGGTCAAAGGCTCGTCTTGAGACACTGCGGAATATTGGACGAAAAGATGTGCCGTATCTTCCCGGCCGCTGCCCAGCCGAGTCGAATAAATCTGTTACCAAAGGTTAAACACCAGGAACACAGCTTTTTAAGGATTGCACCACATTGCTTATGTTGAACGTGTGCATTGGAGGGATGCCGACAATGTGGTGATTTAGTACACGTGTACTTTAACCCTACTTAGTTGTTTTGTTATCCGCGTGTACAACATTGTTGTTCGAGGTAACGTTTACACGAGCACAGCTTTTATTACAGGTTCAACGATGATTACGTCGCCATTTTCTTTTTACGACTCGTGGAATATAAATATACCTAAATAGTTTTAGTTCCCTCAAGCATGTTATTTATTTCGTTTTGTTAGTCATATTGAGCAAGAAATAGATTGACTTTTATGTATATTATAAGTACCTAGTTATTATGTTAATTGCCGGACTCCCTTATTTTTACCGACAAACGTCACACCGAATGCCATTATTTCACCGAATTTTCATTATATCGAAAAATAAATACTCAGAAACGGTGTTCGAAGAAATGAACATTTTGCGAAACATACCTACTATCGATCAAACGTTTGTCGGTAAAACAAGGCTTAGATTATGAATATCTTAGCTACGCAACCTAGTTTTTTTAGTTCAGATAAGGTTCAGATACTTGGAAATGACTGGTTCGTTTACCGTCTAATTACCTAATTACGAACAAAGCAAAATCTACTGGACGAAACGGTGTGGTGATAAAAAATATCCTGAACTTGAAATATATAAATCGAATAACATTTTAAGTGATGATTCGCTGTAGTTGGTTACTAAATAGGTACACTCAGGTAAATATGCCTTCAAATATATATGTCCACTTCAGGGTACTCTAATGCCTTCAAAATAGTGTTGCGTTTAGATATTTTCGAGCACATTGTTCGCTCCGATATGTTTGACGTTGCTCACAACAACAGGCGAGACGCTCCCGATTTACATAAGTTCACCATAAAGACCGTTCTTGATCTAGATTTTTTATACACGACCTATTAATACGCCAACCAAGCCCATTCTGCCCACCAACTAAATACGAGCTCTAATACAATGATGTAAAGTCTCATTTTGTGTGCGGCTCTTTGACAGCTACAAGATTTGTTGATCTTGCAGGAAACGCCGGGACGCTAACCGTTCTTCATTTATTTCTGTTTGTCTTTGAAGCCATTTCGTGTTACGGAGCGATTTCAGTTGTAGGAACTTTATTTATATACTAAACTCTACTTTGTGAAGTGATTTAGATGGAAAGCCATTAGCAGTTCCGATTCGAGTTAATACAAAAAAACCGGCCAAGTGCGAGTCGGACTCGCGCACCGAGGGTTCCGTACAAACCTGTAGGTATATAAATATAAGTAACAACTTTGAAACGATTAAAAATATTTTTATTATATGATTTAACAAAAAAATACGGTTTTCGCATTTTTTTTCTTTACCTGTGCTATAAGACGTTGCTTCGTACCAATTTCAAGATTCTGAGTTCACGGGAAGTATCCTGAGTTTTAATTCTCTTGCAAGTTTCGAAAATTTGCGGCATAAACGGCTGTATCTTTTGATTGCGTTGGCTTAGAAGTTTAATTTTTTCACAGCTCCAAGGGACAGTAGACTTGAGTATCTGGTATAAATTTTAGCTTGATACCTCCACGTGTTCCTGAGAAAAAGGGTCTTGACAGACGGACGGATGGACAACAAGGTGATCCTATAAGGGTTCCGTTTTTCCTTTAAAGGTACAGAACCATAAATATATTCGGCTTTATCCAGAAAACTAGTTTAATTTACATGGAAAAAAATACCCACACCACCATGCGTAGGTAACATTTTAAACGTGCGTTTGGACCGTGGGATAGTTAAATTGTGTAAGATTTAAAATTTCAGAAGCGTAGATTTGACTTCGGAATTGTCAATTGTATTTAACGCTCGTTCAAAAAGTTACTCAATTACCTCTACGTTCCCTCCGCTGAGTGGCGATGTGGAGCCTATCTAAATGAGCCATCACTACGACGGCCAAATGTGAATTTAGTAAATTATCTTTTTCGATGTTTTGTAGTTTGTATCTGCAAACTACACAACTTACTTGCTGAGTCACCTCATGAGTCAACAGTTGCGCAGTCTCAAATATGTGCAGATAAGGCAACGCAAACATACTTGCGTATTCAAAGTGCAGTGTTTATACACCTAACCTAATATACGTTCTCAGTCTCAGGCAGAACTCAGGTTAGGTCTCAAAATTGTATCTTCTGTATATACTTTTTCATATCTGCTTGTACAGTATAATCGACTATTAGTTAAGTAAGGGTCATACACAGATTTAGGACGGATTTCCTGTGGACGTTACCAAAGTTAAGGGCTACAAAGCCTGATTTTTGGTTAAACTCTTAATCCGCATGCGCATAAAGGGCGTCTCCTCTTATATATTATTATGCGATATTTATAAACATCCATACTAATATTATAAATGCGAAAGTGTGTCTGTCTGTCTGCCTTTTACCTCTTCACGCTTAAACCGCTGAACCGATTGAGATGAAATTTGGTATGAAGATATAGTTTGAATCCCGGGGAAGGACATAGGATAGTTTTTATCCCGGAAACCATCTCCGAGGGGGTGAAATTGGGGATGAATGTTTGTATGGTGCTACGATATAAACGAGTTCCACGCGGACGGAGTCGCGGGCAGAAGCTAGTTATTGATATGCAGGTAAGCTCTTAACAATTGACCAATGAATTTTGTTTTAAACACTGCGTCTGAAATGAACCTAAGGCGTTCATGGGAAGAAAATAAAGGGGGATATGCCATTCTAACCCAACCACACGGAATCTTTCCTTCTTAGTCAATTAATTGATCGAATAAAATCTAAAATAGTATGAGTACGACTTATAACCTTTACCAAAAATGTGGGATATTTTAGATCAATAAACATATAGCTTGGCAAGAAACCGAATTTGTGTGTTCAACTTCTGACCTTGTTTATTATTAACAGCTAATACTTGTTCTGGTATTGTTTATTTTCTTATATACGAAGTCTTGGACTCGAAATGTACCTAAGTAAGGTAAACCTCAACCTATTGATAAACGTTATTGTTATGACTCAACTCATTCAAGGCATTGACTTACTCGTACATAGCCATGTCTCTACGAGCTATTTCCGCTACAGAGCGGAAAAACGCTGCTACGCGCTACGGCGTAGGCACGTTGTGATGCTTGGCCTCGAATGGGATAAAGTTGAATTGTCAAGTATTGGGCCGGTGCCACTGGGAAGTTTACCTTGGTAATCTAGAGATTCTAGAGTGAAAAAACTTTTATGACAAAAACAAGAGAAGAACTTAATCCTTATAAAATAGGTACTCACACGGTGTACGACCGTTATACTTAGGTATGTAATTATGTATGTGATTGAAATCTGACTGAAATCGTAAATTAAATGACGACAAATGTTTTAAATGTCGCAATGGCGAAGCCCAAAACATAGTTAGACTTTAACATCAGATTTAATGCATTTTCCCATACAAGTCATGACAGGAAGTTTCGTAGATTAAGTTTGTATGATTGGCATAAAAACAGCTAAAGTGAAAAGGCAGCTTTAGTCTGAAGTAGATAAGTTTATGTTTACAATGTAAGATATATCTTACTGTTATGAAATCATAATTAAATCATTAACTAAGAATATTTTTTCCGTAAAATGTAAGTTTCTATGCCAGAGTTGAGACAAACCAAAGTGTGGCTGAACACTGTATTAAGTATCTGATTAATTTAAATAACTAAACTACTCAAAGAAAAGTACCTCTTAAAGAAGATGACTAGAAAATTAGGGAAAAAGACAACTCTCAATCTCCCTAGATGCCATCTATCAATTGAACATTTTATACACCTTCCCCCTAGATGGAATCATCATGTTTTCATATTCCTGGATGAGTAAAAAGTAATATATCCGACCTGTGAGAGGGTAACGAATGCTTTATAAAAGCAAATAAGCGTTACTACAATTATACTAATCGATTAAAGCCTACAAGAACCTACCCTGCATTGATAGTACCTACTACAGTCATGGGAATTCACATTAAAATCATCATAACAGTATTCTAATATGATACATAACGGCGTTTACTGGCAATGAATACCGCCTCGCAAGAAAATCAAGCAAAATTAAATCCCTTACCTCCTCCACCGACTTCTTCGAGAACTCGTTCATGGACACAATCCATTGCTGCACTAGTTCGTTCACAATAACCAGATCATTATATAACCACGTCAACAAGTCGTTCACCCATTGCACACTCGGCGGGTCCGGGCCCATGCACGTCGGGACCACGATGCTCTGATGTTTCTTGTGGAGCGCCTCGGGGCCGGGGGACATACGGCCCAAGCGTCTCTTGTTTGGAGGGGTCGCGGGCACGAAACCGCTCGGCTTAGGCTTGAAGGAGTTGAAAGTAGCGCTCTTCACTTTAGCACTAGTCGCTAGCACTGTATCCGCACTGTTCACAATCTCGCTCGCTGTCGACTTCGGCTCCTCTACTTTAGGCTTCTCCGGCTCGACTGCTTTAGGCTTGCTGAAGCGTCCGTAAGCCCATTTCGCGATCCCCAGCAAAACGATGGAGAACAGGAGCCAGATGAATATAAGCATGACTAGGTTGTCCATGGCTGTGTCCATATAATCGAAGCTGCATATCAGGTCGTCGACGGCTTCGGCGAGGTCAGACATGGCGCTCCATGTTGTCTGCCACCACGAGGCGGCGATGCCCGCCGCAGTCCCCTCACCTACTGAGGCCATTTTTTCTCTATTTCTGAACGCGCTATTTTCAGCCGGAGCTCGCCGTCTTTGTCACTCTTAAGGCGCGTTCAGAATCGCGTCTCCATTTTAAACAAATGAACACAGTATTAATAGTTACTTGTGGTTTGGTCGTTCGTTCGTTCGTATCTAAATGTTGTTTCTGTTCGTGCTCTTCGATGACATTGTTTAAGGCTGGAACAAAAGAAACAAGTGTTAGATTAATAAATCGATCATATGACAGAATACAAGAGTGGCGATCACTATAGAACAGCAGTGGTAGTCGTAGGTGGGTTGCATTGATACAACCCATCTAATTCTCAAAAACGCGCCCAATCCACCAGGCAGTGTAGGTAGGGACCAAAGCAAAGGACCAACAAACTGGAACGAAGACTAAGGCCCTTCCTCGTGGATTTAACCATCTAACATAAATTATTCCATTCATCACCATCACACACGAGACACGACTGATGACAAGAACATTCATCAAAACGTAGTCATCACAATCAGTCGCTGGAAAGTGGCCCTTACGTAGTGATTTTAACATTCTGTACAACCCGATTATGTGACGCGCCATGTGTGTGTGTGCTGTTAAGATATATTATCTTGAGTGAGACCGTAAATCATTCAATTTATTGTAGTGAAAAATGTCGTTTTGTTTAAAAACGAGGTTTTTATAGCCTGTTGTTGCGTCCAATCACTTGGAAATTAAAATATAATTAGCAGTTAACTATTCTTAACACGATTAACTACATGATCCTTGTGAGCACTCACAGATCAACCTTTCTCAGTTGCTAGTACAGTCGCCATCAGATATATCGGAGCGGCGAAAGTGCTCACAAATATCTGAACACCTCTAATGCCTCGACAATAGTGCAGACCAGCAACTTGATTTTTCTTTAGATTTACTTGCTACATGAGCTATATAATATGATATGAGCCATGTCTCTATGTGCGATGTCCGCTACAGAGCGGAAAAACGCTGCTACGAGCTACGGCCGTAGCCCACGTAGCGTTGCATGGCCTTGAATGGGCTAGGGGCTACGGCGTAGCAGACAGCTTACGCTTACAGCATGCATGCAAGAGTAAATCAGGTGTATACTTGATATTATTTGAGTTGGCCGAGTTGCATTAAAGTACTCCATTCAAAAAGCAACTCTACCGTCCAAGGCTGAAGATTACGATTCCAATTATAGTTTTATTTAATTTCTACCTTATAGTGCCTTATGTTATGGTACTTTCGCTGCCAAGAAAACCCCTTAGCGGGTGCCTAAGGCTTAGGCGTTTTCCGCTACTTAGCGAAAACCACGAGTTCGGCTACTAGCGAAGCGATAGCGAAGCGATAGCGAGGGTAGATATGATTCTAGTAAAGATCAGGAGCTAATCGCCTACGTAGTGTAAACATGAGTGCTGTCGACATCCGCCCAATCATTGGCACACGTAACCACTGCCAAGAATCGCTACGCACTACACTCGTAGCCGATCCCGTGGTTTCCCCGTATGTAGCGGAAAGCGACTACGGCGTAGGCGCCCGCTGGGCGAGTTCGTGGCAGTAAAAGTGTACTTGTTTGAAACTTGCTGTCTCGGCTCCGCTCGCCTAATGAAGAACACCTAGGCGGATCCGCGTAACAAGAGTAGTTCCGGAGTTTACCCCCTACATACCTACAAACTTACAGACTCTTAATAATATTAGTTTAGATAGTGTAGATTCAACGCATTACGGATGTAAATCCTACAATTACTAGGTATCAAAAAATAAATACTAGGGTTTTGGACCTGGACCAGCAGAAAATTTGGCCCAAAAACTTTTCGTGATTTCAAACTATAAATTGAATAGATTAAATAATGTTTTGAATAATTTAATGCATTTTTCTAATTTGGGCATTTGCCGGTGAGTAAATACTACCGTTAAAAAAAATTACTAAACCAGCAAAAGACTTAAATATTCTCAGCGATATTTTCTAAAACATATCTCAACACACAATTACTCCTTCTCTAAGCTAATTCAACTGTCGTGGTAGTACTAATTGTACTAATTACGCTAATCGCCCCCCCAGAAGGAGTATACCGTCGCAAAACACCAGTAGTCATGGAAATTGATAGTAGTTGTTAAACGTCATTACTGGGACGTAAATAGGACGAGTAATCTTGTATAATGTCATGTCTCATCTAGCAACTACGGCGTAAGGGTGAGAATCCAACAGAGATGCGAAGCTGTTATTCATATATAGTAAAACCCGGATAGATGCCCCACTTTTTGAAATCTCTTTATATTTCTTTGTACAAAAAGCAAGATTCTTTATTTGTAAAACGGGTAGGTACTTTGGTTTATTGTCTTCAAATTTATGAAAGGAATAAACATTATCTTTAATATTGCCAGGGTATTGGCGATTTTTGCGGACCTCCAAATTTTGGGACAACATCCCATATAGGGGATAGTAGCCTAATCCATGTAAATTACGTTTATGATAGATGCCCCGTCGAGAAAGTGGCGGTCAAGCAGGCGAGGCGTCAAATATATAAAAACATCTTTGCTCACGTCTAGTGGATATTTGTCCTAGGATCAATAAAAAACTGTTGTTTGTCTCATCATTTTCTTAAGATCCCTAGATTTAGACGTACGCCCAGAAGTACCCGACCTGACACACTTAGAAAAGTTTTTATTTTGAGTAAATACTCTTTTTAATGCATTTATAAAGTTTAAATTTGAAATTCGAACACGTAGCGTCGTTTTTTTTTTGTTTAGTAGCCATCAATAGTGGTCGCTGTGAACAAATTTTCAGACATGGAGAAAATTGCCCATCGTTATGTGATACAATACTTTGTAAAATATTGGGTGGCAGAGTTTAAACGAGGTCGCTCTAGTTGCGAAGATGAACATCGATGTGGTCGACCAAATGAAGGGACTACGCCAGAAACAGTAAAAAAAACACACAAAATCGTATTAGATGACCGTCGATTGAAAGTACGCGAGCTAGCAGATATGGCAGGGATTTCAAAAAGTGCTGTACATCGCATATTAACTGAAAATTTGGATATGAAAAAGATGTGCGCAAGGTGGGTGCCGCGATTGCTCACAGACGAACAAAGACGACGTCGCGAAGATATTTCGGCCGAGTGTTTGGCAAAATTTCACAGCAATAAAGCGGAGTTTTTGCGGCGTTTTATCACTATGGATGAAACGTGGGTGCATTATTTCACACCAGAGACGAAAGAACAGTCGAAGCAATGGACTCGAAGAGGAGAACCGGCCCCAAAGAAGGCGAAAACCGTTCCATCACAGCAGGAAAGGTCATGGCCTCCGTTTTTTGGGATTGCCGTGGGATAATCTTCATAGATTATCTTCAGAAAGGAAAGGCTATCAATGGCGAGTATTATGCTTCCCTTTTGCATCAATTGAGTGAAAAAATCTGTGAAAAGCGACCGCATCTGGCGTAAAAAAAAAATTTGTTTCACCAAGACAATGCACCAGTACCTACACACGTATGCCAAGGCTATGGCCAAAATCCGCGAGATAAAGTTCGAATTACTTCCGCATGCACCCTATTCGCCCGATTTGGCCCCTTCCGATTATTTTTTGTTTCCAAATTTAAAAAAATGGCTTGGTGGTAAAAGATTTGCCAGCAATGATGAAGTGGAGGCTGCGGTTGGTGGGTATTTTGACGAGCTCGACAAATCTCACTGCAAACAAGGTGTTGAAGCTATCGAACATCGCTGGGCCAAGTGCATAGAACTAAAAGGAGATTATGTAGAAAAATAATATTTTTTTTTAGATATTCTTTTGTTCTCTTTGTCAGGTCGGACACTTTTGTTCTCTTTGTCAGGTCGGACACTTTTGGGACTACCCTCGTAGTCCTAGAAAACTCCACACGAGTTGGCAATAAATATTTGAGTGTTAATTTGTTAGTTATTATACGTATATCACGCAAAAACGTATTAGGATGTTTTTAGAGATAGTTTATACCTAACCTGCAGGTTGATCATTGTAGGTACGTACGTTCGATCTAAATGTATTTTTTTTATATGGAAAAATGACAGTTGAATTGTTCTAATACGCGTTCGCAAAGTTACGTGATTACCCTTCTGGATTAAAACATGGAGATTAATCATCGCCCAAGAGTGTGAATTTGGGGGTAGAATTTAATGCGACAGTCCACGCGGAAGAAGTCGCGGGGAAAAGCTTGTGTATACTAATAATAAAGAGGTAATTAATATCTGTGAAATATAAGTTTGTAGCTTTGTTTGTATGTATCTCCAAAACCACTCAACAGCTTTTAAAAATTCTTTCCCTAGTATATAGAATGGACCTTCAAGATAGACATTGGCTATATTTTATCCCGTGGCTCCGCCTGATGGGTTCTCTGTAATGCGGCGCCGCGAGTACTTTGTATTATAATTTGTAATCCTACCTACAAAATATCTAGTTTATAGTTCTTATATGCAAATGAGAACCCATCGGCATTGTCGTAATGGCTAATCGGCCATTGTTCTCGATCGATACCATCTACAGGCGGTCAGCCGCGACTGTATTGACCCATTTATTACTTCCTACAATGTATCATTGCGGCCTGAATCTTGTAAAACAGAGCTCTTGACCTCAATCTTTACCCGAATGCCTCGGAAGGAGGGTACGGTTTTTCTAGCGTATCTATGTGGACAAGAAAATTCAATTTCACGACCTACAGTCCTCGGCTTGATCGATTTTTTCGTTGGATTCCACATAATCGTGGTAGTGACATCCATACTAATATTATAAATGCAAAAGTGTGTATGTCTATCTGTCTGTCTGTTAACTCTTCACGCTTAAACCGCTGAACCGATGTAGATAGTATAGAGTTTGAGTCCTAGGGAAGGACATAGGATAGTTTTTATCGCGGAAATTATCTCCTAAGGGGGTGAAATGGGGGGTGAAAGTTTGTATGGAACTAAGATATAAACAAGTTCCACGCGGACGGAGTCGCGGGCAGAAGCTCACTTGTTTTATATTAGGATAGTGGTAAACAAACGTAAGTCTCGCCTGATAGCAGACAGACACCGGCGCCTATATGGACGATGGCGATACCTGTACGTCTAGCACAACTTGCTGCTTTGTTGCTTCCCGCGCGACTGAGCGTCTCTTATCTCACTTAGAAAGAGGAGGGTAGATCTTTCTCAACTCGCGTCGCGGCGCGGCGTCAGTTGTGCTAGCCCCGCTGAAGAATCACTAGCGCGTTGCCCACCCTTTATTGATTTGAGGATTCGTTGTGTTGACAGCTAGAGACAAACGCAGGTCGTACACTCCAAATTAAAAGTAGTGTTGATGTTCCTATTGCTATCTTTCGTATACATAATCTTATTTACCCGTTACTTGCAACCTCGAAGTTTCAACAACATACACGGGATACTGTTACAGAAAATTCGCTGTAAGTAGTTTGCTTGGCCTATACCATGTCATGTTACACTTTAGTACTTTATTAGTAGTATTGTATACTGTATTGACTCTGAAATGTGAAATAGGGGACTGCGTTGACTCAAAACTTAAGGAAAACTGAACAGCGAAACATACGTACCTAGGTATCTATTAACTTTAGCATTTTCGGTAAACAGGAAAATTGATACATTCTACACTTTTCCGTCTCCCATTGTATGATTTACCTACGCAAGTACGCTGTGTGCCTTTCTGTCGTTGTGTCAAGATATAAAGCTTACAGAGTGTTTCCTCTTCCTTGATTTAAGTAGATATCTACTCCAAGGTAGCCTAAACAAGTCTTCTTTAGACTTTAGACTGACGCGCGAGTCGCCTGTTGGGTCTCGGCCGTGACCTCCAAACGGCGCCTATTCAGTTTCGTAAACCATTGCATCCGTGACTCGACCGATAATGAGGTAAATATATATGGGCACACGCTGAAGAGAATGCATGGCTAATTAATTAATTTATTTATTTATTTATTATTCGGAGAACCAACAGCTAACAATTCAAAATAATAATATAAGCTAGTTATATAACTTAAGTAACAGAAAGCCAATTAAAGGTTCCCAACAGGTTAACATACAATAATAATATTGTAGTTAATAATATAAACTAGCGGCTCTGTGAGCTGTCGTTTTTTTTTCAAGTGGATCATCAACAAAATTCTATACAGGATGTATAAAAAATGCGGTGTGAACCGATCAAGGGCACGTTCGGTGGCGTATTGCGTTTCCAAAAATGCATTTGTTTATTTTTTTAAATATTTTATTCATTTTTGTTTACATTGAAATGTTTGGTATTGTTTATACGTTGCATGCACAAAACATTTGTTTTCATAACACAGCTTTGCGAGCAGCGTTTGAAAATGAAATAAAGCCTCCCACCCTTCACCCTCGCGGGGAAACGTTATCATGCACAGCACAAGCCATGTCAACAAAAACAAAAATATCAATGCAAACAAAAAAACATGCATATTTGGAATTGCAATGTGTTACCGAATATGCCCTTGCTCGGTTCACACCCCATTTTTGAAACAATCTGTATAATTAACGAAGATGCTCAAAAAATTTCATAAGAATTACTTCAGAAATGCGACCTGTAGAGGAGAATAGCGGGACATACGGACATACGAACTATGTTCGGCCCAAGTTGAAATATACTTCTTCATTTGCTTCACTCGCTCTCGTGCGATTATAGTTCCTATGAGGCATAATACAGTCCAGCAGAAGTTGCTAAGCGGCCCTAGTGCTCAAAATGATCTACACACGAATTCTAATGTCAAGGGAATACGGATCTGTGTAGGTCATTTTGAGCCTGTTATTTTACTTAGCTACTTCTGATGCTGACTGTACGTTGTAATGAGTTTTTTTTACATAATAACGGTGGCCAACAAGCATACGTCTTGGTAGAATGCAGCCACCGTAGCCTACGGACTCTTGCGACTCCGGAATAATCACAAGCGCGTTCCCGACCCTTTATTACAAGCTTTATATTAACTTGACTTGTTTGTATGTAAGTATAAAAGTATGTAAGTATCTAAGTAAGTTGTCCGTCAAATCTTGCAAGTTAAATTTGACCCACTGCCCGGTGACCGATTGAGCTGAAATTTTGGGTATAAGTATAGTTTGGATGACAATTCAATATTATGGTACCATCGAGCTGATCTGATGATGGAGACAGAAGGTGGCCATAGGAACTCCGTAATAAAACCACATAACCCCATCGAGTTTGAGCTCGTTAGAATCTTCTCAATGAGCAGTTGATGATGGTATACAGAAAAGTACAGTCGGTAATAAAAGCTTGTACCAAAAATGAAATTTTTGACAGAAATAGAGATGTGTCAACTCGGTTTGCCAACCCGGTCCAAACCGAGTCAAGCTAAAGTCGAACCGACCCGGTTTGTTAGTCCACTAACTCGATTCTATAACGAGCAGCGAACCGCAACATTCGAGCCCGCTCGCCGACAGCGGCCCGAGCCAACGAAACCGAACCGACGCGCGCGACTCGCGCGAGCGGGCTGGGCCGGAGCGGGCAAACCGAATGAGTAGCCGAATAAACCCGATTTCTCCCGAACAGGTGGGCGGGTGACGACGACGACCATTAGTAGACCTTATCTCGTTGCAACAAGGTTTGTAGTTTTGTTTTGCAATTTAATTTTGAATGAAATATAGTGAGCAATTTATAATTACTTATAAACAGTTTAACTTTAACATAACAAATGTAACAATAACCTATAAACAGTTTAGTTTAGGTTTAAAACCCGAACAAGTAGGTGTTTAAATTCACGGATCGACTCGGACAGGTCAAACCGAATACCACATTAATATTAATACGTTTAGGACCGTCATAGCAACTCGGTTTGATCAACCCGGGTTGAAACCGGTTTACATAGAAAGTCGAACCGTTCAATTCGGTTTGAGATATTTTCGGGTTGGCACATCTCTAGACAGAAACTTATTGATTTGAAGAGCTGTTGTACCGACAGCTAAAGCCAAATACGGGTTCCGGGCAAAATTGTTGCGTCCCTTAGAACCCCGCGCACCTACACACGTGCCCAGTTTGGAACTGAACCACACAACACCCCATACCTACAGAGCAAGCGTAGTTGTGAGATGTAGGTTCTCATGCATCATTTCTTATTTTCATTAAAATTCGTTCTGAGACTATGCGAGACCGCACTTTTCAATAGTGGACATATTCCAGTTCAATCGCAATACATCTATAGCGAGTTCCGAAGAGAGCCCAAAAGACCAGAGGGGGCGCGATAGGACAACTTAACTGTCATTTTTGTTGTTGCAAAAGCCACACACAGCAAAGGAACACTGCTTCCTTTTAATTTATTTAAGTCCGCAGAGCTCTATTCTCCATACAAGCGTAGTTACGCTCTCATTTTAAAACTACGTGTTGGAGTGTAACGAAACTTTGCATGTACAATGACATGAGGTATATCTATGTCTGTAATTAGTTTATGTAGCTTCAGATACCATAGTAAAAAAATACAGCGAATGTAAGTTTTTTATACAAAACTTGTTTTTGCTGTATTTCGTTTGTTTTATAAACTGGAACCATATAAACTAATTACAGACATAGATATACCTCATGTCATTGTATTTGCACAGTTTCGTCAGAATCCAACATGTAGTTTTAAAATGAGAGCGTAACTACTTTTGTATGGGAAGGTGAAATTCGGCCGAGCTTACTGCGGACTCTTAAACAGCAATGAGGTCAAATGGGGTTCACATGAAAGAGCCTGTCTAAGGCCGCATAGTAATATCAACTTATTTTTATCGAAAGCAGGGGCGGCTGACTCCGTGAATTCCTCGCGCCGCTACTAGTACATACCGGCTCACCGGCTCCAGCCGGTATGGTAGCGCTGCTACGGCACGCACGCGTCCTATGGCAGCGCTTTGCATGCAATAGAAAGCGATGGCCACGTTTAGGCTCGTTCGGCATACCTAAACAGGGGATCTGTTAACATAGAACCCTCTGTACGTTTCTATTATTTATTCTGAGTAATAAGATGAATGAGGAAACTGATCTGTACAAAATAAAAATGATGCTTTTGAAATTGTGCTCAAGAAACTTTATCTTGAGCACAATTTCAATATCATCAAGAAAACAATCGCATATGGGTCTGCTCTCTTAGTCTCTAGGTTTACCACGCCACGGCATGCAAATCGAAAGTTGTCTGTCGTGCGACGTAGCCTGCGGAATCGTACTTTAACCTTTTCCCCGCCACGGTCGATTCCGTAAGCTGTGTCTCACACGACAGTCTTTGTAGCAAAAGACTGAAAATGAACCTTACTTGATAGCAAGTAGGTTGTCTTTACATCGACAATGGCGACTTGATATGAAGTCATGGCATGTGGGGCACTAAATGTACTGACTTTCAAGCCAATGGCGGCGAAAAGGTTAACTAGTCCTACTATAGAATTATTACTCATAGGGTAATAGCTCATAGCAATGTCATAAAACTAAACGCACAAACTTTTACGAAGCTGTTTACCACAAATAATAGTTAATTTCACTTCACTCATTTTTATGAAAAATACTAAAAATAAATTAAACATATTTATCCTGAACAACCCAACCTTGCCCAAATGACATCACCGTGCGGTCACCTGATAACGAATACCAACTTACAAATACGTTTCATTGCACCTTATTCCTTTGATTTACGATGTGAAATACCTTGGCAAGGCTAAAACAAACTTGGTATTCAAGTACGTGCTTTTATAGACTTTGCACCTTCGTAACAAGGTCTAAAATGGCTTGGCGGGAATAATGTATCAAAGAGGCGCGTGTTGGAGAAGGTTAATTAAGTGTAAAAAATGCAAATTTAATTGAAGTGTCTGACATTGTCCAGTCTGGGACTAAGATTTGTACACGAATAAGTACATATATACGGTAAATATCATCAATAATTATATCCTAAAGCACCTATTCAGCATACCATTTACTTACCTTCTTCTTCTGCTTATTTAAGAGCTAAGCTCTTCTCGGTGTAGCTCAAAGTAGCTTAGTGCCCTCCTGCATGTACTCCGAACCCAGGCAACCTCTTTGACATCTCGGTACGACCTAACATTAACTCTTTTTACAAGCTTTTATTTAGTTTCACCTGTCCCGTTGTCTGTCTGTCTGTAATCAAATCTTGCAAGTTAAATTTGACCCCCTTCCCGGTGACCGATTGAGCTGAAATTGTAGGTATAAGTATAGTTTGGATGACAATTCAATATTATGGTGCCATCGAGCTGATCTGATGGTGGAGACGGAAGGTGACTTAACAGACGTAACCCCGTTGAGTTTGAGCTCCTTAGAATCGTCTCAATGAGCAGGTGATGATGGTAGACAGTAAAGTACAGTCGGCAATAAAAGCTTGTACCAAAAGAAATTTTTGACAGAAACGTGACGAACAAATTTTGTTTTATACACTGTGTACGGGTGAACACACACATTCGTCTCTCCTGTGGTCAATAATTAAGAGCTCACGTGCATATAAATAATGTTTTTATCGAATAGTAATATAGAAGAGGTGACGCCGTTTATGCGGATTAAGAGTCCAAACAAAAATTAGGCTTCAGTAATGTCCACAGGAAAGACGCGAACCTAAATCTGTGTATGACCCAAATCTCATATTAAGCTACCATTTGTGTGTAAAAAGAAATAAATTGGTACCTATGGAGATTCATATTTAGTAGTAGAACTTCCTAGAATTTGCCTTTACCCTTGCCAGCTTTTACCTTTTCATCTCTGAACAATACTGTGCTAATTACAATTATTCATCATTATAATTAACAATTACATCAAGTACTGTCAATTATCCAATAAATACGACCTAAGACAAACAATGACGTAACAAGTTTGAATTCTAGGTTTTTTCCAGCCCCGCTATTCTGTAACTTGTTTTATGCTCACCTCAACGCTCACCCACAAATATATCTTGACGTGACGCTGCGCTGCCATTCATAGTAACTGAGCGTAGGTAGAGGTCTAGTTTCGTGAGGCGTGACGGGTGGGGTGGGGTGAGGCGCATGAATTAATCTGATAATCATGAGCGCCTAAGGCACTGGTCCCACCGCCGGCTAGTAAGCTACAAAAGTTGGGCGAGTAGCATTACATTGCGGATCTGTAAAGGTCGATTGATCACACTGTGCCTGGTCAGCACGCAATGAACCGTTACTCGCCCAACTTTTCTCGGCGGTGGGATCAGTGCCTAAAGAATAAAAGCCATTATTGAATAGAAGGTGATACAATGTTTTGATCCCACTAATGGCTAATTAGTAATTAGAAATGTTCACAACCGTTGGTACGCAATAGTATGTACTCGCGATGGGAGCTAATTAATCTAATTATAGTAATTATAATTATTCGACAGCCAAGGGCTCGGTACTGATAAGGCGATAAACAGTATTGTACACGCGATTACGCATCGTATATGTACATTACTAATTATATACAACTAGCTTCTGCCCGCGACTCCGTCCGCGTGGAATTCGTTTATATCGTAGCTGGATACAAACTTTCATCCCCCATTTCACCCCCTCATGGGATGATTTCCGGGATAAAAACTATCCTATGTCCTTCCCCGGGATTCAAACTATCTCCATACAAAATTTCATCTCAATCGGTTCAGCGGTTTAAGCGTGAAGAGGTAACAGATAGATAGACAGACAGACAGACAGACAGACACCCACTCTTTCGCATTTATAATATTAGTATAGATTATAAAACATTACTTTCGTTTTTTTTATTACCTTATACATTTTAATGTGTGCGCCCGTGTGGTATCGGGTTAGAATTTCACCACCCCCTTTCTTCCCGTGGGTATCGTAAAAGTCCACTAAGGGACCAGGGTTTGAAGTGTGTTGTGGGCGACGGGCTAGCAACCTATCACTGCAATATCACATTTTGTGGATCTTATATACTTACCCACATTTATGCTAAAAGTGGCGCTGGAATATACGTTTCATGTGCTCTGCCTACCCCTTTTGGGAATAAAGGCGTGAATGTATGTATGTATATATGTACATTTTAATGTGTAGGTAAACATTAGTAATATGATCAAGTGTAAATAAATAAAATTAATTAATGTATGTAGGTAGGGACCAATATATAACAGTAATACGCCACAATTTAATATGTAAACAAACGTTCATTGATAAATTCTGATACTGTAATCGAATTATGTCGTTCATCTACTTACTTCCGGAGACGAGATTATCAATAATATTTTATAGCAATTCATGGATTGACTGATTACTTAAGAGTCCGCAGTAAACTCGATTCTCCATACAAACGTAGTTACGCTCTCATTTTAAAACTACGTGTTGGATTGTAACGAAACTTTGCATAGACAATGACATGAGGTATATCTATGTAGCTTCAGATACCATAGTAAAGAAAATACAACGAATTTAAGTTTTCCATACAAAACTTGTTTTTGCTGTATTTCGTTTGTTTTATAAACTGGAACCTTATAAACTAATTACAGACATAGATATACCTCATGTCGTTGTATGTGCAAAGTTTCGTTACAATCCAACACGTAGTTTTAAAATGAGAGCGTAACTACGTTTGTATGGGAAGGTGAAATTCGTCCGAGCTTACTGCGGACTCTTAATGTCAAGTGAAGTGTTTAGAGGTTTTTGATCATCTTTCTCAGATGAATTTCATCATCATGTCAGCCGAAACGAAAGATGTCCACTGCTGGGCAATTGGGCATAGGCTTCCCCCAACGAGAATTAGCTGGCACAAATCTGAACCTAAATCGGTTTATGACTCAGACAGCCAGACTAAGCCAAGTGACGTAGGTAGACTAGGCTAGACTAGGCTAGACTAGGCTTGGCCCACTGTTATATATCAAATGGATGGGTCAACCACGCAAACTACGAAAATGTAGGTAACAAAATCAAAACACCAGTGTCCCGAGTATTTTTATTTTATTTAACGTTTGATATTCATTTACTTAATTAATCATTCAAATATTGGTTCTGCAGGTAGGCCTCCAAGGGCTCGGCTCTTATATACATGCCAGAGTTCTCCTATACATTTACAGTGGTATCAATAAGACAGGTATAGAGAGATGTACAGTACAGACTCCGGATCCATTACTATACAGGAAAATGTTGAATATCTAATGAATGGTCACAATTTTAACGAACACTTTGGCCTAGAATGTAGTGTAGTATTTAGTGTGGTAGATCCTATAAAAAAAGATGTTTTAGTCTCTAGCGACTAAATAAGTCTTTTCCAGGAAAAGAGACCGAGCAAGACGAATTTTCGTAAATTCCATCGAATATAAATCAATAAACAATCAAAATTATTTAAAATACTTTGACTCACCTATAACATATCTCTATAGCTCACAATATCACCTCAAAATCCTATATTTTCACTAAAACACATGCGGTACCAGATGACCGCATACTCGGACTCACATCAACAGACTGGCTCAATGTAAATTCTAGTACTAAGTTATACCTTCAGCATGTATGCCAATATAGACGTTATGTCCAACATATACTCAATAATTTGCATTGCAGCAGATGCATCGGGTTGCGCTTTATTAAGAGTAGATAGGTGAAGGTGAGAACTTGAGATGTATCAGTTTCCGTGGGGCAATGAAATAATTAAGAATATGGAATTTATAATCATATGAAGTTGGAACCCGAAGTAAATTGAGCTTCTAATGTATGTATTGTGTTGTTTAATGCTTGTATATTCGATTCGTGAAGCTTGATAGTCACTACAATCACGACACAGTGTGTGAAGGCGCTGCGACGATTTTTCGCTACCGATAAAGGAAAGGATAAAGGAGAGAAAGAAAAGATTGCTAGTTCCCAGCACGGTCGGCTGAAGTCGAACGTAGTTTGGTTCTGATTTTTAAACGGCACAATATGAAATATTTTCTGACCTAGATATGGCAGATCTCATTGTGTTTACATTGTCATATTATTCTAGCATGTTGTTCTAAAATGAGAACCAATCTACGTTTGTATAGAGAGTCGAGCATCCTGGCGACAAACCCGTCAACACAAAAAAACTGACAGATATGTTACGCAACCAGTCATTAAGAGTCCGCAGTAAGCTCGATTCTCCATAAAAACGTAGTTACGCTCTCATTTTAAAACTACCTGTTGGATTGTAACGAAACTTTGCATATACAATGAAATGAGTAATATCTATGTCTGTAATTAGTTTAAGTAGCTTCAGATACCAAAGTGAAAAAAATACAGCGAATTTAAGTTTTTCATACAAAACTTGTTTTTGCTGTATTTCGTTTGTTTTATAACCTGGAACCACATAAACTAATTACAGACATAGATATACCTCATGTCATTGTATATGCAAAGTGTCGTCACAATCCAACACGTAGTTTTAAAATGAGAGCGTAACTACGTTTGTATGGGAAGGTGAAATTCGGCCGAGCTTACTGGGGACTCTCGTAATTTGCTTTGATTATAAAAACTGCTCGCTGCTGCCGGAATTATACCAATTCCATACCATTGAGTGTAGAATGTACGAGAACATTTTCCAATCGAGTTGAATGGAGCCGAGTCGATATTTATTGACGTTGGATCCACTGGAAATCAAACTGATGTGTTTCTATTCTAGATATTCGAAAATCTCCTCGCCGATTATCAAACCGCTCGTAATTCTACAAGTAGGTTACCTAGTTAAACTAGCTTTTGCCCGCGACTCCGTCTGCGTGCAACTCGTTTATGTCGTAGCTCCATACATACTTTCATCCCCTCAATTTGAGGTGAATTGGGGGATGAAAGTTTCCTTCCCCCGGATTCAAACTATCTTCAAACCCAATCTCATCTCAATCGGTTTAGCGGTTTAAGCGTGAAGAGGTAACAGAGAGACAGTATTAGTATGGCTTACCTTAGCTATGTGTACCTACTATATACATTTACGAATACTTATGACTCAAACGGGCAAGCCCTTTAGCAGTGCCCTGCCCCTCTATTCTGTAACTTGTTTTAAGCTCACCTCAACGCTCACTCACAAATATATCTTGACACCGCGATGCGTTGCAACTTGTAACTAAGCGTAGGTAGATGTCTAGTTTCGTGACGGGTGACCGGCGGGGTGAGCCGTATTAGCGCTTAGCGAATAACAGCCCTGCCCCCCTATTCTGTAACTTGTTTTAAGCTCACCTCAACGCTCACCCACAAATATATCTTGACACCGCAATGCGTAGTAACCAAGCGTAGGTAGAGGTCTAGTTTCGTGACGGGCGAACGGCGGGGTGAGCCTCTTTAACGCTTAGCGAATAACAGCCCTGCTACGGGGCAAGTGATTATATGAATAATGATTTGATTGCAGACTACCAACTGATAACACGTGCGATTATCGCACATTGCGGTGTTACCCACCCTGACTCACATCTGAGTCTACGCCATTGAATAGATTCTTTATACACATGTTTAAACTTCACGTTAGACCTGGTCAAGGTTACAAAAATATGATTGTGATGTCATGGGCGAATTGGTTAAAGTTGCTCGTCTTTCAGTGTTCTTTAGTGTGTAGTCATTATGTAAACATGATAATTACTGTCTGTTTATAGACCCTGAATTGAATTCGGAATCGGCAGTGGTACAGTGACGTCGTTGTTGTTTCTTTTGGTAACGCATTAGTGCTAATAGACACACAGAGTTGTACTATTTTGAAGCTTCCTTGCTGTGTTTGTTTGTTTGTTTTCGTCAAAAGAACTGGACCCGACCTTCCATTTAAAATCCGAGAATGTTGGTTTCATATGTGTGTTTATCGAATGAGCGAGCGAATCGAACGAAGTTCTATGCATCAGAGCTTGGGGCGAAAAACGTTCGTCTGTCCGGTGTCTGTCCCGCTGTCCGGGTGTTCTCCTCTACAGGTCGCATTTCTCAACCGATTCTCGTGAAATTCTGTGAGCAGGTTCATTCATTATATAGATTTTTAAGTCGAGTCCCTTTTAGAAACTCATAATATCATCATCATATCAGCCGAAAGACGTCCACTGCTGGCCATAGGCCTCCCCCGAAGAGCGACAAAGTGACCGGTCCTGCACCACCCGCATACCAGGTCTTCAGTCCACCTTGTGGGGGGGCCTAATCACGCTGCGCTTTCCGGTACGTGGTCGCCACTCGAGAACCTTTCCGCCCCAACGGCAGTCGGTTATACGTGCTATAGGCAAATAATATTTCTACAGCTCACAGACACACACTTGTTACACTATTATTGAACGACGGACCGAAGCGAACGAAGTTCTCCGTGTCAGCTTAGGGCAAAAAAAATTGTCCGGCGTATCCGGCGTATCCGGCGTCTGTCCGGCTGTTCTCTTCAGGTCATATTTCTCAACCGATTCTCGTGAATTTTTTTGACCAGGTTCAATAATTACCTACGTATAGATTTTCTCGCGTGTTGTACAGCTCCACAGACATCCACTCACTAGTAACGATTACATAATTAAGTAATAATATAGAAGAAAAGCTTTCTGTAACTTTCAATCAGTCTAGTTAGTAGAGCACATCCTAGAACATTAAATGTAAACATTGGTGTCCTGCCGTTTGAACAAAAGTCGTTTGGCAAAATTACACTTGACAAACAACGTTTTGCAAAAAAATGTTTCGCCAATTGATCATTTTACTACTAGTCATTTTACAAATGACTCACTTTTCCAAATGATCAACAGGTAAATTTACATTTTATAAATAATTATTTGACTAAATGAACATTTAGCAATTGAGTTATCAGACAAAACTACTATTGGTCTAAAAACGTTTGGTACAATGTATTATTTGACAAGTGGTTCGTTTAGTAATAAATCTCATAATAGATATGGTGTGGGTCAAATTAATACACATTATTTGGAAAATTTGGTTTCTTTAAACCAATACGCAATTGTTTTGCTATCTTCGTCAGTCAGGGATACAAAGTGTTTTTCAAAATATTGCGGAATGTCTGTCTACCTAGGTCTCCGTTAGGTACGACGACGAGCGAAGCGAGGAGGAGTGTTAGGTTGAACTGCGAACTTACAGCGCGTGAGCCGAGCGAGCGAAGCGAGCGTGCCGCGGCAGCGGCCGGCTAAGCGCCAGAACCGACTATTTTTAAAGAAGTTCTTTTTATGAAATAACATTTTGTCAAATGACATTTGGATAAATGCTTAATTTGCGAATCATATTATTTGCTGAAATGAAAAAGGTCAATTGACATTTTATTATTTAACCCATTTACCAAGTGTAGTGTTTGCTAATTGATCATTTGCTAAGTGAGTTTTTGTAAGATGATACTTTTGTCAAATGTCTCGTTTGCCAAATGATCATTTGGTGAAACGTTGTTTGTCAAATTACCATTTGTCAATAATTTTTTGGTCAAACATGAGTGAACCGTAAACATTAATGTTTACATTAATATGTTCACTGCCCAGTATGGGCAGTAAAAATATAATCGAGAATCGAATTCCGGGGAAAAGTAAGTAATACTTAAACAGTTATTCCTCAGTCAATCTATGTCTGAATAGTCAGTGTATATCGCTTGTGGTGGGACCAGCACGGCTAGCACGCGACGGCGCGCGAGCTCTCTCGATTTTTCTCGCACTATCTGTCTCTCACTTATTAGAACACTTAGAACAAGAGGTATAGTGCGAGAAAAATCGAGAGTATGTCGCGGCCGTCTCATGATAGACGTGCATATAGATTATTTAGTGAATTTTAGTGTATTCTGATGTCCCCTAACCACTTTTTTCGATATGTTTTTGAAGTGTCCTGTCTTCTTGCGAGTCTTTTTCAAAAACGTTAACTAAGTATGTGCTTAAGTATTACTAACCTAGACTTAGGTACTATATCAAAACGCGAAGTTGAAGTGAAAATAAAAATCAATAACACTATATATATTCATTCTATTTATAGCTTATATACAATGTATAGCCGCCGACCCGCCGCTGGCAATTTGTGGATTTCCGAAACAATATGTAAAAGGGTTAGATTGTATCTAAACACGGTACTCGGCTGGTGGAGGGAAAATAGTTTTGGAAACAAGTCTAACTTCACATTGCTCACTGTATCTACGTTTCTAAATCACAAATTCACATTTGTATTTGTTTATAATCAGTAGATAGGTAATAGGTATTATCAAACCGCGATTAGAATACACTTCGAAAGTTTAGCACGAAAGCTAGAGAAAGCTTGGAAATTCCTCGTACTGAAGTACTTATCAACATAGGTAATAGGAACTGCAGTAAACTATTGATATGCTGTCAAATGTGAATATTTGTGTTTAACACTATTTAGCACAGTAATTATCTATTTTACTTTCTTTGTACCAGGTGATGATACAGACAGCTCTGAAGACGATGACGTTATGTTATGATTATGAGGGAATAATACTACATTATCTGTATTCTTTTTAAGTAAGTATTATAATTAATGTTATTTTCCTAAGCTTTAGATCTTCTTCGTACTGAAATAATTATTTTCATGCACACTCTACCATTGACAATGTCATTTCATGTATTAATTCGATAACGGCATATGTGCTCAAGTGTATTATAATCGCGGTTCGATAATATTCACCGTGTAAGTAGGTAAGTAGTTAACGCTGTAACGAAAACTGAAACAAGGTATAGTGCAGATTCTTTTTCTCGCCCGGATCTTATCTTAACACCCATCAGTACAACAAATAAATAGTTTAGCCACATTAGCCACGTGGCACAAACGCTTCGAAATGGCAAGGTCAACGTTCCGTATTGTGAATTGAAATCAAGTGCAAGTGGTGTTTATTCAGAACCTCAAAGTCCGCAGTAAGTACGGGTAGACACACGTAAAAAGAACTCTGGCGGCCATACATTTAATATGGCGCGCAGAGCTCTTTACGTGTGCCGACCTGTACTTGTCTGTAATAAATAGATTGAGATTGCTAGAATTTTTCGAGTAACATTTGTAATGTTTTTCAGTTGAGGATAATGAGTACATAAATAAATATTTGCGGACAATCTTACACAAATTGACCTAGTCCCAAACTATGTCAACACGTCAAATTATTATTTCATCAATTTTATTAATTACATTCTAAAAATTCATTCATGTGCTATCATTATATAATTCTAGCATTAATAAAGTTTCTTTTTAATTGAGAGTGTAACTCATAATCATGAAATATTCATGATATTATTATCATCATAATAATATCATCATATTTTTGTTAATTTCCTTTGTAAAAAAGGTTACGAAATTGCGTTCGTTTTAACACGTACAAAGGCACCCACCCGGCGCGTTTCACCGCTGCGTAAGTCCGACTCGATCTTGGCCAGTTTTATCCCTTATTTAATAACTAGCTTCAGCCCGCGATTATTTAATAACTTGCTTCCGCCCGGGTCCTGGCTTCGCTTGCGTGGACCCGGGATAAAGCTATCTTATGTTTTAATCCAGGCTTTAAACTTCGTGTAAATTTTCATCCTAATCGGTTGAGCCGTTTAAACGTCATTGAGTAACTAATATTCAAACATCTAAACATCCAAACTTTCGCATTTATTATATTACGTAGGATTATCCTTTACTTTATATTTTATCAATAAAATTTTCACTTTGTTGGTAAACTTCAGCACAATTCTATCACCGTAGTGAAAATCGTGAATAGACTTCATTCATTACAATGCCTGTTATAGTAGCGAGCCGTATCCCTGGAAATTTAGCAAATCCTACTAATATTAATGAATGCTAAAGTTTGGACCTCAATCACGCAAAAACGGCTTAACGGATTAAAATGATTTTTGGCAGGTATACATATACTTATAGTGTGTAACCTAAATTAATGGACTGGGCGAAATAGGGGGCGAAGGTTGGTAGGGAGCTACGAGATAAAAGAATTCCACGCGGACAAAGTCGCAGGCAGAAGCTAGTACATAAATAAATACTTAAATACATAGAAAACATCCATGACTCAGGAACAAATATTCGTGCTCATCACACAAATTAATGCCCTTACCGGGATTCGACCCCGGGACCTCTAGCTTCGTAGGCAGGTCACTACCAACTAAGCTAAATCGGTCCTCCGATCGGTAGGTATAATGGTCTGAAACATTTTCGTTAAGCTGCATTTACCTACACTGTCTGATAGCTACTTTAGTAGTCCCCTTATACAAGTATCAGCTACTAATTGTCTTTAGTTTATACTTGACTAGTTGTTACTTTAAAATGTTTTAGACCTTCACGCCAACACTGAGATTCTCTTAGCTAACTTTTTTTTTGTCTTAAAACACCATTGAAATCCATGGACACGACTGAATTTTTTACCCTTCGAGTAAACATTAAAGCATTGCACGTACAAAAACGAGTGCAGTGACGTAATTCTGACATCAGTCCTCCAGCCATGGCGTCACCGCAACGAGGTCCGTGCCCTCACTTGGCCACTTTGTGCCAAATTGAAATCTAGACATTGGCGAAACGCCACCAGAGGAATTCATGTGTGAATGCAAAAAATATATATTCGAGGCATATTTATTGTAGTGCGTCGGGCATGTTCGCCGAGGCGCGCACTGATGTGATTTAGGTGTAGGTAGAGATCTAATGTCGTTAGGCGTGATGGGTGGTGAGCCGCATAAGCGCGTAGAGAATAACAGCCGAGTCCTTCAGCCATAGTAGCGTCAGCACAAAAACGGGGTGCGTGACCTCACTGGGCCACTTTGTGCCAAATTGACATCTAGACGCAACGGCGAAACGGCACCCAACAGAGGAACTATAATGAACGAATGCAAAAATAAATCTTCTAGGTTGTATGAAAGAGATAGCACTTTAGCGATAAGACCGGCTTTTTGCCTCAGCTTGTATTCTGTAGCGTTTTCGTTTATTAAGAGGTAAGAGAGGGCACTTACTTACCGTCTGTATTAGACATAAATTTGTGTTGCATTCCGGCGAATTCACAGTTTTTCTGCCAGAACGATAGGCAATTGAATATGAACTTGAACGAAACATCTTTGCTCATCTGCATGTGGAACCAAGCCTTTACGTTTCCTATCGACTCCTAAGATACAGTAGTTACAGTCTACAGTCAGCTTCAGCTGTAGTTTCAAATGCGTTAGTAAGGCACGTGACCAGTGCTCGACACATTCATCCTTCAATCCCATCCTAATTCATGCCAATAGAGGTGAACAACAGTGTCAATTATTAGAATTACGGTGTCAACAGTGGGGCCCTTAGTGAAGACTTTTTTACTTTAAACTTAAGTTATGGATCGCGAATTGTGGTTACGTGTCTGGCACACGAATGGCGCACTTCAGTGCTGACTCCAGTGAAGACAAACCTACTTGAGTACCTACCCATTTGCAACCCCGAGCAAATCAAGAAAAGTAATAAAAACTTTACAACATGTTTAATGAGACGTCCTTTTAACTTGATTATGCCGGATTGCCGTTTCATGATACCTCATGAACTACCGTTTTAAATATTATGCAATCAATCAACCAACCAGCCCTACACAACGACACAATCAATCAACCAACCAGCCCTACACAACGACACAATCAATCAACCAACCAGCCCTACACAACGACACAATGAACAATCCAAAGATTCAGGAATATTGTTGGGTAATAAGGACCAAATTCTTAGCCAGTTTAACTTACTCAATTAAATTTTCTATGAAAGTTTTCCGTACAATTCTATGGTTAATTTTTGTGTCACAAACGGAACTTTGTTCACTTCGTTCGCTAATTACTGACCAAGACTGTGGTCCTCACCTGTTGTATACCTATCGAGAGAAACCATGAATTAGTGATACCAATTTATTTTTGCACTAAATGGCAAAATCGAAGATCGTCAGATATATTTACTACCAAAGGAAGCAAAATACCTACATCGTTATTCCTTCAATATAGAAATTGGACCGGCCAAATAACACTATAACGACATAGATAGTCATAAACGTATCAAATACGAGTATGTCGTTAAAATAACAATAAACGTCCAAGTTATAAGCTGACGTAGATAGATGGGGTCCCTTTGTTTCCCATAAACTTA
Source organism: Epinotia bilunana (assembly GCA_947049275.1). Lineage (NCBI taxonomy): Eukaryota > Metazoa > Arthropoda > Insecta > Lepidoptera > Tortricidae > Epinotia > Epinotia bilunana. The sequence goes on along the minus strand of OX346274.1, from coordinate 12,069,920 downwards.
TTGTTCCGAATTTCGATAATAAGAAATTGATATCCATATAATTTATAGAGATAAACATCAATAATCATATTTTTTGTTAAATATAACGTTTTAACATTAATGACCTATAATATTAAGTATTATAATCACAAAAGTCAGAAAATTTATGTCCATAACGATCAAAGGTCTATCGATAATTATTCATAAATATTCTAACCCGACCGCGACCCTAAGCGCGCGAGCGTGCCGCGGCAGCGGCCGGCGAAGCGCCAGAACAAATATGACACAACATCCATCGAAATTTTTACAAGTACAGATTTTTCCCAACCTTCGGGTCAAATATCTCGGTCATTTTTGATTTTAGAGAACAACGTTTCAAGCGAGCGTTTGAGGAGTGTGTTTATAGGCTTTTACATTATGAAGTGTGACACCACCATGACATTGAATGCTATGACTAACTAATCACTTATGACTTGCGAGATAACCCCTAACAAAAATTATTATAAACTAGATTATTGCCTTTAACATTATGTAATTGCATACCACTGGGACATTGAATGTTATGGCTAACCAATTTTATGACTAACAATAATGATGACCTGCAAAAATCGGAACTCCAATTTATATTGTTAAATTTTATGACTTTCGACAATATAACTAGAAAAATTATGGTGGAAAACGTTATGGACTGAAAAAATCGGATCTTAAATTGTATGGGAAACAATAGAAACCCAGATAGTATACCTATACAGTAAATATGATATATAAAGCTTGTTACACATACTCCCTTTGTCGAGGGTGACATCAGCCCCCCTATTCTGTAACTTATTTTAAGCTCACCTCAACGTTCACCCACAAATATATCTTGACACCGCGATGCGTAGTAACTAAGCGTCGGTAGAGGTCTAGTTTCGTGACGGGTGACCGGCGGGGTGAGCCGTATAAGCGCTTAGCGAATAACAGCCCAGACATGGGTTTGTGTAACTACTAGGTACTACTATCTAGGTGCATTATATTCAATTTTAATGAATATTTACATAATAAAAGTAATTATGATGTTTCGAAAGCAGCACTTTTGATAATTCTTCAGTTTTTGGATTTTATATTTTCATTCTCATAATATATGGAATTAGAATGACTAGCTTCTGCCTACGACTTCGTCTGCGTGGATCATGAATAAAAATTACCCTGTACTTTTTAATCCAGACAAAAAAAAATGAAATATCTTTATGCAAAATTTCATCCAAATCGGTTTAGCCCACAGAACTAGCTTCCGCCCGCGACTTCGTCTGCGTGGACCCGGGATAAAAACTATTCTATATTTGAATCCAGGTTATAAACTACATATCTTCGTGCAAAATTTCATCTAAATCGGTTGAGCCGTTTAAGCGTGATTGAGTAACAAACATCCAAACATCTAAACATCCAAACATCCAAACATCCACACTTTCGCATTGATAATATTATACTTAGTAGGATTAGTAGGATAATATGAATAAAAAGTCAATTTAAGAGAAAAATCTGTACATCCTCTTATTGCTAAGCGACCATCATTTATATGTCGGCTAAGGGGTAAAAATAAGATACCCGATGTCTATACAATTTACAATATTAAATCTCGCGCAGTCACGTGAGAGCTCTTTTTACATGCAAATAAGACGTTGAAAAGATATGAAGGGAAACGGCGTATAAAGGGGCCGGTCGACGACGCCCCTCTCATACAAAGCGGCCAGTATTGTACGCCGAGATTATATCTGTGTCGCTATATTCGCTATACTAGGTATATGTAACGTAAACCAAGCTGTAGCGTACATTCTATGAAATAAATTGAGAGAAATCGTACAAGTGACGCTAGTCTGCGAAGTCTTGCTGAGTCGTCTGCGATTCATTAGGAATTAATTTAATTAGTGAGCTTGATTTATGACCAGCAACCATATCTATTAGATGGATCATGGTTGAGGGAATGAAAGAGAAAATTAATTAATAATCCGGAAAAATGAGGCGTCCGTTCTAAATATTAGGTCAAACGCTTCGTAAATCTAACTTAGTCGACCGTCGCTTTGAATGAATTGTTGTATTTAGTAAGGTATTTGGTTTATCTACAGATATTACAATACACACTCATGCACATTAATTCCTACTCATCATTTATCACCGTAATGAAAAAAAGTACCTGAACAAAGTTTGAAATAAGGTTAAGTAAGTATCTCTATCCGTTTTTAAGCCAGCACGATTAAGTTTTGAAAAGATTAAAAGAATATGCCCGGTGAAAAGACTTCATTCATATACAATTTAGTGAACTCCATCGTGTAACGGGAGCAAGTACCTATTATAAAGTAAGTAAATTTTTCGTTATACAAAGGAATGAATAAAATTATGGACGAATGAATTTGTCTTTGACTGTATTATTCTTTAGCCCCATTACGCTAATGGCATTTTACTGAAATAATGTATTATTATTATTCAGTTATAATTATAAATGTTGCCTTCTTGCCGTCCCTGTGATCACAACTCCGTAATTATCGACAGTCACATGCCTTGACACTGCTTATGAGATTGTCTGCAATTTGCCTCGCGCGAGTTGCCTTCGGAAAAAAGGTGAGGGTGACGTGGGAGGTTACCTTTTACCTAAATGTTGTCTGTTACGAAATATCTAGAGCAAAGGAACGGTATTTAAAATGTCAAAGCAGACAGACCACCTTGTTGATAAATTAAATTAATATTTATAAACAGAATAAGTTAATAAGTTCAGTCAGCTGCATAAATATCTAAGCTACTTAAAATAAACAGGCTCAAATTGTCTTATCATCGCAATAGTGTCAGTGATGATATATAGATTTTCGATTGTCCTTAGTAGCCTAGATATCTTTGCGGTTAAATTTAGGCATGCGATCGACAATCGATTTTGTTTATAAAATTCTAATTAGTGGTACCTAATTAGAGCACTTAAAATATTGATTCCATTGTGTAGCAAAGTGAATCATGCATAACACATTTGAAATACTTAATTAATAAGTTTCTGTCAAAAATTTCATTTTTGGTACAAGCTTTTATTGCCGACTGTACTCATCTGTATACCGTCGTCAACTACTCATTGAGACGATTCTAACGAGCCCAAACTCGATGGGGTTATGTGGTTTTATTACGGGGTTCCTATGACCACCTTATCCTTATCTCCACGTCATCATAATATTGTATTGTCACGCGATTTGCATATTCATGCAAAATTTCAACTCAATCGGAAACCGGGAAGTGGATCAAATTTAACTTACAAGATTTGATTACAGACAGACAACGGGACAGGTAAAACTAAATAAACGCTTGTAATAAAAAGCAAAAAGATTATCCATACCTCTTTCTTCATTGGCAACGATAGGTAACTCATTTATGTAAAACTATAAACGTTACTTTATGACTTTTATTAGGTAATCATCTCAAACCTAATTGTCTCCAGACTTTTGCGTCAAAAAACATAAAATACTTAAATGACAAATGTTACCACCAACGTATATCTCTCACTTTAGTAGCAGCCCAAACCCCGGAAAGCAGGTGATGAGCTCACCAAGGTCAAGGCCGGGGACCAGAATATCAGGTTCCGCGGGGTGACACCCAATCTGTACCCATGTCCCGAACGACCCAACTACATCAAGCTCAATAAGATTATGATATGATGCTTATTGCTAGGCAGTTATAGGTCAAATTAGTGTGAGCGTTCACGTGGATTTGAGTTTAGAAGGCAATATACTCATACAAATTGTTAACGCATTCGGATTTGGACTTAGCAACGACTTACCTAGCTTAACTGGATTAATTATCGGTTAGACAATACATATATAGCGGTTGTGTCCATAAAGGCGCCCGGGGTCCGCTTTGACACCTAATCCCAAGATTTGGCATAGGCACTAGTTTTACGAAAGCGACTGCCATCTGACCTTCCAACCCAGAGGGAAAACTAGACCTTATATACGATAAACTAACGGTAAATATTCCGTACATAAGTTCCGAAAAACTCATTGGTACAAGCCGGGATTCGAACCCACGACCGCCGCTTGACAGCCGCATGCCTGAACCACTAGGCTACCGTAGCGTGTATGGAACAGATTATAAAATTAAAATAAAATATCTTTATTTCAGACCTAATCAATCCATATTTTGTTAGTTACAGAGGTTATTAATGTAATGACCTGTCATTAAATTAATGTTCCATGTTGTAGATGTAACTCACCCAAGTACAAAGAAAATGTACACATTAAAAGATGTCATTCCTTAATTTAATTGATTCCATTGTGTAACGTTTAGTCATTTCGTTGCTCAGTCTGGCTTAGTACTTAGATAAACCAAACTGAATCCCAAGTGCAGGTTTTTCGTGAAACTAGGTCGTGCCCGTCCCGCCGCCGCGGCGCCGGCTGGGTCCATTAGCTTCCGTGATTCCGCATTGCGAATTTATTAAATTATGACTAATTGGTCGGCCCCGTGGACAGTTTCACTGATTGTGATCGACTACGAAGTCAGAGACGGCGAGAATAATACTAATACGAGGTCAAAAGACCTTATCTGTGTTCTGACTACTTCTGACATGTAAAGGACAAAAACACAAAACCCCTCCATGTTCGCGCGCGAATGTGGAGGGGGGTTTTTGTCGGTTTTTGGCCCGCTTCAAAGAGGCTGCAAACGCGAACAATTGTGATAACTGCACATGTGGAGCCTAGGAAGAGTTCACGGCGATTCTCACCGTGATTCACACCCGCGAATGTGGAGGGGCCTTTAGCCTCGGTTCGCGGAGAGGCGAGTGCTCGCAATGCGTTAACTATTGATATCATCGTCCAGCGTCAGCCCGTCTACCGCCGGGCGCCCTCCAAACTAACTTACTAACGATAGCTTGGCAAGATATATATACTTATTGCATCTTTAAGAACTTAAAAGATGGAGATACAAATGGATACTCTCCTACTTACATCTTTTCAAAACTACCTAAACAGTTGTGAAGATTCGTGTAATAAATAATTATAATTGTCCACGCTACACTACCTCCGTACCACTGTGAATAAGCCACTCTAAACAATCTTTTTTTAAGTTTTTAAAGTAATTAAGATGGACGAGGAAAACCAACGAGGCGACATAAACTTTTTCATTGACTTTAGTACAAAAATTGTTATACCTGCATCATTTACGAACAATATTTTTTACAATTTCCTTTAAAACAAACGTACACGTGTTCTTTGATTAAGAACAGCTAATGAAGAACCGGCTTGGGGTTGAGTCTCGCCTCATTGGCTGATTTCAAACGCTGGATTTTGACATATCACGTGCTCCGGTTAATTCAATTGAAATTAAAACCTTTCTTAACTTAATTACAGACGCGTGTTTACGCATCTAACTGATTTAAGTGGTTACTAGACTGTTAACCTACTAACTGTTCGTGGCACGTGTTTCTTGCACCATGACGGTAATCGGTACCTTACAGTACAGTAGGTAAACATCACAAAATGGGTTTATTCTAAGATTAATCCATAAAATCTTGACGCTTCATCTTACAAATAATATCTTTATGAATAACTCGAGGGTCTTACATTTCAAGTTTACGTATAATTTGAAAAATAAATAATAAATGTACATTGTGTAACGATCATCCTAGTGGTTTGACAAATAATTGAAATACACGCTACACTTTCTTATGATGCTGTTGCAAAATGGGTTAAAATGAAGAAGGTAAATATGTTAGATACCTATGAAAATATCGTAAGTTCGTTATTTTGCTATCGGTTAATACATGCTAGTAGCAATTTGTTATCGGTTCACATACATAACACATAAATGGAGGCACATAGTTTCATTTATTTCCGTGTGCGGTGCCGAATTACGCCACTATTCTCAATGCTATAAGGTTCTAAATGTTCGCAAAATGCAAGTATGCATCGCACTCTTACGCAGTTCCAGTGAAGCATGGAAAATTGGGAAAATCAATGAATATTTACTTACATTGAATATGCATCACGTTTCTTCAATGCAAAATGTAATCTCCTTAGTTTACTATTTTCTAATGTTGGCTATAGAAAACTGAATATTTGTTTCGATAAAATGTACCTAAAACTTAATAAAAAAAATAGCTTCTTTATAGTGTTGTGAAAACTTAAATGACAATAAATGACCTATCGATAAAACACTCACCTCAGTTGACGTCCAAAAAATAATCCAATTGAGTCGCTCACGATCACAGACAAATAAAAAAGAGAAGCAACAGAAACACGAATGAATACGACCAATTTACAGCAACGACGCAGCACTATTAATCATGTTTTTGTTCAAAAAACATCACAATAACGCGGTGTCCGAGGAAATCAATAGAGTGAAGCGTGAAAAACGTCTCTACCGCGCAGCGCTCGGTACCGCACTGACACAACGTGTAACATATCCGAGTTTGCGCAATAAAACACCTAGCCATGCTTGTGCTTAATCTAACTTAACTATCATGAAAATAAGAAGATTTAATTGCGACAATTTCTTTCTTAATAAACTTGCCACTGATTACGTCGGCAATTTGAACAAGGTTTAGGTAGTCACAACTTGCCGCAAAGTGATTTAAGAATGTATTTTTTTTTGTTTGTCACTTGGGGTTATTCACCGGCAGATTGTTAAATAATTAACGTAACTGAAGACCTTGACTATTATCATCGATTTGAACACGCGTATAAAGTGAACTTACTTATGCTCTGTATATTTACAATATTTTTCGATACTTATGGTAGGTACCTAATTGATAATATTGATAAATTAATATTGAAAGTATTATTTATTAAATTAGATTAGATGTCGATATTGAGCATGAGTAGGTACATCCCTGAAAATAGGGTACATTGTATAGCTAATATTTCGTTACACAATGGAATCAATTCATTTACCTATGTATGATTGATTAAAGTCCATTACTTATATTTTTTGAAATAAATAAGTATCCCCTCTGTGACCAGCGGGCTCGTGAAACTGGTTAACCAGCAAAGAGGCCGTGCAAAGAGGTTTATCATCATTACATAAACAACATTAAAAAAATGATCATTTTGTAAACAACGATTCACAAACTATTCATTCCACAAACCTGTCATTCCTCAAACTGCTCATACTATAAATAATTATTGAAAATTATTAATTTAGCAAATCTTACATTAAAAAAAAATATTGAATGTTAAATTGTCATTTTCAAAAAGATCATTTGACAAATCGATCTTTTATAAAATTAGTCATTTTACAAAACGTCGATTGATAAATGACTGGTTAATAAAAAAAAATGTGTTATAGTTATATCACGGGATCTCGCGATAGCTAAGAAACATTCAAGTAGTATATTGATAAAAAGTATAGTATTATAAAAAAATGGGGTTTTGGCGCTTCACCGGCCGCAACCGCGGCACGCTCGCTTCGCTCGCTCGTCTCGCGCGCTGTAGGGTCGCGGTTTTTCCTAACACTACTCCTTGCTTCGCTCGTCGTCGTACCTACACCGACTTGCCTTAGAGTAGAATAGGTAGGTAATCCGCCTGTTATGTCTGGACCAGGGCCCGTAATTTTCCTGCCGATGACATCAATTTGACGTCACGCTCCATATAGGGTGATCCCAAATAGTTTTATTGTAAATTATTAATCATTAGTCGTCAATCATTTTAATCATGTACAAATGACTTAGAAAAGTAGTCTTACACGTGGAATAAATAATACTTACTTGATACGTGAAACGTAAATAAAACTATTTGATGTGTTTTTATACATACAGTTTATTAAATAGTATTGAATAGTAATGATTAATAATTTACAATAAAACTATTTGGGATCACCCTATATGGAGCGTGACGTCAAATTGATGTCATCGGCATGAAAATTACGGGCCCTGGTCTGGACATTCTAGAACCTAAAAGTTGTTTTTTTAGGTTAGTAGTGATAATAATGTAATATTATTTGCTTCCTACTTACTTGCTTAAGACTTTTAGACGTATCCGTGTGCTCATTCAGAATTATACAATACATGTATAAAGTTATACAATGATATTAAACTTTATCAACACGACAAATGATTTATGGCCGTATTCATAAACGTTCTACAAGCCTGTTTTAACTAAAATGCCGTTAAAATTCGTTTGTTCTTATCTGTCACTTTGAAGTTTGTGTTCGTAAGAAAGGGACAAAGCACATTTTATTTAGCAGAGGCATTTTAAGTTTTATGAATAAGGGGGTTATTAAATAAGGTGTTTACCAAACAATGCATTTTATTAATCGTTCTTTTGCCATAAGTTACTTTGCCAATTGTCACGAATAATATATACCTAAGTAGGTAAGTAGTTAGTCAGATAGAGATTTATAATATGTTTTTCAAATAAATAATTTGTCTAATGAACTGTTTTTAAAACAATATTTTATGAAACAATTCGTTTATTAATCGTTAGTTTCCCAAACGTTTTTAAAATGAATATCTATGAAACGTTTTTTTATGAAATGATTGGATACCATGCGAAGAATGTATTTCACTGCCATCTAGCAACGACTAGATAAACAAAATATCGAACGATGTTTCAAGGATGTTTCCTTCTTTGTTCCCTATTCAAACGGAAAAGGCCTCATTTCAACGAACGATTTTAAATATTTATTATAAAGTGTCCTATTACGAGTAATTGCATTATCAGAGGTTAAGACTAGAACGTAGTGATTATATTCTCCTTGGTTAAGACAAGGCAATGCTGTAAGTAAACAAATATTCAAGATCAATACAAAAAAAAGCAATATACTTATCTAGGCCTTACATAGGACTGAGGTGAGGGCTAAAAGGATAACGCATATAGAAAAGTCCTCTGTGGATAATGCGTTGTGGCACTGGCTGGCAGCACCATCATCTGGCGGTTTGACATTGACAGTAGGCAGTATGGCCCATGGTCTTAGCCTGTCCGAATGGACGAATTATATATTTAAAAAAAAAATTGACATTGACAGACGTCAAAAGAACTGACTGTTTTCGTTTTGGTTGGCGGCTCACTGGCTCACTGCGCGCGTTTTCTTTTCTTATTCTTATCTTATTCGATCTTCATTTAAACATAGCTAGACTATGGCGGAAAAGCTAGAAGACCTGAATCTTCCTCTGACTGTCGTCACGCGTATAGTCAAAGAAGCGTTGCCTGAAGGCGTCTCCATCTCCAAAGAGGCCCGGACGGGGCTCGCTAAGGCCGCTTCAGTTTTCGTTCTATACGTGACTTCGGCGGCGACTAACATCGTGGAAAAGAAGAAAAAGAAGGCTCTTACTGGGCAGATAGTGTTGGACGCCATGAAAGACATAGAATTCGATAGATTTGTGGATCCATTAACGGAAGCTTTGGAGCATTACAAGCAAATTATGTCGGCGCGAAAATCCGGCGGCAAAAAGAAAGACGATGATGAACCCGAGGTTATTGAGGACGACTGAAGCAGAAAATGACTTCCGGCTGATTAATTTAGTTCCCTAGTCTGCTGTTATACAAAAATGAATTTCAATATGAATCTAAGTTCCATTGTTCGGTGATACATTTCGCGAATCCCAATAAATAATATTTCCAGGGACCAGTGACCAGAGGGCCCTTATTTATTCTGCAAATTCATGAACTTCCTACTAAGGCAGCGCTTACTAAATTAATGTTTGCAATTACTGGTATTTGTGTAATAAAAAAGACAAAGGGGACATGTCCTGTAAGTTATTTGTAAGATAGTTATTAAGTTTGAATGTGATTGAAATACATTTCCTGTTTTCACAAAAACCTCTTTCTGTTAATATTCAAGACCAGTTAACCCATTCAATGGGTATGGGTGCTTTTCACTGCATATGGAGTTTTACTCACACAGCGAAGTCTTTGTAGTGAAAGACTAAAAATGAACCTTGCTCAATAGCACATAGTTTGCTTTTACATCAACAGTGGCGATTTGATATGAAGTCATGACTAGTGGAGCACTTAACGTACTGACTTTATATCAAGTCAATTGTGGCTAAAAGGTTAAGCTGGAACATGGCTGGTTTGATGAGGGACCGCTGAGAAAAACATTATAAACAACAAAACAAACATATATTTGTCACCACTTTATTCAGGAATAAAATCTGCTTAAACAACCTGGTATTCTGACATGAACCCCGCACCCACAGTGCTCTATGCTTGCTTATGTACACTGGATGACTCCCCACTCCGTATAACGAAAATAAATATCATATCTCTATATCCTAATCTAATTTATAATCTTTGATTGCAATTTGAATTTCATTTTTCATTATTAGTACTGACATTGAACTTCATCAATACATTTGATGAATTTCAGTGACAGTCAATTTTAATACTATATTTTAATTTATAGAGAAAACTTGGAAAGACTTAATCTATGAAAAATAATTGTTCTTGTATGCTGCATGTGGTCAACATGCAAGCTACAATTTGTACTGTTTCTACAACAAAAAAACTGTCCAGGAAGCATCGTTTGGTTTACATCTTGGACCATGTATTTAAGAAGAGAGTACATGTTTCACTATGTCATCTAGAAGAACATTCATGAGTGCAAGCCACTACACAACACTTGCAGAATCGCCTATCCCTAACCGGTCTGGGCTGAAGTAAACGCACTATTGTATTGGCCAGGTTAGGTAGGAGTATTTATACAATCCATTCCGTATGAGTAGAAATATGGACTTGTGAAAAGGAGCTGTAGGTATCCTTTAAGGGAATTCAGGAACGGTGTCGGTCAAATCCACCTGACCGCCCAATCTTAAGCTAGGTTTCAACAGCACAAGTCTCGGACAACCACCATGACGCAATTCGTATGGAGCATGCACGTAATCCGAGCGCACTGGAAGCATTTTCTATACGACCTAACTCCACTTAGTCCAAGCGCACTTGTACAGATATAATAATTATATCGTAACACGTCCTTACTCTTCCTTATAAATGCGAAAGTTTGGATATTTGTTACTCAATCACGCCTAAACGGCTTAACCAATTTGGATGAATTTTGCACAAAGATAGTTTATAGCCTGGATTAAAATATAGGATACTTTTTATCCCGGGCCCACGCAGACGAAGTCGCGGGCGGAAGCTAGTATAGTAATAAAGACGTGTGACCGAAATATTTGGCTGCTACTAACTATATGATGCCGACTGTAACTACAGTGAAAGCTTTATCAATCTTGTGTGTTCTAAGTGGCTTGAGCCTCATGTTTCTAAGACTAAAATGATGGTTACGATGATGTCTACACTTGACAACCATTAGGAGGAATCAGTACATCAATTGAGATAATAATTATAACTACAACTTAGAAAAGTTGAAAAACCCCCGATATTTTCATTTCAAAGTCCAATATCTCATAAACGGCTGAACAGATTTTAATGAAACATGGCTAAGAACACTCGGGATCACATCGGCTTTCGAATAAAAAAAACCGCATACAAACCGGTTCATCCGTTTGGGAGCTACGATGCCACAGACAGATACACAGACACTTTAAACTTATAACACCCCTCTCTTTGCGTCGGGGGTTAAAAAAAGTACAGTCACCAAGATTAATATCTGCAGCAATGAGCGCATTAATATCTGACACGACTCTATTTCTGGTGCCGTTAGGATGTTTCAGATATTTTTGCTGGCATTTTTATGGCAGGGTATTTATGCTGGCGACTGTACTCTACAGGGTCATCAGCATGACTTTTCTAAAAACGTTGTTCCAATGCTTGACACTAGTGTCGGGCACTGGGACGTTTACCTTACCTATAAATGACAGTAGATATGGTGTAGACATCATAGAAGCGCGACAAATAAACAAGCTCTGGAAAAAAGTTACATTTTCATGTCTAATTGAAATTTTCATTAACATTCACTTTGTCATTTTTCATTAACATTTACTTTTGTAATTTTATATTTTATTAATAGACTTTATTCCAGACTTTGATTTGAATAATTTTAAATCGCTAAAAAGGTAATTTAATTATTATCTATTTTCATATAATTTATTTCGTAATTTGTTGGTGTCAAGGATATGTCCAAGCATCGAATGCAACTGTGGGTTTAAACATGTGTAGTGACAGGTTGCTAGCCTGTCACCCACAACACATTTCAACCATATACCGTCGTCGACTTTAACGACACTCACGAGAATACCAACGACGGTAATAAGAAAGCCTCAGATAGCATATTTATCGCCCTTGCCTTCGGCTTTAGCGCCCTAGGTGAGAAATGTACTGTTCCACACAAACGACGTTTATCCGTTGCGCAAAGTGTTTTTGTATAAAAACCCAGTAACATGCAGCCTACATAACTCCCTCACCATAGATGTAAGCTAGCTTTATTTCCAGACAAATCCTTTGCACCAATAAACTACCCTAGTGGTGTTCTCAGCGTCGGTCGCGACATTAACCTACCTATTATTTCAAAACGTATATCTACAAAATATTTGTAAACGTTAACTTCTAAATCGGGACTATTGCCTGTTGCTTGTTAACCAGCGATGCTATAACATAACTTTGGTGGATGTCGACATTTTAACTTGAAATTACAGTCACATCTTTTCAAATTGATTTCCCACATAGCTCTGTAAATAGACTAGTGCGACCTTTGTGCAAAGCGGACAAAAATCGTCACTCGTCAGTATACTTATCTATACTCGCCAGCAAAGAAATGGAATCATTTCTCAAACACACACATACATGGCGAAGTGATACCGTGTCTGCTCGCGAGTATAGTTGACACCCACCAAAGTGACATCGTTTGGGTCGCTAGTTGACAAGCAGACAGGCCTATGTCGGACCACGATACCGGGTATGTACAGCCTCAATCAGTCCGCGCGAGGTCTGACGCTAAGTTTGGCAATCAAGACACTAGGAATATCCTTAGAAGCGAAGATATATATTTCTTATTGAATATATTATTAGCGTTAAAGATAATAATGCGAATAATAATTATAGTAGTTAAAAGCAAATCATAGCGATACATTTCACACATTTTGTAGGTTTTCCGACATACTTGCAATATATTGCTTTTAATTGAACCCATTTACCGCCACGCTACGCAGTCCGTCCTCCTTGATTGGCGCTGAATGGGTTAATTTTCATTTTCAGACCTAAGTCTCTAAAGGTTCCTAATTTGTGGCCCTTTAACTGTCTGATCTGAGATAGCATACAAATTATATATACAGTCGACGCCAAAGATATACATACATTTTCCTTATCACAAAGGCATATTAAGATGCAAAAGTGTAAACATATATTTAACATCGACTGCATATAGAAGATGATAGCGTTTCGTGATAATCAGGAATAAGATATAGTCTGGCCAACCATTTATACCACTGAATAGAAACTGAAATCATCAAATCAAATCATTTTAACTAAAAATATATTGTGTATCATTCAATGACATGCTCGACTCATATATACCTTTCTGCTGAAATTTCATGTCAAAATAGGTGAACGAATAAAATTCAAAAGTGTACAAAATAAATGTTTATTACGGGAGATAAATAAACAGGATTATCGAAAGCAACTGTGATGGAAACAAAATAAAGTTTCAATTAAGGTTATAAAACTTAATATAAACAAATGTTAAATACATAATCTCAAATCATAAGACTGATAGAACACTGATTATAATTGCATGAGTTGAATTTGGAGTTTAGCCCGACCAGAGGCAATGTCTTTTTCTAACAACTGTGGTGTGAAGGAGATAGCTGCTTTAAGGACCGTGATACATAGTATACATACTAGCTAAAGATTATGATGCTCATAGCTTAATCTTTTGGACGCCTACTGTAAAAAAATCGTGTCTAACACGCTTCGTTACGATAGAGCAAGAACTGACGCTTATAGTGGCGCGGTATGCCGACCACTTTAGTCGTCATTAGCGTTCAAAAGGTTAACCCACTGGAAGGGCCATTAGCCACAAAACACTTCAGTCCATTCAAGTTAGACACTAAAATGAGGTTTCCATTAAAATAATTAAATACATTTTAAAATTACGATAACTATGCTATTAATATAATACAATCGGCTAAAACTAGTTTGGAATAATCGTAATTATTTACAAAAAATACACAAGCGAGTTACAAGTGTACTGCCAAAACCAGCGTTCACTGCCCTTTCCTCGGAGCAGCATGGAGACCATTCAAATATTAATTTACACTGATTGGCTTGAAAAAACATCAAAGTTAAGTAAGTGGGTGATCACTCATCGTCATCCTCCGAGCATTATTCCCGGTTGTGTCCTAAAGGAGCCCGGGGCCCGCTTTGACACCTCATCCCAAGCATAGGCACTAGTTTTACGAAAGCGACTGTCATCTGACCGTCCAACCCAGAGGGAAAACTAGACCTTATTAGGATTAGAACGGTTTCCTCACGATGTTTTCCTTCACTGAAAAGCTAACGGTAAACATTCTGCACATCAATTCCGATTAACTCATTGGTACGAGCCGGGATTCGAACCCACGACCGCCGCTTGACAGCCGCATGCCTGAACCACTAGGCTACCGTAGCTCTCCTAGGTCATCATTGGAATAATTAAATACAACAATGTAGAGAAAAGATAAAGTATAGAATTTAACCCTTTTTTGCTAAAGTAACATTAGATTGATTGGCAATTACTATAGAGTTCATGCTTTATATCATTGGTTTATCTACCTAACCGGCAATATTTTATATGTTATATGTAACTTCGCAATTGCTTGGGATGTTTTCATTTTGACAGTAGTGTTTCGTCATTATTCTAGAGTATCTATAGTAATCTTATTAACTGGTTTCGATAGTATATCTGTAACATTAATTTATATAGTCTATGTTAAACTATATCACAAATGGGACAGTACAGAGAACATTTGACATCCAGTGTGTACCTCTTACAACAATTTTAGGTGCCTTTAAGCAACATATCTCTGTAACGCAGCTGCTAAATTAATATCTCATTTATTAAAAGATTAAAGTTCAGCATTCATTGTATATCATATCTTAACTAAACCGTTTAAAAATTAAATTATTTTTCTTTTATAAATCTGAAACAAACAGCCACAATCATATTAATTGTATTAACATAAAAATTTCAATATACCTACTACAGTTCTCAGGGTCTCAACTGGGTGTCAATTTCGGGTTTTCTTTGACACTGTACCATTTGTGGATCGAGAAATGTCTTTTAATAATAGTTACTACCCCTTACAGTCCGATATTATTAAAGATTAATCATAATCACAATTATTTGGTTGTTACAGGTTTTACGAGGTACAATTAATAATAAATAAATACTTTTACTATGAAATGCTTATTGCAAGAAATCAAGGTATATAGGGACATTCATTGCTTGTTTCTAGTTTATTTACTTTAAGTCCCATCCATTCAGTTATTAAACCTAAATATATGGCGAAATTGCCCGAAGTACAGTTAAATCTGACGGTTCGCTTTGTAATGCCAAGTTCTACAAATATGTGCTACAGTCCAATTTATCTAGAATTCTTAACCCATTCGATACCACAAAAATAAACAGTGAGGTGACACCCCGGTGGCACGCAAGTTTAAATCTATTGTTTTGGACGCCATATGACGTCGGTGGCAGGTGGGTTCTCTGTTGCAACGGTGACGAACTTGGGTTCGAGTCAGTGGTGGCGAATGGGTTAGAATCGAATGCAGGTGTCAAGGTATCCTTGTAGTAGCGTAGATATTCTTGTAGCTGAATGTACATAAATGCTTCATGGATATTTACTATTTACAGCCTGTGAGCATTTAGAATAGGATTCGGGTCTATATTTCTCTCGCTTGCTCTCACGTTTTTAAGCCTAAATAAGCGATTTCGCCCCAACCCGAACACTTTCAAACACCTCACTCACTGTACAACCGATAGAAATACATGGAATTATTCGGTAAGTCAGGTTTTTGCTAAGTGTAAGGCATGAGTGCCCGCTTGAATTGGCGAATTCATATACTTATGTAAAACGCTTGCCTTTAACTTAGGCTGCGGTCTGGATGCAAGCGGGCAGCGGGCGACGAGCAGGCGTTCATAGATTGAGCTCGATCAAATGTATGAACAACCGCCCGCCGCCCCGCTGGCGTCTAGACTGCAGCCTTATACACGGAGTGGAAGTTGTCAATGTATGGAAGAGCGCTTCAGTTCACATTAAGGAAGCGGTACCTATTGCTTTAAAAGATTTTTCTTCAGGTATTTGCCTTAACAAACTTAGTCATGAGTCGAAAATGTATAGTAATTCCAAAATAATAAGATCGCTTTTACTATGACGGGATACGGCAAAATATAAATGGTGACAATCTTTGTAAGGAGATATCGCAACTCGTGACGTCTTTAGCCGCAGTTCGCATCAAAAGGGTTAAAATACGGTGACGTTTCCAAGTAGTCGGTCCGTGGAGGTTAAGAGGTTATCTCATAAGTTTGAGAAGTTGTCATGTTATGACATATAAATATGTGTTAATATAATCGTTTAACTAAATATTGAGTGCCTCTAATAGAGATACTACTCTGTCGCGCGATCACCATTTTATCTCTTTCCGTTCTGTAGAGCGCGAGAGAGAAGGATGGTCTTGTCACGACTTTTTAATAAGCTCCAAAACTTTAATTCACTGCCGACAACGCAGATATGCACATTTTCGCTAGCAGTGAATCTGTTAATCTCGATTTTAAACTCTACTACTTGTTAAACACGAAAAATACATATAATTCGTAATAAAGGAAATTCGCTGCATCATTAAGTATAATTATTGCTTCAGATAACTGTACAATTACTTTCATTGGAATGGAATGAAAATGCTTGGCAGTGGTACGAGGATTGTCTGCCGCAAACATCTACACAATACATCAACGCAGACTGTATTGAAATGACAAGGGTGTAAAGATAATTGAGTAGCTCAGTAGTGTAGATATTTTTGCAGCTGACTACACAATTTTATATTTGGACACGAATCAGGGGCAATAAATACTAATATTTTTAAATCTCATCTGGTACTCCCAGGTCTCATTTTGTGGTATTATCATAAGAATAAAAACAAGTCATTGCCTTATACAGCCGCTTCTGATTATGACATTTACTAAGTCAGATTAAAACATGGGTCATATTTATTAAGTAACTAGCTTCTGCCCGCGACTCCGTCCGCGTGGAACTCGTTTATATCGTAGCTCCATACAAACTTTCACCCCCCATTTAACTCCCATTTGGGACTGAAACTATCTATACCAAATTTCATCTAAATCGGTTCAGCGGTTTAAGTATGAAGAGGTAACAAACAGACAGACAGACACACTTTCGCATTTATAATATTAGTGTGGATAAAAACCCCCCTACCCGTTGATGGTTTCTCTTTTTCACGGTTATCGAAGGTGCACTTTGCGAAAAATTATATTTTGTATTGCAACATACAACTTTAGACGTTGAAAACACAGAAAACTTTCCCACGGGCTAGGTAACACTTAATCATTCGTCAGTATCACACATACTTGAAAAACTTTATCTATACTATTCTACCCTGAAAGTTTGTCTACAAGTTTTTATTCTTATAATAACATAAATGAAGTAATACCATAAAATTGAGAAATGCTTTTCCCTAGAAGGCAATATGTTCTGGATCATATATTCTAGTATGGTATATCTTATTAACATCCTACTCTAGGTGAGTCTAGGGTGAAACATAGCCTAAATTTGATATAATTTTGTGGTATTCAGGTGTTTTACAAGTGTCTAAATTCAGTATACCTATTTAGACACCTGATTGGTTCGTTGTGTCTATGATAATAATCTGAAAACTAGGCTATTCCATAACTTGAGAGTAGACATAAAGATTGCATTGGGCGCAATTGCACAAAAGATCCCACTCAGTCCAAGTTTATCCGAAAGGGCCCTCATCTAGATAAGACTATTCTATACAATTAGGTTTACTGTATTTAAACACTTGTCATCATCATATATCCAAAAGCAAGGCTCTTGTCGGTGGAGTAATTTCCATCTTATTCTACAATCTGCCCGTCTTTCTTTATATGATGAAGCTTTTATTTTGTCTTTAATTTGCTCCATTTAAGTTCTTATCGGTCTTCCCCTATTCCTTTTAGACATAGAATATGTCTCAGTATAAGCATATATAGCATTGGAGCGACGGAATGCTAGTTTCCAGTAGACAAGTCTAACGATAAATTAGGTTTTACAGCCCTTGATTTTAGCTATGCCCACAGGGAACACGCGAACCTCTGTAAAATGTGTAATAATCGCAAGTAAATCAATATAATCATGTGAAGTATCACCTATACTTGTAGAGCATACTGAACAGCTTCTATGTATGTATGTTTATGTGTCTGTGTGTTCAGTAGGAGGCCTCGTGTCCCGCGAGGATGTACAAGTCGTTGCCGTCGTCTCCGGTGAGAGTGTTGCTCTGGAGCAGGTGCGACTCCAAAACCACCACCCTAGAAATGAGGAAGAGATATTGATTACCGTCAGCTCAGCAATAGGGGTGTAGACTCAATATGTATTATTAGTTCAAAAGGAAGAGCGAAAAAATATGCCTCAGGACGAAAATCCCATTCGAATATCGCAAAGAATTACGAAGCTACAACAGTTTTAATGTTGCTTGTTAGAGAGAAAACGCTAGGGGATCGTGACGTCGTGATCCTCGAGGGTCATAGTAAATGGTAATCGTTTCATATGAAGCTGCGTTTTGCCGAAAAGGGACAGATCACAACCTCCTTTTAAAACTTCGGACACTTATTTAACCTCTTGCATTGCTTTTTTTCTCCATTTGACTACATTTAAAACCTTTTTCGAGAAAACACAAAATAATTGATTATTTTATTTCTATTGATTCAGGATTCTCAGGCAATATTGCAAAGAATATTGAAAAGAACTTTCCATTCACCTCTTGCTTACAGCTACATGTATTTTTCGAATTTTAATTCTCGATGAAAATGTATGGCATTTCATCTTCCCAAAAAACGATGAGCTTCTAAGGGAGCGTTTAAAAATACCAGTCTTGTTTGACGCGATGGTTCTTAGCTATCTGTCAGAAGTGTTTTTATTTATTTATGTAGTTAGTCTCTTGAATATTCCCACCACGCATTCCGATCGCTTTACCGGGCTCGACCATAAGCGGATTAAGTCACTGTGACTTTTTGCTTCAGCGCTTCAAACGGGTCATTTATCACCGCTACTGCGCTACTGCGCGTGCGCGACACGGACGTGTGTGTCGCTGCGAGAAGTCGCTATGTGTCCCTCTATGTGTCATACGAAATGAATGGTACAGAGACCTCTGCTGCTGGCATATTCTTTTAACAGAATGCTACAATGTGTAGACATTAGGTAATTAGCATTCCTTATAATTTTTCAGTCTACTAGTACAGTCAAGGGCACCAATATATACGCACCACAAGGTCTCAGAAATATGTACACAGACCTTATTTCTGTAACAATGTGGTTGCAATATACATATTTATGAAACTGAGTGAATACATATTGGTGCCCTTGACTGTACTTATTCATAACTAGCGTATAGACGACGCCTTACCTCATTAGCGCTCTTGCTTTGCCTTATTTTTTTTCCTTCTGTGCACAAATGTTTAGATTTATACCTAGTTCAGATTATACTAATATTGTATTTCTGCAATTTTCTTTAATAAATACTTAAATAAAGCAGTAGGAGTGTTCGTGATTGTGGTAAGTAATAATTAATTCACGCAGCCATCCCATGTACGAGTAAATGTAATGTATGGCACTGACTTGTCGCCGCCGCGCAGCCGGTACGCGCGCGAGTCGTCGGTGATCTCCTGCGTGACGTCGGCGTGCCGCAGCGAGCGGCCCTGCACGCCGTGCCGGTGGAACGCCAGCACCGAGTCCGCCAGGCACACTACAACAAACAAACATACACGGTATTATCGCTCAGTTTTGGATGTACATTTCAAACAATGGTGACTAAACTAAAACCTTATCTTCGCAAATTAAATTAAATAAATAATAAATCAATATTTGCGCACAATCTTACACGAATCGACCTAGTCCCAAACTAAGCATTGCTTGTACTATGGGAACTAGACGACCATACTTATATGTAAGGAGAAATAAATATTTTAATACATAGAAAACATCCATGACTAAGGAACAAATAAATGCCCTTATCGGGATTCGAACCTTCGCAGGCAGGGTAACTAACAACTAGGCTAAACTGTATGTGAGTGTTGCAACGACCACCATTAATTTCCTAAAAAATGCGAAGGTTCTTAGTTCGAGTCTCGGTGTCGCTGAATAATCCAAACTATTCCGGTCAGGAAAAAAATACAAAAAAACGGTTTGTGTTAAGCCGGGTGGACGGTTGCGAATTAAGAGGAAACACAATGGCCGTTTTTCCATAGAAACGTAGTCCCCTGTTTTCTCCCTGGGCAGTTGAGCAATATTTTTTTTTCCATAAATCTATGGCTACATGTTACTATGTTTTCCTTTTTTTCATAAATTTATTCTTAAAAGATAAATTAACCTTCAAAAACCTAAAAAAATGCCAGATTTTCCGCTGTGTTCAGAAAACAATTTTGACTAGATTATTTAAAAAAATGTACATTTAATAGGTATTTTCGGTCCAAGCTGCAGTTGTCTCTATCGCGCTCTGCGGGGGAGGCTTAAGGTTGGCGCGACAGCAATTTACAAGTACCTATTTCTCAATTATCTCGACCTTTGTTTCCTCTTCAAGGGTTATAAACAGGGCCCGTAATTTTCATGCCGATGACATCAATTTGACGTCACGCTCCATGTAGGGTGATCCCAAATTGTTTTATTGTAAATTATTAATCATTAGTCGTCAATCATTTTAATCACGTACAAATGACTTAGAAAAGTAGTCTATTTACACGTGGAATAAATAATACTTACTTACGTATTACGTATGAACGCGAAGATGACTTAGATATTCTTTGCATGGGAATTAATGCAAGAAGGATGGCGTGCTTTACGTTAGAGAGGAATTCTGTTTTTTACGTAATTATGGAAATGTGTTAACAATACTATTTAAGTAATAAAATGTATGTATAAAAACAAATCAAATAGTTTTATTTACGTTTCTCGTATCAAGTAAGTATTATTTATTCCACGTATAAATAGACTATACTTTTCTAAGTAATTTGTACATGAATAAATGATTGACGACTAATGTTAGTCGCGCGCGGTCAGCCGAGCGTAAACGACGGTGACACTAGGTAGTTGAATAAACTGATTTGGCTAAAAAATGACCCTCATAAATATTCTTGCGAAGATTCTACAACCTATAGAACAAAAAGTGAGTGATTTATCACATAAAATGGACGGATTACTCAATGAAATATCGGAAATAAAATCAGTGTTAAATGCAACGAGAACCGAGGGGTCATTGAAAGCGGCCAGTACATCTGCGAACAAAGGCGCACTATCAACACCGAGCAGCAACGCATCGACACCAAATAGCCGTCCTGCTCTTGCGCATGTACAAGAGCAGCGCGAAACGCGTGCAGCAGCTGCGCGCACGAAAGAGAGGCTCGCAGCGCATGCTAAACAACCGGCCAAATTCAAACAGGCGGACCAAACAGCCAAGAAAGAGCCCCCGCCAGCGCCTACCGCCGGTTGAGCTAATACCATCAAAAAGAGACACATACAAATCGTTCAAAATAGGCATCCCTTCAACTGTTTATAAAGACTTCCTAGTAACATCGGCGTGGCCTCTGAACACTTGTGTGTCTGAATGTGACGTCGACACGCTGGCGGTTAGGCTAGGTTTAGGGTTAGGTTAAAATAATTGCCGTGCGTTTATATACTCGCACGCCTACGCAAATAAAATGGCAAACCAATGCATTGCTTAGTTTGGGACTAGGTCGATTTGTGTAAGATTGTCCGCAAATATTATTAACATATTATTATTATTTATACATGAATACTATTTTGAGCCGCAAAGTATGTAAACAAAAGTACCCTCTTAATTTAGCAGAATGGTAATGGCAATAAAATCATACTGCAATGTGTGTCTCCCAGAACCGACTAGACCAGCAAAGAAAGAACCCAGTGCATTTACCCAAATAAGTGTTCTACATCAAAACATCAATAGACTAGCAAACAAGACCTTCAGGATTGAATCGGAGCTCCAGACTCGAGATCAGTCAGTCCATGTATTGTGCTTGACGGAACACTGGCTTGAACTAAGCCAAATAACATCGGTAAATATAGTGAACTATCAGCTGCGCGCCCAATATTGCCGATCTTCGCGCACGGGTGGAGGAACCTGCATCTACGTGGAGTCCAGTATCCCGTGCCTCGAGCGCGAGCGCAAGGAGGTGACCGAGCTGCCAGTGGAGTCCCAGTTTGAGGCTTGCGCCGTCGAGTGCGTAGGATTGGACCTCGTTGAGGTTTGTGTGTACCGGCCCCCAAATGGTGACGTAAACCTATTTTTATCTTTGCTAGATAACCTACTAAACTTAAGTACTATTCAAAATCACAATGTACTGATACTCGGCGACATTAACATTGACATACTGAAAAAATGTAATAATGCCAAATTCTTACTTAGCACAATTAAGCAGTCTGGATTTAACCAACTAATAAATGTACCGGCAAGAATAACCCATGTATCCACGACATGTTTAGATCATGCCTACACTAACATTAGCAAATCTGACATAAAATCTGTAAATTGTGAGGATATGTATCTTTCGGATCATGTGTATCCATAAATGTGGTCGTTGACATTCACAACACCAATGAGACGCAGAACCTCCACACGCTAAGGAGAACCTTCACAAATCAGAGTAAATTAAGTTTCGCGCAAAGCCTTGACCTCTATAGATGGGAATCAATACTAGAAAAACACAGCTGTCCCGGCAAACTAACTGAACTTTTTGTGAATGTCATCAAATACTATTATGAGATACATTTTCCTATTAAAAAACACCGTATAAAAAACAGTACTAGTTTATGGGTTAACAAACAAACAAAAAAGATACGACAAAACATCCGTAAAATTAAAGTTTTGTTAGTCTCAAAGCCTAACGACGCCGACCTGCGTGCCGAGCTAAGTAAGACCGAATTGTTGTATTGGGCTGAGTTAAGCGATGTACGTAGTTGTTACGTCAATAACCAAATTTCAACTGACAATGGTGATATGTGTCGCAGTGTATGGCGAGTAATCTCAATGGAAACATGTAATAACAAAAAGACGGCGAGCACCGCGATTGACGTCCTAGTCGACAAGTCAGCTGGTGAGAGCGCCGGCGCGCGCGCCGCTGCTGCCGATGTCGCTACACTACTAAACCGGTATTATCTAGAAGCAAACATAAACAACGCCCCTCCGTGTACTCGTACCGCTCTCGAATACCTCGATCAATACTTAAATAAAACACCTCCGTTTTATCAATTCGTACCATTCTCAATTCGCGAAATCTTATTCGTATGCAAAAAAATTAAACGAAAGGACTCAAAGGACATATATGACATGACGACCCGCATCATGGATAGTTTGCCCCCGAGCGTAATCTCATTACTTTTATTACTATTCAACAAACGCGTTTCCGAGGGAGTCTACCCCGATACCCTAAAACAAATAAAAGTGCATCCCATCTACAAGGGTAAAGGCGATATGCACTCACTTAAGTGTTACAGACCCATATCATTAATTCCAGTTGTATCAAAAGTCTTTGAAGGTCTATTATGTAGTAGAATAATGGAACACATAACATGTAACCAACTACTAAACCGCCAGCAGTACGCGTACCAGCCCCGGCGCTCGACTTCGGACGCCGCGCGAGACGTCGCGCGCGCGTGCTCCAGCACCGCGAGCCTCGAGGACGGGCGACAGGTCGCGGCGGTATTCTGCGACCTGTCGCGCGCCTTCGAGATGATAGATCATGCACTTCTCCTAAACAAGTTGTCACGCTACGGTTTTACTGGTAGTTTTCACGGTACTATTGCCTCGTTCTTACACAATCGTAAACAATGCACATGTGTTCTCAATGCAAGGTCTGAAATGGAACATATAGGCAGTTGCTCTGTTCCTCAGGGCTCCTCGGCGGGCAATAACCTGTTTTTAATCCCAGTTAACGACATCACAACTGCCTGCGCCGATCCGGAGTACGTAATGTTTGCTGACGACACGTGCATTATTGTGAACGCTGATAACATCGATAATCTAAGATCCAAACTATCTACGACTATAACGCTCAAAATTTCAATGTGGTTCAAAGCAAACGGGATGTTACTTAACGTAGACAAAACAAATATAATACACTTCAAACTACAAAAGAAAGATGACTCCCAATTAAACATCTCATTAAATAATATTCCAGTCCCCCAGGTCCAGGCGACTAAGTACCTGGGTTTTATTATTGACGCCGGACTGACATGGGCCGCCCACATCGACCATGTGTGTAATAGACTAGCTTCAGCGTGCTATGCATTATCCAGGCTCGCTCCTACGCTATCCATAAATAATATTAAAAAAGCATATTTTGGATATTTTCACTCAATTTTAATACAAGGACTAGACTTATGGGCAACATCAGCTGATCGTGATAGACCGTTCAAGCTTCAGAAGCGCGCATTGCGAATCATTGCTCGTAAACCAGTTGATCACCCAGCCAAGGACCTGTTCAAACACTACAAAATCTTAAAGCTGCCCAGTGTGAATGTATATTCTAACTGCTTGCCAATACGTGAGAGCAAACCAACATATGTACTCAGCGTACGGCTTTAGAAGCGAGAGGTGTCGCGCGAAAAACCTTCTCGCGCCCCCGCGACGACGGCTGGCTAAGGCTCGTGCATCTCTCGACGTCCTCGGGCCCAAAATATATAACTGTATTCCAATTGATATTAAAAACTCAGCCAGCGACACAATCTTCACAAATAAATTAAAAATATTGCTCATTAAACTAGCTTGTTACACTGTAAATGAATTTATACAATATAGGTCATAACGACATTGTAATGTGTGTATCTAATTCAATAATTTAATCAAAAGTATGTAATAAATTCCTGTAATGTAATTTTTTGATGTAATTCTTCAATCGGACTTATTGAAAATAATTGAAAAGAATGAAACGACATTTTATGTACCAAATAAGGACCTATTCGCCATGACATGTGAACCATTGTATATATAGAACATAAGTGCAGTACCTTATCATTTTTTGTCGTGTAAAATTTCCAATTTTATTAATAAAGAATCTGAATCTGAATCTGAATCTGATTAATAATTTACAATAAAACTATTTGGGATCACCCTACATGGAGCGTGACGTTAAATTGATGTCATCGGCATGAAAATTACGGGCCCTGGTTATAAAAATATGGCTACGTACGGCAGGCGGCATGACAACAGTAATCTTCCCACATAGGTAACTCTATTTTAATAGAATACCTTTACGCACTGAACAGTGAACAAAGTAAAGTATTTACTTTCAACTATTACTTGTATCACACTAGCTTTAGCCTGGCCAATTCGTTGGTGACACTCCCAGGGTCCACGCGGGAGGCGGGGTAGAATGACATGTTGGTCACCCCTACACACGATACGAAATACCTTACGGATGCGACTCCCGACATCTCTGACAGATATTCTGCATTAACGTCCGAATATTATGTATACTATTTATACGGGTGGACGTGATATCGATTAATCAATTAGACAATTAAATTATTTTGTAAGTAATGAACAAATACAACTTGTTTTAATGTTTTCATTTTATTTAAAATCCTATATACATTAACAAAGCCTATATAGAAATATTGCTTTTTCGGTGTCAATATGAATTAAATTAGTAGCTTAAGATTGGGTACCAGTTTCGCAGGTTCTCTCCACAAAAAAACTACCCTTGAGATCCCCTATATTAGGCTCCTCAGTGTAAAAAATGTCAGTGAGTAGTTAATGCATGTGGAAATAGATGAAAGTATATAAAGGTGCGACCACACCGCTGCTCAAAATACGCTCACGCACCTTAAAACGCAGCAAAATGTATGAAGAATACGTGACGCATACGACACGTCAACGCGTATACGCAGCGTTAAGCACCGGTGTGGTCGCTCCCTTATTTGATGTGCCAATTGTTTTAGAAGCTTTTTCATCACCACTACACGCTCTACTTAAACCTAACTTCTAGTGAGTCAATTAAATTTTGCACACCTATTTGTCAGATTACAAAGCCAGTCGCGGGAGTCCGCTGGATGCGGGTGGCGCAGGACCGGTCATTGTGGCGCACTTTGGGGGAGGCCTATGTCCAGCAGTGGACAGTTAGATAATAGAGCTAGGATTCTATAAAACAAATCTTACCGCATATAGTTAAAGCTCCTTAGTGCCCTTACACGTGTATTTGAAGACTGTACAAAAAAGTACAGTCGTCAATAAAAGCTTATCAGTTTTTTGTATCAGAAACTTATTTTTATCAAGTCATAGTGTTTCTGGTTATGTAATAACTTATATACATACCTCGTGATTTGTTTTTGTTTTGCAAATCATTTAACGTACACGTGATTTTGAAAATGTGGACTCAGATATCGTTTACATAATACCTACCTAATTGGATAAGAACTTTTTTAAACGTCGTCTCGAAAACAAACTGCTTCACGATAAAAAGTTCATATGTCACATGTATCTGTATAAATGCATATATATCTGTAAGGTTTTGAACACTAGTTTATACTCAATCGTGTTCAGTTGATCTGGTAAGTTGTCCAAAATGAATCAACTAATTTAATGTAAATACAATTTCAATGTTCCTTATGTGCAGTAATTTTAGAATACAAAATGTTATGTTATTAGGCCTCTCTCCCCGGGTCTTAAGACTCGAATATGTGAATAGGGATGGGCTAGAAACCTATCCCTTAATTAATTAATTAATATTGTAATTTTATTCAAACATTCATCCGTTACCGTTTCGCTACAACCAAGTATCATATAAATCAAATCAAATACTTACATCTTAATCACAAAATAGATTTGTTTCAAAATGCCTAAAACCTGCAATGGCTTACACCTTCATAAAATACCAAAGTATCAGGATATGACTGCGTTTCAAATTTATTTTATTTTGACTGAATCTCTTTTCAACTTGGTCCTAAAATGTCTAAAACTCAAATAAACTTTCAATCAGTATGTCTAATTAAAATGATGTATTCTCAAAATACCTACAAACCACCATAAAACAAGTTCCTGTCAAAAATTTCGTTTTTGATACAAGCTTTTATTGCCGACTGTACTTTTCTGTATACCATCATCAACTACTCATTGAGACAATTCTAACGAGCCCAAACTCAACGGGGTTACGTCGGTTAATTAGTCAATACCCATGGCCACCTTCCGTCTCCATCATCAGATCAGCTCGATGGTACCATAATATTGAATTGTCATCCAAACTACACTTATACCCAAAATTTCAGCTCAATCGGTCACCGGGAAGTGGGTTACATTTAACTTGCAAGATTTGATTACAGACAGACACAGACAGACAGACAGACAACGGGACAGGTGAAACTAAATAAAAGCTTGTAATAAAATTTGCATTTTGAAATTTCTGTACCTACCTCAAGTGCCCAAACACAGCAATGATTAATTTACAAGTATTTAATTTAATTCGTAAGTCACATAACACAAATATATTGTGTGGTATATTTGGGTGAGGACCAAATTATTGGCCAGTAGTTAGCCTGGATTGTCGGTAGTTAGCCATACAAACTGAAGAAGTGAATCGTTCCAAAGTGTCACAACACAAAAATTAACCATAGAATTGTATGGTCAATATTCGTGTCACAACGGAAATCTTTCATAGAAAATTTAATTGAGTAAGTTAAGCTAGCCAAGAATTTGGTCCTTACCCATTTTTGCATGAACATAATGTGACATAGTAGGTATATTTCGACACTCTCAAGGGAATCAAAATGTATAGGGTACTTTCCGTCGACCTAGGCCTATGTAATTTGGCACTTTTAGCATAACTGTGGGTATGAAAAATCGACAAAATGTGATATTGCAGTGATAGGTTGCTAGCCCATCGCCCACAACACACTTCAACCCTGCTCCCTTTGTCGACTTTTACGACACCCACGGGAAGAAAGGGGTACACTACATAACTCCGAAGAGTCATTTGTCCGAAAGCATATTTTTTCCGAATTTCATAATTCCGTAAACCATGTTCCGATGTTTTTTTTTTGATCTTTCAGGATATAATACTAACCTAATTAACCTAACCTTTTTATGTATTTTATTTAATAATCTCCTTTTTATGTATTTTATTTAATAATCTGCGTCCAAGTTTTCGTTAAGCTACTGCTAATGGCGTTCGGAATTTTGATATATCGGAATAATGATGCTTTCGGACAAATTAATCTTCGGAATTTTTGTGTGTTCGGGAGGAAGAAAGGGGGTGGTGAAATTCTAACCCGACACCACACGGGCTAAATAAAAATATAGTCTTTATTTATAGTACATAATCAGTCAAAATCATCGAAGGAGGAAATTTGTACGGAACCCTCGGTGGGCGAGTCCGACTCGCACAGTTTGTCCGATTTTTATACAATTAGGTACATACGTATTTCGTACTAAAGTAGCGCTACGCACTGTAGCTGTTCGGTATCATTTGTACTATAATACATAATACGTGCAGTTTGTAAACTCACTACCTATTTACCTACGTATCCAATAATCCTGTCTGCTAATAATTTGAGTTGATAAGATTATAGGGATATGAAATGTTACATATGTAATTTATTATTTATATGCGTTTTTCTAATTTGTTAACTGGACACAAACAACTACATGCGAGGGGGGGCTCACATAATCTTTTACATTTACCTATAGTACAAGACAATCATAATCATATAATATTAGACAAGCTAAATCTATCGGCAACTTCAAATCTCTTCTTAAAGAACATTATTTGTCTTTCCCCTAACCCTAACTGTCCTACTATTATTATTATTGGCTGACTGTTTGTTTTATATATTTTTATTTGTGTTATTTGTATATATGTATGATTGTGTATGTATGTTTATATATAGAGCTATTTATGTACGTGCATTAATATAATTATTTAGATTTTTGGCTTATTGTAATCTCTGCACCACCTACTACATAATCTAGTTTTATCTCTTTCTCCGATACACAAAGGTTGTCTGGAAGAGATCGCTCTTCAGCGATAAGACCGCCTGTTATCTACCTCTACCTACATGTTATTGTATTGTTTTTCTTTTTAACTGCTTTGTTTGTGCGAGGTGTGCAATAAAGAGTATTTGTATTGTATTGTATTGTAGTTTTCTGAGGCTGCCCCTTCTCTATAGTTTAACTAACTAACCTCTATTTATAATTAGAATAATTCGCCTTCCTAAAGGCTGAAGAAGATTCAGATGTGGAAAACTGTTTTACACATGTACCTACTCGTATATTTTGTTCAAAGTTACAAGAAGTTAGGTACTTAACAAAGATAAGTAGATACTTGTATAGAAACTAAGTAAGAATCCTTTGTTCTAACGCATTTTTTTTTCTGAATAGACAATGAGGTTCCTGCCATTCTCCTGTCTCCTGCTCGGGTGCTGCCTGGCCGCCCCCAGTGACCCCAAACCCGAAAGTCTCGATATCGTCATCACGGACCAATTGCTCAGAAATGACTACGTAGTATACACTGCTGAGCATGACATTGTCAATATATTTGCCCCCTACAACCAGTTCCCTTTTAAAAAATACAACTTGTGGTCTCCGGTGTATGCGTGGGACTTCACTGGTAATGATAACGGTGAAGAGTCGTGCGCAAAATATACAGTGTTCTTTGTAGAAGCTGATATCAACAATAACCAGAAAACATACAAAGGACTGTATGTAAGGAAGAATGATCAAGTTACTAAACTACTCGACAACGGCAGAGACGCTGTGGCTAACAACGAAGATGTGGTTTACTTCGGGGCCAGCGACGGCCTTTACAAGTACAACGATGCTGCCAATACTGCTGAGAAACATGGAGGTGTCACGGACGACATCATCCAACTGGCGTTTTGTAACGGGACTAACACCATTTACTATGTAACTGCAAATCATGAAGTGTACAAGCTTAACACTGAAGCGACGTCCAGCGTTAAAGTGTCGGCAGTCAAAGATGTCCAAGCTATAGTCTTCGGTTTTGAGGGAAAAATGTATTACTACGATTCTAAGAATGACGTCTATGTCTTTGATGAAATGGATACCATAGAGCCCGTTAAAATAACCGGTTTTCCGGCGGCGGCTAGCGCTAATAAAATCATGCTGATTTCACCCTTTATTGGTGTGGAACGGGGCGCACTTTTGCTTGTAGATAAAATCGTGTACTTAATCAAGCCAAACGGTACAGCCAGCAAAACTAGAATCAGTCTAAACTTGGAAATGACTGCGTACGAGCCGAAGCCTGCTCTGATCCAGTACCTCGCTAAAGATAAGAAACTGTACGAGTTAGATGTTGGTGTAGTTTATAAGAGCAACCTCGACAAGTTGCCAGCGGGTCTAAAGCCGTACGTTGACAAGTTCCCAAATTTTGTCGATTGTAATAAAACATCGGTGTAATTGAAAAAAGACCAGAACCAAATTAAACGAATTGCTTCAATACATCTTGTTCTTTTATTTGGATAAGTATGTATGTATGAGGTTAATTCTACTAGTGAAAGATTTTTTGAATGAGGAGTAGTTTCAGAGGTAACCCCCTACATACAAAAATACACAGCTACGCACATACATAGCTACACCTTAACTGACTTCACCTCTTTATAGTATTAGTATAGATTGATGATCAGATGACCTGGTGAAGGTCGCGGGAGTCCGCTGGATGCGGGTGGCGCAGGACCGGTCATTGTGGCACTCTTTGGGGGAGGCCTATGTCCAGCAGTGGACGTCTTTCGGATGACATGATGATTATGACAATTAAATATTAATGTGAAACCTAGCTTTAAGACGGTTAAATCTTCATTGCGTAATGTAATAACTGTATAAAGTTAAGCGGGAAGAATAGCTTTGCAGCAGCGAGCAGCTCGCGCCTGATAATAGGTAGATACTTTTTTGATGCTTTTTTTGGGCTTGATGAAATTTCCACTTCGGGAGAAAACGGTTTCCACTAACTAAATCTTAACAAATCACTTTGATTTTGATGTCGATCGCTTCAGCATAATACATTCTAGGTTTATAGGTTACGCTTTTTAAAGAAAGAAAATTGAAAAAAGGAAGCATAAACCTAGTATTTTATTGTGTCAATAACGTCCTAAAACATCATTGAATTAAATTATTAAATGATTATCGAACGAGCGAGCGAAGCGAGTTCTATGCTTCAGCTGGCTCGAAAATCGGTTGTATGGCCGGCCGGCGTCCAGCATCCGGGGTCCGCTGTCTGCCCTGCTAGCATCTCTTCTACAGGTCGCATTTTTCTCAACAGATTCTCTTGAAATTTTGTGAGGTTCGATAGTTAAATAGTATTTTCTTGCCAATTCACTTAAAAAGCACTTAAGGTGGAGTCTTGTAATTGCACCTAGGTATATCTGTCTGGTAATTGCAACTAAATTTAATAATGCCCTCTAGGATA
This sequence comes from Epinotia bilunana, assembly GCA_947049275.1. Classification (NCBI taxonomy): domain Eukaryota; kingdom Metazoa; phylum Arthropoda; class Insecta; order Lepidoptera; family Tortricidae; genus Epinotia; species Epinotia bilunana. Next base: position 12,038,408 of record OX346274.1, on the reverse strand, counting down.
GTGTAGTTATTAAATTTAGTTGCAATTACCAGACAGATATACCTAGTTGCAATTACAAGACGCTACCTTAATTATCAAAATAATATGGGTGTACACTAAATAAAATAATCAATAATGTCATATTTTCTCGAAAAAGGATTGAAAATATAGTCAAATGGAGAAAAAAATCAACGCAAAAGGTTTAATCACGAAGTTGTGTCCAAAGTATTTAGAAGGGGTATGTTCTGTCCCTTTTTTGTAAAACGCAACTTCATATGAAACGATTGTCATTTACTATAACGCTTGCAGATTGTGACGTCACTAACTGCGAGCGCTTTCTCTCACTAACAAGCAATATTAAAACGGTTGTAGCTGCGTCATTCTTTGAGATATCTGATTGGGATTTTCGTCACTAGGCATATTTAACTGCCTTCTTTCTTAAGGAGTAATATTAAATATTTAGTCTACACCCGTATCATACGAAGAAACGGGTTTCCCGTGCCGTGTATATGACTAATTGTATCAAGGGGGACAGCGCGTACGCAGTCCCCACTACCAAAAATTACGCATCCGAGTTATCCACATTAGGGATAATCGCAAGGGTCAACCCAACCGCAGTGCAATGGGAGAGTCTCGCCCTGGGGGAACCGCCTTCATGATCACGGTATCCCCTATGCCAGGTAAGTATGATTTCACAACGGTACACCGAGAGGGTCACTAAACCAGGAAAAATCTTAACAGCGCGAAGCAGAAATCGACACGGACGTAACAGCGACATCTATCGGGGAATTGGGTAACTAAACCCTTGTATGATAGACAGTCATATATAATCTTTCCGGTTATAAATGGGCACTAGTGTTTGTATGACGATATGCGATATGATATGATATGATAAATTGTATACGACAATGAATTATTACAATTGTAATTATAAAAAGTATGGAATAATTACAACAAAAATGCACGTATTCTCCACTTGCCGCGCCGCGCATTCAATTAAATCCGAATCACTAGTACAATCACTAGTACGTACGCCCATGTTACTCCTTTGGAGTTGCATGCATGTATAGGCTGCGGCTGCGGCTGACTGTAAGATAATTATATGCAATATCACTAATGATAGTAGCAGTACCACTGGCAGAAGATATCAATCCATTTGATGGGTTCAAGCGTTTGTTCCAAATCACTTTCGTGGTTACATTGTAATAGAAGTGACTGCACATTTCGATTTCGTTTCTAGTTAAGTATCTAAGTTTACCGGACATGTAACAAGTATCCGGGAACGGCATCAAAATTTACGCTCAATACTTCAAAAATATGACCACGAAAGAGAGGCGGTTGAAACGCTCGAATAATACCCCTGATATAATATAATAGTCTAGAAAAGAAGCCGCCACGATGTATGTTTGTAATTTTTATCTATGAGGTAAACGGTAAGTCTTCTTACTGTCGAGTTCTCCAATATCTATCACCGTCAATCATAAATATCTACACCCACACCCAGTCCAATACAACAATACTACTAGAATACAATATACAATTATGTTACTCGACTGTTCCATTTTGAACACATGCACATCAGCCTGTTAAAATAACCAAGTGTCGATTCAACACGCTAACACGCTGTCCCCCTTGAAATCTTAAGGTATGACTGGGCTTATTGTGCAATTACGTGTGTGTGTGTATGTCAACTCTCGGATCACCCGTGTAATCCGAGAGTTGACATACACAATAGACATGAGTAGTTCGCGAATGAGTGATTCAAATGAAGTACTTCAGTATGAAGGGCCATATAAGGTTCTAGAAAGAAATGACAAAGTTTTCAAAATACAATTGGAAGACCGAAATGTAAACATGTCAATTGACAGGTTAAAACCTGCATATTTACTTAAGGAACAAGTAGACTCACCACAAAACATAACTTTACCAGATACATTACAAGCGGACAGCGGAATCGCTCCGCCTGTGCCTAGCGTCGCGCCCTATGTTACACGCAGCGGGCGAACTGTTAAGAAATCAGTACGGTTTTGTGATGAGTAAACTTATTACATTTAGTAGGTTAAGATTTTTTTGCAAGTATGTTCCAAATGTTCTAGTGTAAACATTTATTTGTAGGTTAAACATGTTGTAATTTTTAAGGCAAGAAAAATAGTTTGCATTTCAATTACAGCAGCGAACGTATTAACACTTCATTATGGGAAATTACGGTACCAAAACAATTCGGGTAATACCGATAAGTCGAATACCCTAACGGCAGAAGCATCCATTAATGTGTCTGGATTGGCTACTCAACTTAATACGTTCAGCATTGTGCTACTAGTGATTGTAACAATATTGTTCATTTTTATAGTAGTTGTAAAAGAAAAGTGAGCAAGTGGTTCACAAGGAAAGTACGTGTTCTGGCGCAGGACCAATTAGCTGCTGGAGCTCAGGCTGCAAGTCAGCCGCAGCCGCAACTAATCTATGTGAAAGTTTAGTGAAGGTGGTGTACGTGTAGGTAGTATTACACTTGTTTGTTTTGTAATTATAACTTTCCTTCTTTCGTGTTAGAATAGGAGCTATGTATTAACGTGGTCATTCTAAAAATAGATCGGGCAGCCATTATTCAAGAGCTGCCAATACATTGTAAATTCGACCTTATTGTTAAGATATTAAGGTATGTAATCAAGTTTCATTGTGTTCTGTTATCATTCCGCAGCTTATAATTCCAAGTAGAGCCGCGTGGATTGTTTTCGAGGCAAGTTTTTAATTTCATGATAAGTACATTTGGGTACAAAATGGGGATAACAAATGCAATAAAAATTTCAGATAAGATAAATTCTTTATTATGTTTTTAGACATATTTCATGTTCATTTGAAAAATTTTGTATTTTTTTTTTTGGGAAGGACGACTATAGGAACAGGCTATGCGTTGTCAGCATTCCCGCGCGCCTCACGGAAAGCCCGACACATAGCGCGCTCGATAGTTGCCTCCCGGTGGTACTGAAGTAAACACATCCTTAATTAGCTACCTCGGCCTTCTCATTTCAAACTCCCAGATAAGTTCCCTAAATCACTCTTTCGTTCACTACTTCAGTTCGGATTCATAAACTTCAATCCTTCAGTATATTATTTAGAAAATTGATAGTTAATTCTGCCTATTGATCGTTGAATATGAGGCTCAGGACCGCTTCGGCCTCAGTTTCATTTCGTCATCTCCATAAATCGTCCACAGTGCCATGTCGTCAGCCTACAATTCCTAAATCGTCACCTTCCTAACTTGCCTACTTTCTGATATCGTCAATACCCCATTTTGTCTAAATTCCTATTTTGACCATAGTGCCAACTCGTCCAATATCTGATATCGTCAATATACCATTTTTGTCTACGTTCCTATTTCGACCAAAGTGCCAACTCGTCCGCGTTCTTTTATCGACCTAGGAGTAGTAAAAGTTATTTAAATAGTAGGCACACACTGGCATTTATGCAATTATTTGAATTGAGAATGTAGAATTAATACTGATTGTCACTTAAACTGTCAGAAGCAGCACACATTTTATTCAAATAAAATATTTTTTCTAGCTCAATAGGTATCTAAGAAAGACAGATAAATAGGTAGTTACAAGTGCAATGTGCACTTCATATCTTCTTAAGTGCTATTTTCCAGCTAGTATGCGGCAGTTACAATTAGTATTTGCTGTTGTCACACTTGTCCTTAACCATAAAGATAACTTTGATGATAATGATGATGTACTATTAGGGCTGCTATGTAGTTGACGAGTTGGCACTGTGGTCTAAATAGGAATGTTGACGAGTAAGCACTATGGACGAATTAGGAGTGTTGACGAATCGGCACTGTAGTCTAATTAGGAATATAACCAAGTTACTACAGTGGCCCACGTAAGAAAGCGGGCGAGATAAGAAAGTGACGATATAGGAATGCTGGCGAATCGGAACAGTAGACCAAATGCGAATGAGAACTACTTAAGAAGTTGCCGAAATGAAACTGAGGCCGAAGCGGTCCTGAGCCGAATATGATTCGATTCGATGATATGAGAGATTTAATGTTATTTTAATTTTAAAGCAGCAAGTAACCCAATAGTTCATTGAAAGACACGCGTACGACTGATATGATATACTCAATCTATATCAACTGATGTAGATGCACCTCTAAAGCTACTGAACTAAAAGAGTGATATACTTCACAGCGAACGAAAGATGCATATCAATCTTCTTCTAAGCGACACATTTTGCGCATGACTAATACACAATATTGCATTCAGGTTTCCAGGGGGACAGCGCGTACGCAGTCCCCACTACCAAAAATTACGCATCCGAGTTATCCACATTAGGGATAATCGCAAGGGTCAACCCAACCGCAGTGCAATGGGAGAGTCTCGCCCTGGGGGAACCGCCTTCATGATCACGGTATCCCCTATGCCAGGTAAGTATGATTTCACAACGGTACACCGAGAGGGTCACTAAACCAGGAAAAATCTTAACAGCGCGAAGCAGAAATCGACACGGACGTAACAGCGACATCTATCGGGGAATTGGAACTAATACGTTATGGAGATGAACGAGCAGATGTTTTCCTAGTACAAAAGAGCACGTGTGCATATTGTGACATTATATGATACGCTTCCTGGTTTCGCATGAATGTTTTACATTTATCTATGACAGTAACAATCGTACAATGGGTGACCTTTATAAACCGTCGTCCCTCCTAGAGTTATTTCGTTATTTGTTACTTTATTTCATTTTTATTGTTACCGGCTACTGTGCAATCAATCTATGGTCAAATTACCAACTTACTCTTAATAACTTATTGATAAAAGAATAGGGACGTCTCGGTTCATTTTCGAGAAAAGTATTGGTTTTATTAGTAAATTGTCACTTTTGTTATTATTCATGTCAACATTTTCGGTTGTGTACCTAAGCAGAACCCTTTTTAGGGTTCCGTAGCCAAATAGCAAAAAACGGAACCCTTATGGATTCGTCATGTCTCCGTCTGTCTGTCCGTCGGTATGTCACAGCCACTTTTTTCCGAAACTATAAGAACACTGTTGGAACTTTTTAAGAAGATGTATTCTGTGAACAGCATTAAGATTTTCACACAAAAATAGAAAAAAAATATTGGGGGTTCCCCATACTTAGAACTGAAACTCAAAATATTTTTTTCATCAAACCCATCTATGGATAGGTCTATAAAAATGTAATTGAGGTTTTTAATATATTTTTTTTCTAAACTGAATAGTTGCGCGAGAGACTTCCAAAGTGGTAAAAGTGTGTCCCTCTGTATAACTTCTAAAATAAGAGAAAGATAATGATAAAATTAAAAAAAATATATAATGTACTACCATGCAAACTTCCACCGAAAATTGGTTTGAACGAGATCTAGTAAGTAGTTTTTTTTTTAATACGTCATACATAAACCGTAAACCGCAATTTACCTTTCATTTAACGGATAATGGTACGGTACCCTGTGTGCGCGAGTCCGGCTCGCACTAGGCCGGTTTTTTTTTTATATTTACGTTAACGTCCGCAACTTCCTGTAGATAATTCTAGTAATTCGATTAATGAGCATTTGTAGAGGATAGTACAAATCTAGTACGTCAATTGTCGCACTTTTAAATTAGGGCTTTTATTAAGTAATTTCTTATGAAAAGTATTGAAATTCTTCAGACAATTATAATAGCAGAATATTCAATGACAAAAAATTGTTTTAAAATTAGTAACAAAAATTAAACGTTTGTCAAATAGGAATATTAAAATGCTGTACAGTGTACAATCTTTTCAAGGATTCTATAAGAGGTTAAAATGTATTAAAAAACCAGCCACTCAGACAGCGACAGTACCCCACGCCTCCCTCCGAAGAGGGAGGTGAACGATCATCGATGGCTAATGACCAGACAGTCATTGCCTCTCTCACGCTCAGGGCACCGCGCCACATCTCATCTTCGTGGATGGGGTCAGCTCACGTATTGTGATAGCCTGGTGAAGAGCTTACTATAGAAATGATCCTATGAAGTAAAGTCTTGACATGAACAAATCGACCAAAGGAGGTCATGATTCTGAGAAAAATCTTAACAGCGCGATGTACAATTTAGTATGAGCGCACGACGGACGTAACAGCGACATCTACCAGGTGATGGGGTAAGCGCGCACGCCGTCACCACGTGTTCTATATTTACTCAGCGATGATGTAATCACGTGGCGCCTGACCTTGCTTCCTCGATAACAAAACCACGATACAGATATTGAAAGTATACTTAAAAATCCTTCAATTACATGTTACGGCAGTAGTTCAAAACTAATTTTATGATTGCAGTTATTTTTTTAAAATTGCCTCCACTTTTATGTTATTTTATGTGTCTACTCAGAACAGAAAGTCAGAATCACGAGCTCTTCCCTATATGTATATGAGACCGTTTTAATATTGACGAATTAAGTTAAATTCAAATCAATACCACATAACAAGGATGAAGGAACTAGGGAATGCAATCTCAAACCGAGATTGATAATTCGAGATCTCCGTATAATTCAGATCTTAGGGAATCGAGATCTCGAAAAATCTCGACAATATCGAGATTCCACTTTTTTCTTTACATAGCATTAATATGGTGAGAATTGCCAAATGCGACTAAAACAATACTTACTTAGGGTAAATACTTACCCTAAGTAGGTGGTATAGTTATGCTATTATATATTTTGAGCATAAAAGACATCTATGGAATACTGAACCAATATTTTTTGTTAACTTGTACAACACACACGTAAAAAATGTGCACACACGCCACGCACCAATATTCCGTCCGTCCGCTCCTGCCGCTAACTCCAACGATTAAAATGTTTAACTTAAGAGGAAATGCAGGCTGGCGCGCAGCTCACACAAAAAACTTGAATTTCATGCCGCCTTAGTCCCCTATTGCCTCCGCCAGCTTTAAACCATTACTAATCATTTTTGTAACAATGATTAACTAGGAGTCTCCCTATGTTCCTATTTTTCGTTTTAATTGATAACAATGATAAGGTAACTGATTTTGTTAATGAAGTATAACGTAGAACCACTTATAAAACACTATCTTTATGTACAGTCAGCAGGAAAATTAGCTAAGCGGGTCAAGTGCTCATAATGACCTACACACGACTAATGTCAAGAGGATAAGGACTGCCCAGATCATTTTGAGCGTATTTTTGCATCACTGATTCTGCTGCTGACTGTACCATCGCATCGCCTACAGATGTCAAATCTAATAAAAGTTTAATTAACGAAACAGTAGCTCTTCGTTAAGGGGGTGCATTGAAAATTATCGCGTGCTTAGAAACGCTGTTTGTCTGACTAGATTAAGAAACAATAAGGTCTGATTTTCATTTAAAAATAACCAAAGTTGGGTCTTTATTTTCCTTTTCTTAAGTCTATTCAAACAAAACATTATTTTACGACACAATCAAGTTAATAGTCTAAAATATTATCTCATCTAAATTCTCACTTAATGAAATATGAATAAAACTTCACTGTTAGGTATTTATCGAAATTTGTTTAAAAAACCCATTCCCGAAGTGTTGCGTTTTTATTTATTTTTTCTTGCTCAGCACAACTTTCTCGACCTGCTGCTATGCATTTTATTATGTTGTCATGAGACGTATGTGTATTGGCAGTGGGCTTACGGTCTATTTGCTTCGTGCTATTCTATATTACTACTGTATATATTAGTCTAAGGCTGCATGATACGATTGAAGATGATAATAATATTTATGAATATTTATTGTGTGGGTTTGAGATAGCTAAGTTATGATAAAACGTACTAATTAGAGATGTGCCAACCCGAAAATATCCCAAACCGAATTGAACGGTTCGACTTTCTATGTAAACCGGTTTCAACCCGGGTTGATCAAACCGAGTTGCTATGACGGTCCTAAACGTATTAATATTAATGTGGTATTCGGTTTGACCTGTCCGAGTCGATCCGTGAATTTAAACACCTACTTGTTCGGGTTTTAAACCTAAACTAAACTGTTTATAGGTTATTGTTACATTTGTGAGCGTTACCTCGGTAGCGCCATAGAGTAATAAGTAATTATAAATTGCTCACTATATTTCATTCAAAATTAAATTGCAAAACAAAACTACAAACCTTGTTGCAACGAGATAAGGTCTACTAATGGTCGTCGTCGTCACCCGCCCACCTGTTCGGGAGAAATCGGGTTTATTCGGCTACTCATTCGGTTTGCCCGCTCCGGCCCAGCCCGCTCGCGCGAGTCGCGCGCGTCGGTTCGGTTTCGTTGGCTCGGGCCGCTGTCGGCGAGCGGGCTCGAATGTTGCGGTTCGCTGCTCGTTATAGAATCGAGTTAGTGGACTAACAAACCGGGTCGGTTCGACTTTAGCTTGACTCGGTTTGAACCGGGTTGGCAAACCGAGTTGACACATCTCTAGTACTAATGCCATCATCATAATGATCTTCCCACAAAACTATTTCGTCAAAATACTTTGCTGTTTACGAGGGGGACAGCGCGTACGCAGTCCCCACTACCAAAAATTACGCATCCGAGTTATCCACATTAGGGATAATCGCAAGGGTCAACCCAACCGCAGTGCAATGGGAGAGTCTCGCCCTGGGGGAACCGCCTTCATGATCACGGTATCCCCTATGCCAGGTAAGTATGATTTCACAACGGTACACCGAGGTGGTCACTAAACCAGGAAAAATCTTAACAGCGCGAAGCAGAAATCGCCGCGGACGTAACAGCGACATCTAGCGGGGAATTGGGTAACTAAAACGTTGTATGGTGATGAGCGAGGAGGGGCATAGGCCGAGTAATAAAGTCACAAATAACTTGTAAAGTTTTGTGGTATAGACCACCAAACTTTACAAGTTATTTGTGACTTTATTTAATTTTTATCGTTACCACCCACTCTGTGCAAACAATCTATAGTCAAATTCGTTGGTATTTAAATTAAATTAAATTAAATTTAAAAAATCTCTATTTCAGACTTTACATCCATATTGTAATTAGTACAGCTTGCAACCTAGGTTAATTGTAAAACACTTGAGTAGCTATTATTAATTAATTATAATTATATTGGGTACAGCTAATTTGACCAACCCAGTGTGCCAGGATTGGACAGTTAAACCTCCCCGCAATGACACGCAGAAGACTGTTGGGACTCCCCCTGAGATGGTTTAGCATCGAGACGATTTTCTTACGCATAATAGCTTGAAAACCGTCCATGCGCGCCTCAGCAAACTTAAGAGATACTGCACCATCTAGGTAGACCCAACAGCCCTCTGAATGCATTATTATATTGTATGCGGGCATTAAACGCTCTCATGTTATACCTCACCCACAAGCTGCTCGAGTAGAAAGATTGGCTATATGCTTTCAACAATGCGATTTTCACATGTATGGAGCATCGAGCAAACCTGTTTGACCTTACAGCCAATGCCCTGCGCTCACGCTCAATATCCGGATCATCATTAAGAGGGTACGTCAGAATGTGACCCAGATATGTGAACCTGTCTACCACGGTTAGAGGTATCCCATGCAACACGACCGGAGGAACAAAGACAGGCCTATTCTTGCTCTTAATGAACACCATCATCACACTTTGTTTGGCACTATACTGCAGCCCATGCGCTACACAGCATACGCCTCACAAAAAAATCACCAGCTTATTTGTGTGATGAGCACGAATGTTCCTGAGTCATGGTATGTATTTGAGTATTTTTTTATCTATATATTTAAGTATGTTTATCGTCGTCTGGTACCCATAGTACAAGCTTTGCTTAGTTTGGGACTAGGTCGATTTGTGTAAGATTGTCCCCTAATATTTATTATTTATTTCTCAGTGCACTGATAGATACTCAGCAGCACCATATCATCAGCATAGCTTAATGTTATTTATACATACTCCATCTATCTAGCAGCCCGCATGTATGCCGCCGAGTCCTTTCGCCATAGTATGTCGTAATCGATCCTGTCAAAAGCTTGACAAATCGAGGAAACAGGCATACACCGGCACATGGATAACCCCAGAAGGAAACTGAACTGAGCATCCAATTTTTTTTTCTAATGTTAATAAATGAAAAGGGACGTCTCGGTTCATTTTCGAGAAAGGTATTGCGTAAATTGTCATAAAAAAAATCCGAACCATTTTCTTATTATTTACGTTAACTAGCAACTTCCTGTAGGTAATTCGATTAATTATCATTTCTAGAGGATAGATAGTACTAATAGTACGTCAATTGAGACACTTAATTAAGAGCTTTACCAATATTTTCTAAGTAATTTCTCATGAAAAGTATTGCAATTCTTCAGACAAATATATCAGAATATTCAATGACAAAAATAAATTTTAAAATTAGTAACAAAAATTAAAAGTTTGTAATAGGAATACTATAAAATTCTTAGTGGAAATCTTTTCAAGGATTATCATGGAAGTAAAATGTGTTTAAAAACCAGCCACTCAGACAGCGACAGTACCCCACGCCTCCCTCCGAAGTGGGAGGTGAACGATCATCGATGGCTAATGACCAGACAGTCATTGCCTCTCTCACGCTCAGGGCACCGCGCCACATCTCATCTTCGTGGATGGGGTCAGCTCACGTATTGTGATAGCCTGGTGAAGAGCTTACTATAGAAATGATCCTATGAAGTAAAGTCTTGACATGAACAAATCGAACAAAGGAGGTCATGATTCTGAGAAAAATCTTAACAGCGCGATGTACAATTTAGTATGAGCGCACGACGGACGTAACAGCGACATCTACCAGGTGATGGGGTAAGCGCGCACGCCGTCACCACGTGTTCTATATTTACTCAGCGATGATGTAATCACGTGGCGTCTGACCTTGCTTCCTCGATAACAAAACCACAATACAGATAGTAAAACGTAAAATTGTGTACTACGGTACGTAATGTACTATTACGTCACTAGATTTACCGCCCACGGGCGCAGCGGCAAATCTCACTTCACTCACACCCAGAAGACGAAAAATTGTGTATGCACCACGGGCAGTAATTCGTAAAGCCCCAGATCGCATATTTATGGCATTCACCAATTCACTATACAAGCGAGACAAAAATGTAAGTAGGTTCATGGTCCTCTCTCCCTCTCACTGAGCATAAGCGTGAGCGAGATGGAAGTGCGTGTTCGGAAGCGCTGAAATCATATTTTTTAATATTTTGGCCGTTTAATTAATAAAAAAGTAATCACTGTCATCACTGAGTTCTCTCAAACATGAAATTGCTGATTATTAGAAGTAATTTTAATATTTTTAGCTTTTGTGCATAATTTTAGACCCATGTTTGTGATTTTTTTTCTATCGAGCGAAAATTGCTTAATCGTGTTTAGAATCTGAGGGCCTACCGCGAAACGAAAACGAACTTCGTTCGTGTATCTCTCTCTCTGTCGCTCGAACCAGCAGGTGCAACAGAGACGGAGATACACAAACGAAGTTCGTTTTCATTTCGCGGTAGGCTCCTCAGATCTCGCTGCAGAAAACCCTCGTATTTTTTGAAACCATAGTAATATTATTATAAACAGACGCATTATATCAATTTTCGCATTATATACTGTTTCAAAAACTTTTGTCGAACCTACGGCGCTTTGCGTTGAAGCACTAGGGCTTGCATTTTCAAGAATCTTTGTGGGCCAATCCCGGCGGCACTGCAATGCCGGGCCGACCCGTGACGGGAGTGGAGCGAGCCCCGAACATCCCGTCGGTTTACAAAAATCAGATTAATATACTGGTCCCTCAGTGAGGGAACTTTCAGATATTAAGCTGAAAAGAACAGATACTACACTTTGATCTTAGCCAAAAGGCCGAGAAGCGATAGCTGCAAGATTTTGTTCGAGGAGCGTCATTGAATCAGGAAAAATCTTAACAGCGCGAAGCAGAAACCGCCGCGGACGTAACAGAGCCATCTAGCGGCAAATTGCGTAACTATGCTTGTTTAACACATTGTACCACTATTGTTTTTTTACTAGTATTTGACCGTGTCCTTGTCTGCTCTTGACAAGTATTTCAGCCATACGACTGAGGTAATTAGGCAAAAGAAAGCATTCTCGACATCATAGCCTATTTATTATTATTTTTAAATCGAGTCAAATTCGCGTCTGCTTGTACGATACAAGATTCCTTTTTTCGTGGTATGATATGATCGAAGTTTAAAAAATCGTGGGTTGTGGATCGTAAAAGTAACGAGGACTATGTTTAAACTATAACATATATCTGATATCTCACTACCCCATCAACAAAAAATTGTCCATACAAAAAGCTTCTATATTTAAATCGAAACAGGTTATTGAGTAAGCTGTCACGTAAACAAGTTGTATGGTCACTCTTCTGTAATCCTTGGTTGCAGACGTTGTCCGCTGAATATTCTTCCAAGTAGTCATCGACCCCGTATCTAATCAAATGTAAATAACTCGAATCAGTCTAAACGAGTTCATTCGCAACTCGAATCAACTCGCATACCAAACTCTAGCTAGAGTTGATACAGCCGGACAAGTGAGCGGATAATGAATGCGAGTGATGCGAGTGCGAGTGCACGCGGCAGTCAGCGATTTGCCAACTCGAAACCGAAACTCGACTCGACGAATAATCATTTTGTTTTGATTCGTATTCCATTGCCGGGGTAAGACTGACTCAGTGACTCGGCAAGGCAAGTGTAAACTCGAATCAAGAATAAGAATGCGAATACTGTGAACTCGACTCGACTCGCCGATCCTGCTGGTGCTACCGCGGAGCGGATCCCATCCGGTTGATGCGAGTCGAGTCAACTCGAGTTGCGATTCGAGTTAGCGGCCGAGTCAACTCGAGTTATCCGAGTTGCAATAAATTCGACTCGTAACATCGCTGCGGTGCTACCCTGAGGTAGGCCACATTCTCATAGATAGTGGAGGTGCGGGGATGGCTAGAAATAGATCGATTTCAAATAACGTTTGGCGCTCTTTGGGGGAGGCCTATGTCTAGCAGTGGTCGTCTTTCTGCTGATATGATGATGATAGACTCATAGCAATTGCTACCGTCTGGTTAAGGTCGTCGGGTTTTATGTGACACTGACAACGCCACGCGACTATGTGCAAACCGTAGATTTAATAGATGGAGTCCTAGCGAATGGGCAAACGGGATAGAGATAAAACTAACCTGACTAAATTGAGAAGGATCGGAAGACATCTCATGTTTATATACTTGAGTTATATATCAGTTTAGGTGAAATATATTGACAGGTTGTGACCAACAAAAATTGCCTATACGCGCTGAAGGAGAGTAGATTTGACATTGTATCTCGTTCCCACTTGTGGTTTTGCCTATGCTTACATCATTGTTGCGCGTCTGTGCGTGTGCCCCTATATTATCCCTTCTCTAAGTGTGCGAACGATAGCCTCGCTGGCGGTGTCCGTAGGGTGAATTTGCGCCTCGGGGGTGTACAGAACCGTTTAGCCGAAGCGGCGAGACGGGCAGGTAGTTCAGTACTCACGTATGCTGTCGATGTTGAAGTCAAACTCTATGCGAGGCAGCAGTTTGTGTTTCCTTTTATCGTCGTCGCGCCGCTCCAGAGATGGCAGCACCGGTATTATGTCCACCGCGTTCTCGTGCGCCACCAGCACCTGAAACATTACAGCATCCTTCCATTTATATGAACACACTGGCTATTGCAAGGGTACGGCGGCTTTTCCACCGGCGAGACGAGGCGGTTGTTGTATTAAAACGCAATCGGCGATAACTTCTCAAATATTCTAGGGGTGATAATATTTATTGTATAACTAGGAGAACTGGAGGTACAGTCAGACTTATATAGTTAGTGGCAGCCAAGGTAGCCAAATATTTCGGTGCACGCCTTTATTACTGTAAGAATAAGGGTGTGTTACGAAATATTTGGATACTCTGGCTGCTACTAACTATATTACGCTGACTGTACATTGGAGAATAGAAAAAGGAAAATAAAAACTACAATTAAACTAGACAAACTAATTGAGGGGGATCGCATCCAGCCTAATGGGGACTCTGCCGCAGGGTCCCGATCTGGTTTTTCTAGGTAAATCTTATAAGATGCACATTTGTTGGGACACTTTTTCCATGGTTTTGGCAGCTGGAATACTATTTTTTTTATAAATTTGCCAGGGAAAGGGTCAAATATGATAGATATTAGTAGAGATACCTATACAAACTTTAATCTTCATGGGTGTTGGGCGCCAAAGAAATAAAACGATAGTTATATAATGTTGCTTTTAACTGCTGATTTGAATTAATTTATAATCGTGATCAAAGCCGGGTTAGAGGCCATCGTGCGGCTTTAGAACTACCATTTATATAACTACCATTTTAAACCACAAAGTAGTCGTCAAGACAATTAATAAAACATGACATTCATCAGTTAACTCTATTTTATATTTTACAAGCAAATTGAGCAATTGATCAGTAATTGGTAAGCCATTATGCAGCTACTACTAGCGCCATCTAGTTAAGAACTGGAAGTCACTCTAGAAATCTTCGTGACGGTAGATGGCGCGACGTGTCCCAGGATGTTACAGTACATTAGAGCATAATGCGGCGACTACTAGCGCCATCTAGTTAAGAACTGGAAGTCACTCTAGAAATCTTCGTGACGGTAGATGGCGCGACGTGTCCCAGGATGTTACAGTACATTAGAGCATAATGCGGCGACTACTAGCGCCATCTAGTTAAGAACTGGAAGTCACTCTAGAAATCTTCGTGACGGTAGATGGCGCGACGTGTCCCAGGATGTTACAGTACATTAGAGCATAATGCGGCGACTACTAGCGCCATCTAGTTAAGAACTGGAAGTCACTCTAGAAATCTTCGTGACGGTAGATGGCGCGACGTGTCCCAGGATGTTACAGTACATTAAAGCATAATGCGGCGACTACTAGCGACATCTAGTTAAGTACTGGAAGTCGCTCTAGTAATCCTCGTGACGGTAGATGGCGCGAAGTGTCCCAGCCTAGGAGTGATGATACAATATGTGCAAGTATCGTTAAGAACTAAGAAGCCGCTCTAGATATCCTCGTGTTGAGAGATGGCGCAACGTGTTCCAGCAAATGATATTACAGTCGAGTCGAGTATAATAGAAGCGGACAAAGCGTCAAGAAAATAGGTTCACGAATTTAATGCTCGTGTAGTTATTTTGAACTAGAATGTACTATAGTGATTTATATGGTATAAGTAATGTATGTCTGTACAAATATTTGTTGGCCGATAACTCGAGTATCGTTGATCGACAGTCGTGAAAATTTGGTAGGCCAATTAATTCGATAAGAATTTTTCAGTTCGAATATGAGCCAACTCGGCCGGGTTTCCGACATATAGGGGGTTGTAAGAGGGGGTAAATGTGCTTGGTACAATTTACAGTCAGAAAGTCGTTTCGCATTTGTAACGTATGCATTAGTACGGACCGTGTCCTTGTCGAGCTGGCGCACGGCGCGCAGCGTGTGCAGGCGCTCGCCGCGCGGCAGCACGGTGTTGCTCCCGCTCCCGCTCACGCTCAGCTCGTCAGAGTGGAACCAGTTCGCTCCTGCAACATACATAGCAAATTGGTGACTACAGGTCCTGTGTCAATTCGCCGACAAACTGCCCTCAGGCGATACCGCTAACACACCTATACTTATTAAGGGCGGTTTGCACCAAACCATGTGTAATCGTAAACGGTGTTCGTTGCAATATGAATGTTTGAAATGTTTGACAAGTTTCTATTCAATGACAGCTGCCGCTGCTGGGTCCCGTTTTACCATTTGGTTGACGAGGAACATTATGATATGAGACACTGTACCGGAGTTGATGTTAAGCAAGCATAGCCGGAGCGGGCGGCGGGTGGCGCCCACGCACACCAGCGGGTACTCCAGCTCCGGGGTGATGATCAGCTCAAACACGAGCAAGGGAGTCGGCAACACGCACTCTATGTTCTGGAAAGAGACAAACGTCATTTGAAATCCCCGAAAAAACATCGAAAGGTATAACCAGAGACTAGTAAAGTCGTTTTAATCTCGAGATCCCGGAAAAATCATCGAAAGGGCGCGCGTGTATAAACAGAAAGCCCTAGTTGTTACAAATGGTGTAACTAACCTGAGCTGGTCTTATTTTAGTAATTTGGCCTATCGCTCCAGTCCAGTCCCGCTTTAGCTTAGCTCTCTTGGCCCTCACATGAACGAATATTATACAAATACAAATCGTTTATTTGCTGAATACAGTTTACCGATGCAGTTTAACATTATTTTCAAGTTCGGTGTATCCAGCCTGCATGCAGACGTGCAAATTAAATAGTTACGGATTAAAAAATAATAATGACAAAATACACTTGAAAACAAGTGAAATAAAAAGATTTTTCAAATAATCCAACTGCTTTTTTCAAATTTTATAGCATATGTCACTCTCACGATCAAGAGGAATCCATCGACACCTCATATGTCGAAATCCATCAAACGGTTTAGGCTGCAGGTCGTGCCAAAGAATAAGGTCACATACATACGCTCGAAAAACATAACCCTCCTCTCCTTCGGCAGTCGGGTAATGACAATACATTAATAAATGGTATTAACAAACACAAGGAGGCATTGAATAAAATATAATTATTATAAAGAGACATTGAATAACTAACAAATGTCAAAGCTTAAACCTATTTGCACTCGAGATACATTTTTACGCTGTAAAAACATCTGTCCAGGAAGGCTGTTGGCTGTGAGTGATTTAAAGTTATCTGGGAGATGATTGTAGATAAAACACATGTTAATTACATTCCTTTTATAAATCGTTTTACGGCTTCGAGGTCCGTACAAAGAGTTCATAAAGAACCATGCGTCAAAATTGCCCCAAAACCAACAAACATAGAGTTGGGCCATTACATGGGTCTTTAAATCTACTTTATTTCATTCTATAGGCACTAAATCGTTTCATTCCATTGCAGAACTGAGATATTCATGTTTGTCAGCGTGAATACGAGCTATGAAAATTCTGCAGATATAATCATTCTGGTGGGTAGTTAAAACAAAATATATTGATAACGAAGACAATACCAATAATATTTCATAAAAACGTTTCACAAATATTCATTTTATAAACAACGTTTGGCAAACTAACGATTAACAAATTATTCGTTTCATAAAATATTGTTTTACAAAGAGTTCATTAGACAAATCATTTAATTGAAAAAACATCATATTATAAATCATCATTTGACAAATTACTCATTTATTATTCGTGACAATTGGCAAAGTAACGTTTGGTAAAATAACGTTTAAGAAAATGCATTGTTTGGTAAATACCTTATTTAATAAATCATTGATCGGCTTGATAAAGTTTTAAACCACAAGTTGTATAATTCTATACAGGTATTGTATAAGTCTTTATGAGCACACGCATAAGTCTAAAAGTGTTTAGCAAGTAAGTTATGATTCCTAGCCTAATAGGTCTTTAAATGTTCTGACATAACAGGTGGATTACCTATCTATTCTACTTTAAGGCAGGTCAGTGTAGGTACGACGACGAGCGAAGCGAGGAGGAGTGTTAGGAAAAACCGCCACCCTACAGTGCGCGAGCCGAGCGAGCGAATAAGCGTGCCGCGGCACCGGCTGGCGAAGCGCCAAAACCGATTTATGTTTAAATACTATACTTTTTTAATGAATTTATTACAGGAATGTTTCTTGGCCAGTCCGCTAGATACCGTGATATGACAGATATTTACTTTTATGAAACAATCATTTATCAATAGACGATTTCTAAAATGACCTATTTTATAAACGATTTATTTGGTAAATGATCATTTTTAAAATGACAATTTAACATTCAATGTTTTTTTAAAGTGTAACATGTGCTAAATTAATATTTGTCAAATAATTATTTATATTATAAGCATTTTGAGGAATGGTAAGTTTGTGAAATAAATAGTTTGTGAATCGTTTATAAAATGATCATTTATGAAACGTTTATTATGAAATTATGGTAAACCCGAAGACAAGACATGTTCGAGCACGGAAATACTACATCTACATTCTAGTGGATAAAAATAAAATTGGTGCAGATGCCGTCCGTCACTATTACTGCTCTTGTTTAACTGGGAGACGCACAATAGGATCTTGTGCACACAAAATTTCCATTATGTGGTATTTAGGGTTAGGCAGGCGCATGCGATTTAATCATCCCGCAGGTCATTTAAATGACTTAGTTACTGATTTATAATGAGATAACAACTTGATGTAAACAGTAATTGTATGAATAAAACCAATAATTAGCTACAACATATCTTTTTTTTTACACACTTCGGTATCCTAATGATTAATGACCGGTATTCTCTGAGTAACCCGTTTTCTGATAGATCGTATTCACGCTGACTAACATATTAATATATCAGTTCTGCAATGGATTTCAACTTGGTGCCTATAGAACGAAATAAAGTGAATTTAAAGACCTACTTAACGATCTAACTCTTAGCCGTGTTGGTTTTGGGAAGTTCCATACAAAGTTGTCCATGGTCCTCTCTTCCTTGTCTGCCTATTAATTATTTCCAAATACCTCTGAATTAAAAAGCGTGTTGTACCTTGAGCAGCATGAACTTGTGCAGCGGGTCGTACCACTGCATGAGGAACAGCCCGTGCGCAGTGGCTCCGCACAGGTACTTGTACCCGTTATACGGGTTGCGGGCCACGGCGCACCTTAAACAGCCTGCAACGTGAACCACATGAGTGTTTAATGCCTCATTTGCGTTCAGCCGAAGTGGGCAGGGAAGTGGGCGGGGAAGCGGGCAGGCCGGGCGTAAAATGCGATACTACGCCCGTCCTGCCCACTTCGGCTGAATGTAAATCAGGCATATTAGTAAAGTCCGTCGTCCATCACCGAGTAGAGTGGAGAGGTGTTGGATAGGGTCGGATTGGTGCGCCTACAAGCGTGCCGTAACATCATCGTCATATCAGCTGAACGACGTCCGCTGCTGGACACAGACCTCCCCCAAAGAGTGCCAAAGTCGCCGGCCCTGCGACACCCGCATCCAGCGGACTCCCACAACCTTTACCAGGTCATCAGTCCACCTTGTGGGGCCTACCCACGCCGCGCCTTCCGGTACATGGTCGCCACTCGAGAACCTTTCCGTCTACGTGTTATGTACCCCGCCCACTGCCACTTAAGTTTAGCGATTCGGAGGACTATATCGGTTGGTTCACTAATGTTAGATCAAACAACTTTTGGCCAAATGTTTCATTTGACAAAAGTTTAATTTGACCGAATGCATTTTTTTCTTGAATAGAAAGCTTTATAGGATTATTATAAAACAAACCTAACCTAACCTAATGACTTCTATTTGATGATATTCAAAGAATACCCGAAAATACCACTGTTTTGACAAAAAATGCATTAAATCAAATGAAACATTTGTCAAATGATACATGCTATTTTTGAATTGCCACTTAATGGAATGATATTATAAATATGATTTATGACCTTTTTACTTGTGCATGATTGTCTTTTTTGTTTTTTTTTTTGCGTGTAACAAATGATTTGGTGATTTAACTGTAAGCTTGTATTGTCTTATTATGAATAAATAAAGCTGAAGTAAAAACGAGGCGATGCGGGAAACTCCATTTATTGACAATAAATCAAGTTACTATTATTTTTAAATAAATGCTGAATCGTGAATCGTGTATAAGAAAGAAAGAAAGAAAGATACGTGCATAATTATTTTCCATCGTATTTTCACGGAAACGTACCAACGTGTCTTGCTATTTCAGTCAGTCACAGTACTAAAAGTACTGAGGGAGACTGAAGTAGCATGACAAACACGAATGTTTCCGAGAAAATACGATGGAAAACAATTATGCACTACATTTGTACTTACATGCAGCATCAATACAATAAAATTCATTCTTCCTTATTAAACTAAAACAACAACTAAATAAAATAAAAAAAAAAACAATTGGCATATTTTTGCTGTCACAGTGCTAGATTAGGATATGGATTTCTGGAGCGTCAACAATTAACTCTTAAGTATACGCGAACAAATGGCTATTTCATCGCCTGTACTACAGGGTATGATATTTCCCGAAACTCGGCCCGTCACTGGATTTAAAAAAAAACCTACCTACCTACGAGATATCATTTGATATTTAAAAGTAGCTTTTCGGTGATGGAAAACATCGCGAGGAAAACGATCTAATCCCAACATCTTTCCCACTAGCTTGAAAGGTCCTCGGGTCCTGCCAAAGGAAATACTTGAGATTAGGCCCCAAAGCGGGCTCCGGGCTCCTTTAGGGTACAGCCGGGAAAAACGCTCGGAAGATGAAATGAAATTAAAAATGAAATGAAATTTATTTATGCATGTGGGAAATGAAGACGACGAGTATGATATTTCCCGTCTCGCCTCAATCTTCGTGCGCGTGAACACGCTAAATCTCGGAATTAGGTGCCAAAGCGTACCCCAGGCTAGCGGAAAAATGGCAAGAAGATGATTGTTTTTAACCCCCGACGCAAAGAGAGGGGTGTTATAAGTTTAACGTGTCTGTGTGTCTGTGTATCTGTCTGTGGTATCGTAGCTGCCAAACGCGGTTGCAATGCGGTTTTTTTTATTCGAAAGCTGTTGTGAGCGCGAGTGTTCTTAACCATGTTTCATGAATATCTGTTTAGCAGTTTTTGAGATATTGGACTTTGAAATGAAAATGTCGGGGGTTTTTCAACTTTTTCAAGCTTTCATTTACTTTCACCTGTCCCGTTGTCTGTCTGTCTGTCTGTAATGAATGAAATCTTGCAAGTTAAATTTGACCCACTTCCCGGTGACTGATTGAGCTGAAATTTTGGATATAAGTAAAGTTTGGATGACAATTCAATATTATGGTACCACCGAGCTGATCTGATGATGGAGACAGAAGGTGGCCATGGGAATTCAGTACTTAACCGACGTAACCCCGTTGAGTTTGGGCTCGTTAGAATCGTCTCAATGAGTAGTTTGTGATGGTATACAGAAAAGTACAGTCGGCAATAAAAGCTAAAAGTTGCAGTTATACCTCTAGTGTCAGGCACCCTCGTGGTGAGCGCGAAGCGGCGCGGCAGCAGGCGCGGCGGCAGCACGCGCAGCGACTTGTTGCCGCGCGCGCCGATCAGCGCCAGCAACTCGTGCCGGTACAACGATGGAGTTTCTATGTTGTAGTTATACCTCTAGTGTCAGGCACCCTCGTGGTGAGCGCGAAGCGGCGCGGCAGCAGGCGCGGCGGCAGCACGCGCAGCGACTTGTTGCCGCGCGCGCCGATCAGCGCCAGCAACTCGTGCCGGTACAACGATGGAGTTTCTATGTTGTAGTTATACCTCTAGTGTCAGGCACCCTCGTGGTGAGCGCGAAGCGGCGCGGCAGCAGGCGCGGCGGCAGCACGCGCAGCGACTTGTTGCCGCGCGCGCCGATCAGCGCCAGCAACTCGTGCCGGTACAACGATGGAGTTTCTATGTTGTAGTTATACCTCTAGTGTCAGGCACCCTCGTGGTGAGCGCGAAGCGGCGCGGCAGCAGGCGCGGCGGCAGCACGCGCAGCGACTTGTTGCCGCGCGCGCCGATCAGCGCCAGCAACTCGTGCCGGTACAACGATGGAGTTTCTATGTTGTAGTTATACCTCTAGTGTCAGGCACCCTCGTGGTGAGCGCGAAGCGGCGCGGCAGCAGGCGCGGCGGCAGCACGCGCAGCGACTTGTTGCCGCGCGCGCCGATCAGCGCCAGCAACTCGTGCCGGTACAACGATGGAGTTTCTATGTTGTAGTTATACCTCTAGTGTCAGGCACCCTCGTGGTGAGCGCGAAGCGGCGCGGCAGCAGGCGCGGCGGCAGCACGCGCAGCGACTTGTTGCCGCGCGCGCCGATCAGCGCCAGCAACTCGTGCCGGTACAACGATGGAGTTTCTATGTTGTAGTTATACCTCTAGTGTCAGGCACCCTCGTGGTGAGCGCGAAGCGGCGCGGCAGCAGGCGCGGCGGCAGCACGCGCAGCGACTTGTTGCCGCGCGCGCCGATCAGCGCCAGCAACTCGTGCCGGTACAACGATGGAGTTTCTATGTTGTAGTTATACCTCTAGTGTCAGGCACCCTCGTGGTGAGCGCGAAGCGGCGCGGCAGCAGGCGCGGCGGCAGCACGCGCAGCGACTTGTTGCCGCGCGCGCCGATCAGCGCCAGCAACTCGTGCCGGTACAACGATGGAGTTTCTATGTTGTAGTTATACCTCTAGTGTCAGGCACCCTCGTGGTGAGCGCGAAGCGGCGCGGCAGCAGGCGCGGCGGCAGCACGCGCAGCGACTTGTTGCCGCGCGCGCCGATCAGCGCCAGCAACTCGTGCCGGTACAACGATGGAGTTTCTATGTTGTAGTTATACCTCTAGTGTCAGGCACCCTCGTGGTGAGCGCGAAGCGGCGCGGCAGCAGGCGCGGCGGCAGCACGCGCAGCGACTTGTTGCCGCGCGCGCCGATCAGCGCCAGCAACTCGTGCCGGTACAACGATGGAGTTTCTATGTTGTAGTTATACCTCTAGTGTCAGGCACCCTCGTGGTGAGCGCGAAGCGGCGCGGCAGCAGGCGCGGCGGCAGCACGCGCAGCGACTTGTTGCCGCGCGCGCCGATCAGCGCCAGCAACTCGTGCCGGTACAACGATGGAGTTTCTATGTTGTAGTTATACCTCTAGTGTCAGGCACCCTCGTGGTGAGCGCGAAGCGGCGCGGCAGCAGGCGCGGCGGCAGCACGCGCAGCGACTTGTTGCCGCGCGCGCCGATCAGCGCCAGCAACTCGTGCCGGTACAACGATGGAGTTTCTATGTTGTAGTTATACCTCTAGTGTCAGGCACCCTCGTGGTGAGCGCGAAGCGGCGCGGCAGCAGGCGCGGCGGCAGCACGCGCAGCGACTTGTTGCCGCGCGCGCCGATCAGCGCCAGCAACTCGTGCCGGTACAACGATGGAGTTTCTATGTTGTAGTTATACCTCTAGTGTCAGGCACCCTCGTGGTGAGCGCGAAGCGGCGCGGCAGCAGGCGCGGCGGCAGCACGCGCAGCGACTTGTTGCCGCGCGCGCCGATCAGCGCCAGCAACTCGTGCCGGTACAACGATGGAGTTTCTATGTTGTAGTTATACCTCTAGTGTCAGGCACCCTCGTGGTGAGCGCGAAGCGGCGCGGCAGCAGGCGCGGCGGCAGCACGCGCAGCGACTTGTTGCCGCGCGCGCCGATCAGCGCCAGCAACTCGTGCCGGTACAACGATGGAGTTTCTATGTTGTAGTTATACCTCTAGTGTCAGGCACCCTCGTGGTGAGCGCGAAGCGGCGCGGCAGCAGGCGCGGCGGCAGCACGCGCAGCGACTTGTTGCCGCGCGCGCCGATCAGCGCCAGCAACTCGTGCCGGTACAACGATGGAGTTTCTATGTTGTAGTTATACCTCTAGTGTCAGGCACCCTCGTGGTGAGCGCGAAGCGGCGCGGCAGCAGGCGCGGCGGCAGCACGCGCAGCGACTTGTTGCCGCGCGCGCCGATCAGCGCCAGCAACTCGTGCCGGTACAACGATGGAGTTTCTATGTTGCAGTTATACCTCTAGTGTCAAACTTCAAACTTCAAACTTCAAACTTCTTTATTTGCATAGAATAGTTATATACAAAGAGATGGCAAATGTTACTGGAGAACATAATTCTGCTATAAGTATTACAAAACAATAATACTAGCATGCAAATAATTAAAACTTATCTAATAGGAACAACTTTATATCATAGTATTGTTTTTCTTGCAATAGTTTTATTATGCTCCTTCGGAACATATTGAAAGGCAATTGTTGTATATCTGGCGGTAACTTATTAAATAACTTCATGCACATGCAATAACATTGTTTTGCATAAAATGATGTTCGCGGGATGCGATCGTGTTCCAGTCGCCCTGGATTTCTTGTATTACGGTGATATACATCTCTTGCTGTTTTAAACAAGTCAGGGTGTTTTTTAACAAATATACAGACCTCTAAAATGTATATACACGGCAATGGTAGTAATTTTAATTTCTTAAATATAGGCTTGCATGACTTATACTGATTTACACCACATATCGCTCTTAAGCATTTCTTCTGGGCTATGAAAACCCTTTTAAAATTCGAACAGTTTCCCCATAAGACCAGTCCGTATCTTAATTGAGAACTTACGTAACCGTGATACGCGGTTAAGGTAGCTTCTAGGGTGGTAGTGCGTCTAAGTCTTTTTAGTACATATACAAACCTATTAATCTTGTTACATACACTTTCGATTTGGGTTTCCCAATTTAGATAGGAGTCCAATTTTAAACCTAGAAATGTAACTTTATCCATTTCATTAATAGCTTTGTCATTGTATTCTAAATTTAATTTATTATGAATTGTATTAAATTTTTTTTTCATGCCAAATTGTATGGCATTAGTTTTATCAACATTTATTCTTAAGTTCTGTTGTTCTAACCATTTAATTAATAATTCTAGTATTCCATTAATCTTATTGTCGTAATTATTATTATTATCATTTTTTCCTGTTGTTATAATTATTGAGATGTCATCTGCAAATAAAACGGACTTACATGGAATCACATCCGGCAGCTCATTTATGTAAATGTTAAACAAAAGAGGGCCTATAACACTACCTTGAGGTACGCCATATTCATTATATTTATACTCTGATTGATATATGACCTCCTCATAGCGCTCATTTAAGGTAGTTATGTGTACACATTGACTTCTCTTTTCTAGGTATGTTTTTAACCAAGATAGTGCTGGTCCTCTGATTCCATATTTCTCAATTTTTTTTAACAGTAGCGAATGATTGACAAAATCGAACGCCTTCGACATATCTATGAAAACAGCTGTGGTGCGCTTCGATTCATCCAAACTTTTAGCCACAAAGTGAACGAGGTTAAACACAGCCAGTGCTGTTGATTTGTTTTTTTGAAACCCGTTTTGTTCGGATCTTATAACGTTAAATTTATCTAGGTAATCAGTCAAACGATTGCACATACATTTTTCTAATACTTTTGAAAATATTGGTACTAACGTGATAGGTCGATAGTTTTCCATATGCGTAGTGTTGTTTTTTTTATAAAGCGGTTTAATTATAGTCAACTTTAGTACTTCTGGAAAATGTCCACATTCAAGTGACCAGTTCGCTAAAAAGGTAAGTATAGGTATAAGCTGCATTCGGCATCTTTTTACAATTGTTGTGCTAATTTCGTCGTATCCTACGGCATTAGTATCATTCAAAGACATTATAATTTTATTCATTTCGTTTTCAGAAACGGGTTTTAAGAAGATGCTAGTTTGATGTGTATTTATCTGCGAGATATTTCCTGTGGTAGTACAGTTTTGGTTTGAGTGTGTAAGTTCTATGTAATATGTATTAAAATTGGATGCTATTTCACCTGGATCGGTTATAACCTTGTTATTAACTCTTATTTTATTAATATATTGTGGTAATTTAAAGTCTTCAGTTTCTCTTTTAATTATTTGCCATGAGGCTCTACACTTATTTTTACTACGCATTAAATATTTTTGATTACAAATTCTTTGTGATTTGTCAATGCACCCTCGTGGTGAGCGCGAAGCGGCGCGGCAGCAGGCGCGGCGGCAGCACGCGCAGCGACTTGTTGCCGCGCGCGCCGATCAGCGCCAGCAACTCGTGCCGGTACAACGATGGAGTTTCTATGTTGTAGTTATACCTCTAGTGTCAGGCACCCTCGTGGTGAGCGCGAAGCGGCGCGGCAGCAGGCGCGGCGGCAGCACGCGCAGCGACTTGTTGCCGCGCGCGCCGATCAGCGCCAGCAACTCGTGCCGGTACAACGATGGAGTTTCTATGTTGTAGTTATACCTCTAGTGTCAGGCACCCTCGTGGTGAGCGCGAAGCGGCGCGGCAGCAGGCGCGGCGGCAGCACGCGCAGCGACTTGTTGCCGCGCGCGCCGATCAGCGCCAGCAACTCGTGCCGGTACAACGATGGAGTTTCTATGTTGTAGTTATACCTCTAGTGTCAGGCACCCTCGTGGTGAGCGCGAAGCGGCGCGGCAGCAGGCGCGGCGGCAGCACGCGCAGCGACTTGTTGCCGCGCGCGCCGATCAGCGCCAGCAACTCGTGCCGGTACAACGATGGAGTTTCTATGTTGTAGTTATACCTCTAGTGTCAGGCACCCTCGTGGTGAGCGCGAAGCGGCGCGGCAGCAGGCGCGGCGGCAGCACGCGCAGCGACTTGTTGCCGCGCGCGCCGATCAGCGCCAGCAACTCGTGCCGGTACAACGATGGAGTTTCTATGTTGTAGTTATACCTCTAGTGTCAGGCACCCTCGTGGTGAGCGCGAAGCGGCGCGGCAGCAGGCGCGGCGGCAGCACGCGCAGCGACTTGTTGCCGCGCGCGCCGATCAGCGCCAGCAACTCGTGCCGGTACAACGATGGAGTTTCTATGTTGTAGTTATACCTCTAGTGTCAGGCACCCTCGTGGTGAGCGCGAAGCGGCGCGGCAGCAGGCGCGGCGGCAGCACGCGCAGCGACTTGTTGCCGCGCGCGCCGATCAGCGCCAGCAACTCGTGCCGGTACAACGATGGAGTTTCTATGTTGTAGTTATACCTCTAGTGTCAGGCACCCTCGTGGTGAGCGCGAAGCGGCGCGGCAGCAGGCGCGGCGGCAGCACGCGCAGCGACTTGTTGCCGCGCGCGCCGATCAGCGCCAGCAACTCGTGCCGGTACAACGATGGAGTTTCTATGTTGTAGTTATACCTCTAGTGTCAGGCACCCTCGTGGTGAGCGCGAAGCGGCGCGGCAGCAGGCGCGGCGGCAGCACGCGCAGCGACTTGTTGCCGCGCGCGCCGATCAGCGCCAGCAACTCGTGCCGGTACAACGATGGAGTTTCTATGTTGTAGTTATACCTCTAGTGTCAGGCACCCTCGTGGTGAGCGCGAAGCGGCGCGGCAGCAGGCGCGGCGGCAGCACGCGCAGCGACTTGTTGCCGCGCGCGCCGATCAGCGCCAGCAACTCGTGCCGGTACAACGATGGAGTTTCTATGTTGTAGTTATACCTCTAGTGTCAGGCACCCTCGTGGTGAGCGCGAAGCGGCGCGGCAGCAGGCGCGGCGGCAGCACGCGCAGCGACTTGTTGCCGCGCGCGCCGATCAGCGCCAGCAACTCGTGCCGGTACAACGATGGAGTTTCTATGTTGTAGTTATACCTCTAGTGTCAGGCACCCTCGTGGTGAGCGCGAAGCGGCGCGGCAGCAGGCGCGGCGGCAGCACGCGCAGCGACTTGTTGCCGCGCGCGCCGATCAGCGCCAGCAACTCGTGCCGGTACAACGATGGAGTTTCTATGTTGTAGTTATACCTCTAGTGTCAGGCACCCTCGTGGTGAGCGCGAAGCGGCGCGGCAGCAGGCGCGGCGGCAGCACGCGCAGCGACTTGTTGCCGCGCGCGCCGATCAGCGCCAGCAACTCGTGCCGGTACAACGATGGAGTTTCTATGTTGTAGTTATACCTCTAGTGTCAGGCACCCTCGTGGTGAGCGCGAAGCGGCGCGGCAGCAGGCGCGGCGGCAGCACGCGCAGCGACTTGTTGCCGCGCGCGCCGATCAGCGCCAGCAACTCGTGCCGGTACAACGATGGAGTTTCTATGTTGTAGTTATACCTCTAGTGTCAGGCACCCTCGTGGTGAGCGCGAAGCGGCGCGGCAGCAGGCGCGGCGGCAGCACGCGCAGCGACTTGTTGCCGCGCGCGCCGATCAGCGCCAGCAACTCGTGCCGGTACAACGATGGAGTTTCTATGTTGTAGTTATACCTCTAGTGTCAGGCACCCTCGTGGTGAGCGCGAAGCGGCGCGGCAGCAGGCGCGGCGGCAGCACGCGCAGCGACTTGTTGCCGCGCGCGCCGATCAGCGCCAGCAACTCGTGCCGGTACAACGATGGAGTTTCTATGTTGTAGTTATACCTCTAGTGTCAGGCACCCTCGTGGTGAGCGCGAAGCGGCGCGGCAGCAGGCGCGGCGGCAGCACGCGCAGCGACTTGTTGCCGCGCGCGCCGATCAGCGCCAGCAACTCGTGCCGGTACAACGATGGAGTTTCTATGTTGTAGTTATACCTCTAGTGTCAGGCACCCTCGTGGTGAGCGCGAAGCGGCGCGGCAGCAGGCGCGGCGGCAGCACGCGCAGCGACTTGTTGCCGCGCGCGCCGATCAGCGCCAGCAACTCGTGCCGGTACAACGATGGAGTTTCTATGTTGTAGTTATACCTCTAGTGTCAGGCACCCTCGTGGTGAGCGCGAAGCGGCGCGGCAGCAGGCGCGGCGGCAGCACGCGCAGCGACTTGTTGCCGCGCGCGCCGATCAGCGCCAGCAACTCGTGCCGGTACAACGATGGAGTTTCTATGTTGTAGTTATACCTCTAGTGTCAGGCACCCTCGTGGTGAGCGCGAAGCGGCGCGGCAGCAGGCGCGGCGGCAGCACGCGCAGCGACTTGTTGCCGCGCGCGCCGATCAGCGCCAGCAACTCGTGCCGGTACAACGATGGAGTTTCTATGTTGTAGTTATACCTCTAGTGTCAGGCACCCTCGTGGTGAGCGCGAAGCGGCGCGGCAGCAGGCGCGGCGGCAGCACGCGCAGCGACTTGTTGCCGCGCGCGCCGATCAGCGCCAGCAACTCGTGCCGGTACAACGATGGAGTTTCTATGTTGTAGTTATACCTCTAGTGTCAGGCACCCTCGTGGTGAGCGCGAAGCGGCGCGGCAGCAGGCGCGGCGGCAGCACGCGCAGCGACTTGTTGCCGCGCGCGCCGATCAGCGCCAGCAACTCGTGCCGGTACAACGATGGAGTTTCTATGTTGTAGTTATACCTCTAGTGTCAGGCACCCTCGTGGTGAGCGCGAAGCGGCGCGGCAGCAGGCGCGGCGGCAGCACGCGCAGCGACTTGTTGCCGCGCGCGCCGATCAGCGCCAGCAACTCGTGCCGGTACAACGATGGAGTTTCTATGTTGTAGTTATACCTCTAGTGTCAGGCACCCTCGTGGTGAGCGCGAAGCGGCGCGGCAGCAGGCGCGGCGGCAGCACGCGCAGCGACTTGTTGCCGCGCGCGCCGATCAGCGCCAGCAACTCGTGCCGGTACAACGATGGAGTTTCTATGTTGTAGTTATACCTCTAGTGTCAGGCACCCTCGTGGTGAGCGCGAAGCGGCGCGGCAGCAGGCGCGGCGGCAGCACGCGCAGCGACTTGTTGCCGCGCGCGCCGATCAGCGCCAGCAACTCGTGCCGGTACAACGATGGAGTTTCTATGTTGTAGTTATACCTCTAGTGTCAGGCACCCTCGTGGTGAGCGCGAAGCGGCGCGGCAGCAGGCGCGGCGGCAGCACGCGCAGCGACTTGTTGCCGCGCGCGCCGATCAGCGCCAGCAACTCGTGCCGGTACAACGATGGAGTTTCTATGTTGTAGTTATACCTCTAGTGTCAGGCACCCTCGTGGTGAGCGCGAAGCGGCGCGGCAGCAGGCGCGGCGGCAGCACGCGCAGCGACTTGTTGCCGCGCGCGCCGATCAGCGCCAGCAACTCGTGCCGGTACAACGATGGAGTTTCTATGTTGTAGTTATACCTCTAGTGTCAGGCACCCTCGTGGTGAGCGCGAAGCGGCGCGGCAGCAGGCGCGGCGGCAGCACGCGCAGCGACTTGTTGCCGCGCGCGCCGATCAGCGCCAGCAACTCGTGCCGGTACAACGATGGAGTTTCTATGTTGTAGTTATACCTCTAGTGTCAGGCACCCTCGTGGTGAGCGCGAAGCGGCGCGGCAGCAGGCGCGGCGGCAGCACGCGCAGCGACTTGTTGCCGCGCGCGCCGATCAGCGCCAGCAACTCGTGCCGGTACAACGATGGAGTTTCTATGTTGTAGTTATACCTCTAGTGTCAGGCACCCTCGTGGTGAGCGCGAAGCGGCGCGGCAGCAGGCGCGGCGGCAGCACGCGCAGCGACTTGTTGCCGCGCGCGCCGATCAGCGCCAGCAACTCGTGCCGGTACAACGATGGAGTTTTGCCTGGAACAGATGCAATATTACGATAATACTGAGCTGTCCCAGAAGTAAAGAGACAATTTTATTTTCAAAATATTTAAAATATAGTAAACAATAAAAGTTATAATATTGGTTGAATGTTGTAACAAAAGTTATTAAATTATATTAAATTTGCACCCACGTGGTGAGCCTATAAAAGCAATTTTTCTTGTATTTTTGACGGCACGCCGCATTACGGCTGATCCAGATTTTTCAGCCACTTGTTTTGACAATCTGGTCCATCGTTGCTTAAAAGCTTTTAAGGATTTTGGTTTTTCTGTTTGTTTCTTATATTCTCTTTTACATAGGGACCAAAACATCTCGATACCGCGAGCTTGTGGTACATTTGAAGCGTTTTTTTATTTACGTACAAAGTCGATTTTTTCACACTCTAAGTACCGAGTAACTTCAGTAGCGTAGTGGCACGTTGCCATGTCCGACCAAAAGATAACCTTATCTCTGGAATGATGCTTGTCTATGAAAGGTATCAACCATTTAATAATGCATTCATTCAGATACAATTTTCCGTTCATTGAGGCTGAAGTAATGTATGGCTCGGAGACATTACCAAATTCGTCTATAGCTTGCCATACTAAAAAAATTGTGCAAAATTCGGCTTTTTGTACAATTTTTTGGTCGTAAGTCACATCGTTACGACTGGTTGAATGGAAATACTGCTTTCCAGGAACATCGTTGGCATCTGCCGGGACATAAGTTTCATCGTCAATAACGAGTACTTTTCTCAATTGACTGTTATAATCTCTTCGGCACCCTCCTTTAGCACGTTCCTCTTGGTCCTTCATGTATTTAGGAGCTGATTGTTTCACATATGTTTTCAAACCTAGATCATTCCTTTTCATTCTGGCGACAGACGACTTCGATATTTGTAATCTATCCGCTGTCACTCGGACGGAGATTGAAGCAGTCTTATTAAAAATCGATTTAACTCGATTTACATTTCGAGGTACCATCACTGACCTATCTCTTCCCGGAATCTTCTTAAAACTAACCTCTCCCGTTTCTTCATAACGTCTTATATTCATACTACTTCTATATATACTAGTTTGTCTAGCTCCTTCTTGAAGAAAGTGATTTACTGTATCCTTTTTATTATGTGACTCGTAAAATAGAACAACCCTAACAGCAAAAACTTTAAATTCTTGACGCTTCATGTTGAAAAAATTGAATGCAATAACGAAATTCCCGCTTTATATGACAGATAACGAAACCATAGACGCAGTGACACCAAAACTTTTTTCCTTATAATAAAATTTTCAGTCAGTAAGACTTTGAAAATTGTCTCTTTACTTCTGGGGCTGTATTTTTAAACACCAGCTCTGTGAAGAAGATTATATGGACACTAGCTGCATATAATTATAGTCATTAGCCTGCTTTCTTTTTTATATCCCCGTATATATACTCACATTCTTACTTATAAGCCTTGCCATATCTCTCTTTTATTAATTTATTTTGTTTTATTTTTACAATTGCTTGCCTGTCTTATTGTTGTTGTTTATTATTGTAAGTTTTTATATTTATATATTTTATTGCAAGGTGTGCGCTGCCCCCCGTGGCTTCACCAATGGTTCTGGTAACCGCCAGCACCATGATGAGTTGGGACCATTTCGTGACGTGTTATTTTTGTATTTTTACTAAATGTCTGTCGTTTTGTGTGTCATGAATAAATGTTTTTCTTTCTTTCTTCCTTTCTTTCAAATCTTGTGGACCTATTAGAAGATGCAATGATTCTTTTAGAAACAGCCGGCCGGTTCAGTAATCGTAGGTTACGTCCGTCAAAATCAGATTGTGTGGATGATGGATGACAGCTAGCGACGCCATATTTAACGTTAACCAGCCTGTTAGATATACGGTTAGGGGCGCTACGGGAGGGTACACGACCATCAAACAAGCGAGCTAGTTTAACACTGGTTTATTGTACTCGTAACGGAGCGCACTCACACACGCATGTACATATATAACATCCCTCCCCCTTATAGCTAGAAACTAAACTATCCTACTAATATTATAAATGCGAAAGTTTAGATGTTTGTTACTCAATCACGCTTAAACGTTTGAACCGATTTGAATGAAATTTTGCACGAAGATAGTTTATAGCCTGGATTAAAATATAGGATAGTTTTTATCCCGGGTCCACGCGGACGAAGTCGCGGGCAGAAGCTAGTAACTAATAATATTCACTCGGTAGAAGGGCCTCTGTCCTGCCCTAGCGTAGGGGTGGCAAACTGAGGGCTGATCGCTTGGCGTCGCTTGTCGGTGGCGCTGCGAGGTGGCGTAGCCAGCTCTGAGGCCTGGCCTAGGCCTGGGGTCTCTAGCCCGTCTGCTACATCCACTCTCTCTCTCTCTCCTGGCTGCGGTGTTAGGTCCTCGCGAACAGCAGGTCCTGCTGCGGCAGTAGGCGTCGGCGCAGCCACGCTTGCTGTAGCAGCACCGGCCGTCCTGGTGGTTCCCGACGATGGTAAGTCTGGCACGACGTCTGGATCCCATTGCGAACTGTCGCTTTGAATGGGAGATGGATGAGCTCTTAGTTGGTCAATGTGCCTTGTTGCCTCGCAATGTAGTAGTGGTATGTAAATAAGATACATAACTTTCCCAATTTTCCTTTTGACGATGCTCTTGATCCAAGTGATTTTTTATTAGAGTTTGTGTACTTAGTTAGCCACACGTTATCATTAACTTTAAACTCCGGCCTTTGAACTCCTTTGTAATATTTAGCCTGTAAGAACTGTTGGTTTTCCACGGCTTTAGTGAGGGCTGTGGACGAAGGAGGCATGAGTGGATTAATTAAATCCAACCTACAACGTAATTCCCGACCGTACACTAATTCCGCGGGTGACTTACCGGTGGTACTATTTTTGGAGTTCCTGTAGTCAAATAAAAACTTAGAAATTGTCCCCTGTAATAATTTATTATTGGTGCTGCTTAAAATTATTCCTTTAAGCCCTTTTTTTACTATCTTGACAAAAGATTCCGCTTGTCCATTACTGGATGGATGGTAGACAGGCGATAATTCAACCAAAGTCAGAAGGTTCAAACGAATCTTCTGATTTTGGTTGACTCGATCTCTGAACACTTAGACAGGGGGATCCAAGTTGATGTGTTGTACTTCGACTTCAAAAAAGCGTTCAATCGCGTAGATAATGATGTGCTCTTGAGTAAGTTGAATGGTATCGGCTTCTCCCCCAAATTACTTAGGTTCTTTGGCAATTACCTACGCGACAGACGACAGTACGTGCAGCATGGATGCTTTGTCTCTGAATCATACGACACCCGTTCTGGAGTCAGCCAGGGTTCGATTTTGGGTCCGTTATTGTTTGGAATCATGATCAATGATCTGGCGTCAATCCCAAAGAGGGCCGGATCACTGCTCTATGCTGATGACCTGAAGCTGATGTATGGCGTGCAACAGCTTTCAGACTGCGAAGCACTTCAGGAAGACATTGATCGGTTATATCGGTGGAGCATTCAGAACAAGCTTGTATTTAATATAGATAAATGTTCAGTAATGACCTTTGGTCGTATCCATAATCCCATACAAGCCAAATATACACTAGGGGCGGAACTACTAACTCGCGTAGATACCGTCAAGGACCTGGGTGTCATTTTCGATTCACGCCTCACCTTTCATGACCACATAAAAGCGTTAGCGGCGAATTGTTTCAGAAGGTTGGGGTTTGTGATCAGGAATGCGCGTGATTTCGACTGTCCTAGGGCTATACAACTCATATTCACCGCCCTAGTTAGAAGCAAACTTGAGACAGCATCTATAATTTGGAATCCGCATGAAGCTTCTTACACCTTGCTACTGCAAAAAATCCAAAAAGCCTTTTTACGGTTTCTTTATAAGAAAAAATATGGATATTATCCATTTTTATAATCCACAATTTTTTTATTGGGCATATTAGGTTTTAATTCACTTGAGGTGAGGCGTAACTGTGTGTTGCTAACGAGCGCTTGCAAAATCTTGCTAGGTGGATCAGATTGCCCTGAGCTGGTGGGTCAGGCGGAGCGTCTGCTAGTCTCCTCACTGTCTAGGATCAATTTTCGTCCGCGTAACCGGCTACTGCTAGCTCCTCCAGAGGCGCGCACCGTAGCGCGCAAAAACTCTCCTTTTGTCAGAGTTCTACACAGCCTTAATGCGCTTCTTGCATCAGCACCGGATGTGGACGTCTTTGGAAGTAGTTGGGGAACTGTGTATCGTGAATGCTTAAGGTACTGTGAGATGATGAATAGACGTAATTCTTCTGTCATATATTAATATGCAGTGTATATATTAATTTGTAATTACTATATTTGTAATTCACAGTGACTTAGTTTCTAACTGTAATGCTGTGTAATTATTTTAAATAAATAAATAAAAATAATACGTGCCTTATGCCGTTAACTTCGCAAAATAATTTAAATTCTTGTGATGTAAAAGAACTGCCGTTGTCGCTCACCAGAGTATGAGGTATACCAAACCGCGACATGAAATCGCATAACCGATCAATAACCGCTTTTGTACCATACGACGAAGTCATGCTGTAACATTCTACCCATTTAGTATATGCATCAACTATTATTAAAAATACGTGATTATTGAACGGTCCCAAAAATCTATGTGAAGTCGATAAAACGGGTGCGGTGGTAGGGGCCAGCTCGCTAGCGGCGCGTGCGGCGGCGCGGGCGCAGCGCGGCGCACGCGGCGCACGCGCCTGCCAGCCGCTCCGGCGCGGCGTCCACCCCGGGAAACCAAAACCGCTTACGCGCCTCGGCTTTCATTTTTACTATGCCAAAATGCGAACTATGTAATTCATTACATATGATATCCTTTTGTTATGGTTTTATAGATCGAATTTATAGAGAATGTAAATGATACATTGAAATACTATATGTAATTACATATATAATAATAATAATGCCAGCTGCACCGTGGTGTGGTTTTTATAATGATTTTATGTTTTGTATGTATAGTTTCATAGTTTACTTTTTATATGAATATTGTACAAACCTAACGTAAGAGGAAATATGAATAAAGAGATAATAATAGTTTATGAGGTAAGAATAATTATATGAATAACATGTCGGTAGAAGTAATCACAGATTGCATTCTGCAATGTAAATTCAATATCAGTAAATTTAATATGTCTGTAAATGTTATAAACATAAAAAACAAACATAAACATAAACATAATTGATTGATAAAACATAAAGTACATCAGTTTTAATAAGGGGTTTTGTTATGAATAAGGTATAAGGATAGTAAACTCAATTTATGTGAGGTGCGTGCACCGGGACGTTGCACGAGTCGGATGGCCGAATGTTATGATTTTTAAAATAAATCGGACTGGTAACATTAAAAAGTCTTTGGACAGGTTGATTGAAACGAACCAATCACGTGTAAGAATCGTTGGCCAATCCGATTCGAGTTCCGGTCCGGTAGTTTTTACGCGCCAAGTCGATGAAAAGGCGGGCATTCTAGAAATGGCACTGGAAGTGAGCAGTTGTCTGCCTGTCATGAAATAATGATTGTGAAGTATATAAGTGCAGCCTAAGCAGGTTGTTCAGGTGTTAATAAAGTGTTTAAACAACAGTGAATGAGTTTAAATCGTAATACTTTAATGACAAGGGAATCACAACCTTGTGTCCTCGCATTAAGCATCCGTTCTCGTACGATAGCTGTGATCTACAAGATAAAATGGTTTTAAATTTTTATCTTTTGTCGTCCACCCGTGCATGACGTAATGCTTAACCATAACCGTACTAAGTACGTCATCGTCATTAGTTTCGCGCTGCAGGTCGGCCAGTGTCACAGGCAAACTACCTTCCACTACAAAATTAACGTAAGCGGTTCTCACCTCGCATTCCGCATCCTCGGCATCCCCCGCGCCCCCTGCCCCTCCCCCTGTCGGCACTGTCGGCAGGCACGCTCGCGATAGATAATCAGCACTATTTTGTTTACTACTTATGTACTCAATGGTGTAATTGTAGGCTGATAAAAATATAACATAGCGTTGCAGTCTATTGGCGGATATCTCGGGGATGCCTTTATACGGACCGAAAATTGAGAATAGTGGTTTATGGTCTGTTCGCAACAACACAAGGGGAATTGACCGACCGTATAGGTACTGGTGGAATCGCCTAATCCCAAAAATTATAGCCGTAGCTTCCTTTTGGATTTGTGCATACCTTTTCTCCGCTGACGTAAGCGTTCGGGATGCATAAGATAAAGGCTTTTCTATTCCATTAGTACCTATTTGCGAAAGAATACATCCTAACCCGACTGGCGAAGCGTCTACTGTCAAAATTAAAGTAGCACTAGGGTCAAAATGGGTAAGGGTACT
This sequence comes from Epinotia bilunana, assembly GCA_947049275.1. NCBI lineage: Eukaryota > Metazoa > Arthropoda > Insecta > Lepidoptera > Tortricidae > Epinotia > Epinotia bilunana. Next base: position 12,002,112 of record OX346274.1, on the reverse strand, counting down.
ATCGGACCTAAGGATATTTTTTACCCTTAGAAACGCGTCATCTTGGACAGACGTCCATTCCCATTTAACATTCTTAAGGCTTAATATCGAAGACGCAGCTGGCACAAAATTACGATAGTAATTCGCAAGACCTAAAAACGATTGCAATTGAGACAAGTTTGCGGGTCTGGGCGCTTCCAGAATAGCCTTGACCTTGTCGGGTGATTTCCTAACCCCGTTTTTATCAATGACATGCCGAGATAAGAGATTTCGTCCTTGAACAATTCGCACTTGCTCATTTGGACGGTTAATTGTGCATTTCCAAACGTTGTAATACCGCGGCTAGCCTTTCGTTATGTTGTTCTTTGTTGGCGCCTGTGATCAGGAAGTCGTCCAACAAAAATATGATTCCTGAAATATGAGTGCGTGCTCGCGGGAATAGAAATTCCCGCGAGCACGCACTCCATGGCGCGCTGGAACAAGGCTGGGGCACAGGATAATCCAAAGACCAATCGACTATACATAAAGAGGCCACGACGTGTATTGATACACGTTAAGGGCTGCGACTTCTCTCCAAGGACAAATTGATTGTACGCCATTGATAAATCTATCTTGCTAAATTGGACGCCCCCATGTAGTTCAGATAATAAATCGTTGACAGAAGGCAGTGGATAATGGTCAATTATTAATTGCTTATTAATAATGACTGAATAGTCAGCGCATAATCGTATGCTACCGTCTTTCTTCAAAACGGGTACTATCGGTGACGCATAGTCCGAGTGTTGAACGGGTTTCAAAATGCCTAACCCGATTAACCTATCTAACTCTTTATCAATTTTCTCCCTTAGGGCATAAGGGACCGACCTCGCTTTGAAGAAAATCGGCTTGGCGTCTGGTTTTAGGTGTAAATCAACAGTATATTTATTAAAGGTTGCCTGAAAAAACGTAAGGAAACTTTAAAGATAACTCTTTAATAAAGTCTTGATCGCAATGGTGTTCCGTGCGCGCCGCCAGCCGCCGCCGGCGCCAGCTCCAGGTTAAATGCTCGAATAAAATTCCTACCGAGGATCGGTGGACCACCATTGCACACCACATAGACGGTTAATAAATGTATACTAGGCACGTTCATTATACCCATTGTTATAATACTTTCGCCCGCTTACTTAATAACTTCTTACTTGTGGCCGACAATGGCAGAGCTCTAAAATATGTATTATAAGTTTCCCTCGAAATAACGCTAACCGCCGACCCGCTATCAATTTCGAACTCCAAAAACAGGTCACCAATTTGGACACGCTCCGTCATGGGCTTGCCCTTTACACACCGAATGTTATAAAAATGCTTACCATCGTCTCCTTGGTCCTCATTACCTTCTTCCACGTATTTCACCTTATCTCTAACCGAACACATCCTACGCAAATGTCCTTTTCTATTGCATTTTTTGCATTAATAGTTTTTGTAACCGCATTGATCGGAGTTATGATTGGTAATTCCGCACACAGTGCACTTTTCTTTTTTGTAGATGTTGAACACGGAGTCCAGGGCGCCGCGTCAGCGCCGGCGCGCGCTGCCCGCCCGGGGCCTGCGGCGGCGCGACGCCCGCCCGGGGCCTGCGGCGGCGCGACGCCCGCCCGGGGCCTGCGGCGGCGCGACGCCCGCCCGGGGCCTGCGGCGGCGCGACGCCCGCCCGGGGCCTGCGGCGGCGCGACGCCCGCCCGGGGCCTGCGGCGGCGCGACGCCCGCCCGGGGCCTGCGGCGGCGCGACGCCCGCCCGGGGCCTGCGGCGGCGCGACGCCCGCCCGGGGCCTGCGGCGGCGCGACGCCCGCCCGGGGCCTGCGGCGGCGCGACGCCCGCCCGGGGCCTGCGGCGGCGCGACGCCCGCCCGGGGCCTGCGGCGGCGCGACGCCCGCCCGGGGCCTGCGGCGGCGCGACGCCCGCCCGGGGCCTGCGGCGGCGCGACGCCCGCCCGGGGCCTGCGGCGGCGCGACGCCCGCCCGGGGCCTGCGGCGGCGCGACGCCCGCCCGGGGCCTGCGGCGGCGCGACGCCCGCCCGGGGCCTGCGGCGGCGCGACGCCCGCCCGGGGCCTGCGGCGGCGCGACGCCCGCCCGGGGCCTGCGGCGGCGCGACGCCCGCCCGGGGCCTGCGGCGGCGCGACGCCCGCCCGGGGCCTGCGGCGGCGCGACGCCCGCCCGGGGCCTGCGGCGGCGCGACGCCCGCCCGGGGCCTGCGGCGGCGCGACGCCCGCCCGGGGCCTGCGGCGGCGCGACGCCCGCCCGGGGCCTGCGGCGGCGCGACGCCCGCCCGGGGCCTGCGGCGGCGCGACGCCCGCCCGGGGCCTGCGGCGGCGCGACGCCCGCCCGGGGCCTGCGGCGGCGCGACGCCCGCCCGGGGCCTGCGGCGGCGCGACGCCCGCCCGGGGCCTGCGGCGGCGCCACGCACACCGCACGCTCTCTGCCAAGTCTATTGCCTTGGCCAGGGTCAGGTCCCGTTGGTCCTGTGCAAACAGCTTATCCTTTTCGTGTCCTGCCGCCATGCCCATTATAAATCTATCCAGCAAGGCTTCTTCCAAATTTTTGAATCCGCAATGTGCCGCCAATCCTCTAATCCTGGCTGCCCACTGTGAGTGACCTTCACCTGACCGCTGCGTAGCCGAATAAAAGGTAGATTTCTCCGCGAACCCGAATCTTTTCGGTGTAAAGTGGTCGTCGAGGAGTTCTGTTATCCGAGTGTATTTCAACTCTTCTACCTTGTTAGGTAAGGCCAGGTCACTAGCTAACTTGAATGTCCCTTCGTTCAGTGCGCTTAACAAAATCGCCCTTCGCTTGACCGCGGACTTGTCGGTCTGCTCGTTGACGTCGTTGGCCATAAACCACTGATTTAGTCGCGACTTGTAGCAGTTCCAGTCATGCGAAGTGTGATAGAAAGTCGAAATAACACCGAAGGATACTCCCGTGGCCAATGTTAATAGAAACGCGAGTCCGAACGTCGCCACGTGTTAGATCTACGGTTAGGGGCGCTACGAGAGGGTACACGACCATCAAACAAGCGAAACACTGGTTTATTGTACTCGTAACGGAGCGCACTCACACATGCATGTACATATATAACAAGAAGGCTGCAAGGTCAATATATTTGAATCGAAGTAGAAAGCACCTCGGATGTAACAGCGGCATCTAACGGCAACTAGATAACTACTTACCCATGCTCCATCAAAAATCTTAACAGCGCGATGTACGAATCGCCACGGATGTAACAGCGACATCTAGCGGTGAATTGTGTGAGTATGACTCACCCGAGAGCGACATGAGCACGTCCTGTATGACGTGCAGCCAGATGGTGCGCCGCGGGCACAGCTGGTCCATCGCGGTCTCGTGCAGCTCGTTCAGGTTCAGGGTGTATATGCCCTCCTCCGCGCCTGTGGACCCCCGACACATGGTATATTCAATTTCATTGGTTACAGATCTGAGGGCGCGCCCCAGATTTTTTCATACATTTTTTTACTTCGGATGCAAACAAGTAATAGCCCCTGCCTGATAGTATAGTTATTTGTGTCACAAGGGAGCAAAATAGTATATTTACGGCGAGGGCGGTGTATTGAATCCTGAACGTAGCGAGGGATCCTACAATTGAATCCTGGGCGTAGCGAGGGATTCTAACGTAGGATCCTCAACGTAGTGAGGGATACAAGTGTTAACGCCCGAGACGAAGATAATTTTGCTACCGAGTGACACATACTATTTTTCACACCAACTACGAAGAAATTAAAAAAAGATGTTGTTAAAATTACTTAACAAGTTGTAACAAATTTTCTTAATTTTTATTTAAAATTTTTAATATTACGAAAAATACATACAATTTTCAAATAAAGTTTTAAAGTTAAAACTTGAAACATGATCGTTTTTAACCGATTACGATAAAATTACAGTTGATTATTTTATTAAGATCTGTGTTTTATTTGGCACATTGCGTAAATTCTGCATGCCAATGAATAAATAAATAAAAAAGTAGCTTGAACAGAAAAGTAGCATTTTGATCCCTCTCGTCGTGGAGCAAAACTTACTTTTCCGACAGAAAAATGTGAAAAATGTATTTCTGTCACAAATTTAGTTTTTGGTACAAGCCTTTTTTGCCAACTGTACTTTTCTGTATCCCGTCATCAACCACTCGTTGAGACGATTCTGACGAGCCCGAACTCAACGCGTTTGCAAACACGTTTGCAAACTCATTCTGTTAAGTCCTAAATTCCGACAGCCACCTTGTCTCCATCATCAGATCAGCTGGTAACATAATATTGAATTGTCATCTAAACTTAAACCCAAAATTTCAGTTCAATCGGTTGAATATATCTGCTTCAAAATTGAGTTCCAAGATTCCACCCGAACAAGCATAGTTACATACATTTAAATAAGACCTTGTAAAAAACAATATAGCCTAATTTCAGAAAATATTTCATACTATATTTTGACCTAAAATAAGCAATTGGAGTTAGTACCTCCTATATGCTTTTTTCTGTTTCTGTTATTATATTTTGAAAATTAAACTATAAACAAGGTACAAGGTAAAAAATAACTATAATAAAAACTAAAATGTATCTGTCTGCGCGTGTGGTTCTTACCGATGAGTATGTGTTGGTCTCTGGTGTCAGGGTTGATCCACGACGCCGTACAGTTTATCCTCAGCGGGCAACCGTTAAACACCTGCAATACATTATTGTTTTATGAATGAATAAATCAAGATTAGGAGGCAATTTTACACAAATCAAACTACCCCCGTTCAAGGCGCAATCAACATCACAATACTGGGGAGTTCAAGTTGAGACAGAATCTGAGGTGAAAAAGTTATTTGTGACTTACAACTCGCACTCCTCTGGGTTTGTCGAGTTAAACTAAATGCTACTCGACACTAGATGGCGCTAGTAGATCCGTAAACGGAACGTGATTTAAAAATCGTACCTTTACACACAAAACAAACTAGTTGCTACTTGACTGTAGGTGGCGCTAGGAGTTCAGATAGAAAGAACGTGATTTTAGGGTGGTATTCCACGTCTAAGATCTTTGTCCAATGCCTTTGATCAAAGATATTGATTTCATCAAGTTTACTAGAATCACTGACATTTGATCATATATTACGAATACGAATTCGTAAACATATGGTCGGGATATGCTAGTTGCTATTTGATACTAGATGGCGCTAGTAGTTCTGTTATACTTTGCAACTTAATCGACGCTTGAATGAACCCACTCAAGTCTCATATACTATTATTTTAATTGGTGCTGAAAACACACCGTCACATCACTCAGAGGAAACTCCTGTTTCTATAGAGCGCCACTTAGTGGAAATTGGCCGTTTTTATGGTTTAGTGTTTCTAATATTACACTTAGATTGGTCGGCATTAGCTAGGCGCTGCTCACTAGATGGCGCTAATAGTTCCATTATATTTTTCAAAATTACCTAATGGTTGGAGTACTAATTATGTTATATGGTGATTAGTGTGGCAACATTACTCGGCATGCCGCTCGTCTTGCTATGCCCACCGCTCCAAATCAAATAATATAATAAATAGCTTTATTTCGGATCATTTTTTGTTTCTACACCCATATATTGTCAGTATTTCTTAACCTAGGCATATTAGTATACAGCCTCTAAATACACAGTCTTTATTTACTTGCCTTGATTTGACCGATTCAGTGCGCCAACATAGGGCAGTCGTACCTGTCAGCAATGACACTCAGAATGCTTTTGGAACTTTCCCTTAACCGGCTCAGCATTTTCTTGCGTATAATCGCTTGCAAACCGTCAATGCGGGCCTCAGCGGACATAAGCGAGGCACGTGTCTCGGTCGTGTCTCGGCTCACCTTGGAGAAGCAAGCGCCCATGTGCACCTTGGGCGTGGGCGGCAGGCCGTTGGGCGCGGGCCGCGGCGGCGAGCGCGGGCGGGCGCGCGGGCGCGGGCGCGCGCGCCGCTGCGGCACGTGTCTCGGTCGTGTCTCGGCTCACCTTGGAGAAGCAAGCGCCCATGTGCACCTTGGGCGTGGGCGGCAGGCCGTTGGGCGCGGGCCGCGGCGGCGAGCGCGGGCGGGCGCGCGGGCGCGGGCGCGCGCGCCGCGGCGGCACGTGTCTCGGTCGTGTCTCGGCTCACCTTGGAGAAGCAAGCGCCCATGTGCACCTTGGGCGTGGGCGGCAGGCCGTTGGGCGCGGGCCGCGGCGGCGAGCGCGGGCGGGCGCGCGGGCGCGGGCGCGCGCGCCGCGGCGGCACGTGTCTCGGTCGTGTCTCGGCTCACCTTGGAGAAGCAAGCGCCCATGTGCACCTTGGGCGTGGGCGGCAGGCCGTTGGGCGCGGGCCGCGGCGGCGAGCGCGGGCGGGCGCGCGGGCGCGGGCGCGCGCGCCGCGGCGGCACGTGTCTCGGTCGTGTCTCGGCTCACCTTGGAGAAGCAAGCGCCCATGTGCACCTTGGGCGTGGGCGGCAGGCCGTTGGGCGCGGGCCGCGGCGGCGAGCGCGGGCGGGCGCGCGGGCGCGGGCGCGCGCGCCGCGGCGGCACGTGTCTCGGTCGTGTCTCGGCTCACCTTGGAGAAGCAAGCGCCCATGTGCACCTTGGGCGTGGGCGGCAGGCCGTTGGGCGCGGGCCGCGGCGGCGAGCGCGGGCGGGCGCGCGGGCGCGGGCGCGCGCGCCGCTGCGGCACGTGTCTCGGTCGTGTCTCGGCTCACCTTGGAGAAGCAAGCGCCCATGTGCACCTTGGGCGTGGGCGGCAGGCCGTTGGGCGCGGGCCGCGGCGGCGAGCGCGGGCGGGCGCGCGGGCGCGGGCGCGCGCGCCGCGGCGGCACGTGTCTCGGTCGTGTCTCGGCTCACCTTGGAGAAGCAAGCGCCCATGTGCACCTTGGGCGTGGGCGGCAGGCCGTTGGGCGCGGGCCGCGGCGGCGAGCGCGGGCGGGCGCGCGGGCGCGGGCGCGCGCGCCGCGGCGGCACGTGTCTCGGTCGTGTCTCGGCTCACCTTGGAGAAGCAAGCGCCCATGTGCACCTTGGGCGTGGGCGGCAGGCCGTTGGGCGCGGGCCGCGGCGGCGAGCGCGGGCGGGCGCGCGGGCGCGGGCGCGCGCGCCGCGGCGGCACGGGCGGCGTGCCCGGACCCAGCACTGGAACACAGTCAACCGTAGCTGATCGATCAGTGCTGCTGAACCAGCGGACGAAAAACCATAAGTCTAACTAACTAGCGCCGCAAAATGGCCCCACAGAATGGGTGCCGTTGCCGTTATGCGGGGATGAAGGCGGGGTGTAAAAACGACGCCAGGCAGCCATTTAGTTCAAACGTGCGCAATGAACGTGTTTAGGTAGAAATTTGTAAGCAGCTCGCATTCTATGGTTGTTTCGTTCGCTCTGCTGAACTACTACCAGGTTCATTATTTTGAGTGTTACCACTGGCGGAAAACATCAGTCCAATCGAGATACTTCATTACAATTACAAGGGGGACAGCGCGTACGCAGTCCCCACTACCAAAAATTACGCATCCGAGTTATCCACATTAGGGATAATCGCAAGGGTCAACCCAACCGCAGTGCAATGGGAGAGTCTCGCCCTGGGGGAACCGCCTTCATGATCACGGTATCCCCTATGCCAGGTAAGTATGATTTCACAACGGTACACCGAGAGGGTCACTAAACCAGGAAAAATCTTAACAGCGCGAAGCAGAAATCGCCGCGGACGTAACAGCGACATCTAGCGGGGAATTGGGTAACTAAAACGTTGTATGGTGATGAATAATCTATATCCAACTGATGTAAATGCACCTCTAAAGCTACTGAACTAAAAGAGTGATATACTCTTCACAGCGAACGAAAGATGCATATCAATCTTCTTCTAAGCGACACATTTTGCGCATGACTAATACACAATTTTCCATAAAGGTTTCCAGGGGGACAGCGCGTACGCAGTCCCCACTACCAAAAATTACGCATCCGAGTTATCCACATTAGGGATAATCGCAAGGGTCAACCCAACCGCAGTGCAATGGAAGAGTCTCGCCCTGGGGGAACCGCCTTCATGATCACGGTATCCCCTATGCCAGGTAAGTATGATATCACAACGGTACACCGAGAGGGTCACTAAACCAGGAAAAATCTTTTCTCCAACTTGCTCGGAAATGTTCCCATTAATACTATGAAAACACACCACGAAGTCTATCGTTATATGCGATAATAAATTTAAAAAGTGGAATTACTTCCCGGACATGCCCGGGAAGTGTACATTACTGTGCAGGTTTTTTTACTTTTAATTTCATCCAAGACTGAAAATTCACCACACAGCCAATTGTCTAATAGTCACGTACAAAACCGAGATAGATAGAATAATGATTGTGTCCAAATTATACTACAGTTTTTAGACTTAATGATCTTCTCGGACTGATAAATATTTTGTAACCAAGATATGGTTTTTTTTTAATGTTGTGCGTTTAGGAATGCCAATTTAACTAAATGTAAGAATAATGCATATATTTTCATTTCCTATCCTATAAGTTTTCTTTTGATTTATTTTCATTACTATATTTTATGTGGAACCAAATGTACAATTCGGACCCAAAACTTTGAACTTAATATCCTTAAAAAAAAATTAAGGCGGGAACGTGAATTTCATTTTGTCAAAGATTTTCTGCCGTTTTATTTTTACGAAAATAAAATGAATTCTACAAATAGTGACGAAGATATCCCAATGGGTACACCACCAGAACTGGCAGCAGAGGCCACGTTGGCGAGAGCTAACTTGCTTCCACCTGTCCGAAGAAAAATATTTAAGGACGTTCGAAAATTTCAAATCCTGGCAAAAGAAGAAAGATACCAGTTCGTTGTCGGAAAATGTTATTTTGGCGTACTTTAAAGAACTTGCAAAAGATAAAAAACCTTCTACTCTGTGGGCAATGTACTCAATGCTGAAGAGTACTATACAACTAAAATATAATATAAACATTAAGAATTACGCAAGCTTTATGTTATTTTTGAAACGGAAATCATCCGGTTTCAAAAGCAAGAAATCGAAGATACTAACCAATGAGGATATCACAATATTCTTAAACGAAGCTCCAGATGAGATTTTCCTAGCAACAAAGGTTAACATAATATTGTATAGCTTACACTATCTTGGACACTATCATATACCTATTTACATTATTATTTATTTGTTTCAGGTTGCTCTCATTTTAGGCGTCAACGGTGCATGCCGGATGATCGAGCTGACTAATTTAACTGTAAACGACATAACGTGCCATGATGATATACTTCTGGTAAAACTACGAGACAAAAAAACTAAAATCGACCGCATGTTCGTTATTCAAAATGAATTTGTGCCAGTTGTAAAAAAATACCAAACACTTCGCCCCAAAAGTACCAATTCGGACAGATTTTTTATAAATTATAAAAATGGGAAGTGTGTGAATCAAGTAATTGGACGGCATGCAATGGCGAAAATGCCAACACAAATCGCAAGCTACTTAAATTTAGCTGGCAGCGAATGCTACACAGGCCATTGCTTTCGCCGGTCATCGGCCACCTTGCTAGCTGACTCCGGGGCAAATTTAACAACCATAAAGAGGCACGGTGGTTGGAAATCCGACGCAGTAGCTGAGAGCTACATTGAAGAATCGGTGCAAAACAAAAAGAACATATCCGAAAAAATTAATCAAACCATCAGCCTTCAAACGGAATCTCGGCCATCTACATCGAATCATCAATGTAATAAAATATCAAGTCCGAAACCATTCACCTCTCGCATAGATTCTGCCCCTTTATCACCTAATCCGCAGCATTCGAACACACAATCAACAACAACTTCTAATCAAGAAAATATTGAAACCAACATAAGCGTTCCGGGGAAAAATATAACTTTGTCGTTCACGAACTGCCCTAATATGAACAATGTGTCTATAACATTCAATTAAAACTCCTAACTCGTAGCGTAACATCTTTTATCAGTAGGTTTATATTACTAATAAAGTGTTAAATTTGTTTAGATTGTACGTAGATTGTTATATAAACATGTGTCAAATAAATATAACGTTTTAAGATATCTTTTTATTTCCACGCATATTTGGAGAAAAGCAGTATACATGCCTCGGCAGGAATGTCATTTCGTGGATTCGTATCTATTGAAGGACTCGGCTATGCCTCGTCCTTCAAAACCATACTTATCCACGAAATGACTTTTCCCGCCCTCTGCAGTAATATACTAACAGCGCGAAGCAGAAATCGCCGCGGACGTAACAGCGACATCTAGCGGGGAATTGGGTAACTAAAACGTATGGTGATGAATAATCTATATCCAACTGATGTAAATGCACCTAAAGCTACTGAACTAAAAGAGTGCTATACTCTTCACAGCGAACGAAAGATGCATATCAATCTTCTTCTAAGCGACACATTTTGCGCATGACTAATACACAATTTTCCATAAAGGTTTCCAGGGGGACAGCGCGTACGCAGTCCCCACTACCAAAAATTACGCATCCGAGTTATCCACATTAGGGATAATCGCAAGGGTCAACCCAACCGCAGTGCAATGGGAGAGTCTCGCCCTGGGGGAACCGCCTTCATGATCACGGTATCCCCTATGCCAGGTAAGTATGGTTTCACAACGGTACACCGAGAGGGTCACTAAACCAGGAAAAATCTTAACAGCGCGAAGCAGAAATCGCCTCGGACGTAACAGCGACATCTAGCGGCGAGTTGGGTAACTGAACGTTCTACAGTGTTAGACGAGCACATTCTTTCCGACTGCAGAAGGGACAGTAATTGCATTCATTCTGCACAAATCTCACTAAAACTAGTGGCTGAGCTGTACATAAAAGGCTAGCCAACCTTTGTAAAAAAAACTAATTGGAAAAGTGAATCGACAAAAAAAAAACTTTACTATCGTACCAGCCAGCACGGCTATCATGCGACGGCGCGCGAGCTCTCTCGATTTTTCTCGCACTATACCTCTTGTTCTAAGTGTTCTAATAAGAAAAAGACGGATAGTGTGAGAAAAATCGAGAGTATGTCGCGGCCGTCGCATGATACATGTGCTGCTCATACAATTTCTCGAGAATTTGTTGAGGAGAGAACCGCTGGACGAACGGAAATACGAAATAATTGTTCCCAAACTGAAGAATACGTTCGCTTCGCTTGCTCATTCAATAATTATTGCATTGTATTTACCAACAAAGCAATATTAAGGAAACCGTGGCTACAATATTTCTAGATTTTATATATTACTGTAAGTGTAACGTCCTTAGATAATAAACTGTTCAATCAAATGACTGTTATTTATACAGCGTAGCCAGACCTACGGAAAAGTCCGAAGATCTACGGATTTTAGGCCCTGTGCCCAGGGCTACGGAAATGATTGGTGAACCTACGGAACTTCAGATACTTCGTATTTTGCAACATTTTACTAACTTTCAACAACATTATAGGCTGCGTCCCCACATAACACGAGGCGACTTAAGTGTGCATAGGGCGCCTCGCGTCGGCCCGTGTCACGTCGGGCGGCACCGTAATGCCTGCAACACACTGGCGCGGCCTGCGCCAGCATGTCTGGTCAATAGTAAATTTGACAGCTAATGGCAAGTTTGCTATTGACCGCCGCGGCCAGGGGCCTATTTCTTAAACTACCCGTTTAAGGAACATACATTAAGGAATATGCCCCGTAGCGGTTTCTTAAAGCGAGCTAAGACTAAATAAGTACTTTTGACATTGTATTCTCTTGTAACGACTACAGCAATCCGTTTTGTTAACACAGTTAGCGTCTTTGCTTGTTGATAAGTCGATACGTTACTAGGCTACATTGGATCAAATTCATTTATATTGAAGCTTTGTTTTAGGGAAAGTTTTACTATGAAGTTTATTGGTGTATTTAATCGCTAGATAGTTGTATAAACAACTCACCTGTCGTCTCCACTTTGGCCTTGTCTCTCTGGCTGTCCGACAAACTCCTCTGCCGTTGACTGTGCTTATCCTCCACCGGCACATCTTGTTTCACATCACCCTCGGCCATCTTGAAAATCTCGTCCACCGACGACGTCTTCCTCTTACTACTCTCTAACTCGCACTGGCAGAACTGACTTAGGTCTATACCCACAGTGGCAGATTCAGAATTGTGCCTGTTATGCCTTTTCCTGTGTTCGTACGTCGTGTTTTTGTCGTCCGTCATACTTATGTCGATCTTCCGACACAAGTCGTCGTCCGACGTCGACCCGTTTTCCACTTTGTCCTCTAACTGCAACCTATTCGCTATTTGAAGCGCTCTGTAGTTGGACACTGAAATCTTCTGCTTTTTACAAGTATCACAGTAAACGATGCCTGAATCAGGGTTTTGGTTGGAGCAATTTCTGTAATAACTTAGTATGTCCGCATTGGAGTTGCACGCGTCGCAAGAGCATTTAGAAGCGACAGACCTCTGCAGATCGCTCAGTGTATTATTGTCCCTAGGCTCGGGCTTCGGACATAGTCCACATTCACAGTTAGAATTCCTAATTTGCGGGGATTCTACTATAGAGTCACTGCCAGGCTGATCCGCGAACATGATATCTGTCTCGCCCATTCTTCTGCAAAGCGGGTCGTCTATCGACACCCTGGAAGCGTTCAAAGGGGTTTGATAGTTCGAAGCCAGATTCTGGTATATGTTTGCTGTGGAATTGTTGAGGAAGTTTTGTTTTAGCTGGATACACTGGGAGAGATGTTGGTCGTGGACCGAGAGGCAGGCGGCCTGCGACATGGCAGCGGTGTCCGCCGTCATCGGTAGTGTTGCCCTGCGGAGATTACCAGTTAAATGTGGTAGTTATTTTGGGCAGCTTTAAGCTGGGGTAGCAGTGCGGTTAATCTGGAAGCTCCGGGTGAGGTTAGACACAATATGGTATTATCAAGCGTTTTCGTGTTAAATAACAAGTGGTGCAGGTGGTTGACAGTCGATAAAAAGGTGATAATTTTGAAACATTCTGTTTTTGGGCGAAATTCTAAATTTTGAATATATTGTGGAATACAATCATATTTAAATGTGTTAAATATATTGTGCTTAATATCTGGGCAATACGTCTAAGCAAGCGCACAAAACCAATAAGTTTTTAAAATTGTTAAAAAACAATTTTGTAACAATCTTCTTTTTATAGTTTTTATTTATTTAAAAGCATACTTTATCTACAATTCAAAATAATGTCTACAATTCAGATTACTCTTAGTATTATTTAGCATTTTATATATTATTTAATTAAACAAAAAATTACAGCCTGTGTTATTTCAAATAAATAGATACAAAATCTAAACTAACTCTCTACTAAACTAATTACATATTACGTTACAAATCTTAATAACATACAGAATATATAAAATCATCATAAATATTACTATAGCTGTTCGGAATACTACCAGTACAGTACTAATTGGAGTCATTTATCAGTCATAGCGTCATATAGCCAGTTGAAGTAGCACTGACAAATGATAATGTCATTACAATCAACAATCAAACACCCGTAGTTACACAGTAAAAAGGCTTAGTTTCGGGTTAAAAGTGTCATCATTAAAGGCCAAAAACAATCAAGAAATCATTACACTGTAGTCACTAAACCAATCTCAAACTAAATCGACAAATTAGAGTTAGAAAACGAAGTAATATTTTACAAGCTTTTATTTAGTTTCACCTGTCCCGTTGTCTGTCTGTCAATCTGTAATCAAATCTTGCAAATCTAATTTGATCCACTTCCCGGTTTCCGATTGAGTTGAAATTTTGCACGAATATGCAAATCGCGTGACAATGCAATATTATGATAACGTGGAGCTGATCTGATGATGGAGCTGGAAGGTAGCCATAGGCACTCCGTAATAAAACCACATAACGCCATCGAGTTTGGGCTCGTTAGAATCGTCGCAATGAGTAGTTGACGACGGTATACAGAAAAGTACACACGGCAATAAAAGCTTGTACCAAAAATGAAATTTTTGACAGAAACTTATTTTTATACCATAATGGTGGGAAAGCGTACCACCGGATGTCAAGCGGATATCGTAACCTACGAACGGCTGCAACTCTCTCACATGCTCACACATTTTAATCTTTCAAACTTTGCTATTTAATTTGGTAAAAAAAGGTTATTAAACTCAATATTTACAAAACAAAAATGAGTAAGCTTTATCCATCCTTACGTGTCCTATCGTGTAAACAAACATGTCGAAAGATGATCATAGTCAATGAATAGTAACAGTAGTAGTAGTAGGAGAACATAGGAAATGACGATAAAACATACAGGAAGTGCGATTCATAGACAATCCAGGCATAGTTATGACAGATATTTTAGACGTCATTCGTTAGTTACTTCGATTATTGAAGAAAATCCAATTAGAAATTATATTTTTCAGTGGTTACTTGGTTGATTTCAATACTTTGTGAGTTTCTCTAAGTATACAACAACATTTTAAGTAATAATAATTGTCAGATTGTAATCCTAGAAAAAGGTACGATGAAGTGTTCGGAAAGGGTTTGTTTACATGATAGAATACGTGTGGGTGAATAGACTTCAGTTATAGTATTTTATTTATCCAACAAGCATCTTAAGATTCTTAAGCATTAAATCAACGTTCGCCAAAACGTGGTAACTCTAAAATCTCCAAAACAATAATTTCCGAACAGCTATCTACTAAATGTACACACATACATGCGGAACCATGCGGGTGTCTGTTTACCTGAGCATTAACTCTTCGTCTATATATTGCAAGAGGCTCCTAAAACAAAGGAGACGGCATACAGTAGTGCACACAGCACACATTGCAATTGTACTAGTAACTATATGGCCTGAAGTTTTTGGCGCGAAAATAGTTTTTATATAGAAAATATGACTTATATGAAATTGATAGAAATAAGTATATGTATGTGTAGTCTATTCAAATTTACAAGTTTGATGTTGATATGTAACTTTCTGACCTCATTTTTCGCATTTTTGTAAAAAAGGGAATGTTATCGTCAACTAGTCACCTGTGTACTTTGATCTATTGTGTGACATGTATATTCTTTAATCAGGTTGACGTTATTGTGTACAATAAAGTGCTTACATACATACATACTAGTTGTACGAGCGCCTCCGCTTAACATACTAAACAATATTTAAGTCAGGCGTACTTTTTGAAAAAACCGACTCTTTTTTCTAAGCTAGTAGCCACCTTTAATGATTTGAACCACACCTTTGTCTGTCTGTACACTTTCGAACTTTACCGCTTATAAAAAAATACAAAACAATTTTTTCACCAAAAAGTGCATGTCGAGGATAGAAAGTCTCTTTACCAACTGAGGCACCTAGCATCAAATTGTCGGTTTCAGGAGAACCGTCAATTCTGTATCATAATCATAACATACAAAGATACATGGCCAGCTGAAGAAACATTAAATAGTTCTTTCCAGTCACTATTTTATATGACTTCTCATGCAACTACTATCTTTAAAGGAAAAATTATAATAACTAACAGAGACAGAGCATAACTTCAGACCATATAATTAAAAAAAACATGAAAACACTTTGACTTGAAAATATTGAAATCTTCAAATCCAAAACTTACTCTTCACACGTAACACACTTCAAACCTTACCTCGCTCAATATAATCATATTTAACATTAATATATAGATAAAAATATATAACTAAAAAGCCAAACATATATCTCGGCACAAAACATGCACTTATAGACGAGAAAACACATTTTAAGACGTGAGTCTACTTAGTGCATATATGACACTCGAACACATTTCAAAATCGTAGCCATACACACATCGAAACCGTCAAATGTACGCGCCAATCTTTAAAACTGTTAGAACGAAACCGCACCAAATAGGTTAACTTAAAAAAACTTTGTGTTTAATATATACCTCAGACTCATTCTCATAATATCATCACCCGTGATCACCCGACACCACTTGCTATAACATAATAATTAAATTAAAGTAAATAAATAATAATAATGAAGCTCGGAATAGCGGTATGCCGGGTTACTCACTTTTCGCTGTTGGGCATCGTGTCGTTTGTCATCGGCTCGCTGTGCGCGTGCGGGTTGTGTTTGGGGCAGGTCATCAGCGACTTCACACTCCAGTCCTCGCTGGCTTGTCTGTGTTGTTCTGAAACTAATGTTTCACTTTTAGAAAACTTCTTTAGCGGCGCTGTGCACTTTTTGGGATGGGGAAAAATTGTTAAACTCGCCACAGGTGTAGGAGCGTAGAGGGTCACGTGTCTGTAAGACGGTGAGAGATTCGGGACGAGGCTTGGGGGCGGGGGCATTTTGTTACATTTTCTACAGTATCAAATCGGACTTTGAATGACACTTAGGCACTGGTCCCACCGCCGGCTAGTAAGCTAGAAAAGTTGGGCGAGTAACGGTTCATTGCGTGCTGACCAGGCACAGTGTGATCAATCGACCTTTACAGATCCGCAATGTAATGCTACTCGCCCAACTTTTCTAGCTTACTAGCCGGCGGTGGGACCAGTGCCATACTGACAAGATTGCCAGTTTCTTAAATTTACTTGATAAATGAGTTTTTGTAGTTATTTTTGTATAGGCGCTGCGTGGGTAAACTGATCACCTGGTAAAGGTCGCGGGAGTCCGCTGGATGCGGGTGGCGCCGGACCGGTCATTGTGGCACTCTTTGGGGGAAGCCTATGTCCACTAGTGGACATCTTTTCGGCTGATGTGATGATGATGATGAGTTATTTTTAGGTCCTCGTCGGCGTCTAGATCGATGATGGGAGAGTCGTCGTAGCCTGCCCGGCGTATCGCTCGCTGAGGGTACTTACCTCGCTTGACCGTGTCGGCTCGCTCAGGCGCGTCGCTGAAGTTGAGCAGCCTCGCCCTCGCCGCGTGGCCTAGGTCCTCGTCGGCGTCTAGATCGATGATGGGAGAGTCGTCGTAGCCTGCCCGGCGTATCGCTCGCTGAGGGTACTTACCTCGCTTGACCGTGTCGGCTCGCTCAGGCGCGTCGCTGAAGTTGAGCAGCCTCGCCCTCGCCGCGTGGCCTAGGTCCTCGTCGGCGTCTAGATCGATGATGGGAGAGTCGTCGTAGCCTGCCCGGCGTATCGCTCGCTGAGGGTACTTACCTCGCTTGACCGTGTCGGCTCGCTCAGGCGCGTCGCTGAAGTTGAGCAGCCTCGCCCTCGCCGCGTGGCCTAGGTCCTCGTCGGCGTCTAGATCGATGATGGGAGAGTCGTCGTAGCCTGCCCGGCGTATCGCTCGCTGAGGGTACTTACCTCGCTTGACCGTGTCGGCTCGCTCAGGCGCGTCGCTGAAGTTGAGCAGCCTCGCCCTCGCCGCGTGGCCTAGGTCCTCGTCGGCGTCTAGATCGATGATGGGAGAGTCGTCGTAGCCTGCCCGGCGTATCGCTCGCTGAGGGTACTTACCTCGCTTGACCGTGTCGGCTCGCTCAGGCGCGTCGCTGAAGTTGAGCAGCCTCGCCCTCGCCGCGTGGCCTAGGTCCTCGTCGGCGTCTAGATCGATGATGGGAGAGTCGTCGTAGCCTGCCCGGCGTATCGCTCGCTGAGGGTACTTACCTCGCTTGACCGTGTCGGCTCGCTCAGGCGCGTCGCTGAAGTTGAGCAGCCTCGCCCTCGCCGCGTGGCCTAGGTCCTCGTCGGCGTCTAGATCGATGATGGGAGAGTCGTCGTAGCCTGCCCGGCGTATCGCTCGCTCTTCTTCCATGCGGACCTGAAATTAGAGTTTTTTTTTTATTTGAATGAATGAATGAATTTATTTGTGACACAACACACAGTACTTATTACAAAACAAAACAAAGACAAAAGAAAAAGTGAGGCCCAACTCAGCATGATGCTGGCTTTGCAGCCAGCGCTGGTCTTCCGTTGGGTCCCTCCAGTGAGGACACGGTACGTAACACATAGCACATAACAATAACAAATAATGGAAATGATGAATGGTAGGTTTATTTGGTTACATAACACGTTTTACAACAGGCAAAGGTTAGAATCTTATGAGGGGTTACACGCGCCTGTAATCGCAAGCGGTGTTCGTTAAAATCTGAAAGTATGACAAGTTTCCATGTTGATCGGTCTGTGTAATATGGGTATCGGCCAATCGCGGCCAGTGTCGCAATAAACCTAAATACGAACGGACGTTGTTTCTCTTTCCCGCGCATATACTACAGTGGCTAACGAGGCTCCTTAAACGCGTGCACTTATAGATATTTCAGTGGTTAACAACGGAATAGACTAATTAACATGTCGGTGGGAAAAATCAGTGAATTTGATGTGCAGAACGGAGTCTGGTGTTCGTATATCGACCGGTTAGAAATGCATTTCTTGGTCAACAATGTGGAAGCAGGAGTAAAGTTGCCGACGCTGATAGCGGTAATGGGTGATGAAGCTTATGAATTGCTAGCGAACCAAGCTAGCCCCCAGATACCATTAGAGTTAACCTATGGTACTGCCGTTCAGATACGTCAGCATTTACAGCCTACCCCATCAGTACTTGCCGAGAGATTTCGGTTTAGGCAATGACGACAAGCCAGTAACGAAAATATCGCCACATATGAGTACATAGCCGAATTAAAGAGATTAGCTCGACACTGCGAGTTCAATAAGACACTTAGCGAGAATCTCAGGGATCAATTCGTTTGCGGCTTGTGTAGTGACGTCATTAGACAACGGTTGTTTGCCGAGGACGATTCGCTTACCTTCAAAAGAGCAGAGAAAATCGCAATCTCGCTGGAGGCGGCGGAGCGGGATGCGGCCGCGGTGGAGGGGAAGGCGGGGAGGGGGAGGGGAAGGCGGGGAGGGGGAGGGGAAGGCGGGGAGGGGGAGGGCGCGGCACAGCGGGGAGCCATACGACAGCCGGCGGGAGTGGTCGGTCTGACTACTGTGCGGGTTGCGGTGCCAGTACACACGCCTGTGGATTTTTTTTTTTTTTTTTTTGAACCTGACTGTTGCTATAATAGGACGAACCCAATATAGCGGTCGAATTGCGTGGTTGGAGGGTAGCCTGGGGAAAATCCAGGGGGAGCCTCCGGCACGACCACGCGGGAAAGTTTGTACACTGGAATACTCTACGAGTTTGCGCTCCAGTGAGATTGGTTGAACGGTATCAACCGAATCTGGAGTGTGAGTGGTGACGAACTACTGGGAGTTTTATCGCTGGTTCGCTAAAACCTAGCCTAGCTGAGAAGAGTCCAGCAAGAAACTCAGCTAGGCCCGACTTGGGTCGGACTGACTCTACCCGGTATGCGGCGGTACCGGGACGAATAGGGACTGTATGTGTCTGTGTTGTCGCGATCTCGCGGTGGACGTCCCCGCCGGCGGGAATGCCGAAGTGTACGCGATGTGTTGGACGCCGAAAGCGCAGCGTTCCATCTTTCGATGGACGCTGTGATTTCGTCGTCCGGGTCCGTGAGTGTGTGCCTAGGACGCCGGACCGTGCGGCCCCTAATCAGTGAGCGCCGAGTAACGACAGAGGGGGGAGGGATGGGAATGTAATCAGCAGCCTTCCTAACTAACGGATTCCTATGGTGGGGAGCGTTGTCAAAATAACGTCTGGCAGCCTGCTTAAAGAAACCATACATGGTGCTAATCTCCATGTCGTGGTGCAGGCTGAGGTTCGATTGGTACCACGGGGCACCAGTCGCCCTACGTAGAAAACGATTCTGAATGACCTGAAGCGGCTTGAGTGATGACATAGGCACGTGAGCAAATGCTACACTTGCATATGTCATGATTGGACGAACACAAGTCTTGTAGAGTGTCAGCTTATTTCTAAGTGACATTTTACTAAACTTGTTGATCATCGGCCCAAGCCTTCCTAGTACGAACAACGCGCGGTTGCGAACCCTACGGATGTGGCTACGGAAAGTCAGTCTCCTGTCGAGGGTCACTCCAAGATATTTGGCCTCGTTGACCCAGGGGATGGGTCGGTCAAACAACTGGATCGGAGCCACCCGTCTTTCTGTACTAACGCAGTCAGACGGGTGGAAGACTATTGCAGTGCTTTTTTCCGGGTTGACTTCGATACGCCAAAGATTAAACCAACGACCTAGGTCGGTGATTGCCTCTTGGAGGTATCGCCGGATAGTAGCGTACTTACAATGGGTCGTAAAGAGCGCGGTGTCGTCCGCAAACAACCCCAGTTGCACCTTAGGGTGCCTGGGAATGTCGTTCGTGAACAACGAGTAGAGAGTGGGAGAGAGCACGGAGCCTTGCGGGACTCCGGCCCGGATGGGGTGTGGGTCCGAGTACGTTCCCTCCAATCGGTATCGAAAGCTTCGATCACTGAGAAAATCTCGTATGGTGAGTACGAGTCTGTCCGGTATACCGAGCTGGTATAACTTGTATACCAGCCCGTTATGCCAGACCTTATCGAAGGCTTTCGCCACGTCGAGAAAGATAGCACCGGTCTTGAGCCCCTGGAATCGAGAGAAACCGTCCAACACGTGCTCCGTGACGCGGTGCACCTGTGGGACGCATGAGTGTCCGGATCTAAAGCCGAACTGCTCGTCGATGAGGAGGTTATTCTCGGCCGTAAATCTGAGAATTCTCGAGAGTAGGATCCGCTCATATAGCTTTCCAAGGGAGCTAAGTAAGCTGATCGGCCTATAAGAGGCAGGCGAGGTCCGGGGTTTACCGGGCTTCGCTATCCCTATGACCGTTGCACATTTCCACGCGGCTGGAAAGTGAGCATTGGTCAGCGCGGCATTGAAGATGCCAACCAAAAGGAGGAGGAGGGTTTCGGGGAGAAGTCTCAGGATGCGATTGGATACACCATCCGCACCCGGAGCCTTCCTAATACGGAGACGCCTGACATGGGCACTGACTTCCTCAACCGACACCGGTAAAATGGGTGAAGTTACGGGGAGACGCGATCTCCTGTCCACCTCGGAATCGACCCTTCTAATGTGGGCTTCGTCGGTGTGGAGGAGGTTGGGCGAACATTGGGACTCTAGGCTACTCGCAAGGCATTCGGCTTTCTCACTGTCCTCGAACGCGGGGGTTGAGTGATCCGGTCGATCCAAGGGAGGGATAGTCCAGCAGGCATCGGATTTGAGAGATCTCGCTAGTTTCCAGTAAGCCAGATGACTAGGCGTTATCTCCCCCATCAGATCCCTGAACGAGTTCTCCCGAAATTCGGCAATTCGCTGTTTGGACTCGTTAGACAAGTCCCTCAGGATTTGCCGATTTTCGGCAGAAGGGTGATTTGAATAGGTACGGATGGCGCGATTTTTCCTTGTTACCAACTCCCTCAGTTCCCTAGGTAGGGGTCGGTGTTGGATGTCCTCCGCCGACACCTCCCTTGAGGCCTCGCTTCGTACAGCGTTGAGGTAGTTGGTGAAAGAATCGATCGCTTGGTCTGTCTGTTCGGTTGTAGTTATATTGTCTGGGATGTCTCTAAGCAAGGGGGGATCTGTCTTTAAGAGACCTGTTTGCACCTTGTCCCAGTCCACGAGTGTCCTGGTACGAGGAGTACTATTGGGGTGAGGACCTAGTCTCAAGAGGACTGGCCTATGATCCGAGTCTAGTTCGTGTATCACTTCTATAGAACGCAGGGTTAACGCTACGTTCTTTAGCAGTGCTATGTCGAGTCGCCTGTGGAAACTGTCGTTCCGGGATTATATATGCAGCATGTGCCGGCGTACGCCCGGTGAGTCTGCCTATCACAATAGACAATCAAATTGTACACATGGAAGTGGATACAGGAACGGCAGTATCATGTATAAGTAGTGAACTTTATAGGAAATATTTTAGTAAACAGGAAATTTGCAATAGTGAAATAGTGTTAAAATTTTACGACGGCTCTAATATTAAGCCTTTGGGTTGTATCAAACCATTTGTTCGGTGGGGTGGAAAAGGGAAACATTTAGAGTTATTTGTAATTGAGGGTGGAACTACGGCTTTACTAGGCCGACAATGGTTAACTGAACTAGATATTAAGATACCTATTCTCAGTTCGTGTAATAAGGTAGGCACGATGGAAGAAAACGAAATGTCTGATGAAATAAAAAAATTGGTTTATAGATATAAGGAGCTGCTCAGCGGGGGCTCGGGCGGTTGACGGGCGGCGCTGTTAGCGCTGTCCCCCGCGCGCCCGGTGCGCCGGGCGCGGAGCTGGACTCCATGCCAGGGACGGAGTCATCGAGCCTGTCGACTGCTCCGACTGGGCTTCGCCGCTGGTACTGGTTAACAAGTCTGACGGTTCTCTGAGAATATGTGCTGATTATAAAGCGACAATAAACCCGGTACTATTTATTGATCGACCGATACTCCCTGCCTCGCATTGATGACCTGATGGTGAAGCTGAGTGGGGCGCGCTATTACTCCAAAACTAATTTATCACAGGCGTAAAATCAAATAGAATT
Source organism: Epinotia bilunana (assembly GCA_947049275.1). NCBI lineage: Eukaryota > Metazoa > Arthropoda > Insecta > Lepidoptera > Tortricidae > Epinotia > Epinotia bilunana. The sequence goes on along the minus strand of OX346274.1, from coordinate 11,979,792 downwards.
AGATGATACAAAAAAATATACGGTCGTAAATACACACAGGGGTTTGTACAGATATAATAGACTTGTCTATGGGTTGAATTCGAGCCTAGGGCTCTTTCAGCGAATAATGTGCAATTTATTACAAAGCATTCCTAATGTAGATATATTTCTGGATGATGTCATCATAGGGGGAACAACAAGGAGGAACATTTACAAGCGCTCGAGTCAGTTTTTAGCAGGTTACATAGTTCGGGCCTAAAACTTAAAAGTAGTAAATGCGTGTTCTTGGTGAACGAAGTGAGATACCTCGGGTATATAATTAGTAGTAAGGGCATTCAAACGAATCCGTCGAAGGTAGACGCTATATTAAACATACCGAGACACAGACCTACGTTCATTTTTAGGGATACTTCATTTTTATGGGAAATTTATACGAAATATGAATGCGAAATTAGCCCCGTTATACGAATTACTAAAAAAAGATAAGTTATGGCATCGGTCGGCAGGGATTGCATAAAAAAAAATTGAATTTTTAAGGCACAACGGTATAGAACATGTTTTCACGGCCCCTTATCACCCGGCTTCGAATGGGTTGGCCGAAAATGCGGTCAGAACTTTGAAACGGGTAATTAGAAAGGCGACCCTAGAGCGAAGCAATGTCGATAGGGCTTTATGGGCATTCTTAATCTATTACAGAAACTTAGAACATTCAACAACAGATCAGAGCCCGGCAATGCTTCTCCTAGGCAGGCACATTAGGACTCGCATTGAATGTCGTTAAACCGGATAGGGATATGTGAGAAGAGCTTAACTGCGCCAGCAAGAGGCATTTGCGGGGGGGGGGACAGGCATCTGGACAGGGAAGAACAAGTTTGGTATAGACAATTTCTAAAAGGGGAGAAATGGGTACCGAGCCGAATCGCAGGTCCTAGTAATTTTAGGGTAGTAGGCAAAAATGAAGAAATAGTGCATAGATACGTCGACCAACTACGGAAACGATCAAGTAACGGGAGGTTGTCATTAGTTTCGGCCCCAACTGACTTAAGTCAGAAACAGGAATCAGACAGAGACTTTTCGGAGAACCAGTCGGGATTGGAACAGGTCGGGGGCGAGGCCGAGTCGGGGGGTCGGAGGGGCTCTCTGACCGCGGCCGCGCCCGCGAGGCCGCGGCCGCGGCCGCGGGCCCGCGCAGCCCGCCCCGGACTCACCGGAAACGTTTCATTCTCCGTAACAAGCCAGTACGCCCCGAGCTCGCCCTGTCCGACAGTGTACATTAAATAGGCCTAATTATAAGATTTGAGTTATTGTCATTAGTTATAAGAATATAGCATTCATTTAGCGTAGAGGAGTGTAATGTGGGTATCGGCCAATGGCGGCCAGTGTCGCAATAAACCTGTATACGAACGGACGTTGTTTCTCTTTCCCGCGCATATACTGTAGTAATCGTAAATTGGTGCAAGTCCACTTACTCGTCCACTGGCCAGGTCGCGAGAGGGCACCACGTGGTCGGCGAGCAAGGAGCGAGGCCGCACCGGGGACTGCTCTAACACCCTTCGCCCTCGCCCCGTGTGCTTGGACGCTATGCGTTGGGGGACGTTGGATACCGCCTGCTGATGAAATTAATAGTACATTACTACAGAGGCCGGGAAGTAAGGGGTTGCCGGCCGAGTACATATAGACGGCCGAGCGTAGCGAGGTCGGATAGTTATGAGGATGGCAACCCCTTTTCACGCCGAGGTATCTATAGTGCTCTTCTCAAACATGCAATTAAATAAATTAAAAAAAACTCCAAGAAATCAAACTTTAATTTTCAATTTCACGCCGGGATCCTGTGCCACAAACAATGGAATAGAAATTAAAAAAGACCATCTTGCCGGTCTAGGCCTCCAATTTTGTATGAAATGCCACTACGAATCTCTCGTCTCGCTGCGTCCGAAACGTGACACTTCGAAGCCCAATATGAAGGACACAACGTCAATATTTCATTGCATGTTTGAGAAAAAACTATTAAAACACTTCCACACACAACATTTAACCTAGTGCTCTATAAACTATCTGTAAGTATCAATTTAATAACAATAACTGTTGGTGAACCTTTAAATAAAATTAAAAAATTGAACCAAATTTTGAAACCATACATATAATCATTTGACGGCTCATTACTGGAGCTAAAATACTGTCTACATGTAAATGGCGTTACTAGTCTACGATACCAGCTAAGTCTAGCAACGCCTTCTAAATATAGTCAGTATTTATAGTATCAGGTACGAGTATGAGCCGTCTAAGGTGTATTAGTACATGATATAATAGATGATCGGACATACCCCATCGTCGTCTAACTCGGAGTTGCACACGCTAGGCGGGTTGGAGTACTTCTGCAACAACTCTATTGCCAGCCGCTTGCTCATGTCTTGTAAGAAGAACGCGTGCTGTGGACCGAATAAACAAACAACATTACTTAAACTTTAGGCCTCGCAAAACACCTAAAGCGGCGATTACACTGCTTCGGTCACCTAATGCGGTCACCGAACTTGCTTAAAACTTGCCAACAACTGTCATCTTCACTGTCTGTCCGCCTTCTGGCTACATACTATCGACAACACAGCTAACTGACCATCGGTGCACCTTAAGTGCATTGTAATAAGGTTCTATATAAACACAGGATGGTCAGTTAACAGTGTTGTCGTTTGTACATAGATGACAGCAGCCGTCGGTCACCGAATGCGGTCACCGCACATTGCATGCGGCGACCGACTTAATGTAATTGCCCCTGGGTACTGCGTAGTGTGGTACCCATGGCGCCAAGAACGTCTATAGGTGTTATGGCGTACGCTGTCAGTCACATTCATGCTTTCGAGTAAGGTTCATAATCACATTCTTATTCGATTGTGAACGTCACTTGAAACCAAAGATCTCAATGCTGCGCTCTCGCACTCGCATTGGCAGAACGTGCCGGATTATCCACAGCGATAAGTGATAAAATGGCCACCATGCTGCGCCCGCTGCTGACTGTTACCTCGTTCTAGGTTACTTGAGTAACCATAAACCTAACCAAAATCAAGAGACAACGTTTCGAATCGTCTTTGATGGTAGGTCATTTTTAATGGCAGCTCCTTTAACTATTCAAATCCAAGAAACCGCTAGATGGCTGCTGGTTGGCGGCTTCGTCACGGTCTTTCGCATTTTATTTAAATCTTTGGCATTGTGTGTGTGGTAGTTGGAAGGGCAAGACCTCGTCGAACTTTTTCCGATCAAATCGAAGAAAGTCCAGGCCAAGAGTACCCTAAACCGACGAGTACATGCAGAATGTAATGAAAGTGAATGAAGCGAGAAAGGTTTGTCAAGATCGTAGCAAGTGGAAATCCGAGATCTCTACCTACCCCGCCGGGAAATAGGCGTGAGTATATGTATGCCTGAATATGTTAACATTACCTGCAGCAGTTTGTCAGCCGTGGGCCTCTTCTTGGGGTTCTTGGTGAGCGCGAGCTTGAGGAACGCGTGAAACAGCTGCGACCACCGTTCTCGTTCCTTGAGCTGTGGCGGTTTGAAGCCGGACTTGGCCATCAGGAACAGCACTCGCATCGGGTGGAGCTCGAACATCGGTGGTTGGAGTTCTGCCAGTTCTGAAATTATAATGTTTGTGTTTGTCACGACGCTCGCACGTAGAACCGACCGTGTCGAAAGGTCGAAAAGTGGCGACCACCACAACGTGGACTGATGGACTGGTAAAGGTAACGGGAGTAAAGCGGCCTTTAGACCTATCTAAATGCAGTACACTAAATCAGAAAGACTCTGCAAAAAGACAAGTGTAAAGACTGTTAGCATGTAAGTCACGCTAATTAGACAGTTAGCCTGGACACTGCCACTCTGAATCAGTCATTTAGCATAGTGTAAAGCGATTCAGAGACTGAACGCATCATTTGCTCGTTGACCGCGGTAGAGTGCGCACGCAAGCGGCATAATGTCACTAACAAGGAAAAATATATTTCTAAAAATTCTCGACCTACAGAGAGATGCCTTATTTATGGGATATGTGTTGCGGAGTTAATTTGCTCCTTAGTAATAAATACTTTTTAACCTAAAACTTTCTTCGACGCTTTTCGTTTATTAAAATAGAGCTGGACGCCACCAAAGCCACGGCGATCCCTATTCTTTGGTGTTTAGACGGCGACATTGCGTGCGTGCACTTCACTTGAATTTTTCGTCCGTACTGAGTTAGCACGCTAATTAGATCAAGTGTAAAGAGGACGCACTAAATCCCCCCCCCCCCCCCCCCCCCCCCACCGCTGTCTAAATGCAGTGTACTGCATTTAGATAGGTCGCTTAATGCTGTGCATTAGAAATTATCGCGTGCTTTGAAACGCCGTTCTGACTAGACTAATAAGGTCTGATTTTCAGATATATGATTCTTGACAACATGATTGTTTATCTGATTTTATCGATACACGATACATGGGCATGTTCGACTCAAATCAAGGCATCGCCTTAAGCTGGCTGCAAGCGCGGGACCGGTCATTGTGGCAGTCTTTGGAGCCTATGTTCAGCAGTGGACGTCTTTCGGCTGATGCAATGATGATAATATGGCGCTGTATCTCAATGTTATTAGCTCCGTAGGCACAAAGGAACTTCCTACACTAATTGGTTATGATAAACGGAACCAACAGTTAGCGCGTTTTTAATAGGCAACAAGAAAAAAAATTAGGAAGGGCCTCATTGTTGTATTTGAACGCTTTTCGACCGGCCACTGAACTGTTTCATGCGGAATAGAAGGGCCCTGTATATATACAGGGCCCTTCTATTCCGCATGAAACAGTGGTATACCACGAGTACAAAAAGTACGTGAACTGCAGCTAAAGCTCTCTTCTACATTTACTAAAGGAGTTTGCTGAGAAGGAGTTGATTAGAAGTCCCGCTAGATGGCGATATATAACACAATGTAGTAGGCATCTGAAAAATAACAGTGCAAACTATAGTGTGTGAATCAACTTTTTTGTCACTAGATGTCGTAACCATGGCAACTAGTAACAAAAAAGTAGAGTCTACTAGATGACTTGTTCCTCCTCCCCCCTCTCCCTCCACCCCCCGAGACAACTGCAATTTTGTGGGTTTATATCTACCGAAAGAGCGGTTTCCTTGTCATTTTCCACCCCTTTTTTTGTTGACGTTATTTTAAGGAATTCCACATATTTGTATCTGGAACAGAATAACAACAAGAAACAGTTGAAAAACCCCGAGTACACTATACCTATTGCAGTGATCCCGCACGCCCAAATATCACAGAGCTGGTTGTAGCCGCCTTTCCTCTCCACAGCCGCCACCTGGAACACAAGACATCGTTTAGACGCACAGACCCTACTCGAAAATATAGGTTCATACCTTAGGCCTCAATCAATCAATCTTTGGTTTTATGGCTCCATCGATATTGTCGATGATTCTGCCAACGTCAAGGTTAGAAAAGGCACGTATAATAATAGATATTTGACCGGTGACTGTACCTTAGGCCTATTGTCCACGTAAACCGCACGTCATTCGCACGCATTCGTCAATTGACAATTGCAAGACGAACGCTTGCATCTTGCGTAGAAACTTTCAAAACTGTGTCCACGGAGCAGCAACGTCGCGTTAGCCGCTCGTCATGCGTTCGTTGCCGCTCCGTGGACACAGTTTTGAAGGTTTCTAGACCTTAGAGTATAGATTTCTACAAAGGAGCTATACGCGATGCCACAATAAGGATCATAAAGGTTCCTATGCAGCTAAATTAAGAACTGGTCTCAAAATGGTTTACGGCTTACCATAAACAACGTACTTAATTTTGTTGCGACAAATAATTAACAAATTAGAAAAGTTGAAAAACCCCCAACATAATCATTTCAAAGTTCAATATTTCAAAACCAGCTGAACCGTCGGTGCACCAAACCGGTGCGGTGTTCGTTGCAATCCAAATGTATGTAAAGTTTGACAAGTTTCTACGTAATGAATGACACCTCCATATTTAACGTTGATCGGTCTGTAATCGTAAGTTGATTCCGCCCTTAGTTATACATTGAATCAAGAACACTGTTTGGAAATCGTTTGAAGGTAGTAATTGTCACCTCTGGCGCCATCCAATAAGGCGTCCCGATGAAGGATTTCCTTTTGTTGATGGTGGCGGTGATCTGCGCAGAGACACCGAAGTCAGCCAACTTGACATCTCCACACTCCGTCAGCAGGATGTTCGCGCCTTTGATGTCGCTGGGAATTACAAAAAACAATGTTTAGATTATACATTTTAGAACAAATATACCTAGTACCAGTATGGCAATTAAGTACCCCAATCAAATCAGTCTAATACAGATTATAAAAACAGTGTTACAAGGAAAGAGTTTCGTATGGTTATACAAGCCGATATGGGAGCGGCATGCACGACCGCAAGTCTGGCGAGTGAAACTTGCTCGCGGGGAATAGGTACTATGCCGGTGCCTCTTGGCGCGCTTATTCACGAGAATTCTAAAACAGGCTTCGTCATGAATGGCAATCTCTTATAGACTGAATAGTATAAACTTCTTTGCGGTATATTTCGTTTTGGAATTCTAGCGCACGTGAAGCACTGGGGTGAATTAAAAAGAAAACTAGATTTCAGAAGTCCGTGGAAAGACGTGGGGCCCTTTATAAATTGTAACCTAAAACTGTAACTTGCACTTAGATCGGCTGCACATTGAGCCACTAGTCGGCCCGAAGTCGTGGACAAGTTATAATAAATAGGCGCACGCCGACCGTTTGAGCGGCCCTCCCGGACCACCAGCTGCGGGAGTTGCTCGCGCTCACTACTACTCCTCGTAATGTGCAGCCGAGTGGCCGCGTTTAGTGGCCGTAATGTGCGGCCGCTCCTATACACATGAGTCTCGGCTGGGTAATCAAAGTCTTCATAGGTTTTAATAATAAGCTGACGAGACCTACCGGTGCATCTTGCCCATGCTGTGGAGGTAAGACAGCCCCATGAGCGTCTCTCGACACATGTAGGCGATCTGCAGCTCAGTCAGCGGACCCGTCACATGGTAGATGTCCTGGAACGTTACAAATGACAGTTTATACGTCGTCACGTATACATTAACTCCCGGGACAGCTCGTGGAACACGAAAGAGCACGTCGTATGCGGCAGATAGACCAAAAAGTAGGAGACTAAAGAATTCACTGATCCAGGCTAGTGTCAAACATAGAATTTATTGGAGTGATTCTTTTTATGTTAGTACTGTTGGGTCGATAAACTATTTTTGTTGGGAACATGAGGCATTAACACTAGTACTCGTAAAGGGAAGCCTATATTCAGCAGATGCTGAGTCTCAGACTTCTACCTTCTTTCTTCCTTTAAACTTTCCACCTGAAACCTTCCTTGACCGCAGTATACTCCATAGAGATCCACAGCTTATCTCTCTCTCTCCGCACATACAAGATATACTGCTTGGCCCTATGGTTGACTGGTAGAGAATGCCTTGAGGCATTAAGTCTGCCTTTTGTACTTTTTTGTTTTGTGCTATAAAGTTTAAAATAAAATAAATACAAGCCGTAGTAAGTAGAGACGGTACCAGTCCTTCATCATCCGGATCTCCATTTTTCACTCACCCGCAAGCTCCCTCCCCCGCAGTACTCCAATTAGATCCACAGCTTGTCCCTGCTCAGGTACGAGCCGTAGTACGCGACGATGTTGGGATGCCGGCAGTCCTTCATCATCCGGATCTCCATTTTTCACTCACCTGCAAGCTCCCTCCCCCGCAGTACTCCATAGAGATCCACAGCTTGTCCCTCCTCAGGTACGAGCCGTAGTACGCGACGATGTTGGGATGCCGGCAGTCCTTCATCATCCGGATCTCCATTTTTCACTCACCTGCAAGCTCCCTCCCCCGCAGTACTCCATAGAGATCCACAGCTTGTCCCTCCTCAGGTACGAGCCGTAGTACGCGACGATGTTGGGATGCCGGCAGTCCTTCATCATCCGGATCTCCATCTTTCACTCACCTGCAAGCTCCCTCCCCCGCAGTACTCCATAGAGATCCACAGCTTGTCCCTCCTCAGGTACGAGCCGTAGTACGCGACGATGTTGGGATGCCGGCAGTCCTTCATCATCCGGATCTCCATTTTTCACTCACCTGCAAGCTCCCTCCCCCGCAGTACTCCATAGAGATCCACAGCTTGTCCCTCCTCAGGTACGAGCCGTAGTACGCGACGATGTTGGGATGCCGGCAGTCCTTCATCATCCGGATCTCCATTTTTCACTCACCTGCAAGCTCCCTCCCCCGCAGTACTCCATAGAGATCCACAGCTTGTCCCTCCTCAGGTACGAGCCGTAGTACGCGACGATGTTGGGATGCCGGCAGTCCTTCATCATCCGGATCTCCATTTTTCACTCACCTGCAAGCTCCCTCCCCCGCAGTACTCCATAGAGATCCACAGCTTGTCCCTCCTCAGGTACGAGCCGTAGTACGCGACGATGTTGGGATGCCGGCAGTCTTTCATTATCCGGATCTCCATTTTTCACTCACCTGCAAGCTCCCTCCCCCGCAGTACTCCATAGAGATCCACAGCTTGTCCCTCCTCAGGTACGAGCCGTAGTACGCGACGATGTTGAGATGCCGGCAGTCCTTCATCATCAGGATCTCCATTTTTCACTCACCTGCAAGCTCCCTCCCCCGCAGTACTCCATAGAGACCCACAGCTAGTCCGTCCTCAGGTACGAGCCGTAGTACGCGACGATGTTGGGATGCCGGCAGTCCTTCATCATCCGGATCTCCATTTTTCACTCACCTGCAAGCTCCCTCCCCCGCAGTACTCCATAGAGACCCACAGCTTGTCCGTCCTCAGGTACGAGCCGTAGTACGCGACGATGTTGGGATGCCGGCAGTCCTTCATCATCAGGATCTCCATTTTTCACTCACCTGCAAGCTCCCTCCCCCGCAGTACTCCATAGAGACCCACAGCTTGTCCGTCCTCAGGTACGAGCCGTAGTACGCGACGATGTTGGGATGCCGGCAGTCCTTCATCATCAGGATCTCCATTTTTCACTCACCTGCAAGCTCCCTCCCCCGCAGTACTCCATAGAGATCCACAGCTTGTCCCTCCTCAGGTACGAGCCGTAGTACGCGACGATGTTGGGATGCCGGCAGTCCTTCATCATCAGGATCTCCTGCTGGATGATGGCGAAGTCATCACCCGGCTCCAGCTTGATCACCTTGATGGCGGCAAGCTCCCCGTTCCCATTGAGACGTTTCGCCTGGAACAGACATGAACTTACGTTAATCATGGTCACGGGTCGTGTAAACTTACGAAACGTAGAAAGGGGATTGCGTTGGAGTCCTAGCCAATCCCCAAATGATGACTAAATTGAGAGGGATCAGAAGACTAATAAATAATCCTTGACATCTCACGTCCTATATACTTTAGTTGTGTTATAATGCGTGACGTCAGTTTTGGTTGAATTTTTGGCAGGCGATAAACAAAAAGTCTATACGCGCTGAGTGACAGGAGATACGAGTATGGCATAGTATTCCCACTTCTGGCATTGTCTATGCTTAAATATTTGTCACACAAACGGTTCAACCGATTTGCATGAAATTTTGTACTAAGGTAGTTGATAGCCTGGATTAAAATATAGGATAGTTTTTAACCCGGGTCCGTTTTATCCGAAGCTAGTCCATACTAATATTATAAATGCGAAAGTGTGTCGTCTGTCTGTCTGTCTGTTACCTCTTCACGCTTAAACCACTGAACCGATTGAGATGAAATTTGGTATGGAGATAGTTTGAATCCCGGGGAAGGACATATGATGGTTTTATCCCGGAAATCATCCCCTGAGGGAGTGAAATGGGGGATTAAAGTTTGTATCGAGCTACGATATAAACGAGTTCCACGCGGACGGAGTCGCGGGCAGAAGCTAGCATTATATAAATATTACATGTCACATATAACGTTTGTTGTTTTAGATATAAAATGTTGGTATACTACATGGGGATCGAAATAAACAACAAAATGGACAAAATCCTTAACATTGAATAAGTCGTGTTCAGATATTTATAAGCACATGATGTATTTGACACTTTTAACAAAACACGACACAACTGACCCCCGTTTCAGTACGCTAGAATATTTACGCAGAACTAAAACAAAAGAAAGCATTTAGAATGCAAACCAAACGATGTTGGCGGCCGACACATTGTTCGTAGCCAGTTCAAATAGGAAGCAATTCGATTTAATAGCGAAACGATCGTGAACCTATAATAACTGTGGTAAACTGTGAAACTTTCAAACTGGAAGGAAACGACTCAACGACCTAGACTTGGAGCTAATTATTAATGCCAAGCAATTGTACGGCAGCTTTGAGGATTTCAGTGCAGTCACTTTGAATTTATATTCGAAATGAGAAATGACTGTCATTTTTCCCATGCCTTTAATTTCCCATAATAATTAATTGAATTGAATACAAACGAATTTATTTTAAACCAAAAAACACCACCACAATTAGTTAAGAACAACACAAAAACTTAATGCTACCTACTTATACATAAAAATCCATGTTAGTTTTTAACAACTTAGAGAAGTTAAAAAACCCCCGACATTTTCATTTCAAAGTCCAATATCTCAAAAACGGCTGAACAGATTTACATGAAATATGGCTCAGAACACTTGGGATAAAATTATCTATGACACAAAAAAAACCGCATTCAAATCGGTCCGTCCGTTTGGGAGCTACGTTACCACAGACAGATACACAGACACGTTAAACTTATAACACCCTCTCTTTGCGTCGGGGGTTAAAAAAAGAACTGCGGCGCTGTTTAGTGGCTACATTCATGTGGGCACCACTCAGCACGATGCTGTGGTGACAACGCCCTAGCCATGGTACAGTCGGCCTCATATAGTTAGTAGTAGCCAAATATATCGGAACACGTCTTTATTACTATAGGAGTAAGGATGTGATACGATATATTTGGCTACTTTAGCTGCTACTAACTATATGATGCTTACTGTACTATATAGGGCTATGGAGAGGGCTATGTTGGGAGTTTCTCTGCGTGATCGCATCAGAAATGAGGCTATCCGCAGCAGAACCAAGGTAACCGATATAGCCCTCCGAATCGCTAAACTTAAGTGGCAGTGGGCGGGGCACATAGCGCGTAGAACCGATGGCCGTTGGGGCGGAAAGGTTCTCGAGTGGCGACCACAAACCGGAAGGCGCGGCGTTGGTAGGCCCCCCGCAAGGTGGACTGATGACCTGGTAAAGGTTGCTGGAGTCCGCTGGATGCGGGTGGCGCAGGACCGGTCACTTTGGCACTCTTTGGGGGAGGCCTATGTCCAGCAGTGGACGTCTTTCGGCTGATATGATGTACTATATAGAGAAAACATAGTTGGACCGGGGTTTATATACCACTAGCACCTGCCCGCAACTCCGTCCGCCTGGAAGTCGTTTATATCGTAGCTACGTACAAACTTTCATCCCCAATTTCACCCACTCAGGGGACGATTTCCGGGATAAAACCTATCGTATGTCCTTCCCCGGGATTCTATCTCCATACCAAATTTCATCTCAATCAGCTCAGCGGTTTAAGCATGAAAATGTAACAGACAGACGGACAGACACACTTTTGCATTTATAATATTAGTATGGATTACAACTAAGGGCCGTGTGTGTCAAATCACAAGGAAATTAACACAAACGCGCATCGACGGCGCGCGATATAAACGCAGTCTGCATAGGCCCTAAACTGCAAAGTATTGAGATAAATACAATAACCAATATCAACATAACGTCTTCCATATTTTGTAATACATATCAATTGACCACATAACAGGGCGGAAGCGTGTCGAATAGGCCACTGGCTAAACAATCTAATCATCGACAGTCCGCTGGTGGCCGAAATGGGTCACCACGCGCGGCTGCGTTAAAAAAGGACTAGACACGCATAGGTATAGATATAGGTATTTGACCTAGCTTGGTTAATTCACCAGTTAATGTGTCCAGTCAATATGATAGCCACAGGGTTTTAGCAGTGTTAAATCTCGCATACCTAGTATTAGTATCACAGATCTACACCTACGACCAATCATAAATTGTACACGTTATATTGGTTATTTTTGATGAAGACTGAGATGATGTATCTGTCGGTGTCCCTCTATAAATAATCCATTTCTATTATAACTGTTTTTTATCAGAAACCAAATAAACATTTCATAAATTTTGAAAAAAAATTAAGTGATTTCTAAATGCTTAGCAGCAGCTAGCATCTCGCGAGTGACAATAGCTACTTTTTTGATGAAATTTCCATTTCGGGAGAAAACGGTTTCCTAACAAACTAAATGGAATTCGTTGCCTTCATCTGTATTTCCTGAGAACTATGGTCTAGGTGCCTTCAAAACAAGAGTAAATAATTACTGAACCAGTGAGATTCATCTTATGCTCTGTCGTCACTTATCATCACGTGAGACTAGGACCAAACACTGAACTGTTTTTTATTAAAAAAAAAACTTAACGAATCGCTTTGATTTTGATGTCGATCGCTTCAGCGTAATATATTTTAGGTTTATAGGTTTCGCTTTTGCTTTTATTATTTTTTGAGGTGCCTATAAGTTTTAACTAATTGTAAATTTTGAAAAAAGTTTAAGTAAAAAACCTAGTCGTTCATTGTGTCAATAACGTTTGGAAAATATTTAGAAGTGGAAAAACGTTTTCTCTCTTTGTGTGGATAAGTACGTAGTATTCCAAAGGTATTCTTTCCTCTTAAAGCAGGAAATTGGTTTTAAAGGAAATATTCTTTCACATAAAACCTCCTATGAAGCGATGCTCTTCATAAAAACTTACTTATAAATCAAAACAGTTGCATAATAATAGAAAAATGTGCCAATTATGCATCGTCAATAGTGTCAATACAAAACTGCTATATAACAACTTAAAAACCTGCGCCTAAGGCACACGTGGCTCGCGATACCACCGAATCAACAACTGTGAAATACATTTTGAACCTTATCCCATGGACGTAAGTTTGAATATGTACGTGGACTGTACAGTAGCGTGGTACAGTTATGCGCGGCCGCGACCAGATCGGAGGTGCGTAGTCGCCTAATTAGTACACGGGTCGGGAACCTCTCAACTCGCATGACACTGCCCGCTACATGCGCAAGTTTAAGTGCTAAATAATCTTATATATCCTTTATACTCATCAGTCTTCTCTAGAGAAGGCTTATACAATAATTAGTAATATATCAAACTATAAATACAAAACGTAAAATCATTATAAAAACCAAACCAAGGCTGCTGGCAGTGGAGGGACTAAGTTGCCCGTGGTCAGGGCCATAGAGGAACCTCCTGACTACGGGGAACTTTCCCCATAGTGATAAACGATAAAACGCCGGCCGATGTGGACCCCTGCAGGGCTAGACTGTTTTTATCGCGCTATAAAGACAAGATAACGCATTCGCAATATTCGCATCTTTGGCAAATTAATGGGCCGAGTCGCCCCTGAAAAAATAAAAGGTGTCAATTGAGCCCGCGGGATGAGTCGTGTGTGGGCTCAGTTACCCACGAAGGGCTTTATGACATCACTTGATAGAAAATGATGAATGCTTAGGTTGTGTCCAATACAAAATAAGCGTTGATATGGTTTTCTGAAGAACGTTCATTTTCCAAACTATTAGGGAAATCTTACAATAAGCGATTACATAAAACATTTCCCCACACAAACAGCCTAAGATATGAATACACGTAGAAGTTGTTGAAAGTTGATAATTAAATAATACCACCATATTCTCGGCACGAACCTTTACAGCAAAGTTCAGTAAACGTTTCCGTTCTTGTCGAATTCCCGGGACTCTCGGCCCGAAATTAAATCACGGGCCTAATGAAACACGCTGAAAAGTCTTCATTGAATTTCGTACAATCGACGTAAAATATATGTTTACATGTTTCGTCTACTAAGGAATAAAGTATTAAAGTACATTTTAGTCTATTCCTAGCGAACTAGCCAAAAATTTTACACATTGTTATTAGGTATGTATTCGTATTCATTACGACTTGCTATGGTTCTGGCAGACTCAGGTTTTGCATTAGAAATTTATATTTTAATGGGTCTAGCAACTTTTTCTTCCAAAAGATATAAGAAATAAGAAAGCCAACAAGATTCCTAGCATGCTTACGCCTTGGCCACAACTTTGGTCTTAAGCGACCTGTGGCAGCGGTTTTTCTAATTCATTGCGCGTGATCCCAACCAACCACAGTGCGTTGCGCGTCTCGACCGCGCAATGAACAGATAAAACGCTGCCGCAGGTCGCTTAAGACCAAAGTCGTGGCCAAGGCGTTAGTGCCATTGCGACAAAACTCTATATAACCTTAGATTAATTAAGGAGTCTTCTAAAAGATATAAGATAGTAACCATCCACCACTACCAACGAAAATTGTCGGTTGGCCGTGTTAAGGAATCATAGAAACTTGTTTCTCTTCATATATTTTGGATCGCCAACTGTGTCTAGAAATAATAGAAAAGATTGTTTTAATTTATTTATATTTATGTATCGACACAATTAACTTGCATAAGCCGCGATATGAGGAGAGATAGTAGCAATCTCTTATTAGCGTTCACATGTTGGAACTTGCAAGTTGTTGCGCTAGAAAAATATTTTGAAATATCGACGCGTCATTTTACGGATGAAGTGAATTATGGGAGAATACCGTGAAAGGTAGGGAATTGCTTACGTGCACCAACATGCAACCATTGCACTTATATAACAAATCTATATGTCACCTGATCATGATCAATGGATGACCATTGACCAGAGATACTACGCCTCGTAGTCCTATGAGGCAGCGCTATATGTCATCAGTAATGACTTTTAATAGAATACGATGATGATTCATCTATTAAAAACTTGAACGATCATCGGTATTCAGTTCCTGCAAGACAGACGGTTAGACAAAAGACTTGTGTATTTATATAGTTTTCAACGGTACCTGGGACACCGAGGGTTGCTCGGGATCGTGTACGAAAACCCGGAGAAAATTAACTACCCCCGAAAAGAGACATAGTTACAGGTTACACCATTCGTTCGCACAAGTAAACCCCTATATTGTAAACTAGCTGATGCCCGCGTGGTTATAGGAAAAAGTAACATATTGAATTTTCCCGTGGGAACTACATGTTTTCCCGCTGGAAAGTAGCCTATGTCACTCTCCAGCCTCTAAACTATCTCCATACAAAAAATCACGTCAATACGACGCTCCGTTGCGACGTGAAAGAAGGACAAACAAACACACACACTTTCGCATTTATAATATTAGTAAGGATTTCTATGAAATCATTTCCGAAAATCCTTTTTCAAAGAGATATATATATATAAATGTTGCTCGTATACTCCGACGACGTAACTTTCTCCAAAACTTGTAATACAAGCGGACGCCTCTTTTCAACTCCTTCAATTATATGTATACAGACTTCCTCTTGTATTACAAGTTACCAGCTTCTGTGCATTGTGTAATGGGCCCCTGACGGTGATAATGATAACAGAGCAAAGTATCATCACGAACTATTTTTCTAAACTCAAACTGTTTCAGCAAATAAAATAATAAATAAGCACGGAAAAGAATCTTCGAAATTAAACGTACATCCGATTACATTCCCCGACTCATCTCCAGACATTTAATCCGACGGCTTTCCAAGTGTCAACAATCGGAGACCCTAAAAAGTCTGGACTTACGGAAGCCGCCGACATTTACCAATTACACAGTCCATCGGAAACTTCACTTTATTGTAACTGCTTAAGGTTTATATTTGCAGCGTCAAGTTATTGAATCAAACGACAGGTCATTGTTTCCGAGCTTGTATGTCTGTCTGTATTGAGCGGTCCTTTGTCATGGAAGTATGCTTTACCTCGATTGTGCTATAGTTGGCTGGCTGTTATGATAGTTTCTCTACCTTTGACATTTTGAAATAAAAATATTATTTCTAAGGAAATCTGCTCTGTAATAGCGATATAACTAGTTATACGTACGCAGTGATACTTAGTGATTGTCTTTCTAGTTTCAAATAACTTACAATGTATGCACCCATATTTTCACACTTGACTTGTACCTACAGCTGAGAACTACGTCGGGAGAGCTATTATGTGGATATAATTCAAAGCCTGAAATTAGATTGCAACGTTAACTTTCGGGAAAGGAGTGACTTTAATGAAGTCAATCTATAGCAAAAATTGTGTTCTTATGTAAATGTTATGTTACAAAATATGGACAACAAACCACCATGGGTCAAACATAGCACGAAATAGAATATCGAGTAGGTATAGCCAGATCGGCAGCAGAGTATTTTTTTTACCGCTTCAAACTCGAATCGTCAAATATTTAGTTCCTTTTCGGCTATCACATTTCTAATAAAACGGAGCAGCAATTTCTTATATAAAACAATAAGTGCGCCCACCGGTTTCGAGCGGTAGAAACGTCAACAGCCCGATAGTGCTCTATATCCAACAAAGAACTATTAGCACAAAGGGACCGCGGTAAATGTTCCTCAATTCTCAGCTACTGGCCCTTCCGAATAGACAACGGTCAGCCATCGGCCCAATTCCCCAGTAATTGGGTCAACTATAGGCGTCAAAACCAATTCGTCACATGTATCCTATTTGTATTGGACATACGCTATGTTTTTGAAGTGGGATATTTAATTTTCCACCAGTCAGCATGTCAATTATGTAAACATGAGTCCCCAGATGCGACTGTGACATGTCGTTTTATTCTAATTTGGGGTTAAGGACGGACGCGGGTGAACTTGGCAAGTATTTACGTTTACAGCAGTCAGGCTTGGAAGTCGGTGAACAATGTGTATAGTAGTTAGCTGTAAAAGAAACTAACGCACTGCAGAATTGCCGTACTCTCTTTAATTACAGACGGCCAAGCGATTGACCCTTTTATAATTTGTGCTATGAAAATGATGTTGTGTGTTTTGGATGCGTTATTATATCAGCGAAAAGGCATCAATCAATATACATTCGATACCCATCAGCCTACTATCAAGATTATTAATTGAACACCTTATACTGTAACTTGTTGCATAAACCCGCGGCTCCGTCCGTATTATGTCAACAAAAAAAGTGGCATTTACTTAAAGCTTAAGGTTTCTACATGCCAATTTTCATAATAATATTAAATATTAAATGGATTCTTGAGGAAAAAGACAAAAGTAAACCAAGCTACGGCTTGACCACGAATATACAAGTATCATATCGGTTGCCACTAAACTTTTTGATGTATGTTGATCTACCTTTACGATTACTTGTGAGGCAGGGCACAGCAAAATGTCATCCCGCTCGAATTTGGAGCAGCTCAACTGGGGAAGTACCTCCGCCTTGCAGAAGACCACAGCCATAATAACACTACTACTTTCTTTGTAGTAGTGTTGTGTTCCTGGAGGTGAGCAAGGTCGCCAGAGCTCCCGAGGATGCGTTGTGTTGAGAGCGAGGGATTTTGTTCCTTCAGCTGTCAACACGGCGAATCCTCAAACATATCAAGGGTCGGCAACGCCCATGTTACTCCTTTGGAGTTGCATGCGTCTAAAGGCTGCGGTGTCCGCTTACCATCAGGCGGGCCGTACGCTTGTTTGCCACCGTCGTTGTATAAGCAAAAAAAAAAGATTACTTGACTTTGTACTTAAATAGACAATATTGGAGCCAGCCGCCGCTCCCCTTACATCAGGTAACCAAGCATTATCAAAACATAACGTCCATACTACATATTGACCCAATCATCTGTTTACCTTTCGATACCTATGCAAACCTATGTCTAGTAAACTCTTTCATACGTTCAGAGTTGTCACTTGTCAGTCACAACGCAGCGAAGTATTAGTCACGTTTGAAAAATCCATTTAGTACGATCGTTCCCGAAATATCTCGTCTCATTCCCGATATAAATGTTTTCTTTGCCAGGTTTCTAATACAATACAACAGGCCCTACATCAAACATCAAGAATATACAGGGTGTTATTTAATTGGTGATACAAAATAGCAAAATGTGAATCTATCCATGACTCTGAACAACTTTTACTTTGAGACCAACTTTGTGTTATGCAAAAAAGAACACCTGTCCATACATTTAAGTCAGTCTAAACTGAGCAAAGTTAATGAAATAGTTGGATTTTTTGGCATAACTCAAAGTTGGTCCCATAGTAAAAGTTGTTCAGAATCATGGATAGACTCTAATTTTGCTATTTCGTATCATCAATTAAATAACACCCTGTAAACATCGTAACGAAACAAATTATTTTAGTATTATTTTTTGTTTCGAAGGCTGTGAGCCTTTCAAGAGAATACAGAGAGGTCGCTTTTCGTAGCGTGAATATAGTTGAAAGATACTCGACTTCAGTCACTGTCTTTCTAGCTTAGTGGTCAAAGCACTCTAACGTTAATAGAGAGATCGCAGGTTCGAGTCCTCTCGGGGGTTACAGACGAAGATGGTTTATTTTTCCATTATATTCTTTCTCTCAAGAATAGGTCCATATCACTATTAGAGCATACGCCAATATACAGGAAAAGACTAATATGACAATTGGTATTTTTTTCAACATGTTTAGGTAACGAGTTTTTTCAGCTACGACCCCAGCCAAACGTTGTTTGCTCAGTAGTTGTGACTTATGTTATATTTAACCCCAGACTCGACCTCGTAGTAAACAGCGGCGTAAGGAAGCCACTCACGCGTGGCTTGTAGTAAATCCAATATTGCAGATCTGTAATCTTGACCATTGACATTAAAGGCCGACCCCTTAGGGTGAATATCCACCAGAGACATGCGAAGCTATGTTCGTTAAACGAGCGAGCGAAGCGAACTTTACTTCCTTTCAACTTGGGAAAAAATGCTTTCGTATATGCGGCTGTCCAGATGTCCGGCGGTTCCACCTGCCTCAAATCGCCTCCCGTCGATCCCCTCTGAGCTTCTGACACCGTGATACCTCTGCGACGCTACTAGTACATTCGCCATTGCAGATATATAGGAGCGGCCAAGGTGCTCACAAATATCTGAACACGTCTCTATTGTCGAGGCATTAGAGACGTGTTCAGATATTTGTGATCACTTTGGCCGCTCCGATATATATATCTGATGGCGACTGTATTACCTAGCTAAAATCAGCAGGGCTATCACGGGACCCGCCTCTTTCTAATTAGAACGCTTAGAAAGAGACGGATGCTCTCTCTATATCACCGCGACACAGCTCGCGGGCCGTCATGTGATAGCCGTGCAGAGATGCAAAGTTATTTATTTATTTAAATCAGGCAACAAAGGTCCATATTACAAATACCTTAAAGACTAATACACATATAAATATAAACTTATTAAAAACTACAAAAACACACTAGTACTACTGAGATGTGTTGCGCAATTTCCTGGTGTCAGGTAACCAGCCGCGGAAACGCCGGAACTTGACCCCTTTCGGCCAAAATTCTAGCTTAGTGGTCTTTTTACGTTCAATTCAATTCAATTTTATTTCTCATATAGGTATACAAGATACACTTATGTCCGTCAGTAGATACATTGTATCTTATCACTAAAACTTATAACTATTAATAATGCTAATTAGTTAAATCTTTCCAAACATCCTTTTCTGTTAAATAATCCTTTACTCTATGTCTCGTTATGTGGCGCGTTCGGTACTGACTACTGGGGGGCTAGTACGCTAAGTTTTATGTCGGACATATATTAGCATTCGTTCGTCCCATTCTGGCAAATATGCGAGTGCAAGAGGGACGAATGCTTTACGTCGGACATAAAACCTAGTGTGCTAGGGGGGCTGGTGTTGTTATATTATGGCTGCGGTCGTCAGTAAGGTGGAATACTCGGTAAATTGTATCCTGGATGGGATTCTGCTCTATAATTGAATTAAGTGGTAATGCCAATTTAGCGGCTGGAATTCCTTGTCGAGTGACTCGTCTGGAGCATAGGTGTTGACGTTTGATGTTTGCAAACATTATTATTAATATTATTATCAATGATCATATTAGAATATGAATGGGGATTTATGTATAACTTTACGTTAGAATATATGTGGATTCTTGAGGAACCCGTTACTGTTTGTAATACTAGTTGTCCCGCGGATCCACGTGGACTCCACAAAACCACTTTTATTTAAATTGTGCTAGCTGTGAGTCAACAATTGACAAGGTAATAAAGGAACATTACCCTGATCCGCTGCATCCGGATCGTCGCGAAGATTCATTCTAAATATACATATATATATTTAATAGTTTATTTACCAAAAATAAAATTAAAAATTGACATGATCGGTGACTTCCACACTCGGCACAGCCTGTGTCGTGGGATTCAGGTCGCTTACGAGAGTAACAGGACATCATGCGGCGTTATACAACATTTACGGAAAAGTAGCATTAGACACTATTTACACTAGAGAGACTTACGAATTTAAATTTAAATATTTAGTTTAGTGATTGTATTTATGTGGATGAGTGTAGGAGTAGTGTTTGTAGGCATTGTGAGTGTGTGCGGAGAATGAGCAAGTGAGCATTTACTTCAACGCTTCTTATATTATGTGGAAGTATTATTGAATTCAAGCAAGTAGTTACGGAGATAACCTTTTACGATTACAAAACTCACAAACAACATCTTTACTAAATTTATTGTAGACGATAAAATGATTGTCACATTCGATCAGACTGTTCTGAGAAATATTTGGGTGAGCAAGTGAAGGATATCGTATCCACAGCGACAAATACGGCCTCTTAATGTAATTATTTTTTCCCTAGGTACAACTTTCGTCGCTTTGGCCGGCTCTACGTTTTCGCATATCCATCTACTCGATAAGAGGGTTCCAATGAACCCAAACACGACCGATCTGCCTTGTGTAGTTTAGGAGATGTCTCCAGCATCAGATAGGTTCACGCGTATCTCCGAGCTGGCAACTAATTCGATCGCACGATGACAGTGATACTCATCGCCGCACTCCAGCATTGTGACTATGACGATGATGCTAACGTGATGATTGATGACCCTAACTAGATGAAAGAATACGTGCTATAGAGGGATGTCATGATTTGACCTGTCTAGCTGTCAAACATCTTTGTATTCTGTACAGTAAGTAAATAGGTACTATTGCTAGTTTATATCCAATCAGTACTTTGCCTGAGATGCAGGATAATCCTAGTTCGGGCGCGTTAAATCAATTTACCTAATGTAACAGTGCAAGCACCATTGTGATAATGTTATATTTAACATTATCAATGAGGTGGTTTCAATGAATTATTCTTATTCTTTATTGGGTTTAAAATGTCACCCAAATTCCGAGTTAGGTATATAGAGAATAAACAAGTAACTGTCGCCTTTAGATCCGGTTCCGAGGCATTGTGCAGGAGGCAAGGTCAAACAAAATACAGTGAAAGTGACGTGACTCACGCCGTCAACTTACATAATACGATGTAATTTGACACTCATTACACTAATTACCGATTAGGTGTGTTAGTTTTCGTAAAACTAGTACTTATGCTAAATCTTGGGATTAGGTGCCAAAGCGGACCCCGAGCTCTTTTAGGGCACAACCGGGATAACGCTGGGAGGGTGATTGGGTTAAACTGTGATCATGTTGACATTCGGGATTCTTGGCTGTTGCAACGCGCTTGGCTCCAAATAAGTCATTATTTATAAGTAACTAGCTTCTGCCCGCGACTCCGTCCGCGTGGAACTCGTTTATATCGTAGCTCGATACAAACTTTCATTCCCCATTTCACCCCCTCAGGGGATGATTTCCGGGATAAAAACTATCCTATGTCCTTCCCCGGGATTCAAACTATCCCCATACCAAATTTCATCTCAATCGGTTCAGCGGTTTAAGCGTGAAGAGGTAATAGACAAACAGACAGACAGACAGACACACTTTCGCATTTATAATATTAGTATGGATTCTAATTTACCCGACATCTTGTAAATACAAAACACTTATAAATAACGTACCTAATATACTAACTAAAATGTACAAAATATTAAACACAAAAAAGAACAGATAAATAAAAATATAAAAATATTGTATAGTCATCATCAGATATACCTATCGGAGAAACAAGGTGTTCACAAATACCAGAACCACGACTCTGTTGTCAAAACATTAAAGTAGGTACTTACCTTCTTTACCTATGTTTAGATATTTTCAAGCACCCTGAAGAGTGCAGGATATTTGATATGGTGATGGCGACTGTGTACGGAGAGTATGGTCGAGTTCAGTCGCCATCAGATATATCGGAGCGGCCAAAGTTCTCACAAATATCTGAACACGTCTCTAATGCCTTGATAATAGAGACGTGTTCAGATATTTTTGAGCACTTTGGCCGCTCCTATATATCTGATGGCGACTATACCGTACCGCTTACATTATGAGTACATATGAGTAGCGAAGTAGCGATTGGTTCGAGGGACTCCACCGAAAAATAATATGAAAATCGTTCCCTTAAATAAAGCGGAATAATCAAATATACCTATTGTAAGATATTTTTGAGCACTTTGGCCGCTCCTATATATCTGATGGCGACTATACCGTACCGCTTACATTATGAGTACATATGAGTAGCGAAGTAGCGATTGGTTCGAGGGACTCCACCGAAAAATAATATGAAAATCGTTCCCTTAAATAAAGCGGAATAATCAAATATACCTATTGTAAGATATTTTTGAGCACTTTGGCCGCTCCTATATATCTGATGACGACTATACCGTACCGCTTACATTATGAGTACATATGAGTAGCGATTGGTTCGAGGGACTCCACCGAAAAATAATATGAAAATCGTTCCCTTAAATAAAGCGGAACAATCAAATATACCTATTGTAAAAATTATCACGATCCGTGGTCCCATTTATAAGTTGTATAACACGTGTAAATTAATATATTCCGAAATAAAAACATTTTACGACTGTTATTGTAGAACATGAACGGTAATCAGGTACCTGTGTCGAGAGTCAACGTAGATAGTGTCATGAATCAAGTAGAAATCTACCCAATACCTACCAAATCAGGTAGCGTAAACCTTTAAAGCATTTTAAAGAAAACATTGAAGCGCGCGGTTGTTTTATGCGATAAACGCAGCGATTCCAAAGATACCTTCTATGTAACCGCTGCGGTAATCGCCGGTCTCTATGGATGGAATCAAGATGTTTCTTATATAGGTCGTTGATTGTCGTGTCGTGTTAAAAATCCTACTATAATATTATAAATGCGAAAGTTTGGATGTTTAGATGTTTGGATGTTTGTTACTCAATCACGTTTAAACGGCTCAACGGATATACATGAAATTTTGCACGAAGATAGTTTATAACCTGGATTCAAATATAGGATAGTTTTTATCCCGGGTCCACGCAGACAAAGTCGCGGGCGAAAGCTAGTAAATAATATATCATACATTTATTTCAGACAGCCTAGTTTGGGATCGTTTAGGAACTTAATTTTTTTGTTACACGAACTTCAAGTTATCAGTCAACATTGCAAGAATTACATAAATAATAATAATAATAATAAAGAGATAATAATAAAATAATTTATTTAGGGTAGAATAGTACAATAAGTAATTAAGTTACTAACAACAAAAACTAATATCTAGCAGGATTATTCGTATCAATATTAATACGCCAATGCGTCTATTAATTACTTCCAAAGTAATAAAAAGTCGTAAAAGAAGCCCAACATATTTACCTAGTACCTACTTAAGGAACTTTTGGCAATATTACAGGCCCGGGAAACTCCAAAGATCTTTAATAAAAGACATATTGGTTCCGACAAGGTCAGCTTCGGAATATTCTGGAAATCCTTTAGGCACGGCCGATATGGTCGCGTTTGTCGCCGCTACTATTCTGCCCTCATAAACCAAATAGCGGTATCTCAAAATGAAATGTCATTGAAACGTCTAATGATATTACTTACAATGACATTTCATTGTGAGATACCGCTATTAGACTTATGAGAGCAGTATAGGTTACCATCGACGGTAATAGTTTGTTCCAGTTTAGATGACGTGAAGTACTTAAAGCCAACCATTACCAACGTAATATTGTTTAATTGTTCTCTTCAAGTTTGTCGTAGGGTTGTAAAACAATTTAAAATTACTAATTGCGCATTAACAACAGAACAAACAGTAGGTACTGCAAGTACACGTGCCATTTCTATTTGTTATCTTTTCCTTTCATATTTAGCAACAAAAGAAGTTGTAAAACCCCACGTTAAGGCGATGCCTTGATTTGAGTCAAACACGCCCCCTAGACAGACACGCTGATGCCTTCCGCGAGATGTAACACTCTTCGGGAAGGGCTTTTTTGGTCAAATTTCGATAAATACCTAACTTAGAGACGTTTTATTTAAATTTCATAAAGTGAGATTTTAGGGCTGAATAAAAAAGGAAAACACAGACCCAACTTTGGATTTTTTTTCTATCGAGGAAATTTTAAGCAATCATGTATCGATAAAATCAGATAAACAATCATATAGTCAAGAATCATATATCTGAAAATCAGACCTTTTGTTTCTTAATCTAGTCAGAACGGCGTTTCAAAGCACGCGTTAATTTCCAATGCACAGCCTTAAGTGCATTTTCGTAATTTTAACCGAAACATATTATATCTTATCCTAAAACTCCAGGGGACTTGCATCCTTGAGAAACGATCCTTTCTTGAAGGACCTCACAGTGTAGTCCCTTGGGAAAACTACGACATCCCTTATGCTCATCCTTAGGGTTCCAGAAATTCCTCTGGAACCCTAAATAAGGTGCCATTTAGGCGACATTTTTTGTGATCAGAGACATACGAACATTACGAACTATCACATTCACAATCGGTATTAGTTACTTCAAGATTCAAGATTTTTATTTGCGAGAACAAAAGTGATACATTGATCTTATATTTAACATGTAAGGAAAGTGTTTCATCCATCTGTTATCTGAAAATGTCTTTACAGAATCAAACAAAGTTTGTTTTGTTCTGTAATCACCTGGAAAAGATTATATGTATGTATTTTGGAGACCAATTATCGCTGTGATAAAACATGTATCTCTGACGCACTTATTCTACACACTCAATGTATCTCTTTCAATTTTATTAAGGTTCATTTTAAAATTTGAATTCAAGTGTCACTTATGAAACGATTTCATAAGCTATAAATAGATCAAATGGAATTAAAACGCCCTCGTTTAAAAGGATGCGGTGTATTCGGCCTTTTTCCTTTCTTTGTAATTAGTCTAAAAATACATAACCCGTCCCCGCAAAGGGACGGCTAAGCGCAATCGTATATTAATATTGTAGGTTCCGTAACAAATTTGTCGCTATAGTCTTAAGTTCTGAGAGATCTTATTCTTCGTCGTTTCACTCTTGACACTCGGTCGTGGTCACCCTTCCAGGTGTATTATTATTATTGCGTGTTATTGACAATAACTTATTGTGGGCCTATGCCGCTTCGACCAGCAGGTGATCTATTGTGGCAGCCCTTTGTTTATATTTCACCGTTAGGACCCGTTGCCTCTAGGAAGTTCCAGATTCTTTGGGCGGTGATATGTTGTTGTACCTCTTCTGGGTGCACTATGTGCCGCCCCAGGTATATACTTCTTTTGTGCATGAGTGTTCCGCAGGAGCAGAGAATATGCATTGCTGTTTCCTCTGTCTCCTGGCAGAACCTGCAAGTGGCGTCCTGTTTCATACCCTTTCTGGTGTAGCAAGCTTCACAACGCGCCGCCATTCATGCTTGCGTGTAGTGATGCATCTACTGCAGCATTGATCTGGTATATTCATCACATTATTTCCTAGAACACAAGTCGATCAACAGCTACGTCTCCTCGACGACATACGCGCCCGAAAAACGTAACGATTCCAGACTGCACTACGGATGATAGACGCTGCTTGATGCCGAGTCCCTGGAGTATTTATCATATGGACTCATTGGTACGAAATTCAGAAAGAAGTGGGCATATAAGTAGATGGTTGTTTTTACAACGACGTAATGAGTAGGAAAATAAAGTATCAGTCATCAAAAGTCATAAATCTCATGTCCCGTCATGCACGACGTTTTAGCATGACAGTTTGCGGAAACGACTACCATTTAATTAGGTCCATTCTATGTTGCGGTGGAAAAAAATCAGAAAACGTAAAAACTTACAAACTCACAGACTTATCCTCTTTTGGTCTTAGCCCACATTTTGACATTTAACCTCAAATTAAGTTTAAGAATCCAGTTTGCTCGAATCTGGCCTACATCGTAGAATTCGAACATTTTCGTTTTTACCTTATCTGTAATTGATTAATGGTAGAAATTTCTAAGTCATGTCTTATAGTATACCTAAGAAAGAGGAACACTTCGTTAGAAACTTTGAGGAACCCTGCCCAAGCAATGACGTGCGTGGTAACAATAAAAATAAATGAATAACGGAATGATTGCTGCCCCACACACATATGTTATGCACTGCACTGCCCGCTCAGGCCTACCTATCTTTGAATACAAGAGTCGATACAGACGGCAATAGATAGATAGATTCGTTTTTTGCCCGATTACCGACCGAGCCTAGCGGCAGGAAGGAATATGATTTCAGCAGTCCATGTTTGTATTTAAGTGTGTTCCACTTTAGCTTTTAAGATACTGAACTGATTTTGATAAATGAGGCGTCAATCGAATCGCTTCGAAACCATGCTTCGGGAGTTACCCTTTGTCTGAAAAAATAATAATATTTGCAGCTTCTAATAACAATAATAGCTGCAGGAAAAGCAGTTTTTGTAATTTTTTATGCGTGTTTGTGTTTAAACAAACCACCAAAGCAATAACACATCCATGTACGCTATATGTGAGTTAGGTATTAGGAATAATTGATGTTAAGAAAGTTCGGCCATCTTTCCTAGTATAGTCGGTCATTGTTGACAGAGTAGTAATGATTAATATAAAAATCCATACCAATATTATAAAATTTATAAATGCGAAAGTGTCTGTCTATTACCTCTTCACGCTTAAACCTCTGAACTGATTTAGATGAAATTTGCTATATAGATAGTTTGAGTCCCGGGTAAGGATATAGGAAAGTTTTAATCCCGTATATCACCCCTTAAGGGGTGACATGGGGGTGAAAATTTGAATGGACCTACGATATAAACGAGTTCCACGCGGACGGAGTAGCGGCAGAAGCTAAGCTATGCTATAAATTGTACCCGGTTTCATTATTATTATCTATCTATCTATCTATATATACTTATATATATATATATATATATATCGTAAAAGTCCTGAACTGACTGATTCACTCACTTAAATCAACGCCTAGCCCAAACCGTTGAACCTAGAAAGCTGTTTTTTTCACAATAGGTAGCTTATATAACGTATGTACCCACCAATAGGGATTTTTGAAAATTCCACCCTCAAGGGGGTAAAAAGGAGATTGAAAGTTTTTATGGCGATAGAGTCAAATTTTAAGTGAGAGACTTGAAACTTTGTGTACGGACCCGTTATTGCAATACAAGGCAAGTAATTTTAGGGTTTTGGGAAAACCCACGCCTACCTAAGCGGTTTAAATAGGGGTGCAAAGTTTGTACGAGGGAAACTCTTGTTTTAAACTACAAAATAAAAACTGAATGTAAAGATTGCTTATCCCGGAAATAATTCCCTAAGGGGTTGAAAGGGGGGGTGAAAATTTTTACGCTTTAAACGAGTTCCATGCGGACGTATATCACTTTCACCGTATTTTATCTATTTTCACACGAGTCGAGCTCCATCGCCACTTACTGATGATTCGCAATAAAATAACTTATACGCAAACATTTTTAAGCAATGAAAACCGATGTACGAGCGACCGGTGCACGGTGGTCCAACTTTATACATTTTGTCAACAGCAATAATTTTACCATACCCAGTACAATGACATCCCAAATGACGAGGGATTATTTGAGCGAGCCGTGAATCATTGTAAATGTTCGGAAGCACCGTTTATAACGACTTGATCACGTCATGACATGATGATGCATACCATGTTAATGAGTAAAGGTGAATTTTCACACGGTTCCCACGTAAATTATTAGTTCTAAGCTTCTAAATACCTATTAGATGTATTCTTTGAATACTCCAACGGCCGCTGCCATAAAGGGTTTTATCGATTTCAGGATTCGCCGCGTTGACAGGTAGAGACAAAAGCAGGCCCGACACTCTCAACTCAACACAGCGCAACCTCGGAACAGAGCGAAGTTATAAACAATCTACCTATGCACTAAACAGAAATCCTATACATATAAGCTGTATCCGTTTATATTGTTCTTGAGCATAGTTTTAGGAGGCGCACTCTTTTCAGTTAGGTCTATTTTATAGGGTTGCCATGCCCTTGTTTAAACTTGTCAATCACAAAGGTTTGCAAGAGCCGGTATTATACGACACAGACAATGCATGATTCGGTTAATTTTCACATAAGTTCATTAAAGCTTAGATATTAATGTCAAGACAGTAATAATTCTCTATTTTATTAAACTCTACGTTGCGCTCAAAAATTTGCATTGATGACGTTGGGGCCATGACCGCCACGCTGAAATGGGAATGGGCTGCCCACGTATGCCGCGTGCATCCCCAGAGGTGGGCTAAACTTGCCACAGAGTGGGTTCCGCAAGGTGGGAGGCGACGGCGTGGCCAGGCCGACACGGAGATGGCGGGACCTGGCCCCTATTTCACCAACTTGACAATTGTCACTTGACCACGACAATTCTCCGTACATTGCTGGTTCCACAAATAACCTAGCGACCCCTTAACTTCTAGAACAAGCAACCTATGGCGAATTGTCATTGTCACGTGACAATTATCAAGTTGGTGAAATAGGAGCCTGCACGTGTTTCGCAACGATTGGCCAGAGATTTCTCAGAATCGGGTCGAGTGGAAATCGACCAGCAGTATAACAGTCTATAGGCTAGGAAAAAATATAATCAATTCGTTTAGGTTAAGAATTATAAGAGCCAAAGACTGAATTTTCAGGCAAAACTAATATAGATCAGTAGCCTTGTCGCACACATATAGGTTGTAGCAGGTGGCTCGCAAGTGCATCGCGATCCAAAACGCAAATAGATTACGATAAAAAACTCTCACTATTGTAATAGGATTCTGTGAGAGTTGATGAAAATGGTGTATGGAATACTAGCGGCCCCCGCGACTCCACCCGCGCATCTCAGAGAACCAAGCACGGTTAGCACAGGACGGCGAGCTTAGTCGCGGCGACACAGACTACCGTCTCTATCTAAGTGTACTTATTAGAGATAAAATACATCGCGGATGTGCGTGGGATCTCTGGGTGCCTATGTCCATGCTGAAGGTCCACTCTATATACTGGTGAAAGCAATTTTCAAATTGGATTAGTCATTCCGGAGTTTCAACAAACACACAACGTTTTGCTGTTTATACTATTAGTATATCTTTAGGTATAAAATAAGGGCGGTTCAAGACTTTAATAATACACACACACACACGCCACATGGCGACATGGCCATGGCATGGTGACATGGCGATATTCCGTTTTTGTAAAATTCAAAGTAACTTTAATTTCCGTTTGCAGCAACGGAGAAAGTATATATATATATATATATATATACTTTCTATATATATATATATAAACCGGCCAAGTGCGAGTCGGACTCGCGCACCGAGGGTTCCGTACAACCCTGTAGGTATATAAGTAATAACTTTAAAGTTATTAAAAATATTTTTATTATATGATGTAACTAAAAGTTTACGGTTTTTGCCATTTTTCTTTTATCTGTGCTATAACTATAAGACGTTGCTTCGTACCAAATTTAAAGATTCTGAGTTCACGGGAAGTACCCTGTAGGTTTTGATTCCCTTGCGAGTTTCGAAAATTTGCGGAAATTTGCGGCATAAACGGCTGTATCTTTTAATTGCGTTGGCTTAGAAGTTTGATTTTTTCACAGCTCTAAGGGATAGTAGACCTGAGTATTTGGTATAAATTTTAGCTTGATACCTCACGCGTTCCTGAGAAAAAGGGTCTTGTAGACGGACGGACGGACAACAAAGTGATCCTACAAGGGTTCCGTTTTTTCCTTTTGAGGTACGGAACCATAAAAACAAAGTGAGACTATTTCGTCTGTGATTGAATCAAATCCATTATACAACGAAAGTTACTCATTTACCTTATACATTAATAATTTGCGATTCTCAGACAGAAGGCAGATCTTTGTTGGTAAAAGTACATTTCCAAGTCCTGTTGTTACTTACTGGATCATTACAAATAATTTATTACTTACAATTTATATTTGACCATTATTTTAGAAATTCAATGAAGACAATGAATGAAGTTGGTAATGAATAAAATACATTCATTGATTATGAAATTATGATATACTAGCTTAAGCCCGCGACTCTGTCCGCGTGGAACTAACTTTCACCTCCCACATCACCGCCTTAGCGGATGATTTCCGGGATAAAAACTATCCTATGTCCTTCCCCGGGACTCAAACTATCTCTTTACCACATCTAAATCTCTTCAGCGGTTTAAGCCTGAAGAGGTATCAGACAGACAGACAGACACACTTCCGCCGTCCAATTTAATTCTGTTTTTGGAAGAACGTTAAAAATATGCCGATAATAAATTTCAGAAGCAAGAATGCGAGTCTGCCTGTTCTCTGTTTGTTATAATTCCAGCTGTGTGACGTCACGGTCGGATACCGATATTGAAAACAATATTATAATGTATTACATATTGATGCAGAGCCAATATAATTTCGCACTTTATGTTATGTTCAGTCGCTTTCGTAAGACTAGTGCCTACGCCTAATCCTGGATAAGGTGCCAAAGCAGACCCCGAAACGCTATAGGCCTATAGGTAGACGGCTTCACCTCCCAGCTCCCGCACGTCACCCGTGCCCCGTTATCGTCCCGCACCCGCGCGCCGCGCAGGCGACCACTTGAGTCAGGGAGCGACCACACCGGTGCTTAACGCTGCGTATACGCGTTGACGTGTCGTATGCGTCACGTATTCTTCATACATTTTGCTGCGTTTTACGGTGCGTTAGCGTATTTTGAGCAACGGTGTGGTCGCACCTTTAAGCGGTCCACATATAGGCGGATGATGGTCTGTAACGACTTAATGGCATGGCGAATAAATCTACATCATCTGATCAGCCGAAAGACATCCCCTGCTGGATATAGGCTTCCCCCAAAGGCCAAGCGGTCGGTTCTGCGCCACCCGCATCGAGCTAACTTCCGCAACCTTTACCAGGTCATCAGTCCACCTTGTGCAGCCGGTATGTGCAGCTTTCCCCTGATCCCTGATGCTGGGCAGCAGCAGTAGCAGCATTGGCAAAAAGTCGAAAACACATGGTAGAGCTATGCAGTCTTGTAGCTGACTAAACAGCTGTACCGACAAGTCTAACTCTTAAATTTGTAATAATGATGTCACGTAATGAATAGCTTCTTTTCTTGTTTGTTCAATGAAGGATTTTCTTTATCACATTTCTTAGTGCAATTGATTGAAGAATAAAAGATAGGAATGATGTGTGATAGGAATCTTGAGCGGTTTACAAGTAGATTGTATTGTACATATGTAGCATTCGAATCGATCTGTCAGTAAGGAAACAAAACAGTTCCAAATATAAATATTAACCAAACTTGTACAAATATTGTACGTAGTCGGTCCCAAAGTTCTGTCACTGGCATATTATTTTTAAATTTAGAAGATGATTTTAAGAAAATTTTATTGCATTCCATTTTTGAATGTTTGACAATTATTTTAAAACAAAAAACAGTCATTCGTTGCAATTTCTCACGATGGAGTGGACATTGAAAGAAAACCGAATAGCTGTTTTACCATTGCACCGCTGTGGGCACTCGCCAAGTACGATTTTCAAGTTGCTCAAAAATTTAAAAATAACGCTTAGGTTTGTGTACCGTACTATTGATAGGTACAATGAAGTCTCCAGTGTTGAGGACAAGAAAATAATTGGCCGGCCTCGCTCCGTACGAACACCAGCAGTGATCAAAGCGATCAAGGCGCGCATAGCAAGAAATCCTGTCCGAAAACAGAAATTGATGGCTTTGCAGATGGGTGTCAGCAGAAAAACCGACAAAAAGGTTTTAAACGAAGATCTTAGTCTACGAGCATACAAAAAAAAGCGTGGGCACTTACTTAATGCCCGTCTAAAAACAATAAGGCTTAAAAGATCCCGGAAGTTGTTAAAGCGGTACGCGAAAAATCGACACCGTGATATCCTCTTTACAGACGAAAAGATTTTCGATATTGAAGAGAAGTACAATAAACAGAATGATAGAGTGTACGCTAGGAGCTCTGAAGAAGCAGGAAAAAGAGTTCCGCGGGTGCAACATGGGCATCATCCATCATCAGTGATGGTCTGGTTGGGTGTATCTTATTACGGGCCAACTGAGGTTCATTTTTGCGAAAAAGGTGTCAAAATCAGTGCGAAAGTATACCAAGAGACAGTTTTGGATAAGGTTGTCAAAGATCTGCCCAACACGCTATTTTCGGGACATAATTTTGTGTTCCAGCAGGATTCTGCGCTAGCACACAAAGCCAAGACCACTCAAGCCTGGTTTGACCGTCAAAAAATCGACTTTATAAGACACGAAGATTGGCCTTCCTCTAGTCCGGACCTTAATCCTTTGGACTATAAAATTTGGCAGGTCTTAGAGGGGAAGGTCTGTGCTAAACCACATAAAAATTTGGAGAGCCTAAAGTCATCTTTAAGAAAAGCAGTCACTGAGATAGATATGAAAATGGTGCGTGCTGCGATAGACGACTGGCCGCACCGATTAAGGGCCTGTATTAAAAACAAAGGAGGTAATTTTGAATAATTTTGAGTAATTTTAATTCTTTATTAAATGTACTTTAAATCGGTATATAATTTATTAAAAATTGATTGCTACTTTTGTTTTTATCATTATTTTCATTTGTGACAGAACTTTGGGACCGACTAGGTAGAGAATTGCGTGAGTGACGACCGCTTTAGCCTAGTTGGTAGTGACCCTGCCTACGAAGCAAGAGGTCCCGGGTTCGAATCCCGGTATTAAGGGCATTTATTTGTGTGATGAGCACGAATATTTTGTTCCTGAGTCATGGATGTTTTCTATGTATTTAAGTATTTATTTACCTATTTAAGTATATTTATCGTCGTCTAGTACCCATAGTACAAGCTTTGCTTAGTTTGGGACTAGGTCGATTTGTGTTGTCGAGTTTTATTTATATTTTACTAGCTTCTGCCCGCGACTCCGTCCGCGTGGAACTCGTTTATATCGTAGCTCCATACAAACTTTCACCCCCCACTTTATCCCCTTGGGGGGTGATTTCCGGGATAAAAACTATCCTATGTCCTTCCCCAGGATTCAAACTATCTCTATACCAAATTTCACCCAAATCGGTTCAGCGGTTTAAGCGTGAAGAGGTAACAGACAGACAG
Organism: Epinotia bilunana; assembly: GCA_947049275.1. Taxonomy (NCBI): domain Eukaryota; kingdom Metazoa; phylum Arthropoda; class Insecta; order Lepidoptera; family Tortricidae; genus Epinotia; species Epinotia bilunana. The sequence goes on along the minus strand of OX346274.1, from coordinate 11,946,401 downwards.
ACACACTTTCGCATTTATAATGTTAGAATGGAATTAATTAAGTTTGTAAGTTTGATGTATGCAGAAAGTAATGTTCGAAAATAGTAGTCTGGTTCCAATAATTCTTTGACCTTTAGAATGGTGGAAATATGTCTTTAAAACAAACGGGATTTTTGTGGCATGTAGGCGTAGGCGTAGTGAAGATCACATCTAGTCTATACGAATAATTTAGAGGAAACTGTAAGTTTGTATGTAAGGGGTAATAATCCCCGGAACTACTAATCCGATTTCCAAATTTCTTTCACCAGTATTAAGAAGGCATGGTCAAAGGCCATATTTTATGCCGTGGGTCCGCCTGCGTTGTAATACGCGGGCAAAGCCATGCATTTAATAAAATTAGGTTAGTAGTGTCACGTAAAGTTAGCTTATCTTGATTACCCGTTTAATACTTTTAAACGGTAACCGCAAAATGGTATAGCTATCAACGCAAAACATACTCTAAAAACTTAAGCATTAAGTGTAATATCCCTTGTTTCACACATTCTTTCCTATTAGTTACCATGTTCCAAAAGGACAAAAGTGTTACTGAATCCAAATAACCAATAAGTCTTATTACTTACAATTACTGTGGTAACTATATACATCGTGACAAAAAGCCCTAGTGAGGTAAATCACGCTCTAGTGCCAATTAAAATGGCCGAGTGGAAGTGCATAAAATAGTTGTTGTGTGCATTTTGTGCATAGTGCCTATAGGACTTCCGATTTTAAAACAATGCAATTGTATTAGGCACCTACTTACCTACGTCCAGTATGAATTCGTTTTCTACAGAAGAGAAGGTAATATTTGTGCCTACGCCAATTGGGATTAGAAATGGCGAGTGATTAGTAAATAAAGTACAAAGTACAGCCGAGTTCAAAATATCTGAGCAACCTTATGCTCTTAACAATAAAGTCGTGTTTGACTGTACTAACTTACTGAACGAAATTACCATTTTAAATGATCAAAGAAATTTGCACTATAGTATCCGCAAAACTAAGTGGCGAGTCAGGTCATAAATCATTGGATTATGCTATCTCTTTCGCACCTGCACTGCCTTATGGAGCGGGCCGTGCAACAATAGTACTGACTTTTATTGCCTGACGCGCCACTTGGTTTTGCGGATACGATAGCTTCAGAACACAGCTGTAGCTTTGACAACGCGTGTGGTACCCCCAGCAAACCGACTATAAGCTGTAACCACATGTAATAAAGCCGGTATTCCCTTGGCATTACTTATTGAGCTACACGTGGTTGCGTCGTGAGAGCAGGCACATTAAACTGACCCATTTATGGATGAAAGCGTGCAGTATATATATTGCTGGTAATATTGATATTAACGTCTGTCGTCTGACATAGTGAAGAGAAATATTATAGGCCACCAGGTTGCATACACGATGAGTAAGTTAAATAGTGCTATTCTTCCAATTAAAATTACAATTAACGTGAATGACGGAGATACAACGTCACAGGTTCAACCGCATCATCCATACTAATATTATAAATGCGAAAGTGTGTCTGTCTGTCTGTTACCTCTTCACGCTTAAACCGCTGAACCGATTTGGATGAAATTTGTTATAGAGATAGTTTGAGTCCTGGGGAAGGACATAGGATAGTTTTTATCCCGGAAATCATCCCCCAAGAGGATGAAGTGGGGGGTAAAAGTTTGTATGGAACTACGATATAAACGAGTTCCACGGGGACGGAGTCGCGGGCAGAAGCAATTATTATAAATGTGAAAGTGTGTCTGTCTGTCTGTCTGTTACCTCTTCACGCTTAAACCGCTGAACCGATTGAGATGAAATTTGGTATGGAGATAGTTTGAATCCCGGGGAAGGACATAGGATAGTTTTTATCCCGGAAATCATCCCCTGAGGGGGTGAAATGGGGAATGAAAGTTTGTATCGAGTTACGATATAAACGGCGTCGCGGGCAGAAGCTAGTCAGGCTATATACTCGTATTACAGAGTTGCCAAGTAAGAGGCATACAACTTGAGTCGATATAATTGAAAAATGTATCGATAAATACCAAGCGTTTTTGTATACAATGTATTCTTAAGACTTGGCAAATAGGTATGGAAGTTAAAATTACGCAAAATTACCTTGGTGACTTTTGAAGTAATATTTTTTGAAATGAAAATGTTGATTTAATATTGGCACTGTGTCCCGTATTGTGTAACATGTTTCTTAAACTTATAACGTTTGGAAATAGTTATTTGTGTCACAAGGGAGCAAAATAGTATTTTTACGGCGAGGGCGGTGTATTGAATCCTGAACGTAGCGAGGGATCCTACAATAGAATCCTGAGCGTAGCGAAGGATACAAGTGTTAACGCCCGAGATGAAGATAATTTTGCTACCGAGTGACACATACTATTTTTCATACCGACTATGAAGAAATTAAAAAAGGTGCTGTTAAAATTACTTGACAAGTTTTAACAAATTTTCTTAATTTTTATTACAAATTTTTAAATAAAACGACAAATACATAAAATTTCAAATCTCTCATCCATGAGAGGAGGCCTGTGCCCAGCAGTGGGACAAATATAGGCTGATTCATGTTCATGTTCATTTTATTAAGATCTGTGTTCAATTGGCACATTGCGTAAATTCTACATGCCAATGAATAAATTAAAAAAGTAGCTTGAACAGAATGGTAGCATTTTGATCCCTCTCGTCGTGGAGCAAAACTTACTTTTCTGAATGAGAGGTGTGAAAAAATATTTGCCGGTCCCTTCGCTTGATATTGAAGAAGTTACGTAAGAAAACCAATGTATTACTTTCCAGGTGGCCGCCCTGTACGTCTCACTGCTGGGCAGAGCCTCAGGCCCAGTGCGGGTTGGGGACTTGACGTAACACCTTTCAATGTCTTCGCAGAGGCACTCCCTCGCGATCCCTAACATCGTTTGTGCTAAAATCACTTGCCCGAACTGTTTTGTCCTTATGGGCATTAGCCCTAACGATCAATTGACAACATTTCATATTTTTGAGCCCTACATTTTATTGGTTCTGTGTATTTAGTTTAAAAAGACAAATACGCTGATAGTTTATTTATTTCTCTAGGGTTCGTATTGAATTTGTTATTCATTTTACAATATTTACTTATTCTAAAAGGGCGTAACTCCAATTCTACGCAGGAATAGCCTTTACCTTAGTCTTACCACGATCGAAAAAAAGTTATCTGACATTGACAATGACATCTGACTTTGTGACAGCAGAGCTTTTTTTTCTGTAACATAAGGCACAGGTTATCATTAACTATGTCGTAGAATGGGTAAAATTAGACCATATTTTTAATTGCTTTTTAACTATTTTATTAAGCCATATATTTTTTTTATAAATGTAGTATAGTGTTCAGGAGGCAATATGCTTTTGAATCATATATTCATTTTGAAGTGTTTATAAAATGAAATGTTGTCAATTGCCATAACAATGATTTTCCATAATGTAATGATTGCCCTAAAACTCATTTGCCCGAATCATTTTTACCATAATTATTAATATCCCTAATGTTATTTTGCATATTCGTCGAAATCCCTTATAAAGTTTCACCTCATGTCATTTATCCTAAGTGTAGTTGTCCTAATGGGCATTAGCCCTAACGATCAATAGCCATAACAATATTTATTCATAATGTAATGATTGCCCTAAAACTCATTTGCCCGAATCATTTTTACCATAATTATTAATATCCCTAATGTTATTTTGCATATTCGTCGAAATCCCTAATAAAGTTTCACCTCATGTCATTTATCCTAAGTGTTGTTGTCCTAATGGGCATTAGCCCTAACGATCAATAGCCATAACAATATTTATTCATAATGTAATGATTGCCCTAAAACTCATTTGCCCGAATCATTTTTACCATAATTATTAATATCCCTAATGTTATTTTGCATATTCGTCGAAATCCCTAATAAAGTTTCACCTCATGTCATTTATCCTAAGTGTTGTTGTCCTAATGGGCATTAGCCCTAACGATCAATCAATAGCCATAACAATATTTATTCATAATGTAATGATTGCCTTAAAACTCATTTGTCAAATAATGTACGGCCCGACAACCCGTGTCCGCTTTCTGTGGACGCGTATTATTGAGTCGTGCATTATCAGGGCGGACAAAAAAGGCTTGTCATAAGCGAACTCTGTTTTAGGTCGGTTAGGTTAGGGTTCACTTGTGTCCCTCAGACCAGAAATAGACACCCCGCGCAGCGGGGTGGCGTCGACTCGCTGCACGGCTATCAAACAACACACACACACACAAATATAGGACAAACTACAATAGGCCGTACAAAGTTAGGAAAAATAATCATTAGGATTAACGATCATTAGGCTTACTGATAATTATGTTACATGACTATTATGGCACATAATGTTAGGATGAATAATCAATATGGCAAGTGACGTTAGGAAATATAACATTATGGGGAAAAAAACATCCATACGATGTTAGGAAAACTAAAGACAGGGCATATGATGATATGAGTGTTAGGACAAATGATCATTATGACATAAAACGTTAGGGAATGCAAAAATAGGTTAAAAAACGTTATTCAGATATAGATCCCTTTGCAGATGTATGCGAGTTTCCTGACGATGCCTTCAACAAAAGCTAACGGTAAACATCTAATGACAATCTATACATAAGTTCCGGAAAACCCATTGGAACGAGCCGGGATTTGAACCCATGATCGCCGTTTGACGTTCGTAGTAGGTTCATCGGCAAAAACGTATTAATAAGTCGAGGTGAGCAGTACAGCCCGTAAACCACCTTGCAGCGTTTGATTACGGTTCAGATTTCGATTTAATCCATACTTTTAATAATATTACAAATACGAAAGTAACTTTGTCTGTCTGTCTGTCTGTCACGCTTAAACCACTGAACCGATTGAAATCGAAGGTATCGAGATAGTTTGAATCCTTATTAAATAAATCCTGCTACTCGTTAAGTGAGTTCTTTAATGACTAAATATAAGTTGTAGTAATAAATTAAATTAATTAATTAAATATCGAAATAAAAATCTCGACCTCTTCTTCAATATTGATTTTGCTGTGCCCTACAGGGTATCATATTGTACACATTTTCTGATATGCAATAAATGTACATGAATATGATTCCCGAGGAAGGATATAGGATAGTTTTGTCCCGGAAAATCATCCCCTAAGGGGGTGAAATGGGGGATTAAAGTTGTATGGAGCTGCGATATAAACGACGCGGACAGAGTCGCGGGCAGAAGGTAGTTTATATAGTATGGATAGGATTCCTAAAAAGATTTAAGACCTTATTTATAAATGTCCATCAAACCTGTATTAGCTAAAAACCGTTAAAACTCGTCTGTTAGCCGCTCAGTTTTCAAGTGCGTCTGTTGTTGACTCAGACAGCCTCTGACTCAGTGACCCCGCTCACGGCCCTTACATACAAACACATACACACACACACACACACACACACACATACGAATGTCCATTAGTATCAGCTACCTGTCCTAATCTACGTTGATTACATTTAAGTGTTCATATTCAACACCGATAGCGCGTATTTCTAAACAATGAATGATTGGATTGTACTTGATGCAAAAATTCATTATATACGAGTAATTGTTATTAATTAGAAACGCGTGTTAAGGTCAAATCTCTTCTCTTGATAACTATTTTCTGAGTATAAAGTAACCTGATCTTCTATGGTTGATCAAGATGCTAGTATAAATGTAATTTAAATATATTCTTATCTAACTTGCTATTAGGTACCTTTCACACTTAAAATCACTGAACGGAAAGAAGGCCGTAATGTCTGTGGACTTTTGCGACAGAAAATGACTTGTCCTTCCTTCGTGTAGCTAGATGCCTGTATTTTTTGATATCACCACGGTGGCAAACAAGCATGCAGGGCGCCTCTTTCGACACCAAAAGAGACATAAGCTCGCCGCCGACCTTTTAGTGACTTTGGAGTTACCATTGGGGGCAATGTGTTTATATATTTAATCGTAAGCATACAGTCATTCATCATCATCATCATCGTATCAGCCGAAAGACGTCCACTGCTGGACATAGGCCTCCCCCAAAGAGTGCCATAATGACCGGTCCTGCGCCACCCCAACACTAAATACATGAGTATCTTCAAACCCAGTGTCCCTGACTCATAGCGCATCCTCGGGAGCTCTGGCGACCTGACTCACCACCAAGGAACCCAACACCACATATTACCCACACCTACAGAGCAATGGAGTTATTATGGCTGCGGTCTTCTGTAAAATGGAGGTGTTTCCTAAAATGCGCTGGTACACGGTCAGCAGCAGAAATAGCTACGCAAAATAACACGCTCAAAATTATCTAGACAGTCCTTATCCTCTTGACGTTAGAGTCGTGTGTAGGTCATTTTTAGCACTTGACCCGCCTAGCTATTTTTGCTGCTGGTTGTACGAATATGAGCAATATGGCTTTCCGCTGCGCCCTACGTCACACCATATATTATGTGCTTGTCCAGCACGGTAAGCTCAAGACGGCGCGCGAGCTGTCTCGCGGCGAAATACACTATGCGTCTCTTTCTCATACTCTTATATATTTATTGCAAAACCATGCAACTGTAGCAATTTCTAATTAGAACACTTAGAAGGAGACGGATAGTGTATCTCGCCGCGAGATAGCTCGCGCGCCTTCTTGTGCTAACCGTGCATGAATTAATGAGAGTAGAGTACCTATTATCTATACCTATCTGCATCAATATTGCTCACATTAACATGCAGTGATAATGCGTTGCATATCAAGGTACGTTAGATTAGCATAATCCAGGCGCTATTCACGATACCAAACACAGCATGTCCAATATAATTCTGACCTTTAATTACTCACAGTCGGTATTAGTTTAGAGGTCAAACTATTCTAGATGGTTGGATAGAAAATGTATGTGAATATGTTGGCTAGTTTCCTTGTTCGCTGGAAGGATTAAGCTTTGTGATGTAACCTTTATTACTATGATAGGAACGACCAAAATTGAATTGTCAAGCGATATTTAACTCTAAGCTACGGCAATAAGAGTTATGTCTGGTGTTTGTAAGTGTAGTTAGGGTAATAAATATTATTTTCTCAAACATGCTCGGAAATGTACGCGTTAATATCACGAAATGAAGACATGAAGTTTCTTGTTTAAGGCTCCCTACATTACTTCTTGGCCTTACGCCAAGAAGTAATGTATGAAAACCCTAAGTAAAACCATTATTGTCCGCTACTCTAACTTTTAAAATTTGCTTACTAATATTAAACTGACAAAGGAAAAATTACATACTGCCAACCACCACTAGGCTCTGTAAGCATACTTGCGACATAAGGAAAAAAAAACAAAATCTATGGTACTATACTTATGTGCGGTTAAACATGGTGCTCGAACGGCTTCTTCAAATGGCATGTTTAAAAAATAAAAAAGGCGGCAAATTACACAATTGTTTTCTGATCGTTCGTTCCGATTGTAATTATTTTTGTTTAAATATTTCCTCACATCGTTTGAGTAAAGCACTATACAATCCTCGGCCGGAACAGGGATTGCTGGACTCGTTGTATCCGGCCTCGACTACGACTCGGCCGTCTACTCCAAACTCGTCCAGCAATCCCTTACTTCACGGCCTCTGCAGTAATGTACTATTATTGTTTTCACACAGATAATAGCTTAGCAACTATGCCTTTGCTGCAGTTTAAAAAACTGGTGAAAGATCATTTACTCAAATTACAAAAAGGAATACCGTAATACTACTTGGTATATTTTAAATTAAGTATATGTTTATTTATTTGTTGTTTATTTAACCAGGCAATCATTTATATGTACTTTAATACGCACACGCCAGCACGCACGTACACAAACACACGCACACACACGCGCACATACACACGCACGCACACACACACACACACACAGATACGCACGCACGCACGCACGCACGCACTCACACACACGCACACACACACACGCGCACACACACACGCACACGCGCGCACACACACACACACACACACACACACACACACACACACACACACACACACACACACACACACACACACACACACACACACACACACACACACACACACACACACACGCACACGCGCGCGCGCACACACGCACACACGCCGGTCGAAATATTGTAGCGACCGACCTGTAGGAATAGGAAAAGGACTCGTCTGGAAATCAGCGCTGGGTATTAAGTATACCTACATATCCAGCAAATGGCTGAGGCGGGTACCCATTGCCCTTTTGTTTGTTTTTTTGTATTCCTTGTTTTTTTATTAAGTTATGTTTAAGTCTTGTTACTATTATTATTTTTAGTTTTTATACTTTTTATTTAAAATTCAAATGTGGCAATAAAATTCTTTTTTATTTATTTATTTAAACTACTAATCCATACATACGACCGTGTGCCTGTCTGTTACCTCTTCACGCTTAAACCGCTGAACGGATTGAGATGAAATTTGTGTTTGAGATGAAGTTGATAGTTTTTATCCCGTAAATCATCCCCTTAGGGGGTGAAAATTTGTATGGAGCTACGATATAAACTAGTTCACCGCGGACGGAGTCGCGGGCAGAAGCTTATCTATAGGCCGTTTAGTGGACGACAGGTTGTTCCGATAGCTAGTAGCGATAGGTTAGTAGCGACGGGTCATGAATGCCTGGGATCGCCGGTTCGAATCCATCTAAAAGCAATTTTTCCTTTAATTTAAATTTATAATTTCGTTAGCAGCGTTACTGCTTAATACAAAATTAATTTAGTCTATAGGTAATATTGCATTCTATGTTTTTTCGTTCGCTGTTGCTAGTATTATAGTATACACTATTTCACCCTGCGGCATCGCTTTCGTTTTGTGCGGTCAGCTAATCCTACTAATATTATAAATGCGAAAGTTTAGCTGTCAAGCGGCGGTCGTGGGTTCGAAAACAGTACCAATGAGTTTTTCGGAACTTATGTACGGAATATTTACCGTTAGCTTTTCGGTGAGGAAACCGGTCTAATCCCAATAAGGTCTAGTTTTCCCTCTGGGTGAAAGGTCAGATGGCAAATGCTTTCGTAAAACTAGTGCCTATGCTAAATCTTGGGATTCGATGTCAAAGCGGACCGCGAGCTCCTTGAGGACACAACCGGGATTAAAGTTAGGTGGGTGGATGGGTTGTTCCAGAAACTACCGGTTAGATACAACAGTTATATCCATACTAATATTATAAATGTGAAAGTGTGTCTGTCTGTCTGTCTGTCTGTTACCTCTTCACGCTTAAACCGCTGAACCGATTGAGATGAAATTTGGTATGAAGATAGTTTGGATCCCGGGCACAGTATAGAAGAATAATACAGTAGGTAATCTGAGGCCGTTTAGGAGCGTTCGTTACCTACTTTCGCTCGATGCGCAGGGCTGTGTCAAGTTTGTGGCTTGGCATACCTATAATACTAATTTTGCTTTTAAGTATGCAAAGTATTTCTGTTACAGTTTAAAAGACAATATTGTATACACAAAGTAATAATATTATAGATAGTTGGGTATGTGTTTTTAGTTTCACTATACTATGCCTAAAATATTTCCTAGTAAGTATAATATTATCTACTATTCAAAAATGGTCAAGCGAATTTAAGCGTGGAAGGGAGAGTATTGAAGATGACCCTAGACCTGGCCGGCCTGTAGTGGCTACCTCACAAGAAAATATTGATAAAGTGGAAAAACTTATATTGGAAGATGGTCGAGTGAAGGTAAAATCTATAGCTCAAGTAACCAATCTCTCTATTGGTACCGTACATGACATTATACATGACCATCTTAATATGTCAAAAGTAAGTGCAAGATGGGTTCCGCGAATGCTGACGCGGCTTCAAAGGGATATGCGTGTGGCTTGCTGTTCAGATTTTATCGACCTGTGTGGTGAAAATCCCGATGAGGTGCTGCAAAAAATAGTTACTGGAGATGAAACCTGGGTTCATCATTATGACCCAGAGAGCAAACAGGAGTCCATGCAGTGGCACATTAAGGGTTCAGCTCATCCCAAGAAGTTCAAGGTCATCCCTTCAGCTGGCAAGTCATGGCCACAATATTTTGGGATTGTGAAGGAGTTTTGCTTATCGATTATAAAGAAAAAGGTGTAAATATCACAGGGCAGTACTACGCTAACGTTATACGTCAATTAAGAGATGCGATCAAAGAAAAGAGGCGAGGAAAGTTAACCAAAGGTGTTCTGCTTCTGCATGACAACGCCCCTGTCCATACTGCTCATATTGCCAAGGCAGCTATTGTTGAATGTGGGTTTGAAACTGTTACTCATCCACCCTATAGTCCAGACTTAGCCCCAAGCGACTTCTTTTTGTTCCCCAATCTTAAAAAGGATCTGCGTGGAAATAATTTTTCTGACGATGAAGCGTTGAAGACGGCCGTGGAGGAGCATTTTAACACCAAAGATAAAAAATATTTTTATGAGGGATTAAAAAAAAATTGATTGATCTTATAAGTGTATGAACATAGTGTATTGAAAAATAAAAATATCAAACTTTTCGTACTTGTTTGTTTTCATCCACATACCGAGAATATTTCGAATGCCCCTCGTATACTGTGACCCGGGGAAGGACATAGGATAGTTTTTATCCCGGAAACCATCCCCGGAGGGGGTGAAATTGGGGATGAAAGTTTGTATGGTGCTACGATATAAACGAGTTCCACGTGGAAGGAGTCGCGGGCAGAAGCTAGTATAGTTAAATTATGAATTATAGAAAAAATATAATACCCAATACCTACTTCGCACACATTTGAATACATTAAGAAACCTAGATAATTAAAATGCTCATGCATATACTTGGGATTATTTGAGCTGACCGAATTGCTTCAAAGTGTTCCATTCAAAAAGCAGCCCTACAGCCCACGGTAGAAGATTCCAATTCCAATGACAGTTTTATAAAAAATCGGCCGCGTGAAATAGTCCCAATCCAACAAGGATATTACAGAAAGTAAACAGACAATATATCAAACAGTTTCATATACTGATTATGAAATGTGTAATAAAATAACTGTAATAAGGAAATAGGTAATGCTATTATGGAATTTATGAAGCACTACAAAGTATAACAAGTCACAATTCATAATAGTAAACAGGGTATATCTAAATACAATAAACAGTAACTGTATACTGAATATATAAATGGAATATATTATTTTCTTAATTCAGATTTCTTCTTAGGCTAGGTTTTTGCAATAATTATATAAAGGTAAAATATAATACTTACATACAAAACATAAAATCATTACAAAAACCTAGCGGGGCTCGGCCTAAGCTGCCACGTGGTCGGGGCAACAGTGGAACCTTCTGACTATCCGCGCACGCGCAGTGTCCAGGAGTATTGTTATTATTATTACATAGTTGTGAGTGTAGAGTTTAAATCCGTGTTCTCGTTTTCAAAGTACCTACTTTGTTATCCAATTCCATGTTATTCATTTACTAACATTATATCCATTAAAATGTTTTTAAGCAGTTAGGAACATAGGTTCCACCACCATACAACATAGGGTCACCATAGGGTGACTGCAAACAGTGTGGACCTTACTTACCTCATCACCATAATGCATTTGGCAATATAGACAGAAGTGCTTTAGGCTTTACGGAACAAAATAAAACATTAGACACCCAGGGCGGTAATAAAGAAAGCCCCGGATCGTAGGTATTTGACGCCCCTGCCTTCGGTTCGGGCGTTAATTACTTGCTTTCTCCCTTACATTCCCTCCTTTATATTTTATGTCTTCTCCTGGCCAGGAATTGGGATTTTTCGCACGCGAAGCGAGCGCTAGTAGCCACTTTATGGCCAGGTGTGATGCAAATGATTTTACATGTAAAATATGATGATACTGCTTGAATTGCTTCACACTGCAATACACATGGCTTGCATAAGACCTTGCCAACAACCGATTTCTGGCATTCACTAACAAGACTGGCAATCAGGTTAATTAGCAAATTTTAACTTGTTTCAAATTATTTCAGCCTTAAGACACTGCAATAAATGTGATCACACTTAATCCTGAAGTGTTTCACAGTAAGATTTCAATATCAATTCCTTTAAGTATTGGAAAATAACTTGTGACCGACTACTAATTAAAGGACATTTCCTATCAGATTCCCATAGGTCTAGTATTCATTTCTGGGTAATTAGAACTAGGTACCTATGAAGAAGATTTTGGGGATTATTTCCAGAAAAAAGAATCTTATGTTTATGGGTTACAAAGTATCTCTATGCTAGTCTACTCCTTGGACATATTGACTCTTTGGACATTTTGACCCTACGTCATAGTGCCCCGGAAGGTACTAAATTGGTTCAGCGAATTATCAAACAGGTATACACATTTGCATCTAATATAACATCATAATCACCATCATATCAGCTGAAGGATGTCCACTGCTGGGCATAGGCCTCCCGCTCCACGGAAAATATATTTACTTTGAATTACATATACATTCTTAACTCATTCTAACTATAGAATGTGATTAAGAGTCCGCAGTAAGCTCGGCCGAATTTCACCTTCCCATACAAAGGTAGTTACGCTCTCATTTTAAAACTACGTGTTGGATTGTGACGAAACTTTGCATATACAATGACATGAGGTATATCTATGTCTGTAATTAGTTTATATGGTTCCAGTTTATAAAACAAACGAAATACAGCAAAAACTAGTTTTGTATGAAAAACTTAAAAACACTGTATTTTTTTTACTATGGTATCTGAAGCTACATAAACTAATTACAGACATAGATATACCTCATTTTATTGTGTATGCAAAGTTTCGTTACAATCCAACACGTAGTTTTAAAATGAGAGCGTAACTACATGAAGAATCGAGCTTACTGCGGACTCTTAATTACAAATTTTAATTGTACAATTCATACATTCGTAATTATGATAACAGTATAATCATTCATGGATTACTTTCCTGCTCATAAACGAATTATGGATCACCTATATATAGATAACAATATTTACATACATATCAAATTGCCTGTTTCCTAGAGGCAAATATATACTTTAATTTAACTTTTTCCTGACTTCTGTTAATATTTCTCCACACAAGTTTGTAGTTTTAAAGCACTCAAATAAGTTTTAACTCCAAAGAGATTATTTATATCTAGTCTCTATCTAACAATATGACTAGCACAACACCAACTAACTAGGACAAATAGAAAGAGATGGGTAGTTTTAGGGTCTTGTGCTAGTGATGCTGGATATATAGGTGTTTCAACTGCTGTCATTCCTTTGCTCGGATTATTATCATAATCCCTGGATATTCGGATGTCATATCTGTTATTTTATAGACTAGACTAACAAGTCTAGTCTATAGATCTTCAGTTTTTTCAACAGAAAAAACTGAAGATTTCCTCCATGTCTACATGAACTTCAATTCTGCCAGACGACAGCAGCTGAAATCCTCAGAGAATAACCTTTAATACAATCATTAGACGTGAGTAGATGGATTGGCACTACAGAAAACTTATAGAAAAAAAAATCAACATCATGAAAGAGGACAGAAGCTTAACTCAGTAGAGTGAGTTGACAAAGGCCAACTGCAGCTTCAGGGTGCTTAAGAATTAGAACCAACAAGAGGTTAATAGTCACTATTACTTTTTGCTGTTTTTAGAGAGAACTGTTTTATAATTTTCTGCATCATGCATGCACACTTTATATTCATCAATTATATTCTCATTGATGTAATCTAAACATCATTAGCCAACTGTGCTGCCATCCTACCCATCTAGACTATATAGTTGTCTTATTTATGTCACTTGACAGTTTTATACAAAACAAGCTTTAACTTAGCTTGGCCGATGGTTCGTGAGCATAGCTAACCTCTGGTAGAAAAGCCATAAAGTAAAAAAAAAATAAAAAAAATTAAAAGCCTTGTCTCACATTGCCACATATCCCTGTCCAGGGCTGCCTCCCACCAGTCATGCTCAAAGAGGTCAAATGAAAATGTATATAATGTGAAATAGTTGCTGCTGCCTACTGCTGTTGCTACTAGTGGGAACCTTTAATTGGCTCTCTATTACTTAAGTTATATAACTAGCTTATATTATTATTTTGAATTGTTAGCTGTTGGTTCTCCGAATAGTAAATAAATAAATAGATTTTTAGTTAATAAGAGGTCAAATGTGACTAAAAACGGTTCGTGTAGTAGTAGCGTTTATTATTTCTAGCCTTGAACTTGGCTTAACACACTACTGTACACACACAAAAGTGGAGAATTGGAAAATTATTTGCCACAAGCGAGATTTGGAATTTCATTAGCGGATGTTTCTGCTTAGTAAACATATACTGTCTAGATAATTGTATCATAAATAATTAACCAACTATTTGTTATTGGAAGCACTTTGACCAATGGTATAAGAAATTGCTGTAAGATTTATGAGGTCATACAATAATGGTACTGAAATATGTTATAGTCAGGAGACAGGAGGGAAAACAACTCAGATTGACTTGGAACATTGAACACTAAAGTGGTGCCTTTAATTTATGTTATTTATATTGTTAACAATTTAAAAACAAAGATTGCAAACTAAGTAAATGATTTTGGTTACTAATTTCAGCTATTATTTTTCCAACTTTAAACTACTTTAGAGGTTGTCTATGCAACCTTAAAATACTATTAAATTCCAATCCCACAAGCCCAACAGCTATTGCATGATGAACTTTTAGCCAAATAAATGAACTGTATAGTATGTGGCATTACAAATTCCTTTACAAGAATTTCTACGTAAGTTAAAGCTGGCGTATTCTAACTTGAATGGAACAAATCCCCAGGTCTCACTTATTAGTAATCAATGCTAGCTCAGCCAAGGACGAGGCCTGCACGTGTTTCTCATTGAAACAACGATTCAAATAAAAAGCAAAATGATTTCTTTTTCAAATCAGCTGTGGTAATAAAGGAACGAGACATCCATAGCACAAAAAACGTATGAATAAGAAGAATTGTTTAACATCGCCAATCGAGTCAGTTGGCGTGTTTAAAGCAGAACAAGCCTGTTTAACCCAATTACTAAAGAGTTATTCAAGTTTAAAGCCAAACCCGTACCTTGTAAACGTCTCCATAGGTGCCCGAGCCAATCCTCTGAATGAGCTCGTACTCATCTTGCGGATTTCGACGCGATATATCCGAGCTCAAAACACCACCACTATGCGCCATAATCACTAACAGACACTAAGCTAACATTTATTTACACTTTCATCTCATTATTCACATAATATTATCACAAAACTCCGAGATATTAATTATTTTTGTTACACAAACTCCGACATCGACATCGTCTGACGTTTGCCACTCAGCCACTCAGCCAATTTACTTTTCACACATTTTGTGATGTGGCAACATTTCGTATTTCCAACTAGGCTAAATTATAGATTAAACAGGTAAAATCATCTTTTCCCTAATTTAATTACAAATTAAGTAATTGAGATGGATTATTAATTTAAGGTATTAGACGGAAGATGTAACAAAGGCAATTTTTATCCTAAGAGATAAGGCCAGTTGCATAACGTAGACGAATCGTAACTTTTTTACGAACATCACTAGTCAAGCTGTTACACACATGCTTTGCAGTATTTCTCAGATTTTTTCATAATATAAATCATTTTAAATTAATTGACGGCGGACACATTTATTTCATATAACTAGACAAGCACGACTATCTTAAGACGGCCCGCGAGCTCTGTCGCGCTCTTTCGCATTATCCGTCTCTCTTTTATTAGAAAACTTAGAATGCGAGATAGCTCGAGACGAGAGAGTCTTGTGCTAACTGTGCAGGCCTAGGGGCTGAATGAACGCGAAAAACGATCGACAGCCCGCCTGTTTTCGGCCAGACGCCAGACGGTCCCTTCACAACATCAACTAGACTAGCCTAGCTAGCACGATAGGTTTTATGGTCACGTTTTACAGCCCAAATGTACCAAATACTCCCGAAATTAACTCTTAATGAGTCTAATGACGTGGGTAACAATCAGCAATGCAAGTTATCTGTACAGTATGGACATGGTAATAATATGGTTATCTACTCCATCCATCCTGAATCCATACAGACTGCACCCTTGAGCACGGACCAAAAATCTACTCGGCTCGGCTTGGCCGCGGCTGGGTCTACGTTTACCTCGGTCGAGGCTTGTCTAGACGGAGCATTGGCCTCACGACCTCGGCATTCGCCCAGTATGGGCCCGGTTATATCAATTTAATGTTTCGAATATTTGTCATGGTAGACATTTTGCCCCCAATAGTGTTGGACCTTAGAGCATTTGCTTCTGTTTTTCGACCCACTATTTCGTTAGGGACCCAAATTCTTTGTTAATTCCTCCAAATAGTCTAGCTAGCCGAGCGTGTCAATAGAAAGATAGCCGAAAACATTCACTCCTCGCTCTCTCTCTTTCTTGTACTGGCAGAAGTAAGGAGAGACAAGTACGTCTCAAGTCAAACAGGCGTACTGGGATGTTACCTATTCGCTACGCGCTCACCCTGCTGGTCACCCGTCAGGAAACTAGACCTCTACCTACGCTCGGTTAATACGCATCGCGGTGTCAAGATATATTTGTTGGTGAGCGTTGAGGTGAGCTTAAAACAAGTTACAGAATAGGAGGGCAGTTCGCCTGATGGCAAGCGGTTACTGTAGGTCTATCTATAGCCATAGCCTAAATGGCCGCCCGCATCTCCAGGAACGCGGATGCGCGTTTCGTCCATTTAAGAAGGAAGTATAGCTAGCAGCTCGCGACTGACAATAGGTACTTTTTATATATGAAATTTCCAATTTGGGAGAAAACGTTTTCCACTAACAAAATCTTAACAAATAACTGATTTTGATGTCGATCGCTTCAATATCTAGGTTAATAGGTTTCGCTTTAAAAAAAAATAGGTGCTTATAATTTTTTTTTTGAATAAAGGAAAACCTATAAACCTAGTATTCCGTTGTGTTAATAACGTACGTACTTAAAAATCATTGAGATTGGAAAATATTTAGAAGTGCAAAAGCGTTTTCTCTTTTTTATGGACTATGGACACGAGTACGACTACGTAGTAATCAAAAAAGTATACTTCCCTCTTAAAACCCTTGCTGCACAGTAAACGTGTGTGACATTTCGGTACATTTAACCCTTTGAACGCCAAGAACACCGAACGGTGTCGTGTGTTGTCGTGTCCGCAGCGCCAGGAACGAATATAGGTGTTATGGCGTGCACTGACAAAACAACTTTCAATCTTTCCAGTAAGGTTTGTTTTTTCTCTCTTGTAACGATGATATTGGCGAGACAAGTGTTACTTTTAGATGTCATGATTGGCATAGAAAAGGTAATAATTACACTAACATAATCAATGTTAAAAAAAACCAATAGTCATATTCGAAAGCGTTAAGATTTATTTGACAGTGTATGCCCTAAACGAATTAGGCACTCTTATCGATATTCATAAAAAAAATAGCCATCTGTCTGAATTCGCGATATTTTATTGCTATTTCAAAATTGCATCTAGGTAATAACGCTGAAAAAACAAGCGACAGACTCGTGGTCACACCATTTTGTCCACAGCCTCATGGATCGATTAAAACAACATATAATGTTAAAATGGTATATTTATTACAATCAAATATCTCCGACCGGCATAGTGTAACGCTTTACAAAATTTGTCTGTTGCCGACATCAATAACCTCTAACACTTTGTTATAAAATTATATAATCTTTTGGTACATTCCATTAAGTGCACTTCAACACGTTAAGATAATGACGTAAAGGCTATCTTTTACGTTTCAAGCTGTGGAAATTCAATTTCCTAAAACGAAAATTCGTTATTTCGGCACTGATTTTGTAATTATGCGTTTTCTGGGTGATTTTATAAGGGCTTTGCGAATTTAGTGGTTAATATTCGCTAGAATCGATAAATCCCTATTTATAGGCAGACGTAGCGTTGAGCGGTGCGTCGGACCGTATTAAAATGTGTCCACGGACGCATTCACCGTCATGTTTCAGTTTTAGTGTCTGTCCATAAACGAGGAATGCATTGCTCACAGGTAACTTTTTTCGCATTGCTGTCTTCTTCAATAGAGTTTATTATAAAAGAGACCAAGAATAACTGCGACAAAAGTTACCCGTGCCATATCTATCCATATATGTTGGTCGGGTGCGTGACAAAGACAGGACGATGCATCCCTTTTTATTAACCAATGTTACAAAGAGGCGAATGCGAATCTTATCTTGTATTTAATAACGCGGTTTACGACCACTATAGGCCATTATATTTATTTTTATACTGGCATGGTATTTGAGCGAGCCTTTTTTAACATGACGTTAAAAAGTTATCACACGCATATAATTAGCACTGCCCCTATAAAAACACCCATACATTGATATTTTCCCGACTAAAAGTAAAATTATAACAATATAATTCATTCTACATGGTACACATCACCTTGGTCTTAGATTTCCTTAAAATAAAGTTTCGAAATCCAATGCGATGTTATACGCAAATAAAATAAACTTATGTCCATGTACTTATTTTTCTCACCATTGTAAAGAAACACATAATATATAAATATCACGAAGCAAGCGATTTGACTTTAAAGTTTCATTGATTCAGATTTCGCTTAAGAAAATATAGTTATTATGTTGGCAGAACTGAATTTCGATATAATTATCACCAAGCCACGCTCCCAATGATATGCGCCGCCTTTCGTATTGAGATTATTCTTTATAATTTAAATTTTATATAATTAAATCTTCCACCGATTTTGTACTAAATGCTAAATTATTTACAATGAAATAATCAAAACAATAGTTTTATTTGGTAGAAGCCCTTAAAACGAAGAGGAAAAGGTTTCACAAATTCATTGAATTCAAATAACGCAATCTTAGCGGGCCGCGAGGATGGCCGCACACCGTGTATACGTCAACCGTGGAAGCTAAACAATACTCCAAACAAACTGCTATTACATCATTTCAAAAAACATTTACAAATTTAACCTATTAAATCTAGTCCCCAAACAAATATACACAAACAACCTAAGTTCGTCTTAATGGAAAGAGATCTGTTCTATGTATTATTTGCGGCGCCATGACGCATTTCAGCGTTGCATGACGCAGTCTAACGTTGCAGGACGCTTTTCGGCGTGGCATGGCGCAAATTCGCCGCAATGCACCTTGCAGCGTTGCTCGGCACGATCTCGCTGCAAAGCGCCTTGCCGCGTCGCTTGGCGCAAAATCGCAAGTCGCAAATAAAATACAGATAGGACTCGTATATTTCAACTATGGGCCAAGTGCGCACTCTCACACAAAATTACCTATTTATTATTATATTATCTACTGAAATACATAATAACCAACATCAAAGAATTAACTCTAATGGTAATAATAAGGAAAAAAAGGTATCGTAAACATATTAAAGTAACATTTAAATAGAGGGATTAAAAAATAAAAACAGGGTCTATTATTTATCGTACTAGGGTGGAGCTAACTACCGATATAACTTACTCTCCAATAAATAATTTCATCCCGTCACTACGCTGAGCAAAGCGCCTGTTTTTATTCCATCACTATTTTGTCGATATTTGGAGTGTGAGGTTAGGAAGGGCGCCGCTTAGACCCGCCCTACACTGACAGCATTCTATACATACCGAATAGCTAGCATGACCGTGTTTAAGTCCGACATCAATTACAAATAAGACGGCTATTAATCGAGGAGCGCATATCACGATCACATTTTCGGTCCGTAAATTCAATTGGAAACAATCGAGATTAGAAATAAATACTGTCCAGATTTTTCTACGATGAATAGTTAGGCAGGGTAGAATAGCACTACCGCCTTTCTCTTCGTCGGGAATAGGGCTGAAGTGTGTTGTACGTAACGGGCTAGCAACCTATCACTGCAATGTCACATTTTCTCCACCTTTAAACCTACAATTGCTAGAAGCACTGAAAATGACTTTCACGTGCTCTGGCTACGCATTTTGGGATTATTATATAGGTATGTAAAATGTCCTCAATAATGCACAGGAAAGAATGCTGTCAGCGTCATTAGTTCTAGCATAACTGACCTCAAATATGTATACCATCCGTCTGTTAAATGACATAGCATTTTGGGAACGCATATGATATTTGACAGGGCTATCAAGAATATCTGACAATGTTATACTTATATAGAATGTGTCATAACATGCACAATTTATAAGCGGTTGTGGATTTGGAACACTTTGGGGGATTTAACACTAATATAACCTTGTCACGATGTCGCTCTCAGAACAACTGGTTAATTCATATATCACGTCATGACAGGGTTATATGGTTGTAAAAATCTCGCAGATTCACAGACCCATTATAAATTGTGCCAGTTAAAGATATCATTGAGCGCTTTGACCTGTCAAATATTGCAGTTGTACACAAAGACGGGTCAGCTATTGTAGAGCTGCCGGTCCGAGCTAGACTAAGGAAGCTACCTTTCACCTCCTGTTAGCTCTGGAGCGCGTGGCTCGGACGGTTGTCTTGGCTTTGCTCGCTTTGGCTTTCCGCGTCTTCCTGGCCGAGCTACTCTCCGACGAGTCCACTCGCTTGTCCGACTCGAACGAGAACGCTGGCACGATTGTTTTCACCTGGGAGGGAGACAGACTGACTTCTAGCCGTCGCATTCTGGAGCGGGTCATGCGTACGTTGGTTTGGACGTCTATGTTTAATGGTGCCAGTTGTTTCTTCCGCCGCGCGATTTTTCTAGTAGCCTCTTTCTCAACGCTGTTTTTGGACGCTCTGCCGTTCTGTCCCTTCTCCCTTAGAACGGGTTTCGCGCTGTTGATCTCTTCGTATTTCCTCTTCCTAGTGACTCGGACAGCGTTCTCTATTGACTCTTTCGGTCGTGTTGGGCTGGCGGGTTTCTCCTTACTCCGTAGTTCCCGGGTGCTTTCACTGTTTACTTTGGCTTTGGCGACTTTTCTGCGTTTCCTGGGGACGGGGGACGTGGATTCCTTAGCCTTCTTGGCGCGACTAGTTTTGGGGAAGGCGACTTCGGTGCCGTCGAGGCCTTGGCTGCTCTCTATGTAGATGTAATCATCTAGTTTCGACCGGGACTTGGCGTATGTTTTCTCTACAGGTTTGACGCTCGGGACCTGGAATAGAATAATTTTATAAATATAAAATTTGCACGTTTGCAGCACAAGGAAAGCAGTGTTCGATGAATCAGGCCGCGTTTGTGTCTTGGGGCCTATTGAGTCGGTGACAACCTACACAAATAATATGTTCACTACGTCATTAAGGAAATTTAGTTAAAATGGTTATAAAATCATTGCGATGCCAACGGTATCTTTTCAATTTCTTTTTATATGTTCTACAAAGCTAAATGTCGAGTTGCAGCAGTGACGAGCCTTGGTTTGGTTTACTTGCTCTATCTTGTAACTAGCAGGACCGTGTACGGCTTATGGAATGAAGCGAATACAATGTGAAACAGCGGTGAAAGGTCAAACATATCGTATTTTGACGATCTCTTTAGCCTAGTTGGTAGTGAACCTGCCTACGAAGCAAGAGGTCCTGGGTTCAAATCCCGGTAAGGGCATTAATTTGTGTGATGAGCACGAATATCTGTTCCCGAGTTCTGGATGTTTTCTATGCATTAAGGTTTTTATTTATCCATATAAGTATGTTTATCGTCGTCTAGTACCCATAGTACGAGCTTTGCTTAGTTTGGGACTAGGTCGATTTGTGTAAGATTGTCCCGCACCTCGTCAGTCTCCTCATATCTCGGGTCCTCGTCGGGCGTGGGCACGGTGTTGGCCTTGATGATCTGCACGTCGTTCTCTATGGAGTCGTGGTCGCGGCTCTTGGTGGTGACGGCGCGGGGCGAGGAGTCCTCGTCGGCCGCGTCGCTGGCGGCCGCGTCCGAGCTGGACTTGCGCTGCTTGTTCTTGCTTCTTCGCTTGTAGAGCTCGGCTTTGGTCATGTCCTGGAAACGAGGGATTATTGTATTCAAACTGTCACGAAAAAATTACAATCAAATGTCGGGTCTTATTATTAATACTGGGTGTGATTTTTAACCGTCTTCGAGCCGAAGCCCAGTTAATGTATACATTATAAAGAACTTAAAAAAGGCTTTTTTTTTTCAAATGTTAAATGTATTAATGAAATAATTTTAATCATTATAGCCGAGTGGCTGCAGTGGCCGCATCTTTTATTACTAAAAACTTAACTAATACATCATTTTTTTCACGAATGATTAGTACGTTTTGGATACATTAAGTGGGCTTCGGCTCTAAGACGGTTAAAAAAACACCTTGTATAATAACACTGACCTCACACTGAACACAATTCAGTCACCTGAATCATAATCTGAATCACTCAAAAGTAAATAAAGTGGCAAACTGTGTACAGGATTTCTACCAATGTACCCGACAACCACAGGGTGTAGCTTTTTTTTGGTTCTTGAGTGGTTCAGATACTGTATTTAGTAACTGATTTCGACTGTGTGAGGCCGTCTAAGATAAAAAGAAGGGAATCGAGTTTAAATGCCCTAACTGCTCATTCACCGTACATGACATGACAATCTTTTACCATTCTACAGTTGGTTAACTAGCCAAGGATAGGTTGCATGTAGCAAAAGCTTCATTAATCTAAAGTTACGTCTGTTAAAATCTAATCGTAAGGGAGATTTGACCTTCTAGATATTCTCATGCTAAATTTCATCCAAATCGGTTGAGCCGTTTATAATATTAGCAGGATTAAAATTCTGTCTAATGCAGGGGTTCCCAAACTTTTTTTAGGCACGCCCCCTGCTGCCTAAAATGAAGTTCCCACGCCCCCCTTCGCTTCGATGCAAGGAAACGGAAGTGAATGGGTTAGCTAGCCAAATCATCATCATCTTCCTAGCGTGTTCAAATTTCCCGAGGCCCCCGCGCCCCCCCTTAAAATGTGGTCGCGCCCCCCACTTTGAAAACCCCTGGTCTAATGTATTTGACAGACACCCTCAGTTTGTGGAGCGTCGGTAGAAGCTACTCACGGCCAGTTTGAAGCTGCCCTGGTCGTCGTGGACCCCCAGCGAAGAGAGGACATCATCTGGAGTCGGTCGGCGAGCAGGCTCGCGAGCCAGCAGCGAGGCCACGAGCCGCTTGCTGTCGCTAGAGATCGCGTCCCATGCTGAACCTGTTGTAAAATCATTGTTTATCATCAAGTCAGCTGTACAATTCATGAAACTTAACTTTTTCCCATTTTACAAACAAAAAGATTTTGAATGTGAAAAGGCTTGATGGACGTATAAGTTAACTATGTAAATACCGATTGTTGAAAATAGTCATTAGTCGTAAATTACTTTCTACAAAGTTTGATGGGGTTGACGAACAGATATTTGGTGTCTTCACAACATCTAACAAGGAAAATCTGTGTCTAAGAAGTCCTCTCTACCTATCAGAGATCAATTGTTATCAAATTTAAAAAATACTAACCATCCATAGAAAAGCTGCCTTGTCGGATGCGGTCCATATACGAGGTAACGGGTTCTTTTTTGGAAGTCGGCTGGAAAGGCGCCTTTCCGCACAGCATGCAATACTGTAAAAAGAAAAACGACTTTTTAAAGAACTACTGGACTTTTTTTAGTCGGTAAATCGAGGCTTCTGCCGTAACTCGGTGTCGAATGAAAACAAGCAGTTCCCGAGTTATTTAGCGGTGTGTTACTCGTACCTACTGTCTTGGCGAAATTGACTTTATTTGATCTATACTATGGGCAATTAACGGAAATTGTCAAAAACACGTAGTATAATGATATATTATGTGTAGTACTCACGAAGATAACGCCGAGGCTCCACATGTCGCAACTGGCGCTGTAGCCGGGCGCCTGCCCGGAGCGCGCGCGGGCCACCACCTCGGGCGCCGCGTACGGCAGGCTGCGGACAACACAATTACATTACATTCCTTCACATACAGCCCACTCGTATGCGCCCTCCACACTACTCGCCAACTACAAATGTGTTGGCCGAGGCGAAAAGTGTAGAGGACCTCTTCGATTTCGCCTCGTGTAACCTCGGCTCGTCCTCGGGCGATTTCCGATCGCGCCCGAGTCAAAAGCGGAAGTCACAGCGATCAAGCTCCTCGCGAGGTTGCACGGGAGTGTAAACAGTACTTCGGACTTCGGTGAGTATTTCACCGAGTAACTTCCCGAGTAGTGTAGCAGTATAGAGGGAGCAGTTTAAAAACAGTACTAGTAAAATCCCAACGGCCTGTCAGGATTTTCAGAGAGGGGAGACAAAGCAGAAACTATATCATTGTCACGAGCCTAATATACGTCCTACTGCTAGGCACAGTAATTTCTGATTATATTGATGGGCGAAGCATATAGGCAGCACGCACGTCGGCCCAGTGCGGGTGTGTCTGCCCAGTAAGTGTATAGCAAGTTTGAAATCCTCCAGTGCGGAGCACTAGAGAGGGCCCGCTTCTACCCATATCTGTTTATAACATCCTCAGCTACTGTCCCGGATTCCAGGACCTTTTTCCAAGGCGACTATTCTAACCCAAAGAGGAACTAAATAGATCGAATTGCGATTAAGCTTTATCAAGAAAGCAACAAGACTATACGACTAGAGAGAGAGAAAATTTAATGTTTTGTCAAATTTGATGGCGTAAAAAGAGGGCTGGTGTAAATAATATTATACAATGTATCAATGTATATTGGTTTGGCCGAATTCAATAAAAAACATTTTACATCACACCACACACGCTTTTAAAAAATTATCATCCTTATCCTTATTCCATTTGTTTCCGAACGCATCCTTTTCCCTTACCTCTGCGGAAGTTGGCAGTAACACTTCCGGTACATACCAAGTGCCTGTGACGTCACGTCCAGTCGCCATATTGGCCATATTGTTGCAATAAAAAACTCAAAATCACCGCGCGCGCGCATCTCATGAAAAAGCCTAATAATACCTTAAAGATTAAATAAACCTCAAATTATCTCTCAAAATAATCTAATAAATCTTGCAAGTAAAAATTGAATGATTGGATTGCCAAAGAATCTCAACCGAACCAGCACATTAGGTGTTCATCGCAGCAGCACACGAGGTAATCCCCATTTAACGCTTTAAAATTTACACCATATATATTATAAGTTATATTACAACACATTATGTACCATATATTCTGATGAATAAATTATGATTGATTGATTGATTGAAATAAGTAACTATGGGTAGATACCTGAAGCAAGGGGTCATCATGCGCGAACGCTCCTCGCTTTCGGGAGTGCGCCGCGCGAACCCGAAGTCCACAACTTTCACTTTAGCCTCGTGCAGACGACACGTCGTCAGCATTATGTTCTGGAAGGATAAAGTTAATGTGAACTCATCGTCATCAACCGTTGGGTGACCACCAGAACTAAGCTATTACTAAGACATTAGCTTAATAACTAAAGGAACAGTCAACCTCATTACGACATCATGTTGATATATCTCGAATTTTTCTCCACTTAGTGAGTTTTGGCTGTCATCCGAAGTGCTATGTGTGACTAGTGTCTATGCTAAATCCTGGGATTAGGTGTGAAAGCGGACCCCGGGCTCCTTAAGGGACACAACCGGGAAGAACGCTAGGAGGATGTTGTGGATGATGGCTGTCATCCGAAGATACGTTCTACTGCTGGGCACTCGGCTGATCTTCAAGCCCCAAACCCCAAAGGCGTTGTGTGCCTCCGGGACTTCACATACATCTTCGAATTTCTTCGCAGAGTTATGCAGGTTTCCTCACAATGTTTTCCTTCACCAAATGGTTCGAAGTGAAAGTTATTTTGGTTTACTCCCCTTTTTTTAGACGGGAGAATGAATGACATAATGGCGTGTGCATAATGCGCCACCAACTTGATAGTTCCTGAGCTTGGCGCATCTGTATTAGTGCAACGATTGTCCGTGTCCGTGTCCGTGTCCGCGAGCAGCAGCAGTCTGGTCTGGCCAGCCAGGCGGGCCAGCACTCACCTCGGGCTTGAGGTCCCGGTGCACGGCCCTGCGGCGCTGCATGTGCCGCACGGCGCACGCCAGCTGCGCCAGCAGGCGGCGCGCGGCGCGCTCGCCCAGCCCGGCCGGCGCCAGGTGCGCCGACAGCTCGCCGCCCGTGGCCAGCTCCGTCACTATGTACGTGAATGCCTGGGGGAAATTATACGGATATAACAACATGGTGGTGGACCCAGGTGCGTCCTAAACTACGACCGACACCACCCGCGCCGTGGGCAGCGGCGTCCCTGGAGTGCGGTGGAATTACTGCGATCGCCGACCCGCATGCCATGTGGCGATGGCTTTTACCCCCTAATCAATAGTACAACTAAACCACGGCCTCGAGGTTCCGGCGACCCCCAGTACCCTGGTTATGGTAGCGGCCGAGGTACTACCTACTACTAGGGTCAGGGGTGCTAAGAATCTCCGGCGGAGATCCGGCTACCACCGACGACGACCCCTGGCCCTGGCAACTTATAACACGCGCACACTGCGGACCGACGAAAAGATAGCGGAACTGGAGGAAGGATTGAGCAAGTTGCGTTAGGGTGTCATAGGGTTATCTGAAGTCCGAAAAGAGAGAGAGAACACGATAACCCTTAAATCCGGCAACTTACTTTACTTCGGGAAGGGGGACCAAGACCCTAGTGAACAACGTGGTGAAAATCGAGAGTATGCCGACTACGGTGGCGTATACACGAGGTACTCGTTGAAGGTCATACAGGTTTACGCGCCGATTTCGACACGTTATGTATGAAGATATATCTAAGGCAATGGGTAGTTCCAAAAACCTACTTCACCGTTGTGATGGGGGACTTTACTAAACTGGGCAAGAGAGACAATGAAGAGCTGATGGTGGGGCAATTTGGCGTTCGAAAACGGAACAACCGGGGCCAACTACTGGCTCGTTTCTTGGAGAAGGTGGGACTCAACATGATGAATTCCTTCTTCAAATAACGCAAGCACAGAAAATGGACCTGGATGAGTCCCGATGGTGTAAGTAGAAACGAGATTGACTTTTTTCATGTCGAGGAGGAAGCAATTCAATGATGTCTCTGTGATCAATACGTTTAAAGCCGGTAGTCATCACCGTCTGGTAAGAGGCATCACTACATAGTATAAAGTCGCTTCCCGCTGTCTATCCCTATGTATGCTTAGAACTTTAAAACTACGCAACGGATTTTGATGCGGTTTTTTTTAAATAAATAAGAGAGATTCAAGAGGAAGGTTTATATTAGGAAGGTTTAGATTTATATATAGGTAAAACATAGGGGTGCGCCAAAGTTGAACTTATTTTTTAATGTCGATTATCGGAAGTCCGAAAATGTTGTTCCGAAAAATTTACTTCCTAATAATGGGCAAACTGTTGATACCTTTTAATGTATGACATGAGATCTTATGTACACAGTTTTGACAATAAATGATATCTGAATCTGAATCTGAATCACTACTCCTAACCACAGTATAGGAACTACTGACTATAAACTTCGAACAAAGGTACATCGTACGGCTGCACACATGCGCGCGTGTTCGGTACGCACACACACATAGCCTTCGGGAATGATAGAGAATGCTTCAATCGGGGCCGCACCGTTGCGGTGTTCGCTCGTTCTCACTCGCTACGTCAAAGGAAGCCGCCTCGTAGGTATGAAGACAGCGAGCCGCCAGTGCCACTATATCACAAGGAGCCGAATAGGCTTGTAACTAAGCACCTGCCAACCTAGTCCAGTTTAGCAACTATTATACTTACTAGGAAATATTTTAGGCATAGTATAGTGGTATTAAAATATTCGATGAAGTGGTAAACTAAAAACACATACCTAACTATCTATAATATTATTACTTTGTGTATACAATATTGTCTATTAAACTGTAACAGAAATACTTTGCATACTTAAAAGCAAAATTAGTATTATAGGTATGCCAAGCCACAAACTTGACACAGCCCTGCGCATAGAGCGAAAGTAGGTAACGAACGCTCCTAAACGGCCTCAGATTACCTACTGTATTATTCTTCTATACTGTGTCCTAACTACTCTCCACCGTGATGTCCACCGAAAAGACGCGCACCTAAATCTGACAATGACCCATTAATAGCTGTTGGTTCTCCGAATAATAATACATAAATAAATAAATCTACAGCCTCACAGACTTCTTCTCTAGAATCATTATATGTAGAAGATAGGTGTTCAAAACGCGACCTTTCGGCCGTCTTTGACGCCTCGCGATATCACCACCATAGGGTCATATTACCACCTAAAAACTAGCCACTTAAATTCACTAAAAGTTCAACACTTACTGAATGTGCCGACGATTTCGCGTCCAAGACGGGCAGTTCAGTCAAAAGTAGGGTCATGTCAAATGTCGAGTACCAGTTATATCTGCGAAGGCTCCGTGGAGGCCTGCCGCAAGTCCGCCCGGCCACGTTGTAAGTTCATTCACTCCTCGCTGGTCTCCAAACTCGATACAAAAAACATACTCGCGCCTAGAGCGTACAAATACTAATTTATCTGAACCCAGGACTAGGTTTCCAAACAGATTCTAACAATTATTCCAACTCTCCCACACAGCACGGGCTGTTCCCAAACTGAGGGTACATTCTCAAGTCGGCCATCATCCGCATGGCACAAATCCAATAGACAAGTGTCACATTGAGATGTGTCACTCATTTTACTTTTTTAATTCTAAGGACCCACTGACGGGTCCGAACAATAGGTAAACAATAAACTAAACTAAATATAGTCTAGGTATATAACTCACCGAATCCTGAACCACTTCGTGAAGCGTTATGATGTAAGGACAGTCCTGGCATGCTTTTAGTAGTTCGATTTCCTGCTTGATGTCTTTCTTCTGAGTTGAGATTATCTGAAAAAATAAACGCAATGTGACTCTCTAAAAAGACTAGTACAATATTACAAATCTAGACAAGCAGCAGCAGCGCTTGACTAACTAAATAACCACTAAATAACATTTAAACTTTTAACGGGCCACAGTTGGCCCTGTTTCTTCCTACAATACCTTACACAACAGACATTTGTCAGCAAGAAAAACCGAATACTAACATCCCGCTTTAACGCATAGCACGTGCTCCGTCGTCCCGTTAGGGTAGTCTCGTGTGTGCGTCAGCTTCGTCACCTAGTAACGTGTTCACTATATATCACTGTCAGCGGTGAATTAAAACCTCGGTAGTGTGTGACAGTTTAGACGACGTGACAATAGCAATATAATTTAATAGATGGCGTCCTGGCGAATGCCCAAAAGGGACGGTGGTAAATTAACCTTACTAAATTGAGAAGTATCAGAAGACTAATACATTCTTGACGTCTAATTTCGTTTATAATTTAGTCGTGTTATATCGGTGCTGTCAGTTTCGGTACAATATTTTGACAGGTGGTGACTAACAAGCTGGCGACAAACAAAAAAGCCTATACGCGCCGGGGATAGGAGATTTAACATTGAATCTCGTTCCACTTGTCGTATTGTCTATGCTTACATCCTTGTCACGCGTATGTGTACAAACACACGTTCCTCACCTTTATTCTATTCTTCCTCTATGGGCGGGGCCGAGGGTAGAACGGTCGCTCTAGGCGCCAGATGTCGTAAAAATGAGGAAGAGAACGGACGAAAAAAAAACATGCGAAGTGGGAGCGTCAAAGGGCGCCCAAAGACCTGGTGGTCTGGTGGCGCTCCACCCTGATTGAGGATTAGGGCCGGTGCTGGGAACAGGTCTGCTGTAGTACAAGATGATAGTTACCTTAACGGCATATTCCTTCCCGGTGTCCCGATGGATGCATTTCCGGCAGACCGAGTAGGAACCGTCGCCGAGCAGCGGCGTGCTCAGGTCCACGGCGTACTTTTGGAAGAAGGGGGAGTCCTGTAACAAACGCGAAATAATATTATTCTATGCTAATATCTCCAAGGCAATGTGTAGAAGGAATTAGATTACATAGGCGATGGAGTGGCGGGATCAAGTCTGCTATGTGGTTATGCCTCTACTAACAACAACACCACCATCTATGAACTTGATAAAAAAGCGGAATTTGTTAAAGGAATCAATATGATGGAGGGAACTAGTGAAGATGATACTTATATTAATTACCTTGGCGACCCATCCCTTGAGTTTGTCGTGCTTCTGGCCCGTAGCCTGCATCCATATCTGGTCCGATATGACGTTTTCGGAGAATAGAATACTTGGGGCTACGTAGGAATATCCTGCAACCAAATACAAATTATTAGTAAGCAGTTGGTTTGGTGTTCGAAAACTGCGGAATCATCTCGAGTTAATAACCGATGACGGCATTTATGTCATGTATTCATTAATACAGTTTTTTTGTTTAAGAGTCCGCAGTAAGCTCGGCCAAATTGCATCTACCCATACAAACGTAGTTACGGTCTCATTTTTAAACTATGTGTTGGATTGTGACGAAACTTTGCACATACAATGACATGAGGTATATCTATGTATAATAATATAGAATTTAAATTTTAAGATAGGGTTTAAATATACTTTTGCGGGTAACCATGGTTTCTGCATTAAATAAATAAATAAATAAATGTCTGTAATTAGTTTATATGGTTCCAGTTTATAAAACAAACGAAATACAGCAAAAACAAGTTTTGTATGAAAAACTTAAAATCGCTGTATTTTTTTACTAGGGTATCTGAAGCTACGTAAACTAATTACAGACATAGATATACCACATGTCATTGTACATGCAAAGTTTCGTTAAAATCCAACACGTAGTTTTAAAATGAGAGCGTAACTACGTTTGTATGGAGAATCGAGCTTACTGCGGACTCTTAATTCTGTACAAGCAGCTGATACTTGGTGCTGCAGGCAAAGTTGTTTTTAAATATTGGAGTCTCGCCACTCTAACTACCACAGGGTTTATAGCTGTCTAGAGAAGGCAGGACTGCTCGCAGGTTGAGTACGCTCTCGTTCTGGCCCCTAAGATTCTGGCAGTCGCCAACCAGAATTTGCGTACCTTTCACAGCAAAATCCTCGACGTTTCGGGGGAAGAATATCCGCCACAGGTGGGCGAGGCTCTTGACCCAGATGACTTGCCTCCGTTCAAAAGGCAATTTTACAAGGGCCCGGGGACTTTTCGTCATGCCATCATCTCAGGTACTGAGTCGCTGAAAGAGCTTGCTGTCGACCACAGCCCCGCGCGCAGACTTGCAGTTGCTACTCACCTTGGAAAAGCTTGTGAAGGGGTGTCGGTCAGTGTGTGAAGGGCGCGGGCACCTCGAGACGTACTACCAAGTCCCAGTGTAGATACTGAGTCGTTGAGCTAGCTATCCACAAGCAGTCTCGCTGACACTCACCTCGGAACAGCTTGTCGCTGTGCTTGGGCGCGTGCGCGGGCGAGTCCGTGGGCGGCATGCGCGTGAACTCGTCCGCGAAGTTGCGCGTGTCCGCCGCGTGCTCGAGCGCGGGCACGAAGGGCGCGGCCACCTCGCGACGTGCGACTACGTCCCAGTCCAGGTTCTGAGGGGTTTATACAGCACTGTTACTGTCTTGTAATGTATTAGATCGATCTGTCCACGGAGGAAGTATCACAATCGTTCTCATAGCTCGTTTGACCATTATGAAAGAGTGGAACGCTACTTCGTGGTTTGGCCCATCAATCTAAGAGGATATTTTAGAAATCTTTATAAGACTAGCCGCTAGCACTGTGGCTGTCTAGGTGTGAAAATCCACCAAAGATATAACCATCTGCGTTCTGTCTTTAAAATCATTTTATAAAACCAAGACAGAACATTAACGATATCGCATTGCACTGCATTTATGAAAAATATTTTATTATAAATTTTATATCAATCTCGGAAATGAACTTAATAGTGACAATCCGTAAATCGTTCTAGCCTTATTAAGCCTAACATTTAATTCACTATAAACGTCTTCTGCCCAGAAAGATATAATCAAATATAATGTAATTTATTTCCCTAATTGAAGCTGAACTTCTAGTTATAGGAACAACATAAACTTCGATTACTGCATAGATTTTATTCAAAAGCGTTTCTCAATGTACGTTTTGTCCAGCAAAGTTACAGAACAGTGCCGTGGACGCTAGCATGACATAGAAGAACTAACCTGGAAGAAGGCATGCCTCTTCAGCTCGTCCGCATCACCCTCGCCTCCGCCGAGACGCCGCCGAGGGTCCTTTACTAGCAATCTGAAAATCATCCACAACTTTAGACACAAGTAGTCACTAGCTCATTTTTTTCTAGTCTATGTCTATATCGGTGTCCCACTCGAGGCAATGGCCCCTTGAATGCCATGACTCCCGTATCTGCGCTTCCCCCGGCCAGCTCAGAGTTACTTGATATTAAAATTGAGTCGCAAAGCTACACTGTAGTGACGTCTAATAAGGCTTATCTCGTGGTTAGATTGGTAGGACGTTACAAGTCGACTGGCTTCGGATATCAAGATATATTAGTATAAAAAAGAAGTTCCGTTGTTCGCAAAACATTTGGGCAAAGAAACCTCACATCCAAATCAGACCTCTCTCTACTATTCCCATTTCGACATCGGAACGTTTTACTCTTTAGTCAACACCCGTTAACTTGTGTATTAGGTATTCTTCTCACCCTCGACGTTGAAGGGCGAGGCCCTCGTCAGCCGTTCATATACGAAACTTACTTCTTAATGAAGTCCTGGACTTCTGGACTAACTTCCGTGGGCACGGGGTAGCTGCACCGCACAATGCGCTTGGTAATTTCCTGCTGCGTATTCTTTTCTCCCTCGACGGTGAAGGGCGACGCCCCCGTGAGTAGTTCGTAGGTCAGCACGCCGACCGACCACCAGTCTACCGCCTGGGGACAAGGGATAATAGTTCGATTAGTTTAATGTTCGAAGGAATATTACTTCTTGATACTGTTATGGTAAAGGAAGAAGCCCATAGAGATGTGTCTATTTTTTTCTCTTCACCGAGCAAAAGACTACCATTGGAAAACTGGCATGGAGTCACGATCTCACGATCCTCAGTAGTAATAGTGAGGAAACAATAATATTTGCTTAGGTTGTGTATTCGAAAAATGAAAAGGAGTTTATTTTTTATTTTTACTTCGACTATATCTTTGCTAAGTGGAGGAGTATTCCACGGGATTATCCCATTTAATAAAACTGTCTATTGACAAGTGGCTTCAACCCATAGATCTAATCTTACCATTCAGAGATTTAACACCCATAAATAACGATTACAGACAGTATGAACACAAACCCGCCTACGTCTAAATTAGGTGCCCTGAATTCATTGTGTCAGATCAGCCACATAAACGCGCCCCAGTTTGCGTATGGCGATAATTATTGAAACCTTTGCCCAAATTCTATCTTACCGAACCAATCTTTTCACAAAAAAACTGTATAAATCATTCTTAGCATAAATTGACCAGTTTGACTGGCTTCACAAAAATTCTGCACGAAATATCATTTGATATTTAACAGTTTCTTTCCGGTGAACGATACGTGAGGACACCGGTCTGTGTTGGAAGGTGAGATGGCAGTCCTTTTGGTATAATTAGTGCCTACGCCAAATCTAGGAATTAGGTGCCACAGCAGACCCTAGGGTCCTTTACGGTATAATCGGAAAGCTAGGGGTATGACGAGGTCACACATATACTAGCTCGAGAGGTTTCTGTGCGTATGGCATTTGAAATCGATGTTGTATTTGACGAGCACTCTTTCTCTCTCTCTCTCTCTTCCACGGGCGCCAATTGTAACGCCAAAATAAGCGTAAGCTACAATTCAATACCGGTTCAAGTTATTGTCCAATAGACTCTCAGCCTAGCAACTATGTAAAGTCGACGACAAAGATATGTTTACACCTCTGCACCTTATTCCATTATAATAAGGCGAAAAATTTAAACATCTCCGTGTCGTTGAGTATACTCCTACGTGCGAGAGAGTCGAATACTTTGAAACAAAAGCGCCACGCTATCTATGGAGTCTATAGATTTAACGGATATTCTACAACGGAGGATTAATTTAGCACCTTTTTGCAAGTATTACGCTCCATATATTATGTAGGGCATGGTTCAGCGTGGACTCGTGCATTGATCGACACGGATTTGAGTCACGCCCGCTGTGTTAATAAACATTTAACAATAATTATGATATTCATTAGAAAGATACCGCAGCGGGGAGGGAAAGATGAACAGGAAGATATTTAAAGGTGTAATAACACTGTCGGTTTTAATTTCTAGTGCTAAGAAATGGTTCTGTTTTCCATTGCGGGCTGTTTTTAGTTTAATCCACAGCGCAGCTAGGAAAGGGGCGATTCTTTGTAGATTTAAGGATCCATACTATTATAAGTATTCAATATGAAACAGCCTATGGACATTAACCTATGGACATAGCGGTACCTTTTGCCAGATACGACACCATGTATAAGAGAGTCAAAGGCGTATGTCAATAAATTATAACTCTATTGACGACGGAGTATTAAATTATATACTAGAATAATACTGTCACGCTACATTGTTTAAGTATACTCATACAAAAAGCGGCGAAGACAGCAAGGTCTGCAGTCAGTAAATATTTATTTACATTTGATACACATATTTATGTATTTATTTGTCCGTATAGATATTTTTGAAGTCGACTGTACAACTTAAAAGAGTTCACATATTATAGTGGCACAATAGTGAGAAGCAGTAATGACTGATGACGTCATGACTCTGGCTCACTGCAGAATTTTGCTATTCATGGAAGTGTTATCGGATTGTTAAGTTTCGATCATTGATTCATTTTAATAACTATCCCCGAGCGCCGAACCATCTCTTTACTGTTTTGTGTAAATATTTGTTGGTCTAAGAACCTATTTCCTTGCAAATTACGTTTTTCCACGAGACTCGAGCGTTGCCGAGTGAGTCCGATAGTGCGCGAACGTATGGCTTCCGTGGCGAAACACAGTACTCATAATAATCAGTCTATTGATTATGCTTATTATATTTATATTTTTCGTAAGCAACATAATTAAGAGGTAACATTGACGCGTCACGTATTTGTGTAACAAGTACAGTTTACTTGGTATTTAGGATATTAACAGAACAGCAAGTGACCGTGGATAGGTGCAGGCCATTGTCAACTAATGCAGTGATTTTTTCGATTTCGATGATAGGCTGCTTTAGGGTACAAACGCCAACACAGTTAGCTGACCATCTTGTATTAATTTAGAACCTTATTACAATGCAGATAAAGTGTACGGATGGCCATCACCATCGGTTAGCTGTGTTGTCAAAAGTACAGTCGAGTTCTCCAATTTCTATACAGACAACCTTTCAAAAATATCTACACGTGTCTTATGTCAGTAACAATAAAGTCTCCTGCACGGCTAGCAGTACCCGTCTCTTTGTAAGTGTTCTATATAGAAAGAGACGGATAGTTTCTCGCGCGCGGTCTTGTAAGTCTTGTAGTGGTTTGGCGCGCGGGCTGCGGCTATGCGGGTTTTTTTTATCACAAGCCCGCCCGCGAGCCCTGTCGCGGCTCTAATTAGAACGATTAGAAAGAAATGGATAGTCTGTCGCCGCGACACAGCCCGCGGGCCGTCCTGTGAAAGCCGTGCAGTAGTTTAGCGATCCTAATATTCGAAACCTCGTTGCCATGGTAACATAGCCCGTTGTTATATTACGTGTTATATATGTCGAGAGTAAATACTGGCTACACGGGCTGCGTGTACTGCGACGGAACCTTAGCGACCGATATTGTTCTACCGTGTATCAACGTTGTGTAATGAACGAGTTCAGTCGATTACAGGTTTCGTATCGTATCAAGGGAAACATTAACAGCGTTGCATATTTGCCGAAATTTCACTTTGGATTGGACATAATGTTGTCGAGACTTGTAATTATTTCTAAAGCAATAATGAGGTGTTGTTATTACGAGATCTGGGGGCCGATTTTTGACTTTCGAGCGCTCGAAAATTAAATAAAAGAAAATGGTATTGTAGTGTCATAATCACAGGCACTTGCTTTCTACCGATAGAATTGAATACGAGTAGTCAATACCGCACGTTTTAAAATTTTCTATCGTCATTTCAAGATAGCATTTCATAATTTTTGACAATTTTCGAGTGAAAGAGTCGAGCGCTCGAAAGTCAAAAATCGGTCCCCAGCTCCATATATATTGTTGTAGTGTGACATACATATTCAAATATAAATTTAGGTCAAGAATGGGTCATTTTTGATTACAGAATATAGATATCTTAACATTCCCAGCCATACACACCTATGATCCCGAGAAAATAATTTATTTTCATCGAAGAATTTTGGCCGACTTCATCATATTTACCTTCTATTTTTACCTAAGAAATACATTATCTCCATTATACGCTCATCTACAAATTTCTTCACCACGGTCAAACATTGTCAATCCAAACTGCAACTTAAGCCGTCGACTTAAAGCCTATAATACAAATAAAGTCGCTGAGGAATCGAACCTTGAACATGGCAGCAGCGAGGCCACTTCTACACGCGGAAGGTCACAGTACGGTAATCATTTGAGACGGAAAAGAGAATCATAGACTCTAAAACGTTTAGAATAGATGTTACAGTTAAATAGCATTGACAAAAGTATATGTTCGCACAAACAATTTGCGTTTTAGCGGCTTGTAATAAAGTGTAAATTTGATTATCAACGCTCAGTAGGTCAATTATAGCGTTTTTTGCGAACCGCGGCATGGCAACTAATCTTACAATGCGAATTGCTTCATTGAATAGGTTGCTATGTCGAAAGGTCGACTAGCATTTTGAACTTTATAACCGTTTAAGACAGGGTTTTCATTCGATTGAGGATGTTCGTAACTGTACTTAATCGCCTGGAGATAAGTGACGAATTAGAAAGATACAGAGGGTTGCAAAATCTATGAAAGTGGGTATTCACACTCTTGAATTTGCAATTAAGGACTGTTTCTAGAAACGTTACATCAAAATATCTGAAAAGTTAATTATAATTACATGTAGGTATGTGCTGCAGTCCCACACAAGAACCCCACCTAATTAACTGAGGAAGGAATGTATGGAAATTATGGAGATTTCATACAAATTTGGAGAAATCAGAAACTTAGAAAGTTGATTACGCTAACCGCCATAGAACATTTTGTATTCAACGCATACATTTTGTTGCAATATACTGGCAAAGAACAGACGAGTTGCATGAAGAATATTATAAAAGTGAATGAAGTAAGAAAATAAGTCAGAACCGTAGAAAATGGAAATCCTTGTGATCTCAGCCTACCCCTCTGGGATACATGCGTGATTAAGAATGCACGGTAATACGCAATAAGAATAAGTGAACATGTCATTCTTGTATGGGTTTCTTACACGTGCCGGCATTGTTCTTAAGAAACGAGTTGCTGGTTTCTTTGTTTTGTACAGAATCTGAAAAAATGCAACTGGCAGTACGCCCATTTTCATGGTCTTTAGAAGATTAAAAGCTAAGGGAACGGAAGTTTTAAAAGTTACGTAATTGCCCTGCTGATGGACATTTCAGATGTGAAACAAACGTGACAGGGATAGTTGACAATGACGTTTCGGTGGAGGTACATTGTTTGCCAAGTCAATAATGTAGCGTTTCTTGAAGATTCAGACATGTACGCCGAATTCATCAGTGACACCGATCACTTTGATACAGGTAGTTTTGATTAGGTAACTGACCGACCAAGTGTATTTCAAAACACATTTTGAACCATTACAAATACATAATACATATCATGTTAATTACCAAAGTTAGGTAAACAGCCTAGAACAATCTAGAGTGCCAAACAATAACGAATAAACTTAGTGGGGGCTCGAACAAAGCTTAATCATTATGTAGGGCCGTAACCGGGTTACCGATAACTAAACGTGTTGACACAATAACGTTATTTGCCATATTACGGCTAAGTTATAACTCTAACATTCAATTATAAGAAAAACAGGTTTAATACGATAATAGTTATTACTACATTACAGGTTTAATAATGTCTAAAATGACAAAACTAGCAAGATCTTTCATGATTTGTGCGACTCAAATGACAGTTCTGTTAATGTTCATTATAGAGTATCTACTCTACTATAGATATTCTATAAATATGAGAAAAGATGATTAGGCTCTGGAGATGTTCACAATAATATTTATGTATCGCACAAGAAAAGTACAAATGGCGGACTCAATGCCATCAGGTATTTAAATGTATCTACCAGTGAACCTAATTGGACTAAACAGTATTTTTACTATTTGTAACAATGCAACAGGATCCCTGTTTAAGCACAAGATGATGTGATAGGTAACATAATAATAATTATTATAATAAAAATCAATGATTTACTCATGAATATATTATGGGGCTTCTAAACGGGCAATATTTTTACGGCAAGTATGTGCATCTTGCTCTAGCGTACAAAGTCAGCGTAAGGCAGCAATAGTTGCCGGCCAGAAATTGCAGGAAAATGTGGCCCGTTTAGAAGCCCCATATTACAATTCGTCTGTACTCGTAACAGATACGAATTAGATAATACTACGTAAACGGAGCAATGCATGGCATGTCATAGAATTGACGACGTAACTACGTCATCGAATGAATATCACTTGACATAAGTTTTGTTATGACGTCACTTCAAACTCAATCAAAGATAGATAAATACCGCATATTTGAGTACCAAATATCAGCTTTTATATCAGTTCAAGAAAGGTATTTAAAACGAAGTAGCTACCTATGTAACAGCATTGACTAGGAATGCATTTCGAAGCCATGATGATATTGCATGATATAGATGACTTTTGCAGTTTGCACGCGCAGAACACTTCATATTGGTGTTTATTTATACACGTGGGTATTAATCGCTTTCTAAAATGCCGGGAATCCCCTATTAATATATATGGTTTCTGTTACGTTGGAACGGATTTTTAAATAGCAGAAGCTGAATCATAAAAATGCAATATACTATAGATTGTGAAATACACGAGGAAAGCACTACTTCTCATTGCGTGTTTTGTCCATAGTATATGTGAGAAGGGTCTCATCCTCCATGAATTGAAATTTATATAAATATGATAGGTACCCATAATCTAAAAAATACTCAACTGCGTTTAGAAACAAAGTTAGATTTTCTTATAGTAAAATTGAAGTCGAGTAAAGTTGGGTTCAGAATTTGAATTCTGTCTATTGAACAATTACAGTCACATTATGACAAGCTTGCACAAATGAATCAGGGGTTACTCAATGCCAAGCGACACGACCACATCCTTCGAGACAAAAGCAGTGAAAGTAAACAGGGCATAGACAAATCTGCGGCAAGCAACTGGATCATAACTCACGACCATGACGTCAGCTGGGTACAGGGTTGTCAACAGACGGGTTGTGAAGCCAAGCTCAAAGCGACATTTGATTGAAGACAGCAGCATTCAGCAGAACGATACAGGCCTTGCGTAGGAGATTCCAAATTCCTTTAGATTCCTTGGCAGTATCTACAGGATTCCTCGATGTGTTAACATCTCGAAAAACTAGAAGTAAATCGCCATTTTTTCCAACCTTGCTTGGATAAACTCATAGGTCAACCAGGATTCGAAACAATATTCACTATTTTTTCTATTATTACTAGTACATTTTAGTTTTACAATCTGTACCAAACCTTTTTGAACACCCACCATTTTAAACATATTAAATAAATCACTGAGGCCTGATCATTCTTTATGCGCGTATAAATCTTCGTATTTCAAAAGAGTCGTCGTTGTCAACCCTGCGAATCTATGAAGCAATGCTCGGTAGCCCATTTCCATTGTCTTATGCAACGCACTAAGCGATACACGGCAAATAGGCCGCGGTATTCGGACCGACACACAAACCTGAATCGGACTATATTTGATTTACAAAGTGAGATAGGTAAAGCGGCCACATGA
Organism: Epinotia bilunana; assembly: GCA_947049275.1. Classification (NCBI taxonomy): domain Eukaryota; kingdom Metazoa; phylum Arthropoda; class Insecta; order Lepidoptera; family Tortricidae; genus Epinotia; species Epinotia bilunana. The sequence continues at coordinate 11,906,544 of OX346274.1, read as the reverse complement.
CGTACGAATCGTAATGTGTTTTAAACGGATCATCGTAGTGAGATAAGAGGTTGCATACCCTGTATTCTGCCTCTACAACATTCGTGGTCAGGCCTATGCTAACAGCATCTTAAAGACATTCACGAACTATAAATTCATCAAGTTATTAGATCCGGCCATTGTCATGTTTCATGAGTTACGCCAGAGTTATGCTCAGCAGCATCGTTAGCGTTTAACAACATATAGTAACTATTGTAATGTAACGCGTGCGAATTTAAGATAAGCCGTAATATGGTTCCTCATCTCCGGAGATCTTATAGAATTATGAATACAGAGCGTAGTCCCAAATACCAAAAAAATGATAGAATAAAGAGCGCGATGACGAAGTGGGACCGTGCGATTTGCTGGACAAGTCTGCGAGTACACCGAGAGTACAAGATGCCTGCGACATATAAGGTCGTCTGACAGTCAAATTGCTGCCTAGGTACTGTAAGAAAGTTGTATTACCATTCAGAACCAGTTAATTTCTAATGTCAATCGACGGTTTAGGCGGCGGCCTTGTACTATTAGCATTTAATTATTTGAATCATTAATGTAACAAGACTTGATTCCAATTAGCTAATGGCTTTTGAAGCTAAATATACCAATGTTAGTAGCCGTGTGGAGTATTGATTACTAGTCCTAAAATTGGGTAAGCAGTGTAGATAAAACTTCGAGTGCCAATTCGACCAAACAATCTGGGGGCACGCGTGCCCCCGCCAAGTCAAGCAAAACAGCAGCACGGCCGTACCAATCCTTTTCTCGAAGCAGTTCAGGCCATTTTCGACCCCCCTATAACTTCGTTGTGGATAAAACTAGAAGCCTGAACTTTCAGTAACCAAGCAAGCTTAGTATAAACACGATATATTTAAAATTTCATTCAATTTGAACCAGTAGTTTAATCATTATTAGTAGTCAAAGTTTATTTATTTTGTCACTGACTGACTCACCGATCATCTAAAGTCTAAGGCACTTCTAGTAGAAATAGAAGCTTCAAATTAAGAATTTGATGTTTAGTGTATAAATCAAGGGAAAACTAAAAAAAAATGCAATTTCAGTCCAGTTTTCTAGATACACCAATCTGCATAAATAACTGTAATCCTATATAATATAAACATATAGGATGGATTACAAAGTTATATTATATAACGACAAAAAATTAAAAACCAAGAATGGGACTGCATTCATAATTTGTATGTATTGATAACAAAATAACCTACTTGACGTCTTTTTTACATGCAATGTTTTTTATGGGATAGAGGTTATTTCAAGACTAGTTTATAATATAATATCAGATTGCTCAAATCGAGCCTAAATAGGGTTTTTTTTTATCATGGATACAGTTTAATTCGTCGCTGAGATAAAATTAAGTCGAAATAGCCGAGCACTTAATTTCGGTTTAAAAAATATTCATAAAACGACATTTTATATTGTTCAATTGATTTTTTTAACTTGACGGTCCGAGGATATCTTGAATAGATTAGGGATAGAGAGTGTCGTTTCCTTGTATCAACAGTGCATGCCT